>OY796683.1:24934214-26419551 GCA_963680715.1 Tetragnatha montana
TTGATCACTTCAAAATATTTATTAATAGCTTTTTATTTTGCATAGAGCAGTTAATTTCAGATTGTGGTGGTGCTTTATAATTTGTAATAGCGGAAAGTATTGCAAAAACAAATTTATCTGTGACTATGTGATCTCAAAAAGAATTATCCTCTTGACCTTATAAGCATGGATACATAATAAGCATAGGATACATTATAAGCTTAGTGAAATGATAGGGGTTACCCCTATCTCATGTCACTCATACTTTTAAATCCTCTATTTAATAAAAATTTCCGCTAACTCCTTACAAAGTCCTCCCATACCTTTCATTGCCCACAGACGACCGAATAGGGGACATCCATAAATTACGTGAGGTGTTTTTTCCAAAATCTGGACCCCCCCTACCCCTTGGTGAGATTTTGCTGGACCCCCCTCCCCCCACGTGAGATTTACCAACAACTTTTTAACAATGATTTGATTTTCTATCCTATTCATTTGCATTTTGTGCTTCATAGCCCCTAAAACCTTTACATTATTAATTATTCGGGGGGGGGGAGGACATTATGTTATCATCCGGTCGAAATTTGTAAAATGACAGCAATAAATAGAAGTTGACTCTAATAATTTCTATCTTAAAAAGTTGACGTGAGATGTTAATCGACCCCCCTCCCCCCATGGTGATATTTGGTGAGATTTTTCCAAACCCCTCCTCCCCCTTTTTGACCTCACGTAATTTTTTTTTTATTATTGAAAACAAAGCACCTAGGCCCGTAGGGCCTTTATCTTTGATCAACAATTAACACAACTTAGGATACAAAAACACGTTGATTGACACAATAAATACGTAATTTATGGATGTCCCCATATGAATCTATAATCTACATAATTTTTTTTTAGTTTTAAAGAATACAAAACACAGAAAATGTCCTCCCTCCAAAAAAAAATATATGTTAAAATACTTTTAAAATCCATGAAATTAATTTCATTCATTCATAATTTGCGTTACTCATTAAATATTTATGTGTGTTTTATCTTATAGTATTTTAGTCTTAAAAGAAATTATTATGGACATATGTAAAAGCTTACGTTATTGAAATGCAAATAAATGTGAACAGAAGTAAAGAGAAAGTATTAAGTTTGATCAAAAACATTCTTATTTAGATCATAAACATAAAGAACAAGTTTCCTAATTTTTTTCTTAATATACAGAAAAATACCCAAATTAAGATTTCAACATGAAGGATTAAAAAGAATAAATATAAACTTTTCGCGTCTTTTAATTTCACCTCAAATATGAGTAAAAATGGTGTCTTTTTTTTCTCTTTCTACTCAGTCCATTCCTAAATATTTTCTTTCAAAGGGATTCATCTCAATTCTATTGTTTAAGTAAGATCTGTTTATAAACGTACCGTACCCTATGTTTACAACCACATCCAACTGCTCATTTCGAATCCTCAACTATGAAACATTCCCTTGTGTGAACTTTGAGCGATGGAGAAACATGAGGAGTCATCCCACTCTATACGCCATGCCACGCCAACGCAGCGTGGCTAGGATAAATGGAACCATCTTCATTACAAATGCAACTTACTAGCAAGAGGTCTGGATATGGAAAAATGGGTTGTTATGTAACATTTTAATTCAACTTAATTTTTTTTTTGACAACTTAATTTTATATGATTTTTAGAATACACTGAATATTTTCGAAAGTTGACTCAGTCTAAACCATGAAAAATGAAACGTAAATCCTCTAACAAGCCCTGCTGGTCGTTCACAATGTCCATATTAACTGTACTGATGTACATTTTAACATACGAAGGCTGTACAATTTGTTATGATTTTTGTAAAGATCTTTCAATATAACGCAGTTCACAATTTTTTTATTTCAGTGTTTCCTTATACTATATAATAATTCAAGTACTTTAAGGTATGTAGTAGTTATTATGATAGTATTTCAATGTCGAGTATAGTTAGATAATACTGATTTCCAAGAGAAAGGAATATTTTCTAAAAATAAAAATTTGTCCTTAAAATAATGTATTTTCTTTAGAATAATTGCTAGTGTTTTGAATATATAACTCAACTATTTAATAAAATCTAAAAAAATCCCCATGATTTTACTTCTTTTGTTATTTTCTCTGTTACCTATAAATTATTTATATTAGTACTTAAAATCAAGTTAGGTTTTGTGATAGACACTAAAAAATTAAACATTAGTTAAATGAAATGTTTTGCAGGCACCTAACTGAAAGTTTTGTTATTGCTTCCTTCAAACAAAATGTTTTTAACTCATAAACGTCTTTACCTATAAATGACATACTGTTTTTTTTTCTAAATATGGATGGTTTTTTTAAAATTAAAGTTAAAAAAAGAACTATTTGTAAAAATTTATTCATATAAAATTCATTCAACTTAAAAGTTTCTTAGTCTTTTCGGACAAAAACATTATAATGTAAATACAAAATTTTAATGTTTATGGTAAAACTTAAAGCGTCCAATGTAAGTTATATATTGTGTTTTGATTTTATCTTTTTAAAAACTTCAAATAACTCATGTATTACTTAAATTTGTTTAAAAAAAGTTGACACTCAAAACTGGAAAGGAAAAGTCAATTAATATGCGTTTTTGTATATTGTACACTCTATTAACTCGTATAAAATTATTTTCATAAATGTTTGGAAATTTTGAAATTTATACAAATCAAAACTGTCAATTTTATACAGTTTTAGATTATATCCCCTTTAAGAAAGTTTGAATGTAATTTAAAACGCTACCTAAGAAAAAAAGCTTAAAATTTTCGGTATTTCATATTTGTCTGTTATTAGGGTGGTATTTAAAATAATTGAATTTCATGCGTAACACTCTTTTCTCTCTATCTCTCTTGAAGATTAGCTAGACAACCTCCGGGATATTGGGAAATATAGACTTTGTTGACAACCAAGTTGTCATTGTACAAAAAAATATCTTATTAATATTTTTGATAGTTTGTGCATTTTACACATAGTGACATAGTACACAAAAACTTTTATCTTAGTTTTCTAATGAGGTACGAGTAAGCTATATTATCTTTTTATTTTAAATTAATAGTAGGTTACTTTTTAATTCTCAGTTTTATAGCCAGCAATCATTATTGTGCGTACTCTTACCCTCCTTCCCCTATTTTTGTGGTTGTTTTAACTGCTTACGTTAGGGTGTTAATGCTGAGGAAAGGAAGGAAGAAGGGATTTAAATATCAGAAGGAAGTAACCTTATTAAACATATGAACTCATTCTAACTTAGTTTCAAGCATTGAGTAAACTTTTTTAGCTAAGGATATTCGTTCAAAAATAGTATCTTTCTTGCGAATAATATAACTATAATAAACTAATGTGATTTTTAGTTGGTAATAGATAGTAAATTCCAACATAATTCCTTTTTATGCTTGAAATTTTAAGTTTAATACTTAAATGTTTCATATTGCCACGATAGAATAAAATGCAATAAGTAGCAACAACTAAACGCGGTCCCTCCTTTTCATCACCTAATTTTCCCCATGATTTTAATACGCACTGGTTATAAACTAACTACAAAGGAAAGCTATTTATTCATCTACTTCTTCTCGATCAGTTTTTAATAACTTTTTACTGATGAATCTGGATAATTGAAATCGTTCGTGCGCCATCAACATTCTTGTTTCACTAATCCAAGTTTGACTGCATTTGGAGATTTTTTATAAATTTCTTTTTTTTATGTTGTTTGAAAAAAGAAAATCAACATTTTATGTAACAAACAAATTTGAAAATCTTTCGAAAAAAACCTTTTTAGAGTAATTAATTAACACTTTTGTATAATATTGAAAATAATTTTCACCAAGTTCAAATAATCTAGAATCAGGGTCGCATTTTTAAATACCCCAATTGAATGCTCTTTTTTAATTTTAGATGAATATATTTTTGTAGTAATTTAATGAAAATTGATCGTTTATTTATCTTTCAAGTAGTAAAAATCTAATGTTTTTCTATAGAAAAATTAGAATTAGTTCCCAGTTTTCTAAACATTCGTTGTAAATGCAAATGTAATGTAACTTAATATTCGTTTACTTAAACACTTAGAAAAGAGTTAGAAATAATTTGACTTCTACAGTATTTTCTTCTACGGTGTATATATGCTACGGACAATATGATAAATCCGTATATTTCGGGAAAAATGATGAATACTCTTTGATAAATGTCATAGAATTTATCACATTGTCGGTTTTTACCTTAGGCAATATTAATAATGCTCGGTATACCTATCACTTTGCCCATAACACATATATCACTAAACTCTACAATTATCGTAACGCCCTAGAATGCATACCAGAAAACAACTCCCGAAATTCAAGAGCACTTTAAATGCGACAAATCCAGTCTACTAACTAACCAATGGACGCCAACATCCGTCTAAGGTTGGCCTGATTAGTGCAAACAATTTCATTCGAACAAGAAAGAACAAAGGCTCGGGGAGAAAAACAGTCCACAATGCAAAAAGGGTTCTTTCCTCTCACCGTCTTGGAAACAGCGGTGAATGACCCGTTTGAGAAAAAGGAACACCGCTGCTGAAGGGAGAACTGCGCATGCGCCGCACGAGGAAATATTTCTCCATAAGACACTCTTAGATAAATATTTGTGTGTTTATCTTCAGAAGTATGCGAGGGGTTATTATAAACCCAGGTAGTACCTACTTAGTTCATAAAGGATTGCGTTTCTTTGCGGATGGAGTTTGGATATTCCAAATGGCATCAGAAACAAAAACAGGTTTATTGTATTGAAAATGTATGTGATAGCGAGAATTGATAGTAGAGAAAAGATGTTCACCTTTATCGGTTAACTAAAGATTTAGAATAAATCGTTATATTCCTTTTTTATGTTATGAAATAAAATTTAGAAACTTTAATTCAGATTATCTTTATTTGGTTTTAAATTTTGCTTTAAAAATCAACTCATGTTTAGATATTTTTCTCGTTATATTAGTGCGAAATAATCATAGTAACTAATAATACTTTGGTTCGAAATCTCCATATAAAATTTTAATTCTTCTATGTAAAAAAATTGATTTAATAAAATATCACAATTTCTAGTTGAATAAATGTAAAATAGTTAGCAAATTAGCATAAAACTCTTAAAATTTTCTGCTTCCTTGATTAGATTGGATTTTTAGAGCATGAAATACATTATTAAAGCACTTTCACTGGAAAAAGTTACGTAAAATCTTCCTTTGATCATAATAAATCGGTTTTTATGAAACATTTTTAATTTAATTTTAAGATTTGAACTGTATTAATCCTTTTATTATGATTGAAAGATAATTCATAAGCAAAGTGTAAATATTTTCTAATAATGTTGAACTACCTCCATTAACGTGTTAAATACTCTATTAGAATGATTCCCTTGGATTAATAGTTTGAAAATTTAAAATATTATTTGGTAGTATACAAGAAAGTTATAGATTCTGAACTTTCACTTCGGAAGTTTTAAAATTTTGAACTAAATCTGTAATAAAACTACTACGCCTTTCTTTCCCTTAACCAGTTCTCATTTTTATTTTATTTCGGTTTTACCAATTCTATGTAAGAAAAACGACTTTATATAATTTTTAAGAATAGGGGAGACTGGTTATATCTTTGGACAAAAATCACGTTTTAATTTTTCTAAGACAGTTAAAATCAAAATTCAACCATTCAAAGAGCACAACCTATAGTCAAAACCTTAGTAAATAGGGTGATATTTTTTGTTAGCTCAAATATTAAAAATTGGATTTTTAATAATGTTTAATAACTTGACAAAATTTGTGTCCATAGGTACAACAACCTGTTCTTCTTATGGACAGACTCAGTTGTACCTGTGGACACCCTTTAAAAGTGAAGTTTTAGTTGAAAAAGTTTGAAATGAAGATTTTTTTATTGATGGATTAACCTTTTAATGAAAATGCCTTGAAAATGAAATTTGGAATCGGAAATCGAGTTTTTAAAATAAAGTACTTTTAGAGCTTATTTTAGAGCTTAAATGACCATTTAATGGAACTTCGATACATGTATTGATTTCCTACTGAAATTACATATACTGAAAACACATAAATGGAATTTTTAAATCGAAATTTAAGGTTAATAGTTTCCGTGATAATACTGATTGATCTGATCGTTTCACTGATCCAAATCAATATCTTGCAAAACACAATCGACACTTAGTTTGGGCAACATTTGAGGGTAGTAACTTTTTCGCAAATCTTCTTCAGTAGAAATTATATTTTTTCTTTGCCATCATCATACCAGAATGTGATAGTAGTGCTACATATTTTATACCTTAGTTTACATTAAGTGCAAAGTAGAATCAAAAATAATTTAAAAAAAAATTGCTTAGATCACAAAATGTTTGATTTTTGAACTAAAAATTACAATAACATAATTGTCGACAAATACATAGCCTTTCAGAAGTTATTCAACGTGCATTAAGATTTATTCGCTTAAAAGAAACCCGATTCAAACACGCCGATTAACTACAGACATACCAAGAACGTGTCCGAAGGTACATCATAAGGTGTTTTCGCATTCAAAATTCTATAGAAAATAAAAGGATTGAGATCTGATGACTTCTAATATCAAATCTAAATAGTCAAAATCTCGATGATTAACCACATATATATGGTTTAATCATATCATCATTAAAGGGGAAAAAATATTAATGTAGTGATGCACTTAAAGTAACTTTGAGAATCTGAAAACTGTTAATTAATTATATTTACCTAAAATTTTAATTCAAAGAGCTGATTTCACGTTAACAATCAGATAGCATTTGTTGACACACAATAACCTACCACCAATTCATTTTTCCGTTTATTTTTGAATTTTAAAATTAGGTGTCCGAAGGTACAATTTTCCGTAGGTACTACAACAGTATCCGCTATAAATTATGAAGAAAATGTGATTATATTTCTTTAAATTAATATTCCAGAAATAAAATAAATGTACTTTAGCTGATTTTTAAGTACTTTGTTACATTAAATTTGAAAAACTGCTAGGTAAAGAAATAATGGTTAATTCAGTCTCCGAGATAGTATAGATAAGATTTGGTACTAAAAAGTTATGACACACTATTTTACTTCCACCCTTAAGAGTGTGAATGAATCAAAAATATAATATTTCTCCCCATTCTGTTAAAGTTTTCTTTTGTTAAAAAAGTTTTGGTGAATGTTTTTTTAACATTTTCAATTTTTAATATAAAAATATATAAACTATCAATTATTGTAATAAATAAATTTATCTTTCTAAATGATTTGATTCATTCCAACTATTAATTGTTTCAAACTACTGCATTTGAAAAATATTGGTTTTAAAAATATTAATAAACTACGAGTAGTATATAAAAAGAATGTTATCACTATGTTTTTTAAGGGAATCTTCGTCAATCTTCTGAAAATGGTGATAGATTGACAGATATTAAATCTACCAAAATTCAGTTTTTCTCACGCGTAATGGAATTTTATCTCTAATAGCAAGAAAAAAGGGATAATTTGCTTCGTTCTTGAAATGAAGCAATCTTAATTTATATTTTAAAATAGCTATTTTTGCTAAATGTTATTGTTGTTCTCATTTATGATTTCTTTCATAATTTATGTATACTTAAAGAGGAAACATTACTGAAAACAATGTTTTATCAAATAAATCTAAATTGGACTACATTTTTAACAGTAAGAACTTTCTATATTCCCTGGGTGTATGTTTTACCTGCACTCAAAATATAATAATGATTTTGTTAAAAAAATATTAATGCTTTTACGACTTTTAATAGCGATAAAACGATGAAGTCCAAATAGGTTTCTCAATCGTAAAATCCAAATGAATAAAACGGACTTCACTCCTCTCCCGTTAACAACAGGTGGTTAAATTTAAAATACCCATTCTGTATGTTGTAGTGCAGCATCTATGTCTTTCTCATTTAAGATTCAAAAGAAAGGAAATTCTTTCTTTAGAATGATAATTAAGAGAAGAAATTAGTTTTGTGATTAAAAATAGTATTAAAAAGGGGATATTATCAAGTATGTATAGAAAATTGGGATTTTAGGTATTAAAAACTATAATTAATAATACATTTCTCATCCTTAGTAACCATGCATGATATGGGACAACTCAATCTTTAATAAGGGGCAATGAGAATTTATTACAGAATTGAGTGGTTTTAAGCTAAATTTTTAGATTACACATTTACTCTACTACACATTATTCTTTTTAGAAATTTATCTCATTTAACCCTCGGACACTTTTATTAACATGAACTCCCCTTTTCAACATGAAACTATGAGTAGCTGCTTTTAAGGTTACATTTAATAACCACCTATAAAAGTCCAAGAATGTGGTCAGCTTTTTTCAAGAGATAAGCGTATTTACTTCGAAATTTGGAAACTTTACGTGAAGCCGTTTGGCCACTTTTGGACCTTGTCAGGCATGTGAATTAAGTTTTACCGTAGAAATATTTATAGTATTACACAAACCCTATGTAAAAATACCTTAAATTCACTTTTAAATATCTTGTTTCTGATGAATTTTAGTGGTTTTTAAAAATTGCAGTCTGATAGCTGTAATATTTAAGTACTTTTAAGTTTCCTACTATTTATTCTCTTTTTTTTTTTTAAGTATTTCTTTTCAAATCTTTTCTAAAGCATCTTCAAATGATAAAATTATAATTTATTCACGTGCGTGTTTAAAAGCTGAAATCAACAGGTATGTACTTATCACAGAGTATAGAGCTTAACAGAGTGTCCAAAAGGCAGTTTTCCTCTTTTAGTTCCGTTGCCACTTCAGGCTGAAACTCCACCAGCCAATCACCTCTGCCAATCAGGAGAAGGCGAAACCTTGAAACTGATTCCTCATTGGATATGTAACTTATATAGGGCGTTGCATTTTAATTACGACAGAGCTGCTTTCTTTTCCCCAGATTGTAGACTTTTTCCCTAAAGTAGTGAAATTATCCCTGGCTAGAATTAAAATATCCCTCTCTTTTTAAACTTTGATTGTTTTTTTTTTGTTTTAATTGTTAATCTGGCATCTCCGATAATTTCACATCAAAGCGGATGAAATGGCAAAATTTCTACAAGAAAGTATACAAATAATCGGCAAGTTTCGTAATTTATTTAAGTATCTTTTCAACTCTTAATGTTAAGTTTTTAAATGAATGAACTCAGAAAACTTTTTAATGAACTTTCTTAAAAACTACAATAATATGATCATCTTTGGATTTTACATTCTCGTTTCCATGGAGACTGTTTTAACAACAATGCTATTCCATGAATCTTTTCATTTAAAAATTAAACTCTCAAATAAAATATTTTAAAGTAGCTATTTATTATTTTTTTAGATCATTAATATGATTTTTAAATAGACTTAAACATCTAGTTTTTCTTTTAAAACTTGTTATTTTGCATTATGTTTATTTTTGAAACAATGGGGTAAGCAGATTTTGTTTATCATTTATGGTTATTGTGGTATCATTTTTAAAAATCTCCAAAATTATGTTATTTTTTGTAGTTAAAAGCTCTTGATTTGTCATCACTTCATTAATTTCATTGTTGAATTTATGTTAAACATGAATTTAATTTTGTGCCATGTTATAAATTAACTAATGTAAACAATCAGTTAATCCTAATTTATGTAAAGAGAATATGAGTGCGAAGTATTGTAATACAGTGTAACTTGGATAATTCAAAACTCTAGATACCAACAAAAAGTTATAATTATCCAAAAACTCTAATAAAAATACTAAACTGATATAAAATAGAGTTCAAGGGATCAATAAAAATGCATGAATTAGAGATATTTGAGTTACTTAAGTCGCACTGTAAATAACACAAATTGTGAAATGCAAAATTCATAGTTTAAGTAAGTTTTGTAGAAAAACAAGTTATATGATGTGTAAAAGTTCAAATTGATGTGTGAAAATAATCTCTCATATAAAAGCCCACGTCACTCACTGACTCACTGACTCACTGACTCACTGATTCTGGAACGCTCGCACACTATGATGCCATCTCGCAATAATAATCATAATCATCAGAAAAATATAAAAGCCCACGTCACTCACTGACTCGATGCCATCTCGCAATAATCAGAAAAATAAATAAATAAAAGTAATTAAAATTTTAAAATAATATAATAGCTTTTAAATAAATATCTTTCAAGAAAGTTGGTTTACTTAATAAAGGTTAAAAAGTTACTTTTAGGGAAGTTGGTTTCTAATTCAACAATAATAAATTATTAAAGTTAAACTTCTTATTTAATGTATAATTAATAGGAACTTGAAGTAGTAACGAGCGAAGCTCGCATAAAAGGCTAGCCTAGCTGTAAGACCCGGCTTTGCCGGGTCGTAACAGCTAGTTTCTTTAATAAAAATGATTACTTGCTCTGAATGTTTTTGTACTTTTTGTTTCCTTAAAATTTAATATTTTCAAGCCTATTCAATTTTTAAATGTAGGCATAAAGTTTTAATATATGCATCAATAAATAAGCCATTTGGATGATAAAAAAAATCTCAGTCAGTGAACTAAAATGACATTAAAAACTTGTAATCTCTTTGGAAATGTTTTAGAAAATCGCTGTAGTGCTTTGAAAAACTGCGATTCAAAAACTCAAAGTCCAAGATTGAATCATGGCAAGAAGACCGACAAAACTATTTTAAATTTAGGGAAATTTAAGAAAGCTTTTTTTCCTTTTCCCCCTCTTCCGATTTGAGTGAAAGGCGAGCGGGAGAGGGTGGGCGGCGACGATGGAGCTAAGGAGGCGGAGCTTATTCAGCCAGTTGAGGGGGTGACACTTTCTATGGGAAAAACCATGCTTTAAAAGTTACCATTAGCGTCTATGGAGATGAGACCTCTGTTAAGCTCTATACTCTGTGGTACTTATGTTTATCATATTTACATTATAGAGTAATAATCATCCTGTAGACATAAGTTAACATAAAATACCATATTTGTTAGCTTTTTTTACGTCCAGTTAAAAGTAAATTATATTAATTTATTTTCTTTAGGTATAGCCGAGCTATCGAGGCAAACAGCCTCGGATGCTCGTAATAAGAAGTAAGTAAGTTCTTTAGGTATAGTCATTTCAATAAATGTAATAAAAAAGGATGTATTTAATTATTCATTAAATTTAAATAATATTTTTTAATGCAAGCCTTCCTAAACTTAATAAGTCTTAAAATAATACTTTGGAAAATCATTGAAAATTGAACTGTTTTAAAATAACACCTTTAAATAAAACTATAAAACCATCTAAAATAAAATCATTGTGGTATTACTAGAAACGGTTAAAAAATTACTCTGTAAATAAGGTTATGAAGTCGCTATTTTCGCAAATTGTATCATCCGAGAAGTTAATTTTATAGGGCCTTCCAGGAAACATTTATAAAAAAGTTTGAAGAAATATTCTCCTTTACAATTCCATCTCTTTTTTCAATGAAAGATTCCTTCTCCCAAAACGTCTTAACGGAATTGAAAACAACAAGCACAATGATCCCATTAACAATACGTCCAATTAACAGTATCCCGCTTTTCTTTATTTAAGAAAAGATGCACTCCTCTACAGCGAGTCTGAGACAGAAAACTTTGCCCCAACTTTTCCTTTATCCAAGCCGAGGAATAATTCCTAGATGTTTTGTGGCGGCACTGCGCATGCTCTGTAGGGGCAAATTTGGGTCAAGGTCAGAGGCACGGCTTTGCGCTGTCGCGTCTCCAAGAGAGTCGCGAATTTTTCGGCCCTGATTTGAGAGGTTTATTTCTCCAATCGACTCTTTCAGAGTTCGTTTAGTGTGAAGTGGCATTGGTTGAAACGAACTTTCACAACTTCACTCAAACAACGTATTTCAGAAACTTTTTTTTAGTGTGCAAACGTTTAAGGTTAAGTTTTAAGGAGCAAGGTAGTAGATCTTAAATACGAACAATATTGGACTTGAAAAAGATAGATTAAAATGAAAATTCAGGTGACACTTATATAATTTTCTCCTATAAAATAACGGTATCTTTTTTTGGAGCAGCTGCAGAGATTAAAAAGATAAATCTTTCCGATAACTTGACGAAGTTCTGTAAACGTTAAACTATTTTAAAAACATCATGATGGTTGAAAAACAAAGTTTTAATAACTAAAGCAAAACTTTAAACTACTGTATCAGTTATATTTTTGAAAACTACACACATTAATTTGCAATTTTTTTTCTTAATTTGTGTTAAGGTGATTCAAAGTTTTAACTGTGACCGATTGTATCATAAGGATTTAGAGACGCAATAAATATAACATTTCGGTGTGTGAAAACAAATAGTGTTTTTATTCATTCAGACATTTTTATGACTTAATTTATAATTTTTTGAAATTCGGAAAAAAATTTCAAACATGCTTATATCTCTCTTATTATATATCTCTCTCTTTCATACAACTGCTAGAAATGGCATTCCAAAAACATTTTTCATGAAACACTTGTAATGATAAATACTTAACTGATACTCATTTAGTGAACTTTTCCTTATAGTATTGGTAAAATATAAAAATATATTTTTTATGTAATTTGTAATCTAAATGTAAGAAACAAAGTATTCAACTTTTTATTTCCTTAGAGAAGATAATTATTTTTTTATATATATGGTTTACTTTTATCGTGTTTTATTTAAATTACACCGAAAGTTTAAGAAATATCCTACATCCTAAACCTTAAACATTTTTTTGTCTTAGTTTGTTTTAGTTTTAAACTATTACTATATATGTACGTATTATGCTTTTTCTATCCATTATAAGGAATTCATATAAATTTCTAAGTTAATTACCTCATTACTAACATTGAACTCTTTGTCTATATTGAAAACAAGATTTAAGTAACTCAAATCAAAATGTTGACGAAATTGGCCTCATTTTATGTATTTAGTATTTTAAAAATATAACTTCTGAATAAACTTACGTAAATATATTAATCTTGAGGTTATTGCATAAAAGAAAACTAAAACTCTAGTATTTTTTTCGTTAGGGTAGGTGGGGGATAAAAGGAGAGGTTTTTCATAACTTCCAAAATACGAGAAGTTTTAATTGAATATACTAATTTTATACGTCTTTTATATCTTTAATATTTGGCTTAATTTTCTCCAAAAGAAATTGTGATTGGAATAATATCCAAAGAAAAATCGTAGAGGTTTTTTTTGCGATCTTTTACCCCACGTCGTGGAGGCAAAACTTCAATACGCAAGAATAGGGCTCTAAAAGAGATCTAGGAAAGAATTCATAAAATATTTTGCTATGAATGGAAAAGTCTTTAATCAAGTCAAAAATAAGTAAAAAGAAAAAAATAGGTATCCCGAAACACATTTAAATACAACAAAATTTTAAAAACTACTTTTTTTTTTGTCTTTCTAATAGCTAGATTACTTAAAAAGGGTTTATTACGAGTTGCGGGACTTTTCTACGAACAAGCGTGTTAATTAATTTTTCTCTTCACTTTGAAAGTATAGCAAAAATCCGTTTAAATTTTGAATTAAAATTATTATTTAGTTACAAATCATAAGTTATTTAGTCAAATTATGTTATTAACTATTCTAATTTCTTAAACGAATAAAATTTTTCAGAACTTGATTAATATATCTTTGGCAAATTTGCGTTAAATTAATACATTGCTTTTTGATAGTAAAATTAAATCCCCATCCAACTAAATGTAAGAGAAAAATAGTGATAACCAATACAAAGCTGTTAGTTTTTGTACGGATTCAAGCATTGAAAAACTTCATGAATGACCATCCAAATTAGGTTAGTTTATCAGTCTATTTTTTTTGTCAGTGGCTTGCATTACTTTAGGGACTACAAATACTTTGAAATTGTTCGAGTGCATGTGAAAAGATAATTAAGTATTCCAAAATGTTTTAGAATGAGAATAGGCACAAAAAATTTACTAAACAACTAGTAAAAGAGCCTAGATGCTTAATAAGTATTTCTCACTTATAATAAACATACTTGCTTATTAGATTATTATTCCATTAAATACTACAATAAAATTAACCTTTATAAGTTAAAACTAAAACACATCGCTAGGCTTAATGGCGCAAAGTCAGTTTAGCTGCAGCAATCACGATTTTCGCAATGCTTCTGAGTCAAGTTTTCCCACTAGATTACGACAGTTCGCCTAAGCGTCTCTTGATCAGTTGTTTTTCCCCTTTTTCGAAAATGGCGGACGAAAGCTGGCGAATTGCCACGCAACTGTAAGGAAGTTATTCCGTCGAAAACCTGATGCTGCAGGAAAGACACATTGCCAGATGTAAGGTCGTCAGTTAAATTAAAATACCAGTTTCATTCGGAATTCATATAATTTCACTAGAAAAAATTTTAAAAAATTCTTTTTTTTGCATCGTGTTTCTTTTTTGGAATATTTAGTAATTAAAAAATACATAATTTGAATGTTAACTGTTTTCTTTTTCCTTGGAATCAGATAAATTTGGGCTCTTGAAAACGTTACATTTCACTTACCTTTTTGCTTTGATGCATCCAATTAAATAAATATAAATGTCAAAAAATAATACGTAAACAGACAGTTTTAATGCTAAAATTAAAACACTTAAATTTAATGTTTTTAATAATATTTTGGTAATTTGCTACATTATCATTTATATATACCTTTTGATATTGTAATTTTTGTAACATAGTAAAATGGGGTAACTTTGGCCAAAATAGAGTGTTTTTTTACATTAAAAGCAAATAAAAGTGGTTAATGAAAACAAATTTGACAAGGTCCATGGTTTATATAATTTTTAACATGTTTAACTGTAATATAAATGATTTTCAATGTGTGGAGTTAAATTTTAGCTGTTTTGAAATTTTGGACCAAAGTTACCTTGACTCAGGAAAATTTTGACCCAGACCTCAAAAATAAAAAAAATTAAGGATTTATCTAGCTTTAGCTAATGTTTTACCATTTACATGTGATGCTAAATTATCTATCAATAATAATTAATCTATTCCAAGTTCATTTCAAGCTTAATTTGTAAGAAAATCCATACATAAAAATGTTTTCTTTATCAAAACTGATTTCATTTCAGAGTTTGAAATTAATGGTTTAGTTATTAAATTCAAAATGAAACTATGTTGTTCTAGTTACCTGTTTTACTGTAAAACACTTAAATAAGCTACTCATAATTATAAACTGAGAGGTACTATACGGAAGAATGGCATTAGAGAGTGTGTTATAAAAAATATTAAACCTACTCTATAATACTAGATTGTATAATATCTTTTAATAAATAACCTGACTTGAATAATAATATACAGAATTTATGTATTGAGGTCATGGAACTACACAAAACATCTTCAATAAGGAATAATCAACCTTTTTGGCGTTATTAAAATGCATATAGTCAATTTATAATTCCTTTATATTTTTTAATTATTTAGGAAAATATTTTTGGTTTTACACATTGAGACTATAAAAAAATTATAGTAAAAAAGCCTTTGAGTGAGGATTTCAAAATCTTCCTATTTAATTTACACCAATGGGAAATAAGAACTGTGGAAACTTAAGATATAAGTTGAGAGAAAATAATTTTTATTCAAAATTAAAATTTAAAGTTATGGGATAATTACCTTAAAATGAACTTTTCAAGAATTAGGTATAATAGCTTTAGCTATTTTGATCTTCTAGAAGTTAGAACTTTTTCGTCTCTTTAAAAGTTTTTTTTTCAGTAAAATAGTATTTTTAGAGGTCAAAGTTATTTTTTATGTTTATCGATTAAATTTTAATGACTATAACCGTTTATGAAATAAATTTACTACTTTTTAAAGAAACATTGATAACGATAAAAGTGTCAAATGGATAATTTTTATAATTTAGCGAAACTAACCATACGTTTTAGTGTTGGTTGGGAATCATTTTTTGTATAGGTAATCCTAAATTTTGTTAAATGGCCATTATCAACCCATCGATCTTATAATAAAAGCATTTTATTTTCCTCCCTAAAAAGTTATTTAGGATTACTTAGTTCTAAAAAGAACTAATGGAGGTGTTCGCGAAAAATATTCAATATTTTTGTAAAACCATAAAAATTTTGTTAAACTGTGATGAAATATATAAATATATTTTATGTATTAAACAATACCAAATAAGTGTTTTCTTTTGTATTAATATAAATATATCTTGAACTTCATTTAAGACTATCTGCAGAACTAAATTGAGGTTGTCTCTGAAAATCTAAATAAAGTGGCTGCCTTCTTCCTCACCAAAGAATTTCTGAATGGCTTTTATTACATCATGTATATTTTAATAATAATTTAGTAGTACTATTTCCTTTATATATAATATTTCCTTTTTATAACGGTAGGAGTTAAAAACTTAATTCCAAGTTCCTCTTCTCCAAGTTGAATCAAAGAAATTAGGAGTTCGTTTCCCATTAATAAGCAAGAACTCCTTATATCCTATCTGAAAACCAAATTAACTTTTTACTTAACATGATAAATAAGTAAGAATCAAGCACGAAAAACAATCCCCCATCACCACGCCCTACAACTACCGAATCTCCTCACTCTCCTCATAAAAACAGCAACAGCAATATTTCCCCCCACCGAGGCCACAAAAACACATAACGGAATTCGTCACAAAAGTAACCAACTTTTTAGTTCAGTCTGCGTGAGCAGACCAACTAACCTGTGAGCTGAAAGAATTCTGACCAATCGGAAGAGAGCCGCTACGTCGTCTGCGCAGACGAGTGTGCGCAGTAGGCCTGACGTCACGCAAAGTTGAGTAGTTGTAGTTCGGATGGAAGATGGCTAGAGGAAGATCTGGTTTGGATGCGCTTCATAGAACTTAGTGGGAGAAATTCTTCTCATAATTTATACTGTTTGATGAAGTCATCTCTTTAAGCTGCATTCCTTCCTAGGTTACAACTAATGCGGGCTGGGTGAACAAGAGAAGATAAATTCGTTGCGTTTTCGCTCTTGAAACTTTAGCATTTCCTTTCCTCTGTTAATAAAATAATCAGATTCTCTTATAGGTTTTTTTAATGAGGATTCATCATTGTTGTAGTTAATTTCAAAGAACAAAAATATCATCAGAAGAAACAAATGATGTGATAAAAACTTAACCCACTGTAATTCTTAACACAGTCGTTTTTAGTGTGTTTTATTTCGAAAGTAGTAGGTTGTAGTAGTTCGAAATCCCTTCAATCAATTGCCCGACAGGTACGTTTGCCCGACATCATCATCATCGTCGTCAATGCGAAACAACGGGAAGGAAGGCATGAGAATTGTCGGGCAAATGAACGTCGGAAAGTTGAGTGTTGGGCTAATGAACGGATCCTATAATAATCCACGGGGATGTTTTAATCAAATTAAAAGTTAAGTTTTGTAAAGGAGAGTGTAAATTAATAAGCAGCTTAAATAAGGTATTCTAAATGAAAAGTTTTAAATGTGAAAAAAGTTGATAACAATTTTACTCCACACATATGTATTCTTTTATTTCCAACAGTATATTACATTATATTATATTAAAGCCAACTGCACAATACAGACAACTGTACAATAAATAATTAAGAACTGTAGTTAAAACAAGTACATAAACTTCATGAAAAGAAGTTTAATATAATTAAACTATTAATCTTATAACCCAAACACACATGAAAAATTAATTATGTTATTAGAAATTACATTTAACCGATGTAATCCAAAAACTAAAAACTATGAAAATGCATATTTTTAAACCTTAAAACAAAAAGTAATTGTATACTCGTAAAGTACAATTTTAAATTCATCTAAAAAGCTGAAATTTTGTAGAAGTGATTTATCTAAATGAAAGTGTTTTTATTCCTTAAAACTCCAAAAAGTGTAAAATCATTTTAGACAAAAAAAAAAAAAACTAAAACGATATATAAATGTTCAGTTATTTTTTACATAGTTATAATAATTTATATTTTTCAAATAAATCAAGCACATAATAATATTTTCTAACATAGATTTCAAGTCAGACAATAAGTCACCGAAAAATTATAACATCAAATTAAAAAGACAATCAAAACTTCCCAAAGAGCAGTGTTGTTTTAAATTTTTGTTACATTGTTATGGGTAATTTGTTACGTTTTGCAATCAAATCCAATGAGCAATATTTGCTACCAATCCGTTTTGTAATTTTTTTTTATCAAATGATATAGTATGTACCATAAAACGGGGTGAATCGGAACTCTCAGTTTTTGGTTTTAACTCCCTTGTAAATAACTGTCATGGTGAATTCGACGATATATTAATATTTTAAGGATATTAAGCTAATAAAATTAACCGAAAAAAAAAACCGCAAGGAGTGTTTTATAATTAACACTAGCTGATTTGCCCGGCCTTGCACGGGTGGAGTGTATAAAATTTATTTGTATGCTCTCTCAAGTTGCATGTCTAAGTTTCTGCTTGAATTACCAATCACATCCCGGTGTCCCTGGCGCCTTTTTCCTCCCAGTGTTCCCAGTACTTTTCATCCCGGTGTTCCCGGTACCTTTTTCATCCAGGTGCTCCCGATACATTTATCATTCCGGTGCTCCCGGAGCATTTTCATCTACGTGTTCCCGGTTCACTCCTTTTTTATCTTGATGTTTCCTATGCCTTTTCTTCCCAATGTTCCCGTTGCCTTTTTCATCGCGGTTCCAAAAGTCTAAATCTATCCAAAACCATACATTATGGGTTTGGTGTTCTGGTATAGCCCATTAATTTATGGTTGTTACCGAATTATCCATCCTAAGTCAAAAAAATTGAGCTATCATGGAAAAAATAATGATGGAAAAGTAAAATGGATCTTGTTTTTAGAACAAAATTTCTTTAAAACTACACTAAAATAATTCAAGTTTTAAAGATTAATCTTAACAATCTAATCTTTCAGTTTCAAGGAAAATGGAGTTTTTAATAAGAAAAAACTGTCATAAAGTTGGACAGTAAATATGGACAGTTTTCAATTTCTTATTAATAACCTTTTTATAACAATTTTAGCCCAGTTTTATCTTTAAATACTCTGTTTTATGCGTAGAATTGCTTTTGTTGGTTTTTGCAACAATGGGAGTTAAAAAGATATTCTTTAGAGGAGAAGTAAGGTGATTTTTGCAAAAAGGCCTAAAAGGGGTGAAGGGGGGGGTTTAGGAACTTGAAACTGGTGTCATTTCCTTACCCCCGTTCCGATACTTAGAAGAAATAGCTCCAAATCTAATCCGTACACACCCAGGCAGGCGGGCAGGCACACCTCTATTTTATAGATATAGATTATAATTCACTTAGTGATTTTGTGGGGAAAAAAGAAAAGCTGAGATGCAATGTTTTATTTGAGATTTGATACTGTTGTATTATGTGTATGATAGTGTTCAAGTGTCAAGGGTTACCACAAAGAAATTAGTTTAATTTCCAGGATTTATGAAAAATTCTTTCACTCTTTCGATTTGAATCTCCTTTTATGAAAAAGGGCTACATCAAGGCATTTCTGAAGTTAATTTATGAAAAATAAATTGTATGTACTACGAGTTCGTATTCTCCCCTCATCATTTTTGATGTCTCTTACAAAATATGAATAAGAAAATAAAGATTTTAACCGTTGTTCCTATTCACTCCAATCTGCGGGGTGAAATAACCATTAAAGTTAATAAAAAAAGATATAATTTTTTTTTAAACATTTTGTTTTTGCTCAAAATTGAAAGAACAGAACAAGACCAAGTATTCCAATAAAAAAATTTCGCCCAAAAACGTGTTTTTGTTACATGTTTTTGCGTGATCTGATTCAACAAGTGTTAGGGTATTTTTTTTCTTTAACTTCTCAAATCTAATTTAGTGATGTTTTATCAGCGGTATAAAAATTAAAAGTTTAAACACATCAGTTCTTGTAATAAAACAATCACAATAATGATATAAGTTTTAAATTTTATTAATAGTATTAAAATTTCAATCCTTTGATTTAATAAAAATTAGAAGAGGAAATATTAAAAATTCATTGTTTTCAAGAAGTTTCATCAAGAATCGTAACTGTTTACCTATATTTCGCACATTTTGTAATCTCTTGGAGATCATTGCAGTTTTTTCTGTTATAAACCATCTTTTTTTTTCAACTGAAAATTTATTTTATTCTTTAAATTCAAAATAAAAGTTTGGTAACTGCTACCTGCTCTCTTGCATTTAAAACTTGATAAAATAACTTACATTAAGCTGATAGGGACACGTATTGTAATCATATTACATTGCGTATAATCTTATCATCACGCTTTAAAGATATTTTACCACTAAACAAACTCTTTAATGTCTCAATTAAAGAAAATATGTTCTTCACTAGAGAAATTAAAACATTAAACTTATCTGTAATTAAAATCACATCAGAATCGGAACTTAAAAGCTTTTAATTTTATACTATTATATTATTTTTGTATCCACCAAAGCTAACATATCGTAAATTTAGAAAAGTTTAAAGTATTGATTGGAATCAGATTGAGTTAATCGAGATTAGTTTAAAACAAAACGTTAAATGAAAATATTTTAGGAATATGAAACTATTTCTCTTCTTTTTGTACTTCCCAAATTGTAAGAAAAAAAAAACATTATTTCATTATTTGCGTTGCACAAGGATAAAGAATTTACATTTCTGTAATTCGAAAAACTTAAATATTTTAAATAATCTTATTTTTTATATCGGCACGAACTAAATGGTCATCATATAAATTTTAAAACCGAAAATAATTTTAATATTGATGCAGATGTTAAACATATTAAAAAATGTAAATGTAGCTCAGGTTTACCAGAAAACTAACTTTTGAAAGATGAAATTATTAAGTTATTTATAATTTTAAGAGTGAAACAGAATTAATCGTTAAAATTTGATTAAAATTTGGTTACAACTTAAAAACAAGACTTGGAAGTTATAAACTTTTTTATAAAAATTAGCTTATTATTATGAAGGATTTGGTCATTAATAAGAAAAATGTGCGATACGATAAATATGAGAGTATGCAAATTTATTAGAATAAATGAATTAAAATTCCTTATTATGAATTCTACCTAAAAATCTTTTGTGTTTATGGTAGTTGACAGCGAAAACATATGTATGAATAATGTTATTAACATAAAGTGAAGAAAACAGAAATTTAAAAAATCAACTTATTAAAAATTTTAAAAATGATTTTTTAAAGAGAAAAATTATGTTTATATAAACTTGAGTTACCTATTTCTTTTTTAGAGTTTTATTCAAAATATTCTGAAAGATTTCTATACAAACTTATTTAATCAATAATAAATTTGTTAAATTTTAATCTGAAACGTAACATATGCTAATGATAATTTATTTAAATTTAAAAGTCACATTATTGAAATACACCCATTTAAAATCTTTGGGATATTTTAAATTTAAAGAGATCAGTCCCTAAAGTTGTAAACATAATTATCCATTTTATATGCGTGATTTAAGGCTAATTCAAATTTATTGTTTTATTTTTACATTTTGTTTAACAAAATTCTTCAAAAAGTTATAAGAAGTATAATAATGTAAACCGTTTACTAAAAAAAATAAGAATTCGCAACATATAAGTATTATACTTATAATTTAAAATTAATTAAATTACAAAATATTCTGTAATTTATCAAATGAATGAATGGCAAGCTTTAAATATTCTTTTAGCGTACATAAAAGGAACTTATTTCGTCATATAATTTTTAATACTGATATATTTTTAAAAATATACATCCTTTTTAATATAACTTTTATGATGTACGTAACATTTACAACATTCTTTCACGTGTTTTTAAGTGAATGTGTTTACATTGAATTGAAAGAATTCACAGGTTTATGACGAATGATCACAGTTATAAATTTTTCCTTCTGACAATTAATTGGTAAGCCTTAGAAAAAGTAAAATATTTTAAAAATATTTTCTTAATTCAAAATACATTGTCTAACAATGTTTGATAGTTTTGAATACAACATAGTCTTTAAAAGATTTTTTTATGCATTCCCATTACGTTTCCAATCTACTTTAAAGGAAATGCAACATCTGTGAGGAGTGATTATATAAAGCTATAAAAATACTATGAACAATAAACACTATAAAAGATACAATTACGTCGGTTAAATAAACTTTAAGTTTCGACAACATGTTGTATATTTTTATCTATTTGAATAAGAAACTTCAATAATGATTAATTATTGAACATCATTACGCAATATATTTAAATTTAGGATTTGTTTCCTGCATTTTTATGTATCCTTATATAACAACCTAATAAAAGATTTAAATGCGTAAAATTTTTTTTTGAAAGAGAAATAATCTTGTGTATTTAGGTTATAATATCAATGGTGTTTTTTATCAACTGTATAACAGGTATATGAACTATTTATAAAAATATTCTTTTAGGAAAATGTCACACTAATTTAGGGAAGTGTAAGCTTATCTTCCATGAAAGGGCTGTTTAGGTTTAGTCAACTTATTCAGTTGTATTGAATTGATTTTCCATTAGATCTTACTATAAAATAGATTCCAAAAGGAAAAAATAGGTTAAGATAAGAAACGAGTATAAAAATTAGACTTACAACTTAAAATTTTTCTCATCTTAGCTAGCCCCCTCCCTAATTTTTGTCTCACACCCAAAAATCAACTCTTTAGCTTTTTCTTACGTGCTGCCATCTAAGACTAAAATAAGCTGTTCAAATAAGACAAACTAGCAACTTTTCATAAGAACGGGTTTTTAGAACATGTTTTGATAAAATAATCATTAAATGTTAACGATCCTATATACTTGTGAAGATTTTACAAAGATATGACTAAATTGAAGGAATTCTGAAGTTGAATTATTTGTTATGCTAATAAGTAATAATAATTTATTTTAGAGTAATGACTAATTCAAGAAACAGAGAACCTAATAATTTAAATTTAGACAGAATTCATATTAAAAGGTAAACAAGCAAATTTATAGCTAACTTAAAAAAGAAATGTATTTTGTTAGTGTCTGTAAAGATTGAAACTTCATTAAGTTTATATGAAATCTTATAAAATAATTTATACCTAGTAGGAATTTAGATCCAAAAAATAAGTACCTTCCCACTATTTTTATAAAAGAACTTAAGAAATTAATAAACTCTACTAATAAGCATAAAATGTGATTTTAGTTTTTAAACGGAAATATGTAATACATTAACTAAGAATTGTTCTCGTTTATTAAATTAAATTTATAGAAACAATGGTTTTTCGCTTTTAATTTATACTTTTTACAAAAAGTTTTAAAAATATACTACAAAAATGTGTCAATTTTAATTCTAAAATATTTTCTTTTGTTGTTGAAAATTAATTGAAAAATTTGAAATAAAATAAAACTGTTTTCATATTTAAAAAAAAATATATACTGATGTTTAAGAATACATTTATCAAGAACTATTTATGACTAAATTTCCAAACTCAATGATAAATATAAAAATTTAGAAATCCGAATTCATCGGGAATAAATTTAGTAACTTTATTGAACTTTTTAGCTCAAAAAATCTCAGCGGTGCTCTAAGGTAGTTTAATGTTTAATGTTGAATTTTCCAATGTATGTTTTTACTGTAATAACAGATGGCAGCATGCAACTTGTTTTATTGACGAAATTTTCCTGATAAGTTTCGTTTTCTGTTAACAAATAAAAAATAAAACGGGGAATTAATAAAAAATACAGTTTATCATTCGACTCTTGTCAAGATTGTTTACAATTATTTTTTATCGAAATTTCATATATTCAAGAATAATAAAATGAAACAGTTTGAGATTTACATTTAATGTATTAAAATTATTATTCCATTTATATTTACATTTTTGCATAATGAATAAAATATTTTCTCTTCAAATGAATAAATTCGAATACCGCCTAAAATAAAAAAAAAGTTATTTTATACTTTAAAATTGAACAGTCCCGTAAATTCATCTTCACCACAATAACACGACAGTTGCAGAAAAGATCGCTTTACAACTTTTTCATTAACTTTAAATTTTGGGAAAAAGGTCGGTAATTATTTTGGTTCTGAAAAAAATCTTGGACGTTTGAACTTTTATTTAATTAATATTTTTCACTATCATTAAAATAGAACTTTTAAGTAGTAATAAACTCATGAAAGGAGGGGAAGAAATTGGCATATACGAAATCCAAAAAAATTTTTTGTGTGATTTATGAAATAATCATACAAAATATTAATTTCTTTTTATACTCTCCAAGGTTTATGAGTTGTATATTTCTTAATTTCAATTTGTTAAATTTAAGCTCTTTTTGAGTTATTTTACGAGGAAATTAATTTTGTATCGATATTTTAGATTTAATGAACTTATTCTAATTCTGGACATAAGGAATTTATTGTGGTATTATAGATCTTATATTTTTAACTGAGTATTTTAGATAAAATATTCGCAAATTAAGTATTCTGATGCTTTTGCAAGACATTGTGCTTTGTAACTTGTAACTCTTATGCATAATATACTCTTACTTGTATTTTGAATTGTTTTAAATTTTATTGCATTTTTCTTATTTGTTTTGTAACTCCCCCCGAGGGCTTGATAGAGTAGTCGGAACGTGTTTATTAATAATGTTTCTAAGTAAGAAGTGGATTTAATGTTAACTACCAGAGTGTTTTGATTATGGTATAAAATGCAAATAAGAGTACAATTTCAATTAATTTTATACATGTTCAATGAGATATTGAGTAAATAGTTCGTTTTCTTTTAAATATAAGATTTTAATTTAATCATTCTTTAGAAACATATTTGAAGAGAAACATATTTTACTCTCGAAGATATTTTCATAAAATTCCTTACGTATCAAACATGGTTTAAATAAATTTGCTTCCTTTAATTTTCCTTTAAAAATATTATTTCCGTTTAAATCGAGCAGAAATAATAAACTTCGGTAAATTAACTGTTATTTTCCGACTAATTTTAAAAAATAAAAATAAATGAACTTAGTTATAATCTAAAAGTTAAATGTTTAGGATACTTTTACGTTGAAATAAGCTTCAAATTTAAGAAAATATGTGACACTATCATAAATATTAATGTAAATTACTTCTAAAAAGCGGAAAGATATTAGAGAGAAAAATTTCTTTAACAAAAAATATTAAATTACAGGAAGTTTACTTTCTACCCCAAAAAGAATGTTTCCAGTTATTCCGCAGGTTTTAGGGGAATTTTGTGTTTTTCTTTCATAAAATTAAATGCAATTGCAGAATGAATGGTATTAAAAATTATATTGGTTAATTTATTTCCCATGGTTCGCTTCACATTTTATTGTTATCATCCCATTAAAACGAAGATGGGCATCGTAGGACTTGGCCCACTATAGGGCTGTTGCGCCGATGAGTTTAGTTTTTAGAGTTCCCATCAGTTTTGGTACTTCACATAAAATTTGTACTTATTCTGAATAAATTTTCTATATTATAATAATTATTCAAAATAAATAAGTACAAATCTTTAAGCAATTTTCTTTAAAATTCCTCAAAAATATGTGAAAGATAGAATTCAAAGCATCCACTACTGCTCTAATGGCTACGCGTAGTACATAAACCAGGGCATTATTTATTGAAGGTATAGGTACGAATTTTTGAAGAACAAAATATGTACTTGTTGAAACCTTATGTATTTTTATAATTCAAATACTGGAGATAGGACATAAAAACGAACTAAGTGCCAAAAAGTTGATTTTTCGTATTTGATAAAGTTGGTTTTCCATAACATACATATCAGGTCAACTTAACTTTTGTATGAACTACCATTTTTGTGTGTATGTGGCATAAAGTCGGTTTTAATTTTAGGTGGTTGGCAAGGGTAATTTTCCGCGTCTAACTTTTTTAATTTTTGGAGCGTATACATCGTTTTTAAAGTTTAGTCAGAAACGATATGTCTTTGCACGACGAAATCGTCTCGTCTTCGTTCCAAGTTTTGATCTAAATTGGCTCATTACAAATACCCATTGCTATCCGCAAAAAAATTTCATATTCACTGTAAAAAAAATCAAGTAAAATTTGCGGTTTTAAACTAGCAGCTGGGTTGGTTGTGGAAAACCGTAAAAACAACGGTGTTTTACCTTGTAAAACAAAAAACATGGATTAAAATGACATAAAACGCCGTTGTTTTTACGAATTTACTTTGCAATTTTTACGGTTTTCCACATCCTACCCAGCTAACAGGTTAAAACCGTAAATTTTACGGGAATTTTTTTACAGTGTTCCTTGTGCGAAGAAAGCTATTGAAACAATCCCATTTGTCTTCTTAAACTAATATTTAAGAAGAGTTTTTTTCCCCTGGTGAGACCACACAAGTCTCCTAAAGTAGTTGTAAAGTTTTAGTACATGTGTATAGAGTAATTTAACAAACAATTTTCATCCTCAAAAAACACATCCTACGATTCAAACAAATAAAATACACTTTTGCAATAAATATTTGACGTGTTTCCAAGTGATGATGACAAAAACAGCGACATTTCATCAATACAACCTCCCAATTTCACTTTGAATCATGGTCGTCTGAAAGAGGCCGGTCCTGGACTTCGTGCAAGGTCACCTTCCTCCAATCCCAAACTCATCTTCAGGTCCAGCATTGACCAATCAGAGAGCTTGTTTACGACACACCCATTTCCGATGGCCGTTCAGATTTTCCACTGATTTCAAATTCGAGTTATCGGTACTCGATCTGACATTACGTGCGACATAGGTCACCTTCAGCTATGAAATATTGAAAAAATAAACAGATTCGAGGAGGACGACTTTTTAAAACGTTCTGTTTACCGCCATTTAAAAGCGTAGAACGTTCGACAAAACAAACTTGGGGCACGAAGCAACAGGAAAGTGGCCGATTTGTTTAAGCTAATTCTGTCTGAATGTTGTTAAAAGGTCTTGGAAAAATTTGAATAATTTGTTCGTGATTTGTAATCAGTTCGGTGTCTCCCAAGAATGTTTTTAAAAGATTAGAATAGAAAAAGTAAAGAGTGAAGTATTTTGTAGCTGGGATTGGGCAATGGTTTGTTTAACTCTAGAATATGTGTCAGCAAAGTGAGGTTCTCCATGTTCATAAATACAGTCCGTCGACTCCTGACGGAAATAATGGTTTGTTTAACTCTAGAATAGGTGTCAGCAAAGTGAGGTTCTCCATGTCCATAAATACAGTCCGTCGACTCCTGACGGAAATATGAATATTTTTCAATTTAGAATATTCATAGATATTTTCATTTAGAATATATTTTGACTATTTTTAAAGTTGAGATAAAACAAAGGTTTACTATAGGTACTCACCTAGTTATCATCGAATTTGTATAATCTAATTTAAACACAAACTGCAGATGGAATTATTGCTATACATAAGTGAATAGGTAAACAGAAGTGAAAAAAAAGAGAAAATTGTAAAAAGGAATGAAATGAAAAGAAATGAAAAAGTAAGAGTAAGAGGTCTCTGTGGATGGGTTTAGTCTTTTTTTCACATATTTACAAGCTATATAAAAAAGAAGCTGGTAATAAGTTAATTATCTTTCGAACTATCGCTAATTTTATGAACCTGATACTTTTCTTATAGATATTGTCGCGCGTATTACAGTACTAGAGTTATTAAAATAAATATTTTTCCTTTCTTATGTATGTTGGAATTAATTTAGATGTAGGAGTAAGTGGAATTACATTATTATTACATGTATGCAGAAAAGAAACCTTACTCATCTTGACAAAAAAGTAATTATTTAATAAGAAGAAATACAATGTCAACAGGAACAGTGAAAACAAGGTTGTCGTTTTCACACCTCCCCTCCAAATATCAGTTTTATAATTTTTTATTCCAAACATACCCTGCCGTATACTCTCATCAACATATATCGCATTCTCAGGATCAGAACTTAAACAGAGGCACAGCGAAAACAGAACAAGCATTTAAACAGGACAGGGTGTCAGATTTAAAACAATTGAATAAACGATGTGTATACTTATATAACAAAAGTACTTGTTTAATTTGTATAATATGCAGTTAAAATAATAATATGTAGCCATTTAAGTAAAGAAGAAAAAGATTAGAGTGATTTTAATGATCAACGTTTTTAAAATAAAGTATAGGATATAATCGCGATGAAAAGCAAACGTAAAGAAGTGCCAAGACTTTTTACCATTACTTATATAATACTAGAAGGAAAGTTTTTCCTTGTTTAAAAAATCTTGAAAAGAATTTGACAATATAGTAGTATTTTATATCCAGAATTTCCATTTAATATTTTCAAATTATTTCATTAAAATTTAAAATTACTAAAATAATTATTATTTCAATCACATTCATAATTAGTTCAGCTACATAACATTTGCGAACTTAAACCTGAAAAATAAACAATTTTTTAAAGCGATAGGATTGTCCAGGATGAAATATATTTTTGGATGATTTTAAAATTTAAATCAATATTTTTTATGTTGCTAAAAAGAATTTGTTATTTAATTTAACTATGACATGTTTCAATAAAAAATGCAAGAGAGTCTAACAAAAAATAATTAAAATTGGAACCATAGATTCTTTTAGTGATGCTACTAAAAGATAACATGTAGGTCACCAATTAATAAAGTTAAATGCTATTGGATTTAGAAGGTCGTTTGTTTAGTCTTGTATCAAGTGCGTCTTAAGCTTAAATCTTAATAAGGAGTACTTTTATCAATAATGTTGATTGAGTCAATAATCTGATTGTGTTATCTTGCGGAGTTAGCCATCTTAACACCATTTAAATCGCATATCCACGCATTTTTTTAATAATCAAATCAGAAAAGTTTAATATCAATATGAAATATCAATAAAATAAAAAAAGCATAAATTTGAAGATGCATTGAAATGATAAATGATTTCTATCAGGTCATTAAATTTTTAAAGAAGGTATATAAAAAGAGAAAATGCTAAATGATTTATTTCCTTAAATGTAGACCAAAATATGCAGTCATTATTGTAAATCTTTTATAATAAAAAAGTCAATGTGATTTGTACGTAATGTGTGTTTTTCAATCTGCACCAACCTTAGTTTAGATATAGCTAAAAAAAGGTCAAGAAAAACAGGTTATGCTTCCAAATATGACCCTTTTTTCGTTTTGCTGAAATATCTTTATTTATCCACAAGAAAAGATTCGCTCACCCCATTTTTACAGAGAAAACATATTTATCTCGGTCAGCAAATGTCTCTAACAGTTCTATAAACATATTGAAAAGTACCAAGTTTTGAAAAGAAAAACTAGATAGAAGTATATTTAAAAATTGTGTTAATATATTCTAAGAATCTAAATCAATGCAATTTTAAAATTTTAAGACAGAATTTTCAAATTTGTAAAGATAACTTTAAAATAAAAAGTTTCATAGAATAACATGTTAAGATAAAATTATCTTATTGCAAAGTTTAAGAAAGTTGTTTAACAAACTAAAACTATTGAAACTAATGTTAACCTGTTTACATTTTAAGCTTGAATAAATAAATCGATATGCTATTAAATATTTTCATAAAAAAATGATGAAATCCCGAAGATATGATAAATCAAGGGATCCAAGTGCGAGTATCTTTAAGTAATTTTACGAATACTTTTGTTTGTTATTTTCTAGTCAGCTTTTTTAGATCATGTAATAAATGGTTGCTCATTATGTAGTTGTTATTGTAATTGTAATGTACGTAGTTGTAAAATTGCTCAAAAATTAAAATGCTTGATACCTGAATGGATTCTAATATAGCTCTGATCCTGATCTAAAATAAGACATGCAACGTATTAAACTTAAAAAAAAAATAAAGCTGTAACTCCGCCCGTGCTAGGCCGGGCATATCAGAGTTTAGTATGTAACAATGAATGTTGTTTTTCCCGGTGCAATCTTAGAATATTACAAAATTAAACGAAAGTGTGTTCCTCTTCTTAACCGTTTTTATCATAAAAAATCTCTATAGTCTAACTGAAAAGAAGAAGATCCAGAACAAAAAGTGATTAGATATTAGATTATTGTTTGATGATATGGTTTGTGATGATAATTGACTAAATTTTAAATTGCTACAATTAAAAATCATACAAAGTAAAATGTAAGGATGAAAGAAGTGTTATGTAAATGTTTTTAACTCCGAAAATGTATTAAAATAGCTTTTACAAGCGTAATTTATTCAAAATTAACAAAGTTTCAAAACTAGAAAATAAAAGAATGTGTAAATGTCAACCGGCAAGATTCGACACGTACGTTTCATTAAGTCTAACAAATATTAAAAAAAATTATTAAATTTTATGAACTAAAGAAAGATGACCCGCTAAGGATTAAAGGATTAATCGTTAATGACATGAATTGAAGAAATTCTTAGATATAGACTTACTGTAGTCCATTGTGAAAGTAAGGAAAATTAAATTCCTTCAACAAATTATAAAATTGAAAAAATAAAGAGAATAAAAGCTGTTTTCCCAAACTCCTGTTAATAAAGTAATTAAGACAAGATTTCCAAATTCAAAATGCCAGAACTTTAGTATGGCCTTTAAAGAATAGTTCAAAAGTTGGACACTTAATGGTGGTAGCTTAAGATAAAAAGATGCCAAAATAATTTTTGGAAACTTTCTTAGAGCTTGAGCATATTATTATAATACTTTTTGCATAACTTCAGAAAAATAAAACTCTTCGGCTTGATATCCTCCATTATAAAGTTAAAAAAAGAAAACAGGACTAAAAATTTGCATTAACAAAATCTTCGAATACAATAAACTGGTAAATTATTATTTGCACTGGATCGACAGCCCGAGCTCTTTCTGATCCCTGGCTTTTATCAGATGTATTTCCTATTCATATATTTTTCTTGATACATCTCTACTTTTATTATATTTTATTTAAGAACAGCAGAATAATAAAATAGTATTACTTATAAATAAATCCCCCAAAACAATCTTAATACATTTTGATAAAAAGTTGTTTTTTTTACTTTTGAATTTTTAAAATTCTTCTTCAGAGCATTAAAAAATGTAATCTATAACCTTTTCATAAAGCTTTAACAAGGCAGTGTTAGCTTAAAAAATTAAGCAAAACGTTAAAAAATGTTCTGTAAACAAAAATTTTAGTAGACAAGATTTAAGTTTTTAAAAACTATCTGTACCCCTTTAAAATTTAGGTTTGGTGAAGCTACCTAAAACAAAGGAAATCATTGTATTTAGTTAAAATGTGATGAGAACATGAAGATAAGCAAATTTGGACATTGAACTCAATAAAAAATGCTTCCCTCATAGCTTTCCTTATGACGCCAATGGACATTGGACACACGTCTCAGACCAAAGTTGACCACCGTGACCTGATTCACCTACACCACAAGACGCTGTTCTATTACTCTGATGAATCAGACATCAATCTGATATCGATGCCGATCAACGCACCTATCGATTTGCATGACGTGAATTAAATCTTCGTTTTTATCATGCTTCATCGCGAATCGCCAGTCCTCTTCCGATTTATCATCGATGACGACATTGAAGTATGGACGGGAATCGAGTGGAATCTTGTGTGTACTTGACAGATGTACGGCCTTATTTGGGTTATTGGCTTTTGGGAAAGAGTCGGAAGAAAATGCGAGTTGTGATATTGAAAGGACATTTTTTGTTATCTGGGTACTTTTTCGGTATCTTTTTTCGTTGTCAAATGTTGTAGATAGGGTATCCTTCAACCTTTTAAGCTAGATATTTGGCACTCTTACGTCTTTTTCTTAAATTTCAGAATATTTTTCACTTGAAAAAATTTCATCGAATTTTTAGTGCAGATTAATTTTTTGATAAGGGAAAAAGTACTAAAAATTTTTAATGTTCATTAATCAAAATCAATGAGAATAAGTTTTAAGACATTTATTTTGTTCAGTTTTTAAAAGTGAACTAGCTGGCAACTTAATATCCATATCCTGAAATTGATGTTCTGGATAGGATATCATGGTAAATAGACAAAGGATGTTTTGTTAATGATCTTCCAATTGAAGGGAAGATAACTTAATTTGGAAGGAAAAACGATCAATGATTCCAATGTCCAAGAAACAAAAAATTTATTGGGATTCATTTGGAGTTTATTTTATACAGTATTAAAAATACTATTGACTCTGATCATTTTTGAAAAAAATATTTTATTTTAATCATACAATTTTGCAGTATGAATACAATGCAAAGAGCATTTATACGTTTTAATTTCTGTTGTTTTCTTCTTTAGCTGCTTTGAAGTATGAGAATATTTTCCTATCGAATTCAGTTTTTTTTTCGTTTTGCCTACATGTCTTTGTCTTTTTTTTTTGTATTATCGCATTATTATTATCTTTATTTTGCACATTTAATTGTATCTACTTATTGTTCATAATTTTTCTCTCACCTGGAAGGGCCCTTAGTGAACAATATTGTACCTATTACATTATTTTTGTAATTAAATTCTTATTCTAATATCCTTAGCACAAAATTATTACGATTACCAGTTACTTTATTTACAAACTAAGTCACCTTATTTCATTAAAAATCCTAACACTTAATAAAAATTGTAACTTCCCACAAATTTGGACACAAAATCTTAACTTTTTTAGAAGGATGTTTTATAACGCTTTCAATTATTTGTTATTCAATTCATCTTATACTATATTCAAAAATAAAAACAAATGTTAGGGTATTTTTTGCCTTATCGGATAATTTACTGTGGATTTTGATTGAAAAAGCTTAATTATAGATGTTGTAGTATTTAGAGGGGAGGTATTTGAAACTTTACAATTGGTGGAATTATCTTAAAATTAATTACAGCTTGTGGAATATTGTCTTTTACATAGAGCTAAGATAAGAATGAGCAAATAATTGTACTACTAACAAGGACAGTTTTCAAATATTACTACGGAAATTCCTTCTAAGTTTCTCCAGACGTAAAATAAGCATTTATCTATAAATAAATTGGTTTTGAATACAAAAATACAAAATAATGGTTATCTGATGTCAGTTGCAATCGTGTGCAAACATTTTATATCTTAAATCTCGTATATAAATAACTTTTTAAGTTCTCTCAAATTTCCAACTATTTATTTGCAACATTCGTTTGATTTGAGTTAAGCATAAGGAAAAAACTTAAATGCTATCACGTTAACACAGGGGGGCACTTTAAAACTGTACACGAATACATAGCCAATACAAGCAATACAATCATTACAGCATCATATGGAAATATGATTTAAATTGTAATCAATTGACTTTAATTGTAATTGTTTCAATCGAAAGGGCTAGGGGCCCCTTAGTGAACAATATTTGTATTTTTCTGTATTCTCTTTTTTTTAATTATTATTATTATTATTATTATTATTACTATTATTATTATTATTATTATTATTATTATTATTATTATTATTATTATTATTATTATTATTATTATTATTATTATTATTATTATTATTATTATTATTATTATTATTATTATTATTATTATTATTATTATTATTATTATTATTATTATTATTTTAAAGGTTTGTTTAAAGGATTGTTTAACAAAATGTTTCTATAAATAATTAAATTAATATGATATAAGGTAATTCAGTAGCAGCGCCAGTTTTCTTAATCAAGTATTGTAATAAACAATCAGAAATTAACACAGACGGTTGTAAAACTGTATATAAGTTAGGGAGTTCTTCTCTGAAAAACTATAACATGAAAATAAAAAAAAGCACTTATTATTCAAATATCTTTTTATCGTGGTATCGGGAAATACATGTTGACTCATTTTATCTAACTATTGAATGAGAACATTGAGAAACATCAATGCTGGTGGCACTTACGCATTTTTAATCTCGTAATTTTGAAATTCTGAACTGAACATTAGTGGATTTCAAGGATGAATTTTTAGATTCTAATCATTTTGAGTTTCAGTTAGGATTCTTGAAATAGAAGATTCTTCACTGTCGATATTTTAACTTCATATTGGATTTAATTTTTTTTACTCAACTCATGCGCAAAGTTATGTGGGTTTATATTCAGAGTTTCATGAGGGATTATCGACAGGGGGCTTTTTATACTGTTTCTAGCTTTGTGGGAAAACATTATACAGGATCAAATTAAATGCTCTTATTTAAAGAAAACATTTTAGAGAGAAAACTCATACAGATTTTATATGCTGTTCGTGTCTAAGTTAAATAAGAAGTAAAAATAATTTTTTATGATATTTTAAAATTAACTATTTAATAAAGCCCACAAAAACATGAGTTAACTTTAAATTGAAGATATCTTTCAGTAAAATTTCTCAAAGTACCTTTTAAACTTTTATGTATTATTACTACTGCTGTAGTAGGATTTTTTCTACAAGTATTGATGATAAATAATGTGTCACAAAAGATATAAAGCAATCTTTATGCAGGGGCATAAACATAAAAGTTGTTTACATAATAATGAAGAGTCACAAAAAAGCAAATTTTACATCTTTAAAAATAGGATTTGAAGGGAAAAAAAACAATATTTTGAGTTACAACAGGTATTATCCCTACAAAACATACTACTATAATTAACAAAAAAATCAATATTTTAAGGAAATAGCTTTTTTCCAAAGGAGAACGCCCCACTGTATAAAAAACAGCTTTATCAATGATTCGCAAATTATAAAATGATTCCTTGAATAAAAAGATATTTATTAATATGGTATTATTAATATCTTTAGAAAGCAAATAAACGAGTTCAGATAAATGTCTAGTATTTCGTATTGATATTTCAGGTGTCTCAACCCCTTGTATTGAAACTTTCCCAGCAGGATATCCCATTGCCATGATAGCCCGTCCTGCACCTACAAAATCCAGGATTTCCTTCATTTCGAACACAGGTAGCTTGTCCTGAGCATTGTCTTTCCGTGGAACATTCCGCAATAAAATTCGACAACCTGTCCTCAGTATTCAAAACATTTTTATCCATCTGCGACAAGGACTCGTGGCCACCATCAAATGAATTCGACAATCCATTTAATCCTTTTAGTTCTGTACTGAGTGGACCCGAGGCATCGAATATACCATTTCTGGAAGGGGATACTTGGGAAAGGTCTTTCCAATTCGGGTTCGATGGCTTTTTGAGAGATTTATCTTCAGATGGTTCTTCATAATCTGATAATGGTTCTTGAGCACTCGGCAAGAACTTATTACTGGGCTTTTTAATCTCGGATGGTTCTTCATAGTCTAATGATGGTTCTTGAGCACTCGACGAGTACTTATTACTGGGATTTTTGTTCTCGGATGGTCCTTTAGAGTATGATGATGGTTTTTTATCACTCGACGAGAATTTGTTGTTCGGTATTTTGTTCTCAAATAGTTTTTTATAGTCTGGTGATGGTTCTAGAGCACTCGAAGAGTCCTTGTTTTCGGGCATTTTGTTTTGGAATGGATGTTTATAGCCTGGTGATGGTTCTTGAGCAATTGTTTTCGAATTGCTTTCGAATGGTTGTTGAGAGAATGCTAATGGTTCTTTATCGTTCCACGAGTACTTATTACTTGGCTTTTTGTTCTCAGATGGTTCTTCACGGTAAGGGTTTTGAGCACTCCAAGAATCCTTGTTTCCAGGCTTTCTATTCTCAATGTTTTTGAACGTGGGAGGGGGTAGCTGCAGAGACGGGTCCCCGAGTTGGCTTTGAGGAAACTCTTTTAAGGTATCGTACACGTTCTTCCTTTCGTAAGGCATCTCATATTCGAACCCCTCGTCTTCGTCGTCCGATGTGGAGTTCTCCTTGTCCTCGAGACCTTCCTCAAGACGTTCCTCTACTTTTATTTTACGAGAGTGGCGTTGCAGGGGTTGGTGAAAGTCGGACGAACGGCGATGAAAAGAATAGTGATCGGTTAACGCCAGCGCTGGATCTGAAAATATATTCATGGTCAACACTTGTGGTTTAAGTTTTAGGATTCTAAAAGTCTATGGAGCTTGTGCCTGAGAAGGAGTAACGCGTTTATTTTGTAAGGAAAAGTTTAATAGAAGCACGGACCTTAAAGAGAGATTGAAGTTCAAAACAAAGTACTTTATGTGTGTACTACTTTTCAAGAATTAATGGTACCAAGAAATTTCTGCCTGGAATTTTAATATACTACAGTTATTAAAATAATTGCAAAAACATTATAAGTCTTCAAAGTATTTTAACATGGTAAATTATCAGTTGCCTTTGAAATTTGTCTCGGTGAAAGATCTAAAATAGTATATATGGTAAAACGGTCCGTGAATGATGATATTTAATTCTAAATGCATTCCAATTTGATCGCCCCCACACAAAACCACTCACTTGTTTTCATGTTCCCCACAAGAAACCTCTTCTTGGCCACTTGCAAGCCGCGATTGGAGTGGACGGCGCAGACGATGATCCCTCCCTGGTCCGTCCTGAGCTCGCCCACGGCCAGGGCTGACCCCGAGGGGCTCTTGCGCATGTTGCTGGGCAGGGGCCTCGGCTCGCCCCCCGCCTCCAAGAACCACGAGTACTGGAGAGAGTCCAGAGGCAGAGCGATGAAGCTGGCCATGTTGAGAACCAACGTTTCACCAGGGTACACGAAACCCAGATCTGGAGAGAGAACATGGAATAGTTACATACACAGTTAAAACATAACTACGTGAACATATAATAAATCTATAGAAATAACAGGCGCGGATTCAAGGGGGCACTCTGGACAGTGCCCCCTTAGGACCCCAAAAAAGGTTCACAAAATAAGTTAAAACCATGGTCAAATTTCAAAATTTTTTCTGGCAGAAAGAGACACACCTTTCTCCCACAGAGGGATCTTAAGTGAGCTTTTTAGAAAATCTCCAACATTTTGACACTTTGAGTCAAAAGGTAGGTAAAGGTCTGGAAAAGTGCCCCCGTTGGAGCCGTGCTGGATCCGCCCCTGTGAAATAATAATTATTACTGAGCACCAAAAGGGCACAAGGAACTCTACCTAAAGATATTCATTTAAGAGACTTCACCTTTTTGGCAATGAAGCTGCACTGACAATATTTTTTGCGTTTTAAGTTTCTATATCGTTATATCTTGCTATGAAGTCATATTAACCGGATTTACCCCATGGATGAGGTCACGTGATTACTGGATGTCTTATATAACCTTAATGGCTCGAAAAGAAAGAGTTTCATATTTGCTAAAAAGAGAAAGTCAGTTTTTCTCGATATTTGTTTCGCTTTCAAGATGTCTGGTTTTGCAACTGCGCAATACAACTGCGCAAATAGTTAATTTCCCAATCTACTGAATTGGAGTCTTCGTTACACCTGTTATAACACACTCTAAAGCACTTAATGTATGAGTACTAATCAGAAAGAATGATTGAAAGATATTTACCAATAGGAACAGGCCTGATTTTAAAATATATTTTATCGTTACTGTTTCCAAGGGGTGCTTCTAGAGTAGCAGAAAAGGCATTTGAATCCACATCCATTTCGGTGACAGGGCTTATTCTGAACTCGTACCCCAAGCTCCCAATGACAATGTTCCATAAGGGTTTATCTGAAAATATTAAGAACTGTTTAATATTTATCAATTTCTTCACAATAAAAAACAATTGTAGCAAAATTGAAGCAAACTTAAATTTATTCAATTACCTCAGAATAGAATGTAAGAGATAGAAGAATGAGAAAGCATTTTCTTACATTTATTTGTGTCTGTAGGATATAGGGTATAATAATGATTAAACTTGAAGATAATTTGAAAACATTATTTGGTAATGGAGTAACTAAAATTTTTATTTTAAATGACAGTTAGTGTTTTTAATACCTCTAGAATTTAGAATTTAGAATTTATTTATTATTTATTTTCAAAATAGGTTTCTAAAAAAATCTTAAATTTATTACCTATAGCAGGTGGGAAAAAATGAGGAGGAAGATAAATTCTCGAAGGGCCAGCGAGAAAAAATTTCGAGGAACGCACTTGTAAAACTCGATAACTAATACAAAAATTGTCCGATTTTTTCCAGCAAAGATGTCAATTGATTCTCAAAGATGTACTAATCTATCTACTAGTAGCAAAATTGTTTCGAAATTCCAACTACCTTTTTTAAGAAGCTAAACGAAAGTTGAAAAAAAAACTCGCACATGTTCAACTAATGAAGTTTTGGATGAAATTAAACTTGTTTATATCTTAAAAAGGGGGGAAAACTATAATTAAATGGACTACAGCGAGAAAAAACTCCTTAAGCAAACCCTGTTGTAGAGTAACTTTTACCTTCCGGGATCAAGAACGCTCTCGTTGCTCCTTTGTTCAGAGAATTGAACTCCAGTCTCCATGAGACACGACCCTTTTTCTCGAAGGGAATCTTTAGCTTGAAAGTGACAGTGTCGCCTATATTTCTGTCCAGAAAGCAGGTCTTCGAGTTAGGATCCCACCCATCGCATGGATACGCTGGCTCTAGATCCGATCTAAGAAATTAATAATGAGTTTAATAATGTTGATTTATCCTTAAATTATGTAAGAAATCTCTTAAATTATGTAAAAAATCTGTCTTAAAATTATGTAAAAATATTATGAACGAGAAACTATAATGATATCCCTTTGCTTTTAAACATCTCTCTACTCTCCAACATTTCTTTAACATAAATCATCCCTTTTTCCTTTAGCATATCTTTGCTCTTGAGCATCCTTCTACTCTTCAGTCTAGCAGTCTTCAAATGAAGGTACGAGAAAAAAAATTCCAGGATTTATAAATATTATTATATTGTTATATTATTCCTGATAATAAAAATATTTTTAGAATCGAAATTGCACTCGAAAGTAAATTAAATTTAAAATATAAGATAAGAGGATGAAAACTCTTTTGAGAATCCTAAATAGAAAACTAAAGCTTAATTTCTATTGTCAACGCGACCATACCGTGATGTTATAGTTAAAGAATACGATTAGTGATCAAGCAGGATTGACTTGACGTCATTGGTCTAAGCCAGTTGATCCCGACCGGTGGTCCCATGCAATCGTTAAAAGTGGTTCGAGAAGAGGGGCGGTTCTACGACTCTCCTAAAGAAATTAGGGGTTACCCAGAGAAATATAAGATATCCGTGCGAAAAGCCATGACAATGAGAGTTAGTTGTCATGGCCTAAATAAAAGTGATTGTCGTAAATGTAAAAGTAAATCAAAAGGTATCGCATCTGTCAAAAATGCTGAAGAGCAGAAAGATGCTCAATAACCAAGATATTCTGAAGAACAAAATGTTATGTAGCAAAAACTATGGAAGAGCAGTGAGAGATACAGGAAAAGCAAGGAGATGCACAAGGTGGTCCGTGAATGGTGATACTTAAGAGCTATTTTCTTCTATACTAGACTGCAACGTTACTTCACCCTGAAGAAGCAAAACAAAGTAGTTCCCAGCGTCTACTTAAAAATATGATTAGTTTGTTAATATATAGCGTCTTTTTATCACGATTTGGGTACCGAAACTCTTCGTAGCAACCCAACAGGCTTTCTGTTTACGCAGGTTTTCCTTCCGCGTAGTGACGTCATAGGGTCAGGAAACCTTCCAGTCTATTATAGTTGAGAACCACAGAGCGCTTATCTTCTACATAATTCGTCGTCAACGACGCATAGCGTCGCGACGCTAATGGGAATGAATCCTATAATGCTAACAAATACTTACGCCACATTCGAATCTTCCTCCAGACATTTCTCACACTGAAGCCACTTTGGATTCGGAGGGTCCCCGTGCTCATGGAGAATCACATCATGGTGATGATCAAGGATGATCACATCTTGGTGATCTTCTTCTTCCCTGGGCTTATCCATGTACAACATCAACTTTCTGAAGAAGTCTTCCTTGTCGTCTGAGGTTGCGGGGGAAGTCGGGAGAACCAAGTGAATGTCCATGGCGTCCCTCTTTTCATTGTCCACAGTCCTCGTAAAGTCAGGTAGGTTTAAGGGTATGCCACGGACGAGTAAGATCACTGCCGAAAGCTGAAAAGAGGAAAAGGGTTTGATTTGTTACTATACTTTACAGCAAACGGAAACTAACTGGTTTGTTGACGGTTATAGTCTTTAAAGATCATAACAATTTCATTGATAATTGGCTTTCTTAGATTAAATAACATGATTTTTTGGAGAGAATGGATAAATGTTTTAATTTTTGATAGATTTTTACTCCAAGTACTACGTGGTATATTTGAATTGATTTCCTAAGGTATTTAAAGAGTGATTCCCAACTCGAAGAAGTTAGCGTATCACTTAGTGTAACACATCATCATTCATATACCGCCTTTACCCTGTAGAATTTAGAACTGTTTGTCGTGATAAAATTCAAAGACGATATTTCATTTACCATTTTAAAATATTTAGCGAAAATTTACGACGTTTTAATACCATTATGTCAAAAACTGTATTAACAATTCATTTGCTAATTCAAATTATTTTTCAACACGAAATTTTTAAAATTAAAATTAAACTGTTATAGAATGCATTTTGATCATATATGGGCACGAAATGTTCTTTTGCATCCTCGGCTCCTTTAGAGCAGTGGTTCTCAACCGGGGGTACGCCGAAAGGTTTTAAGGGGTACGCCACAAATTATTTATTTTTCAACTTTCAATGATTTTTCAAGTTTTTTTGTGTAGCGTTTTCGTTTTACTATCATAAATTCCCAGACATTTTGAAACTTAGTCAAAACCAAATCTTGCCCAATCAAATAATTTTTTTATCTTTAAAAAGCTCCTTCCTCCTATCATTCAATATTTCATGGATATTTTTATCCTCTTGCCAACTATTTTTGTATTTATTTTTTAATGTGTTTCACCTAAAGTAAAATAATAAAATTAGATTTAAAAAATAACTAATGAATAAGATTGAACAACTTAGGTTAAAGGTACGTAATGAGGTTTTTTCGATTAGTATATATGTAGTGTATATCCGTTACATATTTAAACGAAGGGGATATTTCAACAACTAGCTGTATCTGCATGCGTGGGGTACGCAGGGAAATATATTTTTCCTTTGGGGGTACAATCGTGATCGTGAAAAAGGTTGAGAACCACTGCTTTAGAGGGTTGCATCTAAAATTAATAAATGTCATCAAGCTAATTTAGAAACTCGCCTATAGCATAAGATGGCTAAAAATTCTAAAAGACACACTTACTTTTAAAAATAATGAATAAAATTTTAAACTGCAGTTCATTTGAAATGTTCTAAAAGACACACTTACTTTTAAAAATAATGCATAAAATTTTAAACTGCAGTTCATTTGAAATGTTTTTCTGTCATTTTAGATTTTTTAGTGGCTTTTCAGGTTATTTTTTGCATGATGTCCGATAATTTGTCCAAATGTATACTAAAAGAAGCCTATTTTCATTAATTTGAGTAACCAACTTCGAACCTATAGGTTGTAAACATGGCAACAATATAAAAAAAGAGGTGTCGGTTTTGTTAACAATGCATTGTTTCAAAACAACGTGCTTTTGAGATATCATCTACCCTAGTAGCATGAAACCTTGCGGCTAACCTTTTTCTTTTATTGTCATTGAGTCCTTACAAAAACCCAACAAATGGTTGGGTTGTGGAACCCATCCTCAATATTACAAAAAGGCCTATTTTTGAAAAACCAAAGAAAAGCCCGAAAAGCCTTTCTGCGCATGCGTCATGTTCACTGGAAAAGACGCGGCCTTTCAAGATGGACGCCGACCCAAGTTCAAGTGAGTAGCGTATTATTTAACTTTTTATTATATTTACTTTTAACCGCGATTGGCATTATGATTTATCATCGCCGGTTCATTGCATGTACTGTATCAAGCACTCAAACCGGAAAATGTACGTAAACAATCCAATCCAATCATTGGATGGATTTGTTTACGTCCTTAATGCTGTGTAATTCGTTTTCAGGTTTTCAGCATAAGTATTTATGTCGACATTTTGTGCGAGATTTCTCTTCTTTGTTGTTTTTCCTGAAAGTTTCTCTTTTTTACCTCCAAATCACATAAGCAACCGAGTGGTGGTAAGTTCAAAACGTGAATTTGAATGAGTTGTGAATAGAATTGTAAGATCCTATGGTTCCTGCCCTATGCTATGCTTATCAACAATGCTATCGTATGATAACAATGCTTATCGTAGCTTTTAATGACATATTTTAAAATTTTAGTTGAGACAATAATATTCGGTACATGTCCTATGCTTTCTGTAGTTGTGTTAATGACCTATTATGTTTAAATTTCCTTCTCAAAATCTGATTAGTTTTTGTTTACAGTGTATGTAAATAACCTAAGAACATAAATTACATGCTGTACTATCATATTTACTACACATTAGGTAACTCTTGATATCTTTAAAAATCTTATGTGAAAACTTAATGTGAATATATCTCCCACAATGCAGAATTTTTTTTCTACCAAGCCACACCATAAAACCCAAAACAACCAACCATCTACCAAGCCACAGGACCTAGGTTTAAATTCTCACCCCCCTCAGATGGTTCATAGACTGAAAACCAAGTAGGATCTGGAATGAAAACAGTGGTTTTGTGTTATACCACGTAACTGGGATATTATACGCTAGTGCGCTAATGAGCTTATTGTAATCTTTTCATAATTCAATGTTTTGATAAAGTTATAACATCCCTTCGACTGAAGTAATCTAGGTCGACAAATGGTGCTTTTCATTTGCCATTCATTGTTAACTTCTTGTTTTGAAAATCTAACTATAAAATAGATTGATAATAACCGATTTGATACTAAAAAGTTTCAAACAGCGTTACTCGAGTGTTTGCTTTAAAATCACATAATGTAGTCCAAATTCAAAGTAGGTATTTAAAATGATTACCAACTATGTATTTTGAAACTTTTACATTCTTAAACAAAAATATGAGAATTGAACATATAAAACTAATACATTATTGACTCATTTCGTATGATAATGTTATAAATTTGGCCTTCAAATGGGATTCGTGACATCACTGACAAGAAAGGTTGGAATCTAGAATAGTTGCAACGTATTCAAAACAGGTCCTCCATGGCATACAGCTACTGCCAATTTAAACAGTCGTCAAACTTTGCGACTGCTCTACAGCTCTTTAGACAATCTCCCTAATTGCCGTGGATTCCCTTTTTGAATCTTTTAGAGATAATTTATCTTCAACGACTTACATTTAATCTCGTGTTCTATTATTAATGGTACTTATCCGTTAGCTGGGCACAAATGTCGCCAATTGTGAACTAAATGCTCGCCAAGCGAAGCGAATGACAATACAGTCAAGTGAAAACGAAAACAAATGCATTAGGCGACGGTTGGGACAGAGAATTTTTTAATTCATTCTAAATTTTTTTCGGGATTTTTTTGCTTGTGCTCGTTTAACGGATAAGAACCATATTAGTTATTCACCCCTTTATGGGAACAGATTTGATGTAGGTTGAATGGTCACCAGTGGTGGATCCAGGGGGGTGGCATTCTGGAAAGTGCCCCTCCTTGGACCCAAACATACTCATAAGTACGAAAAAAGTCCCAAAAAGAACTCAAAATGAGTTAAAACCCAACTTTTGCAGGTCAAGTTTCAAAATTTTTTCTGGGGGAGGACCCTTATAGCCCCCAGCAGTACCAAAAGGGGATCTTGAGTGATACTTTTTAGAAAATCCCCAACATTTTGACATTTTTCTCGAAAGGTAAAGGTGATAGTCTGAAAAAGTGGCCCCTTCCTTGGAGGCTTGCTGGATCCGCGCCTGATGGTCACTGCTATAAAGCATTCGCCAAATTGGCAGTCACTGTGGCGGACCTATACCAAATCTGTTCCTATTTATGATACATATTCGTTACATATTTTTATAATGTTTTGTTTTAGATTCTGCAATAGGATGAATATTATGCTCCTGAAATTTGAAGGAAGTTATGTTCCACCTCCATCTACCATTTTGCTGGTCATTGGCCATAAGTAAGTAAATCAAATTAAAACTTCTAAAAGTTATCTCATGATTCTCATGTCACCTTAGATGCAGGTGAATCGTTTATGAACATTTCCTTAAAAAAATTTGTGATTGGGTTTTGCTACGTTAAGATTAGAACTTTTCATTCATTGGGGGAATTAAAAACAGCTGAACACCAAGTAGCATTGTGCTTTAAAGCAGTGGTCTCCAACCCCCAGTCCGCAGACAGGTGCCGGTCCATGGATCAAATGGTACAGGGCCGCGGGTCGACCATTACATTGAAAATGAATTTAAATTCTTAGGTTTATACTCCAAATTAAAAACATCTGTGTTTCATTAAATTTTATTTATTTTAAAAAGGGGCCCGAAGGTAGTGACATAAATCATGCACACCATGAGAACCATCTTATTTTACCAAGAAAACTGAATAAAAACGCTTCATTAGAAATCCATAAATTTTTATATTCTTTTTTTGTGGCGAACTTGTTCAACCCGGAAGTAATGGTGACAGTTGTCTGAGTTTTTTGTTACAACTATAAGTTAATGAAAAGAAAATCCATTAAACAGTACATTTTTCTGCGAAACGGAAAGAAAAATAAAGAAAAAGTGTAATAATATCAATGCGCTTTGTCGGGTTCATCTTTTTGTAAAGAATTGAAAATTTGCGTATTTTAAACTTCCGAAAATCCCATTACATCGAAAGTGAAACCAAAATCAATGCCACCCCCCAGCGGGCCGCGGTAAAATTATCAAACGTTGACCGGTCCGTGGTTGGTAAAAAGGTTGGGGAACACTGCTTCAAAGCACCATTTGTTTATCTGACAACCTAAAAACATAAATTATGTGCTATATCCTATTTACTTAACAAATTAGTTGTTCTTGGGGTTTTTAATTTCAATTTGAAGGTTTAAGTAATTTGAATTTTTTTATACTTCCTTAAACTTTGAGTTATCAAAGAGCAATTACTGCGGACTAAGCATTAGCTTCCTGGCCTGTATACAATGTAATGGGTTTATCGTTGGGTCGTAATTTTATTAGGATTCCGTAGTTGTTAAATAACTTTTTTTATCTCTATTTTCTTCTAATAATGAGGTAAGTTTGTTTATTCTACCTGTTATTTCTTGTAATTTCAAATGAATGTTAGCAAGCATCATGATTTGGGTGGTTAACCAGGGTTTGTTGTTGATGTTTATTCAAGTTAGTATTGGGTTAATTTTCAAAATATCCATGTTATTGATATTCATATTTGATTTAAACCACTTTTAAAAGAATAGCAGTAAGACACAGTATCCTGAAAGAAGTGTTTATTTATTTTTGTAAATAAACGACATTAGTCATGACGTCACTTGCTTGTTTATAAACGTTAATTCCATCTGTGATTGGTTTCGTATGGAATTACTTCCAGTCACGAAACCAATCACGGATGGAATCAACGTTTCTAAACAAGCAAGTGACGTCACACTAATATCGTCTATTGCATACTGTTTGTTTACACCCCACAACTAGGATGTTATAATTAAGTATTTAGTATTGGGTTAATTTTCAAAATAGTATCCATGTTATTGATATTCATATTTGATTTAAACCACTTTTAAAAAAATTGCAGTAAGACACAGTATCATGAAAGAAGTGTTTATTTATTTTTGTAAATAGACAACATTACTAATGACGTCACTTGCTTGTTTGGATACGTTAATTCCATCTGTGATTGGTTCCGTATGGAATTACTTCCAGTCACGAAACCAATCACAGATGGAATCAACGTTTCTAAACAAGCAAGTGACGTCACACTAATATCGTCTATTGCATACTGTTTGTTTACACCCCACAACTAGGATATTATAATTAAGTAAATACAAAAAACTATTTAAATCAAAAGGAATTCATTGTTTTTAAAGAATTTGCTCTTTCCTAATAATTGCTGTGGATTCCCTTTTTGAATCTGTTAGAGATAGTAATTAATCTTCAACGACTTACATTTCATCTTGTGTTTTATTATTAATTATTCACCCCTCTATGGGAACAGATTTGATGTAGGTTGAATGGTCACTGCTTTAGAGCATTTGCCAAGTTGGCTGTCGCTGTGGAGGACCTCTATCAAATCTGTTCCAATTAATGATATTCAAAACATTTATTACATATTTTTATAATATTTTTTTTAGATTCTGCAATATGATTAATTTGAAGGCTTAGAAGAAATGTTCTATCACCTGCCATTTGCTGGTTATGAGTAAGTATGTCAAATTAAAACTAAATTTAATAATTAAAACTAAATTTAATGAACTATCTTTCTAAGTTGTTATTTAAAGGACTTTTTGTTTTAAAAGTCGTTATCTCAAAGTGACAGGGGAGGGAGGGGGTCAGAAATGTTGGGGAGAAAGTGACATGTTTTATGGACAGCCTCCTTAAAAAATTCACTGAAAATTTGTGATTGGGCTTTGCTACGTTGAGATTATAACTTTTCATTGATTGCAGAACTTAATATCTGAACACCAAGTAGCATTGTGCTTTAAAGCAACTTTTTTTCTCAGGTAGCAGCCTCCCCCACAGCGATTACACCTACAGCTCATCGCCAGTCGCTCCAGCCAGTGCCCTATGATATCAATGCCCGGACCTCTCCTGCCACCCCGGAGTCTGTTTCCACCCAATTCCATCGTAAGTTTCTGCTTTTTGGATTACTCAATTGAAACTGTCGCATAGCTGCCAAGTACTCAGATTTTATTGGAGGGTTCTTATGTATTATCCCGTTGACAGTGCCGCTGAATTCAAAAAATTGGTTAAAGTCTATCGTCTGTTCTATACTTGTGTCGCTTAACGCTGTCGAAGGGATATACGCAAGTACCTAGTTACTGAGATTTTCATCTTTACTCTGATAATCAGATTTCCCCCTTAAAACTAGTTTTTTAAATTGCAATTAGTATATTAATGTTATCTCAAAGTGACAGGGGAGGGAGGGGGTCAGAAATGTTGGGGAGAAAGTGACATGTTTTATGGACAGCCTCCTTAAAAAATTCACTGAAAATTTGTGATTGGGCTTTGCTACGTTGAGATTATAACTTTTCATTGATTGCAGAACTTAATATCTGAACACCAAGTAGCATTGTGCTTTAAAGCAACTTTTTTTCTCAGGTAGCAGCCTCCCCCGCAGCGATTACACCTACAGCTCATGGCCAGTCGCTCCAGCCAGTGCCCTATGACATCAATGCCCGGACCTCTCCTGCCACCCCGGAGTCTGTTTCCACCCAATTCCATCGTAAGTTTCTGCTTTTTGGATTACTCAATTGAAACTGTCGCATAGCTGCCAAGTACTCAGATTTTATTGGAGGGTTCTTATGTATTATCCCGTTGACAGTGCCGCTGAATTCAAAAAATTGGTTAAAGTCTATCGTCTGTTCTATACTTGTGTCGCTTAACTTAACGGCTGTCGACGGGATATACGCAAGTACCTAGTTACTGAGATTTTCATCTTTACTCTGATAATCAGATTTCCCCCTTAAAACTCTAGTTTTTTAAATTGCAATTAGTATTGTGTAAAAAGGAGATTAGAAAACGCAGTGCCCCACTTTTTTTTATTGCTACATGTTGAAATTAAAATTTTTCTTGCATCATGCAATAAAACATCTTTTTCCCTTGGCAGCAAGAGCAGCAGCTGCCCCGGTGTAGCGCCAGCAGACTTCTATGATAGAAACAGGCTGACTAGCCCACGAATTCCCCCACTAACTAGCAGCAGCGAGTAGCTTCTTCAGCGCTAGGGTATGATGTGACAGCAGGATCCAGGGATGCACTGTCAGAAAAGTAAAGAAAAGCTGACGGGTGAGTTAAGATATTATTTTAGTCGCATTGCTACGATTATGACCCAGCCCAGTAAAGAATTTAAAAGACAAAAACAAACGTAGAAATTCAAACCATTTGAGCCTGAACTAGAGTCCTTGGCCAAAATCGAAAACAGCCAAAAGGTAAAAGTCTTCTACCACTGGGTCAACTCTTAGTGAGCGCGGCTCTCAGGGGTGTCTTATCGGTGTTTGCAAATTTCATATTTACTCCTATAATTAGATTTCCCCCTTAAAATTGCTATCAGTATTATGTAAAGGAAATTGGGGTTAGAAATTTTAGTATACTTTAATCGGATTATAAGAGAAGATAGAAAACGAAAATCGAGGTTCTTTGCAGCCATGAGGTTGGCAACTATGCTGTCATATGTGACCCAGTGAACAGTAAAACCATTTTACATAGCTTTATTTCTTGTATGATATTAAAAACTAAAATGCAGCGTTAGAAAATGGAAAAATAACTCACTGGTTCTTCTAACTATTACTTTGCAAATCTTACTGGTCCTCAACCAAAATGACTTGTGTGGCAAATTAAAAAGAAAAGGTTCCAATTTATTTAAAGTAGTTACTGCAGTTAAAGTGAATACCAAATATTAATTCTAAAAAACTAAAAATATCTATTAAGTACACTTTTCTTGATGAAATGTTAGTATTTCTCTAATTGATATAAAATTTCTAATTAGTTATGCAGCAAAAAAAAGAGACTAGAACTGGAGAGTGAGATATTTTTCCCCCACTGGTCTGCTGGACTAGTGATTTTCTGAGTAGTGGCCAGAGCCTATTTTCAGTCGTCTCGGACCAGTGTTAATTTTGATCACTGCTGATATGCTATCTCTCAAATGTATATATTATATGTAATTATAGTAGGTTCACAGTTTGGGGAAATGGGTTTGCACTATTTTTCAATTTGCACTATTTTTTTCATTGAGGGCTTATTCCCACTTATAAGAAATTTTAAAATTATATTTCTTAATCTCTATGCAAATGGATCAAAGATATAATGAAACTCATGTTTGTTTTAATTTTTTATAATTTATGATATTTACTAATATTTTGCAGTTAATGTTTTCCAGAAGTTTTTAACACATTTAAAAAGCTTGTAAAATTTCTTATTTTAAAAAATGTGCATTTTACCTTGGTTAAAATATAAATATTGATTTGTCAATAGTACATAAACATCAAACCTTGTTTTTCCCATTTTCCCCACCTGGCTCTACAAATTATATTTCAAAATGAAAATTTTGGCAACCAAGGAATTTACATAAATTGTTTGGACTTCAGTCCACCAGTTGCCAACTATTGGTCTATAATTTTCTGCATTATATTGAATATTATTTAGAATTAATTTTTTAAAGTAACGTTAATTTAAACTTTCGGGGTTGGCACTTTTATGTATTCTCATTCTCTTATTGCTTGAGATGTTTTCGATGAAGTGGCACGTTCAATGGGTTAATGCAAAAGTACTTTTTTTAATAGTTAAAAATAAAATTGCTAAATTTTTTTTGCAGGAGCTGTCAGTTGCATTTGATGTCCCCTGAAATAGTATTATTTGAATCATTTTTTTAAACAAATTTTAATTATATTACATTTTTAAGTTTAGTTATTACCTTCACAGTTTATATTTAATGTATATTTTTTATATGAACTCTTTAACCTTAATCCCTGTGATGCTAGAAAGCTGTTTGTAAAATTTGTTGTGTTTGTATCAGTTGTTCAATAAACTTGATTTTTCTTACATTTAATGTGTTGAAATAAGTTTTTTAAATAAAAATGTGTCCATCTTGAATTATACTTCTATTTAAAGGTAAGTTTTTTCATTAGTGCTTTAGAGCCTAAATTAAACAAAATTTTTGTAGAAATTAAAATATATATGTATATTTTGTTTTTATGAATTTTAAAAACTTAATTTTAAATTTATTTTATTACTTCATTTTACTGTATTTACTTAATAATTACTTTGAAGTATTCTGTAATCATACAGCATAAAATTCGAGTTACTTTTTGTTAAAAGTGGTGTGTTCACCTAGCTAAAAAGTTGTGATAAATTATTTATCTCCTGAGTTATAAGTTTAGTATCGCATTTTTAATTTTTTCGATGTTTCTTTATTGAATTATGATACAAAATTATCCCTGAAAATATGTATTATATACTGTGCAATATTTCGGGAAAAATTTTGCGACATCATATAATTTAACAAAGAAACTCCGAAAAAAATAAAAAATGCAATATTAAACCTAAACATCAATATTAAATCAAGATTTTTTGGAAACCTTACAAAAACCAATGACCGCAATAATGAACGAAGGTTTTTTGGCATTGGTTTCCGCAGTCTACACGAAAAAAAATTTTTCTAAGGTTGTTATGAAACCTTTCAAAAACCTGGCTAGAGAGCATTGAAACAGGGTTTTTTTGTCTATCCTTGAAAAAACCTGTGCCTATAACCTTGTAGAAGGTTAATCCGCAAGGTTACGCAAAAGGTTGGTAATGTCAACTAGCGTACCTTTTTCTTAGGTTATCCTAAGGTTTTTTCGGGGTTATCGGGTTGCAAATAAAACCCTCAAAAAACCTTTTTTGGGTTGCAATGCAAGGGTAAAAAAACCTTCAAAAAACCAAAAAATGCTATCTGGGTAGTGTTGAAAAGTTATATCAGAAAAAAATGGAGTACGGTACAAAAGCATACTCTATTCCCTAAAAAAATTAATAAATATTAAAAAACACAAAGTTTTATGTGTCTATTAAAATTTAAAAAAGTGTTTATTTAATCTATTACTATAATAAAAAAGTGTGTGTGTGTGTTCTAGAATAAAAGTTTTCTCATACTCAATAACATTTTGTCATAATACAGACATCTCATAATCATCTGTCTACATTTCATAATTTTAACTATTGTAATTAGGATACAAATTTAGCAATATATTTTAAGTGGAAACTAAGTAAACTTTGAATATCGAATCTTTAACTTTATTTTTTTTCTTTATCCAAGGAGTAACCTATTGAATACGTGATTATATCAACAAATTTTTATGTAAATAAGAGATTGATATAAGTAATTTCAATGAGCTCATTTTCTCATTATGGTTCTTTGATGTGAAGTTAATATTAATTCTTTATTAACAAGCAAACTGTTTCGTATTTAACCCTTTCTACTAGATTTTCTGAATTTGCCAAAACGTTTTTGTTTGAAATTTCAGTTCTAATATAAAAATATGAAATGTTTGCAAACAAATGAATATCAAAACAATTGTTTTGTTGGCGTTGAAATATTTTAATCACACCTGAATGTCTAACCCTAAATAGATAAATTCTATTTTTAAACATCTTAAAACGCACTATTGTACTGATAACTCACAAAAATAGATCCACGTCTCTCTTTTCTTGCATGAAGTGTTCAGGTGATTCAAACGGGACACTTTTACCTTTGTCAATGAAACTACTATACCCGATAGTAGAGGTTTCACGTGTTACCTGAAGAGAAAATGCGACTTAAAAATTGATCCCCTATCTCCTCTGAATACTTCACCTTAGAACCTACAAAAAAGTAAGTCAAAGTAAGTACAGGTAAAATCACTGCGTTACATAAACAGGCACTTTAGTCGATGTACTGCGCAGTTTATTTTAAGAGAATCGGTAATATTTTGCTATGGTGAGTACTTAGAGAGTAATATATAATACATTGAATTTGTGGCTTAAATACAGTGCAATTTGGAATACTGATGCGAATTTGTGGATAATTACAAGTTTTCTCTTCCCTTAAACTTTCTATTATAAAAAAGTTTAAAAAATTGTAGACAATTCGAAATTTTTCCGCAAATTTTAAATCATAACGACTCTTTGCTATTCATATTAATAGAATAATTACCAGAATAAAGAAACAAACATCGCAACTTTTTCGAAAAAAAAAGTTTCAGAATGAATATTCTCCATGTCTTTCCATAAACGGCGTAAACCAAGCGTTCAAAACAAATTTTTAATTATTCCTGAATAGAAAAGAGCGTTGTCAAAAAATAGAAAGTTATCTTTTTAATCATTCAGTGAATTGAATCTAGAATTACAAGATATAACTTCTTTAATTCGAAGTCATAATTCGATAATTCGAAAGTCAAAAAATAGAAAGTTATCTTTTCAATCATTCAGTGAATCTAGAATTACCAGATATGACTTCTTTAATTTTTAAGTCTTGGATAATTTGAAGTTTTCCAGTTGTCCCTTAAGCTTCCAATTATGCAAGTTGCACTGTCTTTTATTATTTTTTTATTTAAAGTTCATACTTATGAGTAAAACTTTACTTCAGCTTAATAAATAATTAATGTAGATGGTATTTTATTATTAGTCTTACAGTCATATTCATAGCCATCAGCGTCGAGGTTAACCAGCGGTTAAAGAAAGAAAAAGTAGCTTTCCGTTGACTCTGATTGGTGGAATTCTTCTTTGACCGAGGATTTAACACTGACGCTGATGGCTGTGAATATGGCTGTTAGTGTATTTGGACATTTAAATTTCTATACTCATCGATTTTGAATAAATTTATGTTTGATAATTCAATAGCCCTACAAGCTTTGTGAAGGACCGACTAAAACACTATCCTTTGGCCTTGGATTATTCTAATTTGGAAAACTATTGATGTCGTCTAGAGTTGCACCTTTGAAAAATTGTAAATTTAAAGTACAAAATATCGTTTAATGAATTTCAAAAAACTATATTTAAAAAAAAAAGAATTACTTCTAAATAGTAGTTCACATAATTATAATTAAATTTTTTTTTAAATTTATTTTTTCATTTTAAATTTCTATTAACTATGAATATACACACAAAATACATAACAACACGCATATCAAATTTTAACCTAATTTATTAACATAACATAATTACATACAGAAATTAAAGGAAAAATTATAGTCATCATCATGGGAAAAATTATCCCATCTATTGAGATAATTCGTGATTCTGTGTATTAAAGTGAGTGGCAGTGTTTGATTAAGTAAAAAAGCTTTAATATTTATCTAAAAGACAAGTAGGCATTAAATAGTGTAATTTTTGTTCGTGAACCAAGATTATAAACAATGAAATTAAAGGAATGCTTAAATACCAATTAAGTTATTTGTTTAAAAATTAATTTTTACATTATTTTAGTATAATTTGGAAACATTTTTGGGGACTTTTTTTTAATGAATCATTTTAAAGATTTAATAGTTTAACAAAATATGTTGTAGTATTTGTAAGTTATTTCGATGCTAACTCATTTTACGTTTGGAGATTAGGTACTAGAGAGATGTAATATATTTTTGATGACATCCCATCAGTAAGAATTTTTAAGTTTTCTATATTTCTACATTATAAATAAGGGTTAAATAAATTAAACTAAGATTTTGACCAGAAATTACAAATTTGAGGAAATGTTTTTCTTCTTTTTGTCTTTTTTCTTTACTTTTTCCATACTTCTCTTTTTTTCCCTACTTTACGTTTCAGCTCATGATTTTTCAGCACTAATGTGCTCATGTTTAAAACTTTCATTATTTCCTTGAATGTACTCCGAAATTCCTTTATTTTCCTCTTTGAAAAAACCGGATCCAGGTTTCCCGTACTATTATTTTTGACTATTAAATTTGCACTTCATTTATTAATGAATTGATTTCGGAGGAGGACCTTGGGGGTCCAACCTATAGAGACTTAAGGAGGCACCCTGCACTTGATTGTATTGGATACCTTATTTACCATTAAAAAGGAATATCCTATAAGAGTTGGGTTGGGGAGGCATTGCTCTCCCATCATCCCCCCGTAAATCCGCTCATTCGTATATAACACACGAAATTTTACAATTTTACAACCAAAGATTGGCTACCCATGAAAGTACATTAAACGAAACTTAAGTTCATTGTAACTCCCTCTTCGTACAAAAAACTTATCAAACCGAAGGGAACCACTTCAGAACAGAAGTATCCCGCCGATCTCCAGATAAGAAACGTCTCTTCACCCAAAACCAAAGAATCCACAACCGACTCGACGCAAGACGATGCTTTTCTGACGTCACGTCCACACAAGAAGATAACACCAGATTGCTGCCAGATTGCCCAACGCCGAGCTCCCTTATAAAAACCCGGCTTCCGCGCCAAAACTCCACCTTCACTCGAGGAAAGATATACTCCACATTTCGGGATTTTCCTAATAACGATATAATAATTCTGCTCAACATGGAAAGTAGGAGTCAGCCCGTTTGCATCGCTGCCAGCATCATGAACGAAGTTTTCGCGGAGCAGTGTTCCCTGGATGACTTAACGGGTAGTTGGTCGCAGCTGGAGGAGTTCTGGGGGAGAGAGAAGCAGAGGTTGCAGAATAAGGATGGGCAGACGGGGCCCATGTCCAACAGCCTGGAAGATCAATTGATGCACGAGGATTTTATCAACGAACCTAAGCCTCGAGAGGTAAGACGATTGCTCTTTAATGTAAAAGATGATTTTTAAAGTAAATTTTTAGGAAACACCCAAAATAGGACTGCATTTTGTAAAAGCTAGTTTTAAATTGTTAAACCGGAACGATTATTCGGATAATAGTATTTGGATTTCTCTCATTTTTTAAGTAACTCTCTCTTTACGCCATCTCTCTTTGATCTTCAAGGCCTACCTCACTTATTCCCCCTCTCAATCCTTAATCGTCTCTCACTTTATCTAAAGCTCTTTCTCTTATCCGCTTTCACTTTCATTCTCCCTATCTGTGTTAAAACAATTTATTGTTTCTCTTTCTCTTTAATTTTTACATTTCATGTCTCTCCCAGTACAATTAAAATGCAGGGGAGTTTTAAAGAAGAAATTAAAATTTTAGTTACAGTAACGATGAAGGCATGTAGAATGTATCATCATTTCTTTGTCGTATGAGACACATTTAAAGAAAATAAGACGAAAGGGATTTAATCATTATTTATATCATTTTTTTGAAATAACTAGTTATTTGCTCGGTTATGCACTTATTTTTTGACAATCGAATTATATTCAAAATTAAATCGATGGTGAAATTCTTAAGATTTTTCTTTATTCATCACTGAACGAGTTTAAACTATTGGTAAAAGTCTTTTAACACACATTCACCTTTCTTGACCATGTAGGTCAATTTATCTAACCAAGTTTCACCAACTGTATTTTTAATGAATAATGAAATAATAATGATACGGTCTTGTTGATTTTTAACTCTTAATTCTTTTTCAGGGGTACGACACTGACCTTCAAGCCATCCATGGAGATGAAATCAAAGATATTCCAACATCATACATGATCGGAGGATTCAAACCGCATGAACTCATAGTAATCGGTAAGTTTATACAACAGAATATTCAAAGAATTTTAAATGTGTTTTTACCTATTCTTGATAGTTAAGCACTTTAAATTTACCTTTATGTTTTTTGTATAACTTTATTGATTTCAACTTTTTTCTATTTCCCTCGAAAGTTTAAATTTGACGAAGAATAAATCAAATTAACTGTTAATTAGTCTCATAACGATTCAAATTTGTATTTATCGAATGAAATGTTGGTTAATTTTTAAAGGAAATATATCTTTAATTTGAAAACATACTTCTCTTTTTTAAAATGCTTACTATATACGGCATTCCTTTAGGATGATGAATCCTTGCATTGATATCGATTGTTAACTGCAGATTTTATTCCGTATCAATTGATTATTTTCCTTTCTCTTTAGGAACATACGTCGACAAGAACATCATTCCGGGCTTCCAGTACAAAGTCCGCAAGAACCCTGGACACGAATACCTCTTCAGCGGCCGGGCCTTGCACCTTGAGAACATCGGACTGGGCTACGGCAAACGCCTGACCTTCACCGGCGAGTCCCTCAACGAAAACCAGAACTTTTTCTGGTCGGACAGCCAGGTCCACGGGTTCGCCTTCACTTTCCAGTCCGTCAACAAGGACACCGTCTTCACCATCCTGGACACGGCGACCGGACAGGAGGCGGGGAGGGTCATCGTCAACGTCCCCTCGCTGACCCCCGACATCGTCCTCGACACCGAGGTGAAGAAAGGAGGGTGGATCAGGAGGAAGGTGAAGGTGAACTTCACCTGCGATGTCGTCTTGAGCGACAGGGCCAACAGGCAGAATGTGTTCGTGGAGGACGTGGAAGTAAAGGGGGTGGCCTCGGTGGTAAGGGAGTCGTTCCTGCAGAAGGCCAAGGTCACCGAGATCGCGATGGAAGATTTCGTCCTGGAAGGTTGCAAGCTGTTGCCTGAAGATGATTGAATGAAGGACTTTCGTGGAAGTTGGTTCTGAGTAATAATATGAATTTGGGAAGAAGCCAAAGATGGCGTGTCATTGAGATTGATTCTTTCTGTGCGGTCTAAGCTGATTAGCATCGTGAGATAAGGAATGTAGCTTAGATTAAATGAAGGGATTCGGAAGTCTGGTAAAATATATTCCTGGTGAGCTTGAAACTGAAATCGTTAGCTCGTCGTTTTGTGTAGAGATAGGAATCCAGTTTGAATAAATTTTACCATGAAAAAATACTTATCCTGGTGGTTTTATTTATTTAATTTATTATTTTCTTAAAAATGCTTTTAACCAAGAAAAGTCTAGCATTTTTTAGAATGAAAAACGGATTGAGCTATATGTATGTTATTATTTATTTAAGTACTACTTTAGATAGCCTTGCTGTTAATCAGTGCCAAAACATTCAATCCTGTGTGTTAGAAAATGAATATTAAAATATTTAATTTTAGTACAATACTTGAAATATATTGGTCTACAATCCCAGTAGAAAAAAAACTATTGTAGAAATTAGTTTGCTGCTGCATTTAAAAAGCATTTAACAGTATTATGAACTTATAATTCCTGTGGAATTGTAGTACACAAAGCTGTTTAAAGTAATGTTTTGTTATTTATGAACATTTTTGCTATCAAAAAGTGTTTTAGATGTTAGAATGTACTGATCTAATATTGTTCATATCAATAAAATGTTTGTTTTCATTTAGTAGATTTTTATTCTAAAATATTTAACATATATAACTATTTAAAAGGTGTTATTACAAAAAAATATTAAACTTTAGTTTAGTCCTTTATATAATTTTTCAGTCCAGCCAAAAGAACTTCTTTGACCTTTTCTAAATAAGTACCTACCTACTCGCAAGTTCTTCTTCCAAGTCTCAGTTTATAATTTCTATGAAATATTTTAAGAACTAGTCTACAGGTAAACCTTAGTGTGTGTGAGCAAGCAGTCAATTAGTTATGCATCAAGAATTTTTTTTTTTAAATTATTAATGATTTTTTTTATAAAGTACTTCAGTTCCACCTTTAAATTAATGCTTTCAAAATATGAAATATAAACTGCAATGAATAGTCACCTTTTTTTATAAAAATAAGTAATACATCTGAAATAGTAAATAGCAGAATATCATAGTTCTGGAAATGTATTTAGATGCCTGAAATCATGCTTTCTACCACACTTTTTTTTATTTAGTGTTAAAATAAATCAGATGTATGTTCAAAGATCTGGTATTAACTATTTCCCAGACTTCATTTTAACAAGTTCCATATGTATTGCAATAAAAAAAAGAAAAGATATTTATTTTTAGAACTAGTCTACAGGTAAACCTCAGTGAGCAAGCAGTCAATTAGTTACGCACCAAGATTTTTTTTTTCTTCAAAAAAATGATTAATGATTTTTTTGATTAAGTACCTCAGTTCCAACTTTAAATTAATGCTTTCAAAATATAAACTGCAATGAATAATCACCTCTATTTATAAAAATAAGTAATACATCTGAAATAGTAAATAGCAGAACATCATATAGTTCTGGAAATGCATATAAGATGTATGAAATCATGCTTTCTACCACACTTTTTTTATTTAGTGTTAAAATAAATCAGATGTATGTTCAAAGATCTGGTATTAACTATTTCCCAGACTTCATTTTAACAAGTTCCATATGTATTGAAATAAAAAAAGAAAACCCCTAAGAACAGAGATATAGTAATTTTATTATACAATTTTTGATGTACCAATCAGTCAGCTGTACAAATGCAAAACATTTAAAAATAAATGGTGCCTTCTAAAATTTACACAAAACAAAAAACAATAAACCTAGGTATCTTTCATTTGAAACAGGAAGATCACTCAACAATCACAATTAATCAAACACATACTACATCAAAATATCACACAGATATATAACCATAAAAAATTATCAAAGTATGGCAGATGAATGGCTGGATAAAAAATTTAATTTAAATTGTGAATTGAGACAAAAATTGTGTATTGAATCATAACATGTAACTTAACTCATAATACTGGAAATATTGCAGTTCTGATCACCAAACCAACAAAAAGGTAAGCATACAATGAAAAATAACTATTCCACATTTGAATAAAGGGAAGAGAAATCACACAAAATATAATTTTTTCACCATTGCCAAAAACCAAAATAAAAAAGTGACTAAATTGCAAAATTGAACGATTAAATAAGTTGGTATCTGGATTAAGAGATGTAAAATATGTGCTGTGAGAGTAATGTAAATCTTGATTTCAAAGTTTAATTCAGTTGTGCACATTCCAAAATCCACAGATATAGCACCATCCTCGATATACTAAAATCCAAACCAAGTCTTTCAACCAAAAAATGCCATCAGAAGAGATTCAACAATAGATCTCAACAGAAATTTATTTTCAATAGTCAGTAACTCTACTAATGAGTGTGTGAAATGCACATAATCTCTTTAAACCTTAAAAAATACAGTATTTGTTTTTAACACACAAATACGGCTCCTGATCATTTTTGACCATTAATACCAAGGTTTATAAGAATCAAAGAAAACAAAAGATTTCATAATTCATTTGAAACTCTATGCATCTTTGATAAAGTGTGTACTGATGATACAGTGAGTCTACAGTTGGTAAATAACTTCAGTTAGATTAAATTAGACAACCTCAGTTAGGTTAGATGTTAATTTGTAGGAAGAATAGGGCATAGAAAGAATCTCATACAAAAGATAAATAAATCAATATTAGTTCTTGTGTTTTTCTCCTAGACAAGTAAGCCAAGAAAATTCATTTGTGTTATGTGATAGAGTTAGTCAGGTTACCAAAACTTTGGAACAACTTCATTATACTTTTCTCTCAAACCATGTGTAAAGATGGAAGAATAAATGTATTTATATCAAATCTAATACATAAAACAAATAAAACTGATTATCATGCATGATACATAAGTTTTATTTTTGATTTATGTAATTTATTATGTGATTTTACCACACTTAAAAGTTGTAGATAACTTAATCAATTTAAATTAAGCAAACTATATGCTTAATTTTGTGCATTGCCCTATAATTTCATTACAGTGCTGTTCTTACAGTACATTCCAAGAGCCTTTTAAGGATAAATTATAATCAAATTTAGATTTTAGTCTATGGGGGAAATATCATAGTTAGTTATTATAAAATGTTATTAAAATGCTAATATGATACTCTTATTAAATTATTAATTAAAAATTTAAGAATTTTACTTTCAATATATTTTATTTATATTTTTCTCACAAGTAAATTTTTAAATAAAAAAAAGCTTTCAATAGTTTTTATTTTTAAGAAACAATCAATTATCAAATGATTTAATACTTAAGATTTATTTAAAATTAATAATTGGTGGAATTTAGCTTATAAAGCAATTTAAAAGTTAAAACATGATGTACAAATAAGTGGTTTAGAATAGTTAAGACTAGATTGAAAATTCAACTTTAAAATGCACTGTTTACATTTCAAGAATGATAGCATTCAAATTATACTATTTATATATCAAGTTATCATATAAAAAAAGAGATCTTTTAAAGAAAAATATGATTCAAGGATTCAACAAGAAGCTCAATTTTATTCATTATTCAATAACACAGATTAATAAATTAAATATCTCCTGCTTAATCTGATAAATTGAGCCTCAAGTAAGTACAGAAAACACTGAAAAATATAAACATCCTAGCTAAGAAAAGATTGCTAGAAGTTAAAACTTTTATATAGTAAAACAAAATTTTTAAAACAATACATTTTCACTGATATATTTGCATTTAAAACAAATAAATAGGTGCCATAAATTACATTTCCAAATAACACAGAAGGAACAGATATTCATGGACAATATAAAAATGCATGGTAAATATCTATTATGCACAACAAACAGTATTTGATCATTACAACTGTTTACAATTAGACATTTGATACATTTGCTTAGTTAAAAAATAATTTCCCTATTTTACAATTTATATAACTGTTTTAAAATTCACCATAAAAATTATATCAGCTACTGTATTAAACAAAACAAGATAAATGCTTTAAATGAAATTGAAACTAAAATAACTATTGAAACTTTTTAGAATGTATTACCAGGAACTTAAAGATACAATAGTAATATAGTAGTTTAATTTCAAAGATATACAAAAATGTATAATACAATATTTGTTAAAATATAGAGAATACCAGCCATATAAAGTTAAGAAATAAAGACCAACTTTGAAAACTAATGATAAGAAAATGTAGTAAAAGAAATAAGTTTTATGATGTCCAATTTACCTTAGTATGTCCCCAGTAGTGCAAGCAACAAAATTGTTTTGCATACATCATTTTCTCCACCAATAGTAAAAGTTTCTAGGCACTCAAATATGTGCATGAAACCAAAAGGTATTCGATTGAAATGATACACTTGCACTTATTACATCAAGGCTTAAAGGAAGATGTGAACAAATTTATTTAGGTGCAACTACAACACCTTCTTCCTCTTTAGCATTGTCTCCATTATCTTGGTTATCCTAAGAAAAGTAATTTTTATAAATTAGAAAGTCTTTCCAATTGCTTATTTACATTAAAAATATAAATCATAAAACAAAAAATTAACAGCTTGTTATACTAAATAAATATCCAAAAATGTATTGAGAATTAATTCTTAAATTATGGTTGATAAAGATTTATTGCAAGTCATATCACAAAAAAATATTTTATTACAATAGGTACTTTATAAAAACTTTTCGTTTAAATCTAAGATAGAGCTTTTTTTTTGCACCAATTCATAAGAAAATTGCTAATATAACTACTTATTATTGATCCTGGAAAATGAAAAAAAGTTGCAATTTGTATGCTATTTATCATTTGTATTTTACTCAATAAATACAAATATTTTCAATAAAATTGAAATTGTTCCAAAACCAACTACTAATTAAAAAAGTGTTATTACCTGATCATCAAAATCATTGTCTTGTAGTTGATTATTGTTAACTTTTAAAACAGGGGCAAGTCCATTTGGAGGTTCTTCATTATCCCTATCATCTTCATCATCTAAATAAATTAAAAATTTCAAACAAATTCTAGCAGAGACTTAAAGCTCTATATTGCATTTCAAAACATTATATATTAATTGGAAACAACTTTAGAGCATATGAATTAACTGCTGAGCAGAATCAGAAAAGATTTACCCTACAATCCAAAAAGGCTCAATAGCTGCAATGAAATACAAACAAAATAATAGATGACCAAAAAAAAAAGAGTAGCTACTTGGAAATTTTTTATGTGGCAATTAATTAATGAATGTTTTATATCTATTATGCATCAGATAATTAGATTAATACCTCAATAAGGGTTAATACCCCTTTACACAAAATAATACTCCTATATAAAGTCTTTCATGTCTATTACTTCATATAAAAAAGTATTTTGCAGTAATCTCACGCAGCCTTCAAAACAATTTTGTTTCTAACAGCTGTGAACTATCATTTTGAAAGTACAAACCTTAATTATAACAACAGAATGCATCCGTACAATGCATTGCTGTCAACTTTTTGAAAGGCAACTGTTATTACCTTAATTTGACACAACAATAGTCTTCCAAAAAGCCATAAGAAGGGCAAATACCATAATAAAAACAATCTCATACCTTCTTCGTAATTTTTCTCATCAATAAGATGGTGACCATCATGTCCTCGATGTAGAAAGCCATTTTCGTTTTTCAGCTGGTTCTTATTAGTGTCCACTGGAGCAAAGTGTGGTGGCATGCCAATCACATTCTGTTCGGCAGCATTGTTGAAGTCCCCAGGAGACTTGTTCATCATGTCTTGCATCTGGGCAGCTATGTCATTGTTATCCTGAGGAGGAGGGAACTCTTTGGCGTGAGCGTTTTGCTGGCCTAAAACTGGTCCTTCAACTTGAGGCTTGCCATCTATGTTACTGTACTGTAAGGATCAAATGGATATGCATAAGTTTTTATTTTAACTTTATATTATCAGTTAATACATCGCAAACAAATTATTGTAAACTTTAAGTTGGAGGAATTGAAAATTAGAATTAATTTATTACAATGTATTCTTATTAATTTTTAAAAGTAACGTTAAAAAGAATAGTTCCCCAAATATAGTGAATTTTAAACAAAATACTAAAAGCAAACTTTTAATAGCTTTACAATGATCTTATCCAAATTACTATAAATTTGCAAGGAATCAAATTGAGGTATGATAGGAAAAATTTTGGAGACTCAGTCAGATTATATTCATAACAGTAGTGAAGTAATTTTTGCTTAAACAATTATCCCACACAAAATAAAGATAGCAAAACTTTTTTAAATTATTCCATAAAAATATAATGAAAGTTCAAGCCTAAAAAATGACTGGTCCTCTTTGGGCCTTTTTCAACATTTATATTTCTTATCTGAATTTCCAAGAAAATTTAAAATGCACTCTAAGTTCAAGCCTAAAAAATGACTGGTCCTCTTTGGGCCTTTTTCAACATTTATATTTCTTATCTGAATTTCCAAGAAAATTTAAAATGCACTCTATCTACTATGAGTATCTTTCTACTAAAAAAATAAGTGAATATTCAAGTACAAATTATGGAAATAATTTTAACACTTACTGAATGCTGTAAAAAAAAACAAAGATTGCATGAGAAAATTATAAGGATATTATCTTTAACCCATAACCACACAAAAATATAATACATAAAATTCATTTTATTTTATTTCTTAAATTAATAATATAAATGAAAATTATGTTATTAATAATATAATTTTCACTTATATTTATCTATTATATTTCAATGTTAGTTATTTTTAGCATTAAAAATTGATATTTATAAAATTGTTTTTTATCAAAAAGGTTTGCAAAAATTAATAACAAAACAATAATATTAATGGAACTAAAAAATTTGGATAACTATCTTAAAAACTAATCTTTAGAGTAAAATTTACTGCTGAATATTTTTTAACCAAAACTAAACTAAGCAGCTGCATTAAAATGATGAGAAAACCATATTAGAAATTTGTACTAAGAGTTTAAACTTGTGAGATCATTTTATACCATTACCTTATATTCTGAAACAGCTCTTCTAGTTTTATTCTATAAAATCAGAAATGTCCTTAGAAAAAGCTTCACCATCATAAATAATACTTAATTATCTTTCATAAAACATAACATGGTTTCTGTTGTAGTAGGACTTATTCAAATTTAAGGAAAACTTTTAATTTTAATTTGATATAACTTATTTTAATACCTGCAGAAATAGTCTGACACAATTATGTTTAAAACTCGGTTCCCCATGAAATTTCAATTGAAAAAATTCTGGGGCTCTCAAGTACTAATAATTCAATAAGTATTACTAATCAAGATATACTGGATAAACTCAATAAGTATTTCTGAAAATTTATTTTCTTTCAAGGATAAAGCATGATAGCATAAGTAACAGTAATTTTTTTTAAAAGTTTAACAAGTAATCAAAATCTGACATATACATTCCATCACAAGTGGAAAAATCATAAAAGTTCATTCTATTCTCAAGCATTGCAGTCCAAAGCATAAAGGGTAACTAGTGCCTCTTTCCCGAGTGACCTACCTGGATTCCGTCTTCTCCTCTCTCCCCGGCATGATCATCTTTTTCTTCCACATTCTCCAGGTTTGGCGGGACGACCTGAGGATGGTTTTCAATCTGAGGATTCAGATTGGGAATCATGTTGTTCATTTCACCTCCTCTCTTTTCAGGGATCACAGGATGTGCAACAGGATTAACGTCCCTCTCTCCTATGTGGTTTTCCAAAGGATCCACCACAGGAATGTGTTTTTCGCCTTTTTTAGAATCTGTGACTTCTAGCGCAGCATCCAAATCTTTGCTACCTACATTTAGTTCCATGGGTTTTGGAAGCACACCGTCTCCTATATTGTTCCCTGGCATGATGTGGGGTTTCTCCAGCAAGGAATGCTTTTCATGAGCTGGAGATGCAGTTAGGTTCATTGTTTTGATTTCAGTGTCTTTTAAATGCTGTGGATAGATAGATATAAGCATTACAGTATGTAATACCTCAATAAGTCGATCGTGCATTAAACAAAATTGCATTAGAAAAATATTTAACCCATGCGGTTTACACTATTTCAAATAACCTGATAGTTTTCATCAATTCATACTTCTTTTAGATTTTAAACTAAACAAGAAATCTAATGTATATTGGTAATTTAAAACAAATTTTAGACTCTTTAATGATACACTCATTTATGATGAATAAGGCAAAATCACTACTTGTAATGATTACATATGATGAAATTTTTTAATTAACTTGTTGATTGTTTTTCCACTCAAGTTTTGGCTATTCAAAACTTTTCAAACAGTCTGTCAGTGATCTTAATGCATTGAAATATGTAAATTACCTTTCTCTCTAACATCATTTAAGTAAATAAGATATTCCTATTGGCATGTTACCTTATTATAAAGAATCCAGCTGGTCAAAATTGAAATTTTAAAGAAGGATCCAAAGGTTTAGTGAGTAGTGCTAATTTGAAGTTTAAACTGCTCATGTCACTATGAAAGCTCAGCTATTGAAAATGTGAATTACTTGGTTATCACGGAACACATCATTGTCTTGAGGCTGACCAATGATTTCATTGTTGACAGCATTATCTTGAGGAAGAACTGGCTTTTCGAACTTTACAGCTTCTTTGGTGTTGTTAAAGAGTGGCTTAGAAAACCCTTTATCATTGATCGTACTCCAAACATTAGCTTTCCTCTGTTCTTCGCATGTATGAAGCTCTGCTATACTCTGCTGAAGCTGCAGATGACACAAGTTGAGTTCACTCTGAAAATGAAGAGACAATTAAAATACCAGCAAATCATAAATATTATGAATCACTAAATTGTTTGTGTTTAAGCGATAAAGATAGTATTAGTACTGTGAAATATTATTTAAAGCATATTAGAACAATCAATACATTCTACTCACTGTATGTTGTTCTAGTTTCCAGCCAAATGCATTATTCTGTACTTCCAGTTTTTCTTTCTCAGCTAGTAAATCACTGATATGAGCTAAAAAGAAAATAATATAGGTATAAATAGAGCTTTAAAATAATTACTTCAATTAAATTATTGTATCTCCAGTTAAAAATTTTAATCAATGTTACATTTTGTACAAAAAGATTAATTTATAACTAGAAATTAAATTACCATGCAATTTTAAAATAATTTAGGTAGAGTATAAGAGAATGAGGGAGAGATGGATTGTGATTCCAAATAGTATACTGTTTCAAATATTAAGTTATGAATTCCTACACTTGAAAATTGAATTCTTGTAATTTATGCAAAGGACTTAGATAATATTATAAAGATGATGCAAATTAGTAAAAAGAGTGAAGTGAAGTTAAATGGCTTCACTAAAATAGTAATTATGAAATAGAAATAAATCAGCATACATTGGAGTTTTTCAATTTCTGCATCTTTTTGTGTCTGGACTGTTTTAAGCTGCTGCTGCCAAACATGTTCTGCCTGGGATTTTTCTTCTTCTAACTCTGCATAACTTGATTTTAATTGAGAAACCTTGTTTTCCAATTTGTGCAGTTCATCCTGAGAGAGAGAAAAAAAAGAAATTAAAGTGAAGTTGAATAAAAAGAAGCGTAGTTGTTAAAATAAAGATCAAGCTCAGCTGTAAATTTACACCAACCTTTTCTCTTTGTAGTTTGTTTTCTAAATCTGATGCTTGTTTTTCATTAGCTATGGTAAAAAAAATAAAATCTCTCATATAAAAGCCCACGTCACTCACTGATTCTGGAACGCTCGCACACTATGATGCCATCTCGCAATAATAATCATAATCATCAGAAAAATATAAAAGCCCACGTCACTCACTGACTCGATGCCATCTCGCAATAATCAGAAAAATAAATAAATAAAAGTAATTAAAATTTTAAAATAATATAATAGCTTTTAAATAAATATCTTTCAAGAAAGTTGGTTTACTTAATAAAGGTTAAAAAGTTACTTTTAGGGAAGTTGGTTTCTAATTCAACAATAATAAATTATTAAAGTTAAACTTCTTATTTAATGTATAATTAATAGGAACTTGAAGTAGTAACGAGCGAAGCTCGCATAAAAGGCTAGCCTAGCTGTAAGACCCGGCTTTGCCGGGTCGTAACAGCTAGTATGTAAGAATATGGATAAATTTTTGAAAACAAAATATTATATTAAATAGATAAAATACCTTCTTTGGTATGCTTATGATCTGTCTTTTCTTGTTGTAATGATTTTTCTAGTCTGTTTTTATGTTCATAGACAACTAACAAAAAAAAGTACTCCATAAGTTTTTTTAACATCCAAAAACAAATGTAACAAAATAAAAAATAATTTACGTCCAAGATTTGAATGTGACAAAATTGCAAATGCTATATAGTATGTAAAATTACTTATTTACAACCACCACTCACAAAAGAAAAACCAATAACCTTCAAAGCAAAACCTTAACACTAGAACGACGGGATGGGCTTTTTTGGCCCATCGCGCTGTTTGCGGCTTAATCATTTCAACTCTAATCAACCGAATGGCTTGAAATTTTCTGACTTTTCCTTATTTGGTTCAATTAAAGTACATACCAAACCGTTTTCATTTTAGTCTCATAGGAGCAAAGATAGCAAACCGTATACCTAGAAAGACGGAGCGGGCTTTTTTGGACCGTACCACCTCTGCTGTGTTTTCCTTGCTTCGTTCCGCTCGTATTTCCATGAAATTTTCTTATAGAAAGGGGAGGGGAGCTTCTTTGTTTGTTATCTCTTACAAGTGTTATCTCTTTCAAGTTCCATTCAATTCGATTCGGTTTAGAACGCCCCTTTCTCAGTTGGGGTTGTGGTCGAGGGGAGGACATTTCAAAGGATGAATTTATGGTGCCCACCATACAGATAAAGGTTCTCACCATTGAATTTCGGTCAACAAGGTGACCAATAAGGTTTGTTTCTCACAAAAGAAATACATTTTACAACTTGAACTGTACCAGCTGTTTTCTTTGAATGGGGAAACTGCTAACCTTCATTCCCTGTTGAGGCATTGAAAATGATGCGTTTTGAAGTGTACCCAGCCATACTGGGGAAAAGAAAGGAACTTAACAACTGACAGCTATTTTACAATATAAAAACTGTGTGAAAAACTAAAATCCCAAGCAAAACTAGTCTGGTTGGAACACTTAGAAGAAACCGTACAGAGGTTCCGCCAACTGCAAAATTAGGAAAACAAAATCTTTATTCAACAATTGTTTATTTAAAAAAATAAAGACATAACCTCAACTGCACGACACCGTATTATGATTATAGACAACTAGAAGGAAAAGAAAAAGCCGGATACTATAGCTTACTACAACGAAACTAAGTATGGAATTGACATCATTGTGGATCAATAGTGATACGACTGTATAGCACCAAATCAGGCTCTAGCTGTTGGAAGGTTGGCCTATGCATGTTTTCAATAACATATTAGATATCTCTGCTGTAAATGCATGGATCTTATACAAGGTAGTAGCCGGAAAAAAGAAATTAAGTCGTAGAAATTTCATCTTGAGATTGATTATGTGAAGAGCTCCGTGCCCCTTATGTGTCTGCCAAAGAAACAACCATTTCTACCATAAAAAGGGGGGGGGGAAAGCATAAAAAGAGAAGACAGCAGTGAGAAAAAGGGTTATTTGTAGAATTATAGTATCCTCTAAAGGAAACCATACATTAAAGACATGTTTCGACAGTAAAAAATTGGTTTGTGGAAAATGCGCATTTAGAGAAATGCTTTGTATGCATTGCTCCAAATGTGCAAAATACGAATAAACAGGTCAGTTTTAAAAACTTTGCCTTATTTATTGAATGGGTTTTATTAATTATTCCTACCAGTGTCATTTATCTAGAGTAGCAACTCATTTATCAGATCTATGGATAAAAATATAGCCAAAGCACTTTTCATGCTCATAATTACAATTTATTTTAATAATTAAAAATTATAAAATCCTATAGAAATCTGAAGATTGAGTCCCTATCTTATACTCTAACACTTATTTATATGATATTATTACATTTTAGATGTATAATTAGCTCCGTATGCAAAAAATCAGAGATGGGCCAAAAAGGCCCACTCAGTCTTTCTAGGTATACAGCATAGTGCCGTCTTTCTAGTGTTAATATGAGAATGTAATTGAGATAGTAATGTAGAAAGTTTTTTATTATGTAATAATAGAAAACTGAAGTTATAATATTTCTTGGATAATTTAAAGCTGAAAGGACTATTTAAAACTTTTAATTATACTTTAATTTGAAAAAAAAAAGAGAAGTTTCATCTTTCAACTTTACTTAAGGTCCAGCTAATGATTGAAAATATTACTGCTTTCTACACTATACAAAATATGAGTTTTAAATTTTAAACGCATAATTTTTACAATAAATTAAAGTTATTACCTTGTAGTTGTGCTGAAAGGGAGTCCCTTTGCTGCTGACACTTTTCATTCACACCTTCTAGTTCTTTCAAATTAGTATGAGTACTACTTAACAAAAATACTATAAAACACAATACTCCAAGCACTGCTACATAGACAAAAAGCTTTCCTCTTGAATTTCTCATGATCAAAATGTATACAGGATCTGAAAAAATTTAGAGATTAGAAACACTGACCATTTTTAGAATAACCATACCATAAAGCAATGGTACAAACAATGGTACAAACTCTTATCTGTTTAAAGATTGCACTAAAAATTTTTTCTCTCACAAGTGCATTGAAAAAAATCCTGTTTTTTTAAGAAGTTTCCAGGTGTTTGTTGCTATGTGCGTGCAAGAATTTTACACTTTCTGTACAAATTTCAAGGAAGAAACAGTTGGGACAAGAGAGAGAAGACTTGGATTCTTAAGAAGATGTGCAAGAAACATCTACAATTGTTGGGAACATGAGATTAGACTTAAATGTAATGGTGCCCAACAAAAATTGAAAATTTTTAACAGAAAAATGCCATGGGGGGAGGGAGAAATAAAAGCTAACATTAAATCTATAGACAGAGTCTAGACTTTTCTATAAAAATTCATTGAAGCAAAAACAATCCTTGATTGTAAATTATTTTGTAAGAAATTAGTTCTTAAAGTAAACCAAAATTTGGGAATTGGCTTAGTATTGGAATGTCATCTATTGTGTTAACAAAAAAAAACTTTTTAATATACTTAACTTAAAGTATAAAAATAATAATTATTTTTCAGCCAGTTTTTACCTGAACTCCTATAGAATCCACTAACAATATAATGCATGGTACAATTAGAATTAAATTGATATTTTAGTGAAGAATGAGGATGAATGGGAAAAATCTCGCATTTTACCATTAATTTATTTTTTGTAAAAATTTCAAAAGTTTCAATTCTGTAAAAACTTTTAACCAATATTTTAACAGTAAGTTATTTTTTAAATAAATGTACTCAATCAATTAGTCATCACTTCAACTTCAAGAAAAGTTTTTATGAATACATGTGTTTAGCCCCATTTATTCCTGAGATGGTGATGAATGGGACAAGAGTAAGGAGGGATGAATGAAACAAATTTCTAAAAAGTAAGAAATGTACAAAATAACAATGTCATATCTTTTATGGAACAATGCATTTCTATTTTTCAAAGAAAAATTAAAAAAAAAACAAAGGGAAAAACTGCTTTCTTTATTTGACATGATATTTTTGTCGAGTAAAATTAACATTCAATGATGCAAGTCCTTTGTTCTCTCAGTTTCTAACACTTGAGGATTTGTGTTATTTCTAATTGTGCTCCTCGCTCTTGATGGGTTTATACTTTTAGAAAGGCAAATAGATAATTCCCTATGTCTACACAAAAACTCCAAAAGCCATACCTTTCCAACAATTTCAAATTTCCTGCCATCCTGAAGGAAATTTTCTTAAAATTTGAGCATAAAAGCCAACTTTTTCTGAATAATGGTTTAACCACAACACATTTCAAATTCAAGTTGAAAATATTTGCACATTAACTATGCATATTTTGCATGTAAGTTTGAACATAAATTTTTACACCCAATTTAGTTACCTTATCAGAAATTGACAATATTAGTTAAAGCTATTGATGAAAAGTTTTGAAATCAGAAAATGAGGGGATGATAATGGAACTGTCCCATTCATTCACATATTTTTAAAAAGCCAAAAGTGGGCTTTAAAAATAAACATGCGTTTAAATCCATCTCCATTTAAATTGTAAACTACTAATATAAGTGGTAGAGAAAAATACATTCAGTAGTTTAATTCATACAATAAAGTAAGCAGATGTCAATAACCACAATTTATTGAATTGGCTAGGTAATAGTATCTTCTAGGTGAAATATTAAACATTTATAGGTGACAAAGTTTAGGTACATAAAAAATTTAGTGTCCAATTCATCTTTCCTGTCTTATACATATCACCTCTCTTCTGCTAAGATTTTTTTTTGTAGTGTTTTCACCTTCCCTTTAATATTATGTCCACTGTAATTCCAATCTTACTAAACTGTAACTTTAAACTTACTAGATGAATACAAAGTGCCGTGTTCTCCCATAGAAGACAACTTAACACACAAGACTTTACTCAACTTCAATACATCTTCATCTGAAAGTAAAGGTAAAAATTAGTATCAGTTATGTAATAATACCTGTTGTTTAATGATGTCTAAGTTGCATTTAAATTAATAAAATAAGGCAATAATATTATTAATGAATGTTGTTTAGTGATACTTGCAACATGAAATTTTTTAATGTTGAGTTGACAACTACTACTAGAATGGATAACATCCTACTTTTTATATTGATCATGATCAATGAAGAGAAGAACCTCTTTAAAATAAAACACTAAAAGTCCCCTCAACTAATAAAAGTGCAGTATTGTAATATTTCAATATCCTAGTAATTTTCATAAATATTAACAGGAGCAGCTTATGTATTTTATGAGCATCTTAAGTATGTCTTTTGATCCATTGATTCAATCTGCAAATTATTGAGGATGGATGCTTTTTCTTCAGCAATTCGACAAGTTATTTGAAATTGGTATGTTAGTGTTTCAGTCCTTACTTTTACCATTTTTTGAATTTAATGTTTGTTTGGGATTTTATTTAAATTGGAGGATGTTATTATAACGTAAGCAAGTTCAGGGGTCTTCCTCGAGATAGGATTTGCGAGTTTATTGAAAAGTACTGTTCTGCCTTATTGTGTTCCACGTTGTTTGGGATTTAACCCAAATCAGAGGATTTTATAAGCGTAAGGGGGGTGGTAGGTCTCTCCCACTGACAGGAAAAAATTTTTGCTTATTAAGTGCTAATATTCGTGTTAAAAGTGATTATTTTGCATTTTTGAAGTGCTTGTTTTGTTATGATTTTTGTAGTTTCTACCTAAAGTTTGCAGTTGAAAAGCTACTATTTTGATTGGATGGTCATCTTTTCAAACCCATGTTTTGGCAAGATTTTTTTTTGCACTACTAAAAAAAGATGGTTCCTCTCACTGGAAAACTCCCAAATACTCAATGATTAGGGGTAAAAATGTTAAAAATTACCATAGTTATTCAGAAATAAGTCTTGGAGTCGACCTTAAATATACTAATAAAGTTTATTCTTTCATGTTACACAATAGCAAAGCTTTATCTCAGGTATTAGTATAGCTAAAAAATTATTACTGAAATCTTGTTTTTGCTGTAGCACAATACTATATTCTTTTCTTGCGTTTTCAACACAAACATTCGATTTCTCACATGGGGAAATTCTATGAACCGGTAAGATTTTATGCCCATGTAACTTCGTAGACAAAAAATACATTTCGACAGTTTTTGAAACAAATAAAAGTAAAAGTAATAAATGAAATTGAAGTTAAGATCATACCTTTTATTAAAATAGACGATAGAAGTATACCCTTCAGTGCTATACCTATTAAAAACAAATTAATTCAATATCTTAACAGTAACCACGTATTGTAAACACGAAAATCAAGCTGGAAAAACAAAATAAAAAATTCGCTCGCGGTTAAAAGATGACAAGTTAATAAGGTAATTACAAAGATTTCTTATTTTGCCCTTTTAAAATAAAAATAGATTGTATCCATGAAAAAAATTATGATTCTGAAAAAAACACAAAACTCAATACATTTTATGGAATATTTAATGCATTAAAATATATTTTTGGTTTGCCTTGCTGTCATATCGATACTTAACTGTAATTTTGTTCACTCTATTTATTTAATCAACAAACAAAATTTTTACGTTAACGTTAGTTCGTTGGAATTTAGAGATTTATCATACATAATTTGTTGCATTCATTCTAATAATAATTAAGGTAAGCTATTATCAAATACATTTGCTTCTTTCTTTGATTACTTGTTGTTTCATTCTCGAATGTTAAAATATTTAGGTATTGAAGGTTCGGTGTGCTTACGCGCTTTTTTTCTTAAAGCATGACTACGCTGGACGATAAATTATTAGGCGAAAAAACTCACTACTATTGCAGTAGCAGTGAAGATGAAGGTAATGAAGATGATTCGGACGAAGTACCTCGTATGAAAGAGCCCACTCCAAAATTCATTCCATCTCAAAACTTGGAAAAATGGGAAGGTTCGTCCACGAACACTGGGCCCAAAGGAGTCATCAAAGATTGGCAAAGGTACAAACAGTTAGAATCTGAAAGACGTGAAGAGCAAGAACTAGAAAAACTTGCTCTCATGAAGAAGCTCTCTTTGACCTGCCAGTCTGTGAATGACGAGGAAAAGGCTAGAAAAGAGCAAGAGGAAATGGATGAAGACCTGAAGGAACTCCTGGATGATAAAATACTGGAAGAGTTTAAGCTGATACACATGCAGCAGATGATGGAACAGCACTCAAAACGGTCTCATTATGGTTCTGTGTTTCAGATCAAGAGTGGGCAAGAGTATCTGGAAGCTGTAGACAAGGCTGAAAAGACCACTACCGTGATTGTTTACATTTACAAAGGAGAAGATAAAAGTTGCAAATTGATGTATGATTGTTTTCAAGAGCTTGCTTCGCAATATCCTGAAGTAAAATTTTGCTGTGTTGAGGTATCCATAGCTGGACTGAGCCACCATTTTGCGAAAAGAGGAGTTCCGGCCATTCTTATTTATAAAAGTGGAAACCTGATGGGAAATTTCATCAGACTTACGGATGAATTGGGAGACGAGTTTGTGACATCTGACATAGAGAACTATCTTTTGGAGCATGGAATGTTACCTGACCATAGTCTGGTCCTCTCTGCTCTTCGTAAAAATCAGGAAAAAATGGATGATTCAGACTAAAATGTACATTGAATTGCAAATTGTGCTTGTATCACCATGTAGCTTTAGACCTTATATACATCTCATTTCATTATATATGTATATTCTGTACATTCACCCAAGCTTTAAATGCTTAAATTAACACTGTAGAATAGTGTTTGTTGCATGACAAATTTTCCCGTCACCTTTTGGAATTTTCTACTTTATAAATTAAATATAATAAAATTTTGCAAGCAGCTGAATTTCAAAGAATTTTTTTATTCTGTAGCCTGTTCTACAGAAGTTATCCTTAAGTTTAAAAAAATAGTAACTGACTACTATAAATAAATTTTAACTTCCAAATTTTTTGTGAATACCATAAGACAAATTAGTTTTGACTAGTTGAAGTTTTTATTAGGTTTTGCATATTTTTTGAAATTTAATTTTTCTTTACTTTAAAAAATGTATTGTTTAAATGTATTATGTATGCTTGAATAGTTCATTTCCAGTCCTATAACACCGTTCTGCCAAAAAAATTTGGTATTGAGTACCACAAGAGTTATTAAGTTTGTTATTTAAGTTAAAGACTATTTAACATTGATTTTTAGTCAATATTCAAAATAAAATTAGGTACAATGTCAGGATGTGTATATAAAGGTAACAGTTCCCCTCAAAGTAAAACAGTCTATGAATTTTATTTCCTCCTAAGACATTAAAATTTGTTGGTTTTTTAAGCCCTTTCAATTCTAGACCACCTAAGATTTCCATTTAATCCTGTGAAATTTGGGGCAGCTAGGACTTTAAGGGTTGTGTGTTAATAATTACAAATGTTCTAAATTATTGGGCCCCCAGGATCGATGCTCCTGGTTTTCTTTCACCCATAAGTGACACAAATGGTTTAGTTAAGTTTGATTCATGATTGTTAAAAAATTTTCAGTCTTGTTGACAGAGTTTACATGCTTTTTTATCTTTGTAATATTCATTGTAGCTTTAGAAATTGATATTGTGTATTGGTGTAATAAATTGGTTATAAAATCAAAATAGTTCTTTTGTATTGGTTTAAATTCTGCAATCTCTCAGTGACTTTTACAATTCATGGAATCTTGAAGAGAAGAGCTGTTTTTTATCTAATTTAAATTGTTGTTATCAAGCTGTGGTTGAACTTCTCTTCTATTGTTAAATTATTATATGATAGGTTAGGTAGTACTTAACTGTTTTCCCCTCCAAAATCTAAATGATCCCTTACCCAATGTTTTTGTAAGTTAAAATTAAAGTGTTTAAGTTGAAAATAGTTTAGTTTTTAAAAAGTAGTAGTATAGTAGATATCTACTTTTATTTTGTTCTATATTTTAATTATATTTATCATATTTGTGATGTTTTTTTTTACATGTAAAGAAATGCTATCTGTTTAATTTAATTTTTTTTTTTTTTTAGTTTTTGTCCATACTTTTGGCTAAAATGAGGATTCTAATGTAACTTATTTTTAAATTAGCAGGCAATAATAATTTTTTTACTACTTCCTTAAGTGTGTTTTGAAAAAAATTGCTTTTTAACTAAAATTACTTTGAATATCTTTAATTTTTAAGTTGTGTAATAAATCCTTTTCAAAATTTTAATGTAGTGTTTATGTATTTCAGTTTATTTTTTCAATGGCAGAAAATAAGGTGAAGCGATATGAAAAAATATCTTTTCTGGGTGAAGGTCAATTTGCCACAGTTTACAAAGCCAGGGATGTTGTAACTGATGCAATAGTTGCTGTAAAGAAAATCAAGGTAGGTAGTAAAACTGAAGCCAAAGATGGAATCAACAGAACTGCCATCAGAGAAATCAAATTCTTACGGGACTTGCATCACCCCAATGTGATCAGCCTTCTAGATGTGTTTGGTACTAAATCTAACGTGTCTCTCGTATTCGACTTCATGGACACTGACCTGGAAGTGGTCATCAAGGACCCACAGATTGTGCTAACTCCGGGACACATCAAAGCCTACACGATCATGACCCTTCAAGGTCTGGAGTACTTGCATGCTAACTGGATCCTTCACAGAGATCTGAAACCTAATAACCTCCTCATCAACTCAGACGGAGTTCTGAAGCTGGGAGATTTTGGCCTTGCCAAGAACTACGGCTCTCCCAACAAACTGTACTCTCACCAGGTTGTCACGCGATGGTACCGCGCTCCCGAGCTGATCTTCGGTGCCCGCATCTACTCCACGGGCATAGACATGTGGGCTGTGGGTTGCATTCTGGCCGAGCTGCTACTGAGAGTGCCGTTCTTGCCCGGAGAAACCGATTTGGATCAGCTGAGCCAAATCTTCAAGGTTCTCGGCTCCCCTACTGAGGAAGACTGGCCGCATGTTTCCACCCTGCCGCACTTTGTTGAGTTCAAACCTGCTCCGGCTATCCCCTTTCGAGATATCTTCACTGCGGCTGGAGATGACTTGATAGCAGTGCTGTCCAGCATGCTTGCATTGAATCCCTTGAAGAGGTGCACTTGCAAGGAAGCGCTGAACATGTCCTACTTTAGTAACTATCCTGCACCAACCCCTTCTTCACAATTGCCAATGCCTTCTGGCAATACTGTGTTCAATGATGAAATCAGTGGGGGAGAATCTCAGAAGAGAAAGCTTGACGGTAGTGATACGATTATCGCTAAGCGATTGATGTTTGATCAGGATTAAATCTTATATAGGGCTCGGGGCTCGCTATGGTACTGTATATATTGTGTTGATTTTTGTTAAATAAATTAAATCATTTGTACTTCAGTGTTCTTATTGTAAGAAAAATTAACCTCATTTGTATATGAATAATGTGTCATTACCTTTTACAGATGAACTTTTAATTTTCTTTTAAAAATAGCTGTGCACGATAAATTTATTTTTTCATTGAACATAGATAAGATTGTTAAATTCACTTCTAAAAGTACTATTTTTGCCAATCTCTCCTCTAGATTAAATCACTAATTTGAGTGTAGTGATTTGATAAATTTACTCACCAATCTTAATGGAAATTTTGTACCCTGACCTAGGTAATATATATGTTACAGGCAATGTGATAAATCTGGGCATTATTAATAATGCCCGAGCAATGTGATAAATTGAATGGAATTTATCAATGAAATTTATCACTTTGCCCGCCTCCACTTCGGGCATTATTAATAATGCCCGATTAATCACTTTGCCCATAACATATATATCATAAAGTTTAAATAGAGTTCATATTTACTTATTTTCTATTCTATTACTACAGTTAGTTGCAGTTGTTACACTTAATATATATTTGAATTATAAAAATAAAATCCTATTAATGAAATCATTTGACATTTATTCAGTCACAAATTTTGGCTCATATTTTGACTACCTGAAAAATTTGTTGCTGAAAATCAAAACCTTCCTGTGATTTTTGAACCAAGTTATGTTAGTTATGAAATAGTTCTTGTCATCTGATAAATAAATTAAACTAATTTATATTTAGTAAATTCGGTTAACTTTTCAAATCGTTTAGAAAGTCGAGGGGTTTTCAATAAGTATTTTATCTAAGACAGGTTTCCAAACTTTTTCAACTCACAGCACCCCTACTGACTAAAAATTCATCCACAGCAGGGTTCCCACGGGCCTTGAAAAGTACTTGAATTTCATTTGTGTTTTCAAAGGCCCTGGAAAGTACTTGAATTTTATTTGAAATATTTTTATTTTCAGTTTGAACATGGAAAAGTTCATTTTTTATTCAAATATTTCATACCCTGTTAGCTTCTTCAACATGGATGGGATTTTTTAAATTGTAGAACACATGAAACAATTGAAATATATTTGAAATTGTTAAATATATGAATGGTAATATAATGTAGTATTCACTATAAGAAAGGTTTTTGAGAAAAGTTGTTTTCTGAAGTGGGGTACTAAAGAGAAGTTTTGTTGCTGGTAAATGGCTTTTCCCCCTTCCTATATTAGTCCATGAAAAATTTAAAATGAGCGTTGAAAAGTACTTGATTTTTTTTTCCTCGCAAAAGAGGGAACTATGCACAGCATTTCTCTTATAAAAATTTTTTTGGTCTTTGTCATAAAACGATATTTCTATTTGCCAACTTTTTTACCATTTACCAGATATATAATTTACAAACTAATATTTGTTTTAAAAAATTAACCATCTCTCCTAATCTCCTCCTGCTGCAGAATTCTATTAATTAAAATCATTCATTTTTTTTTTAAAATTTCAAATTAATAAAAGATTACCTACGTTTTTGAGTAATATAATTTCTATTTTTAATAAGATATAAACTGAAGGACGTTAAATGCACAGAGTGAAGAATTTTTTTTTAATTCCTACTGTTTCAAAACTATAGGATAATCAAAACACTCATAAAAAGAGGAAGTTAGGAGTGCTCGGAACATTAGGTCAGTTGTAATTTAATTTCTTGGATAGTCTAGTTTCACTAAGTAAGTTTATAACCATTTTTGATAGCTCAAACTTTGATACCCTCAAGACTTGAAGTAATTTTTAAAAATATTTCCCAATTACATATTTTTTCATCTCAGAAACGAGATATTTTGCAGCCTTCTTTTGATTTTGAGCTATTTAATGTTCCAGTATTAGAATATCATAGTTCTTGGTGACTTTAGATAAACATTTAATGACATAAAGGCAACCTAAAAACTAAAAATTATTTTGAAAAAATCAAGACTATCTGAAACCACTGAATTCAACAGAACTTCACGAATTCAAGTGGTAAGTTCCTTAGTCTAGTTTTACAATATTCTTTAAAGTACCATTCTGTTATTTCAAAAGAATGTTTCCTCAAGTCTGAACTCGTGAAAAAAAATTGCATTGCTGGGTATTAAGCTATATCTTCTTTACCCAATTATTTTAGTAAAAGCAATGGAATTAACACAAGATGTGGGTAGAATTTTTGTGCTTATTTTTGGTAAAAAGAAGAATTCTACAACTTTTTTGTGAGAAACACTTTTTAAACATTTATTTACACAGCACAAAATAAATTACTGAGGAATCTTGAAGCAGAGAACATTCCTGGAGTATGGCACATATTTCTTTACGAGACCAAATGATAAACCCTTATTGGGTCTTAAGAAATTCGTCCAAATCAAACAAATTTGGAGTTAGGAAGTGATGCTGATAAGTGAATTGGACCCTCGTTCTGATTGAAGGGGAGTGCCTTAGAATCCACCCTTCATCTGTTTAACCCAGGAAAGGAAGTGAGTAACCCGGGTGTAGACGTCCGGATATCCTCTCTTAGCGCAGCCGGATCCAAAGGAGGTAAGTCCGGCCAAAACCCAGCCCCTTCCCGGGACTTGACAGGCCAAAGGACCTCCTGAATCACCCTAGAAGAAAATTTAAGGTTACTGAAGGACTTAATAATGAACCTAATGTGATAATGTTCCTTAAAAAAACAGTGGCGTATACCCAGAAAAATAAAAAAAAATATTTCATCTTGAAATGATGGAGAAATTTCAATGGTAGCAAATTTTTAGTAGGGCTTGATAATTTCTTTTCAAGAATTTCCATATCTTAATTTTTTCAACATATTATCCATCTAACAGGGCGCATAATTAATGTAAAAAAACAACCACGAGTAAGAGATCTATTTATTGGAAAATTTCTCTCTCACTCATTATTTCTAAGAAAAAGAGATAATCCTTGATATATTCACTCCCACTTGACAACCGAATAAATGTGTTATAACCTTCAAAACATTATGACAGCAATTTAAATTTAGATTAACTTATCCATTTAGAATTTAATTAGAAAGGTTACAGTAACATTCGTTCGTCACAAGTATTATAAACCCATTAATTTCAATATCTTATTCCATAAATCTGAATTATGCGTTATTTTTTGCAGAGCGTCTTGATTAAATAATCCGTATCTATTTTTAAAATATTAAACTTAATAAATATTTTTAATGATCAAATTGAGATGCTATAACCCTGAAGTGTTGAGAAAAAAAATAGTCTCCTACTCTACAGAAAATGAAAAAAAAAAACATTTATGAACATAGTAGTACTTAAAAAATGGTCCAATCAACCTGAATTATAACAACTCAAATACAGTTGCCTTTTTAGAGTGATCAAATATTGGTTTTCTGAGAGGCAAGAGTATAAGTATATTTTTTTTCTTCAGTCTGTATTGACTGTTGGCGTTATTTTATCCTAGCTATTAGTTGTACTTTATAGCTCTTTTCTGTAGTTCACGTGTTAACACAAAGCGATTTGATCATGCGATGGGGATATAAATCAGTAAAGTATCAGTTATCAGACTAAAATTAGGAAAGGAATATGTCTTGTACCCAACAACAAAGTCGTAATGTAAATAAGGGAATTCTAATTAAATATAGCAATTTTTCATTTCATTAAATAACTTTTTGTTTCACTTTTTATAAAGGTCAAGGACTCAATATAACTTTAATTCTCTTTATATTTTATTCATTGAAATAAATTGTAGTATTATAATACTACATTTTATTTCAATGAAAAATTATCTAGTTAAAACAGTTATTGGACTTAAGAAAATGTAACTTGAAGGTCCATTGCTTTATTAAGATAAACTTGGTTCCCTTTGTTTAATCCTTGATATTAATGATATTCATGTTTTTAAAAATTCCAATTATTTTTTTCGTACCAGACGAAATTTTTATAAATCTTATGCATTATGCAATCTTGTGGTCAGTGTAGAACTAAAGGGTCAACTTACATAGTTAAGGATCATTCATGGATGATGTTTCAATGATTTATGATCAGACTCATTAAAAAAATAAATCAAATATTTCGAATGAAATGAGAGTACTCACTTGGCACGTGCCTTTTCCACCCTCCAAAGTTCCGGCGCACAGATGCCAGGGTTGGATCGGGATTCGGAACCGAGTGGTGTATTGGTTGCATTTCGTGTTGTCGAAAACTTGGATACCGACAGCTCGCAAGTCTTCTGACGCTTTAGAAGCTGAAACAACCGTAACATATTTAATTTTATGCTTATCCTATCTATCATGATTTTTCATGCATTTTTAGGCGGAGAAATATTTTAAATCCCTGTTCTAATTTATTCAAGTGAGATTAGTTATTATTTTTGGTCGTCACTTGAATTGAAATAAAATTAAAGTACGAATGGTAAATCTCTCTACGTAATCTTATATTGAAATGTACTTCTAGGTCTAGTAAAAATAATTCCCTTTAATTTCCTGAATTCAGTAAATGGGGGACTGTAATAGCTGCCGCTTAATAAACTGAAGCAAAAAAAAAATTGCAAGTTTTATCTTTACTTTCCGAAGTTAGGAGTTCTCTAATTGAGGCACTTGCTGTAACAACGAGCTAACCAATGTAAAGCTGTTGTTGTAGCACTGCCTAAATTGTTCCATAATAATCCTAGTTTAAACAAATAAAAAAAGGATTGAAACTTAATTTTCATTAGCTTAACATTTCATTGGAACTTTACATTTCTTTTAATGATTTTGCTAATTTAATTTCCTGTTTTGTAAGTACGGCCATGATTTGTTTTGCTAAGTATTCATTATGTAATATTCCTAGTCTAAAATTAAACTGCTGATCTTTTGTAAAACGTGTTGCCAGGATTGGTAAGTTTAACTATCACCCACGGTTTTTAACTACAGTTTTATTTTCATTACGCAAAATCAAACAATCTCTTCATTCACACTTAGTAGGTACTTCAGTCTGCAATCTCACTAGTTCAACAAAAGTACAAAGAAACCTTTATCCACTAGCCATGGAGGAATTTCAATTCAATTCAATCAGAATCTATTTTTAATTCTGTTGGAATCGCCAGCAAAAATTTAACAACCACTCAGCTACTGACTCGTGTAATAATTAAGATGCATCCATCATAGTTATCATAGGGAAACGACCGCTAGAAAATGCAAGAACACGTGAGAAAAACCTCAGGCTTAATAGAGCTGGGAAAAACAAGATATCTCTGTCACGATGTACTTCTAATGTTCTCAACTTGAGTGAACCCCTCTCAGATTTGACTAAGGTTAGTATTTGAGTCACGACACAATCTCATAGCTATCAACTGAATTTTTGCATTACCTCGAATGCTTCATTTGAATACTAAAACTTTCATATTCACTCTTTATGTATATTTTGGCTGCATGAAAAATTTTCAGTAAGAGGGTAGTGTATTAACCATTCTCGAGAGGAACTCGGTTACAGTGCCATTTTAAACAGAAAACTCATGACAATTATTATTATTACAATATATTTTTGATAACAGTAAACCAATTTTGAGGTAAAGACTGGAATTTACAAATTTGTAATGGTAATGTAATACATAATTTGAATTCAACCTTCGTTAAAACTTTTGATGTAAAAAGAACGACTTAAAATATAACCACAATAAATATAAATCTTCACATTCTAAAGCTCTGGTAATAGCTGATATTTAACTTTGCTGATAAAAAAAATTCCAAAAAAAAAAATATATAAATTTATTTACATTATTGAAAATGTAGAATATTTATCATTTGCTTAGAAATATTTTTAAATGTTACCCACCATAATAAAAGTTTTACGCAGCCTGAAATATCTATCTTTCTTCAAAATTGAAAGGTAAAGCTGAAGTAGCTGTTAAATCTCAAAAAGTTCTTTCGCACACATTCTTTCCACGTTCAACTTGCAAAACACTACTTCTCCTTTCTACTCAAACAATGAGGTGTAAATTTTGCTTTGCTGCCTTTAAGGTACCCGCGTAAGGAAACCAGTTTTACAGGTTACAGCTAAATTTAAGTAATTGAATTTATACTTCAATTTAGACATTTAAACCATCGGCCGGTAAATGATTATTCAAGTGTATTAAACATGTGGATTTCGTTCATCACTTCATCTATAATCCTTAAAAGTATTTTAATGTAAAAATAAACTATGTATTAGGGTGGAACGAAAACGGGTCAAAAAGTTTTTTCATGTATTCAATTTGTACTAGAGCCGAAAAGTTGCCTTTAGCGATCAATATCAATACAATGTAAGTATCAATATGTTAAAATCTGAAATTGACCAAAACATATCTTGAGGTACCTCAAAGGCCTTGAAGTTTTGAAAAAAAAAATATTATTTTTTACAAAACTAAAATACCAAAGATTAAACCCTCACATTTTATTTATGATTTTTTATAAGAAACTACTGATGTTGAAGATATAATGTTCCAGAGTTTTTTTTAACTCCTCTTTTGGTAGTAATATTTTTTTAATATCAAATAAATTTGTAAAGTTGTTTATCCTTCATTTTTAAATAGCTATAATAACTATACTACGTAAAATCATGAAATCAGTTTAAATTTTTCAGTAATTTTATTCTCTTTGATTTGGTGGGGATCATACCAACTTCTCTTCAAATTATTTTTTCAAAATTTAAGAAACAAAAAAAAAGGTCAGAAAAAGAAATAATTGAAGAAATTTATAGCTTTTTAACGTCTAACTTTTGAATTAACTTAAAGTTAATTCAAAACAGCATCGAACTTTACGGCATCCAAAAACTGGTATTGTAAGATGAAGAGTGAAAGCTAAAACTAAACATTTTGGACAAATTGGAGTTTCCGGTAATCCAGTTAATTGTTGCATTGCTACGGATTACCATCGATAGATATAATAATCTCTCGGGATAATCAATCTATCACGATACTTCTTAGAATTCCATGCCACATAATAGGTTTGAGTTCGATATGTCGAAACAACCACATACTAGAGCTTTAAAAATATGGTTACCCCCCCTACTAATAAAGAATCCCATCTTTAAAATCCACCCGAAATGAAGATTTAGGAGGTGTCACTTAATATCGTCTAAAAACCACACTTAAAGGTATTTCACAAACTTTAAAACGTGTATGGAATTCAGAACAATTTCTTTGCTATATGACTTTCACATGAGCGTTTCTGCTACCGTTCCGAATGTGTGTGGAACTCCATTCGGAACGGATGGCCTCTGTACCCCCCTTAAACTATTATTATGGTAATTTGATTGCGGGCCACCATATTACCTCTTTCTACTCTTAGTTAGAAGATCCTATTTTAGATCCCAAAATCCTAGAAGATTTTGAGATCTGGGCCAAAGTTACCCCAATTAAAGGTAACTTTGTCCCAAAAATATTTAAAAATTGTATCCACAATTTGATACCGGTTTATATTAGAGTTGTCTGAAAATCTCACACTTACAGAAGTCCACTTTGCCCCATCCAGAGGCAGAGCACCAACTCCCTTCAAAAGTATCCCCTTCTTTCGGCAGACAGATGGGCTTGGCGTGTTCGGACACAGTTATGGGAGTGGACAGTTGCATGAGCGCTATGTCGTTGTCGTACCCGTGATACCAAGGATACGCGTACACCTGTGCGATGGGGATGCGCTGCTCTCCTATGTCCGTTTCTTTCAGGTTGTGCTCTCCGATGCGGGCTGTCCAGTAGCTTGGGTGGGGGAGGGCGAACTGGGGGCTGTAGAGAAACAAAAATAAATTATGATAACAATACAGTATAGCCTCAATATCTCGAAATCGATGGAATCCCAAAAAAATATCGATATAGCAAATAAAACTAGTGGCAGATGTGAGCCACCGGGAGATACCAATCCAAAGGTCCTACGACTCAAAAGTATACTTAGTATACTTCAGAGTTATATTCGCTTCAGTCAGTATTTATGCCCCAATTGAATAGTCTCTCTATTTGAGTGGTAAGTGAGATTAACATAAACTCTTAATTTCGAGGAGAATATATTTTTTGAGATATAAAGGTTTTCGGAAAAGGTATCAAAGTTCGAGGTAACGAAGGTATACTGTATAGTTATAACACAAGTAATAAAATAATATTTACTATCATTAATAGCAATAATAATAACATTATTGTTTGTCTATGAGTAATAACATGGAGAAAGATGATGGGTTCAGGTAATTAATTAGAAGGATAAAAGAATGAGACCGGATTATTATTTTCTGCGAAATGTATTAAAAAAGCACTTTGAAAGATTGTCATTACGTTTATAATTTAACGACATGGCTGATCGTGGTAATAGAATTTATCGAGATTTTTTTTTAAATAATCAACTATTAGTGGTTGAGGAAGTTTCTGTTTTGAAACTTATGGAAATTGCTCAGCCTAAAATTCAACATTTGAAATTTATTATGAAAACAGTGTCATTTTAGTGTAAACTTTTTTTAAAATCGGATGGAGTTTCTGAAAGGATTATTAATATTACTCTAAAACGGTTAAAACCACTGAACTGGGTTAATTATCTTTAAAATTTTGTTTACACATTTTTCGATTCAGCTGTGTATATATATTCGTGGTTTTTTTATTTAAAAAAATCCTTTTGAAGAAATTTACATCATAACTTATTTTTATTCCCTGTGTTTTGGTGATCAACAACTCTTACGATCACCTCCTTGACTCTTAGAAAATAAATTAGCATCATCAAATAAAAAGAACATAAATTAAGCAGAATACTTACTTGACAACACAATGAGCAGCTGTAAGTAACCATTGTTTGTCAATGAGTACTCCTCCGCAAAAATGAGGAATCTTTCCTTTCTGCGGATGATTAAGTTCAAGAGAGACCTAAAATATTAGTTATTTCGGTTATTTCAGCGTTTACTTTCTATCTGGACTTGCAATTAAAGTTGAGGAAATTGTTTCATTATATATTATATATAAGAAGTTGTAAGGAACCAAATGAAAAGTTAGTTTACTAAGATACAATTTATCAAGTGTAATGGATGCTGTAAAATAAATATAAAAAAAGCTTGTTTATAATATTTTTCAATAGAATATCCAAATATTTCTTTAGTACATAATCTGTTTGAATCTTGAACTTATGAAGCCACTCTTTAGTATTGTTACATAAAAAACTTACCTGCCAAGGAAACTCTCCTTGTGATGCTAACCGACCACCTACAATTCTTTCTTTTCCAGTACCATATTTTGTAACTCCACAGTCTGTAAAACAATGCGTTGTTTTAAAATTTAATGCAGTTAATTGAAAGGAGATGGTTTAAAGAGGATGAATTAAGTAGGAAAATATTTACACTAAAAAAAGTAAATGTTTGCAGTACACATAGCTTGTGAACAGTTTACTTTTGATCCTTTAATCAAGATATCATTGTATTGATAAATTTTTTGTTAAAATATTTTGGGAAGACAAGAAACATTTATGGATTTATTGTTTGCGTATTTTAAATTTAAAAGAAGATTCGAAGAGATATCTATGGATGTGTAAGAAATCTCTATAAAATTAAGTTAAAATCCCTCTGAGTAAAAACTCAAAATTGCCCTGTAAATAATTGAATTACTATAATAAATTTTTTTATTTTTCTTGAATTACTAACGATATTACCAATGTTATAAATGCTTCGTTTGTTTAATTTAATTTAAATTTTCCAAAAACATATTTTTACATTATCTTGTATTCAAAATTTCTCTTATCTTCAAATTCTCAGTTTTCGTCTCCCTAAACGTTAAGATGTTTTTTTGAATATTACTTACATCTGTTTTCATATTTTTTTAACGTAAAAAGATAAAACGTTGATTTAACCCCGTTGAACTCAACTGGTCAAAGAATTTATACCGAATATAATACACTTTCATTAATACATCTCCTACGGATTCGCGTGTTTTTAAAATGTAGATAGAAAATTAAATTGTTTTTCTTCCCCAAATTATACTATCGTCCCCATTGCATAAACATATCTAACTACTCCGAATTCTCCTTAAACCCGTTTTTAATTCAATTTCGTAATATATTTTTGGACGACCTTCATTCGTCAAAGTACACATTCCATTGAGAAGAAAACAATCATTACAATCATTAATCACAGTTTACGGTGTAACATCTAATCACTAGCCCCGCCCTTTAAAACAGTCATTGACCTATGAAAGCAAAGAAATATCTCTCTCCCCACTCCCATATTCTCCCACTCTTTATCACACATCTAAGCAAGGTCAGTCAGACAAAACTGGTTACCAGTAGCAAGTTGTAATGGAAACTGGATTGTAATTATGTAAGTTAGAACTCATCTTGCGGATGGTGAAATACGTACTCTCACTTTCTTTAAGTGTTGTTCTCGCGAGTGTTATTAGCATAAAATGAATACTCATTGCATATTAGAGATTGCTCTTTTTTCTTTGTTTCACGCATTCACTTGGTGATGATGACTTCCGTCCGAAAAGAAGTGTAGAGTCATACTTTTCCTAAGTTTGCATCTCTGCTTTTGCAAGTGATGCATTTAGAAGTCGTACAAATATTACTCAAGCATGTTTTTTATCATTTTTTACCTCCCCCTTGTCAGCAAAATTAAGCGAATCGTTAACCCCTCGTAAAGCAAACTGCCAATACAAAATGTTGAGCAAATCGGAAACTTAAGCAAAATTTTCAAGTTTTCCTAAATTTATCCAAATTGGGAAGATACATACAACTGTTATCCGACAGTATTATTTTTTATATCGTGTTTCTCTTTTTTATTTAATTCGAAAGAAATACATTCATCCTACGTTTCTCTTTGCAGAGATTTGTCTAAATGGGGCTTCAGTAATTTTGAGAATTATTACATTAGTTTTGTGTTGAATTATAAAAAGCCATACCATAAAATGGGTAACTTTGGCCCCACCATCAGAAAGATAAGCATTATCACTTGGACACATGTATCATAAGCTATCCTAAAAGATTGTCATTATTATTTTCATACGTACTGTATTGTATTTATCAGGTAAAATATGGTTTCTTTAAGTTAGAATTGAATTTTTCTGCAAAGGAATCTTAATTTTTTTGTACATAAAGTACTTCTTCTTCTTCCTGATCTGGATCAGATAAGATCCATGAGGTTGTTCGCCTTAAAAATAAAATAAAGTACTAATGATTGCTTTCAAAGTGTGCACCAATAGGAGGTATACTTCCTTCTGAACAACTTGGCACCGTTAGATTTTAATCGCAGTGAATTTTAGAGTTGATTCAAGAACTTTTAAAGAATTAATACATTGGCGTCTAAGAATACGCACATCAGACAAGAAAGTTGGAATTTTTGTATCGAGAATTACATAATTCATCTTACTCTTTACCACATGAGAGTTATGTGCTACAATTGATGAATAAATGTTTAATTTAACCTTTAAAAGCTTACAATCCATCTGAAGCTGAAAACTAGCTCATGTAAAATTATGCAAAAGTAACACTGTGATTTTTCAAGAAGATTGAATCTTTTCGGATCATATACTTAATGAGAGATGACATAAAGAAGGAACCTTCCAATTACGAAGGAAGTGGTGCATTTTTTGCGATTCACGTCCTGCATACTTTTAGTCTCCACTTCGGGTAAAATTACGCAATCGATTTTCTATTTTCTTTGTAATTTTTAACATATTTTCGTCAAAGCCAAGACTTATTTTTTGAAGGATGATTTGTGAGTCAATAATCAAGCGTTCAGTAAATTTTTGAGGTTCTAGATTTCAAATTCTCGGTTTTATAGCCCAAAATCATTTTTGTGCTTACTCAATATCAAAATGTATTTTTGTTAACCTTACTACCTTACTTTGGAAAGGTAATAAAGAATATGATTTTAAACTGCTAGGTCATATTTTTGAATCAATTATAAAGTCTTCTAACTATTTTCGATGTCATTATTTTGTTTCACTTTGTGGTTTGACTATTAATGGATTTTTATTTCGTTGGTGTAACTTTGGCCCAAAGGTATCTGGTGAAATAAGTGAAATATTAATTGAATTTAAAGATAAATTGGACTAATATAGATGAGAAATCATTCTTAACACAATAAAATATTCAAAATATAAGTAAATAAACTTTAAAGATTGTATGGTGTAGGTGGTATTATTATTGTAAAATCGATGGTGTGTAAAGGATTATCAGTTTTTTGTTCCAAAAGTGGATTTTTTCCCCACAATTTAAACAATCAATTCTTAAAAATATGTACCAAATGTATTAAAATACTGTCTACTGTTCATCTATGTCTTCTTTCTAAAAATTTACTTTGGTAACTCTAAAATGAAATAAGTTTTGTATAAGGAAAAAATTTTATTGATTGATTTTTTCTTAAATTAAGCTTGAAATGAACTTGCAATAGATTATTAATATTGCTAGATAATTTAAAAACACATGTAAATAGTAAGCATTGGCTAAAGCTGGCTCAACGCTTTAACTTTTTGGTTTTTGAGATCTGACCCAAAGTTAACATAATTAAAGGTAGCTTTGGCCCAAAAAAACTATTTCAATCATTTTAAACAATATTTGAAACTTTATTCAGCACTTTTTTAACACTTTATATTACAGTTGAACATGTTAAAAATATTATAAACCACTGACCTTGTCAAATTTGTTTTGGTTAACAACTTTTATTTGCTTTTAATGTGAAAAAAAAACGTTCCATTTGGGCTAAATTTACCCCATTTTAAGGTACACAAAATACAAATTTAAAACACATCCAAAAAAATATATAATATATTTTTATCAGTTCTAAACTTAAAAAAAAGTTTCCAGAAAAAATATTATGAAAAATCATAGAACAAATATTAAATCTTATTAAAAATACTATATTTACTATACAGTATTAAAATTGTGACATTAATTTCATCAGTTGTATAAGTATTATTCGTATTTTTCTAACCCAAAACTTCGTCCTCATTGTAAAAAATATGTTAATCATCACTTAGAGATATTTTGAGACAAATGTATTGGGTAGGAACTTTTAATCAAAGTTAAAAAAGGAAACTATCTATACAAAACACATTTAGCATCAAACTTAACAAGTTTCTTAAAAGAAAAAGGTTAAATAACAATGCTACATTTTTAATATATTTAACTTTTTGTATGAAACGTTTTGAAGTAAAGTGGGTGCGTCTCCCAAGTTTTAAGAAAGAAATCAATTAAATTATATTTACCTTATCTTTTACATTAAAATAAGAACTAATTTTATATGAAAACTTTCCAAAGTGGGATTAAAGTTTTCTTACTCTAGGTACATTTTGAAATTTAGTTCATTCTAACGATTTTGTGACATTTGAAAACTCGTGAAAGGTGAAAATGATAGGCAGATAAAGGTTGAGAGAATTCACTATACAGATATGAATTGGAAAAAAAAAACAATGATACACATATTTGCTTTAGAAATTCTTAATATAGGTACTTCCTGTCCCTGATGTGTTGTATACCCTACCCCACTATCAGGGTTCTTTTTTAAAATATAATTGATGAGAAATATTATGTTTCTGTGATTCTATTTTAATAAACATTTAGATTTAGGTAAATATATAGACTTTTAGACTTTTCATATCATTGACATTTTATGATATTTGCAAACTTTTAAGCATTTTTTTATCAAATTTTCAAGATTTCTTAAATCAGAACTACACTTAACAAGATAAAAGTAAAACCAAGTTAATTTAAATTCATTCATTTAACAAGGAAATAAACCATCACCATAAACTTTTTAATAGCTAAAAATATGGATACTTTGTAACACTTTTCATTCTAGGGCAAATAATAAAAAAGTATTCAAGCAATGAATAAAAAGTTCATTTATTAAACAAGTAGTTACTGTAAAATTGTTCTCCATTCAAAGTTTCATAAAAATATAATAAATACGTTTCAAGTAATCAGTTTTTAAAAAATGTTGTAAAACTTTGTAGAATTAAAAGAGACAATTTCGGAATACGTGTTCATACAGAGCAATAAAAACATGTACAAATAGATTAAAAAGTCTGAATGTTTTAAACGTATATCCTCTTTGTGATAGATTTTATCAATAATATTCCCTTCTAAAAAACGGAGGTAAGTAGTTTGTGACTCAAAAGGACCATTTCAACATAGTTGGATACTTTATACACAAAATAAAAAAACTGTAGCCTGTACCATAAAGAAGTGCACAAGAAACTTTAAAATTTTTGGTTCGTTCTTATAAACTCCGAAAGAAGGAGTACAATGCAATTGAATAGGTCTATATTTTAAATACACAAAAAATTCTCTTAATGGCGAAAGGAAGAATAATTGGGTTAAAAAAATGGCGAGATATGAACCACTAATACACATTATAGGTAACCTGCTGAAACTCACCTTGTGCGGCTACGAGCGTCGCAGATAGGAGCACCAACAGGGGCAACATTGCAGAGGATTACAACAAGCTCCCGAGAGGGTTCGAGGTCCTTTATACGCCGCAAACCGGCTCGCTGCCTATCGGACAGGCTTCTTGACACCTCGATGGGGTCAACGGATGATTCCAACAGGTTGACATTCTAGAGGGCAATTTTTTTACACGCCTTGACTCAACTACTTGTTTGCTCCAGGAGCCTACCTGCGATTGAATCTAATCTCGGCATTAATTTACGGGCGTGTTTTCGTCCTTGAGGATTCATCAATCAGCTTTCGATGGATGTTGGTCGGGTCGGAATGGGTTTTTTTGGTGGTTATTTGTTGGAGAATTTTGTTATTTCCATTTCGAAGGTAATATGTAATTGAGACATTATTTTTTTGAATGGATTCTCGTACTAATGGTACGAGTACTCGTGGCTAATATAGGGGCAATCTCCCATTCCATGTATATGTTACGGGCAAAGTGATAAATCGGGCATTATTAATAATGCCCGATTTATCATATTGCCCGTAACATATACATGAGAGAGGATAACAAAGCGTTACATTTCACTGTACCCCCTCTCCCCGTTGTGTCAGATGTTACGTTCTACAACCAACAATATGTCAAGGCCAAGGTTGAAAAGAATCTCATATCACGTTTTTATTGTACCCCATTTTATTATTTCAAGTGAACTTGATTTTCTGTGCGTGATGCCACAATTCTTGTCATCCTCCCTTGTCACCTTAACACTTCAACTTTTTATTTCGTTTAACTTGAGTTGTTTTAACACTACCAATTTAACCTACCAACTAGTATATACCTATTGCTAAAGGAAGCCCTATCATTATTTTCACATCTCCCATCCTCTAGATCTAGATCCTCCCATTATCTTCAATCCTCTCTTAATTTTGTTTATTTATCCCATCCTCTGCATTTATTGTCTCTCGTCATCATTATCTCTCCCAACCGTCTCTAAGACACAACATCATCATCATCATCATCATCATACTCTTCAGCTTTCATGTACTCTTCTTTTCTCACATCATCATTACCTCTTCCATCCCTTTCATCATCTCATCTTCATCTATTTCATAATCATCAAAATTATCACTCCCCCATATTTCATCCTCCTTAGCCTCTATATCCCTCTCACCTTTATCACTATCGTCTTCATCCTATCCATCCATCTTACTCTCTTCATTTCCCTTTCATCCCCAGTATCCCCTTCATACCTTTTCCTGCGTTTTAGATTTTTTTAGAACTGTTTTTAGATTTTTTTAGATATTTTTGGATTCATGGGGATTGTGTAGCCTTGCTAGACAATTCCGAGATAAGTAACAACAACAACCTTCTCCTGCACCCATCTCATCATCACTATCCCTTTCATTCTCCTTAGTCCTCTCGTATATCCCCCTCATCCTTTCATCATCACTATCCTTCTCATCTTCAACATCATTCTTATCTTCGTCATTGCCTCTCCATTTCCTGCATTCCTCCCATCCTCTCACTTCTCTTCAGAATTATTCTCATCCTCTTCTTTCTTCTCATCTCCTGCATCTCTCTCATCCTCTTCATGACTCTCATTTCCTGCATCTTTTACATCCTCTCTCATCATTATAATTTATCTCAGTCTCTTCATGCCTTTCCCCTCATGCGTCCCACTATCATTGTCCATTTCATCTTCACCCCTTCCATCATCATTATCTCATGTTCAACATTTATCTGATCATTTTCACTCCTGTCTGTTCTTGCATCACTCTCATCCTTTTCACTTTCTTTATTATTCTTTTCATCTTCAACATCCGTCTCATCATATTCATACATCTTATCTCCTGCATCCTTCTTCCCCTCTTATCCTCATTATCCTTCTAATCTTAAACATCACTCCCATATTCTTTTCTTACCTCTTATCTCCTACATCCCTCTTATCCTTTTCATACCTTTTAGCCCTGTTTTATCATCTTTGCTCTCAAATTCTCATATCTAATAAAAACACAACAAACTATGTAAAGAATAGTTTCTACTGAAATGATAATTTTATTTTTGTATTATATTTTAGTATCCAGTTATTAATAATAGTTTCTGAAAAATAAGATGAGCAGTTTTACTTTAAAACTTTTGAAAAATATCTTAAAAGTGTTTCGAATATTTCTAATTTGTCCTTAAGCTATTTTTGTGTATACTAACAAATTTTTAAATTTTTTTTTTTTTTTTGCAAAAATAAGAAAAAATACTTTTTAAGTATTGTTAGTTTATCATTTCTTAAATAACATTCATTTAGGAAAATAACATAGCTGTAAATGACTTTTTTTCTAGTTTAGTATGAGCTCTTTTCATTTAATTGATTTTCATTTAAATTTTTGTGTCTTTAAGATGAACTATTATGTATACAAACTTTTAAAAGTCAAAATCTATAACCACCCAATTAATATGCTCTTTGTTCAATGTAGTACCTATAGTTATTTATTAACATTTTACCCACCAAAATATTAAATAAGTTGTTTTTACACCCTAGCCCTATAGATAATATGGTTATAGAGAGGTTCTAATCTAAAATATAAATTGTATGAGTGGTTCATAAATTACTCAATTTAAAGACAAAATTATTATATTTTTAATTATATCATAATTTTACAAATTAAATTACATTATTTTGAAAATTAGATTTCGATCTTGTCTGAGGAGATATAAAATTTCAAATTCTTCCATTTTTATATTATTTTCAATAGAACAATAAAATCAGAAAGTAACTTGTTGATAAAATCAGGCTGCAAAATTATATAATAGACAGATTGTGATAGTTAAATGAGTTTTCTAACCCCCAATTTTTTCATTTGATCCCATATAAGATCATCAGGTGCACTGCCCCAAGGTCATTTCGCGGTTAACTGTTTTCCACTTTGGGTTTTACTGATAATTTGTCATCTTTCTGAGTGTTATTATGTAGATTGTAATATTTCTTAGAACATATTAGCTTTAAACAATTTTGCTGATGATAGAGATTAAAATATATCAAGGTTAAGTCGTTTTTCTTAGACATGGTATGCAAAATTTATAGAAAAATCACACATATTGTAAAAATTGTTCTTACAAGACCCTAACATTGAAATATGTAGTATTCGACAAAATTTATAGTTTTTCTCCCTACGGATATTAGTTAAATATAAAGAAGTTTAGGAGAACTGAGTCTTGATTTTGAATAAAAAAATTTGTTTGCGTTAAATAATTACTAAATGACACCATTTAAAAGTACGCTTAGGTATAAATATTGAAGAGTTTATATGATTTCATTTTGGTGCGATAATACATTTTTAAATACTATAAGATGGATAAGTTTTTATTAATTCAGCTGTTTATTAATCAAGCTGTGTTACCTTCAACCAAAGTATTTTTACCTATTAAAATTAGATTAATATATGAGTTCTTACTTTACCAAAAAATAAAGGCAAAAAGTATTATTGGTATATTGATTGTGGTAATTGTAAAACATTTTTTCCCGAGTAAGTCTGAGTATGGGAGATTTTAAAAGTAATATATATGGGGGTGCTCCTGTGAAAATTTTAAGGATTCTGCCTTAAAGCGGACTTTTAACGCATTTGTAATAAACTAATTAAGAAACTGCGACAGCCCGACAGTATTGCGGTGGATAGCTTGTACTATTGTCATTACAAAACCCTAAAAAAGTTAAATGTAAAACTTCAATGAAAAGATTACAAATTTTTAATCTATTTAACAAAGCTGGTTCTATATGGATTCGCTTGTGCTATTGTCATTCAGGTATCTAAACAAATATTTTGATCTCATAAAATACAACACAAAATATTTTTTTTCAAAACCATTAATGAAATTTTTTTTAAAAAAGGATTAAATTCAGAAAAAGAAGGTGGATTGAGTATTGAAACCTCATTGGGGATAACGTCCCATTATATTATTTTCCCAAATTTTTCATTATTTTCACAAGTTACCGTTTTAACTTCGCCGTGCCACAGTATGGCACGCGTGCCGCGAGTTGGCCATCAATGCTCTAAATATACAAGCTGTTTCTCTTTTTTCCACCCATAAAATTCTGAAACATTTTATAAGCATATAAGAAAAATAGTCATCAGTCCCTTTGAAGAATTTTTCTGACTAAGTTCGTAACACAATAAGAATAGAAGAGTAGATAATTAATTATGTAATTGTATCTTTTGATTTTTCCATGCCTCTATACTGTATTATGTGAGTGTTTTTTATTATAAGTATTTTTCAATGCCAATCTTTTTTGTAGAATGAGAAAATATTTCCCGGGAAAGTAAAATTGTTTGCTAGGATTTGAGAAGACAAAGCGAGTATTTTTAGTTATTCTAATCCGTCCTTTCTCTTCTTTCATATTCTTGTTTGCACCTTACTTTGGAATGGGAGTGGTAAGAGGAAGGAAAAAAATAATGAATACAAAATTAAAGAGATAAAATGAAAAGGAGAAATCAAAAGATGGTTAGAAATTGTGGCGGTAGCAAAAGTAGAGTTGCATGCATAAAAATCACAAATGCAGTTTTTTTAGTCTATAACATTTTTATTTTAAGAAATTCATGATACTATTTAATGTTCATATTTACTAAAATTTCAATAAATTTCTTGATCTTGGGATTGAAGTTTTTATTAATTTACAAATAACTTGAACCAAATGATATTAGATATTAACAAGAGTGTGAATGAATGAAAATTTGGGGCTTCTCATGCCTTGGTTAAACTTCTTGAAGCTCCCCTCAATTTTTAAAATTTCCTTTGCGAAAATCCCGATTTGTTTCAGGCTTTGTATCTCTGACAGGGATGGCCAACCCGCGTGCCGGCACGGCGGAGTCAAAACCGTCAAAACAAACAGTGGCACACGAAGACATAGGAGGTGCTAAAAAGCATGGAATATATTGTATAAGTTAGGGGCTATTTTGGCGCTGGGATCGTGACGTCACGAGAGGTGGAGAAAAAGCTTAAGCTGCCCTACGAAAGAACAGATTGAATGAACACGTCACAGCCCATCACAAGCTTTGACCACCAAAATGTACTGCCTACCTCCCTGTCAATCATTGAATTTCCCGTGCTGCCCTCTAACTTGTACGGAAATTTGAAAATAGCCTTGTGGACATGGTTTTTTTTGTGAAAACAATTAAAATATATCGATTTTTGGAAATTTACCTTATTACAAATTTATCAAATTAGCGAACCAGCATGTCTGAAATTTATCCAGCACTATACCAGCACTTCACTCGACTTCACTCTGTTCTATAATTATGCCTCACCAGAATATCAAAATAGTTTAGTTTTTAGTAAATGGCAACAACGTTTTGTAAACAAAGGGCTTTAAATCAAAATATTTGGATTTAGATTTTAAATTGCTGTATTTATTGAGTTTACCTTTTCCTTTAACAGTGTTTCTCTTTTAAAATTAGTTTTGAAAAGAGTTCTCTCAATAAATCTACAAATAAACAGTTTTTCTTTGTATCTAAGATATATGAAAGGAACATCGGACTTTAAAGGTTAATTTGAATATGTAGTTTATTACCGCAAATTTCAGAACTAGTATTCCTCTGATTAAGAATGGATCCAGATATATATAATGAGTTTCTTTCGGATGACGGAAGCCCTTCTTTAGGACGTAATGTCGTTGTTCAATCCTGTAATGAACCTGAGAGTAGTAGTTCTCCTTTTTTCAATCCTAGCCATGATAACAGTTTGAATGAAAAACGTGCTGAAAGATTGAATAATGATGTGTATAAAGAAAAATATAAAAAGTTGAAAAGGATTGCTAAAAATTTTGTTTTTGTAAGTATTAATGTTGAAGGGCATTTTAAATGTTTATTGATGTAGAATTTCTTTATTATCATTGTGATGACAGTTTATTCCGTCCTATTTTACTCCTTACTTAATTTTTCATTTTACCTCATAGTGTTAGTACATAATAGAGTAAAAATATTCATTGAAATCAATAGTATTTTTAAGACTACTTGAAGCTTGTCTCTGAGAAATATGTATAACCATGTAATTCAAGCAATTCTATGGGGATGGAATTGCTCATGCTGGGTTATATGCTAGTCATATTTTTAAAATAAGATGTACATTTATTAAAAAACATTTTAACTTTAAATAATACCTATCTTTTTTTAATAGAGTTATTACCTATTCTTAATTATTTTATTTCTCATATGACTCCATGTTATTAAACAGTTAATAAATCTGAATATTTATGAATGATGTGAATGTAAATTTTTCTATCAGCTACATTTTTACTTCAAAGAGAAAATATATTGAAACTTTGGTGCATTGCAGGAAAATGCTGCTCTTTGTGATGAAGTTGCTCGAATGCAAGAAAAAATACTAATTGCTAAAGAGGAAAGGCTGTAAGTTTATTGTGTCTTTGCTTTTGCTTAGAAAATGTCGTAACAGCTCACTTTAGTATTCGTTACTATATTTTGTATATGTATATTGTATTTTATTGCTTGTAAAGTCTTGTATATCCTATCTACTTTTAGAAAAATTATCAATTCTAGCATAAAAATCATTCTGGCATATACTTATTTTGCCATAGTATTTTTAAAACATTTCCAATTGATAAGACAAAATAATTTACAAAACAACTTATGCAGGTTGTTAATCGAGGTTTTCGCCAAATGTCGCCAAATTTGGGCGATAACCAGGGATTTAGATGTAGTGTTAGTAGTAGCTTGGCAACATCCGATCACGCCAAATTTGGCGAAAACCTCGATTATGGAATCTGTCCCAGGATACTAATGAGAAAGGCTTATCAATTGAATATGAAAGGCTGTATGAAATAAATAAATATTAATAAATTATTGTAGTTTTATAGTTTATATTATTTTTCTTAACATATTTACCAAACCTAAGAATTAGATATAAATCCATAATAGTATAAGTATTCTCTTTCTTTTATTTTAATGGTCTTCACCTAAGTTCTTATCAACTTTATCTTCAAAAGAATTTCATACCTTTGGGCTCTCATAAATTATATTGACCAGAATGTTAAATTGAAAAGTTGATAATCTAATAACTTTTCCAGGTTCCTGTTAAGAAAACTTCAAGGTTTCTTGGGTGTAAAAGATGGATCTGCTCAAACTAATCCAGTTGCTGGACCTTCTACATCAACATCTGGAAAAAGTGTTGCTGGGGAGACTGCAGAAACTCCTCAAGGGAAAAAGAAAAGTGCTCCTAAGAAAAGGCCTCCTCCAAAAACATCAGGTACAATTACAAGTGAAAATTTTTGCAGTATATATGAATTATAACTCTAATATAAAAGTATTCACATTTTATTTGAATTTATTGATATTTTATAATTATTTAGGGTAGTTTATAGGCCAGATAGAAACCTCCCTCTTAAAATAAAGGGAACAACTTTTCAAAGAGTTGTCCATGGTTTAACATCCAGTTTTGGGTTGTTCACTCCACGAGACAGTTTTCTGGGGATTGTTTATAACAACACATTAGAAGGGATTAAAAGTGAAGGTGGTACCCTTTCAGGACCATGATTGGTCTGAGCTTCCCAAAAAAAACTGTTTCCAGCTGTGCCACCTGTTTGTGCAGATTACTTTGTCATACGAAAAACAAGATAGAACCTAACTTAATCTGTTAGAAGGTAATTGCACTCTGGTGAATTAATTATCGTTAATATCTATTTTATATATAGCTTAAATGTTCAAATAAATTTAAATTACAAATTTGGTCATGGCCTGGGTTGTTACATTTAAAACACTTGTCTTAAACAAAGCAAAAAAAATATTGTTTGAAACACATGTATTTTTTTAGCAATTCTTTCTTCTATGAACAGATGGCATCAGTATCAAACATAGTATTTACTTCCAACTGTTTTATTTGATTTTTTTCTAGAAAGCAATTTAATAAAAAAAATACCAATAAACTTGTTTTAAAATAATTTTTTTTTATAATTATTGAACTGGCATGTTCCTTATATATTTGATTTTAATGTTTTAAATGGACAATGCTGCTAATTTTGTAAAATGAGCAATGAACTGAAAAGGACTGAAAGGAATTTGAATATAATAACTTATGGATGTTCAGCTAATATCTTAAACCTTTTAGCTAAAGATATCAAAATCTTTAATGTAAAGCTGGAAGTGACATATAAAGCAATCGTTTTGCTTCAGTCAAGCTTAGAGAAACAGGTACAAAAAACTTGAGATGCCATCTGATATCAAGGGAAACTTTGTTAATCAAATTTCAATTGAAAAAAAACATAATTTAATTTTTTTAAATCATGTTTTTTTAGCATTTCTGTATCAAAAGTAAAAAAAAAATGAAACATATTAAACAAAAAAAACATGTTTTTGTTTTTTATGCAAAAAAAAACCATGGTTTTTTTTACCCTGATCATGACTGCAACATGAACCAGAACAAATATTTGGACAAGACAAATATGTTGGGTGTAAAACAGCCTTTTTAAATTTCCTTCTCTTGTTTAATGTCAATGTTGTCTTACCTTTTATTTAAAGTTGTTAAATTTGTTTTGTTGTTTGTTTTAAAAATGAGATAGAAGTGTATTTATTTAATTATGTAAATTTACTGGTTTTCTGTTTCTAATTTGCATTTAATAAGATTTATTTGTAAAAAATATCTCCAAAAATATACAAACAAAAATCAAAAATGCTTTAGATAGTTAGTATTTTGATTAAACATTGATTTGAAATTTAATCTAAAAAAAAACAGATAAATTAATTTAAAAAATTGAGTGGAGACCTTGTTTTTATTAGTATCCCCTCTCTTTTTATAAATTACTCTACTTATATCAAAGGCTTAAATTATTTTTATATGTATGTAATTTATGTAGTGAAGTTAAATTGTAAATTTTAATTTTTGTTTCTAATTTGTTGTTTATGAAATACATAAATTAAATTGCTATATTTTTAAAATATTAGTGGGTTTAGTTTTTTTCCCCCATTGAGTATTCTACATTTTTAAAACTATTTTTGTAATCTTTAGAAGATGGTACAAAACCTAAACCAAAGAGGAGAAAAGTTCCTGCTGATAAAAGATTAGTGGTCCCAATTCCTTTAGATGCTGCAGGACGTCCAATATTTCCCATTGTATTGGGCCCTCTTACAATACACAATTTGGGAGTTGTAAGTACCTTAAGCAAGCTTTTTTTTTGTGCGTGTGTTAAGAGTACTTAACAATACGTTTACAATTTTTTTATTTAATTTTATCAAGTTAAAAGTTCTAATTGTATCGGTATACTTTTCAGATTATTTCAGACAGACCTGGATATCATACAGAGCAATGCATTTATCCAGCTGGTTTTTGTAGTTCTCGTACTTATGCTAGTTTGAAAAATCCACTTCTTCAATGCTTATACCAATGTACTGTGACTGATAGCCCTTTTGGTCCTAGGGTATGTTAATTCTTAAGCAGGATTTACTAATAGCATTCTATGTGACAGTGAAAATTTATAATAATATTTTTAGTGTATTATACCAGCATCAACCGTGAAACCAAAACCTTTGCATAAATGTAACCTGGATGCTAATAATAAAAAATCTTCCCATCCACAATTCTAAATTTATGTATAAATAAATTTCTATTCTCAGTAATTTTATTTTGAGATATAATTTTATATCTATCATAAATATTAACCTTCAAAATAATGCTTCTTAAGAAGGATTTTAAGTAAAGTTCATTTATAAACTATTTTGCTCATAATGATGGATTAGCTGTTGGTGCTAAAGCTATTATTGGTAACAATTATTTTTTAAATAAGCTTTATGAAAAGTAGAATACCAAGTTTCAATCTTGGGAAAATGGCTTATTGCTCAATACTATCTCAACCTAGGGGGAAAATGCACAGTTCTGTAAAGAAAATGTGAATTGCACTTTATAGCTTTAATTTTTTAATCTATCTGCCTTTTCATAATAAAGATAGGGAAAGTGGGAGTTCATAGTGCCATTTTGAAAGGCAGGTGGGATGCTTAGGATTCCCTACACTACATGCATATTCATCAAAAGATTTCTAATCAGAAACATTCCTAAAAGTCAGTATTTACATGTTAAAATAATACTAGATTCAATTCATATTATAAATATTTTGAAAATACAGGGTGTTTCAGTTTTTGCAAGTTCGTCCAAACTCAGCACAGCCAGATTCTTTGCGTGGAGTACATAAAAAATGCCCAGAGGACTATACCTCTACAGCCCATAGTTTTCGAGAAAATTGTGACTGGAAAAAGTTCTGACATCAGTTCCATTTACGCTAAAAAATATTTAAGAAGAATATGTTTATATATGTTTGCACTTTTAGATGATAAAACATCCATATTCATTCTACATGCATGCATACAACATGGAATGAAATAATTAAGTTTTTATATGACGTCATTTCCCAAAAGATAAAAGTTGTTGTAGAGGTATAGTTCTTTGGTCAAATTCTACTCCACTTAAGGAATCTTTTTGTGCTGAGTTTGGCAGACTTGTAGAAAAGCCCTATATGGCTAATATTTAAAGTTCAAGCAATCTTTTTACTTTAATTTTTCCAAAAAATTGTGATTGAAGAAAATAATTTGTTTGGCTAATTTAAAAATCAATCTCTAAAACTGAGCTTTTCTAATTACAGTTTGAGATTACACCTGAAGATGACCCTAGCCATACCTTATTAGGAAGCTCACCTAATGAAGTTCATAGTGCTCTTCTAAAATCCCTTAATGCAGTCTGGTAAGCATGTTATTATTTAGAATTATTTAAATTTGTCATTATGTCTTTTTACCAGAAACTAAATATTTCAGGTATAAGACTCTAAATAATAGGGTGTATATAATTGGAATGGTCTCTTATTAATGGAAGTTTGAGAGACATACTATTTTCATTGTATTTTAGATACCTCCAGAAGTTAAAAATCTACAGGTTATGAGGAAAACAATTTTCATTAATGTGGTTGAACACGATGTATATATTACTATTTGAAAATATTAATAACTTAGGCTGGGCGCGCACGAGTGACTAAAGTCACGGCGACCAGGATTACTAGTATCAAAAATATCACTAGAAAACAATAGAGCATTTTCAATCACATGACTTTACCTAACAACGGCCTTAGCAACGTTGTTTTGATCCTCCAGTGATGTCATGTGCGAATGCTTCTATTGGATGCTTCTATGTCCCGCCCCTAACAACAGCCTTAGCAACGTTGTTTTTGTCTTTGTCACGGTGACAAAAGTCGCCCGTGCGCGCTCGCCCTTATACATTCAAATTGAAAAAAAATCTTTAAACAAATTCCTCATTCTATGGGTCCATTTCCACTTCATGGAAAATTATAGTTTTAAAGTAAAGGCTAAAAAACCAAACCAAAAATGTTTTGCAAAAAATTACTTTGGAAAATATTTGGTTCAAAATATCTCAGGTTATTAAGCAAACAATATAAAAACCATAATTCATATTTTAGTATACTCTTAAATACTTTTGTATTCTTTGAAATTTTTATGTTTGTAACTCCAGAAAATTAAAAAATTTAATTTTTTCCCAAGCTTTTCATTGAATACATATACTTAATAAATATCTAAAAAAACTAAAAGGGCATAAAAATATTAAGATTCAACATTGTTTAACTGATTTAATGTATATGAAAGTGGGGGGGGGGTTTAGTTACTTTACTTCATACCAAACTCCCTTTTACAACTCCCTTTTTGGTAATCTTAAACTTTTAGTTTTATATGTTAGTTGAAATTTAAGAACACCTATTAATGTCTACCATTTTTCCATTTTGTTATAACCTTAGATTAGTGAATTCAGTTTTAACCTGAAGCATGCATATCTTTCTAGTGGAAAAGACGTAGTCAATACAGATGGACAAGGTGCCAAGTTTTTCGGCCTGTCACATCCCACAGTACAAAACTTAATTCAAAGTTGTGCAGGTGCCCGCAAATGTACAGATTATCGTTGGGTGCAGTTTGAAATAGCTAAGATAGCAGAGGGAGAAGAAGATAACATTACCAAGGACTATGATCCCACTGTTAATTTTGATGTACTCTTGCACATAATTAAGGAAACTACACAAATGTTTAATGTAAATAATGGATATATGATTTCAATTCCTTCTTAGCAGTGGAAAACTTTCTAGTTTTTAAAAATTTAAATTAAGTTTCTACAAACTGGAAATTTGAGGAAGTCTTTTTTCCAAACAAGCTAGAATCTTCTAAAAAAGTTTCATTAGATTTCCCTAGAACAAAAATGAATGTTTTTTGGGTTCTTGCGTATTATCCCATCGACCAACTGCTGAATTCGTAAATGTTATCAAAGCCTATCGACTGTTCGATAGCTGTGCCGCTGAATTTGACGATCGCTGAATGGTCGACAGGATAATATGTAAGTGCCGTTTTTTGTTTATAATGTTTTCGTCATCTATCTTAATGATTTCTTTATCATTGCAACAAAATTCTGTAAAGGAAATTATTTTTCCTCATTTATTTAGTTGAAGCTAACTTTGGGCTTGTTCAATGTTATGTTTTTATTTATATGTTATAAGCAGCACCTGAAATTCTGTTAGTCCGAAGCTACTAAAATTGCTCTTACCACTATGGAAATAGTTTTGCTGGTCTGGTCAGAGCAATCGTGAAAAAGCCTCTCAGGCATTGTTTTAATTTAATAGTTGTATTTTTTAATTATTTAACTTACTTATTTTTTTACTTATTTTACTTTAAAAAATATTAAGAATGTTTTTTTTTTAAATAGTGTTATGTCATTATCATTTGTATTTTTAAACATTAGTGGATAAGTAATGTTATTAGACTAGTGTACTTTTCAGAGCACTACTTTTCAGACTCAGTGAAAGTTGTTTTTTTTTCTTAATTTCAAACACTGCTTGTAAACAATTGATGAAAAGTGCCATATGGCATCTATGCTGTAAGTTAAGCTGTCTTGTTGAATCCTTTGTAAAGATATATTAGAATTTTTTTTTGAATTTGCTCTAAAAAAAGTGGATGAATTTAGAATTCACCAAGTGTTGTCATTATTTAATATTTTAGTCTCTAATACAAGTTTTATAATAAACTCTTGAACAATTGATTAAGCATAAAAGCTAAATAAGATTTTTTTGTACCTTTAAAAAAACTTTATGTGTAACATACTTAAATGTTTACAGATGCATAAGTTAGAGGTAATTAGTATTTTAAATAAATTAGATATGGTATTAATTTTAAAAGCATGAATATTAAATTTTAAAGCATGAATAAATGTAAAAATATTTCTTCTTATTTGCTTGAAGTTTCACTGCTAGTTTATATTTCAAAGTTGAAAAATTAGCTTTTTTTTTTGGTAGTAACAGCTTTTGGAAATTTTAAGTATTTAATTTCCCTTTTTTATCTCAAGAAGTTAGAAAACGATTTTTCAATTTAAGTTTCAAACTTTCTCTCCTTATATTGTAAAATAAACCTAAATGAACACACATAATATTTAATTTATCATGTTGAATTACTTGTTTGCCATAAATCAGTAATTTGTTAATTTATTATGCATCTCAATATTGTTTAGTTGAGCAAGTTCTCTAGTTAATTTTAAAGCACTTTTTTATGAATTAATTACCTACACATTAACTAAACATTTTCAAATATGCTAGACACAGTTTTAAAACTTATCACTGTAGTTAAAAATAACAGTTTTCAAATATTTTTGGTTAAGCACTATTTTTATGTATTGTTATTTACTGTATATATATTATACAGCAGTATTTTATACAGCTGTTTCCTTTATTTTGTCTTCTATTTCTTCCTTTAAATAATTTCTGAATTACCTTATTAATATGCATTGAATAACAAGTGTTTTCATTGCATGTTATTTGCTTGTTTTCAAAATAACCGAACATGTGACTATTGTAAAAATACAATATATGTAACAAATATATTTTTGTATTGATTTCATATTGATGCCATAAAAAATATTTTCACTCATAAAATGAAGAATTGTGTAATTATGTTTTAAGATACTAAATATACATACACCTACTATTTTTAATGCTTGGAATGATAAATCAAAAATTCATTTAATTATTATTATTTTTTTAATTTTATTTTTTAACTTTACTAGCTGACTTACTCAGCCTTGTTTGGGGGGAGTTTATCAATATGCAGTGGCAGCTTCAAGCTACAATTATTGGGGGTGCTTCTCTGGCAATGAGGCACCAAGTTGACAACATATTTCAAGCTCAAGCAAGTGTAAATATGCCTAGTAAAAATCAATATCACTGAGCATCATCATCTCATCCTGATTTACCAGATAGTAGAACGAAATCACTTTTCTTTTACTTAGTCTTCTTTTCCTACAATTTCAAATTAAAATTAAGCAGTTTGAAAGAGATTGTAAGAAAACAAAATCAATCTTTTTACTTAATTGTTAGAACAGAAGACACCTTATACTTAGTATTAATTTGAAATTAAAATCATGCACTCACTTTGCACATTTATACCACATTAGTTCATTTTTGACATGTTTCTAGAATAAGACTGAAAAAAAATCCCCAAAATCAATTTGTAATTTAAAGAATAAATTGTGAATAATAATAAATATTATTGAAATGCCAAATTAGCTGATTAGAAATGTTTATTAATCTTTGAAAAGAAGCTAGAAATAAAAATGAAATGAGTGTTTATAAGAGGAAAGTTGAACCCTAGGTGATTTATAGAGAGATATTTTTATCCCTTACATATGATTCCACGACACTCTCAAAATAAAAACTATTTTTTATTTGCTTGGGGCTTCTCAGGCATTAGCATACCTCCTCTTTAACAGCTTTGGGTGTTAAATTCTTGATATTATTTTGATTTGAGCTAATGTTCTCAACTGTTTTAATACTGCACAGTGGTGTAACTAGAGTTGACTCATGGGGGGTGTTACTCCGACCAGTCAACCCCTCCAAAATATTACTCCCTTTTAAAAAATGTCTCATAATATAGGTATAATATAAACAACTTTTTTGGCAAAACTTTCGAAGGGAAAACTTCATCTAAGAGGCTTAATTTTCAAAGGAAAAATACAGTATAGCACTATAACAGACGTAAAAATTTTAGGGGGGGGGGGTCTGGGGGTTCTCCCCCAAAAATTTTTTAAAAATTTTTCTCTCAATGTAGTGTTTAAACTCATTTTGAGGCCCTTTGGGTTAGTTCCTAAAAGAACAGTTCCTTGTGAACCGCCTTCCTTGTAAAGGGAATTTTTTTCCCAGTTTTTCATGTTTTAGAAAACGTCGATGTAATGGGGGGGTTACAACCCCAATAACCTCCCCTAGTTACGCCTATGATACTGCATTCAGTTTATTTTCGGAGGCTCAGCACCCTGGGGTTCTTCGCAATGGAAGGAAGAAAGAAGTAAAGGAAAAATATCATTCTTATAAAATTTTTATGGGGGTAATAAAAATTGCAATTTGGAAAATATGGGGTTGGGTGCTGCAGTTCTGACGTTCTGAGTACCTATGAATGATCTGCCACTGTGATCAACATGAAATAACTTGTGGTATTGTGAATGGCTATTTTTTGCATCACGCAAAAGCACTGCAATGCAAGAGCAAATGATTAAAGCTATGCTCATGTAAACTGGGTTCAATGATTTACTACTTTATTATTTTACAAAAGTTTTATGAAGAAGCAGTTTCCTCCTTAAAGCAGAGTTCCACTGTTGTTTTTTTATGTTATTTAGTTCTCTTTGTCTTATCATGAGCTGTTAACTGTGCATGCATTGAAGTTGTGCATTGAGCTGTTAACTGTGCATGCTCAGTGTTTTCATTCAAAACATCTCTTGATATCATCATCCAAGATCTGTATTTTCATATATCCACTTATCGTATTGAGACAGCCTTGTGTAGACTCCAGGGAATCCAGGTTGTCCACATCCAAAACCAAAGGAAACAACTCCTAATTGGACATAGGCTTCATCTTTCAATTTGGTCACCAGAGGTCCACCTGAGTCTTTCTGTAAAATACTATATTGTATGAAATATTACACTGTCAAAATGTGATCTAGCTTATGCCTGAATTTAAATCATAATATTTCTTAAGTAAAAATTATATAATGGAAAAATAGATAAAAATTTCATTTTAAAAGTGAAATTTTACCTATTTTTGTATGATGGCTACACTCTATTATGTCAATTTTCTCTAATTTTATTTTTATAGCCAATGCTTGACTTAATTATTTGTAAAAAATATTTTTTATTTATTTCCCATGAATCAGCATGTTGATATGCAACTTTTGAGCTCTATAAGGTGCCACTATTCAAAAATTTATTTTTTCCCTTCTAGCTTATTACAATGTTAAACACCCTTACAAAAAAGCACCCAAAAATTGAAAACCTCTGTGTTAATGGAGGGTTTCAACAAGTTATGGAGTTAAAATGGTGTAGAATTTTTTGTAGAAAATTCGACTAAATTTCAAAGTGAAACTGGAAATTGAAGATAACGATTGATTTAGCTCATATTTTGGATTATTAAGCATGGTTTGGTAGTTCTAGTTCATTCATAACTATTTTACCATAGAAGTGTTCAATTTCCGAAATTCGTGTTTTTCTCTTCACACTGATTAGTTTTCTAAACTGATAATATAAATTTTATGTTTCTACAGATACGTAAAATTTTAAAAACTCATTCTCTGAGAGTTTTTTTTAAATAATCTTCTTTATTTCACTTTAAATGACATGATAATATAGATAGACTATTAGAAAAGTTAATCTGTTAGCTTGCTTACTTGACAGGCATCTTTTCCGCCATCTTTTTCTCCAGCACAGATGAAATGATTGGTTATTCCTTTCGGAAAGTTGGAGCTTGCAATGGACATGTACGATGCGTTGCACGCTTTAAGTGGGACAATTGGCATTGTGGCTTGAAGCAGAACTTGACTTGACTTTCCACCTGTGGAAGCATACATTAATTATTTGGTTTTGGTGGAATATATCAAGATTCATAACATTTAGTTTTACAGATAACACGGACTATTTTATAATATTTCTTTTTCAAGTTTTAAAGTTTTGTGTATGTTTGATTTCTTGACAGGAAAGTGCCTATAGGATAGGTTTTAAAACACGGAGAGTATAGGTATTCTTTTTAAACAAAAATATCTCGATCAGTGAACCTAAGCCATATTTTACGTGTTTAAAAATTCTTATGTATTTAGTTTATTTTAGTCATGGACGCCACATTTACGCTCATAATCTCCCGAATTAAATTTTTTTATTTAAATTTTTCGTAGCTATGAAAAGAATATCTGAAGTGCCCCTTCTATAACAACATAAAATTTGTCAAAACGTTTAAATTTTTAGAACATTAATATATTTGAAGAGAAAAGACCGAAGATATATTTTTTGTTCAAATTTCGTTTATGTAAGTAAGAAAGCTTTTGATAAAAATTTTCCTTCTATGGTAGTTATCTCAAGGTTTCTTTCAACGTATAAAACATTTTATATTTTGATGAAGATTGATGTCAGAACAAAACCAACGTGTTTTGTCGCAGATGAAAAGACGTTCGAAGCGAAATCGTTGATGGATGAGATCTTTTAGTTGTTTCTAGAATCCTCGTGAAAATGTGACGCAACACCTAAAAGCATAACTTCCGAAAAGAAGCATAGCTTGGAAAATACATTTGGTATCCTTGAATTGCAAAGAAACGTGGAAATAATGCTTGAAAGATAATTACTTTTACTATTTTCATAGAACTGCCTCTGTATCTTGCGAATCGTTATAAAACTATAATCCTCTTGTAAATTCTCAATTAATAGTTAGCTATTGCACTTTTGAAATTTTCATTTTGTTCGAATCTTTCTTTACCTATATTACAGTCAAAATAGAAAAAATAAATTATCAATATCTCAAGTATAGTAATGGACAATAGCGATTCTATCAAATATAAGCACGGCTCAATTTGAGGCGGACTAACATGAACGGTAAGCGGTACCTATTTTTAAGAATTGAAAAAAGAACCCTTAGTTACTCTACTTAGCAATGCCCCACACCCTCACCACTCATCCAAAAGATGGTGGACCATTCTGGCACCTCCTGTATTTTTAGAAATCTAGCTCTGGTATATGTACGTTTTACTCAAATGCGTATTAGGTTCTTCTTAACATTACAAAAACGTGATAATGGAGTACTTGACGCCTAAAAGGAGAGCTCTCTATTTGAGGTCGTTATAAGTGGGACAAAAGTGTCGATTCCGACCCCTGGAGCACCAAAAACCTAAAACCTCTTTAAGTGGATTTTTTTTTACCTGTAAAAGTGAGATTGGAAATATCTTACCAAAGTCCGAAATTAACATTTTGAGGGTGATTTCGACCGTCCGAATATCTTGAAATATGTTTTGAATAATTGTAACTTATGGTTGTGAAACTTGGACTTTATCTCAAAAAGATTTAAATAATTTGGAAATTTTTGAAAGGAAAATTCTCAGAAAAATTTATGGCCCAATTATGAATGATAATGGATTCCAAATTAGAACAAACAGAGAATTGGAGATCTTGGTGAAAAATGAAACTATAACCCGTTTTATTAAAGGACAGAGATTGGCTTGGTTGGGTCACATTGAAAGATCTGATGACAAAAACAGAGTAAAAAGGACTTTAAATTGGAAGCCAATGGGAAATAGACCTAGAGGACGACCCAAAATGAGATGGTTGGACGATGTTCTTAAAGATCTTAGAACAATGAAAATAACCAACTGGAGAAAAAAAGCGTTTGATAGAGTTGCCTGGAGTAGATTGGTGCAGCAGGCCAAGGCCCATCAAGGGTTGTAGAGCCGAAGAAGAAGAAGATGTTTTGAATAAAGATATGTAAAATGTATGATAGATATGTATCTATCTGTAGGAGGGTAGAGATCGAGTCTCTACCATTATTAATAGAGAGATTTTGTAGGAGCAATGAATGGTAGAATTGATGGTTTCTATGCACGCAATCCATATGCATATAAAAAGATTTGATGCGAGGGAAATGTGAGATCTTACCTGGATAAGTGGAACGGAATATAAAATCAAACCTGCCTGGGTAGAATTTACCCTTGATAAATGAAACAAAATAATATCAAACCTGTCTTATTTGAATACTGGATAAGTGGAACGACAATGTCGGTCCCAGTCGGTCCGGGTTTGACTGTATAAAAATTTATTTGCATCTTACTTCTGGATGACAGCGATGTCTAAGGCATTGAGAAACATACTACTATATCCACAAAGCAAAGCACTCACCAAAAGTCGTGTCTCCCCACCCCATCACAGTGACTTGATTCGCTCCTGGAATGATCTTGTCTTTGAGTCCATCCGAGGGCAGACACACGGGGTACACCTTCTTACTCAACTCCACCGATGTCTCCAGCCTCATTAGAGCCAGGTCGTTGTAGTAGTGTTTCTTGTTGTACTCGGGATGCAGGAGGATACTCCGCACGCGGTACTCTGTACCGTCTTTCGTGGTGTGCGAACCGAGTACGATCTTGTACTTGGCTGGATCGCTGTTGGAGAAGATAAGCTCAACATCAAATTTGTATGAATTTATTCTTGGGTATTTCAATTTAAAGCTACAATACATAAGTTTTTAAAATATCATGAGGTTATTTCTGTATAAACTATTTAATGTTGCTCTTGTTAATAAGCGTGTCTCCAAAAAGACTTGACAAACAAAACAAACCGCGTATTTTTATCTTTTTTAGTTTTCGAATTATTAGTTATTGACTTTTTTTAAATGTGTCAGTCTTTTTTAGAGCACTTGTATTTCGCTCATAAAATTGTACATATGCTAAAACGTTTCGCATTTTAGTGACATGAGTGAAATAAAGTCAGTCAATTCAGTAGAATTTAGGAAAGAAGGAATTTTTAGAACATTCTGAGCTGTAGTATCCATTATTTTTCCTCATCACTCTAATTACTTAAAAAAACATACTACAATGATTTTAAGTAATTGAGTTGGAAGTAGGTATTAAAGGTAGGAGGTAGTATAAAACAATGTATTACTATATTTATAGTTATATCATTTAACACATTAAAATGTATGATAAATAACCTAATCTAACAGAAATAATATTTGGGGACATTTAATATGCATAACAAATTGACTTATTATTTCCCTTACTTTATATGAGTATAAAAACACGTTCAACTTTTTAAAAAAATCCTAGACTTTTAGTTTTCTTAAAACATGGTGTTAGAGTAATTCTAGTTAACATCGATTCATAGATAAAATTAGTTGTTTGAATATGAAAAATGTGTTAATCATTTTTACTCTTAGTAAATGAAAAAAATAATTGAACTTTATAAATAAAATCCAAAGAACATGAAATTTTAAAGTTTATTAAAAAAAACGATACGTTAAATTTATTTAAACATAGAAAAAAGATTAGCAGTAAATGATCATAAGTGAATAAAAAATTATTAAAAGGATTAAAAAATTTTTAGAAGTAAACTTACAGGTCATCCTCATTATTAAAGCAATGAGCTGCTGTGATGATATACTGTCGACTTATCAGAGATGCTCCACATAAAAATCGCTTGGATGCTGCGTTGGAGGGAATATTTTGTTTGAACATTGCAGCCTAAGAAAAATAAAAAAAGTATTTATAAGGAAATTCTGAAATGAAACCGTTATTAATATTTGCAACGGTAGCGTCTCCGTGTGTAGATTTATATAACCATAAGCCGCGACAGTTGTTTTGAGATATGATGTTTGAGTACTAACCTTTAAACTTTTTTAATTGTTCTTGTTATGATTAATTTATAAACTTGTTGATTTTTAACCCTCCTTTCCTAATCCTTCGCCTCCCATCCTACATTTCTGGTAAATTTCTTTTACGTTTAGAATTTAAATGGTAAAGGTATATGAAAGGCAACATAAAATCTTACCATCCAAGGCCATGAGTTAGCACCTGCTTCCACTCCTCCCACTATAACTGGACGAACTCCATTAAGAAATCTCTTTACCCCTGAAAAAAAACCAAGAACATTTCATAACTATTCATGCAAATTTGAAAAGATCGTTTTATCATTATTACTTCCGTACTTGAACTAGGAATTGTATCTGCTGGTTTAAATGTCAGTGAAACTAAAATACTAAGCTCAAAAGTCGTGAGTTGTTTTCATGATTTAAAAAATTGGTAAAAAAAAAGGCTCTTTGAGTAGTACTTACTCTCGCGATGCAGATGGGAGTCCACATCCCTCTTCCCCAACCGAGAAAAAAGTCCTCTTCCTCCCCTCCTGAAACCCAGCGATCTTCCTTCTTCTCTCCCGTAGTTGCTGCTGGTCTCTGGTATTTTTGGAGATCGTGAGCCGCAACCTGTTGATGAAGATCAGTACTCATTTCTATGACATTCAAAATTGAAATTGTAAATATGGAATTAATGATAACCCTCCCTTCTATAATTTTAAATAAAAATTATATGAAAAACGGCATTGTAGCTTTTTCAAACTGCAAAGGTATGTACCTTGCTTTTTAAAATTTTGTAAGCAGTACCGAATTTTACGTCTGGAAGAGAGGGGGCATTACCCACCACTGCTGGATACGGAACAATGAATTTCTGATTAAATAATTTTTTAAACCATACGAAAAACGATTCTGTAGCTATTTGCCACAACTAGGGGTTCCGTTCATTTGCCCGACAATTATCTTCTTCCTTCCCGTTGTATCGCATTGGCGATGATAATGATGATGATGATGTCGGGCAACTGATTGTCGGGACTTCGCACCAGACCCCACAAATAGATGTCAATAAAAATTATTTAACTATCCTGCACTGTAAAAAAATCCCGTAAAATTATCGATTTTAAACTGGGAGCTGGGTATCCTTAAACTACTGACCAGTGTATTCCTTTAATTTCAAACTTCAACCAGATAGCTCATGAAACCTTACGGTAAAACCTTCTTCATTCTCGTTAATATTAATACTCCCGTCACAAATACCTTCACAACAGAGCTGAGACCATTTTTAACTCCTCTGAGAGAGTATTTCACTCCTTGAAAATCGGAATTACTCTTTAAAAAACAGGAGTATTTCACTCTTTGAATTTTTCACAAAGGTTTAGATTGAACTTTTTTCAGCCACGGCCTCCTAATTATCATATTTTTTAATTGTGTTTTCATATAGCAATAGTATTTTTTTTCCATTTATAGCTCTGATGCTTATAAGGAGTTTGATTGGAGTTTGTTTGATTGAAACCCAAAATAGCATCCTCATATTTTTTTTTTTCAATTTCATTTTGGCCCTTAAAAAGTAAGCGTTTTTAATAGAAATTTTGTCTCTGTATAGTATGTAGTTCATGTTATTTCCGTATTTCACTCCTCATAATTGAATTTCACTCAAAAAAATCCTAGGAATAACACTGGCTGAGACACCAACTAACCACTAACCAGGAAAAGTCAAATCGATCTTTTGATTGCTTTCGGGTCTTCTTGGCGGGGGTTTCCTAACAGGAGGGGCCCTAGTTGTCGTAGTGGTCGTGGTGGTGGCCACTATCTTGTCCATGCAACAGACCACTGGATTGGAACCGAACTGACAGACATGTCTGGTTGGTCTGTTGCATTCGGATCTCTTTCTGCAGACACCGTAGCGTCTGCGGTAGCGGCAAGATCTGCCGTCCGTGGGCCGGTTCATGTGCGTACGGGACATGTCGTCGTAGTCCTCATATTCTTCTTCCTCCTCGTCACCGGTTATGGAAGGAACTGGAAGAGATTGTGAGATGCTTAATAGAGTTTTAAATTTTAGGTTTGGAAAGATTTGTTAGATGCTTGCGTGTTTTATAAAATTAATGTTTTGTTGGTGGCCATCTACGTTGTAAGGATTTCGTAGACGCTCTAAATCTCCAAACAGCCCCATTAGTTAGGGTTCATGAACCTAAAATGATCACCATTGAGAGGAAAATTTTATTTATATTGAAATCGAAGTGATGATGGTAAAGCTAAACTTATCTATAAGCATACTTTTCTCATTATAAAATTTCTGTTTAAAAAATATCTATTTCAATCAAAAAATTATAAATAGCATATGCAAAGTAATTTTTTCTTATTTCTTTTGTAAAAATGTATTTTAATGTTGTGACAACAAAAGTGACTTCTATGGATTCGGGCCTGTACCTAAAAATTAATTTTGTCTATATGATTTTTGTTTTAAATGTAACTATTCCTATTTTCAGTTTAGAACATTTGAAAAAAATTGTGAACAGCAAGTTAGTTTTTTTAACTTTCCAATTTTATAAAAAGCAAACAAGATTCAGAAGTATATAAATTTTTAATCAATGAAAATTTTAAATGGTACTTACTAATAAAAATGATAAAAAATGCTATGCATATCCTCACTGCTTGGGATTTGTAATGAAACTTCATAGTTAAAATCTAAAAAAAAATGTTGTAGTAAAGTTTTATTAGTTCTGTATATGGGATATAAAACTAATAATATTTTGTGTTGATTCTATATATATATATATATATATATATATATATATATGTTATGGGCAAAGTGATTAATCGGGCATTATTAATAATGCCCGAAGTGGAGGCGGGTAAAGTGATAAATTTCATTCATAAATTTCACTGAATTTATCATATTGCCGGTAACATATATAGGAAAATATTTCGAGATTTATCATAAGAATTGGCATAATCTGAAAAGTGAAGATTATTATAAATAATATTATATGGTTATAATAAAAATATGTTACTGATTAGGATGTTAAATATATCATATAAAATGTAATGTATGATTTGAGTAAGTTATTTTGAAATTAACCATTTCACATTCTAAATGGATTTAGGTAACATGGGAGAAATTATGGAATTAATGATATACTACTATGCTTCTCAGTTACTACATAGTTCCATTATGAAACCATGTTCTATTTAATTGAAATTATACTGTAATTGATTAGAAAATAAAAATAATTTAGTTGTTTAACAAAACACAATGAAACCATCATTAAATTATTTTACTTTATGAAATGAATTTGCATGAAATCCATACATGTTATAAGAAATGGAGTTTTACGGATTCTTTTGAAAATGATTGTTTCTATAAAAGTAATCAATGGAAAACTCTATTTATAAGTAAAAATTCTATCATTCGATTGGGATTCCGGTTCCCTGAGTGTTTGTTCACTTCATATTATATTGTCAGCTTTATATTAAGGAAGTATAATACTGTAAAATGATCTGATGAACCAATAAATTTGTTTTAAGTAAAATTATGCGAAATTGATTTAGTATACCGATACAATAAACTTTTAGGATTACAAACAATTTCTTCCAAATTTTCCTGACAGAATTATGATGTGATATAAGTCAATTTAATTCCTTCACAATACGTTGTCTGATTTATTTTTTCAGCCAACATTTTCCCACAATTTACAGCTTCACTGCGTAAGAAACACATCATATAACATAATAGTTTTTAGTCATTATTTTAACGATAAAACCCCCCTACTCTTTTGGGAAAGAAATACTCACGTGTTTAGAAATCCAAGAAACCTGAGCACGATTCCCTCACCAATTCGACACTTCGGACAAAAACCCGACCCGTCAAAGGACATCCTCTATGCAACTCTGAAACAATTCATCGCTCAGAAATGGTCGCCAGTTTTGTCGTAATAATTGAAAAGTTGCGCAAAAAGCAATCCGTAATGTATATCGGAACACAGTGTGTATCTATGTGGTACCTGTTCCTCGGATGCACGTGCAGGGGTTACAGAAAAGACAGAACGGGTTGCTTTGACCGTTGTTTTTTTTTCCCCAAGGTCTTCTCCAGAGAGGTATCTTTAATCGTAATTACGGAAGCGTGACGTCAGACGTAATGAGTTAGGAGAATATGGTTTTAATGGACAATGTCTGGTTAAGGTGGTTTTTCGAGATTTCTCTGTATTGCTTGGTGGGAAATTATTGCATTTCGAAAGGATGGTTCATGGGGGAGATGTTTCGTGACTATTGAGATGCGTCATGTTGAGAATAGTTAGAAAAAACATAATTGACCAAAACTAAAATTGCAGTTACGCGTAAATAAATGATGAGCCAAAATTTCGAGGAATTATGTATTTAAAAAACTCTTTTATATTAATAAAAATAGCTTTATTAACATAATATAAATAATTTATAAATATTTATGAAAACATATGCATCACCAAGGGGACTATGTCCCGTTTAGGTGACAGATTAATTCAATTTAATTACACAATAAATATAATTTAACTTAACAAACAAAAAGAATACATGAAAAATACACACTAAAAAAAGAAGACACAAAACAAAAACATTCAATAATTGAAGGCAGATTAAATATTGTAATGATGATGACAAAATATTTTGTAGACAGTTTCCTCTGATATTCATTTTATTAAAAATGCTTTCATCTTTAAAAAACTCTGTTTATAAACATCAATTTCATAAAAAGTAATTTACTTATATACATATTTTAACTAATTGTCAAAGTCGATTTAATTTTAATTCAAAATACATTATTTTGTTTCTTTTTAATGTACTAAATTTCAAAAGAAGATGATCATACACGAACACTTTAATTTCTGGTAATGCTTATGCCCATGAGCATAGCTTCACTCCAGTATCAGAGAAGTTATAACATCCTCCTACTATTTATCACTGAACATACTAATAAATTCTTCAGATTGTCTAATGAAAAAAAAAATCTCTATTTTTATTATATTTTAACACAAGTTTTCGCTGAGTAAAAATATTTAAGATAAAACCTTTAACAAAATTATTTTCATAAAATAATATATACTGTAGATTAGATACATTAATCACATTATTAATATTGCTATATTATAAATTACGATCTTTATACAACTATTTTATATACCGAATCAATAATACAAATTCTTTAAGAATACAATATTTTTCATGAACGAGTTAAAACTAAAAGGATTACCATTTAACTTTGTAAATTACCGATCATTTTTTTGAATGCGATGTGCAACGTTTCAATTTATTTACCTGTATAATGTTTCATTTCCTTATTCATTGTGTATTCATAACTACAGGATAAAATTCATTCTTTATTATTCCCCTCATTTTTAGAACTAGGTAATTTTAAATAATAGATTTATTATGTTTTTATTTGTAACGTTTCTTTTAAAAGGCCATGCCATATGAAAATTGGCTACTTATAATGTAAATTGTTTTGGAAAAATAAATAAGATTTTATAGTTTACAAAGTCCATTGTATTAAGATGAATAACCTTTTTAAATCACCAAGTTAAATTAAATTAATCAAAATTCAGTGCATTAAATTTGTGATGAAATAAACTAAATGCATAAAATTTGTAAGGAAACTCTAACAACTAAATATACTACAATATATTTAAAATAAAATACACATCTTTTTTGTAATTAGTATCTGCAGTTAAATTGTTTAAAATTTTAAATATTATGATTATAATAAGATAGATTTTTTCAGGATTTTTAAAGTTACCATAAATTTCAAAAATTTAAATTTTGAGTCATAAATTAATGATTAAATTTAAAATTAGCGGAAATTGAATAAAAAATTTAAAAAGAAGATATCACATTAAAAACACAGCTTGTTAAAAAAGATTAGAGGTTCATAAAGAAATAGAATTTGAGTCAAGATATACTTGATCCTTAATTTAGGACAATTAATTTATTTTAAAATACAACTTTTAAATAAAAAAATTGTAGTACTAAATAATTGTGAAACAAAATATCAGTGATTTGATAAAGTATTTGAAAACAAATAGGAAAATACAAAGGAAGTCGGGTTCGTTGGGAAAAAACAAGATTAAACCTTCTACTCTTCTACAACTTCCTTTTAAGATGTCAATAGATAAGACACCGATGAATGAGATTATAAACAAACATAAAAAATATTCATCCCAACATTTGATCATTATTTTTCCCAATTTTGTAGCTCGGGTCAAATAAACTAAAATATTTTAACCAAAAAGTTTTTTAATTATTTTATGAAAGAGAATGTGTTGAAATCATAATATGCAATATTAAAATTCGTACTTCACTAGGAACGGATGTAGTATAAAGATACAAAAATTCATTTTAATATATTTAAATGAGACATAAAAGTAGTTATGACAAATTAAAGTTCTATAACTTGCAAATACTAGTACACAAATACACATGTTTTCATTTAAAGTATTTAGATATATAAGTTGGACTGATCCAAACCTTAAAAAGTGACCAATAGATTATCAACGTCTCAAATTAAAAGAGATACGGATATAGTATAAATACCTTTAAGAAAGGAAGTCCATTTCTAAAAATATTCCAGAAACTTAGATATAACGAAGAACTTTTTTAGGGCTAGATTATTCGGCATCAGTCGGATGTGTTCTCAATTTCTCTTCCGTTTGATATTTCCTAACTTCCGATGTATAGAGAAAGAAAAAACAACATGTTTTTCCTATAAAAACGGAACCAGTACTCAGTCCATGATCAGAGAGAGTACTAAATTGCTGTTTTCTTAGATTATTTATCTAAAGGGTAAATTTATAATGACTTCAAACACTAATAAAAGTTCTTTTCCGGGCAAGTATTCGTATATCATTATGATTCGTACTTCGTTTGCAAAAATTCGTATACGTATTAACAAAATAGCCAATTTCGTACAAACTGGAGTCAAACTACTATTTATTAAACTTTTTAGTGGTCGTGTCCATGGACAGTTATAAATATTAATTATCTTTAACATTTTCATACGTTCTATTTATTGAATAATAGAGCAAATATCACATACGAGTAAGCAATATAATTAATTTAATATTTTGGTAAGGGAAAATTTTAAAGATAAAATTTTATCTTTAACATTATTCGTATGCGTTGAATTTTAAAAATTTTATCGAATCATCCTTTACCAAACATAATTATAGTGAAGGTATAGTACTTTTTGGTATTAAGGGAGACACCATGGCACTTAAATTACTAATTGAAAACCTCCTAACTAGAAAAAAAAAACTAATGTAAGCGTACCAGTAGTTAACAATTTTTTACAGAAAATGTAAAACATAACTAAGAACCCCCCGAGAGAAATATAAGTTAATTAAAATTAATTAAGCCTTTTTTATAGTGTTACTATCTAGATTCTAAGTGGAAAATTACAGCTCCGTGAGTCAAAGCGTTAGAGTCATACTGACTAATATAAACTGTACTTGGGGGGACGGGATGGCCTGTTCGGTTTGCTCCTCTGCCTTTCACGCCAGCAGTCTGCGCACTGCTCCGTCGTGAGTTCGATTCTCACCTCGCCCCTGGGTGTATTTTCCTTCTTTGTGCCAGTAAAAATTCTGTTGTGTCTGTCTTACTTGACGAAGGTGTATAAGCGGATCCTTGAGATCAAGCACACATACCGGAAAATATATGTAACCAAAAACCAAACCAAACCAACCGTACTTGACTTGGGTAAAATTTTACTATTTTTCACTGTTTCCCTACTCTAAGTGCTAGTATCTTGTTGAATTGTAAGTAACTGTAAATTCCTATTAATTAATCATTTTGGGTTAAAAAGCATGAATTTGTGTTCTTTAAAAGTGAAAAGATGACCTTGTATTGAAAATGACCAAAAAATTATTTGAAACGCCGCCATTGGTCCCTGGGTCAACTACTGGTACCAAAAATACGCAATGATCCAGTAGTTAGTGGACAGCACAATGCATGTAGTCCACTGAAAATAGAGTTGAACCTCCAACAAATTGCAATAAAAGGTTTCTCAACGGTTTTCACTTAGGAATGACCCCAATAATAACATACTAAAAATCGGACAAAATCGGACCATGGGAAATTTAATTTTTTTTAAATTTTTAAAAAATGGCCGAAAAAAAATTTCGAAAAAAACCAATACACAATTACAGACATGTGATACATGTTTATAGGTTATTTTTGAGTCCTGAAACCGAATACAGCCTTTAGTTTTTAAAAAAAATTGAAATTTCAATTTTTTAAATTAATTTGAAAAATTAGCTATATGAAAACAATAAAACACCCCTAAAAACCTAACTAAAAGGTCAAAAGAGATAAATCCAACGGTTTTCATTTAGATATGACCTAAGTATTAACATACTAAAATTTGAAAATTTTACGAGTGAAAAAAGTTAATTTTTTTTTAAAATTTCAATTTTTTTTTCGAAAAATGCATTTTTTTTTTCAAAATAGTGCCATAAACTTTTGAGGCTTTTGAAAAGGTCATTTTTCAGTGGATATTGTCCACAGATAGTTATATAATGGAAAACCGGTGGAATTTACTTTTAACTAATTAGTTAAGTAGTTAATTTCATAAATTGAAATTGGTGAAATGTAGGTCTAACTTCCAAACAAGTAAAAACAGGTGATACTTTGGCATACTTCTATCAAAAAGTTTTGAAATAACAATTACATACTATTAAAAGCAAAAACTTTTCAAAGAAATTCAATTTTTTAAAAAATTCAAAAATTTTAAAAATTTAAAATTTTAATAAATTTTAATATTACTATATAAACTTGTAACACATGTTTATAGGTCAATTTTTAAATAGATGCCGAAAAATGTAATGTTTTTACAATAAAAATTGAAACAGAGTTTAAAATTTAAAATTTTTGAAAAAATTTTTAATTATGTAAAACTAGTCCCTACACCTGTAACAAATTGCAATAAAAGCTTTTTCAACGGTTTTCACTTAAAAGTAGCCTAAATAACAACATACTAAAAATCGGACAAAATCGGACTATGGGAAATTTAATTTTTTAACTTTTTTTTATAAAAACAGCCATTATAAAGCAAAAAATTTAATTTTTTTCGTAAAGGTATGTAATGCATGTTTATAGGTTAATTTTCTATCAGGATGCTGAAAAATTCAATATTTTTGCCATAAAAATTGAAAGATAGTTAAAAATTTTAAAAATTTTAATTTTTTTATTGTGTTAAAAACTAGTCCCTACACGTGGAATAAATTGCAATAAAAGCTTTTTCAACGGTTTTCACCTAGGAATGGTCTAAATAACTACATATTTAAAATCGGAAAAAATCGGACTATTTTAAGAACTAAGAAATTTAGTTTTAAAATTTTAAAATCTTTGTTAAAAATTTAAAATGTTTAACTCTTTTTTAAATTTCATTGCAGAAATATGATGTTTTTCTGAATCATAATCGAAAAGTAACCTATAAACATGTATTACATGTCTTTTCGAAAAAAAAATTTTTTTTTATTTCATAATGCCTGTTTTTATAAAAAATTAAAAAAATTACATTTCTAACAGTCCGATTTTGTCCGAATTTTAGTATGTTGTTATTTAGGCTATTTCTAAGTGAAAACCATTGAAAAAGCTTTTATTGCAATTTATTCCACGTGTAGGGGCTAGTTTTTAACATAATAAAAAAAAAATTAAAATTTTAAAAATTTCAACGATCTTTCCATTTTTATGGCAAAAATATTTAATTTTTCAGCATCCTGATAAAAAATTAACCTATAAACATGCATTACATACCTTTACGAAAAAAAATAAATTTTTTGCTTCATAATGGCTGTTTTTATAAAAAAAAAAATTAAAAAATTAAATTTACCATAGTCCGATTTTGTCCGATTTTTAGTATGTTGTTATTTAGGCTACTTCTAAGTGAAAACCTTTGAAAAAGCTTTTATTGCAATTTGTTACAGGTGTAGGGACTAGTTTTACATAAATTAAAAAAAAAATTCAAAAATTTTAAATTTTAAACTCTAATTCTATTTTTATTGTAAAAACATTACATTTTTCGGCATCACATTTAAAAATTGACCTTTAAACATATGTTTTTAAAATTTTTGAATTTTTTAAAAAATTGAATTTTTTTTTAAAGTTTTTGCTTTTAATAGTATGTAATTGTTATTTCAAAAATTTTTGATAGAAGTATGCCAAAGTATCACCTGTTTTTAATTGTTTTAGAAGTTAGACCTACATTTCACCAATTTCAATTTATGAAATTAATTACTTAACTAATTAGTCAAAAGTAAATTCCACCGGTTTTCCATTATATAACTATCTGTGGACAATATCCACTGAAAAATGACCTTTTCAAAAGCCTCAAAAGTTTATGGCACCATTTTGAAAAAAAAATTCATTTTTCGAAAAAAAAAATTGAAATTTTAAAAAAAAATTAACTTTTTTCACTCGTAAAATTTTCAAATTTTAGTATGTTAATACTTAGGTCATATCTAAATGAAAACCGTTGGATTTATCTCTTTTGACCTTTTAGTTAGGTTTTTAGGGGTGTTTTAATGTTTTCATATAGCTAATTATTCAAATTAATTTAAAAAATTGAAATTTCAATTTTTTTTTCAAAACTAAAGGCTGTATTCGGTTTCAGCACTCAAAAATAACCTATAAACATGTATCACATGTCTGTATTTGTGTATTGTTTTTTTTCGAAATTTTTTTTCGGCCATTTTTTAAAAATTTTAAAAAAATTAAATTTTCCATGGTCCGATTTTGTCCGATTTTTAGTATGTTGTTATTGGGGTAATTCCTAAGTGAAAACCGTTGAGAAACCTTTTATTGCAATTTGTTTGAGGTTCGGCCCTTTTTTTCGCTATTTTCAGTGGACTAATGCCAATGAGATTTACAGAGTATGAAAGAGAGACTATTACACAATTTGATAAGGGGAATATTATTAAAATATTGAACAATATTTGCTTCATTCTCGTTCATCCTCATTCTCGAAAGTTGTACTTTTGAATTTTCTTCCTTTTTTCTTTTTCTTCTGTTTTCTCTCTTCTTTTTTTCTAATTTTTCCCAGTAAAGTAAAACCCAGATAAAGAGTAGAGAAAAGTTAGTTAAAAGGATGGAATAAACACAGAAAAAGAAATAAAATGATAGAAAAATGAAGAAGGATGAACCAGAGAGAGAGAGAGAGAAATGGGAAGAAATAAATGAAATAGACTAAAATGGGGGAAAATATTAAATTAAATTAAAAAAGAGAGAAAAATATATTTATACATCTAGTCCTAAACCATTATAATCATCCCTGTATAAAAGTAACCAAGATTAGCTCATTTACATTCATTTCCCCCATGTCAATAAATGGCTGGTACAAAAGTGTTTCAACTTCTGGCTCACATTGTTTCCTTTGACTGTCAATCCTCTTTCTTTCTGGTTCCTCTGACTGGATCAATTTCATCTCTCAAAAAAATAATAAACTTTTACGGTTAATTAAATAAATTAAATCTCTTTACATTATAAGGGAGGAGTAGTTGCGGTGAAGCAATTACACTTCAAAAAATTTTCATGATGTTACCTCAGCTCTAGATATATGAACAATTAGGCAAAAAATCCTTAAGGTGTCAACTATTGGTACTTTTCTTTCGTAGTTTCTTAATTACGGAAAAGAGTATCCAAAATTTTTTCTGCATGTTTCAAAGCATAAAGAAAAACCACAAAAAGATTAATAAGTACCTAGAGCTTTATTACAATAAAACCAAATAAACAGTACAGTACAAAAAGTAAAATATCAACACTAAGTTTTTTAGACTTATTATCGCAATACAAAAGGCAAAATGAAGTAAACCACTTTTAGGTTATTGTTCTTAATTTTCCCTATGATAAATAATAAGTTGCTCTTAGTAGTTTGATGAAATGTATACGTATGCAATAGTTTTTTAAAATGTATTGTATAAAGTTTTAATTACACAAAACCTGAGTGATTTAAGGCGATATATACAGATAGGGGAAAGGAAGGTAAGAGTGCGCACAAAATGATTTTGTCTATGAAATGAGAATTTAAAACCAGAGCCTCAAGAATTTACTGAACGGAAGTTTATTGACTCACAAATAAATCTACAAAAAAGGAAAGTTTTGGTTTTAACTAAAATATGCTGAAAATAAAAAATAAAATAAACAATTCAATGTGTTCTTTTACTCGACGTGTCGCCGGGTAAGAATACGCAGGATGTGAGGTAAAAAATACGCGCTTTGAAAACTAAGCAGAAATAACTTAGAATGCACCACTGCCTTGTCACCAGTCTTAAGTATAATCATACAGGATTCAATGTTCTTCAAAAATCCATGAAAAATCGCACTGTTTTACTTTTTTTAGGATTGTTGCATGAACTAGTTTTCATCTTCAGAGGGGTTTAAAGCTTTTAAAGGAAAAATAAATCAAACCTTGAATCAACCCTAAAATTCACTGCAGTTAAAGTATGCCTAGTTGTTCAGAAAGAAGTATACTTCACATTGGTATTTACTTTGAAAGCAATAAAATATGAAAATAATTAGTCTTTTAAGATAGCTTATGATACATGTGTTCATATGATCCTTTTTGAATCCCCTTGCACTGTTACCAACAGGGAAAAAAAACCGCTGCGTACTCTTACCCTCCTTTCCCCTAATAATAAATATGATTATTCATGACACGGAGACGGAAGGACAAATAAATAGGAACATTAAGTCAGGAACTCATCCTTCAATACTTTTCTTCAGTTAAATATACAGTTCTTCTACTTTGATTATGAAGTTGACTTGTTCAACATCCTTTTTAATAAAATATTAAGACCAAAAGAGGATAATTATACTTTAAATCTTAAATTATTCGAAAATTAAATTAGCACGAACTTTAAAAATTTATTAAGCTATCAAAGTTATTGGCACTAATAGCTACCTTTGTAAACGTTCAACTTTTTAAAATACGTATTAAAAACCCTGTTAAGATTTTAAACTTAACAGGGAAACAATTTGATCTTGACGATGTTAAAAATGGACTCTTCACTCATATGAGTTTCCTTAAAGATGATGAGTTACCCATAATGGATGTTTTAATACTATATTTCATCATTAAAATAATGATCAAAACTGAGTAACAATTATTAAATAATTTATTATAATTAATTGTTTTTATAATACTAATTTAATTTAATTAATTTTAATTGTAACGGTAATCGCATGTGTCGGGACAGTTGGCTTGGGCAGAATTTTATTGATTTAATTTTAATAATTTTATTAAAATACTTTTATCATAAGTAAAGAACTGAAATTATTTGGAAATTAATACAACTCAGTGAAAGGTGCTTCAAACAAGTAACAAAAAATTATTAAAATTATAATTTTTTTTACTCTTCATTTGATTAGAACTGTTAACATAGGAGCTGACATTTTTTACGACAAGAAAACTCAGACCCAATTAACACACAACTTAATTATTAAAAGATTTTCTATATAACTCTTTAAATACTACCACCATCATTACTAAAACATTTTCAAGAACATCACATTTGAATATCTTTTAAAGCTTATAACTTGATTCATTACAAGACTTTTTCTCACTATAACAGAAACATATAACCATTTTTCAGATAATCAAAAGCTTATCTTAGTACGAGTTAGATAGTATTGGAATTTCAACTTGATTTTAACAACAATATTTTTGTTTTCATAAATTCCATCTAATAAGCACACACTCTGCAATGCCATTAACATGCAATTCAGCATAAAAAATATAGCTCCTTTGGACTGAACACGGAGGTTTAAAGAGCAACTTCCCTCAGGGAAATAGTTTGGCACTTTGACTTATAGATCCAATCAATCAGCTGTAGTGATCGTAATCGGGACTTTGAGTATTCTCAGCAATCCAGCTCAGGTAAGGTGCCACTTTGGTGTAAACTCCTGGGTAATCCTTATCTCCACATTTGTAACCAAATGAAACGATGCCCACTTGAGTGTATCTTCCGTTTTCAACTGTTGTCAGAGGTCCACCAGAATCTCCCTGAAAGAAAGACTTAAGTTATTTCCAGGTTGTAGAAATTTTCAATTCGTTAAGGGTCATTCCAATAATTCAGAGGAGAGGGGTGACTAATAAACAAGACGTGAGGAAAAATCGGTTGGGATTTATAATAGAATATATTTTTATTGTACTAAATATTCTTATAGAAAAATTTCTAAACTAACCTGGCAAGCATCTTTTCCACCATTGGGGTCCCCTGCGCATAGCATGTTGTCTGTAATGCCTTGAGGAAATCTACTGGATGCCACTTGGGTGTAGGAAGTGTTGCACGTTTTTCGTGAGACAATTGGAAAAGAAGCCTCCTTTAGAACTCGACTAGTGATACCACCTTAACATAAAAAAAGTTACAGTACAATGTAAGAATGTTAATCTTCATAAAATAAATTTGCAAACGAGAATGAAACATACAGAATGCAATTTGCTTTAAATGATTTTAACTTATTTTCAATGGGTAACTAAAGAATGGATTAAAACGTTTTTCATCACAGAACTACGGTTCATATCCTTAAAACAGTAGTACTTAAGTTATGGTTTCTAATTAACCGGAGATGGACCCCCTCTTTCCTCATTTCCTTGTTTCACCATCCAAGAAACTGTATGCTCTTTCCCAATATCCCTTCAGGATAGACTATCGCTTAGATGCAATTGGGAGTCATAAAAATGACTTATAAGAGGTTGAAAGAGAAAAACCTGTTTAATTTCACAATATCCTTGACTCTTAACTCTTGTGGGGAATCGACATTTAAAAAGTATTTGATGTTTTTATTTTAATCTGCTAAATTCCATTTTTCATTTGTCAATTACGATTCTCATTTATCTTTTCCAGAACTGCCTTCCTGAACAAACGTTCCTTTTCTCACGTTGGAAAATCCATTTTATAGATTCGAAACTTTACATTCCAAATTTATGTATCGTCTTAATTCTGTGCCCCCCCCAAAAAAAGCAACTTTTTCACTTTCTATGTTAAATCTTTAAATTTCTACGGCTAATAACTCTTTATTTATATGATTGTCTTGAGGTTATTTGGTGTTCGCTTTCAGAATAAAAGAGAGAGGTAGGTGTGCTAGTCATAAAAGTTGGACCAATGAAAAGTATGACCATACCCAACGGGCCAAACATACTAGCAGCACAGTTTCTCTTGCTTGGCCGAATTCTCTAGCTTCACTGATGCCTCATGCAATGCAACAGTGGACGTTCCCTCAAAGTGGCCCGATTCAGCTTGACAAAACACGTAGAAGAAACGAGAACGGAGCGGAAACGGTGGATTTCAACAAACGGTCCTATACTTAGCCAGTTCACGTCTTCCATATCGTTCCGATATTCGAATCTACGTCACCGATAGGCGGATTGCTTTTACTCTTTTTGTAGTACCGTTAAATAGTTCCACAAACACTAGAAAAGCTACTTATTATCCAAAAAGTCTTCTGTCATTAATATATTATGAAAGTAATAGAAATCTAGTGTATAATATAGGGCCGTATTCAAAAACTTTTTACACGATGATGAACCGATACGATAAGGATACGAGAACGATGACGACCATCCGAGCACGATCGTCTGCTGCTCGGCCTCGCTGCTGCCTTCTATCGGAGAGATTTACAACTAATTATACGCTGATACAAGAAAAATTTTACTAACACTAGATTTCCATTACTTTCGTAATAGATTAATGTCTTAGGACTGTTTTTGGTAATTAGTATTATTAGGTATTTTGGTTCTAGTGCTTGTGGACCTATTTAACAGACCACAAAAAGTGTAAAAGCAATCCGCCCTTCTACGTGTTTTGTCAAGCTCTATCAGGCCCAAACGACGTTAAAAAATATTTGCTCTAACTCACCAAACGACTCGTCGCCCCAGCCCATGACGGTGGCCCTCTTGCCCTCTATGTCCTCGTCCCTCATGAGTGGCATGGCAGGGGAGGGGAGGCACACAGGCATGACGTAGCTGTTGCATATGACGGGGCGCGACAGCCGCAGCAGGGCGATGTCGTAGTAGTAGAAGCGGTGCTGGTAGCGAGGGTGCAGCAGGACGGAGGACACTTCGTACTCGGCCACCGCTTCCTTGCCCGTATGGGTGCCCAGCATTACCACGTAAGACGCCGTCCTGCAACGAAGAACATATCAGTTTGAGTTACCAAGATTTCCGATAATGTCTGTCTTTATTCGCTATGCGGTCTATATTTAGCCATCTAGAAGCAGGCAGGATGAGTCATTCTTTCCGTCTTTTTTGTCCATGAGCCATCGAACGATTGGTTGAGGAGTGGGGGAAACATGAGAAGTGCGCGCTTATTCGAGATTCACCACCTTTAAGACGGAGAGAATGACTCATGGAGGCAAAGTGTCCTGGCCTGCTTGTTTTAGATGGCTATGATTCAACCCGCGAGGACGCAAACTGGTCCTACGAGGCCCAGGCACTTATATAAACATTCACAGAATCACCCCTTTTCTACATAAGGGAATCAAACCTCGTGTAGCTCTATCCGCAAAAGCGTACAGGAATTAAGATAAAGGGGGCGGCTCCTGAGAAAGTAAGGCTCATTAATGGCAGGAGTCCGACTCAACCTTCGAATGATAGTAGATGCTTTCACAATCTATGGCCACCTCCACAATTTTGCTATGTGTCTGAAGGGGAGGGAAATAGTCTCCAGGCACAGGCAACCTAGACCCATGGTAAGCACAGGACTTTCGGACCCACAGATTTATCGATCAGCTACTCCGCATATACTCGGTGGGTCTTTAATGGTGTCGGGGATCTAACCCGGGACCATCCGATCCCGAAGCCGATGCTTCAAACACTAGGCTCCCCACGGCCTTGACTATCTTCTTGCACTTTGAACCTTGAACCTTTTCTTGTCCAGCCACAGAAGGCATTAAAATAATTTTAAAAAATTCATAGTTATGACTTTTCTCCCCTTAAATGAGAAAATTATTTTAGTTTCCTTCTTTCCGAACTGGATGATAATTCTAAAAGTATTGAATTCTTTTGATGCCTTCAGAGACAACTCAAATCTGAATTCCAGGAATATTTCAACCTCCAATACCATTGATAAGGAAACTCTGCTGGTTTCGCCCACAGAAAAAGGCATCAGGTTCAAAAGAGTTCATTGAATTTGTGTAAAATAGCGAACCGCAAGCTAAAAAAGCTGTTTACCTCGAAAACAAGCTGCTTTAGAAACTTCTGTGTGGTCTGGTATTTCGAACTATTTCACTTAAGGATCATCAATCGCCATTGGAGTTAAAGTAATATTTTCGTAACTTTCAAAGACCCATGCTGTATTTGCTGTAGTAGCTAAAGGATAAAATTCACAATGTTTATAAAAAAATCAGATATTTTTTCCATTAAAATGAGCTTATGGCAATAGTTATTGGTGGATGCGCTTACTTTTTTTCGCATGATCTACATTGCAAATTAAAACTTTCAACTCAGTACAGTCCAAAATTATATCTTAAGTTTGAATTTGCCTCACTGTTATTTTATAAATATAATACACTGTTTCAGGTATTCAAAACTTCTTCATTTAAATAGCGAGTTTTCTAAACAATTGAATGATTTTTTTTAAATAGTATTTATTCTGGAAAACATATTTCTGTTTCTCTTTCTTATTGGAGAAGCTTTAAACTACTCCAGTACTCCAAATAGAAAATTATCTAGTAACAAAAAAAAATCTTTGGTATTCCCATATTCTCTTCAATCCTCTTATCCTTGGTCCTTTCATCTTCTTGATACCCTTCGTTAATCTCATCTTCTTCCTCCATCTCATCCTTATCCATCTAATTATCACCAACGTGCTTATCCTTTTAATTCATCTCATCCTCTTTATGATCTTCATCATCACTCTCATCCCTTTAATCCGTTACACAGAATATTTCCGTAAAGTGTAGTTCTCGCTTCTTTTCAGTTTGAGGAGAAAGTTTTTCTAATATTTGTAGAACATTCGTTAGAACTTCTCAATTAATGAAACAGAATTTTTTTTGTTAAATCTGTATTTGGTCACGTATTCTCAAAAGAAAAGAATTTTTGTGTTTTTACGTGCAGTTAGTTTATGACAGAAAAAAAATTATTTATGACACCCTGTTTGCCACGATATTAATTATTTAATTCCTTATTTCTTTGCTTATCTCTTTGATCATTGTTGTTCATTTATGTATTCTATTGTCTATATATTTTATTTTGTTAAGTTACTTTACATATTTATTAACTCACCTATATGGATCAACTGATCCCAGGTGATATTTCTATTTTATTCTGCTTAATAAAGTTCTGTTCGTGGGAGAATTCGTGAAAAAACATATTTTTAGGCAAATGGAAGAAAAGTTAATATAAAAAGACTAGTTTTTTTGCCAGAGTAGATACTTAAGCTTCTACACCCGCAGCTTTGTCCGTTCGTAACTCATAAAACAACCTGACTCGTATAACTCTCCACAACCACTGTCCAGACTGACCGCAACTAAAGCCCTGGATGAAGACGTTACTTAAGTAGCGACATACTTTGATCTTGCTGATCTTGCCGCTTTTGATTTTGATTGGACGTTTAACAGTCACGCATGTAAACAGCCGCCATTGTGGTGAAATGGTATTTAAGCCCAGAGCCAGTGCGATAGATTTTCATACTAATACACCTTGTGAGGTAAGTTTAAAATAATTTAATTACATTTATCCTAATCAAGTTTTACGGAATTATATTTGTAATGATGCGCAAGTTATGTATTGCATTTATCATGCTCACTTGTTAATTTAATCAACCCGTATTGATTTTGTAAAGTGATCAGGTCATTATATAAAAAAACAACACAGTTTTCATTAATCGTTTTTGATTAATTTTTTAACATACATATGTAGCAGATTTGATATGCATGTCGTGGCCTCAAAAAACTAATTCAAAATATCTTTAAAAATACAAATTTAACAATAATATCCATCCAGTATCTTAAAATCAAAGCTATAAACAATGCTTAAAATCGTTTTCCCTAATAAAGTTAAAGTTATAAAACAGCCTGAGTAATAATTATTATTTCTTTCAAAATAACCAACTTCTCGCAGAGGTTGGAAAAGAAACAATTTTTTTTTCAACTATTGCAACTCCTTTTCCTCATAGCGGACTTTATGAGAGAATAGCGCATTCACCACAATGGCGGACGATTGAACTCATGTCGCTACTTAAGTAACGTCTTCATCCAGGGCTTTAACCGCAACAACACCCAACCATGCATCAACGAACACATCAAACCAAAAGACACGATCCATCCTCTGAGTAGGCGTCGGGAAAACGACCACCACATCCGTCCTCAATCTTGACCTTCTAAAGTTCACAAGAGATGTGTGAACCTGAAGGAAAGTCGGGACTTTTTTTTTTTCATTACTAGTGATTCTTTCGAGATGAAAGTGGATATAGCGAAAGGAAAGTCGATAAAACAAATGAGGTGTGGTGTGGGAAAGGAAGGAGGATGGTTTACCTGAGGTCATCAGGAGTAAAGACGTGTGCGGCGGTCAGGACGTAGTTTTCGTTGATGAGGGACCCGGCGCTGAGGAATCGGTTGCCCCCACTTGATGCCACTCGGTACAAGGCTGCCTGTAAAGAATAGTCCAGCTATAAAAACTAGGTAAATCAGTTACAAATACTGTGGACCAATTTTAAGGAGGATTTCAGTAAAAAAACCCGACAAAAATAGAGCTATAAATAGAATTTTAGTTTTGTAGCTAAAGTATCCACCGACTTGGTTTGTTACGGTGTATCATTTGAGAGTCTATTCCACTACTCAATAGTACGAGGGAAAAAATTCAAAGGTAATCACTTCTACACAAAAATATAGTTTAATAAGAATTTCATTAACTATAGTTTTAATGACATTCTCATTAAACTATATTAAACTCAAACGTAAGAGTATACGTTTGAGGGATCTTTAAGTTGGGTAAGGTGAGATGAAATAAAGTAATTATTTTTAAGAATTTGGAAGAGAAATTTTGACGAATAATTTTGTGTTGAAAATGATAAGGGGGTTTCAATCATCCTTCTGAAACATTGCCAGATGGAGATGCCGGCCAACACCAGTTAATGAGGGGGTCAGCAAAGTTACTTTGTGATGTTTCCTTCACATTTAGAATCACACAAAATCGCACAAATTTTATAAAAAGTCTTCGCTTACGAAACTATTACTTTAAAAAAGGCATTATCATAATAAACTTAAAAGTTTTCTCAAAAGGCTTAAGCTATCAGGTTTTCTTAACAATTGTTTCCTAAATATCTTCGAACGTCAATATTTTACGAACACTAAACTTTTATTAAAAATCTCAGCTATAAATTTTTCAAAAGCTCAGCCTCAAGTTTTTCCGCCACTTTTAAAGTTTTTCCCTTTCCTTTAAACCTCACAGAAATCATGAATCATAATACATTTTCAGAAGGGTTTACCCCGTCTTCAAAGAAAAAGCAAGGTTTCAGGTGATGATACTGATTACGAATTTCATAATTTTAAGATATTATAGTGCTGTCCTTTAAAAACAACCCACTCCAAATTGTACCCTAAAAACAACCTATTGAGATTTTTTAATTAAATAATTAAAATAATTTTACCATCTCATATACCCTGTCTTTCTATGCCCTTTAGAGTGTCAGGGGTGTAAAAACTGGTCAAAGAACGGTTTATTTACTTATTTTTTAAACAAGCTGAGAAAATGTAGAATTTTGGCAAAAAATGTGCTTTAGATTTGCAGATTTTGTAAAAATGCATGTTATAAAGATTTTAGAGCATTTTTCGCGCGTTTTTATGTTATCCCATTACTATGAGAATAAAATATTAAAGTTTGAGCTCAGTCCGCCAATTAGAGTCCTTCTAGGAAAAAGTGGGTTTTTTTTCAAATTCTTACTTAATTGGCTGCCAATTTGTAATGGAGAGTTGGAATTAAAAATGCTTAGCACTAAAATGTTAGGGAGGATGAGCCCCTAGTACAGTTTTTTGTTCGATTTAATTATCCTTTTTATTAAGCTTTTAATGAAGAAAATATGAAACAGTGGGTTGTTTTTAAAGGACAGCACTATAAATTTAGAAACTTTATTTTTAAGACAAATTCCTAAACATTTCTATCGAGATTTATTTGTGAAATGACGTTTTTTAATTGTAAAACTAGATCTATAAATAAACAGAATCATTGCATTTCATACTTACAACCCACGGCCAAGAGAAAGGCTCCGCTTCTCGCCCTCCAACGATTCGCTGAAAAGTTTCACGTGACTTTTCTCCATTCCCGGTTTCTATACGAATTAAAATACTCCTATTAAAATCAAGATGCGAAAGTGTGAAGGTGAAGGACTGGAAAGGTGAAGATCATTTTGAAATGTGAAGCACGCAATGTTCTTAAAGATCATGGCGATTTGAATTTTTGTTTGAAATGGGGAGATAATTATCTTTATAGAAAGAGCTTATGGTTTTGAAAGAATAAAGAAAAGTTCCATTTTTTAAGATTAACTAAATTCTTAGCAAATTCTCAAAGTTTAAAATCTTTAGTAGAAAGATGAAAGTGACGTGATTTTAATTCACATGATGAGGTACTAGTAGTGGTTTTATTATGTCTTCAATGCCGCAGCTGATGAAATGATTGAAGAAATAATGTACTATGGACTGACAGAAACTACAAAAAGTTATTTGAAGTGAGCTTATTCAGATGAGATGTATTATAATTAAGTTGAGTTATTTTAAGTCCAAAGATGTACAGATTATTGACCATGAAATAAATTTTATTTTAGTTTAGACTTTATGTTATTCAAGCTTACCGGAAAATATAGCGACCTCCTCTGAGTTGTGTTCAAGCTTGGAGTTTCTTCCACGGCGACTAGATAATCCATTAGGTTGTCGAATTCCACATACTTTAAAAAATAAAATTATTTTTGTAATTTTTTTTGCAAGCTCATAATTTTAATTACAGAAACTTCACTTGAAAATACTTTTGAAAGATTTTTTCTAATTCAAAACACAGGGGCCGAACTTCTGTGTTTAACAGTTTAATTTTTTGTTTATAATTCTAACATAAAAAAACATTCAAAAAATAGCTTTTCTAAAAGCTGAAACTGAATCAGTCTGTAATAGATATACACATCCTTTTTCCCCTCTCTTTTCTGGGACTTACAAATAACTAGTAACAATTTATAAACTTTTTACACATTTTTGTATTGTATGCTTCGTAATCAATTTTTAATTACTTGATAGAAAAAGTTATTTCAATGAATATTTTTAAAGGTTAAATCCTTAAATCAAGCTTACGCTGATTTGGGAGGAAGAACCAAATAGGTTTATTTCAGAAAGGACCCATCTCTGTAAATAAAATTTAAGAAAGAGCGGCGTGCCTTAACTAAAATAGCTTAATTTAAAAAATCATTCTTTTAAAAATACCCCATAAAAGGAAGCTACTTACAGTGAAGATTTAAATCCGGCATAGGGGTTGTAGATGAAAATCTTCTTGTCGTCGAATATCTTCTGGAAGTAGCAGATCTTGAAGTGGGAGTCGGCCATCTTACTGAAGGAGAATCACTGGAAGGGGTCCTCCTGGTTGAACTCGAAGGTCTTCTAGATGACACAGATGTTCTTCCATAAGATTTCCTAGTCGTCGTGCTCATAGTTGTACCACGACCACGTGTCGGAAGTTGAGTTGTCAAATACGTCCCCCAGGGTATTGGTTTTCTTCGCGATGAGGGTGTTGTGCTGAGTACACGGTACTGGGTGGTACTTTTCTTTCCCCTCTCTCTGCTCGGTTGAGTTGTGATTCGGTTACCGAGTACCATCGTCTTCGCTGTGCTTGACGTCTGGTAAGAGTTCCAAGGACTCCTCGTCATGGGGCGTGTCGTTGTCCCTTTTTTGGGGGGCTGAGTCGAGGTGTATTTTCGGTTGTCCGTGTTCTTGTTGTCACGCCAACTGGATTTTGTAGTGGAAGGACGTGCTGTGGATTTACCATTCCAGTATGGTTTTTCAGATGCATCCCTTGGGTTGGGTGTTTCTTTTGACCACTTATTGACCCTATATACATCCTCGCCTACACTGTAACCTCTCTCCGTCGTGCTCTTGGAGTTTCCCCACCAGCTGGATTTAGTAGTCTTTGTAGGTGAACGAACTGTTGATTTACTAGTCCAATAGGAGGAATCCTTGCCAGGACTAGATGTTGCCTTTGAACGCGGGTTCACTTCAGAATAAGGATCCACATTTCCATGGTTGTGCATATCTCTCCTACCAGGAGGATCAGACCATTCATAGTCAGCCCATTTATGAGAATAGTCTCTGGGAGGATTATAATAAGGATCTCGTCCATAGTTTCTTTCAGATGACGTATCCCATGAACCGTAATCATAGTTACGTCTGTACATAGCAGGAGCTGGTACATTGCTATTACCATCTTTCAATGTCGCTGTATTGGTATTATTTTCAGTACTAGTAAAATGGTTATCATTCGGAGTTCCAGGTACCACAGATTCTGTAGAATTATTCCAGAACGAAGCAGGATGAGTTCTCAAAAGAGGTTTTATTAAATTCAGGTTGGGCGTAGAGGAATATTCGGGAGTTGTCTCGTTATGGTTCATGCAACAGACCCAAGGTCCGCCATGACGTTCTGAACACAGCTTGTGCGTCCTTAATGTTCTGTTTTGTTCGGGGCACTTCACAAACCGCAAACACGTGCTGTCTATAGGGCAATTCTCTTTTGAGTCCACTTCAGGGTCAATTGGAAAATCTTTGAGGAGATTGGTGAAACTCTGTCTAGGAGCCCCATCTGTGCAAAGAATTTCCATTGTTTTATAAAAGAGAGAATTTTCACGTAAAAAGAGTTAATACGTTTTCTCTTAATTAATTATCTGATAAAAATGACACTAGAAAAGTTGGTAATATAGGTTTTTTCTGCTTTGAGGGACAATGTCTCGAAATGTTTGTGTTGCCTTAACTTTTAAAATTTTAAAAGGATTGACAAAGTAGTTTTCCTCGACTATTATAATAAATTCCAAATTTACTACCATTAATGAAGAGAAGTTCAAGCATATGAAGATATTTTTGAAAGTATAGAAAGTGGTTTGTCAGGGCCGAATACATGGGAGCCCTTTATATAGCTCCCATGTATTCAGCCCTGCATTGGAATCATTTAATTTATTCAAATAAAATACTAAAATAGATCAGAATTAATTTCTCTAATTGTTTAATCTAATTTAATACATAGAAGAGTTGTTATAAAAGAAAACGCTTACCAATTTTATGTAATATTACGGAGTATATTACAAAGAATACTTGAGTATACATAGTTTTAGTTTTCATATTTTATAGTTGTTTTCTGAAAAATAGAAATAAATAAATTACAATTTTCTGGAGCTATAGCAAATTATTTTAAGAAATCAGTTTACATGTAAATTAGGGTGTTTCATTTTGTTCGAAGGTGTGATTTTCATATGGGGTCGATGTCGCCCCGAGTCTATGTGACGAAAAAAATAATACCTGCTAAATTTTAACACCATTGGATAATATTTAGGGGTCGCACACCCTTCTTTTGAATCTGCTGAATGACTAGAAAAATGCTAAATAGCAATTCATTTTTAAATTTGGTATTTGCTCTGCCCCGCAAGGTTTATCTTAATATTAAATGCGGCCCGCGGGGAAGAAAAGGTCGGGCACCTCTACCGTAATATAAATTATAAAGAAATGTTTTCAATAAATACTTATGTAATAAACTGAGGGTTAGTATGAAAACTGATTTGATATTTTTGAAATTTAAAAAAAATAATGCATATCCTCTTATCTTTTAAAAACTATTAGCCTAACAGAAAAATATAATTTTTCTTAATATCTGACGAATAATCTTTCGTAAAATTTTCCTTTTAGAGTGAATCATGTTAAAACATAACCCACCAAACATAACAGAGTTAAATAAAATTAAACAGCCTAATGATTATTTTAAAAACCTCCCCAAGAAATTCCAGGAATGAAATTCTCAAAGAGAAGGTAAAATGTATACAATATTCACTACCTTAAAAATTTTGACAAGCAACAGATATTTTCGTGAACTTTCTTAGGAAAACTTCATTCTTTTTTTTAACGTCTCTTTGATTTTGAGATATATATAGAGATAATAGTTATAAAACAGTACATAATGCAAAAAACTAAAGCCGTTCAATCAATATAAATTAAAAATTTCAGTACCTGAACAAATAAATTAAAAAAAAAAAACATTATAAATCCCTACCTCACTTTGAAGAGAGTAAGTTCCCTATACATCGGAGTAAATCACAGCACCAAATGACAAAATCCGCACACTCCCTCTGCGGTTTCACACCGGCCAATTTCCGCCACAATGGTCCAATTATCTCTATCTAAATCTCAGAGGATTACAAGTGTATATATATAAATTTGTGCCTTGTTTTTCGGGGACAGGGACTTACGCAAGCATGCGACGTCACTATCCACAGAAAAGACGCGTCAGTCACTCTTCCAGAATTCCTAAAAGCATCAGGGCCCAGAAGCAACGGAAGTTCAAGGCCTACTTCGCGTCCAATCAGCCATCTTTGCTTCCGATGATAAGTCATAGCTTGTTGTGTCATGCCGGAATTATTGTTGTTAGATGCTGGTGCTATCGTCCTTTTTGATTGATGGAAATTTGTTTGTTTTTTGTTGTTGTTGATGGCCCTTTTTCGCTTTTTCTGGAAGGACTGAGAAGTCGGGCTCGGGAGGGAGGAATGTGGATGTGTTTGGTTATTGTCCCCTCTGGAATGCGGCCCATTCGGGGTTGGTTAGTGGTTCTCCCCGAAAGATGTAATAAAAATTTCGACGTTACTCCATCTCCTTACTTAAATTGTTTTAGTAGTTTAACCTGGCTTTTTCAGTGATTTGTTTGAGAGAAAGAGACAAAGATGGAGGGTTTAATAGTAAGACCCCCTGGGGAGGCATTCTATCCCTGATTGCACTGAAAACATCTTTCATCATTAAAAAAAGGAATATCCGGTAAAGGTTGAGAGAATTGCTCTGCCATGACCCACGTAAATCCGTCTACTAAAATCTGATAAAGGAAAAATAAAAGAGCAAAAGGGGAGAAAACTAATTAAGAGTGTGTGAATCGCTGAAGGAAAAGAAAGGAGAGAATTAAGGTGAGATGGAGAATATAAGAGGGCAAATAAGAGAAACAATCATCACTTAAAATTATTAGAAGTATTATTATTAGAATTATTATTATAACTTAAAATTAGCAATGCCTATAAAACTGACCGAATCTATCTCTCCTTCAGAGCCTTCATTCATTCCACCCCTTAATATTCATTACTTTGATGAAACTAACAGATATTTTCCGTAGTAAATTCAATATATTTAGTTATCCCAAATAGTTTTTCTGATACATACTCTGCTTAGATGACAAATAAATTTTTATTTCGGATACCTCTCCACTATAATCCACACCTCTCTATCTCAGTTTATTGATATTTTTTAAAAAGAAAAATCCACTTATTTCTTATTACAGAATGAATCACATTTCTCCATCGACCTAAGATGAAGAAATATAAAATAACTGAAGTTTAAGATGCAGGAAACTTTAATAAATTAGTTTAGGATTATTGAATCATACGGCTTTCCGAATAATAAAAGATTTTAAATCACCTTCTTTAATTATTTTAATTCATATTTAAATGCCTCATACAGAGTTTAAAGTATCTTCCTCTTGAATTTTTCAATTTTTACATTAAAATTTGTTTCTTACTCTGTATTTTATATCGGACCCAAAAAGGAGCAACATTTCAACGTCGTTACTCATTTTCCTGCTTCAATTTGAACATATTTGGAATCAGCTGGGATTGGAGGGGACTTTCCCAAGGAATAATTGAGCAATCCCTCTAAAAGTATGTAGATTTTTATAAAGAAAAGTGAAAAAAACTAAGGTGTCCCTCAAATATCGGTGTCCAACTCCAGCACTGGCTGGAATCTATGCAAAGGGTTCATAAAAAAGAGTTACTTCATCTGGGTACATTGCACCCACCAAATACCCAAAATGTCCGGCCTTGCCCCAAGGAGTCAGTTTCAGGGTCAGTCTTGCGGTAAAGGCCGCCATAAGGGCGTTGTTCGAGGTGTGGTACGCCCACTGTTAAACCTCAAAACCACGCCCTCAGGAAATGATTTTTTTTTTACATTTCATTATAGATTTTTCAACAAGCATAGAGAGTGTTGGTTTCTTTTCTTTATATGTATTCTTAAGAATCTACTTGGAACAAGACCCATTGTTTTCTTTCCTTCATTGTTTTTGGGCTGTTGTACTGAACAGATGTACACTATGATGACGAAACATTCAATACGAGATGAGATATTCACAGCACATTTAATGACGGTTAAAAATACGAGGAACTGACATTTTTCTTTAATTTTGAAAATATAATAATAAAACTTTCTCTCGCAACTACTTCACTGCCATTCTTCACAACAAAAGTCACAAAAAAATAGATACTAGTGAGTGGGCCCAACACCCATATATGTTGCTAAGTAAATTCTTAAAAAACATATTAAAATAAACTATAGTTGAACATTATATGAAACTATAGTAACTATTTTAGTATTTATTTATATAACTATTTTCTTAATAAAATTATCATCATGATGTGAAGTATAGTGTAGATGTAGTTCTCAAAGATAGTCAAGTGAAAAAAGTTTCAGGCAACACATTTTTCTCCAGTAAACATTAGCACCAAATTATTTTGATTGCCATAATTTTATAGGAGAATATCGCTTGCAAATGCGGTTGAGAAGACCCCTAAAAGTAAAAGCATTCAGATGGATAAAGCATTAAAATTGTCCACTTCGAGATCTGACCAAACTTAAGGTTTTAAGTCTTAGGCGTAAGTTATTGAAAAAAAAACGTTAGAGAAGCGCAACAGGAGAAATTCCAATGAATCTGTAGAAAGATCTCAAAGTTACTGACCTTAGTGAAGATATACACAAATGGCTTGAGTAGGATTGATAAATATGACTGTTTTGGTGCGACCGGAGCGGAGCTGTCCCGGTTATATATTTCTTCCCATTTATCGGTCATTGCTGAGTTCAAAACAGCGTTTATATGACCTGCTCGTTTTATATGTGCTATGTGCTTTGCATGGGTGTGTTCTACGTTTCGCCCACAAATAAATTTCCATCCCCCCTTTCTTCTTTTTCTTCCTTCCCTATGGGGATATTTGTGGGCGAAATGGACCGCCTCACTTTAAAAAACACTCCTGCAGTCTCGGTTTGTCCAATTCTCTCGACTGGTGACTTCTGAGGGACCTTGTTTTCCTGGACCACAAAAAAACAAAACTTCCTCAAAATCTCTCCAAAGTACATCTTGTGTGTACTTTTTCGAAACGCCTCACTTTGAAAAACACTCCTGCAGTCTCGGTTTGTCCAATTCTCTCGACTGGTCACTACTGAGGGACCTTGTTTTCCTGGACCACAAAAAAACAAAACTTCCTCAAAATCACTCCAAAGTACATCTTGTGTGTACTTTTTCGGATCGCCTCACTTTGAAAAACACTCCTGCAGTCTTGGTTTGTCCAATTCTCTCGACTGGTCACTTCTGAGGGACCTTGTTTTCCTGGACCACAAAAAACCAAAACTTCCTTAATAAGAAATAAGTTTTTCTTAAATATTTTACAAAGGTATTTATAATAATTTTATTCTTAAATTTTAATTTATCACATATTATAATAGTTGACTTGGTGGGAAATTATTGAAATAACTTCACTTATTCTTGTTTATATCCAGAGGCGGCTCGTCCATAGGGGGTGCGGAGCTGCAGAACCCCTAGTCGTCTCCCAGCCTTGCACCGGTTTCGTCCTTGTTAGGACTCATCAGCACGGCATAGGAAGGCAACGCAAGAGAGCCGAGGGCAATGGGAAAAAGATTAGTCCTCCACTATCCGCTGGAATGACTTGGCATTCCCAGAGCAGATTTAATTCCAAAAAGGCATTGATAAAGGAGGAATATTTCACCATTATTGCTGGTTAGCAGACAATAAGTGTAAAATCCGACTCTCGAGCTTCGCCTCCAGCCATGGACCGGTATCCGGGGTGTTGTTTTTAAGAAAACCAAATAGAAAATTAAACATTAATTATTTTAATTAACTTATCAAGCATAAACATAAATTAATTAATTAATTTTTCATAATATTAATATAATTAATTAATAAACATAAATTAATTAATTAATTTTTCTCCATATTTAAGCAAATTTTGGTATTTTTGAAAAATGCGAAATCCTAACGGATGGTGCGCGCTGAGACCACCTGTTTGGAGTTATGGTCGAAGCGGGCACATCCGGCGGGATTTCGCGCGAAATCCTAACGGATGGTGCGCGCTGAGACCACCTGTTTGGAGTTATGGTCGAAGCGGGCACATCCGGCGGGATTTCGCGCGAAATCCTAACGGATGGTGCGCGCTGAGACCACCTGTTTGGAGTTATGGTCGAAGCGGGCACATCCGGCGGGATTTCGCGCGAAATCCTAACGGATGGTGCGCGCTGAGACCACCTGTTTGGAGTTATGGTCGAAGCGGGCACATCCGGCGGGATTTCGCGCGAAATCCTAACGGATGGTGCGCGCTGAGACCACCTGTTTGGAGTTATGGTCGAAGCGGGCACATCCGGCGGGATTTCGCGCGAAATCCTAACGGATGGTGCGCGCTGAGACCACCTGTTTGGAGTTATGGTCGAAGCGGGCACATCCGGCGGGATTTCGCGCGAAATCCTAACGGATGGTGCGCGCTGAGACCACCTGTTTGGAGTTATGGTCGAAGCGGGCACATCCGGCGGGATTTCGCGCGAAATCCTAACGGATGGTGCGCGCTGAGACCACCTGTTTGGAGTTATGGTCGAAGCGGGCACATCCGGCGGGATTTCGCGCGAAATCCTAACGGATGGTGCGCGCTGAGACCACCTGTTTGGAGTTATGGTCGAAGCGGGCACATCCGGCGGGATTTCGCGCGAAATCCTAACGGATGGTGCGCGCTGAGACCACCTGTTTGGAGTTATGGTCGAAGCGGGCACATCCGGCGGGATTTCGCGCGAAATCCTAACGGATGGTGCGCGCTGAGACCACCTGTTTGGAGTTATGGTCGAAGCGGGCACATCCGGCGGGATTTCGCGCGAAATCCTAACGGATGGTGCGCGCTGAGACCACCTGTTTGGAGTTTGGAGGAGAAAAGGTTAAATCCTTTTACTTGGGGTGAGCGTGACGGAGATAGGAGATAGGAGATAGGAGATAGGAGATAGGAGATAGGAGATAGGAGATAGGAGATAGGAGATAGGAGATAGGAGATAGGAGATAGGAGATAGGAGATAGGAGATAGGAGATAGGAGATAGGAGATAGGAGATAGGAGATAGGAGATAGGAGATAGGAGATAGGAGATAGGAGATAGGAGATAGGAGATAGGAGATAGGAGATAGGAGATAGGAGATAGGAGATAGGAGATAGGAGATAGGAGATAGGAGATAGGAGATAGGAGATAGGAGATAGGAGATAGGAGATAGGAGATAGGAGATAGGAGATAGGAGATAGGAGATAGGAGATAGGAGATAGGAGATAGGAGATAGGAGATAGGAGATAGGAGATAGGAGATAGGAGATAGGAGATAGGAGATAGGAGATAGGAGATAGGAGATAGGAGATAGGAGATAGGAGATAGGAGATAGGAGATAGGAGATAGGAGATAGGAGATAGGAGATAGGAGATAGGAGATAGGAGATAGGAGATAGGAGATAGGAGATAGGAGATAGGAGATAGGAGATAGGAGATAGGAGATAGGAGATAGGAGATAGGAGATAGGAGATAGGAGATAGGAGATAGGAGATAGGAGATAGGAGATAGGAGATAGGAGATAGGAGATAGGAGATAGGAGATAGGAGATAGGAGATAGGAGATAGGAGATAGGAGATAGGAGATAGGAGATAGGAGATAGGAGATAGGAGATAGGAGATAGGAGATAGGAGATAGGAGATAGGAGATAGGAGATAGGAGATAGGAGATAGGACCCCTCCCGCCCATCCCTGGTTCAGTAGGAAAAGACCAGAATTGAAGATAGGTTCCCCTCCCGCCAATCCCTGGTTAACCGCTGGTTCAAATAACCGCACGGTACCTGTTATAGTTTGTGTAATTAAAATCGGCGGTTGACCTTGACTTTTTTCTCAATGCATTTCTTCTGCCTAGCCATGGTAAAGAATGACGTGAAACCGCTTATTTTATTTACACAGACTAGAGTGTTAGCAAAATTATGAAAAAAAATCGCTTACAAATACAAGATCTATATTACCTATAGTAATCTTACAACATTCATTTGAAATTCAAATTAAACAAGTTAATATAAGGATTGTCGAAAAATAAAATCACACTTTTTGCATCATCGATATTTTTAGAAAATAATCTTACTTCATGTTAACACCAAAAATGATGTAGGACCAGAGGTTCAAAGAAGAATTATTGCTGCCAACCGCTGTTTTTATGGCCTGCGCAGATTTCTTAAGTCCAATATCCTTAGGTTTAGTACCAAGATATTACTCTATAAAGTGCTCGTAAGATCTGTACTTACATATGCCTCTGAGTCTTGGACTATGACCTCAAAAGACGAATATGCATTAGGTGCATTCGAAAGAAAAATACTTCGAAGCATTTTTAGGGGTGTCCAGATTAATGGACTTTGGAGAACAAGATACAATCATGAGCTCTACCGGCTATATAAAGAACCTGACATAGTGAAGTTGAATAGAATGAAATTGGCTGGCCACCTAATCCGGTTGCCAGACCAATGTACCACCAAAAGAATTTTTTGTCTAAGCCATTTGGAAATAGAGCTAGGGGAAGACCCAAAATCAGATGGTCTGATTCCATAGACAAGGACTTCCTTGTCCTAAATGTAGGAACTGGCGAACTGTGGCCATTAACAGATCAGGATGGAGGAGAGTCCTCGAGAAGGCCAGGGCCCACACCGGGCTGTCGCGCCAATGATGATGATGAATCTTACTTCATACATACTTTTTTTAATTTGCACTTTGAAATCAATTTGCTACAAATAAAAGTGATAAAAAAACAGTTTCAAAAACATTGAGAAAAATAAGTATCGAAAAATTTTATTGAATAGCCAAATCAGCTGCCTATACTAAATTATAGCATTTCCTGTCAGTGACGTCACGGGTTGAAGGGATAGGATACGGCACAATTTCTAGCTACCTAATTGGTGAAAAAGACAGAGTGAAAGTCATCTAACGGTGTTTAGGTGAGAAAGGATGAAGCCAATATAATTTACTTTAGTGGAAATCAATCCTTCTCACTTGCACTGTAAATTAAGACTAGGCACTTCAAAGTTGGAACTGCTCAAACATCAGCATACCTCCTCCAACAGCTTTGCGTGCTAAATTTTAAATATTTTTATTTTATGTAAAGAAGCTAGTTTTAATACCAGTATATTTCTTGGTGTACCCCGGAAACAAATCTGTTTCAGAGACTGCGAGGCGTTTTTTTTCTTACTGTTGTACGTATTTTTCCTTAACTTTAGAGCAGTGTGGTCCAACCCGTGGCACGCGGGCCACAAGTGGCACTCGAAGAAATATTCGTGGCACTCGGCCTCAAAATTAAATTCGTATTCTAAATAGAATGTAATCCACATTTCAATTTTTATTGCAGAGTCTAATTTTCAAAAAATTTTCTTCAAGACACCCCCACAGAGAGGAGAAGAATCGCCTGTTTTCTACGAACGGTTTTCTCCTTACTAATAGACTAATTTTCCTTTTAACCAAAAATAATCAATTTAGAAAAATATCCAAGAAATAATTTGTTAAATTTTAATTTCATGAATTTGAACATCAAGTAAATTAGTATTTCAGTTGTGGCACAAAATAAATCCCCTTGAGTAAATAAAAAATATATTAATGAGACCCAGTCAATATTTTTGCATTGCATTTTAAATGTAGGAAAGATATTTCTTAAGTAAAATGTGTCTTAGTAAGTATTTGTAGTTGAAGTAAATGTTCCAGTGTTGAAATATATAAGGCTAGATTTGCCTGTTTTAAAATAGTAAACTGTAAATTTTCCTGTCTCTGGCACTCGCCTCCTCATGAAAATTTTAATTGGCACTCGGGTACCTAAAGGTTGGACCACACTGCTTTAGAGAAGGATCACTAGCATTTTTCTTTACGATTGCAAATTGCCTAAAAGGGTAAAGATAAAGTACAATAAAAGTATTTTCATAAAAACTTTAAGGTTGATCAAAAACTAGAATTTGTGTTAGGGTTGCTGGTAGTTCCGTATGACCTATGGACGAGCCGCCAGTGTTTCTTAACTTCCAGTGGCGGCTCGTAGCTAAAATTATTGGGAGTGCTGCTGCTGCTACGGCGCTGATCCACCAAGTTGACACCGTATTTTAGGTCAGATTTTAAACTATAAAATTCCAAATAAAACTCTAAAAAACTTTGATAGAGTTAACAGAAATCATACGAAAAGACGCCTACAGATGTACTCACCAAGTATCATAGTTTCGTTTTGATTTCCTCATTCACAAGATCGAAGAATAAAATCACACTTTTTTTTACCCTATTTTCTACATTTTGAAATTAAAATTCACAACAGATATGCTGAAAGAACAGAACACAGCTTTTATAAAACTTCAAAGTTAAAATCTTACACATATACCATCCATATACGATGAGTTCTCTTGCACACTACTAAGAATGACTGAAAAATTACATTATCCAAAATCAAATTTGAAGTAAAAAAATAATATTCGTAAATAATAAAGTAGGAAAATATAAGATACTAGGGGGCTTCGCCGCCTGCTCTCTATCGCTCGCCAACCCCCAGGAACTGCTGACGCAGTTCCCCTAGGATTGCTTCGCAATCCTATGCTCGCTACGCTCGCTCGCCATACGCTGGTACAGCCTAGCTGAGATTGTGCACTACCTGGATTTGAACCCAGGTTATTGAGCGTTTCGTGATTACGAACATTGTACATACACTCGCCAAAACGTAAACAAAACACAAAACCACAACAAACCAACCGTTGCCAACGGGAGAAAACAAATACTGCCGAATTCGTAAGCCACGTAAGAGAATTATATATATATAGATATTACTGATATGTAAAATTAGCTGAATATAATTAATTAATACTGTTTGAAAAGAAGTTAGAAGTAAAATGTGAATAGCTGAAACAGAAGAATAGAATTGTTTCTCATTGTTGGAAAGAAAAAAAAGGAGCTATAAATAAAACACGCAAACATTGTTAAGTTTATGTAAGAAAAGTTAAAAGGCAATGTGATTTATTATTAGCAGAAATCGGATATTTTTCTTCTTACATTCGTTTGCTAAATTCTTGATATTTTGATTTGATAGAGAAAAGTTTGATACCTCGTGGCTGAAGCTCCGCAGCCCCTATGGACGAGCCGCCACTGTTAACTTCCATACCTAAGACTTAGGCCATACTTCTCTTCTCTTTCCGGAGCAAAGTAGAAGGTGACAAGGCAATGAAGCAAAGGCAAGGTCGATGAAATTTATTTTCAATGAGAGGTTCATACTCGCCCGGTGACAGCTAAATTTAACTGCCACCAAAGAGAGTACAACCTGTCATGAGAATTAGCTCAGAGGTTGGTATCATGGCCTACTAGATGAATGAGACCTAAAGATTAAGGATAGCAAATTACAATATAATATCTATTAAAACAGTGAAGAAACAGAGAACTAAATCACAGAATTTGAAAAATGAAACAATTTTCGTACATGCAATAAACAATTATTTTGATCTACTAACTAAAAGCAATATGCAAAAAAATAATGAAACCGCGTTTGCATCCCAATGGGCTGAAGCTAACAACACAAATAGAGGCCATTGGGGTTAGAACCAGGAGGTATCTCCACTTTCAACCCAAGTTTATTCACAGTATTGCCAATTTAGCGATACACTTCCAAACATAATTTCAGTAAAATACACATCTTTACCTATACCAGATATGGGTCCTTAAACACTGCAAGTTTTGAAAAAAAATCTTTGGATTCAATTCAGCTTCCATAGAGACTTAACTGAGTGAAAACAGCAGAGGGCCGTAATAAATCTTTTAGATTGAGGGTAATCAACAAGTAGCTACATTTCTCAAAAACATTCATTCTAAGGAGGTCGGATATCGTCCGCGTGAAATTATTAAAATGCAATAACAAAGATTTGTAAGCTCAGAGGGCTCATAGCACAAACGCGAGGCTTACTGTTTGATTCCGGTATTTATCTTAACCTACACAAAGCTTAAGTCAAGTCACAAAGCTTTATAGTCAGAAACCAAATCCTAAAATTTTGGACACATCAATTAATATATTTTACCGCCACAAAAAAAGGCTAAAATTTTGGAAAATCGTAACAAACCTTTGTTACAGAAATAAAAATTAAGTACCCAAATTATGTATCAACATTTCTACAAACATTTTCTAATAGACTCAATATGTTCAGTAATATGTTCGCTAAAACGACTTAAAATTTAATTACTCTCAAAACATTCTTCATTAATTTTTTTTTCTCTGTTTACCAAGTACCTTAACATTTTAAAGACTACATACAATAATACAATACGCTTAGTTGTGAGTTCGATTCTCACCTCGCCCCTGGGTGTATTTTCCTTCTTTGTGCCAGTAAAAATTCTGTTGTGTCTGTCTTACTTGACGAAGGTGTATAAGCGGATCCTTGGGATCAAGCACACATACCGGAAAAATATATGTAACCAAAAACCAAACCAAACCAACAATACGCTTATCGTAAAATCGTCTCTAAAAATATTATACTAATTACTATTACTTTAGGATAATAATATTAACAATTAGATCACAATGGTTGTCGGTCATAAATTGAGCTGTGGTTAAACATGGCGGAAAGCGGACCTTTTCTAAAGCTGTACCAAATTGGAACAACTAGCGAAAAAGCAAACGCTGTTAATTAATAAATGTATATTTAGACGAAGAGACATCACATTATAGAAAAGGCAAGGGAAACTCTATAAAAACTATAGTAATATTTAATCTCTTATAAATTACCTAGAAATAAATACGGCAAAATCAAGTTACATAATATTTACCCAAAACAAAGTTATAAGGTTGCCGACCATAAAAAGATAAGATAAAATCAAACCAACATAAAATTAAGCACCAAGACGGCAAAAAATACTTTGGAATGGTAATTAGATATTAAAATGAAAAAGCATCTCAATAACTTAAAAAAAATTAAAATATACATTACATTTTAACACAAAGATGCAGAGTTGAATGGAGACTGAGCCCCAAAGTGAAATAAAAAGAAATTAATCCAAGAGTTATTGAAAAGATGATCCCTTATTAATACGAGATCTGGTACGAAAAAACTAACAACAAAGTAAAACAATTACAGCGTGGACCACCAAAAATAATATCCAACGCCTATAACACGCACTCTCTGTGCTATCGAAGAGTGAGCCCCATAGACTGATTTTACTCGTCACATAAAAATGAAAATGTGCATCACAACACTTACAGAAGCCGAAGACTGCACCTGCACCAGATCCACCAGAAGATAGAAAACTAGACGCCTTTCTAACTTCTAGGTTAAGTTTCTTCATTGGAGCTCCGGCAGCCAAAGGCTGCTCCTCTTCTAGCTCGGAACTACTTTCGAATTTACTAGATTTCGTTATATATACCTTTATATACCGTTGCCACCTACACCCATTCTATATTAGTATTTTCTTTTGAAAGAACCACCAAGTACTGAAAAATTCCCTGAATTCTTTACGCTGCTTATTCACTTTTTGCAAAGTTTTCCCTGATTGGTTGAAATTTCTGGTTTACATCAATGTATGTTTTTGGAACGTAATTAAAGGATTAGCATTCAATTAAAATTTTCAAAAATCTTCATAAAGATTTTGTTTAGATCCTTGCCATTTTATTTTTATCCATTTAAAAATAATTTTATTCATAGGCGTTTGAACCACAGAGAAATATCCTAACAGAGGGTCCACGAGGCTATTTTCAAATGCGTTACTGATGTGAGGGCGCCACACTAGAGTTTGGAACATATGCCGGCCGCTTAAATCTCTCGCCAAATTAGAACTCAGCGCAAGCGCAAAAAGGTGTTTTCGATCTCCCATAGGCAGCCGGCGAACGATTCAGACTGGATCCAGACGCTAGTGAGTTTAGTGCGATCCCAGCGCCACAATTCTCCCAACCTGTAACAAGATGTCATGATTTTCGATTTCCATTATGGCCTATGGCCGTGGACTCTCTGTTCTAGTACTCTGTGGTTTGAACCAGAGAGTAAGGTTCACGGCCGGCCTGTTAGACTTCAGTTTCAACAGTTGTTATCATAAAAGACCCAACTATCTCCTAAACCAGGAATAGTGCCAAACTCGCTGGCCTTCGATGAGATTTTTAATGGAATTTTAATTGAAGATTTTACATGATTTCATGCCAATAATAATACAAAAAAAAATGCTTCGATTTTGAAACTAACATCCCCCGTTGATATGAGATTTAGGATTTAGGGAATAAGGAAAATTTGACAAAAAAACCTATCCCGCAAAAGTTTATGAATTTGTCCAAAAAAAACAGTTATAGGGGCTGGGTGGCTTATTTGGTTTACGTGCTGCCAACCACGCTAGCAGTCTGCGCACTGTATCAGCCGTCGGTTCGATGTTCGATGTCTGCTTTTGCTCTGGGCGTACTTTTTCCCTTGTTCGATCAATTTAAACTCTTTTCAGCATTGCTCAGATATTTCCAGACGGTCAGAAAAAAAGTTCTTTCATGATGATCAGTCATATTTATTTAGAGATTCAATCTCAAGAAATCTTGAACTGTTTCCCAACGAAAAGAATTATGAATCCCGAATTGCTCTCATGCTGTCTTGTCAATCCCAGGCATCTCTCCAACCATGGGCGCAGCCAGGTTTCATGTTAAGGGGGGGGCAAGGATACTTACCTTTGCTCTTGATGTTGCGAATACTAGCAAGGGCGTACGCAGGATCTGATTTAGGGGGGGGGGGCAGAACATAAACTAAAAAAAAATCCCTTAGGATTACTCTATTTTCGCATAGTTCTCGATAGTGGTTGCATGGTTTGGCTATTTATCTACCTAGTAACTGGTACTAGTAATTGACACTTTAAGAGCAATATAAAAATTAATTAGCTATTGCTACTTAATAAAACTATGCTGAAAAAAAAAACTTTTTGTTTTGAAAAATTAAATGAAGTTTCAATATTTATTTAGAGTACAATTTGTTTGAATAAGGAATTTTCTATTTTTAAAATATTTTTAAGTTGGCATGGTAGCAGCACCAGTAACCAACACCCAATAAAATAATGGAATAAAAGTACTGCATATACGTAGCTACAACCAATTAGAAAAATTAATATAGGGAATCAATCATAAATTTGTAAAGTCAGGGATAAGGATTTTATTTTTAACAGTAAAATAAGTCTATTAAACGTAAAATAAAGGAACCTAAAGGTTAAAATCTTAAAAATAAAGGTATTTGATGAACAGTTTTTTCAGCGAAATTGGGTGGTATTGGTATACCCGACTAAGAGCCAACAAATTTATTTTAACGCCAAACTTAGTTTGTATCTCCAAACAATAAGTCACCGGATCAGTTGGGAATAACAAACCATCATAAATTATCACACCGGATGAGTTAGCACAATTTTTGACAACCGGATCAGTTGACACCGGATGAGTTGGCACATCACCCCTATAATAGCGTACACCGCTCCTTGCAAAATAAAAATGAACCAGTGCATTTGATAGGAAATTTTATGTACTTTAATTTGGTGTACTGCAATTTTTAAAGAAACTAGTAGTTTTTGAGAAAATAGGTGAAAACACCGAACCAAAGAGCGAAAATTTGCATTTTTTTTGTGAAAGATATTTTTTAAATGAAAATAAACTTGAAATTTTGATTTAGAATCAGTTCATTAAAACACTCTCATAAATTTAAGAAAATGATTGAATTACCGCATAAAATACCTAATATTTCATAATTTAAAAAAAAATACATGCTTTGTCATCAATTTATCCAGAACAATCTAATTTTATCGGTAATACGGAGGTAAAGCGCAGATTGGATATTTTTACAACTGCGTAATCATTTCTATAAGAAATTTGAATAAAAAATTTTTAAAAATTTAATTTAACTTTTATTGAGATATTGCCCTTTTTACCTGAATTGTAAACAACCATGATCTTTTAGGACAAAACAAAGGTCATTTTTGGATTCAGCGCACCAAAATACATAGAAAAATAGGTGTTAACGAATATTCTGAATTAAATAATTGGTTTTATTAGTCCATATTCATTAATTTTGAGGTATTTCCCTTATTAACATAAAACGTATATTGTCAAAAAACCTGACGTGTAGGAGAAAAATGGAGGTCATATTCGGATTCAGAGCACCAAATATTATCAAAATCAGTTAAAATATCCAAAACAGCTTTTAGAAAGTTTTTTTTGCAGACCTGTGTAATTAATTAAATGAACTGAATTAAAGTAAACCGAAAGGTAAATTTTCTAACAAGTGGAAACAGGTGATATTTTGGCATCATTCAGTCAGAGTTTATTTAAAATTCTGTTAATACCACAAAATTTTTGAAATAGGTACATACCTACCTAATTATTTTTTTTTAATTTCAAGAACTTCAATTTTAAGAAAATATAATATTAGAGGATTGTTCTATAAGTTTATATGGTAATTTTAGTGCTGAAACTGAAAAAATAGTTTGTAGAAATAATTGAAAACAATGCTAATAAGTTTAATTTAATAAAAATTATTAATTATGTATAAAAGTCTCTACACTTGGAATGAATTGCAATAAAATATTTTTCAACTGTTTTCATTTTAAAAATACTTGATTATTTTACAACTTTTGTGGTATTAATAGAATTTAAGTTACTACTTAAATAAATTCCGGACAATAGGAAAACCGTAATCAACCCCCTTCAATGGTCCCTCCAACAAAAGACAGACCTCGGGGAGGAGCGAGAAGTCACAATCGGGGGTCTGCTAATTGACTGGGGGGCGTGACTTCGGACTCCTTCCCTATTGTTGGAGGGGTCATGAATGGGGAGAAAGGGCAGATTTTTTGAGGAGATGCTGTTTTTCTGGATGACCGTACCCTAGCACAGCGCATGCGCGTAGTCGCGGTAGAGCTCGTAGAGCTAGCTGTGGTCCGGTGGCGTCACTTGCCATGCTCATGTGCATACCATAAACCGGCTGAGTCCGGTCGTTGGTCGCTCCCGCTCTACAACGAGATGAACCAATCAGCTTGCTCGCTTGCCACGTGACGAGGATTGCAACAAACGCCGCGCCGGCCATCAGCCATCATTTTACAGCGAAGCGAAGGGCAGATACACGTTCGTTCACGATCTTCGACATTCATTCAATATTCTTTGTTATCTATTCACAGTGTCTTTTATTCGGTGACGGAACAGTGAGAAAATGGAGGAAACTGCAGACAAGAAGTTCGTCGTTTACGAATGGATAATTGACAACTTTAGCTGCTGGAAGCAAGAAATTCACGATAACGATACGCTGATGGAATCTGGGACTAGAGATAAATGGGCGAAGTTCGAACTGAAGCGGACATACATCAGGACGTCGACGTCAGTGAACATCTGGCGGTGTACATCCGTCGTAATTTGTTTGGGAAAAGAATTGAGGGCGACTTGTCCTTTATAGGTCCGGATGGATCACTAATCTGGACGCAGCAAGTGAGTTCAGAAGCAGATCAAAATGTTCTGGAAGTTCATCCCGGCCCGAAGTTCGAACAGATCGTCACCCATATCAGGAGCAGAGAGGCTCTTCACGGGGGATCAACTCACTCTTCGTTTCCGTTACCAGCGTAGAGAGAGGAACTTTTTAATTCGCTTACATTCCACCTTGGATGTCAGGACTGTGTGCTTGAAAATAGCATTGTCGTCATCATTTCTTCCCTCTAAACTTTCTCCTCACGGTCTCGGTCTGCGTATAGCAAGTCTAGAATGAATGGCCTTTAAATGACGATAGCGTGGTTTTGAAAATTATCGAGGATCAATTCTCGAAAATGGATTTGTGTTTAAGTCTATCTCTTGCAAAAGAAAAAATTTTCGTCCGCACCATCATGTCTGTTCTTGGCAAAGATGACTGCGTCATCAGAACTGAAGAAAACGAGCAAGTAGTTTCTGAATCATGGATATTTTCAAATTCATTACGAAGAGAAGAGGTGGAACTGGAAGAGTTATCAATACTTTTACGTCTGAAGATCGTCCCAAGAAACAAGTTAAAGCATCTGTACAACCATTCCTCGACCTATCCCGAGTTAGTAACAGAAATCCCGACAATTGATGTCTTTTCAAACAAACCCGAAAACGCAGTGACTGTCCTATCTCAAGATTTCATGTGCCTCCACCGTAACCAAGACTTCTCGGACATCCGGCTGCACTGCGGGAATGTTACGTTCCCAACGCACAAGAACGTTCTGAGCGCCCGATCTCCCGTCTTCAAGCGCATGCTGAGCAGCGAAATGAAGGAGACTGCGTCCGGCGCCGTGGACATCGTGGATCTCGAGTCCCCCACGCTCGCCCGCTTCCTGGCCTTTCTGTACTCGGGGAGTGTGGGCGACCTGGATTGGGAGAGCGCTTCCAAACTGTACTACGCGGCTGACAAGTACCAGGTCCCCACCCTCAAGAAGGCGTGCTCCGATTTCTTGTGCGCCAACGTGTCGATAGGCAACGTGTGCGACCTTTTGTCGCTGGCGGAAAGACACCAGGACGACCGCCTCGCTACCGTGGCCCACTTTTTCATTGTAAACAATTACAGCGATGTCCTGAGTTCGGAAGAGTGGGGAGGACTGATGGAGAGTGATCCACTGTTAACTTCGAAAACTTTGACTCTTTTTGCTCAGAAGAAGTATGTAATCGGAAGTTTGAATGTTTTCTTAACTTAAAAGATATTCTTCTTCTCAATGTAAACTGTGACATCTTACTTATAGGAAAATTTCAATTTGTTTCTACTGTTATTGTCACTTTCATTTTGTACTTAATCGGATCCTTTTCATAAAAAATAACATTGTCATTAATTTATAATTTGTCATTCATTTAAATTCTTTGTTGCCACACATAATCTATGTGCGAATATAGCATCCCTTTCTTCATTAAAAATTTCTCCTTTTTGAGTGTGAATCTGTGAATGTATCACAGTATCACGCATTCCCACCCTCATGGCTTAGCCCCTGGTGATCGTTAAATTTTACTTATTAATTTTGAATTGAGCTGTGGTTAAATATGGCTGACTTGGCCAAAGAGGTGAAAACCACAAGAAGGACTCAAACTTGAAGTGATGAAATTTCTCCCTTTGACATCTTGTCTTTTTAAATTTCCACGGTCTTGTGTTAAAATGGATTTTGAAATGACTTTCAATTTCTTCAGAGGCCTTCTATTAAATTAGTGATTCCCTGCTTCTAGACCACTTACCCTAAAGTATCGTCATTCACGGATTATTCTTGCCCAAAATTTTTCCGTGACTAAATTCAAAGGCGATGAAATATTTTGCAATGTTTAACACAATTATTGAAAGAAATGTATTTTAATTGTCACCTTTCACTAGGTAGAGTGACTGTCTCTACTTTTGGAGATCTTTCTGTCTGTCTGCTCTTCAGCATCTTCTTGGTGCATTTCAACATCTCTTTGCTCGTTCTTGATCTTCAGCATCAGTTTATTTTTTATGCCCTTTGATTTATTATACCACACTAATGCTTTGCTGCCCCTTAATTCCCAGGTGGCCCTTAATTTTTTTTAAAAGTGTAAAAACCTTACCTTTTTCACTGACCACTTTCAAAAATGACTACTAATGACCCGCAGTTGGCGTAGCCCAGAAGGGAGAGAGGACCCAAAACTGCTCCCATGGCATACTTATACGTTCAATGCCTCGCACGCCATTTTCATTTGATCGTATAGACCAGCGTTTCTCAACCGGGGTTCCGCGGAACCCTGGGGTTCCGCGAGGCCTCCTCAAGGGTTCCGCGAGAAATTCGAAAAAGGTGTTAGAAAAAATAAAGGATACAAGATCCCCTCGAAATTCGGATTAAGGGTACCAGAATGAGTAAAAACCCTGTTTTTTAGGGTCAAATTTCAAAAACTTTTCTGGGGGAGGACCCCCAGACCCCCCTTTTTGTACTTTAAACTCGGTTAGTTAAATTTATTTTCATATCAAGTTCAGCAAAATGAGAATCCTACATAAAAATATACTAAAAAGGTACATTAAACTTATTAAGTATGCAAAAGATGGGCTTAGAGATAATTTTAGGCTTCCTCCCCGATGCAAAAATCTAGCTTTGGGCCTGATAATTACTTAATTTCCTTAGAGGATATTTGGGCCCCTCCCGAAAGAAATTTTTCTTGAAAATACTTCGAGTATGTAGTTGGCCCCCTGCTGTTTGATAGTTAATGCGGCCCTCGGGCTGAAAAGTTTGGAGACCCCTGTTTTAAGATACAGTGGGGGGGGGGCAGGGGTAAGGCCTTCCAATGGTTAAAATGTCCAATGGCCGTTAAAAAGGATTATCCAAATATTCAAAGAAAAGCAATTAATATACTATTGCAGTTTTCCACATCATATATGTGTGAACCAACCTTTTCTTGTTTAAAAAACATAAAAAGTAAAGAAAGAAATAGTCGTCTTCTTTCTATTGAAGACGAGATTCGGGTATGCCTTTCGAAAATAAGACCCAGAATTGAAAATATATGTGCCAAAAACAGACTCAAATTATCACATTAATTAATATTTAATAATTGTTTTATTTTTTTTTAAACTCGCTAAAATTGTTTAAATACTTAAAATTGTATTTTCAAAACCTTACAGCTGTATTCTAATGATTCTAATAAATAAATATAGTAAATAAACGATTTCTTCGTTACTTATTTTCCGTTTTATGTAATAATTTAAAAAATAGTAAAAAAATATTTTTACATGGACGCTAGGGTTCCGCGGAACTTGGGCATTGTCGAAAGGGTTCCGTGGGAGTAAAAAGGTTGGGAAACTCTGGTATAGACCACCAGTTCGGAACTTTTGTGATAGGGCGAGCAGTGGTTCCCTAACAGGCGGTCCGCGGACCATTGGTAGTCCGTGAGAGTCTTGGAAGTGGTCCGTGGGAGGTCCCAGTAGCACACAAAAAATTTATAATAAGAATAAGTAGAAATTTAATCTCATTAAAAGCGAGAAAGGATTGAATTAGTATAACTATGCCGATTACTTTCAGTTTAACTTGTGGAGATAACAGTCACTACTTAATGGACTCTAACCGTCTGACGTCACACGGAACCAACACGTGACCTACTGAGCTTGCCATTGGTTACCACAGATAGTACTACACTAGTAGATCTACTAGGGTAGTATCTGTGGTAACCAATGGACTCTAACCGCCTATCTGGTTCGAGACTTCAGAAACGGTTGCGGACTTTGACACGTTATGCAAAGCGCTACTTTCCCATATTGTGACAGATAGGCGGTTAGAGTCCATTGTCAACAATCGTTTCCGCTAGTATAACGACCGTTAATATTTAAAGTTAAATCGAGGTATCTGAATGAAAAAACATGACTTTTTTGACGTAATCTTCCTTGCAAGCCAATTTCATTTGGTCGAAAAAAGACCACCGCACCGATTCGGAACTTTAGTCGGAACAGTGGCTCTGGGGTTCCGATGATTTAATTACTAATTATATTGTATCAAAAATTACTATCCCTCGTGAAATAAAATTAAATTTGTCTTTAAAATAGAGACATACTATTTCAGTGCATCATATAAAAACTCCATGTTCAATTAGGGAAAATGAACTTTCATCTTGCAATTTTCTGCGGGGAAGGATTTTAAGTATTATAAATGGTGGTCGTAAAAGTTCCAATTTTAGGCTTAGTGATTTGCGGACTTTGACACGTTATGCAAAGCGCTACTTTCCCATATTGTGACCTAGTTGCTATAGACCAGGCTTTGGTCATATAAGACCAATTTTTCATAATTTTCAAATTTCATGTAATTTTTTTTACACTTTGAATAGGATTTTATAAACCTCGAAACTGGCATGCTTCGGTATTGCAAGAGGTACAGGGAAATACCAAGAAACTGCAGTGAGTATCTTCCCAATATCAAGTCAAGTTAGAATATCATTTATCATTTGGATGACATGTAGAGAGTCAAAACTTTAAAATGACTAAGTGGATACCAAATGAGGAAAATCCACTTTACATTTCACAATTTACTTGGCTTCTATAACTCTTGCGGGGAAGCGACATTTGAAAATTCTTTTGAAAAATGGTGTGGTTTTCATTTTCACCTTCCCACAAATTCCATTCTATTCATCATCCTTAAGGCTCTCATAGATTCGTCTAAACCAAATATCGCGGGGTTCATGTCTGAGTGTATCAACGCGAAAATTTGTGTGTTGAGGTTTCATTTTCATAAAAATCAAATGTCAAATGCCTTTCTTTAGCGTTATCAATGTCTATTAACATGATGTAGGTTTCGGGAAAATTCCAAATTATACATGTCTAATGTTTGAAACAGACGATAACGAGAGAACCCTCGTCTCTGAGAGACCATTATTGGAAATATACATGTTGACTTCTTAAATAGATAAGATCAAGGACAGATGCATCAGGAATGACTAACATTACTAATACATAAGCTGCACCACAAATTCGTGTAAACTTTAATTTTATCAGCTCGTATATTTAAATGGGGGAATGGGACGCGGCTATACTGGGCGTGGGTTTATCCAATCAGAATTACTGGCAATGCCAAGGGTTTCTACTGGAGCAAAGATTCTCGACCTGTGGTCCGTTGGAGGGTTAGGCTGGGCGCGCACGAGTGACTAAAGTCACGGCGAAACAATGGATCTCTATGAAGAAATTCTTGGCAATCGGCCAAGTGTCACGTCGCCTAGTGCGCGCACTCTACCAAAACTTGAACTTGTTTCAATAGCCAAGGCAACAATTTTGTCTTTGTCACCGTGACAAAAGTCGCTCGTGCGCGATCAGCCTTACAAATTTTATAGATTTCATAAAGTATCTTGTCATCCTTATCCTTGGGTATGAAAATGTTGAAAATCACTAGAGTAGATAGTCTCATTTCCATGGGTGCCACTTTTCAAAATTTGCAAGACGGAACTTTAAAGTATCGTATTAACCATTTTCATCCAGTCTAGCAATTTTTTAATTGCATGAAAATTCATTAAAATATCATGAACAATCATAGTTCCTTAAATTCTAAATCAAGATAAAACTGTATGTGAGTGAAACCATGTTACTTGTGGTAAAAATGTGCGGTTCAATTCCGTTAATGCTCCCGTTAAATACCGGTATGCTCCTTTGGATACCAAAAAAGTAGTAATATATTGCTAAAACAATTTTAACTCAGTCAGATTAAAATGTTTAGTTAGATCAAAAACTATTCATATTTTCAATAAAAAAATGTTGATACTTGAATGTATGACATTCTCAAAAGCATGGCAATATTTAGCAGGAACGTTAATGGAATTAAACCAAATGTGCAATGTAGGTATTGGAATTTAGTACTAATTTTGCGTTTCGTAATATACCTGGGACGGAATTCCGTTCATTGAAATTTTAAAAAGACTGAATTCCGTCCTGGGGACGGAAGAGTGGCACCCATGCTCATTTCGACAAGCGGTCTGTGGGGGGGTGATTCATGTTTTATTGATTTGGTTAAATGTAGTGTTCAGCACTAGTTAACTAGAACTAGTTGCAACTAGTAGTTTAATTACTTTTAGTTTAAAGTAGTTCAACTATTAGTTTAACTACTTTTTTAATGAACTACTAGTTAAAACTACTTTCAAATTTTCAACTACTTCCAAAAATGTTTTATTTAAAACTTAAAAAGATATTTCAAATTTTTATCAAAGGTAGAGTACTCAAATACCATAACCAGAAATAAAGACCATTTTTGCACGAAGTATAAACGTTTTTTGTGACATAGATAAGAAAGATGCATTAGAATTTTGCCAAAAAGTAGGTAATGAAATTAAATAAACTAGTTAACTAGTAGTTAACTACTTTGGGAAATAGTTAACTACTAGTTGCAACTAATCCCAGGAAAAAATAGTTAACTACTAGTTACAACTCCAATTTCCCAGACTAGTTAGTAGTTGGTAAACTATTTTTTTTACCACTAGTTGCCGAACACTAGTTAAATGTCTTGTGGTCCGTGGGTAGGGTATGAACAGTTCCAGAATCTCTGTACTAATGTATTGCGGTGCGAAAAAATTTGGGTTTTTCCTCTCCTTCCATCTTTATCAATTCTATACCTCTCAATTCTAAAATAGGGTGCAAAGGAGGCTTAGTTCTCTCTATAGTTCCCATTACAATTTTTAACCTTTCTAGTTTTACTTCAATCATTAAAGAGTACACTCCGGATCTAATCAACACAATGCAGACTGAGAATTAATAAGGAAGGACGAATGAAGTTTCCCATTAGACCATAACAGGTCTTCTCATTACGGGCATTATTAATAATGCCCGGTTTATTGCTTAGTTAGCCCGTAACATATACACGAGTCAAATCTCCGAAACAACGCTTTCACTTGGATATCCCTCCCCTATTTAAAACCCGGAGTCAATGCCTTTCCTCATTACTCGATCTGACCAAAGGCGTCGGATGTCAAGCCTTCACCTTCACGCACGGCTATGACGCGAATTCATATGTAATGACGAAGTGCGCAGCTAAATGAAACCCAATTTCTGTGCTTCCCGGAATAGAACGTTGCGAGAGAAATTCCCACTTTTCTTCTTCCGTTCAACTTCCGATGTCAACAGAAACGATGCAAGCAGTTGTTCAACCCCCCTGACAGTACATTCGATTGTGTATCGAGAGAGATAAAATAGGATGGCAATAACACCATGAATAACACCCAAGTTAACATTACAACAACAGAGTTCAGAGGATTCGCAGGTTACGTTATGCAGACTAGATAACTGATTCTCTACCTGTGGACCGCAAGTTTGGTCCGTGGGACGTTTTCAGGTGGTCCCCGAAATATTGACCTTTTGGCATTATAATACAAAATAGTTTTCAAATTTAAGTATCGATGTGGGACAAATGAAAAAGGAATACATTAATTAATTATCATTAATAATTCCTTTACCTTTACCAAATTACTTTCAAAAGGAATACTACAGTAAGTAGACAATTAGTACCCTATAAGTTTGGCACTTTAATTACCCTATTTAATAAGTATAGTAGGCATCTACTAGACTTATACAGGTTATCATTAATTAGTGTATAATGGTCCACAATTGATTTTATAAGCTTTTGATTTGATGAGGCATCTAAGTCATCTTTGGGTATGAAAAGCTTCAGAATCACTCACTAGAATAATTAGTGTTTTCATTATGTTGACTTTTCTAACTAAATAGAATACAAAGCGAGGAATGAAAGAAAAAGAGAGAAGAAAATATCAAAACAGCACCTTTAGCACAGATTTCAAATAGACTAAGCAGTAAGTTGAATAAGAGAAACTGGATGATTTAATAAGAATTTAAAGAAGATTATAAGAGAGACCATAGAATAGAATGAGTGAGAAGGGGGAAAGGACAAACACAAATATTTTTTACAGCATTCATTGGGAAGATTGTAACCAAATTACATCACTGGATGCAAGAAAAATTCAAAGAATATACCAAATAATTCCATTCCAAGAAGATTCCTGCCCAACCCCCAATACTTAAGAGTGGTGCTTAAAAAAAATTTTTCTTGTAAGATCAGTAAGATAAGATTTCTTTTGGGGAGACCCCAGATTATTTTTATGGGTAATATGAGGAAATATTATTTGGGGCAAACCTGTTAGTACTAGAGTTAGTACTACTTGGAACAAAGTATAAGGATCTGCAGGTTTCCCACTAAATTTTGAAAATAAAATTCACTGACTTCCAGATTAATTTTTAGTTTTCTTGGTCAAAAAAGTACCTATCCATGGCAATTTTTTATTATATTTCTTACTGATATTAATTTATATGTTAAATAAATAGCATAAATATTTTTCATTTTCGAAAGGCAAAAAAAAAAAAAAAAAAAGACGCAGATAGATAGTTAAATTATGGTCCTTTCCCAGGTGTTCTGAATGAATTTTCCCAGTTTTAGCAATTTCCCCCCATTTTTTTTTGGTCAAATTTAAATTTCCAGATCAATAGGGATCCTGGATCTATAATGTTTGAGGGTGACCTTAGAAATAACTTAGGTTCTCCAAACATCAAAGGTTAGTTAAGTGCTTGGTCAGTTCCAATCAATATTTTGTTGCCGAAGACCTTAACGATTCCATTCATGCTGAGAGTTTTTTTTTCTCTCACTTACTAACTCTTATAATTTTCTTGCTTTTTTTCATAATAGCCTTTAATCTTTTTTTTAATAAAAAAATAATTAAAGAGAACAAGAGTACGATAAGTAAAGGAGAGGAATAGAAAAAAAAATACAAGACGTTATTTCTCCCTGATGATAAATACCAAAATAATTTCAACATAACTGAAAAATGACAGAAAAGTGGAAAAATTTTAGGATATAATTATTTATTGTATAACATGTAGGTATATATTATACATTTTATACATTATTACAATGAAGCCAACATGTGAAATTTTTTTGAACTTCTAGGATTTCAATGTAGCTTTATTCTGCTTAAATAACCTGATATTACCTAGCCATAGCATTTATTTAGCATCTTCGAAGAAAATATACCTCAAATAGCAGTACTTTAAAAATACATATTTTATCTAAATGTAGTTCCGTAATCACAGTATTTTAGTCATAGAAATTATCTAAAGTATAACTCAAACTTACCAAATAACATCACAATGCAGATAACTATGCAATCATAACTGCATAATTTTATAGTGGATGCACTCCATTTTCTGAAATGTGCTGCATAAAAAATCCTTACAAATATATTTGCTTTTCACTTATTTCCATTAACATATACCTACATTAGGAAAAACAGAAAAAATTGACAAAACAGTCTTCTGAAGCCTCCTCTGGAGAATAATAAAAATATTTGATAAATATTTCTAAGTTATCTAATAAAAAATAACCCCTTGTATACTAAGCAGCCTCAAAAATTACTTATTTCACTTAAAGAGCTACCAAAATTACATGAAGTAATAATAATCTAGTATCACAAATAAATAAACAAGCTTTGGCACATATCATTTGATGACATATAGGAAAGAATACACATAAGTAAAAAATATTCACCTCTTAAAGAATGGGGGAAATATGTACTACTGATACATAAAGTAAATATTTTTCAATGAAATAAAACCTTTTGTAATTTTTATTAAATAAAACACAAAGAAATTTGGATTGACCAATTTGCATTAGTTACTTATTTCAAAAAAATTAAAATCCTTTTACTAGTTTAACTTTTTTAGTTAGAACTAATGAAACAAAGAAAATCTCATTAAATTATTAACACAATAATTTAAGAAAATTATCTAGTGAAAAAATTAAAAATCTAAATTTAACCTTCATCCTATATTATTAGAACTTTTGATAGATTGAGTTAAATAAATATCATTTTTTAGTTTGATTATATAAAAATAGACATTTTGAACAAGATACATCAATTACGTTTATCTATAAAATAGACAGCTCTACTTTTATTTTATGGAAGAATAATTGTTTTGAACATTTATAGAAAACCTGAATATGAAATACTGAAGGCACAAATACAATTGCTAAGATCCACCAAAATTGCATAATCCATTATTAAAACATAAAACACAGCAGGTAGGTCAAAAAAATTTGAAAACAACCTAAATATTATGGTTTCAAAATGTAAAAGAAAAATTGAGTAACAAAACACTTTAACGCATGTTTTCAAATAAAAACGCTACTTTTGAATGAAAATTTAAAACAAATACTACTAACAAAGAAAATTTAAAGCTTAATTTAAGCTTAAAGAAAATTAAGCAAAGAAAAAAATATTATTTTCACCTAAATAGAGCCCTCTTTGCATACACATAAGTTGGTGACACAACCCAGTCAATCTAATGTAAGCTCAATTTCAAACTGGATATCAAGTTAAACAGTAATTTTATCACAACCAGATATCACTAAGCAACACAGAGATGCAGTCTCTTTTATCTGTTAATTAAAAAATTTGCTTTAAAAACCACAATTTAATACAAATTTTACTCTATTTTATACTGGAGAACAATATCAGAACATTTGTTTGTGAAATTTCCCCTTGCCAAATATACTTTTAGATGTAACAATTACTTAACAGGATAGGATTCTGTAAAGCCCTAGTAGTATATCTTAAAATGGAGGGTAGTTAAATTTGGAGGATATATGAACAGTTTGAGTATGGATGTAAAAGAGCACAATACTGTATGGAAATTTTATTTGAGTTAAATGTAACATAGAACCAAGGTAAGTAATTACCCAGAAATTCTTATTTATTTTTAAACCTTATAACAAAACTAAAAGTTTAACTTTTAAGAAAACAAATACTAAATTGAAAAGGAAAAATATTTAGGTAAAGACTAATTAACACAAATTTGAAGCCCACTGCTCTGGAAAAACTAGAGTAATATCTGTTTTATGTTATTACTCAAACTGATTATCTGTAATGCTTTCATTAAATTGGAATGATTCATTTTCACACTTATTCGGCTTTGATTATAAAAAGATTTAGCTGAACAAAAGCAATATTTAATATCTGCCTTCCTTTAGCTGTCACACACAGTTAAATAAGACCTAAGATCCCCAGACTCAAGTCTCCCCCAGTGTTTCCAATTTAAGTAAGGAATCACAGTTGAGAATAAAAGATATGTTAAGATTTCCTTTCCTCCTCCTTGAGACTTCTTTCCATTTCTTTGAGAAGGGCCAGTCGATACGCCTCGTAGCCCATCACAATGCTCTCCAGCTCTTGTCTGTACAGGCGATTTAACATAGCCTGGAAGCAGTCAAGTTCTGGAAGTTTGAAGAGCTCCCACTGGAATAAAATGTAACAAGCTTATGCTAGGATTGATGGTTTGGAGGTTTTCTTCCATTTAGAAAAAGGATACGAATTCATCCAAATTCAAATGTAAGCACTAGGGCAAGGATTTGTATGTAATTACATATTTGTTCAGGGATCTGATATTAAAGTGTGCTTTTGAATTCTATACGTTTTAAAAGATTTGGAATCGATCAAGACCATGTGTATTTTACATATTTTGGTTTATTTACATATTTAACCTATAACTACATATTTTTATTACATATTTATCCATTTTCAAGTTTTTCAAAAATAATCTCACGTTTGACCGATATTCAAATTAAAGTAACCCATAAAATGAAATACGCATTCAAATTGTAGTTAAAATTAGTGCCCCCTGTTGAATTTAACTTTTAAAAGGTTGTGAAGTCGGGATCTAGTGAGATTCGTTTTCTTCCCAACGACTATTTCTCCCTGTCAACAGGTGGAGGATGAATTTTAATGAGCTGTTAAAGCAAAAAAGCAGGTGTTATAATCTCTCACACAGAGACTGATTTTTGTTCCAGCTGGCCGCGTAATATTTGAAGAGCCCCTTTAAAAAAATTACTTAACATTTTCTTTTTATTATTACATATTTGGCATTTTTTAATACATACTTTGCTAAAATAAACACATATTATATGTACATATTTTGGATTTTTAATTACATATAAATCCTGGCCCTAGTAAGCCCACATAGTAGCTTAATAAATATTTAAGATTTAAAAAAAAATAGGAGTATTTAGAGACCTTTTAAAGTAGTGCGTACAGTGATTCCCCCCCCCCCCATTTTAAGGGTATTTAACCCTTTCAGTCCCAGCCGTCCCAAAGTTTCCGTAGGTTCCAATGGAAATCTCGGGCGTCTTAGGATTGAAAGGGTTAAGGAAGTTATTTTAAATTTTTAAGGAATACTTAGGGAGGGACTTTTTGGGCATTCTTAAAAAGAGTATTAAATGTATACATAAATATACATAAAGAGGTTTACTAATAGTTTTAAGGGATAGAAATGAAAATACCACATACAATGTAAATAAATACTCATTTCACTCAAAACTCATTAGTAGTGGCTTTTTATAATTTTAATATTTTATTTTTTATACACTTTTATATTTTTAATTAATAGATGTGATTATTTGAGTTAAATTACATGTTTATAAGGATTCCAATCCTTTAGAGAATATAGCAAAATCTTTAAAAGTGAGAAATTAAAGACAAAAAAGAGAGTATAAAATAAAATGAGAATTAAAATTATATGAAATTTGAAAGTTTAAAGGGTAATAAAATTCCAAAATCTATACATAAAGAACTTAATAGGTAGTGTTTAAGGGGCATGGTAACCCTGTTGAAGTATAGAATTCAGTTAATAGCTTGACTTGTTTACTTATTAGTAAATTAGAAAATATCCTTACCCTTAGCTTGTGGTCCAATTCAACAGGAGCTTTAGAATACACATAAAGCCAATGAGGAATTTCTAAAAGGAAAAAAACCTTTATCATAAATTCAGAAGAAAATATAAATATTAGAAAACTAAAGAATTGTAAAATTCCTCCAAAATTCCTTTCCAAATTACCAAAGAATAAATAATATTAAAAATTGATTATTAACAGTTGAGAAAAAAAACCCTATACCAATAAGTTTAGAAATCTATAAGAAGGAAAACACATTCACCTTCAGTTAGATATGGATTAGCAGGAACTATGACATTATGTTGGTGAAAGTTGGTATGCCTTGGAGGTGGCTGTCGGGTTTGACTCAGCAAAGACGCCTGATACATGACAGCACTGGTTTGACCATACTGAGGTGCACAAGGGTGCTCATACTGTGCTAACTTAGTGATATGGCTGTAAGTATAAAAGAAACAGATAATTGTAGAAAAGCAAAAAGAATAAAGCCAATAAAATTTACTATGAAAGTGAATCTTTTGATGTTATGGTCAATAAGTTCCAAGGGGGTTATATAAGTTAAATAAACTAGAATATCAAATAAAACTGTCAAATGCAATAAAAATAGAGTGTATTTTTTTAAATGTTAAAAGCAGTATGGTTTTAAATAGAAAGCAATCAATCTGATTTTCAACAAATTTGAGATATTTGTATATATTTAAAATGTATTTGATGAATTTTTTATACAGTAAATGCAGTTAAAATAAATGAAAACCCATAGGAACAAGACAGAATTTACCCAGGGTAAATTAGACTCGAAAATAAATTATTTGGCTTCATCACTGCTCTGATCATATAGAAAGAAATAGTCGGGGCAGACCGACCCGTCGCCTGTAAGGCGACACTCGGCGGACGTTGCGATGTATAGTGAGTAGTCAAAAGGGAGATAAATTCTTTTGGGCAAAGCACATAAATTTTTCTAAAAGTTCTAGAGCTAGGTATAGCAGGCAAAGAGGTAGCAAAAGCCTTATTTCACACAGACTTCATTCACAATAAGTGCTTTATTAAGGTTGCAAAATTAAAACAAAAACCAAAAGAAGGAAGTAAATTACAGCTCCTTCTACTGGTGAGACAGCAGCAGTTCGAAAATCAGATTAACTTTGATAAATATCCTAATATCGCAGCGTTTACAGTCTAAAATTACCAAGAAAGTTGACGATAATGTAAATAAATCGACTGAGTGACATAAATCGACATTGTGTTTGAGATGACTAGATTAGGATAAATTTTAACACACCATGATATAACTATCTTTTGTTAGGTTTTTCTTTAACTCGAATAACGATCAAAAAGAAATACTTCATTCGGCACTTACTTAACATAGTAAACACCATTATCCGAAGATTCTATCCTCTCCCACCCAGTAGGAAGTCCCTCCTTCTCCAACGGATGGCTCCAATGCGTCGTCTTGGTATTATGGTCAACATAGTACTTCCTCCCTCTCATGGTGAAGTCCACAGACCAGCCGGGCGGCAACGGAAGCTCCTCCGCATTAGCATAATGGGCGGTGGCCTGCATCATAGAGGCGGAGGCTACTGGCATCAGCTGCTGGGGGTGGGTCTCCAGAGGGGCGGGGCTAGGGATGGGGGGAAGAGCTGCCAGAGGAGGGTGCTGGATGTTGCTGCTGCTTGCAAGGGACTGTTGGACACGGGTGGTGGTGACAAAGGCTGCCGAGTAGGGCAGTTGGCCGGTCGCTTCCGGGATGTTCTGGTAGGTGTGAGAGTACATTTTGGAAGCTGCAAAAGAGAACATGTAAAAGGGGGTGCAGAATGAGACGGATCCAGTGAATTAACATTGGCATACATTTTGCAGGGAAAACTATTTCAGTTTTAAGGTTGAATTACAGAACACCCAGGATTTAAAAAAAATTCCATGCAATATAAAAATATATGTATGGTGACTTTCGTGAAAGCCTTCTATAAGAATAGCTCGTATAGGGTGTAGAAATTATGTTGTTTTTTCTTTTCCCATTCTTAAAGAGATATCCTTAACTTTCTACTGATTCAGGGACCAAATGTACAACACACCAGAAAAAATACTTTAATCTATAGTTTTCAAAAATGGACTTCTGAGATACTCAGATCACACACAATAATAAGTAGTTTAAAATGCTAATTTTGTAGAAAAAAAAATGACAAACAAGATGTTATAGAAACTGAAATAAGCTTTAAAATCACATATCGCTACCTCAGAGCTACAGTGGGACATCTTCCACGCTACCTCAGAGCAACAGTGGTACATCTTCCATGTCCACACATTGGAAGATATCCTACTGTTGCTCTGATGTAGCGATACATGTTGTTTTACTTTCTATACTTCTTAGAGTTGAAAAACCTTTAGAATTACAGTATTTTTGTAATTAACAAAATTCCATTTCTCCCTGTTGTTTCCATCTTTTGAAAGAGCTTCCCTAAAAAAAGTAATGATCAAATAATTTCTTTCACCATTTCATAAGTAGAAATTATCAAACTAATTTTAGAGAAATAAGAGATGGATGGGTTGTAAGCAGCGTAAGAAATTGAAAAAAAAAATAACTCGCTGGTCCTGTGGGCCAGTCCTTTGTTAATCTTACTGGTCCTCAACCAAAATGACTGATCTGCCAAATTAAAAACTACTGGACTTACAGTGAATACCAATAATAAATTTTAAAAAACTTAACTAAATAAAACCTATTTATTAAGTACTTTACTTGATTAAATGTTAGTATTGCACTAATTGACATAAGACTTCTAATTAGTTTCACTGCAAAAACACGCGGCTAGAACTGGAGAGTGGGATATTTTTTCACCACCGCTCCGTCGACCCAGTGATTTTCTGACCGCAGTGGTCTGAGCCGTTTTTCAGTGGTCTCAGACCACCATTATTTTCAAACACTGGTTGTGAGCCACATGGATTTGACCTGGCATTACTTTTTTCTTGGTATCATTACAGAAATGCAAAGGTTAATACAAAACCAAGGCAATATAAAAAATTATAAAAACATGATGCATTAAACAAACTTATGGATGAAATTCCCACCTAAATTTTGTCCAACATTCGTTGAACTAGTAGAAGGATGAAAGTGAATTTGAGATTCTGGTTGGATCTCTTGAGTATACTGCTGTCTAATTTGTTGGTGATACAAACGAATTTGTACACTATCATCTTGTTTGTAGATTATTTCAGGAGTGATTTCAGGCTCTGTATGGCTCCCAGGAACTTCTATTACAGATACAGTGGAAGGTCCAACCATACTTCTAAAATTCTGTGAAGGTTCTTCTTTGGTTTTGATAGGAATTCCATCTGTAACATATGCAACATAATTTAAAATTAAGATTTTTAAATAACTACAGAGCTGAATGTAGACAATACTACATATAAATATGTTTAAGGTTATAATGAAAGGAAGATGGAAATTTTTATATGAGAACAAGAGAACCCTAATGACTTAAAAAACAGAAGAAAAACCTTTTTACTCATTGCGTAACTTTTCACTAAAACCCAGTGATTTAAGAACACTAAGAAGCTAACCTTTCATTTCTTGTAATTAGATTAAATATAATGTTTAAAAGGTTAATTTAAAAATAACTTTCTAATTAAAAAAAAACACCATCAAAGCATGCAACCAATTGTAGAATAAGCCTAACTTAACAAGGATAATTTATCTTAGAACAAATTACTATTTAACTAAAAAAAGCTGAAGGAAAATTGTACACAAAAAATCAGATGATATTACTACTACATACTAACCATTATCAACTTCACAAACTCTACAATCATTTTCTACAGTGGAGTTACGCACATAATGGTTCACATATATGTGTGACTGAAACCTAGGTAAATTAGAGGCTTGCAAATGTGGTGGAGGTTCTGATTCTGGTAGCTGCCCATAGGAATTTAAATGTACATAAGAGTCTGAAGTACTTTGATATATCCTAGAAAATAGAGGAAATTAATAATAAGATACCTGACAAATCAGTGAATTCAATTCTACACGAATATAATAATGTTGCTTATTCATTTTTTCTAAAAAAATTAATATAATAATACCAGAAATTAATGGTGTTATTACTATAGGTATTTAGAGAAAACCAGGGCCTAGTGGGACAATTTTTACCCTAACTCATTTATTTTTCATTTTAAATGTTTTTAATTGCATAGGCTATACACATTTAGCTGTAATTGTGAAATTTTATCAGAAATGTGTTATGGATCTCATGCCCCTAAAATGTAGTTTAAAAAAGCATTTTCTATTGAAAAAATCAAGTAATCTCCAGGTTTTTCCACTTTAAGCTTATGATTAACACTTTAATCTTTCAACCACCAATCTTAAATAGTAAGGAAGTATCATATCACTAGTCAATCAATTTCCCTCAAATATAATATGTTTCAACTCGCCTATTTGAACTCTCTATTCTAGCTAATGATGGTCCTTTTTGGGTAAAGGTAGTATTCGTCAGAACAGGATTACTCTGCAATCCTCTCTGAGCACCTATAGTCACTGATGGACTTGTGGGTTGCTGCAAGACTGGGGGAGGGCGCTGAAGGGGACCAATATTAGGGCTGGCTGGCAAACTCTGAGGGTTGTTCACTTTGGATGAATTTGAGATTTGGCTCTGCGATGCTTTGGCACACTTTTGGGCTAAGGATAAAGATTGAGGAACAAGACGGGGTTCTTTGGGGGCTTCCTTAGAACTCTTGTCACTGAGTCGTCGGGTGAGGGATATGATTTTCTTCGTTGGGGCCTGATTTACGGATGTCCATACATTAAGAACTGCAATAAAAAGAATTTAAAATATAATTTAAAAGTAATATATTATAACTGCAGTAAGATACTTTGTAATAGTTTTCTCTTAAATCAATTATACGTCTATGCAGAAACCAGTAATCAAACACCAACCAATCAATACAATTGATTTCAATTTTAATCAATTTCATATTTTTCATCACATTAAATAGGAAATAATTATTTAGGTGGACATTACTATCATGGTGAAGAGATTTTCTTTAGAGACCAGACACTAGATTTGCAAAACATCAAAAGTTATTAAAAATTGAAACAACAACAAAAACATTGAACGATGCAGTTTTTAACAATTGACAATTTATCATGATTATTCAAAAACTTTGTACCTAATTGTCAGAAATTAAAACTATGCATTTATAAGTAAATGTTAGGCACTAAAATCAGATTAAATCTTCCCCCTGCACAGTGGCGTATATAGGAATTTATTTCGGGAGGGGCCCAAAATTACTCCCCAGACCCTCCCTCTCATATTTAATAGGTCCAATTTAGCTTTTTAGGTGATAAATTGGTCCGAAACACTTTAATATAGGAAAAGTTGTCATTAATAAAAATACAAGTACCAAAGGGGGGGTCTAGGGGTCCTCCCCCAGAAAATTTTTGGAAATTTGACTAAAAAAACCCAGGTTTTTAACTAGTTTTGGTACACTGAGTCCAAATTTTGGATGTACATTTTTATGAACTTAATGTTTAAAAAGTTATTAAAATAGAGTTCCAAGTACAAAAGAGGATCTGGGGGTCCTTCCCCAGAAAATTTTTTGAACTTTACCCCTAAAAACAGGGTTTTATCTTGTTTTTGGTACACTTAATCTGAATTTTGGACATTTATTTTTTGATAGGATTCGGATTTTGATGAATTTGAAGTTGTTTATAAAATTCTAAGTACAAAAGGGGGGGGTTTGGGCTATTCAGAATTGGTTTAAAACAAGTGTTTTAAATGCAACAACCCTGGTTGGGAGTAAAAACATTTTCTGCCCCTTCATTGGCCACGTTAGAAATTGGGGGGAAAACCACTGGTCCTGCGTACCAGTGGCTTTGCCAATCTTACTAGTCCGCAACAAAATTAAAAGGACCAGTTTAAATATTATTATAAAGTAACTATTGCACTGAATGTGAGTACCAAATAGTAATGTTAAATTGACATACAATTGCACTAATTGACAAAAAATAAGTATTTTTCTTGAATAAATGCTATTGCACAAATTAATATACAACTTCAAATTAGTTTTATATGGTTAGTTGAGAAACTGGTCACCCAATACTAGTGAAAAAAAAGGTGCTAGAACTGGAGTGGAACTGGTAGAACTGGTGCTAGAACAGTGTGGTAGGATATTTTTTCACCACACTGGGCCGGCGGACTAGTGATTTTCTGATTCCACTGGTCCGAGCCGTTTTTTAGCTGTCCCGGACCAGAAATCCACTGCAATTTTGAACGCTGCCCATTGGTAAGAAATTGCCAAGCTAATTTAGATGCCAGGTATTTCAAATATTGCCAAATTTTGAATTTAATTCAACTAATATAAAATTATATTTTAATAGGTTGGTTAGAAAGTTTTGTTAGTGTTTTTAATCTGTGGCAATCTTTTGAGAAGTGGATAATGGGAAAGGTACAATTCCGTTAAAGTCCCCGCTAAATATCGCCCGGTAGTAAAAGCCAGGTAAAAGTAGAAATATTCATAAATAATTTCAAACTCCTGAATTAAAATGTTTAATTAGATAAAAAAAAACTATTCAGTTTATTAATAAAAGTCAGAAAAATATGTTGATACTTGGATATAATGTGTCCAAAAGAACCGGGCGATATTTAGTGGGGACTCTAACAGAATTGAACCAGGAAAAGTACTGAAAATAATAAGAAAGATGCCAGCTTTTCATAAAACCAATTTGTTAAAATTACAGGAATAGGGGTTTTGAAAAATCTTTAACCATTCCAGTAGTAGTAAGCTAAATTGAGAGTAAACCAAAAAGGTACAGAACTTCCAAACATAAACTTTAATTTTACGAAATTGGCAGGGAAAATTTTTAAAAACAAAACCAAAAAATAGGAAATAACACAGAAAATCAGAAGGAATAAAATCATAACCTAAACTGACCAGGTAAATCAGGTGGAGTATCTTTCTTAACATATTTCCCAGCAACACCATCACTTAAGTATTTCAAATCTTTTTTCTTTGATGACAACATATTTTCCACAAGGTAGATGAATTAAATCTTTGGCCTATTGAAAAAATTACTTCCAACATAAAAATCATGAAAATATTTCATTGGCTGATGCAAGGATAATTTGTATGGCATGTTTGTATTCAAGGTAACTAAATTACAAGCAGGAAGACAAGAAAAACATAAACAGAAACTTAATCCAATAAAGATCAAAGACTAGATAGGTAATTGATCCAATAAAAGTTTTCAACCCACATGGGAAATGATGCATCAAACAAGGGAAATACTAATGTAAAGAGAAACAATAACATTATTTAAGAAAAAGGTAAAAAAACAGCTTCTAAAAGTTTAATAATTCAGTCTAAGGCAAAATGAATGTCCAGGAAAGTAAGCTATTGATACATAGGAAATAAATATGAGTAACACACCTTTAATTAAATTTTAAAAATAATATCTGATCATTTTTGTTTTTGAGGAAGGTTTGATTCAAATATTCTTGTTATAAAAATATTGTGTTATTCCTAAAACTATTTTCAAAATTCCTAAATTCATTGCTCACTTTGTTGACAACATCGTCAACAAAACGAACAAAACAATACACCAGTTACGGTTTCGATTAAAATATAAGTCGTTTAGAGAAAGTTCAGCTCTCGATGTTTTCCGCTATTCGAACCAATCATTGAATGGATAAGTGCAGGACTTATACATTCCTAAATGTTTGTTTATTTACAAATTTCAATTTTCCCGCCTGCCGCCTGGAATAGAAAATAGAAGTTTTGTCGTTTTGTGTTTAATTTAACCACTTGAATTAACGGCTAAAGTAATTCAAAGAATATTGCATCGAAATAATACTCTAGAATACCAGAATAATTTCTATTTCTTATAATTATTTCTGAAGTATTTAAAATGGAAGATTTTCAAAGTCCTTGGATAAGAGCGGTAATACTGGAGCATGCATGTAAACATGGCATGAAAAGTGTGATTAAACGTTAGTTACATGTCTTTATTTAAGCCTTTAATTTTTTTTATCAATTTCTTAAAGAATCGTAAAACATCGAAGCTTCTACTATATACTTTTATTTTTAACCTTTTGATTTAATTAACTTAAATCTTTAATTTCCAAATTCTAGGTGTAACTCAAGATACTCAATCTTCTCTTTATGAGCATTTTAATACATCTGAATCTACATCATCTGAAGATATAAAAGTAGATCCTCTTGTTTTGTTTGTATGTACATTAAAGGAATTTCGAGATAATCTTTCTCCACTGCAAAAATTCACCCAATATTGGAGTGGCGAAACACCCTCTTATGTAATAGATCTGTTGGAATCAACTTTCAAACAAGACAACTATACTACATTAAAGAAGTTTCTCACTTTGGTATCTGGACTCAAGCTGCTGGTAAGAACTTAATGAATGTATAAACTGGGTTTATTTTTCATTTTGTTCATTTTATGTTGATAGTATAATTGTTTCAATCATGCATCTTACTCATCAAAATTTTTCTGATTTAAACTCATTGCACCTTAAAAGAAAAGTTTTGGGATAATTTAGGATTAGCCGGCCGGGTGCAAATGTGAAGTGTTGTGATAAAAACAAGCAAAGTGTCAAAAACAAGCAAATATCAAAATCAATAACTTTAAAAATATCTCAACTAGCCGGGTTGCTTATATTAATAGTAATGTTTTTAGTTTTTATGTGTATTTATTAAAAATTCTTTCAAGCTTTAAGCTGTGGTCAAGAATTGAAAATTAATTAAAATCTAAACGTTTCGTCCAAACATCATCTGTAGAAGGCATTTCAAAACAGTATCTGCCTCGATGAAAATGATTTTTGATCGATTTTCATCGAGGCAGATACTGATTTGAGACGCCTTCTACTGATGATGTCCGGACGAAACGTTTAGATTTTAATTAATTTTTAATTCTTGACCACAGCTTAAAGCTCGAAATAATTTTAATAAATATGGATCTTACCGGCTGTGAAAGTTTCTCTTTCTTACTTTTATGTGTAATTTGTAAAACGCTGTCAATCAAGTCCCATTGGCCAGATTTGCACCTGGCTAATCCTAAAGTTACCAGTTTTAGTTCATTTGATTTAAGTGTGTAATTTATATATTATTTATTAAATTATCTGAATCTGAATTTATACTTTTACACAGTTGTAACTGTAATCCCCATAATATTATTCTTACTTTAAAATAATTGATTTCTTAGGACTTATTGATCCTGATTGTTGAAAGTCGTGAAACAAGCCTAACTGTTCAAAAACTTTATTCATACTTTCCTAAATGGACTGATGATTATCAAGCTTCTTTTGAAAAAGATTTCAACATAACAGTAAGTAATTCAGTTTATTATACAATTGCTGTCAATTCATGTCTTGATTTGTTATTGAATAATAATAGAAACATAAATTATGCTACTTATATAAAATTTTATTCTTTTGGCTATATTTTGGTACCTTGTGGGATATTTTTTGTTATTTAGAGTTTCTAGGAGAAACGTAGAGGGCAATTAGAAAAAAGTTTTTAGAATCGATTTTGGGTGACATTTTCAATTTTCTCCAGATATAAGCCATAGAAAAAAGTCCTAAAAATGTAGCATTAAACTTTTAATTTCTGGCACTTAATTCCTTTTGTATTATTTTAATCATATAATGTAATTTGCAGCAAAATTATGAACACTAATATGAAATCAAATAAAGTCGGAAGCATCTTATCTCAACATTTTCAAAAAGAAACTAACATAAGAAACTACATCTTAAACATAATGTTTATGCACTTGGGTTAACAATCATAAATTATATTAAATTATGAAGAAAAATGGATGCTGAGCAGTATATAGTCATTTGATAGAAAAAGTATAGACAAGCAGTTTTTTAAATATAAAAAGGAAAAAATATCTTTGCTTAAATGAAAAAAAAATTGATTTATCAATGTCAGAATTATAAATAAACTTAAAAATAAGTTAGGTAGTATTAAAACAGCAGTCTAATTCTTACACAAAGTAAGTTTTAAATTAGAACAATGATAATCTTCCTTTTTTTTACTTTCAGAGCTCAAAAGTGTCAGAAAAAGTTAAAGAAAGTAATACACATTGTAGAAGGCTCATCTTAAAACTTGCTGCTGACAAAGCTTATAGGATAAAGTATATTGGAAAACAGTATGAAGCTGATCTTAATAGGCTTACAAAAGAATTCGATACATATCTCTCTGAAGTCATATCAAATCTAGAATGCAGCATGGGTCCTACAATTCTTGAAAAAGTAAGTTTTTGAAATATGTTCTTCAATTACATATTTGTGATTGAGATGGAGGTACGGATGTAAAAAATGAAGTATGCATACATAATAAGTATGCGTTGTTATACTACCATACTTCATAAAACTTTGAAGTATTAATGTATTGATCATTAAGTATTTTAAACAAGAGGGAAAATTGTGTTTAGGTAAGTTTCAGTTTACACTTTTCAAGTGATCTTCCTGGATTAATTTTAAAAATTCTGTTTTATTCTTGACACTTCTGAATAAGATTAGGCAATTCAGTTTGGTTAAAAAAATTCTAATAGATGAAATAATTTGTAATTTTATCATTTTATAGTCAAATTTTGAATTGTGTTATTAATATTTTATGGTGGTTAAAATTTTTTTATTGCAGTTGGCCAATGGTGAAATAAGTTCAAAATCTGACGACTGGCCTGTCCAGTTTCTTATTGAATATATGTTGCCAGGAATTTCTGAAGATACACTGATAAGATACCTTGAAGATTTTGAGGTTAACTTTAACACAGATTCCACACCTTGCCTTCAAAACTGCTTAAATCCTTTTGAAAGCATGAGTGAGGATGAAAGGTATGCTATAAATTTTTGAATTAAATAGGCTGCTACTAATTAACAATTGATTAACTAATTAGGCCCATAAAAACTGGTTTAATTATAACTTAAACTTTTAATTATGTGGCTGACTGCCATGAAAATCTCTTCGAGGGGTTATACCACACTACACCACACTGGTTAAGGTTATTATTATGAAGGTTATATGCTATTTAGTATTGTAAACCCCCCTAAAAAAAATTGGAGCCTTTCATAACCTTTTTTAAAGTTACCCTCTCTATATATACATAGTCAATAGTTTAGCGTTGACTTTAAAAATAACTCAATTTATAAAGAAACCTTTTTAATTTATTATTTTTTCTAAAAATTAATTTACATTAATCTGTGTAATAGATAATTTATTACAGACCTAGGCATACTTTATTGTAATGGGCAAACTACCTGTGTATGAGGTAGCAAAAAATACAATGAAATAAAAATATACGGGTCTGGTTTGAAATTCTGACATCATCATCAATGCAATTAACAGGAAAGAAGGAGAATTGGCAGGCAGTTGAGTGTCTGGCAAATGAACGGATTCTAAAAAATACAATGTAGTTGTACAATGACAAAAATAATAAAGTTAACACCATAATACACCCTTAATAGAGAGACTGATAAACAAAACTAGAAACTCAAAAAGAATATTTTTCTTTTTTATAATTTGTTATATTTGAATTCAATAAATTATTTAACTACATAATTAAAGTGGATAACATAGCTGTCTTTTGTTTTTAAACATTCTAATCAAAGAATTCATACAAATAATTTGTTTTAGTCAATCTGAAAATGAAGACCTTGATGAAGATAGGCCTGGCTCTGTAAAGGCTACCCCAGACTTGGATTTTGCTTGTGATTCAGTATTAGATGTGTTAGATAGTATGTAAATGTGTGTATGTATGTTAAAAATGGTAAATGTTTTTGCTTTTCAATTCCACACAATTTTTATCACTTAAATTTTGTTTTTAATAAAGTTTTACTCTGCATTGTTGAAGCATTTTGTTTTCATTTTCATTTTTTTTAATTTAGCCATTCTGGACAGAACACATCTCTAAATTTCCCCTGAAATATACTGGATTTTTGGTGGTCTAACTGATAAATATTGTTTGTGGCAGTGAAGTAATCACACAATAAGTACTTTATTTAGAACTTAAGTTTCTAAGTTTAATTATATTTTCCTAGTAAAGTTTAGGATTTTTTTTATTCTAATCTGAAAAGTATATTCAACTGTCCAGATCGTACCCTAACTTTATAAAATATGAGGATTATTCGGAAAGGGAGTTTCCCTTTGTAAGTAAGTTTTCCAACAGAGCTTTATTTCTAGGAATGTAAGTTCTGGAACTGTGTAATTAGTTGGGTGTGGGGGTATTCCTATAGTGACGTTTTAAATTGCCATTTTGGTACATTTCACCTCATATCTAGCCCTTTCTAGGTATTATGAAGTGAAACCTAAAAAGTTAATTGGAAAAGTAAAGGTATCCCTCCCATCATCTATTTTCAACATAGTTTATTGTGAGATGAAAACTTGTCATAGTGGGTGACAAGTTTTGATAATCAGGTGTCATGAAAGAGTGACACTAAGGAAGGGGGTCAGCTTGTCACTGTTGACTTCAAGAAAGAGAAATCCTATAGTACCTGCAACACATCTCTATCTCCTTTATTTTTTTAAAAATACTTTTACTAGCATTCTTTACAAGCAATACCAGGTATAGTACGGGTGAGTTAGAACAGTGGTATGCAAAAACATGCAAGTATTTAAAAAAAAAAAAATTTTTTTTTATTTTCTAGAAGTTTTCCTATTTTACCAGGTTAGACTGTTATTGTCAAATATATTGTAGGTTTGGATCAACATGTTGAGCTATTTGTGAATATAATGAAATTAAAATGTCTTTCAAAATTAACTAATTTGATGCACATTAGGGTGTTCCAAAAAGTGCGTTTTTTGGTAAAAGTTTGAAAAGTGATCGGGCAATTAGCTAAAAAGTTTCCTTTTGGTGTTAGAAGGTCAGTTGCAAAATTAAAACAATTTCTGTCCACTCTAACTATTGCCTCAACGAGAGCGAAATCTCTATAATGAGAGGAAAACAACCTCTACCACTATCAGAGTATGTAACTGCAAAAAATCATAGTTCAGCTGCTAATAGTTTTCGCTGAACTCGATTACGCGGCGAAAAACCAAAAACTTCAACTTTGACCTTAAAAATACCCCAGAACTAATAGTCACATCAATTAGCTTTCCGTTCTAGAATGTTCTCCAAACATTTCTCTACAAATATTTCAAATTTCATAAATTTCTGTCAAGTAGTTTTTGCGTTGTGAGAGGTCAAAGAGTTGAAAAATAAAAATTTCTGAAACAGCGGCGGTTACTTTTATTTAATATAGAGAGATACTTAGAAAAAACCCTTGAAAAACTATTATTTTCCCAAAAAAATTTTAGTGGGGTTTTTCCAATGTTAATTATGTGGTTTTTTTTTTAAATTGGGTAGACTGTTTAAAAAAATTAGTTGCTTTTGGTGAGTCAAATTGGTTTTTTCAAACTCTCGTGGGTTACTTGAAAATTTGGTGGGTATTTCAAATTACACGGTTCACAAATTTGGTAAGAGTTTTCAAAGTTTCATGTTAATTTTCATTTGCCTGGTAGTTTCTTTAAAATTTATGATGGGGCTTTTCAAAGGGCTATAGGTTATTTAAAAAATTGGTATTTTTTAAAAATAGTTCTGCAAGATTTTTACAAGTCAAAAAAAGTGTGTTCTTTCAAATTTGTAACCAAAATTGGGTTTTTCAAAGTTTCATGGGTTGTTTAAAAATTGGCTTTTTTTAGAGTTCCACGGGTTAATTATGATTAAAATAGGTTCATTCAAATTTTAATTTATAATTGAGTTTTTCCAAAGTTCAGATCATGAGTTTTTATAAAGTCAGTTCTTACAAATTTAATTTTTTTTTAAAGTTAAAAGTAAAGTTGGAGAAGAAATTAGTCTTCTGAATTTCTCCTGCGAGATCCCCTGAAAACTCCCCAAAAGTAGCTTCAAAAACATTTTTGTGAAATTACACATGCTGAAATGAAAAAAAAATTAGGAGGGCCTTCAAACCTTCCTTTTTAGTAATAGGATTTTTTGTTATTTTTCTATAGCGTAAGGAAAATTTTCAAGGGCAGGGTATAAGTATACCCTGCAATTCATACCAAGAGGGTATGTGGCTTGCGTCAACCTTATCAGAAGGAAAAGTGTTCCATTCCGGTATCCAAAAATGAGTTCAAATATAATATTTTAGGGACAAAAAATTGCTGGAGAAAGACTCCCACTTTCACATAAAACTCATTATTGGTTCATGTCTCCTTAAATTTTGATACCTAAGTTTCTATTACTTATAGTTAAAGGAAGTTGGTAGACCTGAAATTATCGTGAATAAAGCTTGCATTCAAATCAGTTGATATACAATCTGAGCTAAGCGAGTCAGACTTTAACTTTTGAGCACTCCACTGAAAACAGAATAGCTGTCCTTCTTACTATGCAAATGGAAAACTATTATTGTTTGTAGAATATTTTTTTTTATTTGAGAAATACCATTAAAAAATTATGATAAAAAAAATAAAATTTATGAAATACATATTTAATTTTTACACAATACTTCCAATGAACTTTATAACCTGCATATTAACTTGAATACATATATGTTGGGAGAAGATTAAGGAAAATAAAAAAATTGGTGCATTTTTAAGAGAATATATTTGATACCAGCTTTTCATCATGTTTATTATACTGTAGTTTTAGTGGATAACCAATAACATAAAATATGAACCCAAAGAATGATAAGTAAACCTACAGAGCACTTGCACAATTTCTTCAAGTTCTATAGACACCTGTTATCTTCAATGATAAAGTTCAGTAAAACAAGATTATAAGCAGAAAGCATTTGACCATTTCGGTCAAAGAGGTTCTACCTATAATTAAGCAATCTTGATTTAGTCTCAATTACTTTAATATTGCAGTTATGAGACGAAGACTTTTAAATCACCATCAGTTTCAATACCAACTTCTTCAAAGAATTGCTTTTTACTCTTGGGATAACCTTCCAAAATAGCATCTATCATGTCATTGGCCATGCGCTTTCTCTTCTGCCACTCTTTGCAGTACTTTTTACGGCCATTATAAATCGCATCTTTTTCTTTAGGCCCGATTCCAGCAGAGTTAGTTTCCAAAGTTTTTAACTTAGCTTCTAGAATTGGAATTTCTTTCTTGAGAACTTCTAATTGAGTTTCAGCTTCGGCAGTTGTTAAGCTTTTATCCAAAACTCCAAGGTTAGATTCGAGAGATTTAATTTTTTGTTGAATTTCCGTGAGAGTGAATGTCAAAGTGTTGATCTCTGCGTCCATTTGTTTTAAATCCACTTTCTCTGATTGGGCAAATTCATTTTGATCTACAAAATATATTTTCTGCTTACCGTAAGTTTTTTCCTTGATCTTTGCATCACTCACTAGCTGATCAAGAGCTTTCACAACTGCTGTTTTGCCGATTTCTTTGTGTAAGTTATTGAAAATGTCGATAGCACTGTAGGGGCGATTTTGTTCTTTCAAGTATGAAAGAATTTTAGAAGTGTCATTTTTGCTCATGATGGAAAATTTTCCTTGCCTTCGAAATCTCAATACCACTAAAATTTCTGAACTAAGAGTGAGTATTCGATACCTTTTAATTTAACAACATTGAATGAAATTTATATGAATTTCGAAAGTTCTCTTCTTTTCGCGGGTTCGGCTCTTGGAATGTTTTTGTTTTGGTTAAATGGAAGAAGTCAAAGTTTACTTTTTTTATGAAAGTTTTTTTTAAAAAGCTGAAACAATTTAAATAAATTTATAAAATATTAAAGGTTTTAAAATAGAATGTAATTAATCAAAACTACTATTCCAGAAGTTTCCTTAATTTAAATGGATATTTCTTATTTTTATGAAATACTGAAAAGCCAAGGCACAACTCAACCTCAACTTCCTAATTCTAAATGTAAACAAACTGTCTACTAGGTCTTTTGGCTGTGTTTTGTTGAAAAAACTAAAAAATGAAGCTTACGAGCGCTCTATTTATTGGAAAATACAAATTTGTCAAACGTATTCCTGGTAACATATGGAAAGGAAAACATCGTTTTGTTCCACCCATAACCACAAAAGACCGATTAGAAATGTGGAAAAAATTAATGTACGAAGAAGAGGTCATGATGTATCTGAAGAATCCTTACCTATCTGAAGAACAAGAGAAGCTGTGGTTGGAAAAACATCCTGAACCGGTAGAAAAAGTTTTTCCTGATGTGGATCCAGATTTAGTTCCTCTCAAAAAAAGAACATTTGGTCATCATTTTGGTAGACTGAATATCCATTGGGGAGATCATGATTTTCACGATGAGGTCAAAAAAGTCTGATCTGAAGTTTTTAAATTAAATAGAACTGTAATCAAGATTGATTTATAATAATTCAATGAAATAAAATTGTTTTAAATCCTTAATGAAATTACTATCAATCATAAAATATATTCTATATGAATGTATGCATATCGTTTACACTTTAGGGGAGAGTGGGGATGAATGGAACAAATTTCACATTTATACTAATATTGCAAAAAATTTATATTTTTGAATCCTGGGTACTTACGTATTATCCCATCGACCGTTCAGCGGCCGCCTAATTCAGCGGCACAGTTATGGTAAAGTCAATCGGATTTGATAACGTTTTCGGATTAAGCGACACAGTCGACGAGATAATACGTAAGAACCGAATCCTGTAACAAGTTTAAACCATTAATTAATGATTGCATTATAAATAAATGAATTCAATCATATAGCCATTATTTAATTCACAAGAAAAGTTTTTATCGATGCATGTATTTTGTCCCATTCGTCCCTGTGATGGGGATGAATGGGACACGAGTGGGGATGAATGGGACAGTTAAAAAAAAGGTAAGAAATTTTCAAAATAACAATGTATGCACATTGTTTAACATTAAAAGGACCAACACACAAATATTTTCCAAACAAAAAAATTAAAATGGCATATAAAGCAGAAAAAACAGCCTAATTTATTTAACTTCATGTCTAGTAAAATTAACATAAACTGAAGCAAGTTCTTTTGTTCTCTCAGTTCAATGGGGGAGGCTTAATGTTATTTCTATTAATTCTACTCGCTCTTGATGGGTTTGTAGTGCAAATATAGTTTTTAATGTGTGGCGAAAACCTCCCGAAGCCATTTTTTTCCTTGCGGTTACATTTTCCGACCATTCTGAAGGAACTTTTCTTAAAAATTAACTTAAAAAACAACCTAGATTGAATAATTGTTTAACAATAACATATTTGAGATGAAAGTTGCAATTATGTGCTCATTAAATAGTTGCATATTTGCACATTAAGAAGAATGCATATTTGCACTTCAAGAAGTTGCATATTAGCACATAAGTTAGAAATATAAAACATACATTTTTGCCCCAACTTTAGTTACCTTATCAGAAATTACTAAAATGAGTTGAATATAGCAAGCTATTGATAGAAAGTTTTAAACCAGGAAATGAAGGGAAGATGGAACTGTCCCATTCATCCCCACAGCTCTTGTCCCATTCATCCTCATACCCACTTATTTTTTAAAAACTAAAATTTGGCTAGGAAAATAACCATGAATTTTCTCCATTCAAATTGTAAACTATACTAATATAAGTACATTTTCAATACACAGTAAAATATTTAGCTTTAGTAAAATTATTTTTAAATAACTTTTTATAAGTAAAACAAAGAAAGTTACTTTGGGTATGGGAAAACACATTTATTTAGTGGTCCAATTTCTACAAGAATGGAAGCTGATGTTAATAAACACATTTGTTGAATAGGCTATGTATCCACTGGGTGAAATATCAAATATTTAAAGTGAAGTTAAGGTATAAAAAATTGAGTCGTCCCATTCATCCCCTGTCCTATTCATCCCCACTCTCCCCTACAATTACAATTATATCCCTATGTTAAAACAAATAATTAGTGCTATTAAACATACAAGTCCAATTGTGTTTGTCGGTATTCTTGAAACCATACACTTCCAGGGCCGTGTTGTGGAAAAATCGCGCCCGGGGCGGATGGCTTTTTTGTGCCCCCTCCCAAATATAATTTCTTTACATTATTCTTAGATAGATTCGCAAAAAAATGTTTGGGCAAAAATTTGGCGCCCCCTGAACACGTTCATCGTGGTTCCGTTGGAAAGTATTGAAGAATATACGAAGTCCAATGCTAAAATAATTTTAAATTGCAAAAAAAAAAATTTGGGCACAAATTCAGCGCCTCTCTTGAATACCTGAATACTGCGCCCGGGGCAGACGCCCCCTTCGCCCTTCCCTTAACACGGCCCTGTACACTTCTAATTAACTAATTCTAACCATACACATTAGCTTAATGAAACCAAACCATACACATTAGCTTGACACCGGCATAACTAGGATTTTCTTATCAACAGGATGAATCAAAAGTCTATAGACATTTTAAAAATTTAGGTATTTTAGAATTAGCCCGGTGCAAATGTCTCCAATTGGACTATATTAGCAACATTTTATTATTTACACACAAAAATATTGCCAAAATTATAAGAAACATTGCTAGTTGAGAGATATTTTAATGGTGTTTCATTTTGATATTTGATTATTTTTGGCAATTTAGCATAAAAGTTGACTATTTCACCCAGTTGAAATTTATTAAAGATAGAAAAATTGAAAAAATAGATTTAAAAATGGTTTTTATTCTCGACATCGGTTGCTCTGGGGATATTTTTTAGGAAAATAAAAAAAAAAAATTAGTTCAATATAATGGTAGTAGATAGCACCAGCATAGTCAATGGTATCTGAATTCGATTGAAAAATTAACCCACCATGCTGTCTGGTAGTATGACCCACAAGTTAAATTTAAAAGAAAGATTGGATAAGTTGTTTACAATGAAACATCCTGATAAAGAATTGTCCCCCAGGACCTTCCATAATCTCCTCATAACCAGGTTGTTCTCTGAAATTAAACCCATACTTCTGCAAGAAACGATTTTACCTTTATCCCATCTTAGGGTACGATTTTTCTATACGATAGGTTATGATCTTAGGTCCCCGATTTTTAGATTCCAATAGCCAGCACAAATCTGAAACCGGAATTACCTAGGGTATTTAGTGGAGTGCTCATAATGCATGGGCGCCACTTTAATTTTTTTTAAATGCTTAAATTTTTTTTTCTTCATGTATAAGGAGGTCTAATGGAAAAATAACAATCAAAACTTTTTATTGCTGTAGTAAACGATGAAAAGGATTTTCAGCCTTTAGACATTTGTATTTCAAGTTCAATAATTTCATTCATTAAAATTTTTATAGCGAATTTGAAGAATAACGTTTGTAGCAATTGTTACTATCAGCAAGAGAATATGAGAGATGGCTCGAGGCTCATTTAGACTTTTCACTTTCTTTGTTTATTTTTAAGGAATCATCTTAAGTGACAAGTTTAGTAATTGAGGTGTTTGCTGCAACAAGGAGTTAACTCCAAAATCAGAATCCACATCAAAAGACTCCACCTTGATGGTAGTAAGGGTTAGTTGCCAAGTTAGTGCTATTTTATGGCAAAGTATAACTGGGTTCGTGACCATGGTCATCATTTTTTATCGCAAAACAAAGTATAAAATTAGAAGAATGACTTTACAAATATTCATTCTAGTGGAGTTAACTGTTTGTGCAGCAAACACCTCAATTGCCTTTTCACTCTTCTGATTTTCTATATGTAGGAGTGATTCACCAGCGAGGATCACTTAGGAAGAAAATTGAAAGTGAAACAGTGTATAGTATAGTCCGACTGCCATGAGAAAAACTTTGACAGAAGTTCAAATCTAAATGATAGTCACTAAAATTTGGCACATTTTATAATTACCATCACCTCCAAAATTGAGGGGAATAACCTGTTTCCATAACAATCACCACAATATTGTACAACATCGAAAGTTTTTCTCCTGGCAGTCAGACTATAAATGAGCCTTCATTGATATAAGATTCCTCTTTATATAGGAGGATTTAAACACCTCAATTTATTAGCTAGAGAAATAAACTTTTTGCATGTTAGTCCCTTGCATAAATATTGTCATAGTCCAGAATCATTAAATTAAATAACAAGTTTTTGTGTGAATTGTCAGTACCCCTATATTGATTGCAAAGGAGGTCTGGGTGTTATATCCAAAATAATTTTTGTCCACTTAATGGGATAACTTTTGACAATGATAAGGTTGATAACAATATCCAATTGATAATAAAAGCAATTTAGGTTACAAGCTGCAAGCAGTCTAACTTGTATTAAAATTTATACTGCGTAATCCTGGGAATTCATAATCATAGGACCAGCCTTGTTGGGCTTTGAGCCTGTAGCTGGTCGTCAGTCTTTGTATTTGTAATCCTCATTAAATCATGGAGGGGGAAAGCCCAGTAAAAACTATTCCGGCAAAAACTTTTTTGTATTATTTTAGATATTTTTAAATCAAATAACTTTTTTTTATACATTTTTGATTTCTGGGAGCATACACAAAATTGGTTAGTACAAAGGAATAACAAGTAAATTATAAAAACAAATTTATTGTAAAAGCATTGCAAGATTAGACAAATACATGCACTTAATAAGTACATCATTATTCACTTATTAAGTACAATTCATACATGATTTATTCATTGATGGCTTTCACAACTAAATAATACTGGTAACTAAAATCTCAGAAAGGATATACTCAAGCACAACAAACATTAGTACTTTGCCACAAATATAACAAAATTCAAGCATCATAGAGCAAATGCAATATTAAAAATGCATTTTTAAAACTATTTTAAATCGACAGGGAGGGTTATAATGTAAATGGCACTTCTGCAGATAGTATGACTATATTAAAAAAAATCTATTGTTATATTCTAGCTTCAATTTATCTAAATTAAATTACTCATACACCTTATAAATTACTATTGTTTATTTAAAATCTAAGTAAACAGTATACATAACTTTGAACTATGAAATGCTAAGTTTTTAATCTAACACAATTAAAGCACAGGCAAGGAAGACTTGGAATAAATTAACTATAAACTATTCATAAATTGAGAACTTGATATAATAATCTATGGTTATAGGAATTCGAAATCAGCAGTAGGAATTTATTGCTTTTTCTAGGATGCTTATTATGCTGAAATCCTTAGTTTCACTTTGTAAGTTTTCATACAGACTACTGTCTCACCCTAAATACTTTCTAGGTTTAAGTTAAAACATTTATTATACTATGACTGGTTTGCTTTTGTTAACATCAAATTAATGTTTCCATTTAGCTAAAAAGCAAAGGTAACCATAGTCAGGCAGGATTGTTAATGATATGGTTAAGTTCTTTAAAACATACCTACACAGGGTTGGAAAAAAACCAGGTTTTTTTCAAAAAAACCTAAAAAACCCGGACTGAAATTCTTCCCTAACACATAAATTCAAATATTTCTGATTGTTTTCATTTATGAATACATTGAATAAATAGTTCATCAATTCAGCTATTAACTAAGTGACTTAATTAATTAAAATTAATTTTATTTAATTAAAAAAAGTTAAAATTATACATAACCATAAAAAACCAAGGGAGTCTGTTTAGAGCATTAAAAAACCATCTGGTTTTTATAATGCATATTATATTTAAAAATCCAGTGCTTATTTGATTAAAAAACCAATTGGTTTTTATTATGCATTCAAATATCCAGTTCCTTAATGAATTAAAAAAACAAATAGTTGTTTTTTATAAATAAAACCAAGGCATTATTCATAAAAACCAAGGCCAAGGATTCTTTTTAGAGCATTTAAAACCAACTGGTTTTTATAATGCACATTTAAAAATCCAATGGATTAAAAAAAAAACAATCGGTTTTTATGATACATTCAAATATCTAGTCTAGTTCTAAATGAATTAAAAAAAAAAATTGTTTTTTTTATAAAAAAAAAACCAAGGGAGTCTTTTTAGAGCATTAAAAAACCAAGTGGTTCTTTATAATGCAAATTTAAAAATCCGGTGATTAGTTGATTAAAAAAACCAATTGATTTTTATTATGCATTCAAATATCTAGTTCTTAATGAATTAAAAAAAAAACAAGTTTCAAAACCAAACCACTCCAGGTTTTTTATAAAAAAACCAGGAGTCTTTCTAAGAAAATTTCAATTGGCTAATTGTTTTCAAAAAATTGCATAGCTTTACAGCATTAATGTCAGAAGCATTCAACATATTTTGTTCAAAAGACAATATTTGAATCAATAAATGACTTTAAACCCAAAAGTTTAGCTAAAATTTTTTTGGAAAAAAACCAAAAAAACCATTTTGGTTTTTTTATGAAAAAAACCATTTGGTTTAAACCGTGGTTTAAACCATGGTTTAAACCGTGCCAACCCTGTACCTACATAATACAAACTGCACAGGGTAGGGAGTTTTAAGGGTTCTATTGCAGCCTCTGAATGTGAAGGAATAGTTTTAACTGACCTAATGAAGAGCTGTTGATTGTTTTAGTATTAATTTATTTGATAAAGGAATTTCAGCACACAGCATTGAAAATAGATTTTAAACATAACTAGTAATTATACAATGGATATCAAACGTATAAACACAAAACTTAAATTACCTCAAATGATTAGAGAAAAATATTTCTTTACAATTAGATATAAAGTTTTTCATAGTTTTAAAATGTTGATACAAGATTGATAGTTGTGATGCTTGACTGCCATCATTAATTAGTCTTTAACAATGTATACAAATGTGTTCATTCATAAAAGAATACTAAGCTCAAGTAAAGTAGTTGATTGAGTCTTTTATTGTGTGTTTCTGCTTAAAAGATGATTTATAAAAATCATTTATGCTGACTTAGATTTGGAAAGTAATTTAAATCAAGACTTTTTAAAGATAATTTTGTACTAAGCAGTGATGGTTCATAGGTTATTCTAAGAAGGATATACATTTATAATTTGAAAATTATGAAAATAAAATTTACAAGTTAGAGGTAATTTACCTAACTGAAACCATCATTTTACTATATTAACAGAAAACAAAGACTTGTTAATTTAATAGTACAAGTAATAGTATTACCAAGTAAGGAAGCACTATTGGTTAACATAATTTTAAACAGTAATTAAATTAAAAGTAATGAACAATCTAAACTTTTACAGATCTGACTAAACAAAATGTATTCAGTAACATAAAAGTATAGAAAGCTTTTTTTTCTGCAAAATTTAAAGTTGAAAATCCATCTGTGTTAAACTAATTAAGTGAAAAATAAATTAAAATGCTTAGTTTCAGTTTTTAAAAAATGTCAGAAAGTTACAACGTAAAACATTGTAAGAGAAATTATACCTTTTAGAAATTAAATAAAGCTTTACTTAAGGTGCAGCACGAAACTGAATTTTTGGCCATTTTAAGTTAAGTAACAAACTTGATTCAAAATTTGAAATTAAATTACTTAAAACAAACAAATTTGCAAAAATCCCTCTTAAATGTAATTGCTTCATCCATGATTGTTATATTATATGATTGTTATAGAGTTAGATTTTCTCTTCTCCCAAAAAGTTGGGAAAATAGAGTTGTCATGCTATGCCTTAAGTGACAAAATGATCTTTAATCAAATGTTTCTTTTTTTTTTAAGTTTTCCAGAATGAAAAGGAAAACAATAGTTATAACTAATAGTAGATTAATTTATGCAGAATTTGTGTATATTTATCTCATATAAAATTACATAGTACCCAAATTTTAAGATGCTTGTTTCAATCAAAGTTATGTTGTAAAAATGTTTTAAAAAGTAAGTAGGTAGTCTTTTTGGTTTAGGATAAAGTAAATCTTAATGTATCATAATAGTGAGTTTCACTAGGCACTTTTTCAGGTGAATAAGATAAAAAGAATGCAAGTAATTAATTATGCTAATCTAGATAAGATGGTCGAAATAATTTGAACCTGACTTCAAACTTATTTAATTCTAATACCTAAAATATCTCTTTAATTTCTAAAGAATTTCAATAATATATTCACAAAGGAATTTTCCCATGTATAGATTTAAAAAAAGGTTGGTTTTAAATTAAATCACCACAAAGTAAAGTAAATATTAACAGGGACATCCCAACCAGGGGGACATGAGTCAATTTTTGAAGTGAAGGGAATATATTTCTTCTAATTAGGTATGGAAGGCCTATGTGTTTCAAAACCAAAAAAGCCTTTTCAGTAATTTAAAAAATATTTTCGAGGATGAACCCCTTTTTTCTACCCTTATCCATTTAAACAGGGCTATAACTTATGTAGAATGCAAACTGGTAAAGCAGGTGTGGCTTCTTGTTGGTGTTGAGGGTAAAAGGGGCAAGCTCATTTTTTATTCCCAGTTCAAAAGATAAATAAGGGTGAAGGAGTGAATATTCACACCCTCCCCATTAGTAAAAATTTGGGTTTAAACCTGATATTGTCTTATGTTTTTCAAAAGATTTTTGGGGAGAATTCCTACAAAAACATATTTGAAGGTTTATCAAGTAATTTTCAATAATCATTTTTAAGGCTACAAGGGGAGTGCTCTCTCAGTTTTTAAAGATCGTTGAAACGGAGGGGGTTACATATCTTGACATAGATAGTAAACAGGTATAACCCCCTACAGACCTAACGTAAAGCTTATTTTAACATAATAACAGCAGGTACAAAAACGTGTAAAACATTTTTATACAGGTTGAATTTCAAAATTAAAACCCAAAAATGTTTTGAGGCGAGATACCTAAAACTCTTTTTAGAGAGTAGTTTTCTAGGTAATTTTTTTAGAAATACACATTTATGAGTAAAGATTTTTCCTATTAAAAAAAACAGAGGAAATCAACAAGGAAATCTATAATATTAAAAGAAAGCATTTTCTAAAAGTTCTAAATATGCAATTAACCTTTTCTTTTAATACTTTTTGTCAGTAAAACCTCTATTTGTATCTTTTTTTATAAGAAATTTATATTGCATCCCTCGCTTCAAAATGTTGTCCAATCCCTGGATATCAATTACCTAACTAAGCTCAGTAAAAACTAAATGATTCAAAACTTTACAGGGTAAAAATAAATAAAGGCAAGAATAAAGTTGTATTTTGAAATTTAAAAATCACATAAAAATGCATTACAATAAAGAACACTATTTAAAATTCTTTAAAAAGTTGTACAAAAAACACATAAAATGCATATGAAAAGAACACAATGTTTGCAAAAACAAACCATATTTGTTCATAATAAGTACATTTCTTATGCCATCAGTAATCTTGAATCAAATTATGCAGAACATATGTGACTGCAAAATATTTTTACCAGTCAAACTATGATAAATTAACATATTTGCTACTGCAAAATTTATTCTGAACAAAAGAAGTACGAAAAAAAAATCTTATTCAAATAAATCTCTTCCAGGAAAAAAATTTCATAAAAACTACCCTAATCAGTGGAATGTTAACATGAAAGGACATTCATAACTAATGTAAAGCTCTTAACTAAAAAGGAATAAAATTATCACAGTTAAGAAACTTAATAAGTGCTACTGAATAATTAAAATACCTATTCTGATATTTATATAAATATCTACCAGTAGATCAGATTTATCCTCAACCCAATCTCTTAAAAATTTGAAAGCAACATTTTCAGAATTTAGGTAATTAAAACAAATTAATCAATTTATATTGTAAAACTTGTTTTAAATCTCACAAAGGATCCTTAAACTTACCAACTATGTTAAAAAATTTAAAATGCAAATGAGAGAAATGAATGCATATTTGAATTTTTTACAGGGACCAAAATGTTTTTAAAAACAAAGAATACATGTGTAGAGAGAATTGAACTTGTGCAGCTTATATTGCTAAGATCTAGTAATTTGGTAGAATATATAACTTTAAGAACGCCCGGTGGCGCAGTGGTAGCGCATAGCTCTTCCGTGCCACAGGTCCGGGGTTCGATTCCCGGCTCCCGGGCTGGGCAAGGTCCACTCAACCTTTCATCCCTTGAGTGGGTCGATAAATTGAGAACCAAGCGTGCTTGGGAACTAAACACTGGGGGTCTTGCGTTAGACTGACCACCTAACCGGGACATATGCCTTGCACCCCAGGGCCCCACGGTCAAGAAAATGAAGATGGGCATTGTAGGACTTGGCCCACTATAGGGCTGTTGCGCCGATGAGTTTAGTTTTTATATAACTTTAAATTCTTTTAACCCTCTTCACAGTTCACATATTATTAGAACTTATGGCATATTACTTGACTAGGTCAAGTGATAGGCCATATAAAGCACTTTCTGACTTGTGTGACATGTTTTAATCACTTAAGTAAATTAAGTGTTAAAATTTTTAGTCTTCTGACAGCCTTTCTTTTATTATATTTCAATTTACCCCAATGAAGATTTGGTCCCTGCCACTTCAGTTAATTGAGATTATAGTGAAATTATTATTTAAATTTATACTGTTGCCAGGAAAAATCCTTTTGAAAGTGAAATAGAAAAATAAAAAAGTATACTAGCAAGGAGAAAATTGAGCATTAGAATTTTAGATTGTTAAAAAATGAGATGAACCTAAATGAGAAGCTATCTTATGAATTCAATGAACATAAACATGGGGCAGTTAAAATACTGCATAGTCACCTAAGGGAGGAGTGGGGTTTACTATTGGCTTTTCTTTGTTAACAAGGTGGGATGAGAATGATCTTTCAAAACTATCATGTAACTCGCAAAAATAATTTAAGTTAAAAGTTCTGCAAATGGTTAACTTGAAAACAAAGTTCAATGATGTTTCTGAAGTCAGGCATTTGGACCAAACAAGAAAAACAAACAAAAATGAAATTTTATTATAGGAGTTGGTTGTCTACAAGAAAGGGAAAAGCAGCTTTATGGAATTACAAGAAGGGATTAGTGATTTGTTTATTTCTGCTATCGAAGAAGGGACAAAAGTTCTCCCAAACATGCTTGCATCATATTTTAACAGCCCCTATCAGAAAGTTTATGAAATTAAACAGAAAAAGGTGGGATTTAGAAAATGCCAAATTGTGTAAAGAAAGTAAATATTGAGCAAAACATGGTTCAAAAGCTGTTGGGAAATATTTGGCAATCAGAAATATCTATAAAACATTAGACAAAGTTCCAAGGTCCAGCTAATTAAATCAATCAGTAACAGAGCTCATATACATCTGGATGGAGTCAGTTATGGCTAAATTGATGCAACGAAAGGTGGAAATCATATATTTAATAAGTTAAAGTTATTGCATTTGAGATGCAACAACTCAATAATCAAAAAAGTATTTACAGTGTGTTATTTTTGGAAAGAAAAAAATTAAATAGTAAATTATCTAATACTCATAGTATTTAATTATGAATAAGAAAATACAGCAAAATAGACAAGGGAAAATAATCTTTGGTTTGATATTTAACCAATTATATTCAACAGGAACTTAAACAACTGAAAAATCATATGCCTATCTTGCCTATTTGGTTTCATTATACAAAAGGGTGCCACTTGTTTTTTTGTTTGTTATACTGGATAGTGGATTATAATGCCAACAATAGAGCGGCCCACCAACAATAGTGGCACCCTGTTGTATAATAGCACCGCCTATTTTACTAGGCTTAAATTCACACTGCTTGATTTCCACCAAAGACAATGATAAAATATTTGGTTGGAAAAATAAACACATAGTATTACAAGTAATCTCACACTCTATTCAACACATAATCACATATTTAAAAAAAAAAGAATACTAAAACTAAATACTGAACTCCGATCTACCTTTCAATAAAAGAGATCCAAAGTTACATAAAAAGAAAAAACATATCACAATGATCCTAGCCTAAAAAACCACAGCCACTGGGTCTGGTTTCTTGTCATAGACCACTATGGCAAGCATAGATCACCAAAAACAGCTAGAATCTGTCATCAAGGTACATCTAAAAGTAACAGGAATTCCACTGTACGAGTGAAGTGTTTTTTTGCTTTTTTAAAAGAATATCACAGTATCTTACGGCACGATGCTACTAGAGCCAATATTGTGTTGATCGGTATCCTCCAAGTGTAAGAAAGGGTAGGAAGTACCATTAGTGTTTGAGTGAGATCCGTGGTGACCAGCGATATGTTAGAATTCCTTCCCAAAAAAGTGCGTTGAATGGATGGCTTCAAGTCTGTAAATGCTGCGCCATTAGGTGTCTCCCCCAGTCGAGGAGTTCTGGCCACTGCTTGCATAGCATTACGATGGACATGATGAAACCTGCAGTAGTTAGAATGCGCAGTCTGGAAGGAAAGAAAACAATTAAAAAACTGTGGCGAGTTCTGCTGTCTATCTTGAAAGATTTAGCTATGGTACAGATATAAAATCTACAATAAAATAAGTTGTGGAATCAGACATATGCTATAAAATATTTTTGGTAAAATTAAACAAATGATTTATTATAGATTATTTTCCTCTTTAAGTGTTCTTCTAAATTGTGTTCCTGTTAAATAAGAGTAGTTCAGATAATTTATTTTATATTTATAAGCAGAACCTGCTTAACCCTTCAGTCCCCAGCAGTTTATTTATAAATTGCTAGATAGATCTTCTCTGTTAAATGACCTAGAATTCACCAAAATTATCAATGACTATTATTCAATGGCATTCATGGGTTATGTAGTCAATGATCATGATGATTCCTTTGATGATTTGGGTTTATTGTATAGTAGACATAAAAATAATTTAAAGGCCAGAAGTTTTTTTATTGACCCTACACAAGTTTTTAAAACTTTATTTTTTTTTAAATGTTTAAAAGGTACTACTATTCAAACTAACAAAAAAAGAGCAATATATACCTTGTCTGGATGAATGGCATGAGGATGCTGGCTACTGTAGCCACAAGTAGTAAAACCACTTGGAGAACAGTGAGGACCACATTGATGAGCTTTAGAGCAAGGGCACGGGCATTTGTACCATCCAGGGAATCAAGGGACACCAACTGCTGAAAGTGTTGATGCTGCTGATGCTCCATACGAGAAATCTATTTAAAAGTTTAAATTACAATACTTTAGTTTTAAAACTTTGCATATAAATAAATTAATTCATAAAATATTCAACATAAGAAATTTTTCAGTCAGAAAAAAGTAAGTATGGAAGTAAAGTTAATTAAATACTGATAAAATAAACTACATTGATTAATAAGTCAAAAGAAAACAATTAATGCAAAATATTAACCCTGGTTTGGCAATTATCAAGAACTTCATGAACATCCCGTAGTCTTTCTTCACTTTGGTATTGCACTTTCTCTTCCATGTCAGTCAAGCCCTGTTTTAGGTTTTCAATCTCATTTTGATGCAGTTCAATTAGGTCATTCATTTGTTCTTCAAGTCTCTGAAATTGAAAGAAAATTTATTTGATAACTAGAAAAAAAAGAAATAATTCTGTCGTCAAAATCTCAAAGGTATCCTTTTTACCCAAGTGAGCTCATAGCTCATAAAGTGATGAAAAGACTTTATTACACATTTGTATCCCCTTTCCTTCTATTGAAGTTAAAGTCCAAAACTTTAGATTTTAAGGTTCGATTTTCAAAAAAAATTTTTTGATGGGGAACCTTTATGACACTTTCTCTGCTCTCTCCCAAAAATGTTTAAAACATTCCTTGAACTTGACACTTTATGGTTTAAAAGGGGATTTAGTTTCCTAAATACTTTAGGTAGTTATATTTCTTACAGTTGTTTTACTTAAGAGAATATTTGAAGAAAGGAGTCCTAAATCTTTTTAACAAAAGAAGGTTGTTGATTAGAAAAAGTTTTTGAACCCTTGGCTAGGTGCTTTGTTTTAGAAAAGGACATTAACCTTTAGAAAATGACATAAAAACTCTCCCTACCTCATATCTGTATCTCTCTTCAAGTAAGGACTGGTTCAAAAAAGAATATTCTCGTTGTACCTGAGACTAAGAAAAAAAAACATTCATTGATTAATAAACAATTGACATCACCAACTAATAAGAAAAAAAATTCAGAAAAACTAAAATGCTACTTTGAAAAATGTAAACCTATTATGAACTGAGAGGAGATGTTTAAAAGATATCTTAAAGTTTAAAGAATACTTTCTCAGTTGGATTACATACAGCAGATTGTATTGCTGACTATTTGTCTGGTAATTGTGGGCCACCACAAAGAGCTAATTTCAGTTAAGTTACATAAAGAACAAACTTATCTTAAAAGTAATTTAAATCAATGTGAACAAAAAGCTACTTTAATGAAATGTGGGCTTTTACAATGCCATAATAGCTCAACATAATTACATTTAGGCATATAGGGATAATGCAAAATTTTAATCTGAAAAAATATCAATAAGTTATACTTTTATGCAAAATGTTTTTATAGTATTTCAAGGAACCTATTCACCCTAAACACAACATTAAACAATTCTTCAAACTTACAACCATTACCACCTACTTTAAGAGCTTCAATATCCTCCATCAGATGCTGATATTCCTCTCTGCGTTCTCGAAGCTCTTGAAGGATTGGCTCCAGGTCAGCCACAAGGGGGGTGATAGTGGGGGTGGAGGACTGGTGATGACGGGGACTGGGGAGGCTGGAACCTGGCGGTACTTGTGCCTGGCCCCCAGAACCAGAAGTGAAGCTTGAGCTCTCATCGTCAGATGCATACTTGGCACTTGAGAAGAAAGCAAGTCAGTTGAGAAATGTGCACTAAAAATCTTTCTAATAAAGGATCCCGAAGAATTAAATTAAACTACAGATAGTACATAACATTATTACAAAATAGAAAAGAACAGAGAATTTACATGGGTTCTGCAATCACACTTTTATATAAGTGTAAGAGAAGGCAAGGAAAAGCAGAAATAATAAATGACAGGCATTAAAAACTCAGACTTTTGCACTGCATTTTTTGTCAAGTAAGTTTCAAGGAACTGTGTAACTGTACTGTACAGATCTCTGTACATATAACACAGAAAGTATAGATGCTCCAAAGGCATAATAATTTTTAAATGATTTAAACATTTTCAGTTTGGGGAGAACATGGTTAGATGCCAACATTCTCCAACTACACTAAATGCAATTTAAATGTTAGGGGAAAGCTTATAAATAATGTGTCTTTTACTATGCTATTGATTAAAGACAAACAATTAAAAGGAATCATTCTTCAAAACAATCATTTCAAGTATATGCTTTTTAAAAACTGGATCAATAAAAAGTATCAAAGCACATTTTCTATAAAACTGCATTAAGAAATGTAGGAAAATTCTGTGATCTTTAGCATCATTCATTGAGACAAGAACATGGTGTGGTTATTTGCTCAAAACATACCTGCAGTGTGTAAATGTTGCACTACCATGAATGTTACGTTGAGTATCAGAGCTTTCTTGAGGCAATTCTAAAAATGGAAAATGATGTAAGATATTTCATTTTGCAAAGATAAGCATTCATTTGAAAATCCTTTTTCCTCATTTAATATTTCAAAAAGGAATAAAAAAACATTTTACAATTCATATTTTAAAAATATTAGTATTAGCATAGTAGCACAGAAGTATTAGATAAAAAAAGCTTTTTATGAACATTATTTTAGTGTTATGATCTCCACAATATTTTCAATCCATACAGTGCAACTTGGATAACTTCAATGCCTTGAATTCAAAGTCATGGATATTCAAAGTTTTCTTCTGGTCCCTTGAACTTTCTATTAAATCAATGTTAAAAAATTGTGGATGATTTGAAGTTTAACTTTTTTAATTCAAAGCTTTCTCACAAAATTTTGAAATTATGATGATTTTTTTTGCCATTCATCTTTATAAAAATCATTACAGGAATAACAAAAGAAATGTCCCTACTTTTCCATGAGAATCTCAGAATTAATATTCACCGTTTCTTTGTGTAAACCTCACAATCAGAACAAGAATTTAATGATTTCTTAGTAGAAAAGGTTACTGACAGGTTGAAAGATAGAAAGTAGTAGTATTTTCAATCACCCAATAAATTTAGTATTACAGGTAAAAGACGGAGAACTTTTTTATTTCGAAGTCTTGGGATAATTCATAGTGTTTTAGCGGTTCCCTCAGCTTTGAATTATTCAATTTGCACTGCATACAAGTATCTTGACTTTTTTGTTAATAGGATGCTATAACTTAAAACAAGTACTCACTTTCTAGAGAACTAATGTTGTCAGCACTACCAAAGCGGTTCTTGATCAGATGTGCAAATTCTCGAGGCTTGGACATCACAGTTCTGTGTTAGTAAAAAAACATTTAACACCAAAGAAATTTCAAATGTTAATCAAACACCATCATAATAAAAAAGAAAATAATCTTACTCAGCAGCACTATGAGTAGCTTGTGTTAAGCCAGATAATCCGCCTTTTATATTGCCAACTACACCACTATCAAAACAAAATGGAACTGATTGAAAACTACACTAAGGAAGCCTTTCTAATTGACTCTTACAAAAAAGTCAATTTAAAAGTTAAAGAAAAGCTTTTTACATAGCACTTGAAATTAAAAAAGCTATAAATAACTAAGCTATTACTAGCTAGCAGTGAAAAACAAGCTTAAAGGTTTAAAATATTACTGTGAAAATGTGTAGAACAAAAATTACAGAAAAATCAAAGAAACAAGTAGAATGCTAGTTTTTTTTTAAAGTATTTTTACAAACAATAAAATGCATTCAGACCTAAGGGCTGAAAAAATTACAGCAATTAAAATTATTTAATGATACTATTTAATGAAAAAATATTCACATTGTGTCAACTTTTTCTGAATGGATTGTTCTTCAACCAAAAAATACCAAATAGAACCATTAGTTATTAGTATAATGGATTTGGCTTATTTTGTACACCTCAGATAATTGGATAAGCTGCTTGTAAGACAAATATTAAGGAATAAAAAAAAAAATTTTCAAATGATGCATGTATTTAAAAGGTAATTTGTTTTGTTAAAATATCATTTAAAAAAAACATGATAGAAAACATGAAAAGAAATTGATTTCTGGCATAAATACTGAAGATAACTTTAGTTTATGTTGATAACCAAAACCACTAATAAATTTACAGTTAATTTTTTGGATTTATACCCATTGTAAAATCAATGATGATAAAATTGATTTATTTCATGAAATAGGTAAGAAATGTTCATAATGTAAATACTTAATTAAATAAATCCAGATAAATTAAAATGGTCATTTATAGCCATTTAATCCTTAATTAGAGATGCAAACAATTTTAATTAAGCTTAAAGAAATAAATATAAAACAATATTTAGCATTTCAATAAAATTCTTGATGTAATTACCCAGAGAATCCAGTTATTCCTTCTTTGATGTTCACACCAACATCCCTGAAAGGAGGAAGTTGAATAAAATGTTTTTATGATTTCAAGATAGAGCACAAAAAAAGATGGATATTTGATGCACTATTTAAGAACTTTTTCTTAATCAGCATAGTTTAATCATACTAATTGCTTATATGCTTAGTTATAACACTATTTTATTTCCAAGCAATTTTATCATCCTTAAAAGTTATAGTAGTTAATAATTAAAGAATTACAATACTAGACAAAACATGAGTGAAAACAGTAAAATGATTACATAAAAAAAAACTGTTCTGATCACTTTCCTCCCTTTCATATGATGGAAATTTTAAGCTTAACTTAAAGAGATTCTTTGCCATGGCTACAGTAAGATGTATAAGTTAAGTACAAACATTACATATAAGAAAATGTTTCTTAATATTTAACTTTAAATGTTTCTTACTTTAAACCTTGTCCAACATCTCTTAGCACTTCTCTGGGTTGCCAATGGCTGCTGCTTAGCCCATGAGTTTCAAGATCTCGAATCCTTTTATTGTAAGTTTCCAGTTTCTTCTGGAGCTGTGCAATGGCTTGAGCAGATTTTAAGTTCTTCTTTTCAAACACACTTTTGATTCGTTGGAGTTGTTGCTTGTCCGCACTAGATGCAAGTTTTAAGTACTCATTGACATTTTCTGGAAACAAGGATAATCAATTAAACTTGGCAGTGATATAACAATGAGTCCCTTAAGCAAAATATCCTTATGCAACTGCAAAAAGAGGGTTTCTCAAGAGGCTATCAAGTTAATTAAATATTCAGGGTGCATCAAAAGGTTGTTATCAAACTTCAAGTGGGTGTAGATTACTTTAAAACTAATCAGATTCACTAAGTGGAGTTCAAACCTCACTATCCATTTTTCATTAGTCTGCCACAATAAATGAAAAATAGATTGTTGTGGGCAAACAGTTGAGTGTGAAAATAAAATTCATTGCCAAATATCATGTTCACAATAATTAATAAAATAAATCTTCAAAAATGACAACAAAGTTTTTAATGAGCCTTTTGAAGATGATCCTTTGAGGACTCCTCAGTTTTACAAGGTTTCGTAAAATTTAGCAACAATTGTACAAACTACACATAAATAGGAAAAACTTAATTAAGTTTTAAGATTCAGAATTAAAATTTATAGATATCACATTAATTAAATTATCAAGTTATGTTACATCCTATTACTAAAACTGTTATAAAATTTATTTCATCGAATAAAAGTTATTTGCTTAAAAATTAAAGAAAAGATCACAAAATTTCCCTGACTGAGGGCCCTGGGCTGCTAGGGATATGCCCTCGTTAGATGATAAGCCTAACAAGACCTGTTTTAAGAAGGTTTAGCAAAATTTCGATATTTTAAAATAACTTTTAAGTATAACACGCAAAAATTATGACTGAAGTTCACAGTTTAAGCTACATTTGTTCATTAAGATAGAATTTTTTTTAAAAAATATTAATGAAAAGGGGTAACATTAGATTAGGGGGCCCTATGCTCTGAGAATGAGTTTAAAATATAAGAGTAAAAAAAAAGCATTAGATCAAGCCCTAAATTCCACAGTAAGAGGATTTTCCATAAGTAATACCATCTCTAGCTGTTTGCCCTTCCTTGATTAGTTCTTTAGTTCTTAGGATTTTCTGGTAGGTTTGTTCAATAGCAGCTTTGGTACGTTGGAAATCAGGGGTTGAGCCACCCTCACTTCCATCAGGTAGCATCATCTGACTGCTGGACGACTCGTTAGGGTTTGGACGAAAAACTGCCACCTCCTGACAAGAGATTCAAACCTTTAATTAAAAACTTACCAGGTAAGTAAAAGAAAGAGCAAATAAATTGGAAGTTAAAAGGTATAACAAAAAATAAAGAGGCTTAAAAAATTTCATAATTGAATGCTAAATAAATTACAAATATTTAGCTGCATATAAATTCTTCTTCAATATAAATTTTGATGTTAAAACTTGTAAAATTATAGCTTCATTTTACAAGCACAAAGCACAGCACATGTTTCAAGAACATGTGCCCCAGGTGTGTTTAAAACTTGCCCAAACTAAGCCCATATGAGCAAAACTTCTCAGTCAAGAAAGAATTCGCACACCCAAAAAATTTGCACTAGTATGCTTTTATATGGCGAAATTCCACATGCAAATCCAAAACAAAAATTAAATCCTAACATAGTAGGTACATGATTCATTATTATTATCTCCCCAAAAAACAACAAATATCAAGGCTGGGTAAAAAAAAAAAAAAAAAAAAATTGAAGCGATTTGAATGCTCAAACAAGATTTCGTACAGCCATAATAGGCACATTGTGCATTACTGAAAGGCATATTTCATTCCTAATCTAGTTTGATGGCATATTCGTGCAATATTTTTTTTGAGGTTCATAATGCCATAAAAAAGTGTAGATTTCTCACTTCAGTGGCATTCACATGGTCCCATAGTAAAAGAATGAAATTCTTGTGTTCAAGTTAAAAAAATTTTGACACACTATTTTCTCTAAAATATTTAGGACAACTTCAGATTCATAGAAACAGCACATAACAATATCTTAACTTTCCCTATAAAAGTATTCCTTACACCCCTACAAGTTACTTTAACTACACTAGATTTCTTACCACATCAGTAACCTCATCAATATGGTTTTCATCGGTGGCAGAGGGAGAGACCATTGGCCAGCAGGTCAGATAGGTAGATGAAGAGGACGGGGTGTTGACAGCATAATTGGGGGACACTTGCAGGGTTGAGCCAGGCTGAGGAGATAGATGCTTAGGGGTGGAACCCTCAGTGCTTTTGCGGGGGATCACAGGACTTTTGCGGCGCATTTCAGGGCTAGGGGAAAAGAATGGTTTGATTAAAATATTTATTTTAGGATGGATTATTAAGCAGATCTCTCACTGATATGTAGCTGACTGGTGCAGATAACAACCTCCCCCATCACAAATAAAATATTACAATGGGTAAGCCAAAAAGTAAAACAAAGACTTAATTCTGTTATTTGTTCCGTTAAAGACCATCAAAATAGTTAATTAGGTACTTCCAAATGCGGCACAGCTGGAATAAGTCCTCCATTTGGCGACTCGCATTGCGGTCACCTAGTTGGCGGTATATATCACGTTAGCTATAGTATAGTGCAGCGTTTCCCAACCTTTTTACTCCCACGGAACCCTTTCGACAATGTCCAAGTTCCGCGGAACCCTAGCGTCCATGTAACAATATTTTTCTTACTATTTTTTAAATTATTACATAAAACGGAAAATAAGTAACGAAGAAATCGTTTATTTACTATATTTATTTATTAGAATCATTAGAATACAGCTGTAAGGTTTTGAAAATACAATTTTAAGTATTTAAACAATTTTAGCAAGTTTAAAAAAAATAAAACAATTATTAAATATTAATTAATGTGATAATTTGAGTCTGTTTTTGGCACATATATTTTCAATCCTGGGTCTTATTTTCGAAAGGCATAGAAAGAAGACTATTTCTTTCTTTACTTTTTATGTTTTTTAAACAAGAAAAGGTTGGTTTCACATATATATGATGTGGAATATTGCAATAGTATATTAATAGATTTTCTTTGAATATTTGGATAGTCCTTTTTAATGGCCATTGGGCATTTTAACCATTGGAAGGCCTTACCCCTGAATTCCCACTGGTATCTTAAAACAGGAGTCTCCAAACTTTTCAGCCCGAGTGCCGCATTATATTATCAAACAGCAGTTTGGGAGGCAACTACATACTTGAGGTATTTTCAAGGAAAATTTCTTTCGGGAGGGGCCAAATATCCTTTAAGGAAATTAAGTAATTATCAGGCCCAAAAGCTAGATTTTTGCATCGGGGAGGAAGCCTAAATTTCTCTCTAAGCCCATCTTTTGCATACTTAATAAGTTTAATGTACCTTTTTAATATATTTTTATGTAGGATTCTCATTTTGCTGAACTTATTATGAAAATAAATTTAACTAACCGAGTTCAAAGTACAAAAAGGGGGGGTCTGGGGGGTCCTCCCCCAGAAACTTTTTTGAAATTTGACCCTAAAAAACAGGTTTTTTACTCATTCTGGTACCCTTAATCCGAATTTCGGGGGGGGGGGAATCTTAGATCTTTTATTTTGTCTTTTTTTAACACCTTTTTCGAATTTCTCGCGGAACCCCGGTTGAGAAACGCTGGTATAGTGTATAGTTGCCGATCGCGACGTGATCGCCAAATGGTGGACTCTTATTCCAGCTGTCGGAAATTGAGGGTTCGATTCTCATCTAGTATTCAAACAGGTTTGAAAGATTTTTAATAATTTTTATAAATTTCCACATATCTATTATGTATTACATTTTTAAGTGGCAACACTCCTTTTTAACTATTATATAAAAGGTGTTTTATTGTTTGTTGAGACTGGAAGAGGTTTGAATGTTGGGAATTAATAAAGATTTTTAAGCTGTTTGATTTTGGGCTTCCCTCACGTTATTTTGGAAAGGGAGACCCTAAAAAGACTGTTTTAGAAGGGTTATTTTCATTCACCAGCTGATCCACAAATGTTTAAATACAGTAATTTTCACAGACAAGGAAGCCCTCAAGTTTTCGAGGAAAACTATTTTTGTAATCAACTGAAATGTAAATCTGATTTCTTCAGATTTAAAAGACTTTTAGTTAAGCTTCCTTGTCTGTAAACATCGAATTCAGAGAGATACAAGTTAAATGAAGCTACATTTTTTTAAAAAATATTTCTTACACTGTAGGTGTATTTAAAAACATACTTACCAAAGTAGGAATTCGGATATTTCAAAGAATAAAGTATTTAACTCCGAGTTCAAGGAGGATATGAGTCATATCCATATAAAAAATTCATTAGGTTCAATCCAGTTCATGAGTTTGGTTTTGAAATTCGACAAAAGAATCGCTAGTAATTTGTAAGTTTATCAGAAGGGGGAATTTTCAAATAAGAGTTGCAGCTCTTGTTGTGTTTATGTTACAGGAATGACAACAAGGATGACTCATACCCGCTGTACTTGATCGGAATTCAAAACTTTCAACTTTCAATCCGCAGAAACCAGAAACAGAAAGTACAGAAAGCAGAAAGTACCTTTGACTGACAACTTGATAATAACTGTAACCGTAAAAACAACTTATTTAGTTAATTTTAGTTTATCCTTTAAACGTTTTAATTTTTAATTATAAGTAAAATAATTGATAGATTAAAGCACAAAAATTGTTTTGTTTGTTTTAATCACTCTTCCACTTGAATCAACGAATCAACTTATGTAAAATATTAAACTAACTAAAATGTAAATGGCAACAACTTATGTTTAATTTCAAAACACAAACAAACATGGCGCGAATAACAAGGTTTGTAAAAATTAATTTAAAAACAATTAAATATCAGCTTCAAATTAATTCATTCAACTTAGTTTTTTATTATTTTGTTATCTCTAAAATTTGAATACATTTGTTGATTAAAATAATATTGAGTACTTTAGGATTAGCCGGATGCATATCTTGTCAATCGGACTTCAATGACAATATTTTACAAATTTCACTTCAAAACATTTAAAAAATTAAAAGCGACTAAAGTGGATGTTTGAATATTAATATTAGAATTTGGCGAGTTACATTTTTCAAATTCAAAATCAAAAAAATTCATTAAACTACTAATTATTTACTTCAACTCCATTCTTTGTCTTTTTACATTAGTTAGTAATGTGGTAAATTTTAACAATCCGGGACTTGGCGACTTCTTGGCGAAGTGCTTTCTCGCCAATGCCTGGCATTGGCGAGAAAGCACTTCGCGGTACGAAAAGATGGAGAACAGTACTAACCGATGTTCGGAAGTAATTTTTCTCCTTCTAAACAATAAGGATGAAGCTCCGCACATTATTTTGAAAAAGTGAGAGCATTTTCTCTACATGTAAGATAGAGCATTTCATCCACACGAAACAGTGGCGTAGCCAAGAAAACAAAATCGGGGGATTTAGGTTAATTAATTTTAACATGTACAATTAATTAAGAATTTTTTTGCATATTAGGGGAAGAAATCCCGAAATTTTGCTTCGTAGCTACGCCCCTGCATTCACAGAACACACATACCTCACACGCAACGATATCGACCACCCTAAACAAAAATGCGAAATCACAAGAATATTAAAAATACCATGTAGAAAAAAAGCTCTCCTTTTAAATAAAAAATGTGCAGAGCTTACCTCAAAACGGATAATAATCCAAAATTGGTTGTGGAAATTCGGGACGGGAGCTCAGGAGAAAGGCACGGCCACGGAGTACGGCCGGCCGGCAATCGAAAACAAAGGAGGAGCACAAGCGCGCACAACCATCCCAACGAGTAACAATTTCAAAACTGAATAATTATGGAATTATGGAAAAGTGGCGGTTGAACAAAAAAAAATCTAGAATGTTCTACCCCCTTTCAACCAATTAAAATCCTGATGCCTTCAAATTACTATTCAATAAAAAAAAGGAACCTAACGGAAAGAACCATAGAGGATGAAATAAAAAAGAAACAAGCTGATAGTGAATGAATGTGTGCGTCATTTGAAACTGAAACCAATCCTTGATAACGATGTTTTGAATAAAAACCAACTCCAGAAATATGTAAAATTTTGAATTAATGAGCTAAGAGGCAGGTGGCTGCTAGAAGAGAGCTGGAAAAAAGATATGATATATGATAACCTAGGGTTGCTAGAATAAAGTAAGGGTAGGGTAACCAGGAAGATTGATTTATCGCCAAGTGCTCGCCAAGTCCCGGATTCTTAAAATTAACCAGTAATGTTACAAGAACGATAATAATGTTGCCAAATATTAAGGAATATATATAACAGCAACACTTCTATACTCGACCAAGGCTAAACTGGATCTGTTAACTGTGTTTTATCAGGCTTGGTCATTACCCAAAAGATCAAAGAAGCCGATGTTATTGAAAGTTTCCGAGTCTTGGTAGCGAGGAAACGTGGCCAGCGCCATCTACCATCCATTCATTTCATATAGGAATGAGGGATAGATGGCGCTGGCCACGTAACCTTAGCTACCGCTCCTCTGTAACATCGCTTTTAACTCATTGTCCAAGCCTGAAATAAGAACGGATCCAGTTTAGCCTTGACTCGACACATTGCTTACTAGATACTATACGGGCTAACCCAGATGCGGAAATCCTTAAAAATATAGATGCAATAGCTGACATTTGGCAAAGCACTAAATCTATGTCTACAATATATACCTATGATACGTTATGGGTTGGGTATGTGGTGATCCTAGCGTGAAAAGTTGTCAAATGTTTTTCATAATTCAAAACCCTGCACAAAACGTTTTTTCAGCATTCATGAATTACATTCACCCTTAAAATTGAGTCCTTTTATTATGGAAATCCTTTTCCATAACAATCACAACCAATATTGTAAGACATCAAAAGTTTTTCACATTGCGGTATGACTATAAGCAATTTCCGACCTGACTGCGGAATAGTGTTTACCTCTGCGTTCTACACATTTAAAATTGGACTAACTAATTAAATACACCCTATCATTATTATATTGATTTTCACTTACTTCTGTCATCTAGCTACCTACCTGTTTTCGATCAAGCTTTTTAATCATTAAAATTACTGATTAAAAGGGTTTATTAAATAATATACATTATATTGTGGGTGCTGTTCTGAACTTAGAAGAGTACCTAGCTTTTCTACTCTTGGGCAAAAGTTTTGGTTTTGAAAGAGATGGTTAACAGCTTTATTCTAAAAAAAATTTCCTCACTGTTTTCTTACAATGCTAAAATATTTGGGTTCTTGCATATTATACTCTCGACCGTCAGTTTCAGCGACATAGTAATGGGCTTTGGCTATACAATTTTGTTTTCAGCATCACGGTTGACCAGACCTGGAAAAAGTGCCCGAACCTACGAACCTGGTTCGGGGGAAGCCCCTGCCAGCTCCATAGGAACAATACATAAGGTTCGGGTAAATTTTATTAGGTTCGGGGGAAGGTTACAACTTTTTCCAGGTCTGCGGTTGACGAGGTAATACATAAGTATCAATATTTGTTTAGACGATGTGTCTGTACCTTAGTGTTTTTAACCACATAATGTTTTTTGTAAAATTCGAAAGGGTCTCATTTACTGATTAACAATTACTAATTTTAGATCAGCTAAAGACTTGTGGTCATTGATTTCTGGTTCTTCAGTTTTAAACTGCAAGGTAAGAATTAATTCTGAAAAATAAACAATCTCATAGTATTTAATTTTTAATTACTTTATTTATTAATTATATTTTAGGAACTTATAGAATATGAACTAGGTGAAAATGGTGAACGAGTAGTAAATGGATGCATTTATTTCAAAAAATCAAAGTAAGTTCTTAAGAGACTTTGGTTCTTATTTTGTATCTTGTTCATTATTTGTATTCAAAGTATTTGTGATTGATGAAGAAAAGTATTTGTGAGGTTCGAAAAAATTTGATTTATCAATGTTTTGGTTGAAAACTCTTCAACATCGGGGACTAAAATATTCTTAGGTAGTACTTTCATCTTCCTTACCATTAATAATACTAATATTATTGAAATCATTTGTCATTCTGAGGTTCAGGATGTGAGCGGAGTAGCTATTCCCACACTAAGCCATGGATACTATGGCACGCTATAGAATTCAAACTTCAACCTGGTTAATATTAACAACTGGTTGAGTTAATATTAAAATATCAGAAAATCCTTCTGCACACTTTATTGAAAAAATATTTTCCCCAATATAATAAGGGCCACCCTATTAGGTACAATAGCATTTGATTTTTATTATTCACCAAGATCCACCACTGTTGTTTTCTTCTAGTTTCCAGTGTAGTTTTCTCTTATCCTCCCTAGTTTTGTTCAATAAATAATTCAAATTTTAGTTTTTTTACCTGTATCATTTAAAATTAATTAATATCTTTTTCTAGCCAAGCATCTATTGACACCTTGAAAAAATCCGTGGAAGCACTGCATTTTGAATTTGTTTGCAAACTCAGCAAATTATTAGTGAGTATCTACCTTTTTTTTATTTTCTTGCTTTCTTTCTTGCCTGTCCTTCTTTGAGTCTGGTTGGGTGGAATTTTGAATTGATTTTTAACTAACTTGACGGTAAGCTAGACCTAGATACTTGAAATTAAACACATAATGGACTCTAACCGCCTATCTGGTTCGAGACTATAAAAAGTCATGTGTCGGTGGTAAACAAACTCTCAATATCAAATCATATCTCATTATCATCATATCTCACTACAAACTCTACTAGTGTAGTATCTGTGGTATCTGTGGTAACCAATTGCAAGCTCAGTAGGTCACGTGTTGGTTCCGTGTGACGTCAGACAGTTAGAGTCCATTCAAATATGGATGACAATGCAAATGCAATATTATTGCACTTGTCTGTTGACATAAATCTTTACTTGAACTGCCAGGGGCTGAAAGAGTTTTCCCGTTTCAGGGCCTGGCACTGTCAAAAATGATTGAAACATATTGATTTTTTATATTTTAACTTGTAGGGGGTGAAAATATGACAGTTTGACAATCTGTTCAAGTTTAACCAGTTCTAAGGTTAAACTCCCATGACCACAGTCAAATAGTTAGCGTCGGCCAGCTGCTAATGAGGCACTGGAGAAAGGTTTCTTTTGAATATCTCTTGGTCATTCTTTCTTCTCATTCCAGCAGCTCAATAATGGAAATTCTTTTATCTTTTTCAAGGAAAAAATTTGATAACTTTTTAGTTTTAATATTTTAAGAAAATGAAATGAATTATGAGGATTGTTTCAAGTCAATTGCAAAACTTTACGCACAAGTCTAAAAAAGCAGAAAATAATTAATGAACTAAAAAAGCTTTTTAAAAGCCATGTTTTTAAAATGGACTAATGAAGTCATTTATCCTTAAATGAAAAAGGTAAGACGAATGCAATAGAAAGATAATATATAAAGAATGCTGGGAGTAGCTGTCTAGAAAACTTTTCATATAATTTGCAGTGAGATAAAATTAATAGTGACTTAAAGGTAAGTTTTTTATGGATAAGTTACACCCCACATTTTTTTTACTAGAAGTTTGGAAAAAATATTTAATACTTTTTGGTCCGTGACTTTTAAGAAATTTTTATTTTTATTAGTTCTTAATGATATCTGCAGTTTACTTTCTTTTCTTAAGATTAGATTGGGACAACTTTTGGAGGTGTATTGAATGTTCCTTTTATAATGAACAATTTGTTTTATTTATTTGGCTACTTTTTACTTTTTGAATTCTCTCTCCTTTTTTTTCTAACCAGAGTTGTTGTTTACATTTTCAGAATATTGATGCTGTCCAATGCTATGAACTATTTGTTTCTTATGCAACTTATGAATTTAAAGGGACCCAGAAGTCTTTAGAAGTATAAAAATATTCTAATTTTTTTTATGTATTTAAAAATAATTGAAATTAATTTGTTAATTGTATATTTTATTTTATATATTATTTCTTGTTTTGCTAATTCTTTAAAATATTCCAATTAGGCCCAGTTGACAAATGAGCGTCATATGCAATCCTTGTTGGTTGAGGTAAGTTGTGCAATAGGCTTGTATAAGTAAATTAGATGTTGTAAGAATACCCTATCACTAGTCTCTTTCATTTGTATTAATGGTTTTTAAAATATCTCACTTCTACTTCATTGCTATATAGGTATGGCATTATTATTTTGGGGAGCGTTTGTATTATCTGCTTACTCTGAAGCACATACTTGGTAATTGGCAAAATGATGCTGATCCTTATAAAGTAAGTATTTTTAAATCAGAGGGTTTAGTGATTTTCTTAATTTTGAAAATAAATGACAGTCATGCTATTAGTTATGTATGCTGATGTTTAAGAAAGAAAAATATGCCTGATTATCAGCTAAAATGTTGTATGACTTTTTTTATTTTGTGTATTTGAAAGTATTAGCTTTATATACATCTGCTTTTTTATTGTTAACAGTAGAAGAACATTGATTAAAATAGTCTCTTGATAGACTATTAAAAGCTATTATATGTTAAATATTTGCAGGAGATATATGAACAATTTTTAGACAAGTATAATAAGAATAACAAGGACAACTCATTAATATCTAAGGTAGGTAATTTTTTTAAAAGTTAAATTTATTAAAGTAGTTTAGTTCCTTCAATCACTTGTCTTCTATTTTACTGAGCTAAAATAGATTATACCTTATAGGTGATCAATCAGATGGAAGCTTCAATTAACTCTGAATTACCCACAAAAGATACACATGGAATGTATATGGTAACTAATTTTTCAAAAATCTTGTTTTGAAATTCGAGCTTAGCATGAGTTTAGTCAATTTTTGTATTATGTTGGAATTGTAAGTGCTTTGTAAACAGTCAGGTGGTGAAAGGAAATTTGTTTTTTCACCTGTTGGCTACAATCAGTTTATTAACAAACAATAACTTCATCTCCTGTGTTTGATACTACAGCTTCAACCAGCCATTCCACATACCTAGAAATTATGATCTTCTAGAGTAGTTGTTTGATTTTGTCATGAATTTCAGGAAAAAAAGAAGGAAAGTCGGCTGTCAACTTAAAAATGACACTTGAATAGAGTTCTTCTGGGCCAACTTGGCAGCTTTTATGGTTGAGCTATTTAATGCATTTTGGGTACAACCCATTTGTTTCCCATTTTCCTTTTAAGGCTTTTGATGGGACATGGCTTGTTTCAAAGGGTAAAAATTAGGGGGTTTGGTTGTTGCTTTATTTTTGTTGTACTCTCAGGTTTAGATTTTCTCGTTTCTCGCATAGGCTTCTGGTTTCACTGAATATGCTTACTTCGGTTTTGCTACTCTGAGTTGGCAACTCTCCTGATGAGTGTCCCATTTTTATCTGATTTTTACTGAAATGCTCCTGATTTCTGTATTCTTTTTTATGTTCATTGATATTCTTAAACATTAATAAAAACCTTTTCTATCTCAAAAAATTCCTGTACTTTCTTTAAAAACATTACATTGGCTGGCAGATATCCTGTTTAACCCTAGCTTTTAATTATTAAAGCAGGCATTATTTCTGCAAGCTTAATTTAAATATTTGTTATATATTAACATCTTTATCTAGTTTGTATACTTTCTGATAATGGTTTTTTATACTCGTGTTCACATTTATCCTTTTGATAAGGTTTTTTTTTTGTTTATAGAGTATTTATTGATTAAGTTAACCATTATGTGCATTTGTGTGCTTTGTAATAATTGTCTGTCTTTGAAGTTTGTTACTTTTTATCTTTCAGACTGACTTACTTGCCTATCATTGGGTAACATTTGTCTTAAAGGAACAGGTATTTTTTCTTTTTTTATTCTTTATTTACGTATAGTTATTAGTAAAATATGTTCTACATTACCATGAATCACGAATTGGTTTTAAAGTTCCTGTTAAAAAATCTGCCTTTTCTAAACATTTGCATTTGTTTAGTTGAACTTTCTTTGTATTTAGTTTGAATAAAAGTAGTCATACTCTCTCTCTTCTGTGAATTTAATTTTGTGTACATTTGTATTCCAGTGTGAATTATTGCAACTTATGCTTCTGTATTACAAAGATATTGAACACTCTGTAGAAGATGTGAGAAAATTGTTCTCTCTCTTTCAAGTAAGTTTTTATTTTTTTTCAAATTAAGGGGTAAAATGGCAGTGTTTTTTTATGAATATAATACTTGCTTATTATTCCTTATTTAATATATCATCTAAGATGCATGATTTTAAATAAAAAATGTTAATTAATTAAGCAACAAAAGAATTTACAGATTTTTCTCTTTTTCCATGATATAAACAAAAGCAAAATGTTTCACAGTAGTTATTTATTTTATTATCAATCCTTTAATGTCATCTAAATTTTTTGTACCACCTAGGATTTATTTTCATGTACTTAATAAGTTTTTCATTCTATGCATAGCTATTAATTTAAACTTACCTTTTTTTCTAATAGAGCCATGGATTTGGACTGCGGCAGTCTTTCCAGCTGATGCTTACTGATGACAACCAAAAACTTTTAAACTTCATTGGGTGTGTAATACTTTTTCTTTTCAACTGATATCTCTTACTTATTGGAAATGTTGTATTCTGTCATAAATATGATAATTTATGACTTAACTGTAATTAATTTTTAAAGAAACCTTAAAATGATACACACATTAACAAACCATTCAAGTGTATAATTTCATTTGAACAGTTTTTATTATATGTATACTTTTAAAACAAGCTTGGCTTTGAAACACTTGATGTAAGAAGTTAATTATTTGAAATAATATAATAATCTTTATTAACAAAATTTAAAGAAAAAATAAAAATGAAAACAGGAAGAATATATTATACGCCAAGGGGAAATAAAAAATCCCGTCCAGGCGTACTAAAAATCAATACATTAACTGAGTAACCAAAATAAAAGAAAAAATGAACAATAAAAACTACAACAAAATCACACACAAATATAGACTGGTAAAAGGTTGAGCAATATTTAACATGAAAAATTTGCTTCAATGAATAAGAAATACAGATCCAGGTCATTGATGTTAATTATAAATTCAAAAAGATTTCTTTGGAAAACTGAGTAACTATTTGTTTGAATTAAATTGGTAGGTAAACTATTGTACAATTGAGGTGCAAGGTGAAAGAAGTGCTTACAAAATATGTCCTTTGAAAAAGTTGGAATTTCAAAAATTTCAGATGATCTAGTATTGTATTGCCTGATTCTAAATTTGCAAAGAGATTTATCTCGAAAAATATAAAGTAGAATGCGATAAAAGGTATTATGCCGTAATGGTAACAACTTAAGAAACCTAAATTTGTGGGGATTAAATTGGTGATTCAGAAGTTTAGGACATTTATTTTGTATTGAAATTAAAGGTTAAATTTTAAACTTTTCCTGGTTCATACATGTTAGCTTTTATATTGAAAATAAAAACATTTAATTTTTTTGATATATTAGCTTTGGAACATATTTGAAAAGGGTCCTCCGTGGCAACCACAAACTGGAGCAGTTGACAACTGGTTGCTCTATAGCAGCGGCCCATTGGGTGGTCTCCCTTTTTTGGTGACCCATTGCCCTTTTTGCCATGGAGGACCATTTCCAAATATATGCCTTAGTTTTAGGTCAGTGACTGCATTGTCAGTAGACTGATAAATGTTTACTTTCACCTCATGCGTTAATTTTTTTAGGTACCTTGAAAGTTTTGTTATCATTCAATGTTTTGAACTTGATCTTTTGTATAAGTGGAAAGAAAGTGGAATGTAAGTTTTTATTTTTAGTTCTATTAAGTGTACTAAAGCTTAAAATGTTTCTTGCTTTCAAACAAATTAGATTTTGGTTCCATGAAAATTTTTCTTATTACTTGTAAATCTTATCTTTATTTCATAAAAACTATACATTAAAGCCTTAAGGAAAAATGTTGTATTGTCTAAAATAAACTTGAATAAAAACTTAAAATAAAACTTGCTTAAAATTGTCTAAAGCAGCAAGTATTTGTTATGTTTTAAAATTGGGCATATATTTTTATATTGATCTATTGTATTGTTCTTTGAGTAATGTAGCTGGTTTATTTTCAATTAAAGCTTGATTAGTTAAATTTATTTCAATAAAAATATGGTTTGTTTATTTCATGCTCTTGATTTACAAGACATTTTTAAAAAAATATATTTATTTGAATAGAAGGTCTTATTTTAATTCCAAAATGAAGTCAACTTTAAGATATTCTGTTACTCATACCTTTTAAAATGCTATTTTTTGCAGGATGAACGAACACTATTTAATGAAAAATAAGGCTTTTCTTCAAGTGAGTGTCTATTGAAGTATATTTTCTTTGTTTGCTGTAAGCCTTGAGACAGAAAAACATTTGTAGTATTAATAATTTCTGTTATGATATATTATATTTTTTAAATACTTGCCTTTAGATTGAGTATTACAAGTAGCTCTTAAAATGTAATTTTCATTTACGCAGGAAATGAACTCATCGGTTCTTAATCTGGGAAGCCACCAACTTCACTCTCCCATTCTTCTAGTTTGGTTGCTTGTTGCTCAGCTTTCTGAACAACCTGATGTGACAGCCAACTGCAATAAACTTGGCAAAAAGGCCATACAGTTGAAAGTGTTTGATTACTTACTTTCTGCCTTAACATCCCCCATGTTTTCAAGCTCTGGGGTAAGAAAATGTTTGAAGTTGTAAACTTTTCATGTGAAAAGTATAAAGTTAAGAAATAAATCTTTTTTTTTCTCTGTTAATAGGTTGTTGCTGAGGTTGCTAATTGTGTTGTGTACAACTTGCTCTCCATTGTGTTTTCCCAGTTTGATATAGATAATTTAAATGCTTTTGAGGTAAGTAAAGTTACTATTGAATCTTTTATTTAGTCTTTGGTTAAGTGTGACAAGGTTTTCCAAGTGTTGTTTTGATCTTGTGCAAATTGTTGTAAGAATTGCCACCAAGTGGTCTTGTTACCCAGTGTTCCATTTATTGCTGTCTTCATGAAAAATTTAAACATTTTATATTAGCTCACAATTTATTAAATGGGTACTGTCTAAAATGTTTTCATTAGATTTCAAGGCATATCTTACTGCATTATTTAATATTTGTATTATCTCTATGAGTTAGCAGTAACAGATTGAAGGAGAAAAAAAGGGGTTTTATTGTATTGAAACAAACATTTTTGAGACATTTTTATTAGTAACGTTAAAAAGGTCTAAAATATTTTTCTTGTTTTTATAAAACTATTGAATTAAAATCTAATTTAATTATAACTTCTAGTTACATAATCATTTCATAATTCTTATCATAATTTTTTAAGTTAAAACAGTGTACTTTAAAAAGTGCATTACTCTCATTGAATTTTTAACTTATTCTCTTGATGGATCCATTAACATATTTTCATTTATAGCCACTTTGTGCTCTTGCCAGAGAAGTTTTACAATACCCTTCTATTGCTCATGATTTCTGGAAGAAGGTTAGTATTATTCATTTTGGAAATTTATGATAGTATGTGTATTGTAAAAATTTAGGTAGTTCTCAGGTTATCAGTAGCCTTTTTTCCTAACACTTTCTACATCCTATAAATATAAATAAGGCAATATTTCACTCATTTTAAGTTCAAAGAAAAGTGCCATTTTGATTATGGAAATGAAATATTACATTACACACATTTAAATTAAACTTCTGACCATCTTTCATAGGGTAACAATAAGTTCTTTAAAATACTTGGGTATGTTTTTATCATAATTGTTATTTTTTTACCTTAGGTTGAAGAATCTGGTTTTGCTGATCTTTTTTCTTACTGTATTGAAATTTTTACTATTCACTTCAGCCCTCTATTAGACATTTGTTCATCCCTATCTTTAGCAAGCAGTGAAAGTTGTTCAAAGGTATGATAATTAAATCACTAATAATTATTATACTCTCTGAAAATGTGATAGAATTATTGATTTATATATTTTGTTTTCAAAGAAATTAGTATTTTTAAATTAAATAACATACTATTAAATACTTTCCAGAGTTTTTTTTAGACATTTTTAATATAAATATCAGATTACGATTTACTATAGATACTTTAATTGTGTGTTTAATAAATGTTACAAAATCTTGTTTTAAAACTTCGTACAGGTGGTAAATGAGTTGAAAAATTTACCCATATTTACCGAGTTATGGGAAAAGATAGATGAAGGAGAAGTAGTTGCCACAGAAGAACAAAATATTTGGCAGCTTATAAAAGATCGTACTGCTTCGGGAAATTGTAAGAAATACTTATTCTCTTTTTGACTCTTAAAATTAGCTTTTAATCTTTTTTCATTCTAGCTAAAATACTTTACTGCTAAACGTTTTAAACACAGTAAGGCATATTGCAGTTAGACTTGGTTATCTTATGACCAAAAAAGTATTTCAATATCCATTTCTATGAGAAATAATAAACTTCCGAACTGTTTTAAATTCTAAGCAATATAGGTAAATCAAGTTCCATATCATGGTGTTCATTTATGATGAAGTGTATTTACCCATCTTCACTGATCAAGCATTTTTAAAATCTTGAGTTTCTATAACTTCATATGTTTGATTTTATTTATTTTTTGTTTTTTAGATAATATTGTAATACCTAAAGGAACTTATGGAAAAGTCTTAAAAAATAAAGGTAATACATTTTTGAGTAACTTTATTTAAATATAAATACTTAAGACTCTCTTAGTCTCCTTCCTTTTAAAGTGTTGAGCCAGCCATGATTCATTTTACATAGTTACAAAATAGTAAAAATATAGTGCGAGTCATCAAATTTTTAGCTTCAACATCTTAAACATTTGATTATTTTAAATTTTAAAAAGAAAAAAAAGCTAAATAATTTCTAAACTGCCTTATCTAACATTTATAAAGTATGCCAAGAAAAAAATACTGAGAAATAACTTACCACTATCTCCCTTGTTTATGACCATCCAACTGTTTTTAAAATGCCAAATACTAGAAATATCACTGAAAATTGCAAACAATCTATTAAAAGTAATAACATTTGATGAAATAACGGAATATTTAAATTAATATTTGTTATTTGATGCTTTTTAATTATAATTATAATGTTACGTACTAAGTAATGAACAATGCTTTTATACAGTGTTCTAAGCATCTTTAAAAGGACTATTTTAAGAGACTAATGAAAATTCTCAGTTAATTAAAAACAGTTCTCTATTCTCATTACCATTTTTTTAGATCCAAATGTTTCCCCTATAATTCAATGGGAAGTCACTGTTAATGGATGGCAAATCTGTTTAAGAGAAATGCATTTGAAATTGCAAGAATTGTCTCTTAGCATCGGTAAGAAAATATCCTTTTTAAATTTTATTAGCGTTTTTTTATGTGTCATGCAAATATTTTTATACTGACCTAGCTAAAAGTATCTATTCTGATTCCTAAAATTGGGAGAAAGTAGAAAATTAGGAAAATTCCAAGAATAAACTACTGTTTTATTAATTAAAATAAAATTTTCTTTACATTTATTAACAGAGGGAAAGATTTTTAAAATTTCATATCAATCCCATACTAAAAGTCTCAGAGAAAAGTTTTGTATTGATTCACTCCACTCTATCATGTTTACTACATTACAGAGAGCAGAGGGAGGTTAAAATTGTACCTCCTTACATAACGTGTTTGTGCAAGACAAAGTTTTTTTCTTGCAAAATTCAACTATAGTAGTAGTTATTTTGGGCATTCATGCTGTGTTAGCTTAGCATACAAAATTTGTTTACTGTATATTGAACACCTAAGCATTGTAAAATAAAATCTATAATTGCTCATTTCTTAAAGGTAAGCTATGCATAGTATTAATTGATTTATGTGTTTGAATATTTATTATTGTTATTATGTTGTTGTTTTGAATTCGTAGTGAAAGTTTTTGAAAAAAATATAATTGCAAATTCTTCTCAACTTTTGTTTCTCTGTTAGCTAATATTTTACCTGAGAGTATCCAGAGGATGATCAGTATTGCCAAACTAGTCAAAAACATTTTGAAAACTAATATTGACATTAGGTTTGAGATGGGAGACTTGTTAAATGTGATTTTTTCAGCTTTGCAAAGGTAAGTTATTGATTTTGATTTTATTTTCCCTCATTTGAAAAATTTTCTACCAAATATTTTTAAAGCCATAAGTTTGCCAAACTTGATATTGTTACCACTGCTTCATAACTCTCAATCTGCTTTTTTTGCTGAAGTGTATTTTGGAGTCCCTGAGTGATGCTACACACCTTTCCACAGCAGAGAATCACAACTATCATTCATTAAGTTCAAAACTAAGCAAACCAATTGTGCTTATTTGTAAAAATACATCTAGACAAACTCTGATAGTTTTTCTTAAAAGTAGAAAAATCTGATTGGCAGTATTGGCATGATGGTAACAATACTATGTTAATACTTGTGAGTAGTAATTTTGAAATGAATTTAATGTTTTCTCTTGGTATTTTAAACATATTCTTATGTTATGGTATCAAAATATTGGTATTAAAACCATCTTTACTAATATTTTTAAAATGAAAATGTGATAAATTTGCTCTTTTTACATTAAAGTAGTTTTAGTGTGACTCTTAAAAGGAAGCTTGATGTGCTTGGTTCATATATGATAAGCACTAGGCTTAAATTATTTGTTACCCATATTTTATATATACCATACCACAAACCCATATTTGAGTGCTTTATGAGAATTTGTATCAATTGGGTGATGCTAATCAAAAATTTGAGCACGTATACAGGAATGCTGTTTAATATTAAGAAAGGGAATGTTTTGTTGAAAGTATTTTTGGTCAAGGTTCCTGTGGGTTAGAGGAAATCTGTGGAATTGTCAGGAAATTATAATTTGCCCCCCAAAAGTTTAAAAAAAAAACAGAATTTATTAAAACTTGGAAAAAACCCTGAAAATAACAAATTTGAATGTCTGCATTTCCTTTTTAGTATTTAAAAAAAGTTAGCATTTTTATTAGAACCCTTAGTTTTAGCAAGAAAAGAAAATAAAAATCCAAAAATGGCTGTGGTTTACTGTATGGTAAAAGTGACCTGGAATTTACTAGAAATTTTCCTTGAAAACCTAGAATTTCAGAAGGAACCCTGTTATTGGGAGCATTGTTCTTTTGTATAAACTGTTTACAATGGTTAATCTTTGGTTTTCTGTACAAAAATGTTTATTTTTTTAAATCTAATCACAGCACTTTTATTTTTATAGGTTGATTTACAGTTCATCCCCATCACTAGAATATGTATCTATATGCATTAGCATTTCAAGCATTCTGTCATCAGATAACCTGTCAGATATCTGGCAACAACTGGCTCACATTCAACTCTTGCCATGTATGACATCATCTCCAAAGGATGTTCGAGACATGCTCAGGTATAATGATGGCATTTTACTTGTATTTTATTGAGATCTCAAGCATTCATTATGAGGGTATTATTCTAAAAAAAAGATTACAAATAGGGACTCTTGAATGCATTTAAATTGAGATTTTCCTCTTTGGTCCTTTCAGTTTTCTCACTTTCATAGTGAGAAACAGCTGATTTTAAAAGAGTTTATGTTACCGATTCAAGGATCATCATAACCAAAAACATAAAGTCCATTTTGTTTGTTTTTCTAATGACCCCTCGATATAGCGACCCCTGTGTTACACCGACTGGTGAGAAAAGTACTAACTGTTTAATCATAGATTTTAACATCCTTTCGTTAAATGACTGTATATTGTCGTTCCCTTAAAAAGTCGCTTTAACAAGGTTCTACTGTAGTAACAAAGCAGTAGCCGAGTTTTGAGACCATTAGATTAAATCTAGTTGTTACCTCCAAATTATATTTTTAATTATTGTGAAAAAAATTAGGGGTTTTGTCTTTTGCAGTGGAATCTGTATGAATACAGGTGTTCTTGGTCAACTAATAGCTTCTAAAGAGTGTGTATCTGGAGAATATTCTGTATGCCTAGCATTTTTAGACCTCATATCCAATGTGTCATTGGTGAGTTTCATTTCCTTAAAAATTAATTTATTACTCAAAATATTGTATAAAAACCCTTCAATTTATATAAATCATAATTTCAGACTGCTGAAGAAGATGATAACTTCCTCGCCAGCATAATTTATATCCTGAGAGAGCTTTTTTCAAATTTCCACAAGTGGTTTTATAATGACCCTAAACAAAGAATATTAATAGGTATGTTTTTGTCTCATGCCATTTTTATTTGTTATTTTTTAGAATTAAGGATTTTAATTTATTCATGCAACTGTAATAGAGTGCATTTTATAATACTAAATACTTTTAAATTTTTAATCTAATCTATTATTTCTTCAGTTGATTATATGAATTTAAACTTTTCTTAGATTTTCTCTTATCTAAAACTAGATGCAGTATACTAACTCTCCTTATGACAAAGTCGAAGGAACGAGTAAAAATTTGAGTGATAAAGTTTTCGGCATACCTAACAAGTTAAATTAGAGGAACCCTAATGTCTAGGAGAAAAATATTTTTTCAAAAAATAGAAGTTTTTGACATAACAAAGTTTGTCGTATGGAGATGTATGCGTATTTATGTCGAACATCATTGTATTTATAAAACTTTATTTTTCAAATAGGTCAAAAATGTTTGAATTTACTCCATAATTTATTTTCTGTGGGAAGGAAAAAGAATGATCGTCTGTAAGTAACAAAAATACACATTTCTCTTTTTTTGGGGGGTTTATTTATCGCGTTTATGTTTTAAAAAATGCCTTAACAAACCTTTTTTAGGAGTAAAGCTCAAGAACTTTGTGTATCTAGCCTCCTTCATTTTAAGGCTGGTGAAACCCTTCTAAACATTGTGTGCACTGGTGAAGAGGTTATCGAACAGACCATTCTAAAACAAAACAGGTAAATTCCTTTTTTTTAGAGAAAGACTAAAATTAAATGGTAGATAATGCTACATTTAAAAAAAAAAATTACTTTTGCTCTCTATAAACCATTGGTGATGCTGAGGAAAGTTAGGATAAAATTATTATTTGTATCAAATTCCCAATTACTGTGAGTTCTGATTGAATTATAAATTCTCCTCTTTGTTTTACTTGTAAATCGTAGTAGTTGAGATCAGTATCATTCATGAGAAGAAGATGTACAAATAAATATGTGCAATCAATCCAGTTGCTTATCCTATAAAAACATTTTGATTTTGGAATTTTATAGCAAAATACTGAACAGTTTAATCAAAAGTTTGTATTGTTTTTTTGTGAATACAGACCATGGAACTAGAATTAAAATGCAGATACAGTAGAGCCCCAGTTTTTTTTAATTACGAACCGAAAAGAAAAGGTGTTTCCAAAGCAAAAAGCAAAAGAGAGTGACTGATTTTTTTAAAAAGGCATAACTGAACACTTTTTGTTAACAGTACAGTATATCGTTTTTTGTTTACTGTTCTTTATTTTAGTGATTTAGATGTAAAGCAAAGGTTTCTGCTGTACTCTCCATATTTTAAAAGTTTTACATATCATGCTTTTTGTATAATAAAGCATAGTTTTTTTGCTGAAATATTTTTTCTTGTGTTCACCTCATTTTTAGTCTTTTTTCGGGTTATCCGCGAATTTTGCTATCCGCAGTACCCTTGCCACCCAATTCCGCGGATAATCAGGGATCTACTGTATATATGTTCCTCTAATGTCAATGAAACAACTTACCTTCTTAATGCTGCTAACTCACCTATTTTATTTATTGCAGGGAACTGGGAGACCAGATTGCTTCAATGATTCGCTTTTCTCTGTCAGTTCTGAACAGGCTTCTCCTGTTGAGACACAACTCAGCTGAGCGCTCGAACACAGAGCCCACTATGTTGGAAGCAGTCCTCTTCTCCACCCCAGGTCACACCAACCAGCCACAGGTGGTGCTGATGGTCGCTCATTATGCCTTCCAGAGGTACAATCCTAGGCTAGCCACCCTAGCTGTTCAGCTGCTTAAACGTTTTGCTAAGGTAAAGTGTTAGGTTATGGCGCTTTTTTTTTTTTTTTGAAATCTACAAGCATGGTGGAAGCATTAGCCCACTAGTCTCCAGGGTTGATCTGGCCTTGTCTTGAAGTTTGTTTCTTCTTGCTCAGAGTTTTCCCATGTGTTAAAAATTACCCATGTTATAAGCCTTGACCTGGTATCATCAACTTGTGTGAAACAAACATAACTGAATGCTAAAAGTCATAAATTTGTTTCCATTCTTACTCAGAAATCAGCTGGGTGATAAAATAGTATCTATGTACTTATGAATAAAATTTGCCTATAAGCATTTTAGGAATCTCACTGCCAAAGTTACATTTGTTAATTTGCTGCTTAACTAAAATGTTAAACTCTGTGGCTAAGAAGAGGAATCTAAAGGGCAAATAACACCTAGTGGCCGATCTTAGAGAGTATTTTTTTTTCATTTAAGACCAAAGTGGTCAGTTAATGCTGCAAATCATCCAAAACAGATAGATGGTTTTTAATACAAGGATTATATTAGCTGCATTCATGTGCAGATAATCTTGTATTACTCAAATTTCTTTAGATCAAAGTTGTTGGAAATTCAAAGATTTCTCTTGCACCCTTAAAACTTCTTTATGAATTAATTTAAAATTTTTAATTCAATGTTTGGATATTCAAACATTTTGGGTGGTTTCTTTACATTTGAATTATCCAAGTTGCACTATAGTTTGAAGTGTTAGAATCTAAGTGTTTTTCAGTCTCCCTTTTATATTTTGAATTCTATCTTTTTATTTGTATCATCCCAGGAGTTTCCTATGTCATTGCTGGCTTGCTTTGGATCAGAGGCTGAAGCTATCAGAGATCACTTTTTGGCCCGCCTTAGTTCCCCTTATGAAGATGTTCGTTTGAAAGTGGCTATTCTCGAATTTTTAACAGTTTGTGTTGTGCAGCAACCTGGACTTATTGAGATGTTCATCAATGTCAATGGAAAGGGTAACAGTATCAAAGTGTGTATTAATATTCACTTAGCATTTTTCCTCTATAAATATTTGAGGACTCGTTAATTTAATTGTAGAAATAAAATGTTCATGTAGTTTTAAAACTAAATGTCTTGCAGGAGGAATCTACTAAAAGCTGTTTGCAATGCATCAAAAGTATTTTAAAGGAAAATAAAAATGAGGTAAATTTAATTTCTACTGATTTGATAAATTTAGGCTCTGATTACATTGCTTTTGAAAACTGAAACATGTTTGAAATAAAATAGAACAGATTGTAGTATTTCTGTAACAAGTTTTCATTCCTTAAATCCATCTACTGTATAACTAAAGTTTTAGTTTTTACTCTATTGTTGGGAACCAATTTGAATAACCAAATATCCTAATAATTAGATAGTAATAGAAAAAAAGACAATCTTTTTTTTTTAAAGGCAGAAATGTATATTTGAAATTAAAAATGGAAAATATTAATTTTAATGAATGATGATCAATAATGCTAATGCTGTTTACATTTTCTACCTACAGTACTTAGTGTTTTGTTAAATTTTTTTCTCGGAGTAATCTGAGTAATTGGTGATTTGATTGATTGTTTGAGTTATTAGAGTTTTACTGTCTTTTTCTTAAATTTAGACCAAAGACTTATATCCTTCTGAACTTTTGTGTGCATCTCTTGAGTTTATTCATGCTCTATGGGCTGGACACCAAGCATTGGCTATGGAAGCATTGAAAGAAGAGTAAGTTTTGTTTTTGCATACTTTTTGCATTATATTTTTAACAAGTGCAACATGAGCATCGTTTGATAGAAAACAAAGGTGTGAGTTTATTGTGATAATTTAAAAAAAACTATCTTGCAGTAATAATTTAGAGTATTTAAAGGTTATAAAAATGTAAAGTGCCCTTTTCTGAAAACACTCCTTGCATACCATACATTGCATTATTGTGAATTTTTTAAAAATTCTGCATTTGATTATTTGTTTTTCATCATTACCATTGAATGTTTAAATGCAATAGTTGATATAAACTAATATAATACATATTTTATCTTTTCAGCCCTCAGTTTTGGAAATTAGTATGTAGTTCCATCATGGGGGACAAGCTTTATTCTGAAAACCCTGGAATCAATGCCTTCATCATTCGCAGTTTAGCTCTTGAAATATTTTACAATGGGAGGTAAAGTGTTCATTTGAGGAATTTTCATCATGTAGTGTGTAAATTCATTGTAAATAGGAAACTGCTAAATGTTGTACCATGTCTTAAAAATCCTTAATTTTTAATAATAAAGTTAGACTACAGAATACTACAATAATATAGAATTATTAAAATTTAGTACTTTACTAATTTCTCTCTGCCTCCCTTCTCATCCACAGTTTGAAATGATAAATTTCTAATCATTAATGTAATGAGTAAGTTTCCAAGTTAGAGTGCAATTCACAGGTCATTTTGATTTCCATTGTCCATAATCATTGAAATTTCCACCTTTTTCGTCTAATTAAGAACCCATTTTTTATTCATATTGCAGCATAATGACATCTTTTAAAATTGATCAAATTAATTTTTGTCTATTGGAAGTAAGAGTGCATATACATATTTTGTTTGGTATGATGACTTTTTTTCAGAATAATTTTTAAAATGTCAAAACTTCCCCCACAGAAGTCCAAGGTTGAAGCTCAAAGAAAACCTGAAGAGTATCTTAGATGAGATTCAAAGCAAAGCTCTGCTTTTGAATTGGTCTAAGGTAAGTTAGTATCTACCCTTCTATTAAGTTCTGTAACTTGTAAAAATCTACAAAATAATGTGTAAAAATTGTACTCTAATTTACAGCACGTTCACACTGCTGAATTCCGTGATGTTGAGATGAATGGCAGCATCATGCCTTTGGATTCAACCTCAATAGATTACTATGATCCCCACGTTTTGTTAACTGCATGGAGAGATTTTCTTCTCATATTAGCTGTGGTAAATAATATGCTTATATTTTTCTACATAAGTATAATTTGTTACATCCTTTAAAACTTACAACATATTACTTACCTATATGCTGTGTTTTTGTTCTAGCATGAGCCATTCAAAGTGTCATCTGACCACAGGCAACAAATTTTAAAAAATATTTTAGAGCATCTTATTAAAGAGGTAATTTATACTTTTTATCACTTGTCTTTAGTGTGTTATTACAGCTTTTCCATTGTGATTATCAATTAACAGGATTTTTTTTTACCTTTTTGGTTTAGTGAAATGTTTTGTTCTAACTGAATGTCAAGATTTATTATTTCCCTGATTGCAAGTTACGTTTTCTGAACCAGATTGAATGCCCTTGACCTTAAGTTTAACCATAACCTACTTATTAAGTTTTAAAAAAATAAACTTTACAAAAAATATTGTCTAAGAACTAAATTGTATTTTATTTATTATGAAAAATAAATAATGGTGTTCTTGCTTTGAAACCAATTACATATTTAAGTGATTTAGAATCCAAATTATATATCTGTTGACTCAAGGGAAATTTTCTCATGGAGAAATGAAGATTGATTATTTCTTATAGCTAAAAGGGAACAACTCTCGGAAACTTATATTGCTGTCAGAGTTATTTCTTATGCTATCAAGGCACTGGAAAGGGTAAGATTTTTCTAATGTATATTCAAAATTACTTTCCTTGTAATTTAAGCAGCTTAAACTTAACAAAAATATTTTTGGTTTTATAATTCCATCAATCAATATTATGTTCATTAAAGTTATGTGTTTCTTTTTCTGCTTTTGAAAGGTTTATATTCAAACAATTGTAAATTTCTAGGGACTTGATGAAATTGTTAAGTTTAGATGAAAATAAAAACTTAATTTACGACATTCTTCATCAAACTGCCCTGAATGCTGATGACATTCATCCAAGGGAACAGTTAGTTGCTGTTTCCATTGCAGTCTTTACAGTCAGAATGGCTTCAAAGTCTAATTTTAAAAGTATGTATAAAAGTTACTTGCTGAATCTTAAATTTGGCTTAATTAAGTAAGAAGAAATGCTCTGAACTTGTTTTGGTTAATAGCTCACAAATTGAGATTCTGTTTCTTCATGTCAAAAACATTCTTAATGAATTCACTCAACTTTGAATTAGCAGATCTTAATAGACTGTGAATGAGCTATAATTTTTGTTAAGTAAAAAAGAAATTATAAATTAAACATGTAATAAAATTTGTGAAATAAAATGCAATTTTACATTAGGCACAGTGTGTTCAATTTAACTAACACAAGAACCATTTTCAAGTGTTGTTTCACATAAAAGGCGAGTGGTGATAATGAAAGTTTCTAGCTTTTCGTTAGTCTATTTAAGAAATGTTATCCTAAGAATCATAATTGTTTAAGAAGTACTTTTATGAATTTCACTTGAGCTTATGGATGGCTACTTATAAAAAAATTATTTCTTTTAAAATAACTGATTTTGTTGTTTAAACTTTTATTTTAATTTTGTAATTAACATCAATTTAATGTTTTCTTTCACAGTACATAACATAAGAGATTGGGTTGTTCCATGCTGCCAATTGCTGAAAAAAGGATCTCTTTTAATTCATCACCCACTAGATCCAAAAAATATTGAAGGGGTTCTTAAAGTAAGATGTTGTTTATAATGTTCTTTTAATTATAATTTAAAATTATTTCAATTTGCCATTTTTGGATCATTTTGCCAGCCAGGACAGTGGTAAAAACCAGCAAAAACTGAAATTTGCATTGATAAGTTCAGCAATACAATTAACTTTTGATAATTTCAGCTGCCAATTGTTGTAGTAACCCTCCTCAATGAACTTATTCAACAAGTGCAAGACTGGTTACAAATTATGAAGTCTTATTCAGCCTTATCTCTTCTTGTCAGTCTTCTCATCAAAAGTCTAAAAGTAAGTGCTTCTCATATTTTTTATGTTGACTCTTGGATAGGGCTTCAATCTTACATGTTTTGTTCTATGTTTCAGTTGAATGTTGGCCTTGAATTATCACATAGTATCATCACACTTTTCTTGTCAATGGCTTCAAATAAAAAAGTATGTTTCATCAACTCTATTTTTTAGAATGTTTTCTTTATTTCTTATATATCTAGTTTTGGTTGTCTTGGTGTTATAGTTATTATTTTTCTGAAACTCAACTATTTTTTCAGGCTGCAGAAGCTCTTTGTAATACAGGTTTCATGCCAGAAGTAACCTTATTGTTATCTAATATTCAAATGGATACATACATAGCTGAAAAAAGAAAAAATACTGTAAGCTCCAAAATTTTTCTTAAAATTGCTTTGTATTTATTTCATAAAACATTGCACCCTTATAAAACCTAAAGGTAAAAGGTATATAAACCTAAAGGTATTTTTAAATAACAGTTTAGATCCTAGATTGTGTTTTCTATAAATAAACTAATAATTATCTGATAATGGTCAATTCCTACATTTTTTAAAAACAGAAAAAAAAAATGCATTTTTCTATTAATAAAAATTGTTTTAAATTCAAATATTGACATGAAAAGTTTTTTAAAAATTAGCTAATTCAATATTTAAAAAATCTACAATCGCTTTGAATTTGTAGAGCATTGTTTCGAATTGAATGATGTCAGATTTGTTTGGGTTCTACTTTAAAGTAAAAAAATCAACAATCTCTTTAAATCTTAAACCATTGTATAAAAATGTTGGGTTTTTTTTTATTCGGATTGAATAACGTCACATGCTGTCTTCACACCCTTTTTAAAAGTCAACCTTAAAAGTTAAATTAACTTAAAAAGTAAATAAGCATCACAATTAAAGTAATTTGCATGTATATTCCTCGCTTGAAATCTCGATCAAATAAATAAAAATGCGGGAATTGCCCATTAGTTAATTATTTCACTTCTAATTTTTATCAATCAGAAAAGATTTAGATTGAGTATTTTTAAGAGATAAATGAATCTTCAATAGATTTTACTGTCAGGTTTTTTTTCTCTCAAAATATTTTCAGTTAGTAAAAGAAAGTAGTTTTTATTAAGATAACTAAATAACTATTTGAAGTTATTCTTTTTAGATAACTCTCACATAACCAGTCTTGCCTTTGAACTGATGTATCATTTCATAACTTAGTAACAAAAAAGTATTGTTTTTCCATTTAGGAGGGACATGAGTTTGAATTGCTTTATTTCAATACTTATATTTTTCATTTCTTTAGGTTTCTTCTAAGTCTAAAGCAACTAGAGAGGATGTGTATTTTGCATTTTTAAGATTTACCACTGCAGCTCTAGTCACCTTGGGTAATTATTTTCTACAAGACTGTTGGAACTTCATTGGAGTGTTTCAGGAAGCAATGCATATGGTAGGGCTATGCTCAGCAATTGTTAATTCTTTTCATTAAGTTATTAATTTTTGTGTATGTTTAAACATTTAGATATTTGTATCACTCTTGAGCATGCATGCATTGATTTATCCTTAAACCTTAAAATTAATAAAACATTATTTTTCCATGTTACTCTTTAATTCTCACATAAGTCAATCATTGATTTATCTCAGTTAATAGAAATGTTTTACTTATGTTCAATGAAGTATTAAGTTTTTAATTGAGAATTCCCAAGTTACTCTAAATCTGTAGTAAATTACTTAATTAAATATAAATTTATTGCAATGTTAGCATTTTAAATCATTTAATAGGTGAGCTTGATGATGATGATGTTATGGGTTTGGGAAATTGAATTTAAATATGTTTACCTGTCTTTTTTAGACTCTTTCAGAAATGAAAACTTGCTCCTTGAAAGATGGTATAATACTCGAAAGCAAAATCCATGATGCTATATTGACAACAACGTTTATTCTTCATTTATCATCTCATCAGCCTATATGGAGGTTGGAACATCCTAGATCTCTACAAATGCTTTTGGTAAATATATTTTTTGTATTGATTAAAATTCTTACTGGTATTAGAAAAGGATAGCTATCAATAGTGATATAACACTCTTATGTGTAAAAAATGTTCACAACTGTTCTAGCCAAAGCTGGTGGTAAATTTTTCAATAACAATGACTAATAAATGGAGGGTAGTTTATGTAATTGAAGGGTGTTAATACATTATGTATGGTGTTAAAATACCTAAAAAAAAATTTTTTTTTTACTAGGTGGATGTATGTGATTGCATTTATGGAACAGTTGCTATTTTAAGTAAACCAGAGCTTTTGAAATACTTTGTCCTGGTATGTATCTAAACATTATTACTTTTTTTTAAATTTTGAAGTAGCTTTTTAATTTGGAAAAGTGGTTATCAGTTAATAGACTTAGTTACTTGCTTCAATACTAAAGTGTGATGCCATTGAGAATTGCTGCATATTCTACCCAAAAGTTTCCTTTTATGTTTGTTACTGATGCTGTATAAAAGTTTTCGAAGATCTCCCTTTTTATCTTAGATCTTCATTAACCCTCTACTCAGGTTGTATGCAGTGACCTAAATTTTTACTTCAACTAAATATACTTTTTTAAGAAGTGAAATGAAAATTAGACAGATTATCTAAAATTAGCAACACCTCTTAATTTTTTTTTCTTGGTTTCTTAGAAGAAAAAGATTCCTGATTCTCAAATTAAACCATTGCAAGGTTTGGAAGCAGAAACATTATTAAAAAGAATGGGATCAGAAGATGATAGTCCTGCACCTGCTGAAGTTCAAGACATCGAACAAAGGTAAACTTGTTCCTTTTTCAACATTTTTCCAAAAATTCATTGGGTTTCATTTATAAGTAATTTACTTTTTAAGCATAATAGATCACTTGAATTCACCTTTTTTTTATCTGAGTTTAACAGACGTATATAGAGTATGTTAGAACTTATTACACTTGATAGTGATATTGAAGTTACTCATAGTTTTATTTTTTCACATGTATGATAATTTTAATTTCTTTTAAAAAAACTTTGTATTACTATAGAGTCATAAATACATAAAATTAAATGCTTTATTTCAAATGATTTGTTAGAAATGAAAGTTTTGTATTTTAGGCTTTATGAACTTCTTGCTGTGTCTCTTACCATATTGACTAAATATTGTCCTGAAATGTATGAAACTATGTCAGGACATGTAAGTTCCTTTTTAGTTTTGTTCCTTCTTTCTTTTTTTTTAAATGTTCTCTCTGTCATACTAGTGCCTTTTTTTAATTTCAAAAGTTAGTTGATATGTGTACAGATCCTAAATACTTTTATAAACTAGGAGTTTCTTGAGTTATCTTTTAGAAAATGCTTGTCAATCATAAAGTATAATATTAGTACTAAAACCTCGCCAAAAATGTTCAGTTTTCTAATTTTTTAAAATTATTTCCCCGCCCACAGAATATTTTTTCATCTCCCAGTTTTCTAGCTTCACCCTTTCCCGATGGGTGCCTCAGCCACTGAACCTCTCACAGGACGGCACCCGAGTAGATAAAAATTTTCCCCAGCAGATAAGCACTTTACGCGTCTAAGTCGAACTTCGGAAAACAAAATCTCAAAAATTAAAATTGTAGTCCAAAATATCTATTTTTTGGCATAGGATCAGTGGATATTGTTATCATTCTACTCTTGGGCAAAAGTGATCACATTAAGCAGAGTCCACTGTATCTGGAAAAAAAAATACTTAGTTTCTTTTTTACTGAAAACAAGCAACATGTGCAGCTAATCTAATAGCTCAGATATCCATAGTTAATTATGAAAATAATCCCAAATAATTAATACTTTTTTATTACTGTTTAAACATGACATTCAAGCATACAGATTAATTTCTGTTTTAACAATAAATTCCATCTGAACAAATGCAAATTCTAAATAAAATAAAATCGAAACTTCCGTAATAAAATCATCAAAACTCCCATTTATCCATCAAATGAAAAAAACTTAAGACTTTTAGAACAGTCATACAGCAGCATTTAATGACAATAAAAATTACTAACATAAAGTAGTATCATACGGACCAGGAAAAAGTTGAAACCTTCCCCCGAACCTAGTAAAATTTACCCGAACCTTATGCATTGCTCCTATGGAGCTGGCAAGGGCTTCCCCCGAACCAGGTTTGTAGGTTCGGGCACTTTTTCCAGGTCTGGTATCATATGAGATACCCGTCCTCTGAGCCTTTTTAAGAAGCGCATCCCCCGTGTTACAACAGGCCCTGGGGAACATCTCACTGGTGTATCACCTGTGATACTCCTTTTATTCTGAAAGGATTAAAAAAACCTGAATTATAATGTTTTAATACTGCTATTTAACTTTGTAACTTCATATTAGCACACATTTTAATCACTTTTTAAAATTTTAGACGGTAGATTATGCTCAGTGGCAGCTTCTTTTACAAATAAGCTTCAGCATTCCTTCTCTTGAACGTGATGGACCACTTTGTTTTGGAACTATTTTAGCTTGTGTCAACATGTGCTTGAAATTACTTGTAAAGGTAATTTCATTTTTTTTTTATATTACAACTGTTACTTCTCTTTATATTCAACCTTTTCTACATTAAGGTATAAGTTTCTAATTTCATAAATTTTCTTTTAGAATGAGAAAACTCCATCTCCTATCAAAACAACAGATAATGTGTTTCCAGTTCCAAGGTATATTTATGTTAATATAAGTGGTATATTTTAGTGAGTTTTCCTTAAGTTTTTATTAAGAATATCAGTTCTATAAATATTAGAATATGCTCTTCTGCATTAAACTCCATAAGAATTATACAGAAAAACCCAACCAATTTCATCAGAGGGGGCTGAGAACCCATCAATATTTTGAGGAGGCACCCAGCTGTTTGTTGCAAAAAAATGTTCAACCAGCACTAGAGCAGGGGTGGAAAATCTGCTCCAACTGTGCCAAACTGCTCCAAAATGGATGCCTTGCTCCATTCTGCTCCAAAAACAGCAAAATTCACATTTTTTGCGCCAAACTGCTCCAAAAACATGATTTTCCGTTCAATTTGATTCAAATTTTGAAAATCCTACCAACAGGGAAAGAGCCAATCTTCAGCCATCATGATTACCATCCGCGGAATCGCGATTTTCCGCTTTTTCTCTACAAAATATGAGCCTTTCTCTTTAAAATAGGGATGCACAACCTGCGAAACCGCGAACTAATTATTATTTTTCCAGATAATCCCTACTGTTTTTTACCTTCCAGACTATTTCCAAGAAAAATCACGAGTTATTGTGGGAAAATCGTGACTTTCGCGAAAGTTTCGTTTTGCTCCGGTACTTACCATGAAAGTGTAATGCTACAAAAATGCTTGATATGAAATCACCAAAAGGTGCTGCAAAAATGCAAATTGGTATCAACCCTGCAAATTGGTATTCGTGCAACCCTGATACGAAAACACTAATAGGAGCTCCGAAACTGCTCCCCAAACTGATTACCCTTGCTCCAAAACTGCTCCAAAAATTGATTAGCCTTGCTCCAAAACTGCTCTAAAGCTGCTCCTAAAATGAATTTTTGGTTTTCCACCCTTGCTAGAGGACTACATTTGTTAACCGAATTAGGGCCATCAAGAGGATCTACTTTAATTCCTCATATGAGCCTCTCCTGCTCTTACATTAGGATTTCTACTATGCATGTTTTCAACTGATCCCTGTGATGTGTGTTCTCAAGTTTTTTCTGAGTACTTTCTCTGAGTGGTTGAAGTGTATTGAAAAAAATCATTGGTGCCACTCTTCAGTCACCGGAGACAAAATTCCATCTTTCTAAAAGTTCTGTGAACGGAATTCAGTCCCGGGCTTATTATGAAATGCATAATTAGCAGACCGATTGGCAGCGATTTATACTAAATTTCCTTACTTACATCGCACATTTTGCCCTCAAATAAGCTTGTTTTACTCAGATACAGCTTAAACTTAAAATTTAAGGACCTATTTGACTGTTCATATGATATTTTGTAAGATTTTCTGCAATTTAAAAAAGTCTGCTAGACTCGGACCTGGAAAAAGTGCCCGAACCTACGAACCTGGTTCGGGGGAAGCCCCTGTCAGCTCCATAGGAGCAATACATTAGGTTCGGGTAAATTTTATTAGGTTCGGGGGAAGGTTAAAACTTTTTCCAGGTCCGGCTAGACTGGGGGGAAATGATTAAAAAGATAGTTCAAAGTTCAGTCTTGCAGTTTTTGAAGAGTGGCACCCATGATTACTATGTCTTTAAATTAACCATGAGTTTCAGGACTAGAATTTAATGATTGATTAAATACTCACTCTTTTACTTATGTGGTTTTATATGAAAATTTAAGATTGGGATTTACAGATGCATATTGTATGACAGTTACTTTTTTTTAAAACTAAACACTAGTTTCTATCAAAATGTAATTGTCTTGTATCTTTCAGGCACCTTATGATGTACATTCTTGAAATTAGCCTAGCTATCATCCTCTCGCAGTCTACTATTGCTCTATCTCATCCAGACCTTCTAATACGAGATAAACAGCTAGTACAAAGAGAGTTGGCTGCTGAGCTTACCTCTATGAACATTACTGTTCAAAGGTTCCTGCGTAGGGGTCCTCTATCCCCTAAAGGACCCTCCACTGCATCCATTGTGAGCCCTCAGCCCCATGAATTTCCCTTCATGAAGCTTGTTAGTGACCTTGTAGAAAAGCTTTTTAAGTGATTTATTAAGACTGTTTTTAAGAATTATTTTTGTACAGTTTTTTTATTTAATAAAAGTACTGTGAGTTTTTATTGTTGGTGTTTCGTTTTTCTGACACTAAGTGTGAGTGATTATAGCCCTGGTTGCAAGAAGCAAAAGGTATCTAGTCGAAGTGTTTGAATCTATGAAGAGCGGAGCCAAACCAGGGCCTTATTATTATTAACCAAGATCAAACTAAATATATCCCTGTTATTAAAAATATCCACAGCATAGCTCATTTCTTTATTGATGATTATAATTAAATTTGAAAACAGTTACAGAATTTATTTACCTGGAAACCATATCATGTGAAATAAAAGTTGAATAGCTGGGTAGTTATTAAAACTTTTAATTAATTGAAGCCTTTGCTAAGATCTGAATTGATTGAGCTATTTTTGATTACAAAGCTATTATTTTACAAGACCCTCATCTGTCCTGTCTTGACTTAAGCTTCTGAGATCTGGACTATGATTATGAAGGAGGTAAAATGATGGGTACTTTTGAATAAAAGATATTCTTAAATGTTACTAAGGAATTCAGGAAAATGATTATCTGGCATAAAATATTCATCTCTGAATTATACTGAATTTTCAGAGTCAGATGTTTATTACGAAGAAACAACCTCAAATGGGTGGTTGAAATGTTATTTGTATGAATGACTAAACATAGGTAAAAGACATTTTTCAGCTATACCAAGTACCACTAGAAGAGAAAGACCTCAAATTTGATGAAGTTGAGGATTATTTAGTCCTTAAAACTAGAAATTGGAGGAGTTTGGCTGCTAAGAGGGAAAATATCTAGTAAGGTTGACCTTGGCTTATTATTTGGGCTGTCATGCCATGAATGATGATGAATAATATAAATTTATAGCCAATTATTATCTATAATTTTCCTTCTTAAGTGGGTATCTTTGATGTAAACTTTATTTTTTGTAGAAAAGGTAAGGAAATAAGTATTTTTTCTCTATTCAATAGGAAGTGTTTTATTTAAACGTGACCACCGTCACTTGATGGAGGTTTTATTGGAATTGTTTTCACTGCCGAACTTTTATGTCTTGAATGCGGGCATTCTTGGATTCGCGTTTTATTGTCGCCAAGCTTTAGCGCATGCCTGTAATCATGGGCGTAGCCAAGGGAGGCAGCTGCCCTCCCTAAATTCTCAGTTTAATTTGTTTTAAAAAGCTTTATCAAAGCATAATTTTCCTTGAAAATTCTGTGGCTATAAAGAAGCGTTTCTGTTCGGCCCGGTTCGGCCCAAAGAGTCTCAAAATGAGCTAAAACACGGGGTCGAATTTAAAAAAAAATTCTGGGTGAGGACCCCCAGACCCCCCATTTTTATTGGTTCTTTTCTATCGCTCTCTCATTTTTGTCGCAAATCGCGTGGTGTAAAGCCGCCATCAGAAGAGCTAACCTGGTGTATAAGAATACCTGGAGGACATATAAGGACGCTGAATCAGAAAAAAAAATAAGATTTCTATGATAACATTTTGTACTATATTTTTTGGCAACAGTAAAATGAAACTAACCCAACTGAAGCTGAAGGGAAATGAAGATTTTCGATAACGGAAGCGGAAGTTAATTCAATGTTTACAAACAAACTTTTACATTTCAATGATTTCAACCCGCTAGTAACCCACACAACCAGCATCAACCTTTTATTTTAAAAAAAAAACAGTGGTAAACAACATATGAATGCATTCCCTCTCTATTTTGTGACAAATTTCGAAAGTATTTCTGCTGAAATTTAATTTCGAAACAACCTATTTAACCATGGAGTTAAAAATTTTACACCTAAGTAGTGATCACGATAAGATTGATATTTACTGTTCAGAGTATTTAGAGTTTATTCTTTAATTTAATATTTTAGATTTTTTTTTATATTCAGGTATATTATTGTTTTTGGATGTTAGATTTCAAGAAATCAATGAATAATCACATAGTACTACTAATTACTATTTTTATGATAAATATGAAGCAGATTTGATGTAGGGCCTCCACGGCCTGAAATTGACCGTTGAAATCAGCCGAAATTTGACTAGAGCAGTGAATTTCGGCTGGATTCAGCTCTTAGCTCTCTTTTTGCTGAGGAGGTCCTGCATCAAATCCATTTCATAAATATTAGTATTTTTTAACAATTTGTGTTTCAGATGTAATCAAGCCGTTGTGAAACCTTTTAACTTTCTTTAATAAAAGCTGGCCTTCATGTTTTTTCTTGATTTGATTGCTGTGCACAAACTGTAAATGCATAAGTGGATTCGTGTAAGTTTGTATTTGTATTACAGAGTTTTATTGCTGTTTAGTGTTAACATGTGTGATGTAGTAATTTTTATATTTAAAATTAGGAGTTTTTTTTGTTGGCTTATTAATTTTTATTGCATGACATTAAGTTTGAAAAAGGTATTACCCTGTTGATAGTCAGTTTCAGTGGCACCATTAATGGGCTTTGGCTTAATATTTTTATTTTCAGCAGTATTGTCAAAGTTGTATTTCGGAAGTACCAAACACTTTTACCTGTAGTAGTAGAGGAAGAGTATAGATAGTTGAGTCTTTTTGCAGTTCAATTTTTTATAGTTTTTCAAATGATTTACAGCAAAAGCAAATATTATATTTGAAGGTTTTGTACTTTTTCTCTAAAATTAAGTATTAATTATTTCATTTGCATCATTTTTCTATATCTGTAAACTATTTACATTTGTTTACATTGTGGCTCAAGTATCCCCATGAGGGGATACATGAGCAAAGATGAAGGGATGCTTGCAACTCTAAATATGTCCACTATAGTAACATTTTTAAAACATTTTTAAAGATAATGCTTAAAAAATCATAAATTCTGATAATTTAACACCATATTACATTAAAAGTATTGCATCATTGATTTTCAAAAAGTAGTTTTAAATAGAGCTAGAGATGACAAAACATTTTATGAAGTAAAATAATATGTTTTGAATGAAATGAAATTGTTGTTGTAGCTTAAAACAAAACTTTGATTACTAAAAAATGCAAAAAAACACTCTTCTGAATATTTACTTTAGATATAGGTAAAACACAACTATTGGTCACTGTACTTTCAAAATGATTTGAGGTACGGGATTTTTTTATTACACATACCAAACTATAAATATTTAACATTTCTCCAGTTTTGGAAAAAAAATATCATATAGTAGGGGTGGCTCAGGTATCCCCACCCTCACAGGTGTTGATCCCAAGGGGGCAGGGGTTTTTCCCTCCCAATAAATAAAAACATTCTTTAAAAAACTTTATTGTTTACTTCTAGTGAGAGCAAAAATCCATGAATGTATGTGTCTCTATTAATAGGAAAGGCCAATTTTCCAGGAGGCAAAGAGGACAGTACCCATGCATACCTACCTCACTATGATTTTGAAAACCTTATTTTAATTAGAATAGGTTGAAGCCAGTGCTGAGGTTCGAGAATATTTGGACTGTCCCTGAAAAAATATTTTAGTTTCTAATCAAACATGGCCGAGTGCCCCAAATTTTTTTCTCCAAATACAGCAGTGATTAAAGCAAAGAAAATTTGAATTTTTTTTGAAAATGTGTATTCATATAACATTGAAAATTTAGTTAGACTATTTTTTAAAAAAAAAAAAAAGTTTAAATCAAATTTTAAAATATTTTCTGGGGGAGGACCCCCAGATCCACCCCTTTTTGTGTAAAGTTGCAGATATTTCACAAGAATTTTGGACAAAAGTTAGGAATCCCACCTGAAAAGTACTAAATTTGAATTTTCTCTCTCTGCTCCGTGTTACAAAATTTGGGAAATGCTGAGCTTTACTTTTAAAAGTACATTATAGTACTTAGAAAACGTAACATGCTTGAAACAACTCTTTCTGCAAAACTATCTTTACTAAAGAATATGAATCTATAAACCTTTTCTATTTTCAGACAAGTCTCTTAGTCTTTGCAGCATGTATGGTTTTTCATTGGACTGGATATTTCATTCCCACAGTGACTTTCATTTACCGGTTTTACTATATCACAGGAAAGCTTTTCCTGTTTACATGTGCAATTCTAATTGGACTGCTGTTGAGCTACAAACCTGATTCATACCTAATTAAGTCTTTTCGAATGGAACCTAATGAACAAATTATCATGAAGACTAAGGTATATAAATTTTCATTCATGAGAATCAATTTAATGTTTGTATTAAAATATAATATATTTTTTAACAGGGTACATGTTTGTTTTAAAAATGTAATTAGGAAATTACTTTTGGATTGCAAAAATTACCCTTTGGAGGCTTACAAAAGAATAGTAATGGAATTAAAGTTAAAGTGTTAAAATCCATGAGAATGAATATTGATGGTTTAAAATGTCAATCCTTTTAGGTGATATTTTTATGTTTTCATCTTTATTTTTTAAGCTGTATGTCTGTCCATATTTTTTTATGGTTATGTTCAATCAACCCACCATCACCAATTATTTTAAAAATTAACAAACATTTAGGACAAAACTTTGTGTACTTATAATTTTTTGCATGATTTATTTCTAAATTTGTATTGGATTCTAGTTAAGAAGCATCTTAACAATTGATAAACATCCTCAAATTTATGTAATTAATGAGTATTTATTTGTATATCAAACTCTATCTGTTGTTATATCTCTGAGTGTGTTTTTCAGCTGTTTATATCATTGTACATAGTATTGAAAAATTAGATTTTTCTGTATGAAGGGAAAATAAGTTCAACTTTTTTTCTTTTTTTGTTAAAGGAAAGGCTTGCTGCTTTAAAATCCACTCCTGGAAAAGTGAAAAATACACCTCTTGTATCCAGAAATGTGGATGATGTTTTTGATGAAGTCATTTCTTTAATATTCAGGGATTATATAACATCTTGGTATTCATATGTTGTTAAGCACCCCAGTTCATTTTGCAAGCAGTTAAGGTAATTTTAGTTCAAAATAAAAAATAGTTGAATATATAAATACTGGTTATAAGTTTAGTTTTATAAATGTACTTGTACTTTACTTGAGGTTTATTTATTCTTTAGACTAAATTATATGTATAGTTTATTTCATTTCTTAATAGTATTTTTGAAGAATATATTTTGAATTAACTATTGTGCATCTCTTGGATAACATGTTGTGTAGAACATTTTGTCTTGCAGTGTAAGCATGAAATTAAGTTTTAAATACAATTTCCAATGCTTTTTTACTATAAAAGTTATTTTCTAGGGACATCATAAGGCTTATGCTGTTTCGATTTAGAGACAGGTGGCAAAAAATTGATGATGTTGAGTTATTTGCTGATGATTTTGTGGTTATAATTACTGATCATCTTCAGCATATTAGATGTGCAGTTATTAAGTAAGCCTGAATATTATCATTTTAAAACTGAATAATATTATTGATAGTGGTACATTTGTTTACATTTGAAATATTATTACAATAATTATCTGAAAAACTATTCTGATATTAAAGACACAATTTTCTAAGTTAAGATGATTTAATTGTTCTAAAACCTTTATCATTGTATATTGCGGATGGACTTTGTGTTTCCCCATTAAATTCCCCCATTTAACCCTATGGAAGTTTAAGCTATATTTTTACGATTTCAAAGGGTATTTTTTATCTTGTTGAAGGTTTTTGGGGCCCATGTATATAAGTTTAGTTTGTTTTTACATAATTTAAAACATATTATTAGCTGTAGAATTGTTTTTTTACCAATAGCTCAATTAAATTTTTTTGATAAACTTTAATACCTGAACTCACCTATTGCATAAGGTTTTACTGTAGGCATAAGTTAGCATGCCTTAATCAATCATATTGCCTTTCTCATTTTATTTTCAATTTAAATTTAAAACTTTAGTAGTTTTACATAAAGATACATGATGCTCAGAATAGCGTTAACTAAATTTCTAGTTTGCTGCTCTTTCATAATGTGAAACTTAACCTTTTTCCTTGTAGTCCAGCTGAAAAAATAGAGCCTTACAAGATCGCCAAATTTCTCTCTGACACTGAATCTGAGTTAAATCATTTGAGGATATTGACTGAATTTTTTCTCACAACGGTTTTGCCCCCAGAATATGTTCCCAACAAACAACTCCGCAGTTTATTACGTGAGGTGTTTGCAGTTTCAGGTAAACATTGTTTCATTCATTAATCAATCAAGCTCTCTTTTTTTTGAAAGTTGGATCCTGTTTATGTGTGTCTAATTTATTTTTTGACTGCAAATTTATCCAAGACTATTATTGGAAAATTATATTACATTGAATGTGCCATTTTTAATCTGAAATATTTTTGTGAAGGATGCATTGACACAGACCCAAGCATCTTCTCAACTACCTAAATTTATTAAATTTAAATGTTTTGTCATTTTCAGTATTTTCCCCAATCATTGAAAAACTGAGTGATCCTGATTTCGTCAACTGTAAATTGATAAATTATTTAAAACAGCAACAGCTTCAAGCAGAAAAGCATAGAAAAACTTATGCTTATGCTGAAACCTATGAAGATTTTATTAAAATCATACAAGAATGCACAGATTTGGAAGACTTGCAACGCATAAGGTAATTGTGTTTAATGTAACACTGGACTTTGTAACTACTTTTTAATTGATTCTATACTCTAATGAATGGATATCATGATTATATTACTGTATATGATAATATGTGTACGTATTTTTAAAAAATAGGTACTATATTGCTACTGAAATAATGCAGTCAACAACCATGAGTAATTTGAAACGCTCTAAAGGAATCGATGCAGGTTATTAGTTTTTTGAGGTTTTAAATATTTTTTCATTTAAGATATTTTTGCTATAGTTAGTTGACTGTTTTCTTTTGTTTGTAGATAAAGAATTCATTCCTCAGAAAACAAATAAAGGGGACTTATTACAGGCAAGGAATCTGTCCCGGTATTTAAATCAGGTATTTATTTATTTCTTTTCAAAACAATTTTATTATACTCTAAATTTAAAACTTCTATATATTATTCAGTATTTTTTTTGTGCCAGCTCTACTACTTTTACAGCATTCATTTCACTCTGCATAATTGTTGATTGCAGTGGGGCAGGTAGAAATTTATTCTGGAGAAGACCTCGTCTATTGACAAATCCTAAATCCTGCAAGAAATATTCCCCTAAAGATGCTTGAGATTTTTTGGGCAAATCTAGAATTTTGAGGAGCACTTAAGTTAAGAGTTTTTTGAAACAATAAGAGCCCCAAGTAAGAAGGAGGGTCTGGGGGCCCTCCCCCTAAAAATTTTAGAAATTTTCCCCTTAAAAACAGTTAATAGATATGTATCAAAATTTCAGAGGGAGTTTGGGGTTCCTCCACAAGAAAACTTTTAAAATTTGACTCACGGAAAAGTAAATTTTAACAAAATCTAAAACCCTGTGGGTTATTTCCAAAAAAGACCTCTGCTTGTAAGTTACAGAATAGATAATTAAATAAACCCCTACAATATTTTCGAGGAAAAAATATTATAAACACTGACATCAAAATTTTTTATAGGGGGTTGGGTTTGAACCCCTAACACTGCCTTGGATACGCCCAAAGACGAAATTTTTTGGTTAATCAGAAGTTTATAATTTCTCAAACATGAAAAGTTACATTAAAAAGTACCAAAATTCATGTTAAGGTGTTTTTAATTATTTAAGAACCTGAATGGTAAAAACTTAAGTTATTTAAAAACCTTGATGGCAGTCTTCCTTTCTTTATAAGGTGTAAAGCTCTTCAATCATTTATGAAAAATGCAGTTAACAAAATTAAAAAATGTAAATGTTTGTAAATTAAAAAAAAAATTAGTTTTTTTTATAAAAATTTACAATTTATGAAGCTTTACAGATATAATTTACTCCTATATTGTTTTTATTCTTATTTCTAGTTACAATTTGCCAGGAGTCAATGTGAGAAGCGTCTGAAGTTCATTGGAGGTCCAAATTATGTATCCTCTTCGAAAGTAGCCAAAGAAAATTTGAACAAGAACATCTATATGCCTGGTCAAAAGGTGTTATCAATGTCTGTCATCATGCAGTCTGGTTTCTGCAGGAGATACTTATCAAAGTTCTTGCAGAAAGAAGAAGTACATTCTCTTTTAGGGTAATTCTTCTTAATGGTTTTGATTGTACTCGCATACTCGATCCCGAATTACCCCCTCGTCTCCCTAACTCACAAATTTTATATAAATATCCTGAATTTATCAAAAATCAGAAAATTCCCTCAAAAAAGTGGTTTTGAACAAGAAATAGGGAGAATTTCAATCAAAATCCCTCTCGATAAAAAGTAAAATAATCCACAAATGAAAAAAAGCAATCTGTTGGGGTGAAAAAAATCTTGTCTCAAAGTTTTGCATCTCATTCTTGAAATGATGTGTCGAAAAAGAAGGAAAGAACATTTAGGAACTCACTGCTTGTTTTAGGTTGAAAGAAACATGCTGATCTCTCGTATCCCATCTGAAACCGAAACTAACCCCACACCTCGCTGTTTCGAAATTGTATCTTGCTTTAGAGTAGGTTTAGTTTCCAAGTGATCGCTATTCTTTGATGTGTGCTTGTTTTATTATAATTAATGAGTGTTAAATAAAAAAAAGTATGAAATTCAGTTTAAAGAATGTTATTCAAAGTTATTGTAGTTATTGAAGTTATTGTATTATTTCCTTTGCTTTTTGTGTAGATTGTGGTATCAACATTAATATAGCTCATGGCTTTTTAAATTTTTATCTTATTCCTCATAATTAATTTTTTGTTTGCTTATTTTGTAAAATCACCATTTAACCTGAAGTTCCCCACCAAAATCCCTACACTATTTTTTTTGAGTCTTGAAATCTTTTCATGCTACAGTCTCCTGAATTTTCGTTCCTCAATGTTAGCAGCTATGTACCCAGGATTAAACTTGGTATTAAAAGTATTACATTAGTACAAATGGATTTTAACCGGTAAAACACAAATTTGTGTTTTCAATAATTTTTATGGTAAAATGGCATGCAAATTTGTTAATTGCATTTTTCTCTTTAATGCATTATATTATTTTTGAGGTAATACAAATAAAATACTTTTATTTATTAAGTCTAAAGAATATTTAAAAAATAGATCCATTTACCCTGAAAATATCACATATTTAAGTATCAGTTATTGTGGTATGACTTTTAATTCTTTCATAATTTCTTTTACAGATTTTGGGAAGCTGTGGAAGATATGAAGAATTCACCACCAGTAATTATGTTTCAGTTTAAAATTGTCTGCTTCCTTTAATACATTATCTCTAAACTTTAGAATCTTTTTGTAACTGTAAATTGTTGGATGGAATTAGTTTATTGGATTTTTATTTGATGTTTGATTTTGAAATGAACTGATGTATAAAATGATACTCTATGAAATAACCAGTTTTCAAAGGTATCACTTGTTTGACAAAGTTAATAAAGTATTTAAAACAACATTAAACATTTTTCCAATAAAAAAACAGTAATTTCATAACAAGTTGTTGACAGAATTTAATTATTAAGGATTATAAGTAATTCAAAGGCCCAGGAAATGTTTGTTTGTATTTTTGTATACTTTGTCTTTTAAAATGGACACACTGTAAAGATTTAAAAAGAAAAAAAAAATGTACAGTTCACATAAAGAAAAACTGGAAATTTAAATTTAAATTATTTTAAATAAAATAGACCCTTATAAATTTCCCTTTGTATGGTTCAAGTTTCTTTTAATTCACATATCTTATAAAAGACAATTTTTCTTTGTAACATAGATTTTTTTTTTACGTAACATAATGTTTCTTTTCTTGTGTGTTATTTTTCTCTTTCAATAAAATACCCTTTTAGACATAAAACTGTAACAAAAACATAAATAACAAAAGTTATAAACTCAAAGTATGATGAATGTTACACTGTAGTGGGGTTATACTTTTTCAGTTTATTTTACCATATTTATTTGGATTTCTACAATTTTATAGGAAATTTGGCATAAGTTAGGAAATGAAATTGTTCAAATCTACATTCACAATCCATCTAGCAGTGTAAGATTGGGAAAGAACACTTTGAGAGGAATAGAAGAGTTCATGATGGCTAATAAGGTAATGTAAAAAAATGCTTGTAATATACCCACTAAACAATAAATTATTTTAAAACATTAACAAACAAATTATTAAACATTAAAATCTATCTGTCACCTGAACGGGACAAAAGTCCCCTTGGTGATGAATATGTTACTTTGTCTTTTTGTTGTACTAATTTTCGTTATGAAATAATAAAGCTTATTATTATTATTATTATTATTATTTTAATAAACTTATTTAAATAATAAATTATTAAAATGTATTGTTAGTAAAGAATATGTGTGTACAACACAAAGTGTGTTGTTAATATTCTATTTAAATCTGTGGTTCTTAACCCTTAGAAGCTCCATGCAGAGATTGAATAATTTATTTATCATTGTTACCCTTAATCACTTAGAATTCAAATTCAAATGGGAATTATAATTAATTACAATTAAATATGTTATTAAAACTTTTGATTTTCTATTTTAATTATTCAAAATACTTTAGTTTTATGTTTTCATCACAAAACATTCAACCTTTTTTTAAACGCCAAAAAATTTTCCAGTTCAGACAACCAGTTAGAAACCATAAAAAGACTGCAAATACCTTGAAATATTTCTTTAGATTCTTCAGTATTTGTCTTTTTAAAATTCGGTTCTTCTGGATTAAATCTTCAAAAAATTGCATTGTTTTCATAAAAAATTATAAAGATAATCTATATATAAATGCCTGTAAGTTATTAGTATATTGCCTCTCATAATAATGCAAAAAGAATATCATAATAATACTGAAGAATCTAAATAAGCTGCTTAGATATTGTAATTTAAATTAAGGATAACTTAGTTCATACTAAGTATTTTTGAAGGAAATATTTTAATTTTTTTTGTTAAAGTTTTGGCTAATTACAACAGCAATATGAACCCTAAAGTTTTCTACACTTATCATTATGAGCAGGTAAAAATGATTTGCAATAATTCAGAAAATTTCATAAAGGCCTTAAAAAGTCTAAATTTTGATTTTACAGAGTGGGGTTTTCCTTTTGGTTTCTGTGTAAGGCATGACTTGAGGAATTGTTCTTGAATCAAACACTTAACGTGATAATAATTGTGAATTTTGGATTTAGAGATTTAGTACTAGTAATAAATTTTTTGAGTGTGTTTTTAAAGGTTTTCACTAAATGTATTCACATCATATAAGTAAATTTAAGTTTCGGTTAATAATCTTTGGATTTTAAGTAACTTCTTGTTTTGTATTAGGTTTAGTGTGTTTTTTTTTTTTGACTATTTTGTGCCCCCTGATGAGAGGATCTTCCGGGCCACTTTTTTAAAATTTTAAATGGTATTCAATTTATAATTTATTACTTTCTGATGTGATGTTGCTCTAAGTGCACACATCTGAAGTATTTAATTTTAATTTTAATTTTTTTCTTTTGTTATATTTAGTACTGAGGGTAACAGGTTTCTTTCTAAAATGACCAATGTAATTTATTTTTACGTTTCATAACACCCCACAAACGTTTTATTATACTAGTAGGTGAGATTATTAATTTAACCATTAATAACAGGTGTAATAACTTTTTGCAGGGTCCAGTTGCTTTCTTTGAAGGCCAAGAAGAAGTTTACAGAGTCTTAGAATCCCATTACTATGCATCATTCATCGTAAGTGATGTGTATCATAAGATGTTGGCTGATGGGGATAAGCAAGGAATTGATTTCATGCAAGAAGTACCAGGTAGAGTTCAAGTTCATTCAAGATTATTGGATTAGTCTATAAGATTTAAATTTATCTACCCTGAAATTTGTTAACGGAATGCATTTTTTGTCAGAGTCTGGTACCTCACTAAATTTTCTTATGAAACAAGCTGATAAACCTTCCTCTTATTAGTTCTCAAATGTTTCAGTTCCTGTTGAAATTGAAGATATCGAAGCTTCGGGAGATGACGATATAGAGGAAGTCAAACTTCCTGAAGCTACTGAGGTTTCTGTGTTTGATCACTCCAGTTATGCGAGATCGCAGCTGAAGATTTTGACTGAAAAGATCAGCAATAAAAACCAAGCTTTAGAAGCATTGCGAAATAATCAAAAATGTGAGAAAAGAGTAGGTATAGTTAAAAGAAATGCTTGTTTTCTTGTAAAACTAGTTGAAAAATTAAGTCTTTAACCATCTTTAACACATTTGCATAATTATTGTTAAAGTTTTTTCTCAAAACAGTATATTGTTTTAAAATTTTTCCATAGGTAGTTTGTATGCTTGAAAAGGAAATAGATCAAATGAATGATGAAAAAAATACTTTAGAAAATCACATTGAAAAGACTGAATTATGGATAGAATATTTGGGAATTTGGCAGGCTACTATCATGGATGCTTTGGTAAATAATTTCTTCTGTATAAAAATAATCTTTACAGTATTTGTTTTAAATATATAATTTATTAGAATCTATTTGAACAACAAAATTTAAAATCAATTATAACTTGAAACATTTGTAATGAAGCAACTCATATTATTATAGTTATTCATTGAATGAAATATAACTATTTTTATAATTATGATGTAATGGGGTGTTTCAAATTCAGTATTACAAGTCTGAAATTGTAGTAGAGTTAATCCTATTTAATTTTTCAGGAGAAAAAGGAAAATGATAAGATAGTACCTTATTTCATCATCCGTGTGCATCCTGCCAATGATGCAGAACTTGTTTCAAGTAGAATGGCAGGATGGGTTGTACATAAAACCCTAAACTCTTTTCATAGCTTACATCAAAAACTAGTGCCAGTAAGTAATATTTTTTAAGTGCTCATTTTTTTATGATATTTCCTAAAATATAGATTTTTTTTTACCTAAAATTTACTCCTTCTTTTTCTGGTTTTGCATGACTATTTTCAAAAGTAAAGTTAAGTCTTATGATTTTAAATCATTGTATGCCTGGAAATATATCAAGGCTGTTTAAGATTCTTATTATCAATTGAAGGATTGCCATATTAATATAGAGGTATAGAAAATATTGTCACATAAAAACATCCAAGGATGGGGGAAGAAAAGTTCCTTTCATGCAATATTACTATTAACATTGCATCCATTCTCTCATCCATCCCCCTCAGTTTTATTAAACTTTCCTTTTTATCATGTTTTCTTTTTGAACTTATTTTATAAAATCAATAGATGAAAATTTAGATTTATTTACTTTTTTAGGCAGCCTCCTGGTTAAAAAAGCTTGATTTACCTACTAAACCACGGTTCAAGACATTTGATAGAAATTATTTGGAGAAGGCTAAGCATACTTTACAGACATTCCTCTCAGTAAGTCATAAAATAATGTTGTTTCATTAAATTATGTAAATTCAAGCAAATTAACCTTCATTTTTCCATTTAGATTTTAGAAGATGGCTAAAATGCATACTTTTCAAAACCAAAAAGTAGTTCAAGACCATAGCAACTTTTCTGAATGGAAATTATCGATATCTAAGCAAATTATTTGAATAAATAAATATTCCTGAAAAATAACTCTGAAAAAAGGCAGTTCTCATGTATTGTTTTAGAGCTATCCTAAAATTGACTTTGAAGTGTTTATCAAAAAAATCCCTTGTATGCAGATTCATTTATATGTTTGATTTCTTATACTACAGGCTGTGACAAAAGATGATGGTCTGAATAAGAGTGAAGCTTTGTATGATTTCTTAAGTCCAAGTCCTGAGTATATGAAGCATCCCCCAACTCCTCAGAAGAAACCATGGAAGTTCTTTACACAGGTTGGACAGCTTTTTAAGGGGTGAGTTGATTGAAAATGTAAACAGAACAAATTTAAATAAATTAAAACTTTTTTTATTGTGCTTCTAAAAAATATTTTTGTTACCTAAACTTTTACAGTACATCATTTTTGCGTATTTTTAAAATTAAATTTTGTTATTTATTATTATTTTGTTATTACCTTAAAATTGTTGTTTTATTTTGTCATTTTACCTTTTGTTTTTCAATTTAATCAAAATGTAGCCAATAAAAGTTTGTATGATATTTAATGAAAGCAAAAATATATTTAAAATGCTGGTATAAATAGGATAAGTATTTAAATCATTATTGGTTAAATCCATATTTAGAATAAACAAAATTTTTTAAGTTCATGATATTTATTAAAACTAATTTCTTGATAATTGTCTGTTTCTGTTTCTAGCGTACAAAACACTCTATTGCAATTTGATGATGCTCAAAATGAGTTGTTATTTCTGGATGATTCTGATATGTAAGTATATTTCATAGTTAATGCATTGCTTTCTATTTTTAAAAAGATATTTCCTTGTTTTTCAAAAATAAGCCTAATGCATGAGTTTGTTCTTAGGAAAGAAGATAAGCGAGATTCCATAGCTGAACCAATATATGCTCTTATGGCTGAAGTGTTTGAACTTAAAGGTGCCTCTAATTTAATGCGAAGGTCTTTGATAATGTTTGTCCAAATATCATATGGGTCAACAATTAATAGGTAAGAATCATGAGCATTTTGTAGTAAAATATATTTTTTTAAAATTGCTTAATTTTAATTTTTAGTAATTTTTAAATATTCTACGATAAAAGAATTCTAAACCTGACTATTGTAATGCATTGCCTAGCGTTTAGGGTAAAAGTGTAGTTTTTCACCCTTTAACTACTTTCTGCTGCATGTTGTTTTTTTTGCATGGCATTATTTCACCTGTAAAACAGGTTTTTCCTTCAAAATTCAAAGTATGTAAAGAAACAAACTTCGACTCACGAAACGTGAATGTATGCAGTTTTTTCTGCTATACAGGTATTGCCTGTAAAACGTGTTTTTCCTTTATAGTACAAAGTATGCAGTAAAGCCAACTAAAACATAGCAAGTTATTTATGTCTAGTTTTTTAGTTATCTTTAAGTCGAACTTGCAATTTTATTTAAAATTGGTGTTATGAAGCTTTCTTGGACATTAGACTCGATAAGGAGGAATTTTGGAGCACGAATTTTTACCTGTCATAAAATTTTGTAATTAAATTATTTCAGTTTTATAATTTAAAACAAATTAGAATCCGATAGATATTTCATTGCTTCTCAAAAGGTGCTTCCAGGACTGTTTTTTTACATTGCTTCAATCAACTTTTCATCATTTTTTTGTGGGGAGTTAATATAGTTGGCAGTTTTTTTTGCAATTCACTAATAAAAAAAAGGTTTAAAAAAATAAATAAAAAATAAATAAATAAATAAAATTATTTCTCAAATAAAACATACCAAAACATGTTTAACAAGCTATAAATATTGCAAACTAGAAAACATGATGTCATCAGCAAAATAATTAGAAAATAGTTTTGTAAGAAGTAGATTAATCTGATCTCCAGTCTCCCCTATATAAGTTTTCTTCTTATTAAATTTTGTTTAAGAAAGTAGGTGATTGTTTTTATTTCCAGGCAGTTACGAGAAACCTTGTCTTGGGTACTGTCAGAGCCTATGTTGCTGTTCTACTTGCAACTGTTCCGAGACACCATGTGGCCTGGAGGGGAACTTGGACCTCCTGGCAAAGAAAGGAGTAAAGAAGACAAGCGGTTATCCAAGATTATGGCAAAGCAAATGTTCGTCAACAATATTCCTGGTAAGTGTATTGTAGAAATATTTACAGTTTAATCTATTTTATTTTAAGTGATTGCTTTGTGACCATTTATTCTTAATTATATACTCTCATTATATATAACCTCTAATGCTGGAATACCTCTTATCTTCACAGAAAGTTACAGTTCCGACAGCTCTGTTTCTAGAATTAAAGTATTGGTTGAACAATAATGCCCTTAGGGATACTAAATCATACTTTTGATAGAAACTTTTAAAAAAGTATGTAGTTAATTTAAATTATCTGTATAACTTAACTTTTGGCAGGGCTTAATTTGAGGTGAAATGAACAGGAACAGCATTCTGGTACCTCTCTTTTGAAAAAATAATGGAGTGGTATTTAAATATGTTTATTTAATTAAATATTTTTCTAATTTCTTGGTGAGTAAGTCTGTCTTTCAACTGTAAATATTGTTTTAAGAATCTTGTTTATGCAATTTTTTGAAATATTCTGACAAAATGTGGTATGATGAACATAGAATTCAGACAACTGGCACCACTCATTCATGGAATGATACCTTGTTTAAATTTAAATAGGATCAACTTATATTTTTTTCACTTTTCCTGAAAAGTTTGACTTGAGTTGTATATTAAGCTACTTCTCTCTCCCTTTAATTAAAAAGTATACTTTTTTATGCAGTTCTCTTGGAAAAATAAAATATTTTGAGTAATTTATAGAACACAAGTAAAGTTTTTGAGGCTTAAAATTTTGGTTAACCCCCCTCCCTTCCTCACAAGAATACTTTTCCAGCATTTTCCTTTCTAAAAATCAAATTATAACACTGAATATGGGAACTCAAACAACAATAAAAAACAAATTAAGTATGAAGAATGATTGTAGTTATTTTCCCATTTGTTCCATTGATATAAAATTTAATAGTAATAAATAATCAAATAATTTTTATGAAAAAAAATATTCCCATCTTTCAAACTGTCTTGTGAGCTTTTAGTTATTAAAGTAGGGGACCAAAACCCTACATTTTATATTATTAGTTAAAAATAAATGTATGTTTTATTTCTTTTAAGTGCTTCTAAGCCAGGTAATTGGTCAACAGAATGCCAGAAAGGGATTATCAAAAGTATTTGATGCTATGCAGAACAAGAATTCAAACAAACAATTGATTTATGTATGTTTTCCTTAGTTTTTTAAACTGCTCATATTTTCTACATAACCTAATAGTTATATTTCTCTAAAAATATGCATTATTTTTTCCATAGAGGCTGCTAGAAAGTTTTCTTTACAAATATGCTCCTGAATTAAAGAAAATTACATCTCTCTACAGTATTGACAGAAACTAATCACATCTTGTGTAAATCCTCTTCCATGACTATCAACTTCCATTTTTATCTGTGATGTTTCAGTGATTATAAATGTGATGTTATATTTATTATGCTGCATTTTTCCAATAATTTGGAAAATATTTATTCATTGTTCTATTTTTTTTATTATTTTGAAATTACTATTTTGTCTTTAGATTTTATGATTGGAATTTAAAGTTACTCCCAGTTTTATTCTAGTTTCTAAAATGTTTGTAAATGTATGAGTGTTTTTACTGTCTGAGAGTATTTTAAATAGTTGACATCCCTGCACATGGTCTAATTTCCTATACTAGGTGGTTTTATTACAAACTTAAGTTTTTAATACATAAATAACTAACTAGAAGTTGAACTTGTAATGAAGTTGTAAATAACAGTAGTAAAATATTTTAAATAAAAGATCTTTTATAAACATTATAAAAAGTTCCTTAATTAACATAATTTTATGAAAAATTACATGAACTTTAAATTAAAAATTTAACTAAATTTATGAATAAGTTAATGTTTACAGTTCTTGTTTGAAAACAAGGCAAAACAATCATTTTATGACAGATAAATAATTTACAATTCTAGGTTCAACCTAATCTTTAAAAATGTAGTTAAGAGTAAACACTAAATAAATGAGTGTGATATTTTAAATTTTCTTATAAATTTTGAAATTTTCTCTTATAATTGTTTGACTTTGTTATTTTATGTGATAATTTAGGTCTGTGGATGTATTTTCATTCAAAGTATTTTTAATACTTAGAAAATATTTTTGTTGATGTAACTTTTGGAAGATAGTGTCTTGCAAGAAATTACTTTTTATTCTTAAGTTTTAACTGTGAAAGTTAAAACAGTGTTATCTTCTTTGTTCAATGTTATTGATTCCTTTGTATAGGTATAAATAACTTCAATATGTGATAAATTTTAATTATTAGTAAATGTTCATACTTAAGTGAATGACTGGGAAATTATTTTTAAAAATGAATTATATTTACTGTACGAAAAAATAACTGTTCTTCACTCCATTCCAGTTTACATTTTTTGTATCAAATTTTTTTCAGAACTTTTTTTGATTCATAAAAACTTTATTTGAAGTGTTCTTTTATAAGTGGAAAAGTTTGTTCACTAATTTTGATAAACATGTTTAAGTGTTCCTGTTTATGTACATATATTTGTAAAAATATATTTTGATAAATAAATTTCCTAGCCAGATTTGTTGAATTTGGTGGTTAACAAATAACTTGCTTTACCTTACTTCAAAAACTACATAAATCTGCATTGAGTTACAATTCTTTTAACATGTTCATCAAGTATCAAAAAAGTACGGTTAAGTTTTGTTTTGAAATGAGACAATGTATGCAAAGTTTTTAACAAAGCTTTTAATAATTTATTAATAACTATTTACAATTCACAAAGTGTTCTGAATTCTATTTACATTTATAATCAGTGAGCATGGTAAAAACTGTACATTCAACATTCTGCACTGTTCTGAAAAGAACTCTAATTTTCTAATGACCAAAGATCTAATTCTTGAGAATATTTATAAATTTGGGTTTTTCGATATTTTCTTTTTATTTAAGTGATGTACTACTGTAATTTTAAATAGCTTTCAGGGATGAAAAGAAAAAAGATGTTTCTCGGTATTTTATGATTTTTTCTGAGATAAAATGCTCAAGGAAAGTAATATATAGCTTGTATTTTTGAACGGAAATGTTTTTAAATTTAAACAATTATTACTTAGGCACTTAATCCCTCAAATAAGAAGTATTGCATTGGTCAGAATATTACTATTTATAATTTTTAGTTCTTGAAAAATGTTTTAAAAATAAATATTTGAATTTGACTTGTACTTAATAATATATCATCCCACTGAAGCATTTAAATCTTCACTGCTCTTAAAGCGTAAGGCATATATTGCTTGAAGAGTGGATTATATTGAGTTTTTTTATAGTTTAATATAGAAATTTGTGATTTCAGTTGTAAAAAATACTTTTTTTCCTATTTTTCTATTCTAGAAGGTAGAATTTCTAAGTTTTAAATTCTAGTTTATAAATAATTTTAACCTTTCTCTTGTCTTGTTTTCAGATTTATAAATAACATTTTTCCTTATTTACTTTTTTGAACTTGTTAATTTTATATCCAATCAGTTGTTTTACCTAAATGACATAATGTACAATTATTTTCTAAATATTTCTTAAAAGATCCGATTGGTGAATGTTAGTATAATTTTTAGACAAATGACATATCATAACCCTTGAATGAATTAAACCACTGACATTTTCTTGCATATTAAATATGCTACACAGTAAAGAGTAAATAGTAATAGTTTCTTAATGCTACTTAATTAAATTTCCTTTAAGAATTACTCCATATTTTTTTCTTCTCATTTAAACTGATTTGAATATCCATCTTGCCAACTTTTCATGTAGGTTGTTTGGTGTAATATCTGTTTTTTTCAACAATGGCAACAGTTAAGTGATACATTTAAAAAAAACAATGTTTGAAGAAATAAAACAAATAAATTAGTTTTTTTTAAATATTTGCTTTTGTAAATTCTGACTAATTGATATCTTCATATTTGATACAGATGGATTTTCCATCTGTATTTTGGCACCACAAAAATCAAAATAAAAAAGGTAAATGTTATACATTGTTTCATTTAGAGTAAAAGTATTTAAGAGTTTGAATAGTTTTTAAAATCTGAAATCAGGAAGAAATAGTATGGGAATAAAAAATCCTTGTAAAGAATGGCAGTCAGTTCTTAGGGGAGCCCTAAACTGTGTGAAGGATCATATGAAAGGGACTGATAAAAATTAAGATTTTAAAAACTAACTCTAATAACAGCAATATATAAACTCAATTCAAAGGCTATTCCAAATTTTACATTGACATATTCATTCTTTGATAATTTCTCTAAAATCTTTGTGATTGGGAACTAACATGAGTTCTTAAAAGAATTATAATTAAACTCAGATGCTGAAGAATCAAACATTAAACATTTCAAACGATAGAAATCGCAAATCATTTACAAAAAGGGTTCTGATTAGAAACAAAGCTTTAAATGGCCTTTACAACAACAAAAAATGCCCAAATCTATTAATTATTCAATAATTTTCTGAAAAGTAATCCAGATGGTCTATCTACTTATGAAATAATAAGTACTTTCCTTGATGCTGATTGTGAACACATCTTTCACATTTTTTTCCCGCTACTGTCAAAAGTATTTTCCAAAATTGGATGATGAACCTTCTAAGTATTAGTAATAAATGAATATCGCGACATATTGCTGTAAAAAATAACTGTGCATCGCGTTGAGTTAGAAGTACGTTGGAAATTTTTGATAATAATTCAACTTTTCTGTTCTAAGGACTGTTTTAAATATGCTAATACATCCATTGGGAGAAAAGCTTGTTTTCTAAAACCATCCTTTCTTGAGTTTTCAATTTTATTTGGTAACTATTTCTTCTGCTGTTACAAATAGAATGAATTAATCGCAAAGACATTGGAATACAAAGTCGATAGCTTTTCTAAAAATTCCTGAGGTCCCTTAAGAATTTCAGGTGTTAACACGATGTGCACTAGTTACATATTAGTTGGTCATTAGAAATAGAGACTTCCGCTAGAATCGAAATGTAGTTTAAAAAATGCACCTTTATTCCCTCTCTAAAAAACAATCATGGAGAAGAAAATAAAGGTCTGACCGAAAAGGAAATACAAATAAGTGTATGATATCACTTGCATATGAAGTTTTGTCCTCGTGTATCTGGAAGACACAAGAGGCGTGGCTTGATATCGTCCGAGGGAGATTGGCATCTCTACGAGCCAATCGCATCACAGTCTCTAACCTGTCAGCGAATGAGAAGAGTCTGCATAGTTTTTCCTATGGTTTCGTCTCTTGGTTGCTGTTGTAAACCCCGTAGCTTTATTCTAAAGTTTTTTTTTAATGACTACAGTTCCTTCGGATCGACGACTTGAGCACAATAAGAGTTATCCTGGCATGAAAACCAACACCAGCGTTAAAGAGTGAGCAGCCATTGAGAAACTTCAATGTCCATAACTATTTTATCTTGTAGATAGCACCGTGCAGTATATAATATTATTCTTTTTGGTTACTCTAAAAGCCCCGCTATATACATCGGTCCTTCAGGGCAAAGAAAGAAAAACGAGAAAAGAAGGTTTGTAGTTTTGTTTCCATGGCAAATAGTTCGAAGACTATGGATGGTTGGAGTTTCTTTTTTTTTTACATTTCACTCCACACAATTGCGCGTTCGCAAAAATGGTTTTGCGAAGGCTACATATATCGAACACCGCTACCTAACTCAGTCTACGATGTTAAATTAAGCTACACATTCCTTCTAGTTGAAATAAAAAACTAATACATAAGTAAAGATAAAAAAAAGACTTTTCAGACCATCCTTTTGCTTTAGTAAATTTTGTCACATGCGTAATCTTACGTTACCCCATTCAATAAATTCACGTCATAGCCATAGTTTAAACCAGCGGTAGAAATCGGGGAAAAAAACCACTGGGCCTGCGGACCAGTGCTTTGCTAATTTTACTGGTCCGCAACAAAAATCACTGGTCCAACAAGTTGAAAAAGGACCGATTTAAATATTATTATAAAGTAGTAACTATTGCACTGAGTGTGAGTACCAAATAGTAATGTTAAAAATTAATACATATTAAATATAAAATAATATTAAATAAAAATTAATGTTTTTATCTTTTTCGCTGGGGGCTCCCCTATCCCATATCGCCACATATCTATCGGGTTCTGTCAGGGAAAATCACTGGTCCGACGGACCAGTGATTTTCCGATTCCACTGGTCCGAGCCATTTTTTAGTTGTCCCGGACCAGCAAAACACCCCAATTTCGAACGCTGGTTTAAACTTAAATACATCTATAAGGCATATTTTAATACAGCTTTATTTTCCAAAGCAATTTAGTATAATACCAAGACAACACATAAAATAGATGTTATTTTCATGGAAGATTTTCCATGAATTTGTATAAATCTTATATTTTTCAGTACGCATTTGGTTTATTGCAAAAAGGATTAATAAAGAGATTATTTTAATTTGAGAAAAGTAAATCAATTTTCCAATTAAATTTAAATGGAATTTTCTTATATAATGGAATGTGAAATGAACCAATACAAAAATGAAATATTCTAGTTAAGGGGTCTCCAAACTTTTCAGCGCGAGGGCCGCATTAACTATTATACAACAATTTGGGGGCCAACTACATACTCGAGATCCAAATAAAAAAGAATAAAAATCAGTGGCGGCTCGTGGGTAGTTCAAATGGGGTTTTTCAATTATGCCCCTCTTATGCATATTATAATAGGCATATTTTAGGTATCACTCCCATTTTGCTTAAATTAATTTGAAAATTAATGTGAGAAATGGAGTAAAAAGTACAAAGAAGGGGGGGGGTCAGGGGGTTCTCCCCCAGAAAATGTTTGGAAATTTAATCCTAAAAAAAACAACCAGGGTTTTAACTCATTTTGATATCCATAGTCCGAATTTCATGGGTATCTTAGATCTTTTATTTAATTGAGTACACCACATATCCGTTAACATAATTTTTGAAGTCGAAAATAATTTCTGGGTGTAATAGTTTTTCTTTTTTAAATTAATTTTCATAAAACTCCTCAGAATATTTACCATCGTATAGCATGAGGTAACGAAACCACCTATTTGATAGTAATTCTAAATACAATATAATATTACTAGCAGAGAGGTCTGAACTGCACTCTTTTCGTCATGTTTATATTTTCCAAAAAGTTTAAGCCTTTTCTTATTAAATTAAGAAAAGAAAACAAGTTCTAACTCCGCTGTTATCCGCAAGAGGGCGTTTTAATTAAAATGGGACCAACTTCAAAACATTTCTAACCTATTGCAAAAAATCGCGTCCAAATCGGTCCAGTAGCACACCAAAAACACACCAAAAGGGCGTGGCAAAGATTGGACACATATATTCGACGAATTGATAACCTCCTCCTTTTTGAAGTCGGTAAAAATGAAAAAAAAAATGCATTATGAAACAGCAATGTTAGTGAAGAAAAGATAAGTGTAGTTAAGATAAAGGTAAATTGGTGTAAAACATTACTTCAAATTTCTTTTTTTCCTTTATCGAACTTAGTATGAAAAAAGTTCACTTGAGTTCAAGCAGAAAAAATACGACTTGAAAAAAATTGTCACAAATTCCATAGCAAATACGTTTACCACATCATTATAACTCGTAAAAAGTATTTCCATGGTATAAATATGAAAATGAATAACTTAAATCCTCCAAGAACCTAAATTCCATGATGATTTGGAATACTTTTAATAATTTAATTGATTCTAATGATTTGGAATACTTCGAATTAGATTTTATTTTCTTCAAGTTAAATGTCTGTTATATATAACTTAAATCATAGCTTATTTCACTTGGAAGGAATGTGTAGCTGCAAAGAGCAACTGCTCTGGTGTTTTGATTCCTTTTAAAAAAGGTAAATACACAAAAAAATGGCTCTCGAGGGCCGAGGTGAGCTGTTTCCCACCTCTTCCTCCTCGTCACATGACCGGAAGTGACACCATTTGAACTAGCTGGCCCCACTGAAGGTGTCAGTGAGTCTCATTTTAGTGCCGTGCGCTGAAAAAAGAATGAAATATTTAAATGAAGAGTTTTAGTAGCATAGATAATCATGATTAGTGTCATGATCAGTGATTAAAAGATGAAATTTTAACAAAGGTTCGATAACAGGTTTGTAAGTAGATATATTTGGTTCACTTGTTATAGGTCATAGTAAAACGTGACGAAATTTGCGGGGAAAAAAATCCTGAAGGAGGAGATATTTTTGAGGTGATTCGTTCGATTGGCAGGTCTTCACAACTACTTTTATAACTTTTTTTTTTTAACTTGCACTTGTTTAAACTATTCTAAAAGTGTGTTTATACAATAATCTTCTAAAACGTAAGTGTCTTGGAATCTTAAAAAAATCCTTGAAAATCAAAGAATAATTTTATTCATATCACAAGGCTTGTCTAAAAAGTAATTAGATAGCATAAATGGTACATTTGAATTTTTATAATTTATAAAGATACTAATTGATTAAAAGTGTGGAAATTTGAATTTAAGAAAAGGAACATCTAAAGACCATTAAGTTCTTTGCTAAATTTTATTCGGATACCTATATTCAAACCTAGGACTTGAGTGGGGATTTTCGACATGCAATTTGTTTTCACTGAGGGAGTCATTGACTTTTGTGTCTGCTTTTTCTCAAATGATAGATAGAAATTTCACTTTTTAGCATTTATATACAAGTGTGCACAACCAAAATCACAAAGGCGTTTAAAATATGTGTAGTATATGTTTAGTTAATCATACCTTAGTTTAGTTAATCATCCAATTTTATAATGTATAAAATATTCAATTATTATGTAACCAATAAAATGAGCAAAGAAAGATCATCTTAAGTGCACTTCATAAGAGGACTAACATGCAATATGAATTTTAATTAGAGTTTTCTCCTTGTAGAAGTTTTATCGATTTTATATATAGTTAATGCATGATTAATAGGAATATCAACATAAAATAAGAAATGTCATTGTAAATTACTGAATTTTATTACATAAGCATCTATTTTCAACTTGAGGAATCTGGTTCTCTTTAAGGAAAAGTTCGTCATCTTAGATAGTTAATTGGTTCTTTAGCCCTTAGTCATATTAAAAGCATCGAAATACTGAAAATCTAATTTCATCAGGACTTAACTTTCTCATTATCAAAAGTGTCTTCTTCAGACAAAAGATTCGAAAGGGATGAACTCTAATGAGAAAGTATGAAAAAGCCCTATAACAAAACGATAATATTAAACTTAAAAGCACTTACAACTGAACCGTATAATACAGAACTAGTTCTCAAAGTGGTGTATGTATCCTTTGAAGTAGTTCATACCTGATTTGAATCCATATATTTCCATTTAAATTCATTGAGATGAAAGTAACTTCAGATTTAAAGAACGATGCTAAAGTAAAATAAAAAGCATTTCTGCCTTAGGTCAAGACAAATTTGGAAGGACAATTAAATCTTAAGGGATTCAATCGTTAATTAATTTATGTTATCATTCAAAGAGTACAAAGCACTTTACTCTTAATACCGCTTCGTAATGAGCTCAATGGCGGGATGGTATTGGTGAAGCATTAATCGATATAAAATATAAGAAAAATTAATCAATATAATGAATCGAGCGGTTTGAGTCCGTTTGTATGAATCAATATTGGTTTTCAGCTTGATGTGAAAAAAAAAAGGATGCTCTATGTAGCACTAGCATATTATTAACTAGTAGATATTCTGCAAGGATGACCTTTTTTAAGAATTCCCGCAATGAGGACATATCATTGGCTTACAGGAGAATAAGCACTCTAGTCATTTCTCCCTTAACTACTTAGAACGAGGTTACACCAAATTTGGCGATACCCTATCTGTTCTATCATTATGCAATTTCCCCAACCAACCGATAGCGTTTCAGCTTGGCGAGATTTTATTTGCTTTTTTTGGCGGCGTTCTATCGCTTTCAAAAGATTCACCAAAAGTGACTTACTGCTATTCTCCGGTAAGCCACCGATACTATCCCGGCAAATTCACCAGCGTTTCAACTCGTTTATTGGTCACCAATTTTTAGTTCGAGTTTAATGGTTCATTGCGCAGTTGATTTTTTAGAATAGAAGTCGAAGAAGATAAACAGTTCTATTTTCTTCGGCATGCCTTTAAAAATAGAACCTGTTCAAACCACGAGTAAAGGAGCGAAGTGAAATAACAGCGTTTGAAAATACGCACACTAATACAGTACACACAAGTACTATGTACTTAGTACACACAAATACATACACTATGAACTCTGATACTGTCTGTCTGTCACAAAATTAACACACCCCAATAACACGATATGCAATGAGTCTGTTGCTGTGGAAACAAGACACGCTCCATTTTCAACTGGAGAAACCAGAATAAAGTCACCAACTTAGGCTGCCCTGATGAGGATGGGGGTGTTCTTGATGCCAACCATAAGGTGACGGGTCAAATCCGTGAAAAAGAATGACGTTCGGTAGCCCTATTTCCCACCAATATATAATACGCTTAACTCCTCTTTGAAATGGACAGGTCTTGTTACTATATAGCAACCGCCTCACCAGAATACTTGGCGGCAGGAGCTAACTTTGTGATCGACAAACAGTATACCATAAAGCATCGATTTCATTTTGTGTGGGGTATAGTACCTGTCTCATAGTGCTGCGGTCGGAACTGTGGGCCAGTTCCCGTGCGGCCGTTGTCATAGCCTGTCCTCCAGGTGGTTGGCAGTGACCTCGACCAGCTTCTTCCTCTGCTGGTACTGGCTGTACTGGCAGTGCGGCAGGTGGTGCAGGTAGCCTGTGGGGGGAAAGGTGGCTGAAGCACGATTTAAAAGCTGCCTCTAGACACGCAGGCCGGTGGCACTTACACAATAACCAACATAATACATGTGTGACTGACTGGCAAATAAAGTAACAGCGTGGGTAATCTGAGTCGACTTTTGACAACATTACCACTGACGGTACTCAGAGAAAATGATTACGGTACTCAGACGCTCAAAACATATGGCCTCTTTAGAGGAAGAACGACGTGACTCAAAATTCAAAACATAGATGATTTTTTTTTAAACGGAGAGCTTGGGCCAAGACTTCTAGATTGTTCGCTAGGGTACTATTAATGAATCCTGACTCTTTCACTCGGTGATCATTTTATAATGCACTCGAGTGAAGCTGATGAACTGTGTTGCTAAGGTTATTTTGCAAGAAAAGTTACTCTGAGTACCGTCAGTTGATTTTAATCACATTGTATTTGGAACCTAAAGGCATTTAATTAATCACTAGAAAAGTGGAAAAGTATGGGAGGGTCAGCTGTCCTTAATCACTCTAGAAACATCATTTACCAATAAAAAATAAAGTTTTTTGAGAAAGTTGGGGGCAGTGCTCCCTTATAATCCGCCCGTGTTTTTTGGGTGGGGATATTCCGCTGTTCTTTCTTAATGTGCAATAGCATCTAGGCTGTAAACTACTTTGTCATGGTGGATAAATGACTCTTAATTAAATACTAGTAAGTATAGCTTTAAAGAAATATTTTAAAAAATATGACATTAGGCACCACTCAGAAAATTAGGAAAAATGTTTTAAGTTCAGCATCCTTTTCAGTCAAGCGGGATGAATCGACATACGTTTCAACTTTCAACGTATAAGTTAGTAAGAACATTTTCTTGGGGTGAAATTTTTTGATTGGGATATTAATGTTGTCCTGTTCTTTCAATTTTGAGCAAAAACATTTTAAAATCTGTTTTATTATTTTAACGGTGTTCCGATTTCCCCCCGCAGATACGTATTGTATTCTAACATTGTCTTATTCTGTTGATTTGTCGTGTTGGGGGATTGAGATCCCAAAAACTCAGTATCACCTTAACTTTTCAAAAATGAAGTTTTTTTATTTCCTTCAGAAATGCCCTTATAATCACCATTTTTCCGTAAAGGAAAGAAGATTAGAATTAAAATAGTGAAAGAATTTTTCCACTAATTCGGGAAATTCAATTAATTTCTTTCAATTAATTTCTTACTTTAGGAGCATGCAGACCCATAGTCCTCTTCCCCAGATTTCGCCCTGCATACGTGTATAGATAAAAAATTATCCAGACGCACCAAATATTCAAAAACACGTTGAAGAGTAGATTTTAGTTTTATTTATTAGTACCAATAAGCACGAGATCATAAGTATTAATTACGTCTGTAAGGGAGGTGTCCCAAGGTTCCCCATCACTCTCCTCTACTATCATACAGATAATACATTTTCTATAACAAAATATAATAGGACATTGTATTGCAGCTTTTTTCTTGTTTTTCACTGAATAAATAACACTTCTTGGATTTTGTTTGGATAATTTTAATAGACGATGATAAAAATATTTATATATGGTTGAATTCACCATGAAAGTAATTTGCAAGTGAAGTTATTAGCAAAAACTTAATGTATCTATTCACTTATTTTTACAGTACTTAGTTTTTTTATATTCTGATGTATATAGTTTTTTGTGTTTATTAAAATGGCAGTTCCCAAATTAAGAAGTAACATAAAGCAAAACAGAATTGTTTTGGAACAATCTACAGTCACCACTCCGGGGAAAAAAGAAAAATATTTAAGTTTGGCATTCTTTTCCCCCGTTTAACGATTAAACGGTAAATGACCAGCATACGCTGATGATTGTGCTCCACAATTAATTGACTATGTATAGACATCCCGGCTAACGGAATCTTGTCTAGCAACTATAGCTTTTGAAACGGTTCTACTTGTTGGTGTCTCAAGAAATTAATTCTCTTTTCGGAATTAAAATTCACTTAAAATCGAAGGAGATTTTTCTGACGAGGGACATGCATGCTTGTAGATTTAGTTGGATATTTTATGCAGCTTTTTACAGTCACCGCTAAGAATATTAAGAAAAAAGTTATAAGTTCAGCATCCTTCCCTTCCATATAACGGATACTGCTAAGGAGCAAGAGCAGCTTACGTTGCTGGTACCCCGCAACCGACTAATCCATCTAAAGGTATTTGAGATGTCAACTGTTCAGCCAGTGAAATTTGGCTGTTACTCCATTTATGTGTTTATTCTAATTTTTTGAATTTTACTTAAATCAATTTTCAAGCAATTTATATTCACCACTAAAAAAATTAATGAAAAGATTTTAAGTCAAGCATACTTTCTTTTCATCTAACGGTACTTGTGTTTCTCAGTCACCACTTATAAAATAAGAAAAAATATATAAAGTTAAATGAAATCGCAGGGGAAGGTTGGTCGGGGTTTGGGATGGATCTCACTAATAAATTAATTAATAGTTTCAAATTTTTCAGTTTCCGTCGAAGACAGAACGGATAGAGACTTGGATTAAACAAAATAAGCATGAAAGTCTTGCAAAAATAGTACTATTTTTAAAGAATCTGACTGATACGGTTACAGTTAGGAGTTCAAAGAAAAAAACAATAAAACCCCCCTTGAATAGGCAGGAACTAAATTTATAAATACCCAACTGTATTTATTCGATCTGAGGGCCTTTCGGATGGGATACTGGCGGGCAAACCCACCAAGCCATCCGTTCCTGCAACCGTTAAAGTTCTCTAATTAATTTGAAGTTGATACTTTAAGATTTAAAAAAAAAAGAGAATAAAATTTCGAGGACCGAACCCGGAACCTTCAGAACGAATTGGCAGTGCATTAACCAACCATGCCATAAATCCCTGCAACCACTGGTTTAGTCTTTAATTTAAAGTTAACATACTAATTCAGAAATGGGAAAAATATTAACACAAATACCACTCGGTTGATGACGGGGTTCGATCCACGGCCCTTTCGACTCGAAGCATTACGCTCCATCACCGATGCACTTAACACACCAAGCCATCCGTTCCAGCAACTAGTCTGTTTTTCTAATTAGTTTGAAGTTGATACTTCACCATATAAAAAAAACCAAATAAGTGCATATCGCTTTTGGCATTTCAGAACGTGACAACAGCTGTTTCTGCAACCACTGGTGTGTGCTTCCCTCATTAATTCTAAGTTATTAAATATAATCATAATTGACAAAAAAATAGCTACAAATATGCTACGGGGTTCGATCCAAGAACCCTTCGGCTCGCAGCAGTACGTTCCAGCACCCTAGGCCATCCGGTCGCATGCTGCAATGAATTTAAAGAACTATTGAAGACTTTGAATTTTGACTTTGTAATCGATTATAATCAACCTTATCGATTCTCACCGACATTGAGGACCTTTTTCACAGCCTTCAGAAATTCTGGCGAAATTTCACCTTAAAATAGACGACATTAGTCATTACGTCACTTGCTTGTTTGGAAACGTTGATTCCATCCGTGATTGGTTCCGTACGGATTTACTTCCAATCACGGAACCAATCACTGATAGAATCAACGTTTCCAAACAAGCAAGTGACGTCACACTAATGTCGTCTATTTATTTCAAAACTCGTAATTTCATCAAACATTCCATTTTTTACATTACGTGCTCCCCTGGCATTGGAGCACGCCTACACAAAACCATGTAGCGTGGTTTCCATCATGCTATGTCCTTTGGGAGGGTTAGCTCCTATACATGCTTGGTGAACCAGTATGTTTGGTCATTTTAACAGCCAGCAACTCAAGTATGGGATAATCTTCAGCCATTGAGTTAAGCCATTAGCGAACAGTACTGGTGAATGGACTCTAACCGTCTGACGTCACACGGAACCAACACGTGACCTACTGAGCTTGCAATTGGTTACCACAGATACTACACTAGTAGATCTACTAGTGTAGTATCTGTGGTAACTACTGAGCTTGCAATTGGTTACCACAGATACTACACTAGTAGATCTACTAGTGTAGTATCTGTGGTAACCAATTGCAAGCTCAGTTGTAGGTCACGTGTTGGTTCCGTGAAGTCTCGAACCAGATAGGCGGTTAGAGTCCATTAGATTGGAGGGAAAGGTGTTTGACTTAAAATATGTTTTTATTTCATTGAGTGGTGACTATATGGATTCTTCGAAAAAATATCCACATGTATGTAATAACAAATAACACCCATATTGATATTAATCAACGAGTGGAACCTAATTTGTTTCTTAATTTAGGTAACATATATGTAATTAGCATTAAAATTTAGCTTATAAACATGTATTTCAAGTTTCTGTCGTTAATAATATCATTTTTTAATTTTTAAGCCATTTTTAAAAATTTTAGAAAATTAATTATCTTATAATTCAATATTTTTAACATCGGATTAAGTTTCTCTCAGTGGCGAAGCGTAGAATTGCAAACAGGAGGCTACGATTTACTCTAATTAACCATGGTTTATCTTAATTAAAATTAACATTATCGTCTATAGTCTATGGGATCATGGTTGTTTTACATTATATTTGTAAAAGTAAACAAATGAACCGCCTCGCCACCTAGGCCACCTATCTTTCGGGAATACATGCTAAACTATTTTAAATAAATATTATTTTGGTATTGCATTTTATTCCCAGAGGGTTTAAGTAGTTTAATTAAAAAATACCAAGTTAAAACATAGATAAAGATCTGGTACTTGCAAATTAAACCTTAAAAAAAAATCGCAAAAAAAAAATGCGCTCATAGAAAGTCAGCCCTATTTGAATTAAATTAAAAAATATTTCCCAACTATCTAAATGGCAACAAGAATTAAATAAATTCTATTTATCGTAGAATTTAGGAAAGCTCATAAAGTGAGCTTCTTCAAAAATAACAAAAAATGCCAAATTGGTTTGAGATAGAAGTTATATAGTTCTTATTTGCTTCGTGTAACAGAAAAGTACCGAAAAAATTGTAGAATATACAGATGCTCCCAAAAGTGACAGAACTTTTGGGTAGACCTAATAATAAATAATTCAATGTATTTTTGTATTCTTATACCTTTGGCTTGAGTCCTTTTAAATTACTCAATACTTTATTCATATTTATCATAAAAGTTCATTCCTGATCAAGAAAATTAATACTACTGTATAAAACTGTTTTATTTTAATGATGTTTTAAATTTCTAAAAAATATTATCGTATAAGTATTCTTTGGCAACTAAAATGTTTAATATTTTAGAATATAAAAACTTTTAATAGTTAAATTCAATTTATTTTGGGATGAGATTTACATAATCGAATACTTATGGTGTATAATTGCTGCACCAACTATTTCTATCTTAAAATAGAGTACGTATTACTTTACTTAATTAAGTGTAAAAGTTTTTTTTTCTTCTAAAAGATGAAATTGATCCAGTGGTTGACTGTCACAGGAAAAAATAGCCAGTTCTTGACACAGGGAGAGTTGAACAGTAGTTACCATAAAATAACTATAAATGGAATTGGTGTGTATAGGACAGAATGTATAAGTTCATACTTTTCTACCTTTATCTATTTTCTTTTAGTTTGATACATAATTTAGTTTCTTTCCTTAATTTCTATCTTTCTTCTGGACCTCCATTCTCTATTTCAGGTACCAGTAGAAGACACCGTGTCCATTGGTGGCATTTTAAATGATTATTTGGTCATTTTTAATGGAAGTTTATATTTCGATATTTAAAGAACGCAAAAATTGAGGCTTTTTAATTCAAAATTATTATATCATAGGAATTTACAGTAATTATAATTCAACAAGATGCTTAGCCCTTAGAGTAAGGCAAATAAATTTTTACCCTTTCCCATTGTTAAGTCGATTTTTAATTGATTACTATAACAATAACTATTTGACTCATAGAGCTGTAATTTGGCATTTCCAATCTTGATAGTAAAACTATAAAAACTGTCTGATTTGAATGTATTTATCTCTGGGATTCTTAGCTATTTTGTCCATTTACTGCTAAAGTGTGAACTACTTGTGTTTTTACGTTAACTTTTTAATATGTTTTAGTATTGTTTTTAATGGTACTCATTCTCTCATTTTCTTTAATATTCCTCATATTTTTTACTTAAAACAATTATTTTTTACATATAAGATATATGGAGCTTAACTTAGAGTGAAGGAAGTTAGATTTTGTTGGGAAAAATAAACTTTTATGCTGTGTTAAGGAATAAAATACGAAATTGAAGGCTTTTGGCAAAAAAAGGAAGAAAAAAATAATAATTACGATTTTAGCATAAGTACTTATTTAAGTTTAAAGGTCCCTTAAAGCAAATTCAAACTGAAAACTAAAAGTAAAAATGAAAAACCAAGTGAAATAAAAATAACGGGATGCACAAACGTATAAAAATACTTTATTCAACTCAAAACACCAAACGAACTTGGAAGTATGAAAATGTCATGCACTGTTATTCAAAGAAGTTAAAATGTATCAATAATATATACAAGTAATACACTTATTTGTGTAGAAAATAAATAACTCAAAATGTACAAAACTTTCAAATGCTAATTAAAATCTCAAAAGTGCTTAAGTAGTCAAAATTATAATGAAATACAAAGAAACAAAAGGGGGAAAACAATAAAAATACAATATTCATAAGGTAAAAGAAAAAAAAATAACCTACATTAAAAATAGAAAGCTCAAAAATTTACAATTTCAATAAACAATTAGGGAGAGATATATGGAATGAACACAAACATTTATGCCATTTAAAACATCAATATGAGTAACAAGTTTAACGTATCATCAAAATAATTAGCTTGGTGGTTCTAAACTAGCTTTCATGTAACGTTCTTTCGTTTTGATAGTAAGAACCTAAAAAAGATCAAATCAAATAACTTTGTTGTGAAAGATATTTGAGTTTAAGGCACTTGTCAATTAAAATGAATTCGAGAAAACCATTTGAAGAGATTTCACACAAATAAATAATAGTGAGAAGTTGTTCAGTTAATGGAGCTTTAGGAGACTCCAAAAGCTCAATTGACTATTAAGCATGAAGATTTCATTCATAAAAATTGGAGTTAAATTGGAGTTCAGCTTTTTAGGAGTGATCAGGGCTTATTATTTTTAGAAAAATTATTTTGTTCATGTTAGTGTGATAAAAAAGTTTTTGTGCTATTTACTCGGGATAAGCAAATACCACTTGGAAAAATTTCGCTAACAAATATAGAAGTTTTCCCTTATGCCTCAAGAATATTTTATTCCTATATCTATGCATAGTAATAAATAAAAAAGTTTGGATCTCTAAGTATCCCCTGTGTCCATCAATAGCTTAAAAAGATTCCATTAAAATCTAAAATAACGAGGATGTATGTTACAGTGCACATTTTCCAATGCCACTTTGCAAGATGTGAGCAAGAGCTCTGATTGGTTTGTCATACGGTTCCCATCCCTAATATGGGATTGCCAGTCGATCTGATTGGTCCTCAAGCTGAGGTGGAAATCTCACGAAGTGGGATTGGAAAGAATCAAGTCAAAGTCACAAAAAAAAAGAACGGAGAGCTCAGAACTGCGTCTTACAAGTCTCGAGGGTCTTCTCCTCGGGCGGGGGGATGTCGGGCTTGCGCACCGCGGTCAGCCCGTTGACGTTGACCACCTCGTCGCGGCGGAATAAGGCGGCGATCTCCTCGAAGGTGCGGTTCTTGGTCTCGGGCACCTTGCGGTAAGAGAAGATCCAGAAGAGGGCCAGCAGAGCGGTGAACGGCAGGAACGAGTAGTTGTCGAACACGCGCTGAAACAAACAACCCAGCCATGGGAGTCAAAATGGGCTTGGAATATTTATATACGGGCTATATGCGATAAATCCGGGCATTATTAATAATGCCCACTTATTTCGGGCGCTGTGATAAATAAATACTTATTGATAAATGCAATTGAATTTATCACATTGCCCGCCTCCACTTCGTGCATTATTAATAACTCCCGGCTTATCGCGTTGCCTGTAACATGGTGTTTCAACAAGTCCGTCCGCACAAATATTTCTGTGCAGAGATTGCTATACTAGACAGCAACTTAAGTTGAGCCAATGACGTTACTAATAAACAAAGTAGTTCCCATCGCGGTGTCTGAATTTTGAGTGAAATGAAGAACGTCAATATAAAAATAGGATTATTTTGTTAAACCCATGTACTATGTATAGTGCTTTTCAATCACGATTTGTGTACCGAAACTCCTCCTAGCAATCTAACTTACCGATTTCTCCTTCCGCATTTCTGACGTACTGGGTTCAAGAAACGTTGCTGTCGAGTATAGGACTTGTCGTAACACCCAGTATATTAATAAACTTATCTGTCACCTGAATGGGATATTCCCACTCCCAGTGATTGATATTATATTTCCTTAACTTCTGTTTTTAATTATTAATTTGTAGTGTTCGGCACTAGTTAACTAGAACTAGTTTCAACTAGTAGTTAACTACCGATCACTAGTAGTTAACTAGTAGTTTAACTACTTTTAGTTTAAAGTAGTTCAACTATTAGTTTAACTACTTTTTTTATTTAACTACTATAGTTAAAACTACTTTCAAATTTTCAACTATTCAAAAATTGTTTTATTTAAAATTTAAAAAGTTATTTAAAATTTTTATCAAAGGTAGAGTACTCAAATACCATAACCAGAAATAAAGACTATTTTTGCGCGAAGTATAAACGTTTTTTGTGACATAGATAAGAAAGATGCATTAGAATTTTGCCAAAAAGTAGGTAATGAAATTAAATAAGCTAGTTAACTAGTAGTTAACTACTTTGGGAAATAGTTAACTACTAGTTGCAACTAGTTCCAGTAAAAATAGTTAATTACTAGTTACAACTACAATTTCCCAGACTAGTTAGTAGTTTGTATTTAACTATTTTTTGCCCACTAGTTGCCGAACACTATTAATTTGTTAATTTAATGATTAAAAACAGAATATGAAAAGAGGGTTTGATGAAATAGAAAAGATAGGTGGTTCTTGGGTCCTCCAGGATATTCAATAGCAATTCATCAAGATGTAGCAGTGAAATTATTTAAATCAATTTAATTAATTATTTTTTATGATTATTTATTAGTGCTGAATTAATCAATTTTTGCTTTAATTAATTATGGTTCTAACTCTCGCAACGTAAGGTTCAACCAAATTAAGTCTTACAGTTCATTGATTCGAGGTTAGTGGATTTTCCGAATATATCGTCGGCTTTCAGGAGAAAGACATTAAATCACTATAAGACACTAACTAAGTTATACAGACAGAAAGAAAAACACTGAGTCAGTTAAGTTAAGTCAAGTATAGTTAAGATAGACAATTAAGGCTGCATTCACCACTAACTTGACCTCACCTGGAATCAAGTGTTTTCGACAACTCCAATTGGCTTAAAACTTATTGTTTCCCTTTTTCAACAACCAATTACAAGTTTTGATTCTAGGTTAACCTCAGGTTATGTCTGTGGTGAATACGGCCGTAAGTCAGTTTCATTAATCATTAGTTAGTAGTACAATGGTAATAAGCAAACGAGTGAAGCCTTACAGCACTTCCAAAATATCTCCAAAATAAACTACGATAACTATTAAACTAATACAGAGTAATTGTACTAGGAGTGACTTAGTGCCTTTCTCCCTATAAGCCTACGATAAGTAGAAGCGCCATCCAAATGGAGACACTATTTATATGGCTCACCTGCATCTGTGGAAAGACTAAACCGACTAAGAAATTGGCGGACCAGTTGACGAAGACAGCGATGCTCATGGCAGCCGGCCTAGGGCCGTGCGAGAACAGCTCGGCAGTGATCATCCAAGGGATGGAACCTACGCGAAAACACACGGGATATGAGAATAACTCGAAAAAAAGGTTGCATCATAATAGAGGTACAAGGGTTGCTTTCAGGCAGTTAAAAAACTACAAAACTATCACTACAAGGAAGGAAAAAATATTTGTTTTCAAAATAATACAAACATAATAAGTTTCAAGGTGCATTTTTACTTAGTTTTACTTATTTTCGTCAAAAGGTAAGCAAACTGTTAAAAAATACAGGTTTAGTACTTAGGAAGTTTTATCAGGTTTATGATAAAAATGGTGGGTTACAAGCACTAATGGTTACAGGCCAAACTTTTAATAAGAAATAAAACCTAAAATAGCAGTCTGATAACCAACCACTAATTTTCGTTGATTGCTACTAAAGGTTTTTAAGTCCAATACATGCTGAGACTTTATTATATAGATTAAATGAGAAGCGTAAAGGTCCAAAGTATTTTTATGGTATAAAGTTTGCTAATAAGACTCAATGAACCTAAATGCAATTAAATATTGATAAGGTTATATTAATTGGGAAAAAAGAAACATGGGATAAAGTTCTTGCCCATGCTAACTCTAGCGTAAAAGTTGCTATAACTTAATTATGATTAAAAGCTTCCCTAGAAAGATCCCTAATAAATTCGTGGAGCTTTTGATTCAATAATTTAGGAAAGTTTTAATTCATGTGGGCGTTGTGGTAAATGTCAATAGTTTTTTTTTACAATACACTCGTGATCTAATAAAGGTCAGCTTTGAAGTTAGCGATGAGGAAAATTACATTTATGAAAACCCTTTCATAGTTAATTTAACGCACCATGTTGATATTAAATAAAATAACCAATTCACTTCTATGTACATTTAAAACAGAATGTTTATTTAAAATAGAAGGTTTTTATGATTAGAAAGTAACAAATTAAAAGATTTCAAAGTTAAATATAAGTTTATAAGTGCATTAAAACTATTTTGGTAGGTACAAAGAGGAAATATACGATAACTATATGCCATTTAACTCATATTATACAAAAAAAAGTTCTTAAAACTAAATCTCAACTCAGTAAATACAAAGAGTCCGGGCCGGGCGACATTTTTTGGCAAAATTTGGCGTTGCCAAAGCCGTTTATCAGCGAGAAACCAATTTAAATTCTATTAAACTGGGTTGCCAGAATCCACAATTTTAATGCCATTATTAGCGCCATGCCAGGACACTTTGGACCACCCCCTCAACTCTTTGTCAAATAAATAAAGGAGATGTATTCTAAATGTATTTTTACCGCATTAATCAAATTATAATTAATTTCAAATTGTAGATAAAAAGCATGCGAATATTGATTTGGCAACTACGAAAGGATATAAAAAAATTAAAAATATTAAAAAATAATATTTTTAGTTGATTGCAGAGTTTTCGGTAACAAAAATTTAAGACTTTTTTTTTAATTAAGAGTAGTATTAAAATTTACCAAAACGTCTCATCCGACTCTGTGTAACTTAATTAACTTAGCCCAAGATACGTCAAATTTGAAAATACAACAAAGTACATTAAAAAAAATACGTACTACGAAATATCTGAAGTGAAACAAAATATGGATATTCTGGGAGAAAGAGAATAAAAGGGTGTTATTGTGTAAAGAAGCTTTAATTGAGGCTTATTATTGATCTAGACTTTTGATGCAAGGTAAACTGGCAGAATAAACAGGTGGGTTAGAAGGGAATCCTAGCCAATCTCTAGTAATAGAAATTTGGGTTTCATTATACAACCGGGTGCCACTTGTTTTTTTGGCGTTGCCAACTTGGGCGATAAATCATTTTCTAGCAAGCCGGCGGATTAGTGGATTATAATGCCAAGAATAGCGCCAAAAAAATTCGCCAAGAAGAGTGGCACCCGATTGTATAATAGCACCGAAATTTGAATACTAAAAGCGGTTATAGTACATTTATTCATTACTGAGTCAAATGTACCAAAATGCAAAATTATTTCTAAATTGCATTGCAAACATTAACCTGACAACATCCTCTGTATAACCTTCAAAAATAAAGACAGGGAAGTGAATGATAAAAAAGAATAAAAAAGAGGTATATAAGATCATCTAAGAGTTTTGTATGAGCATAAAGACAATGTAAAGAAATGTACATGCCTGAGATGTGCCCATGTCCTTGAAAGGAAAGCCGAAATAAAAAAAAATTAACTAATAAAATACTTGAAAGATATACGAGTTAACATACAATGCATCCATACTTCAGTTAGCAAAAAATTATTATTAAAAAAACATTAGTGCAGATAGTTTTGTGTAAGACACGGGGGTAAAAGTATCAAAGTTTTAAGAATTTAACTAAGAAAGTTTGTTTTTAGAGGTGGGAAATGCGACATTATTAAAAATAACAAAAATGTCTAGTAAGTCCAATTTAGATATTTAAGAGTTTTAAAAGTTGACACCTTTATAATACGTCTATCTTACTTTACTCTCTTTATCTTAACCATTGAATCTCAAAAACTAACTCAAGTAAACTATTCTTAAATTTATTTTAATCATTGCGAATTATTAAACTGTTGTTAACACTCAGAACCCTTTGAAATCAATATTAATTAGTTATTAATTTTTATTCCAAAGTAAACAATCAATTTAAATCCTTAAAATTCTGTCCATCATTATTATTATGCTTTTAAAGAAGTGTTTAAGTCACTGCCTTTTATTTCATGTACTGATTAAAATATTTAATGAGATATTAAGTAAGATATTTCTCAAAAAACTTACCTGGTCCTATAGCAAAAAAAACAACGAAGGACAGAGTACTGACCACACTCAAATACGTCACCCATTCATACAGGAACTAAAGTGAAAAACATTTTTTTAGTATGTACTTTTCTTGAATATTTTGAATGAATGTATACTATTTTTTATTTTTCGTTTCTGAATTCATATTTTAATGCCATTTTACATTTCACATATTTTAAGAGCCTAAAAGGTATTTAAAACAAAAATTTTAAAATTTATTAACATAAAATTAATTTATTTTAATTAAAATAAAAAGTAAGCATTTAGAAATTGCATCGAAAAAATATTTCTCCTTATAAATTTGAGACTTTAAGGGAACCTGGAAACTCTCTATACACTATTCGTATACACACATGTTAAAATTACTGTGTGTTGATGTCCAATACCATTTTCTCAGATACTAAAAATAGTAAGTAGACTTGTAATAATTTTATGCATGGTAGTATAGATAGATATGTCATACACATAAAATTGGATAAAAAAATATTTTGAGAAAAACCGGATTTAAAGTACGATTCTGGCTGCGAAAAGTTATGGAACAATTAAATATTCATATAAGCGTCCAAAATTTTCTAACATTCCCATTCGTGGTTAAAAAGGAAAATACTTTGTGAAAAGACGAGGCTTTTGTTTACTTAAATCATTTAAAATAATTTACACTCGATTTTATAGTAATGTGTAACAAAATAAATGTTGAGAAAAATGATCAAATCGAGCCCTGGATATATGTATTTAGTAAGAGTGTAAGGGGCCATTAACATATCACATACAATTTTTTTATACTCGATGATAACTTTTAAATCAAAACAAGGAGTAGAGAACGTCACTTTTTAATGTTTTAAAATGGAACGTCACATGAAGGTCTGGACTCCCTTGTTCCTTGACCCATAATGTTCCCTTATCAAATTATCTCCACACATGATTCCCCAAAAGAATGACGTAGTAATTCTTAACTGTCACTTAAAGGCGGAAACACATTATGCCCTATGGCAGAAGTCCGATGTAAAGTGTATGGTTCGAGGAGGTGTCTAGTTTGGGAAATCAGTGGGATTTGGGATTGTTCCCAAAATAGTTGCTTGGACAAAGCTACAAATGGGCACTCGCTGTAGTAGCCGTATATACCCGCTTTAACAGGAGTTGCTCTTATCAGGAAATTCGAATGCCAACTTCCACAGTCGCGCGTAGTGTGTTTCCGCCTGAACAGAAAACGGACTTCTGACCTTGTTCAGTCTTACCTTGACGAGCAGCGAGATGGTGATGAAGATGCTGCAGATGAACATGCCGCCGAGCCCGTACAGATGCAGCGTGCGGCGGCCCGCGCGGTCCATGAGCGGGATGGACACCAGCGTCATCACCACCATGATCACCCCCACGCCCATGGTGGCGTAGTGCGACACCGTCTCCGACAGCCCCGCCGACATGAACAGCCCCGTCGAGTAGTAGAACACCTGCGGAAGAAGAGGAACGGGTAGTTATGACTAATTGACTAACGACTAACACCAAGGTTTTCGTATGGAGAAAAGAAAAGCCATTTTTAGGCAACTCTTATAGCTGTATTCACCATTAACTTGACTCAAGGTTAACCTGGAATCAAACTTTTTTGGCATCTCTGATTGGCTTAAAACTTGTTTCCCTTTTTCAACTAGAAATTAAAAGTTTTGATTCGATGTTAACCTTATGTTAGGTTATAGCGGTAGATATGGCCGTTGCAGGCCACTTTTTGAGTTATTGACTTAGGCGACTATCACACTAGGTAAAGAATCTTAAAAGAAATCCAAATCGATGTCTTTCTCAAATTTTGTAATCATATCACTCTAATCCTGAGCAGCTCATATAACTGCTTAATACACTAGTCAAATAAATCATTTAAAATTTTATTTTGAGTATATTAGCTATCATTGAAAACACATACTAAGCATTATGAAACAATATATAAAAAATGAATGGTGAAAAATCTATGGATGATGGAAAAATTCTGATTGCAGATTTGAAATCAGCGTAAAACATTACCCTAGAAACACTATAAAAGTATCTTGTGCCAAAAAACCTTGTTTAACAGTGGTAGGTAAGGCGTCTCAATCAAGATCACTATCTTTGCCCTGCCGCATCGTTGCTAAAGAACGAAGTGATACTGAAGAGCAGAAAGAGACTGCTAACTAAAGGAATACCGGAGAGACGATAACGGCCAAAAAGCAAAGGGATGCTAAAGTCCAGATAGACATTTGTTAAAGGACATTTGATAGGTTAATAAGGAAAAACAGTAAGGATATTTTGTTTTAGGAAGATATCTTACCACCCACCTAAAAAAAAACACCTATTTTTTAGTTTATAGACATCAAAAGTTTGTAAAAAACTGACTTTTCTCTACAGTAAAGTGAAATGAATTGATTTAAACAAAAATAAATATAATATAATTGTAGAAAAAGATAATAAAATATCATTAAAATAAAAAATATTGAATAAAAGGATTTTTTTATTGATATTTTGTTATTAAGTAATTAATGACTGAAAAGCATCATGTTATAGTTCAGTTATGCATCTTAATGCTAAAAATTGTTGATGATACAGCAATCCAAAATAAATGGATTTAGAATTCAAAGTCGTGTTTTCTTATTACTTTAACACCATAACGCCCTTACAAGAAATACCCCTTAATTCATCATGTTCATTCTCGTTTTTTAAAGCTAATGACATAAACACATAATTAGGAGAGCTTAATTCTCAATTAATCAAGTTGATGGGCTCTTGGTTTTACACAAAAAAAGCGAAAAAGCCAGTTTTCTTTCCTGCGCAAAAAAACAATTTTTTTCTAAAAGCAAACGATCTTATTTTGTAAAAAAATCTAATCATGGCGGCACTTATTGCAAAGCCGTAGGAAAAAAAACCCAACCGCTTGTAATTAAAAATGAACTAATTAAAAAGTTTGCTCGGTCCAGACTCCCACAAAGCAAACAAAAGAAAACTTGTATACTTATGAAAAGAATATCAGCCTAAGAAAATAGCTTAATTTGAATAAGAATAGCTCCGGTCGGTATTAACCGAGCTTAATTAGAAAAGTAATGCGGTAAAGCTGAAGGTTAGAAGATATCATTAATTGTACTGCAGAACGATTAAAAGAATGGAATAAGTAATCCCTGTATGGAGAAGGTAATGATAATGTAATGGGACTCAGAAAGCCGCTAAGTGCCCCAGGCTTAAGACAATACCAATACTTAAATGAAAAGTCACGAAGCTAGGAAAAAGCAAGAATGAATTGTTGGTAATTTCGGAATCAAAATAAGAAAGCTAATTACTATTTTAGGCTGCGATACCGAGTTTTAAATCGGAGTATATAAACAAAGCAAACACAGTTCTTTAATATTAATTATAATGGAAATCTATTGTAGTTCGGAGATATTGCAGTTTGTGAGCAATTGTTGACTTTGAATTGAAATTGACTTTGTAATTGCTAACCATCTAGGAAAAACACATTTTAATTAACCCTTTTGAATGAATTGAGCATTTTGTTTTAATTTTTCTTCGATTATATTTTCTAAATTCTGAAGGCATGCAAAATTAATTTAGATGGGAAGATACCTAGAAAGGACTATTATAAAAATTTAAATTACTTTCTTAACAATCTTTTATGAAAAAAGTTCATCAAATTGCATTTGAAAACGTTTTTAATTTCAAGAAAGAATAAAACAATAATGTTGGAAAAAATGCCAAGAATAAAAGAATGTAATGAGATAAAGTTTTAATATATAATGAACTTAAATTTTGGTTGAGAAACACTTTTTGCGATGTGATATCTTATGAAAATATACCATGTTAAGAATAGGCAAAGTAACATTAATTTAAATAAAAATTCTATATCGACAAATTTTTGATTTTATGAAAAACTTATTTAAACTATTGAAAAGAGATTTGTATCAGGTTTCTAAGAGTAAACTATAAAGTATATTATAGGTAAACAACTTTCTTCCAGTTTCGTATTAGGAAGAAAATAAGGAATTTCTTCCACTGTAAACAAAGAAAACACCTTTCATTTGATCTATTACCAAAATATATTGGACAACTAATAACAATCGAAAGACCATAATATTATAACCATAGCAATTTTAAAGTAGTTAACATTAGGTATTTTATTTAAAACTCCGGTTGTCTTAAATTTATAATGTGTAAAATCCCTTCTGTACTCACGGCATTGATCCCTGTGAGCTGCTGGGAAAGTTGCATCACAATAGCTATGACCAATGGAAGCTGAAGGCTCTTGCTTCCCATTACCTGGCACACTGTCATCTGAAACACACGAGGTTGTATTGCAATTTAATAAAGCTGTTTAAACTTCTTTATTGTATGATATAACAAGTTTTCTTTGTAACTTAACGTAAACTTTGTATACCAATAAATTTCAAGGACATGCAAAGATGATGACATACTAAACATATTACGGAAGCAGTTAATTTTCATTGAAAGTTGAAATATGTTTAAAAATGGAATAACTGCATTCCCCCCCAAACAAAAGCTGTAGGTCCATTTACAATGAAAATTCAATTAATACAGGAAATCAAATCAAATGAATTTAATTAAGTTAATTTTCACACTTTGAAATCAAAGTGATCTTTTAAGAAGTATAAACTACATTAAAGAAGTTTCCGTTTGAGAATCGTGAAAAATTAAATTAATTTGAATTCTTATTCTAATACAATGCAAACGGTCAAAACTTGCAAAACGTTCTGTAAAGTATTTTATGTGTTTTTAAACTCTTACAAAGTCCCTTGTTTTACTTAAAATCCTAAAAGAATATTAATAAATCGTACTTGAGGTTCTTGCTCTTGAGCTCTTTCTTCTAAACGGATTTCTTCTAAATCATCGTCCACTTGAACTGTACATCGAAGCTTCTCCAAAGCTACAGAAAAAAAAACAAATAAGAAACATTTATCCAAAACAGGATGCAAAGTATATGTTCCGTTGAAATTTCTAGCTATTTTGTACTTTGGTCAGACTCAATATTTTGGGCTTATTAGTTAAAAAAACCTAATATGGTATAAACTTTAATTGGTCTATCAATGAAGAACACCGTCAGATAACAAATAATCATAATAATGATAATTAAAAAAAAACATTATTTTTTTTAGAAGGATCAATGTTACCATAAAAAAAGTTTTGGAAACGTACTCCAATAGCAAACAAATTTAGTCTTTAACACAGAATAGGCAAAGTCATACCTTCTCTGGCGGAGTACTCCTGCTGTTTTGTGATGAGCAAATAGCGCGGACTCTCAGGACACAGGGGGAGAAGTAGTAACTGCAGAGCGGCGGGAATCACAGCCACACCTGAAACGAACAAAGAAGTAGATATAAATAGAAAGAAATGGGAACGAGATTAAAAAAAATAGCTAATAAAAAGGAGCACAAGATTTTTAAATATCTCTAACGTACAAACAGAAAATAAGAACTCACCAAAGAGGTAAGGCCAGCTCTCGTCTGTGCCCAAGATGTCGTTGATCCCCAGCACCATGGACAAAAGAAGACCCACTGTCACGCCCAGCTGATTCAGCGTTCCTGAAAGGAAGCAACTCTATGAAGACGGTTGTTTGAAATTTATACTTTAAAAATGGTCACCGATGCGATTTAAAGATATAAGAGGTTGGTATGTTTCTTGCGAACACACGTTAAAATTTGGAGTAGTTTTGGGGTTTTCATATTTTAATCACCCAAAGAGCAAAATAATACCGCTCTGTTAAGGTGCTGGCTGTAAGGGGATAGTTTTCAATGAAATGACCATGTTGATAGAATGATATCATGAATTAGATATAGGGTCAACAAAGAATGCTTAAGCCAGTTTCGCAGGAAATGCAGATTTGGAATCTTAAAAGTATATTCTCAACAGTGAACGAATATTTTTATCATAGGTAAAAACATATCTACTTTTCAGATTATGATAACATAGCTCATTTGTTTTTCATGATAAACTCTAAAATTATGCAGATTCGGAATCTTAAAAATATGTTCATTTCAGTAAAACAATACTTTCCCCCCAATATTTGGTTGATCCAACGTAAAGCTTCAATGTTTATAGAAGAAAAACTAAAGACTGCAGCATTTTTAACTATTACACTTTTATAATTATTTCCCAAAGCACATTCTTTTCACGCCAAGATTAATGACTGACAAACTTCCCTGACACCATAAAAAAATCCATTTACTTTGAACACAAAACTCAAGTTTCAATACAACCAGAATACACCTCCCCTCTGACTTCTCCGGACACAGATCCCGACTTAAAACACCATTAACAACCATCCCCTTAACCCCCCAAAACTAACCTTAAGAAAGGCCCCAATCGATCCTTACCAGGAGTTAAGAAAAGAATTAATGCCGGGAGGGCGAAAAATAAACACCTGGAAAGCAAGAAAAGTTTCCCACTTTCAAGCCCGCCTCCCCTAGGGATCAATTTGTTCCCATTTATTTCGCTGCAAAGTCACTTATTCGGTTTCTTTCGAATGCTTCTGGGATTCCTCCGAACAGGTTCGAGCTGTGAGCAGAACGGATGATATCCACGCGTGCAGCAGCGGCTTTTTCCGGCGCTGGGCCTTAGACAAAGCTAATTCTCGGAAGAGCTGTTAAAATCAAGTCCGCCTAATGGATTAAGAGACAGGTTTCAAAGAAAAGACGGGATTTGGGCCTTTTTTCCCCGACGACTTTTGGATGGAAATTATTTATTGTTTGGGAAGGGAGGAGTTTAAATAACTAAGCTTTTCTTAGAGTGTGTTAAAAAGGTGTATTTTTAGTTCGGCTTAGAAATTTTGAAATCTATAATAATTACTTCAAGAGTAAAACATCGTTACAGTTCTTTCTGGAAAACTGAATTCATAAATATAACCGGTTTATAAGATTATTTCTGTACATAAGTAACCTTTTTTCTAAACAAAAATTTATAGGTAATATGAATTTAAAATTTTGGGAGCTTCTTTTTGTTCTATTGACAAGTAATCAATCATGCTAAGAAAAATTGCTACATCCAAGACTTAAAAAGAAAATCTTTATTTTTTTTCTAATTATACTTTAATTTTGTTTGTTTCAACTAAGTTTAAATAAGCCTAACTAGTTGTTTCATTAAAATACACAAAGAAAACCCTGTGATACGCCAAGGAGAAATATAAAAACAAATTAAAGTTGAATTTAAAGCCAAACCTAAGCATGTAATTTTTGTTTTTGAACGTAAAGCTCTTATTCTGTCTAGCAGATAAACTACAGTTTTATAATACAAAACAAAAATTACAAATATAGATAAAATCTATCTTAGGTAATTTGTAACACACTAAAAATAACACCACATTGTATTTTACACTCTTAATGCAAATATTGTAAAATCATAATTAATATACCATTACGAAATTGAGGCGTTCCGGATACATAGGACAAATTAAACATTGGGTTAAAAAATATTTTTCATCACTCAAATCTAAATCCTACAGAGAGTTTACAGGTTCAAAATTTCATGAAGAAATCCCCATTATTTTTTTTTATCTCAAAACATGCTGAGAATGATTACAAGGTATTGAAATTTTCTCTTCCCCCCCCAGGAGTTTTAAATTAAGTTCTTCATTTCCAGATAGCCTTAAATCAAAAACGTTATTAATAAACTTAAAAATATTCTTAATTGCATTAAAGTCAAGAATTATAATTAAATTTAAATTTTGTAAGCGTAGTAAAAATTAATAATTAAAATATTTCTTTCCCCGTACAAAAAAAAATCCTGCTTCTTTATGTTGACTTTGCTGCATACAAAGAACGCTAAAGGAAAAACTAGTTTTACAGAAAGTCGATGTACTGCAAGAAAAACTAGAATACACTCAGTGTTGTCTTTGCAAACACTGTACTGATCAAATTCAATATCAATGGGAGTTAAGAAGCTCCTATTAAATTATTGTTTTTAAAAAAATGTAAAAAATTATTATGGAAAATTTTTACTTATGAATTAAAGTAGTTTAAGTTCAACGATCACTAAAAATTTCAACGTAAATGTATACGATACAATAACTTAAATGAAATTATTGGGGATGTTACAGAACATTAAAACTTCCCTCAACTTGCACTATTCCGTACCCTTATGCGAGAGACAAAACAGTTCTCATTACTCTACAATAACAACATAAAGTATTTTAAATCGATCGCTTTTCCTTTTTTATTAGACTAGTATATTATTAATCAAATTGTGTTACTTTTAGTTTTAATTTGATCTGTTTTTGTTTTAAAATTTTTCACATCCATTGAAAATCCAAAGATAGTTGCGTAATAAATAGCAGAAGTAGGTATTACCTTTTCTTCCAAGTTTTTTTTTAATGTTATAATGTTTTTCAATATATCGAAAAGCTTTAAAAAGAAAATAAGAAAAAAAAAAGATAAAAAAATATATATACATTAACACTGCGCATGTTTAATACGGTCGCCAAGAGATTAAGATAAAGCGTCGCATATCACTGCGCGACTTAAGGACCTTGCTCACCCTAGTCATTTTCTTCTGAGTCTTCGATTCCCGAGAAAGATGAAAAAAAAAACTCTTTTCGTGCAATCCAGTTTCACTTTTTCGAACTTCACAAAAAAGTAAAAAAAAGCGCTAAAGAGGAAAGAACTACCGATAAAAACGACACTGAAAGGGCTCGGAATTTTAGCGGGAAACCAACTTCTCCAGTTCGAAATTTTTTTTGTTGCCATCATTTTTAGTTTCTAGTTTTTGTGTAAAAAAGCAATAAAAGCCAGTGGGGTACTTTTTATATTCTTTATCCCAACTTCATTCAGTCTCTTTTTAATCGAAATAAAAAAAAATGGCGCAACGCGTAGCGGAACCTCGCGAATAAATTTAAATTTATCTCGCAGTTAAAGAGGACGGGATGTTGACATTTCAATAAAAAGGGAATAATTTAAAAAGACCTCTCGCGCGCCATTTCGAATTTCAGCGCCGGGTAAATTAAGATGAAATAAATGAGGATAGGACACGCTGGCTTGGGTAATTGTGAAAGATGGATAGTTATGAGACATCTTTTCCTCGGATTAATTTCGTTAAGGGTGTGCATTTCCCGTAAAGATGTGTCCAAAGGCTGTCCATTACAGAAACTCTTAAATTAGCATAAAAATAAATATATCTTCGTATCGCGTGGCGAATTTAGTTTCTTTTCTCAGCCTCTCTCTGTCCTATAAAAAAAGTTGACGATGATTATTCTTAAATTACTTCTTTGCCAGTTGTGACAGTTACTTAAAACTGCTTTTAGGAGGAAGGGTTTTAATTGTTTCTGAGTTAAAATGCTCGGTACGCTATTCATAAGCGACTTTCTCAACCGTGTATAGTTAGGACAACATTTGAGTTTAATTATAAACTCTGTATACATAAAGAGTATCAGAAAGATAGCTTTATTTACAGTTTTTATTATTAGGAAAAGTTTTTTAATGAACGTTTCGAAAGTAGCTTAATTTTATAAGGGGTTATTTTGAGAAATGTACGAAAAGTGTAAAGCTAATTTTGCTTTACATACCTTTATTTGTTTGGGATCTTGAACAAGGATAAAACATTGTTTACTAGTTTTAAAAGAATTCAAAATTTATAAATCTAAACAAGGTAAATAAAATTTAAGACAGTATGACAGAGGCAATATTTGATTAATTTTAGGCATAAACTTACTATGTTTTCTAATACCTTACAATTCATTATATTTTTAAATTTTTTACATTGCTTGAAAAGTTAAAATATATGGAACATAAAAATAGTGAATAAGTCCTATCCTAAGTTTGAAAACAGTACTTCAAAAACTTAGGTTACCTTAATCAAGCACACTAGAGAAACTGAAAACTGCATAAACACAACAAAAAAAAAATCTTCAAGCATTTATCTTGCCCCTAAAACCCACAAACTTTAGTCAAAGAATCTACCTCCACACCTGCAGTCTCCCCACAAATTCCATTACCACCCACAGCTGGCGCGCTTTTTATTTCACACTCCAGCTTTTTTCACGGGAGTTTTCGACTCAAATCCGCTTTTTTCATTCACAAAAGAAAGCATTGTGAAGGTCGGCCAGAGTCCGCCACGTTTTCAGAGAAACCACCCAACCAGTAATACGTTAACATCAAAGACCACCGAAAAAGGGGATAATAAAACAACGTGATTAAACATTTACACTTTTTCCAGAGACGGGACCTTCATAAAACCGGGGAAAAAAAGATAAAATATCGCATTATAATTTCCCCCCTTTGCCACGAAACACGGTTTTTACAGGAGTTAAATTCCACGCATACAAATTGGAAAAAAGAGAGTTAAGAAACTTAAATCAACCTTGCCTTGAATTAAATTTTACCCCCTCGAGCCGGCGGTAGTGATTTTGCCCCACCGCCAACCCTTTTTTTGTAATTTAATTCCGAAAGTAAAGAATCTTTTCTCTGCCCCGCAGTTTGGTTCGAGATTATTTGTTCTTTCAGGGATATTTCCCCTACCAAAAGGCTTCTCCCGCATTATAATGGCGGGAAAAGGGAAAAATGTTCACAAAAGCTATAATTAATCCAGTTTGGCATCACTGACTGAAGTCAAAACGTAGGTAAGAGAATCCGGCCAAAAAGAAAGAGAAATAAAATAGGAGAATCCAATTTGGTATTATTAGCGCACGTTGTTCTATCCCTACCAGTATTTGTTTTTGCGTTGTAGGCATTACATATGCGAAGGCACGGGTGCTGTATTTATGGGGGTGCTTCCTGTTACGGCGGCGGAACCAATGAATTCGATTTGCATGCCCGGGATGTTCGATTTCAGTGACGAGGTGGGTTCCCCCCTTCCCTTCCGCTCAAAATGCTGACGAATGGTTTATAAATGAGACTGCTGGCAAAGCGAACACTTTTTGGGAAAGTTTGGAAGTCGTTTGCATACTTGATTCCGCCGTTTGTTGGGGAAAAGTAGTTGGATCAGCACTGGCGGGAAAAATGCAAAATGATGATGGTCGCCACGGTTTTGGAGAAATTATCGCTTTAAAAACGACGGGAACCTTGATTTCCATAAAAGTTCAATGATTCATTTATTTTAAAGATCATTTGGAATATTCGGTATTTTCGATTTCCAATATCTCAATTAGCATCAAAAACCTCTTTCAAAAAATAACTGATGCATGGGAATGGGCTTCTTAAAAATGATTATGAGCTTTTTTTTTTGAATTTCAGATATTCCTTTCTTAAATTAGTTATTTTTCAAGAATTAATAAAAGATATAATTCTATAAGTATTGATAAACCCACGCAACAAATGGGGATAAATTATACTCTGAAGAAATTTTATTTCACTGGGGGCAAAAAGTGTTTTTCAGGAGAGAGGAAAAATTATCGTTTAGAATTCGTTCAACTCAAAGAGTGTGTTGCACTTTGCTTGATTGAAAAATGGAGCTTACTTGCAGCAAATTGAAAGTAATTTTCCACAAAATTAGGCTACAAAAAATTAAAAAGAATCCCAATATGTTTCAAAAATAAAAATACTCCAGTTTCCTTTTCAATAATATCAAATTTATACATTTTGTCAATATTGGTAGAGTTTATGCATTTAAAGTTGCCGATTATTGAAGACAAAACCGTTGATACCGTTTCTGAATAGCATAAACCATGCTGCTTCTGGTGATCTTTCAAGTTATCACAACCTAGCAGACAAAGTTATTCCCCAAATGAGATTTAAAAAAAAGTCGACGATGACACTACATCCTTGAAAAAATATGAAAAAAAAAAAATATCGAAAATCATATCTAAAGTGTAAAAAACATTCTCATGAACGTCCTTATTACTTCAAAAAACAAACCGCAGTTTTCAGCAACGCAAATGTAGGATACATTATTCTTTGTTACAATACATATGTTTTGAACTAAAGTTTCTCATAAGACTCAACACACTTCAGTATTGCATTTGTGGTAAAACAAGAATGTTGTGCAAAGAAACTTTAGAGCTCAAAACCTCAAAGTTTTAAAACTAAAACAAGTTGACCTGGATGACTTTCAGAGGACTTGGAAGAAATTGATAAAGGACAAAATAAACACTGACGGGAAGAATGACTGACAAACTCAAGTTTTTTAAGTTGACTTTTTTGGAGGGTATTTCGAAAGATATACGACGAAAATGTTCTTACTGTCACTTTGGATACAATTGAAAATTTGATGAACCCTATTTGTTTGGAAACCTTTCCTGGTACTACTCATGTAATCAAAATATTATATAGCAATGATGCTTAAAATGTTGGACATAAGTTTTATTTTTGAATTACAGCATTTACTAAATGAAAAGAAAGTAAAGGATTTTATTAAATTAAATCTGAATGATTCTAGTTTGAAAATTAAAAAATTATTTAAGTTAATGCTGTTTTTGGGATTTAAAACTACTAATTCTTTAGCAAAACTTTTTTTTATAAATGAAAGTACATATGTTCAAATTTTGAATTTCGATAGTGGCAAGATTTTCCAATATTTATCTCTTAAAAGTGTTTATAAACTGTAATACAGGTTTCTTAAAACATAAAAAAAATTGTGTACCTTTATCTTGAGTTAATATGAAAAAAGTTTCGCAATACTTCACCGTCCATCCCACTTTTTATTTTACCGTCAAATGCACAAAACTGGTGATTAAAATACTTTCTCTGAATCTTAGGCAAAATTAGATATGGTTTATCAGTACAATCATAACAACGATTTCAAAAAGATATTTAAAGTTTAACCAAATCCCTCACAAGCTAATAGCTTTATTTTTCAGCCAATTTTCCTTACGACACAACCCTTTTATATGGTTTATCCAAGAAATAATCAATATTTTAAAGTTGGACATAAATTCAAATGACGAAAAACATTCCGATACAAAGAGCCTCTACGTTTGATTCAAAAGATCAATGAAATTGGTCATCGAGTGCTTGAATTAGAACACGTGTCATAAGTGTTCCATTAGTACATCTAGAAATCCTTGATAGAAAGTAATTCAACATCTATTAAGTCGGGGTATTACCACCTAGACTGTTATTTTCATGTCATTAATCACATTAATCGTAGAGGTACAAGGGAATTAGGCCAATCCCTGAAGAAAGTTAGTCTAGGCGACACTTAAATTATTCACTTAAAATTATTGTTTCTTGGAAACAGAAACAATGAAGGGGGTTGATAGTTATCTAAAGCAATCAATCTGCTCTGATACCCATTCGTCTTTCGTAAATCTTTTATACAGGTTTATGTGGTTTGGTGGAACCGTCACTCTTTTAAATTATATAATAGTACAAACGAATCGGTATAGTTTGGAGTGTAATACCCCTGCCCGGTACATTTTTTTTTCTAAGGCAGCGATGGTCAACCCGTGGCACGCGTATCACAATGTGGCATGACGGAGTTAAAACAGTGGTACTCCAAGACATTGAAGAATTTAGGGAAAAAAATTGTTATCTGGCGCCATCAATTAGCTTTCAGTGCTCCGTCCATCTCTTATAAACTTAGTTTTCTGAGTACTTAATACTTTTTTACAATTTTGAATGATTGAATCCACCTAGTTGGTTGAAGTTTCTTATTTAATTTTGAACCGGCTTTATTATTGGTTATTATTTATTTATTATTGTTAGTTTATTATTATTGGTTATTATTTATTATTGGCTTTATTATTAAAAATTGCTTTGATTCTTTTCTCATTGAGGTTTTACTTATAACTTTTGGGGGTTTTGAAATTTTTCTGAAAGTTATTGATTCTAGTGATTTTCAAAATACCTGGAGTGTCAGACTTACTCGAGAAAAATTGTTTTACTAGCTTAATTCCCACAATCAGTCCATTAATAGTATTTTTTTAGTAAAAATTGGGAACAAGTAGAAGTGGCCCACATAATTCCAAAATGATTGGTCCCCCCTGTTCTAAGGTCAAAGCAACGAATTCTCTATTATACGAAAAATGGCAAGAATTATGCGAAAAACATTGAAATCAATCAAATTCATAAAACAAGGCTGCAAATATATAATCTTTGGGAATGTTGGTTGGAGGAGTTTTTTCTATTCGAAAGGCCCATATCAAGGTAAAGAACCCAAAACAAGAATTTTTGTGAATGTGATATTAGATTTCAAAGGGGAAAGATTTCTACTGAGGAAAGGGAAATATCACTTGTTCGCTCAAAAACACGAAAATGATTTGAAAAAAGAAATAGGGGTTTTCAACGAGAAGAATGTTGGATGCGCTTTGAATAATCTAAGTACTGGTAATTTATAATTTTTATATTAAGTCTAAGAAAGAAGACTATATATAGATAATATTCTCATAAATTCTTAGGTTTAAATAATAATACGGTTCATCAATATAGGAGATTGATAAGAAATGTTCAAAATATAATGCAAGAGGGAAATAAAAGTAACTTACCAAGACCACCCCGCAGAGTTATTGGAGAGATTTCAGACAAATACATAGGCACCAGAGCTGTATTTAAACCTGGATAGATAAAAGCACAACGTGTGATTAGAAATGTGAAAATAATTATGTAGTCAAAGCTCGTTATACTGAACCTTTTTGGGACCTAATAAATAGTTAACACCGGAGGTATCCTAACAGATTTACTGTTACTACTGAGCCACAAACGCCAATAAATTTTTTTTTTGGTTATTTTTGCGTGCATTTTTGGAGTTAGAGGGTAATTTTGAACAATCTGTCGCAGCTTACAATAGTAGTTCTCGGTAGATTTGTTGGAAACCAAGCAATCCATTTCATGTGTTTGTAGAAGTAAGGTGGGTTAGAATGTTTTTTCTTTTCACGAAACTAGGAAGAAGCAAATGGGTGTTTTGGGTGTGATGGTAATTTAACAAATATTTTTATTATATTCGTCAGTTCCGAATAAAAGTGAAGAAGGTCATTTATAATCAGATAGTTGACTATATCACGGGATTACTATGAAACGGTTTGACTGTTAATGTTAGTAACTACACGATCAGAGAAGCAATATAATTTCTCTATATCTGAATGCAATAATTAACATATTTTGAAGGACTTCTACAGTCTACAACCTTATTAAAAATTTATAAAAATGATACTTGTTTACATTATTTCTACCAACAAACTTTCCCCGTTTGTTTTCGAGGACACAATTTTGACGTGCAGAGGATAAAGGGACTGTGAGTGTTTCGCGATGCTTGAAAGAGTCGAATCAACCCCTAGCCAACGCACTCGAATGCTGGTACTAGCTTATTTCCAACCACATTTCTCTCAATCCCATTACTCGATAAAAGCTCCCGACACGTCCGACGGCAAAAGACGGAGTTATGAGGGGCCCCGCAGAAATAAAGCGGGGCGTAAAAACAGCGACCGGCATTTATGGGGCTCCAGGGGCGGCCCGGGTTTTTAAGAGCCCGCCCCTTTGCCGGGGCTTCTTTTATTCAGGGCTCGGGGCGTCGTAAATTGGCTGAGCGGTCGCCTAGTGGATTATGTGTACTTTGCATCGCGGGGCTGTAAATATGGCGGGAAACGATAAATGATAGAAATGATATACATACATTTTTTGTTTTGCGAGTTTGCTGTGTTTTTGAAGGTGGGGTGTGTACGTTTTTAGGTGAAATGTACTGATACTGAGAAATGTAAGATTTGGGGAGAAGATTCATTAAAGTGGATCATAGTTTGACTAAAGTGAAATGGTACAGTCGTGGTTTTCAGTGTTCATTGTTTGCAGGGAATTTCCAAAATATTTTTCATGTTCTAGAAGAAAATGCAGCTCTTTTAATTTTATGAGTTACTGGCCAAAAAAAAAATCCACTCGTAACGATTTTAGGGATATTTTTATGTTTTTTAAATCTATTAAAACTGTAAAGTTCTAAATACCTTTACTAATCTAAAAAATTTTAATTTTTCAAACTCAATAAAATTTTAAATACAACCAGAACCATATTTCTATTAATAATCTTCATTTAAGATCCATAGTTGATTATTAACTGCCAAAAAAGGCAAGTAAATGCAGTTTTTTAAGTGATTTCTTCTGGGTAGAGATGGAAATTTATTTTTATTTTACCTTTGGTCAAATCTCTTAAGATATTCAATCCTCAGAAAGATATATGTATTATTTTAAAGGTAACTTAGACGTAACTTTATTAAATAAAAGCTATTACTAATCCATTCTAATTTTACAATCTTTGATTTTAAATTATCTCCAAATCATACTGAAAAATATATCTGAAAGCTAAAAATGTTACTTAAGATTATAAAAAGTTATTACCACACTATCTGTCCCTCCTTTATCGTAAGAGTTATCTTTTATCAAGTGGAATGAATAATGAATCTTAATAAGTGGAATGAAGTGTATGAATATTTTGTCCGTGAGTTGAAAATAGAGTAAAGTGATAAAAAACTAAGTAAAGTTATTATTGGAATAATAGAATTACTTCACATGAGGAAAAGCTATAAATATTTATGCTCGGAATAGTTTTAAAAATACACTTATCATGCCACTTTAAAGTAGAGATCAAAATTTTCAAGATAAGCTTTCCTCCTATTGCCTGAAGGTGATAGAAAGTTTTTTTTTTTTGCTATATAAAGGGTTGCGCCTTCGTGTAATTTCTGGCATATTGTATCCAGTTTGAGATACAAAGATGGAATGCGCTTCTAGGGAAACTAAACAGTTGATCACTTAGTAATTTCAGTGGATATTAAGTTGCAATTTTTTTAAAGCTAACCAACAGTTTAAAATTCAAAGGCTTAAAATAATGAAGAGTACAATGCTTAAAGTTTGTCAAAGAATACATACTATCTGTCTATCACAAGTTGAGCTCTCTTTTACATTTCTGTTCCCAAGGCAACAGGACTCTCCTCATTTTCAACGGGGGAAATTGTTGAATTGAATCACTAAGGCTGAGCGCGCACGAGCGACTTTTGCCACGGTGACAAAGACAAAATTGTTGCCTTGGCTATTGAAACAATTAGAGTGCGCGCACTAGGCGACGCGACACTTGGCCGATTGCCAAGAATTTCTTCATAGAGATCCATTGTTTTCTAGTGATATTTTTGATACTAGTAATCCTGGTCGCCGTGACTTTAGTCGCTAGTGCGCGCACAGCCTAAGTCCTCTTTGTTTATGATTTTAACAGTTCAATAATCCCAGTCTCTAAAATATTTGCATACAACTGCATCAATTCTGAGAAAAAGACCGTGCTTGTGATGGCCAAACGTTCTGCCAATAATCCTCCGTAGGCTTTAATCCCCGCCAAGTCATAATACGGTTTATCCCTAATTAAAATGAACCGGTCTTGTTTCTATAGCGACCGCCACAACCTGACAACTAGGCGAGAGCTCATCTTGTGGTAGACAGACAGTATCTTGCAGGAACGAAAAGTATATAGGTCGCGTATACTGACCGCAGTTGAATCCGATGGCAAGTCTTCCGAGGATGAGCATTTCGAAGCTGCCGCAGGATTTGCTGAAGGTCATGAGCGCCGCCCCCGCCAGCCCCATCAGGTTGTTCAGCAGCAGACCACCCTTCCTGCGAGAAAAACACACAAGCATTCAATAAAGGTTCAATCAAAGAGTTTTTTAGGTCAGGTTAACAGAAGCGACAACGTTATTGCTCACAAATTACGAATGCGAAAAGATAGGATACAACAATTGTTGAGGAGAGGATATTATCCCAATACAGGAAACAGCTAAGAAACACTCGAGAACTGGCTGCTAGCAGAATGCCTCCCAGTCAGTTGTTATATACATCATAATGTGTCGTTATACATCATAATGTGTCGTTTTTTGCACGGAACAAGGGTGATCAAAGCATTCCCGAAGCAGCTGCATGCTAACTTTCCGCATCCGGAATTTGTGAGTAATATCATTGGATCTTCTACTAATTTGCCCATCTACAAAGATACCATATAACCTCCTATGACGACTAGTTTCAATGGGTTGAGGTGGTGTGGGTCATTTAAACACCGGTACACTAAACCTAATTTATTTTTAAAAAATCAAGGTCCATTATTTCTAATAACATTTTTGACCAATGTTTTTGGTTGAATTAAGATAAGTGCATTTTTTACAAAGAGTTACTATAGATTATCACTCAGATTAGATGAAATCCACATCATGCTGAATTTTATAGTGTACATAAAACACAAAATATTTAAATGAAAAGAGCAAAATTTGCAATTTATTCATCCCTATCTCAAAACGCTAACCTAAGACCTCCAAATTTACCCTGTTTTCAGACAAAAGAGGCAAAACAAATCTTCCGAACTTCACTCTTTTTCAACCTGTAACGTGGAAGAAATTTCACTCTGCTAAAATACCGCTTCATAACCAACCCCATGAACAAAGAAATATTCAAATTTTATTTACAGTAGATGACAAGGACAGTAAATGATGAAGGGTTACCACCTGAAGGACGAAATCCCTCCTCACCCATTATTGCTAAGCCTCGGATCCCTTTTCAAAAGCCCCCTCATAACCTTTTAATCGATATTTAATTCCCGAAATCGTTTAATGAACCGCCGAAGCGGTAATCTCCTACACGGGAAGTCACTCGACATCGACTCCTCGTTCCCCCATTAATCACCATCCGAAGACGCCATTTTGGAAGGCCAAGACCATCGGAAGGCCATTTATTAGCGGCTGCCGATACGGGAATCGCTTGCCAATAAACGTTCTTTCCTCTGATCGTTCGTCGGAACATTGGTTCCCGATGTTCTGGACGCGTTTGGAACGAGATAATGCATTGTGTTGGTTGGGATCGTTTCGAAAAGAAGCGGGTTCTTCTATCAGGTGATTTGCCTGATGAGCGCGAGGCATGATGGGAGATTGATGGAGTTTCTTTGGAGGTTGGTGCTCTCGAGATGGGATTGAACAGTGCTTATCGGGAATGCTGGCTGCTAATCTTGAAACTGGTGATAGTTTGGGAGGATTTTTTTAAGTTATGGTTTTGAAACTCAACTGATTACTAATTTAACATTTTGAAGGAAAATTAACGAGTATAAGTACGACTTTATGAGGAAAGGTACGTTAAAGTCAAACTGGTGGGGTAGGACATTGAACTTTAAAAATAAATTTATGAAAAGATTCATTTTACAAAAATAAATGATAAATGGATTGGTAGTATTTTGAAACAAATAATGAAAAGTTTTGACTCTACAGCGAATTTCGAATGTATTTTATTTACGATGCATGATAGTTCAATCTGTAAGTAATCTAATCGTTTAAATTTGTATTTTCGTAGAGATTGCAATGTATGTTATTTCCATTTACGTTAGTTAAAAACTATACTAAATATTCTTGCATATTATGTAGTGGTTTTCAAAAAATGGTATTTGTATAAAACGTTACAAAAGAAGGTTAGCTTGTTTGTGAAAAAGTGAGTGTGAAATAATAGAAATTATAGATATAATTTAAGCTGAAAAACCTTGTTATAAATAGTGAAATACCTCAAATTTCAAAAGTTTTTAATCGGTTGTACAACGTGAAAACTCATTGTTAATGTAAAATTCTGGGATAGTTCATTTTAATGCTTAGGTAAGGTTTGCTGTTTGAAATAGTATATTTTTTATTGAAAGTAATCAAGTTCAGTTTAAGGCAAATCCTTTCTACCTTTGACTTTTCCATAATCTTACAATCGTACAGATTACTACGACAGTTTTTATGCAGTTTACTTTCAGTTCTTGAAATTAAATAAAAACTAAAATAGCCATATAAAAAATATTTTAATATCAGGATATTTTAATATCAGCATTGAAGGAATGCTGCATTTAATGTAATGTACACAAATGGGAATTCGTTTGAGGAATAGTTATATTTAGGTATACATTCTTGTTAGTTACCATCAACATGGTTTGGAATACATTGTTATACAAAGTCAATAAGAAAAGAGTTTAGGTCTTTTTATCATTCCCAAAATCAAATACACGAGCTCTTCCATATGCTATACTTGAAACCATTATCGAATAAAATATTTCGAAACGCGCATTCTATCGGAAAATCTTCTTCCCAGACATATATTTCGCTACAAAATCGAAACATGGAATACATCAAAAGGTAGGAACAAAATTCAGAACCCAAAATTGATAACCAAGAAATCACGAAAACTTTGTCGTGTTTCCACGAGGATTAGTGTCGCGAAAATCAAATATTGGCAACACTTCGTCTGAGAAAGCCTCTCCAGAAAAGGATAAAATCATTTCCTTTGAGAGAATCCAATACTTTTCCTAAAATCGCGTAATGACGAATATTTTTGAAATTCGTTCTTAGAATAAAGCCAGGCCCTTTTGGAACGTCGATTTCAACTTTCGAACGCATGGTACTCTCGTTTGCCGCTCGAATGTTATTAATATAATTTTAGCTTTGGGAACTGGCAACACCCCAAATGGAGAAAATCATTCATGAGTTAAGGGTAGATTTTGTGAGTGCCAAAAGAAATGGCATTCATTGCATTCAGCTGCGTTTGTTGTGCTCTCAATTTTACTTAGGTGGAAAAATAAATCTGGCACAAAATAATATTTGCTTTCACACACTGTTTAACGCCTCTTGGGAGTTTTTATATACAAGGGGAACCATATTTTCATCGATGTTAACGATTACTTCAAGCTACTGTGAAACAAGCAAATAGAAGAAAATAAATGTTGAGATGTATTGAAGTAATAAGTGCATCTGATTATTACTAGTAGTACTTCTCTAGATTTTTAATAGCAATGATTTGAATAAGAAAGATTTCCAGATATTCCCCATTCTACGATGTAATACATTTTTAACTCTTAGAAGAAAGGAATTGATAATTTAGATTTTCATTAGATTGATCTTGAACAAAGTTAAAAATATTTTCGAAATTAATAAAATTTAATTGTAACAATTCCTCTACTTACTAAGTAACACATATAATGTAATAACGTAACTAATTTTATAATTCATTTTCACTCCCTGTAGTTTTTTTACTAGAGGGAAAACATAGAAAACAATATTTATGAGACTGGTCAATATGTACAATAGCTGCAAGAAACTTAAATATTTGAGAACAAAGAAAAGCTAGTGAATTTTAACTGTGCTAAATTGTTATGCTATGGAAATCTAATATTTAGACTGCTTTTAACAATTATGAAGTTAGAAGTAAAATATTATTGTGGCCAGGCTAGAGGCATGATTTTAAGGTATTGAGTGAAGGTATAAGTAATGTGCACAATGAATAAAAGATAAAAGAATATCCTTCCAGCGGGCGGGCGTATCTGAGAAATACACTCGAGATGGATTTAGTTGTCTAAATTTCATTCAGGATGCGATACGAACTATTCTGTTCACTTCATTTAAGCTACTTCCAGTTTCTGAAGTTCTAACAGTTAATAGGTCTCTGCAAATCTGCTGTTTGTATTTTAGAGATACGCGTGACTGTTCAAGGAAGGTTTTAGTATTTTTGATTTTTTTAGTAATCATAAAATTTTGTTTTTGTGTTCTGGTCTTAAACATTGTAACTTAATGTATTTTAAGTTCAGTCTTTCAGTTATTATGATATATAGCTTCAGTTATAGTTCAGCCAGTTCAGTAATAGTTTACCAGTAATTGATTTCACATCTTTCAGGTTACTACCTATTATTAGTGCTGTTATGTTGTTTTTCTGTTTTATAATGACTTTTGTTCTGTTCTTTCAGAAATAATACTAATTTAAATAAAACATACTCATTAACCATATACTATTTACAACTTTTTTTAAAATTACATGTTTGAAAAAATTTACATTTTACAATTATGTATCTAGGAGATACACGTGTCCTTTCGTGTTGGGATAGAGGGAGTGCCTGCTGGAAATATATTTATATTTGTATCAATCATTCGTAAGTATCTCACACTTAAAACTTATAAAAGGTTGGCAGAAGGCTCTAATTTAAAGTTATGAATTTAAATTATTGAAACTTTATATAATAACGTATTTATTCATCACAACAGTCAATTTTACCCCATTCATTATATTTACCATGAAAAGGCATTTGATGCATTACTTTCCTTCACAATAATATAAGACAGAGAAGCACCACCTAGAGTTCTTTCAATAGAGGTTGAAATTTCCCTTTAAACTGCAACCAACAAATTCCAGATTCGAACCAAATGAGGCTTGAGAGCCCAAAAGGGCAGCCATCTGAAACGCCACATTAAAACAAACCACAGCCAAGCCAAATAATCGTTTGCAAACAATATTCTTGCCCGTTCCATTCTACATAAGCAGTCTTGGTTGAATAGGAAGCCCTCTTGGCATCGGCGCCACCATTTCAAAGATTCCGAACTGCAGATTGTTCGAATTGGCGCAGAGGAATCGGAAGGAAGAGGACCCCGATACATTCGAATGCTTTGGATTTAAAGTGGGCTGAGTGCTTTGTACTTAGAGAATGGAGTTCTTGAGAATTGTTAATAACTTAAAAGTTTGGTTTTGTTTAACTAATTTTGAGGGTAACTACTATAAACTATATCAAAAGTTCTTTCATGCTACTTTTAAACATTTTTTTTAAATATATAAAAGCCTTGAAAGTTGATTTTCGTTTTAAATGAAAAAAACCCGCACATAAGATTAATAAATAATGTCTATGTATTATTTCGAAATAAAAATTTATAGAAAAAGCTAGATTTATATAAGAAAAGCTGTAAAGGTGGTTTTATAAAAAACATGTTTGAAAAAATTCCGAGTGTAAAAGAAATGCGTTTAAATATAATCTTTATGGAGAAAATATACTTATTCAAAACCTTCCCAAATTAATATACAAAATCCCTATCATAAATAAAGTTCTTTGCAGAATTTTTTTAAATACAAATTTTAAAAATTAAATAGTAGTAAATTTTTGACCTATTAAGTTACACATAAGGTTGAATTTTAATTTGGTGAATTTTTTGGATGGATATTAGTACAATAGATATCTATCAAGAGAGAAAAATCTTAATCTTATCCTCATCTTAGGCGATATTTTTGGAACTGCGTCAAACAAGCCCTAAAAACCCAAATTTCCACATCCTTAACATAACAATTCTTCCTCGTTGTACTTGCTGGTCATCTTAAACATCTGGGAAAGTGTTTCTCTTTTAAAATTTGAAACGATAATGACAGTGAAAATCGACCATTTTTAATTATTACATTCGAAATTTTGTGTTAGTAACCATTTATCGTAAAAAAAAACATAATCAAGAAACTAACCACAGATTCAAGCTAGCATTCTACTTTCTCAGACCTTCAAAACCACTTTTCACACGATCCCGTGCCCAGTGAAGACTCAGTCCACTCTCTCACCTACGGGGCTCCCCGCATAAAAGCAGGAGTCGTCCAGACGAGAGAATAATCAGAAGAATACGCCTTTGGCCGGCGTCGTTAGAGCTCCGCAAAACAAACACTCCATCTACCATGGCACATGCAAATGAAGTTAATTAGAAAATCAATTAGAGCATTCATTCAGCGGTAGGTTTGTGCTGAAAGCTGGCCTCCCTGGGGAAGGAAGTTGCACTTTTATAGCAGTCAACAATGGATGCCTTCCAATTAAGGTTAAGGAATAACGGGGGCGTCTTGTTACTGAGTTCGCTTTCTTCTACTAGAATAGCGGAAATATGAAGAGTTTGTCTTAAAAAAAGGGATTTAAGAGGTAAACACTGTGTTGTGGTTGGGAAGAGTGGTGGGAATAGCCTCCTTATAAAATTAAAGCTTACAAAGTATGTAAAATCGCCTGTTCTGGAACATCTAGGGATCATAAGGAAATCTTCTGAGTTTCGAGTTGAGCTAAGTTTTCGCAATGCATTGTTGTTCTTAATTACTTAACCTTAGAAGACTGAAACCTTGCGAAGGCAAAAAAACATTACCAAACCTTGTAATGTAAATTGGTATTTTACCACAGGAAAAAAATCTGCAGTCAGTACTAAGTAAGCAAATATATACTAACACTGTCCTTTTCTCTTAACATTTTGAATGATGACGAAGAAAAAAGAATAACAAAGAGAAATTTTAAGAGATGTTAGCAGTTAACAAGTTGGTATGTCCCATAAGGGTAACAGTAATTCCATTAAACTCACCAGAAATATAAGTTTAGAAGCATTGATTCATTAAACTCATTCCATTTCCCTTTTTCATTTAGCTTGAAAAATTAAATTAACCTTCTCTCGCTTTGACAATATTTCTCCAAGCATACTTTCTTGCTGAAAATGAGGTATCACTGGCCTTAATCTGGCAAAGCAGTTTTTAATTAACATATCAAAATCGGACTTTCTTGTGGAAAATTAGGAGACATGCCAACAGGATTTCAAGCAATAACAACCGTTCCCAAAGTTACCCCTTCATTGGGAATAGAAGCAAAATAACATTTTCCATATAACCCTAAAGATACATGTAGGTAGGTAAAATACTTTTTTTTATGGCGCAAGGAAATTAATTTTCTTCTCAAAGAATACAGCAAACTGGATACATATGACTGTTATTTTACATACATTGTTTTCCTCACACAAATTAACCATACAAAATCAAACCTCGCCGACCTTCATTACAACATCCCTGTCCTCCGAGCAAAAATCATCCCATCTCTTCAACCATCACGCGCAGGTGCCTGGAAAGTTCTCATTAAAAGAGAGCAATACACCATCCATAGAGCAATACCGCATATTACCGCGGTTAGATATATATATATACCGCGGTTATTAAAACGCCAATGGCGGAGTCTTCTTTTACGGCAGCCGGAACACAAAAGGGGCAGCTGCTAAAACAATTCTTAATTAACTACGACGTTGTCGCTCGCGCCCTGATGGCTAGCAGGTGGCCAGAGCATTAGCACCTTTCATTCCCCTCGGCCCTTTTCTTTTGGCTTCGGGGGTAAATATGGGGGTTGGACCTTATTGTTTTTATTTCCGTTTGTGTGGAGCTGGATATGCTTTTATCGATGCGAATAACCCTCTGGGGCTTTATGGGTGTTGTGTTTCTTCTCTTCGAAGAGTTTGAATTTTTATAGTTGGTTTCATAGTTTGGGCATTGATTAAATGCGCTTATAGAAGTTTCTGTTTTATTCGGATGTTTTAAGATTCTTCAGTTTATCGGCAATTTGTTTCAATAGTAAAATTTGGTACTTGTTAGCTTGAAGTGATCTTTGTTTCCTTCAAGATTTAATCCCTTTGAGGTATAAAGTATGAAAGTGCATAATCAAAAATCAATTACTTTAATAAAATAATTAAATTTGTTTATAAAATTTTATCTATATTATGCATCTATCTGGCTTTCAAGTCATTGTAAACAATGAATGTCGAGTAGCGTGTAGGTTTCCTGATGTTTCATTCTGAAAAAAGTTTGATAAAATAAAAAAATGATAATTCTTTCAATGTTTTAATAGTAAACTAAATATTATTTTTGGTAATAGTATTAAGAATTTGAAAGTCAATAATCCTATTTTGATTCTAATGTAAATGTTGTAATGTGTAAGTAAATGTTTAAGTAAATGTTGATAGCTCTAAAACTGAAAGTATTAATAACATCCTAAAATTTGACATCAATAGACTGGCCCAGTTCCGTGACCTCTCCGATACCTGAAGTTAAGTAAGTATATTCAGTTGGACACTTCCTAACATGTTTTAATCATTGAAAATATAACGAACAATTTCAAATAATTAACTTTTTTCTACTAAGCGAAGTATAATTAGAAATACAATTGAAAGCGTACCCCAGTTCGAACGACATGTTAGAAAAGTAAGTGCAAATTGCATAGTAAAAGTAGTGAAATAACCACACCATACTAAAGAAATGAGTACCTCCACTAACTTTACATTGGAGTTACATCTCATTGTTCTGCAAACACTTCAATTCCAAAACCTGTACACAAACAGCCAGTATCTCCAGAGTACGGAAGAAAGAGACTCACCGTCCGAACCTGGTGGCGATGCTGCCCCCCGTGATGCCTCCGATCATGCCCCCGATGGCGAAGATGGAAACGGCGATCGACCAGATGAGGTCCCGGGTGTCCTCCGAGATGAAGTTCCCCGTGCGAGAGTGCTGCACCGCCGTGATGAAGTTCAGGATCACCTGCCGACACACGAAACGTCACTCAACATCACTTGATCAGGATTGAAAAGCTTAAAAATTGCGTTATCACAAGGAAGTGAAGGCACTTAACTGTGGGAACTCGTGATATGAGGGAGAGCCATGAAAATCTCCTAAATGATGTTTCATGGCATATAATTTGCAAATAAACTTTCGCAACAGTTTACAGTGTAAAAAAAGCATTGTGAAAAGTTAAAAGGTATCAAACTTTTTTTTGTGAAATTGGTTACAGGTTTTTTATACATGAGCTGCCCAGGATGAAAGTGGTATAAGTCCAAAAATGACAAAAGTTGAGTTAAGAGTGGATTTGGATAGAGTTTTAGGTCCTTTATTTAGTGTAGTTGTTTGCTAAAGAAAAAGTTGATTTGTTGGCCCGTGAGAGCGACTCAAAAAATGACTACTAACGCGAACGGCCGTTTTCGTCAGGATGAAAGTGGAATAAGTCCACTGCTCCGCTTCGTTCAGTGAATTTGTTTTGATAAGAGAAACCCCAAGGACATTCGTACAGCTGCAAAGGCTAGGGTCCGTGCGATTATGAAAAAGCGTCTTACTGGAGAAAATTTTATTTTTGTTAACTTTAATTTCAAATTTATGAATGACCCTTTTTGTAAAAAAATATCCGAAAATAAAATCCGCGCTTTATTAGATTAGGCGGGAAAGCTTTAATCCTTTAATCGTCATGGCTAATACAGACGCTCCTTTGCAGTCAATATCTTGTATGCATTTTAACAACCATTCTATATAAATTACAGTTTGCTAGTAACTTAAGGTATTGATATTGGTTTTGGGATAAGACTTAGTAAAATGTTTTAAGTTTATTTTCTAAAATTAAAAATTTTAAAAATAAAAATTAATGGTTAAAAAATTTTTCATTGTTGTAAAATATAATTTAATTTTATTGAAATTTCCATTTCCTAACTTTAAATCAATCCAATTTGATTTATTGCTCTACTATCTATCATAAAAACTGCAAAAGTTTATAAACGGTGGCCATCTAGGACGCCATCTTGAAAATCAGTCTAATAATAAGTTAAAATGAATTTAATAACCTAGTATAATTCAAACAGTTGCGTACTTTATATCAAATGTCAAAAATAAAAATTAGTAAAATATTTTAAATTAATTTTTTTAATTAAAAATTTTTAAAATTAATGGTTAAAAAAGTTTATTGTTGTTAAAAATAATTTCATTTTAATTAAATTTCCATTTCCTTACTCAAAATCAATCAATTTGATATATTGCTCAACTATCTATCATAAAAACTGCAAAACTTTATAATCGGCGGCCATCTTGGACGCCATCTTAAAAATCACATCCATAACAATTTTTTTTTTAAAAAAACGAAAACCTATTTTAATTTAATCCTTAGCTTTAGTTAAAGCAAATAGAAAATATAAACTAGACATATCAAGCGAAGAACGTTTCTCGGTCGCCATTTTGAATATGACCCCCCAAAATGGGTCATATAAAATTTTACACCAAAATATTCGTAATCTATGCATCAAAATCTGTGGAACAGAACATTAAAATCTAACTTTGTACTAACCAGTTGCTCAGAAAGCTATATTTATTACATCCCACTACCCATCTTCCTTCCCGAAACACATCAAACTGTCAGGATGAAAGTGGTATAAGTCCATTAAAGCTAATTTAAAGCACTTTCAGTTAAAATTTGATAAAAGTTGATCCGCAGCAAAAGTTGATCCGCAGCAAAAATTGTGTCCCTGCCTAAAGACAAATCCACCCCACAAAGTAAAAATATAAGCAATCCTGAATTTTTAGCGCATGTTTTTAGAAAACCTTCAATTACACAAAACGAAGTTCAGTGGACTTATACCACTTTCATCCTAACCAGCTCACATGATGATGCCACTTTAAAAATTGACCTCAATATGACAAAAAAAGTCGAACAAAATTATAGAATTACCAAAACACTTATTACCAAAACACAATAAAATAAAAAAAGTATCTATAGGTAATATTGATGACGTAAATATTAATGTTTTAACTAGATTATAGTAATTTAAAATGAAAGACATATAAGTTATTTGTTAAAAATTAAAAATATTTTATTGAATTTATTGTGTTAATTTGAAAATTTTAAAAAAATTATGTGTTATAATTTTTTAATTATTTAATTGTTAATTTGTTATAATTTAATTTGTTTATTTTTTTATAATTTAATACGTGTTATAAGTTTTTAATTACTTTATACTTTGCCTAGGTTCAATCTTTAATTAATTATAGAATAGTCTGTTATGCTTCAGATAACTACAAAAATATTAGATCTCCTAACCACTTTCAAAATAAAATCTAATGAAACGAAATAAGATTAAAAATCACTAATAATAAAACTGAATTTAAATACGGATTATATGATTTATATCAAGACAAAATTGATGTTGAAGCATTATTTAAATTACAAGAATAGTCAGCCTAGCTTCGTTGCCAAAGTAAATGTAATTTTTTAGGTACAATGGACGAGTTCTGTGATCTTTTGGTACAAAATAATTATTTTCCACACATCTCCATGTTGTTTTCTATGTTTTGTGTTGTTTATGTAATGTTTTAACGTCCGATAAAACTTTCTGTAAGTTTTAGATGTAGCTCAATAAAAGTTTAAAATGTTGAAAATAAAATCTCTATATCCAAAAATAAAAAAAAAATTATAACCCAAAATAATTTTACATAATCCTTTACCTCATTATTAATATATTTTTACTGGAATAAAAGTACTGCCTAATGACTGCACCTCTTAGCTTCTTGTTACTGTTAAGAGTGGACAATACAATAATGTTACTCTGTTTATTATTCAGAGAGAAAAACAAATGAAGTAAAATACTGAAAAAAGTGATCTCAAGACGAAGTGATACGTAGCATCATCAATAGGTTCCTTGGATATGATCCAAATGTTACTCACGGATGTGTTCAAGAGTTTAAACATTTATAACATGATCATTCATCAGAAGGTGTGCGAGATATTCTAGCTTTACAAATTTAACTACAACTGGAAGGGTCAGAATTCGTTAAGACCGAGTGCTGCCATTTGCAGATTTTTTTTAATATTCTCTGTCATAAAATGTACACATTTAACTATTTTTGATGCTTTAAAACGCAGACATGGTTTCGAATGTTTAAAAAGCTACTATAAACTTTTACTTACAAAATGTCTGTAATTGCTATTTTTCTGGATCATAATCTATATTTTACGTTCTTATCCATCCTTTATTAAGATAAAGGAAAAAGGTTGAGACCCCTGATTTAAAGCTTTTCTAAGTAAGATGTATTCATAATATAGCTAAGAGTTGTAATTTGAAAATGTCATGAAAAAATGCTATTTTTTACATGAAGGTTGAATTTAAAGCATAAGCATTTCTACAAATTTATGGTTTGAGTATTTAGAACTAAACATAACCACATTTAATTAAATAAGCGTAAGTATTAAAAATTTATCTGATTAGAAAAGAAATTAAAGTTTACAACTTTCTAGAACTGTAATTATTTCCCGTTGGGAAAAAAGAAAAATGATGTACTATTATTCTTCAAAAATAATGGTAGACATAGAAAATTAGTTTTTTAATAAAACCGGATTAATAGCATTAATGAAAACACGTAAAAATGTGGTTATTTAAAGCAATGTCAAAAAATTTAAACACATATTTTAGAAAAATAATTTGATTTTGTGTAAGCCGTATTATAAAAGGGGTGTATTTAAATACAAATATAAAAACTACATAAATTTGGAAACTATTTTGTTTCAATGATAGAAACACAGATATAATATTTAGGGGTTCGTTAGTAAAATGAGTAGCATGTAATAGGCATTTGTAAGTACTAGTTATTTTATCGTAATTTTTAATTGAAAAAATATTTTATCATGTTACCTATTAAGTTCTATTTATTTGTAAGTATTGTAAAGTAACGTCTTTGCAACAAAAAATAACAATTGATTTTACTTAAATTTGAAAAATATAAATTTTGAGTAAATTCTAATTTAAGTTTTTTATAATGTAATCTATTTGAGTTTGAGGTTGAGTGAATAGTGATGAAAAGAACTTTAAAATATAGGTACTTAAGGATTACCCGGTATTTCTTCAATAATACTACATTAGTTTTATTATCGTTTTATTATTTACGCATAAAAATACAACATAATACTTGAATAATAATACTTGACCCTGGAGAAACAAAACAAAGAAAGTAGTTCCCAGCGCGGTGTCTGACTTGTGAGTGAACTTAAGAACTTCAATTTAGAAATATGATTACTTTGTTAAACCCATGTACATATAGAGTCTTTTTATCACGATTTGCGTACCGAAACTCCTCCTATAAACCCGAAAATATTTCTGTTTATTCAGTTTTTCCTTCCGCGTTGTGACGTCATAGGGTCAAGGAACATTGTAGTCTAGTATAGTTGAGATTTAATGGTGTTTTTTTTATACTTGATTTTTTGGCCATTTAGCATGAAAATCGAGGCTTGCGCCAGTCAATCCGAAAGTACTAAAGTATCTTAAAAACTGCAAAATATATTTTGACCCAGGAATGATCTTTTTACATAAAAAACTAAGGTAAGCAAAACTAGAAAAGCTTAGTAGCGTCATCTTTCCCAACTTCCTCCTACATTAATAATGCAATTTTAATATTAGTATAGAATAAAATTTTGGAAAAAATAATGCAGAGTTATTTTCTTTAGAATAAATATAGTGTAGTAGTTAAACACGATTGTATTTACTATTATATTCCCACGGGGAAATACATAGATCTATGATAAACAAATGCATAGACAAATGAATCTATTTGATGACCCACTACCGGAAAAGGAGCTATTTAGTATCACACACCCGGAAAAGAGCGCAACACAAAACCGGAACTTTTTTCGTGACTACTGGGACCGGCTAAAAATAGAATCCCGGAGCAGTCATAATTCGATAAGGCTGCCGGGTCCGGATGGCACCGGGAAAAAATAAGCGGATGGAGAACAAACGGAAAGGAAAAGCCGGGCTAAACACAATAAGAAAAAAACAAGCGATGGCACCCCAGAAATTACGGAGTCACGATTTCCAAACGGCGCTCGTGCAAAATATAAAACAAGGGCCGGAATGAAGCAGGGAATAGAAAAAAAAGGAAGAGGAGGCACACAAAAAAAAATCCCTCCCAGTGAAATTAGAGAAAAAGGGAGGGAAAAATAAAGTTGCAGCAGAAGAGCGAACTAGTGTTGGGTAAATGAGGTGTGAGGTACCTCACTTGAGTACCTCACCTCCTCGTTTTGTCATGACACCTCAGAACCAAACATTGTACCACCTCACACACCTCAAGCCACTCACACACCTCAAACCACTCACACACCTCAAGATACTCACACACTTCTTTTGGAGTAATGGGACAAACTGAGGTGAAGGCGCCCTGTGTGACAAAACGTCCCATGGGACTGCGCACTGTCCCATGCGCAGTGCAATGAATACAATACCCTCCATGCCATTACTCCATCGGCTCGGAGTAGCAGGGAGGAGTGCGGAGTAGGCTAGGGTCATGTCATGTGATCTCCTTTCTTTTCGTCTCTCCCTCCTCCCTCCCATCGATGGGGGCCAGAGGATATCCTCTGGCCGACCAACTAACAGGGGAGGCATTCGGAATTTATTTTACGTTTCAGCAATCTTAATTAATCGTCGAAATTTGTAATGTGAGTTGTAACTTTTTTAGGCATAATTGAAAATAAAGGCTGTAAGAACTTAAGTACAGTATGATTTTTAAAGTGGATTAAGAATTTTAATCAAATAATCCAACAGCAAATACATTGCTTATAATAGTACTAGAGGACTGGCGTTTCGATCCTCAAAACAGTTGAAAAGATACTTTTTAAATCCAAATCAATCGCTTCATTAATTATGCAAAACACTGATTAACCAATAAAATATAAATCTTAACAACATAAATTTTGCTTTAGATCAAGTATTTCATATTATCAACCAATGTGTAATAATATAAAGCCCCCTCAAATCGCTCAAATCACGTACTTTCGATCCTGGCTACTCGTTAAACGAAATTCTCAATATTGCAATCTTTTTTAATCGTCGAAATATTAATTAGAATTTCTGAATAATTTAGGTTTACTTGAAGCTTAGGATCCTAAGAATATAAAATCCCCATAATTTTTTAAGTATGTACACTACATTTTATTAGTCATCCATCCTAAAAGTAATAATATAATGCCCCCTCAAATTACGTACTTTCTATCCTGGCAGCTCGTTTAACGAAATTCTCATTATTGCAATCTTTTTTAATCGTCGAAATATTAATTTGAATTTCTGAATAATTTAGGTTAACTTGAAGCTAAGGATCCTAAGAATATAAAATCCGTATAATTTTTTAAGTATGTGCACTCCATCATTAAAATGAGATATGAACAAAAGATCCCGTGGGTCAGGACAGTACTTTGTTAGAACTTAAAGAACTGAGACACACACTCTACTCAAAAATAAGCTCTGGGACGTCCCATTGGATCGAAAACACACACCGTGACGTGCCTGACATGACATTGTAGTTTGTTTGTATGGGACAAATTGAGGTGGTGGGACGAAAACACACACCGTGACGTAGTTTGTTTGTATGGGACAAATTGAGGTGTTGGGACGTAGTTTGTTTGTATGGGACAAATTGAGGTGGTACAACGTCACACCTCACTATGACAAAATGAGTACCTCACTCACCTCACTTAAAATTTCTGAGTTACCCATCACTAGAGCGAACGTCGCCTTCGCGAAGATTACTCCCAACACAGCAAACGAAATCTTTACCATAAAACCGAAGATGGAGTGGGCGGAGCTAGGGATGCGACTGACGTCACCCCCGTTGCCAGGGGCAACGGCGCACGCGCAGTGGCCGCCACAAATGTCAGAGTTCACGGGGATTTGGGAAATGCCCACGAGGGCTGACGATTTACCTGGGAAGACCCCCCTGCCTCGTGCTGAAAGGGGGATGCAGCCATTTATAAAATGTTACTCTTTCCTAGGGAAATAAATCCCCTGTATATATCTATATACCCTTCCGTTGCTTATTTTTTTTGCAAGTTGATATTTGAAGAAATTGAAAACCGGGCGGGAGTGTATAAACAGGAAGACGTCCTATATAAACTCGCCGTTGCATTTGCTAGGGACTTGGTCCATTGTGTGAGTTTGGATATTTTTAAGGAGAACTCAGTGCATTTAGAGTATAAGTCGTATCCGTACGGACTCTGTGAGGATAGCATAACAGCAAGGATGAGTTGATTTCTTTTTCAAACGTATTTAATGCATTTTTTTGGTCGGATAGAAAGGGGATTTTTGCGAGTTAAACAGCATTAGGAATGCCCCTTTAGAGATATATCGGAGTTTATTTGATATTTATAGAAAGAAGACTACTGCAAGAACTTATCACAATTAATGCAGTCATGTTTGTAAAAGTTAAGAGGAACACGCTTTGCAAGCTTTAATAGAAGAGGCTATAAGAAAGGAACTGCATACAGACTATTTTAACATAAGAAGAGAATATCATAAATTCACATACAATTTTTCTTAATCCTTACATTCTTACATACTAAATGCAATAAATTTAAAAATCTATACTTTTAGGGATCATTAACTTTGCATCGGATTATTAATCTATAGCTCATTTGTTTGCATTCCTAAGATGCCATCAGTATTTTAATACTATCAAAAATTATAATTTTATTGAAATTTTTTGAAAATTGAATTTTATTGAAAATTATATTCAAAACGGCTTTCTATTTTTTTTGCGTTGATTACACCAAACTTAGTTTATAAGTATGTATTAAAAGTTATATAAAAGTACTGAAAGTTGAAACTGTGACTATTAACTGTGTGAATGAACTAACCATGTAAAATTGTCTAGAATGGAGACAGGGTTGTAGTAGAAATAATGAGGGACCTTTTATTGAAAAGCTTTTTCAAACCTTCATTAGTGCAATATTTTTGTAAACAATGTAAAAGTTACATAAAAATGCATGCTATGCATTATATTCATTGAAAATTGTGAAATAAAGGGAAACAACACATATGCTGAAATAACAAGCAAATTAAAAGAATTTAATATTTCCAGATTATATAAAGGATCCCAGAGCTGAGGTAACTTCTGATTGGCGTTTGCATGTACTTTTTACGCGGTCTACCTACATTCATAAAGTTTTTTCAAATGTGTTGCAAACAAAGCATTAATTTGATACCTAATTTTGAAAACTCAATACATTTACCTAATAAAATTTCTTGACTGACCTTAAAATCCACGAAATCACCAGATTTGATTGTGTTATGTTTTATTCTTATATGATACTTTAAGTACAACTATGTTTGGGCTTCGAATATTGAATGGATTTTTCCAATTGGAAGTCCTTTCTTGTTTGTGTTTTTACTTTCGTTAATTTTTCTACGTTGATGATATTTGTATAAAATAAAAGAGTTCACAGTTTTTAATCAGCTTACAAGTTTGGTTTCGGGGATTTTCCAAAACAACAGGTAGATAATTGATGCATATGCTGGAATATAATTTTTATGTAATTTGGAATATAATTTTTATGTAATTTGGAATATAATTTTTATATAATTTGGAATATAATTTATATAATTTGGAAAATAATTTTTATATAATGTGGAATAATATTTAATATGGAAATATATAATTAATGGAAAATATCCGAGTATACGCGGAGTACGTGCTCGTTAAATCTGTGGGTCCGAAAGTCCTGTGGTCCGTCATGGCGCAGTTTACCACGGGTCCAGGTGTCTGGAGACCAGGGTTGTTACGTTTAAAACACTTTGTTTAAAACACTTGTTTTAAACACGTTTAAAACAAAGAAAAAAAAACATTGTTTAATAAAACACATGTACTTTTTTAGTAATTCTTTTTCTATGAACAGATGGCATTAGTATATAAAACTGATTTTGATTTTTATTTGATTTTTCTAGAAAGTTATTTAATAAGAAATACAAAAAAACTTGTTTGAAAATCATATTTTTTTATAATTGACCTGTTCTTTATGTTTTATTTTAATATTTTAAACGATCAATGCTGCTAATGTCGTCAAAATATGCAATGAACTAAAATGGACTGAAATGAATATGCATATAATAACTTATAAATGTTCAGCTCGTATCTTAAACCTTTTAGCAAAATAAATTGACATTTCTAATGTTCAAGCTGAAGTTGTTGACATAGTAACATATTTCCAAAACAATCATTTTACTTCGGCCAAGCTGCAAGAAACAGGTGTTAAAAAGCTCAAGATGCCATCTGATGTCAGGGGTAGCTTTGTTAATGAAATTTTAAAAACTTAATTTAAAATTTTTTAAATCATGTTTTTTTTAGAATTTCTGTGTCGAGGGTAAAAAAAAACAAATAAAACGTTTTAAACAAAAAAAAAACACGTTTAAAACAAAAAAAGTTTTTTCCCAACCCTGCTGGAGACTATTTCCCTCCCCTTCAGAGTCATGGCAAAATTGTGGAGGTGGCCCGATAGATGGTGGCGACATCTATCATCCGAGGCTTAAGTCGGACTCCTGCCATTTCATGGGCCTTACTCTCTCAGGAGCCGCTCCCCCTTTGCCTTAAATCCTGTACGCTTTGCGGATGGAGCTTGGATATCCCAAGTGGTATAAGACAACAACACCATGGAAAATATGGAATGTAATTTTTCAAAATGAGGTAAGGGTAGATTTGGGAATTTAAAATAGTTTGTGCATTTTTACAGTTGTCATTGATTTTTATTTTAGCCATAATAAAATATTAATTTCTAAACACTAATCGACTCAACTTTGGGTTTCTAAGAAAATATATTGGATTTTTTTAGTAATTAAGTTAAATAACAAAATAGCAAGAAAGTATTACATTTTTTAAAAACTACCAATGCCACGCACCAACATTTTTTTATACTTTTAAATTGTGTAAGAACAAAGAAAGAACAGAGAGACAATATTTAAATATGAAATAACTAGGTTGGGTGATTTTTATTGAAAGACAATTTAATGAATACTGTCACAAGATTTAGCAAATTTTTTAAAACTTAATTTGATAAATACAAGTCAACAACATCCAAAAACCTTTAATCCCCCTAGTTTTTTATTAACTATTTTGTTATATTTTCTAATACATAATTGAATTTTCCCAGAGAAAACTCAAAAATAGACTGAATCAATGGGCGAAACTCCAAAGTTTAAATAACTATCAGGTTTGATCTATGATCTATTGATTTCCCTTTTACGCTCACTGAACCTAGTATTCAACCGATTTTTTTCCATTCTTCAACGTAAAAAAAAAACACAAGAAATACCCAGACAGAACAGCTGCGCTCAATTGACAGAATTCTATTGATTTATAGTTTATACCATCTCTAAAAGGCTTTCTAGTATTTTCCCAAAGTTTGAAATCAAGTTTATACAGAAAATGATTTTAAGGAGCCGTGCCTCAAAAATATAACGTAATAGTAGTTTTAAATAGTTAAATTATTATTGTTTTAAAAATGATCATAGCAAGGACCTGACTCAAGCAAGGTCCTCACTGGATTTACAAAAAAATATATATCCTTATTAGAAAGTTCGATTAATTTAAGATTGATTGTATGGTTCTTCTTATAATTTACCATGTGGAATCCAAGATAAAATACTTTGCATTTTTTTATTCACTCAATTTTTAAGGAGTCGGTCATCACTACAAAATATGAATTTTAATGTTTTTTCAAATAAAATCTTAATAAATAAAAAAATATTTAAAAAATCCAATGAATATTGATTTTGTGTGTGTGTGTGTGAGTAATTAAAAAACTTTTCTGTAAAGTAAAATATTTTGAAATAACCTAGAATAATATGAAATTTCTTATTAAGTAAGATATGCAAACAAGATCCAATCTTTATATCTAGTGTAGCAAATTACTGTAACAATTATTTAAAAAATATATCCAATTTCACTTTCAATAGAGAAACATTTCTTAAGTACTCCGATTCTCCAAAAGAGCAATAGAAAACAATTTAAGCTATATGACGTCACCACCTACGCAATGACACAACTGATTTGATTCGAAGAACTCTTAAGCAAGATATTCGAAAGAAATGAGAAAAAGTATTTCAAACATAAAAAACCAGAGTCACGTGAGACAACCAATAAGAAAGAGTATCAAAAGCAGATGTATCGTTTTCATTAATTAAAATCCAATCCGTCCGGAGAGCTTTATTATTTTTGTGCCGGCAGAGCCGAAAGATGGCTCAGAGCAAAAGCCTCCACGGAGGAAATAACTTCCAGCAGCGAGGCGAAGAATAATAAGAAAATGAACGAAAAAAAAAGTTATTTATTCTAGTGTGGCAACAGAATCGCTTTTGGAGACGCAGCGAGGCAAATGCCGTTTTCGGGAGATTCTCCGGTTTTGGGGATATTCCTTTTTTCTCTCTCCTTAAATCAGGATTCGGTGAACAATTGTTCTATTTTTAGGAGAGGGGCGTTCCTTTTTTCCATCTCTCGCGGGTTTATTTAAGTGGAGGAGTCTTCCGCGCGAAACGTATGATTATTCTAGATATGACTTCCTTGGCTCTATTGATCGAGGAAAGTCATATCCAGAATCTTCAGAATCGTGGGTATGAGTTAGTCCTTTTGTCTTGATGAGTTAGCCTCGGAAGGATGGAGTAAGTGCTTGTGATATGTTCAAGCAGTAAAAGAATTCGATTCTTTAAAAAAACACTCTTCTTTGCTAAGGTTTAAACTTTTCTTCCTCTCTCAACCAATATTTCGAAGAGCAATAAAAATGGTTGGAAATATGTGTTCCAACTAGCATATCATTCCACAGCTCTACTGCTTCTATTTTAGCAGACATGCTCTCTATAACTAAAGAAAAATTATTTAATTTAAATAAATTAAGTTTGTGAAAATTTAATTCCATAAGTTTTTAAAGTCTATTTATATTCTTATACACTTTACATTCAGTCATAAAGTTCATACTTCTATAATAGTGATGAATTTCTTGCTTTTAACGATACAAATTTTTACAAAAACCATTTTCATTTATTAAAAAAAACCTCGGGTACCTATACTGAAAGTAGAAAAACAATAAATTAGGGAATTTTAGATAAAATTAAGAGATGCTTAAAAGAATATCCGTACAACTAACCACATATTTATCACTGGTTTTTAACATTTTTATGACTTTTAATATATATAAGCTTTTTGTTTATTTATAATGAACAACAAAAATGTATAAAACGATTTTTATACCTAATTTTTTGAAATAATGTATTATTATTTAAGTTAATAAAACTTCTGTAAACGTATTTTTGTTCATTCGGATGATTATTTTTTTTGTTTATGTTAAATCTAGTGGGTGTATTTTAAAACTTAATACAGTATGCTAACTTGCGCAGAATAAATCTGCTGTATGAACAAATAAAGAAATTATAAGATATAATAAATTCCAGATATAATATTTCTGGAACACGGCCCATAAGCCCGAAAATTATGAATTTTATTAATAGAACCGGCTGTGAAAGTCTTCATGTTTACACTATCAGATATAGTTTATAATACAATATTCTTGCATAGTTAACAAACTTAAAAATATTTGACTACATTAAACGTAGTATGGTGAGCTAGAGAGAGCAATTATACATTGTGGTCAAGATCACATTTCGAATCAGTAAGAATAAAAATAATAGTGTGAATGCACTTGAATGAAACTCGGTAACTACGCAATTTTTGACACAAAGTTTCTTTCAAGCGATAAAAATATCGTGAGCAAAATTACTGACCTTTTGTGGCGCATTGATGACTGCTGTGTTGTAGCCGAACTGCACCATGCCCAGGACGGCAGCGAAAATGGCAAACACAAGGCTGCATGTCAGACCCTGAGAAACAAACACATATTAAGAACAAAATTTACCATCGGTATAGTTTCTGAACAGTCATTGGGAAGATGGTAGTAAATTTAAAAACAGTAGCAACATTTATAATGGAAAATCTTTAACTCTGTTTGATAATTCTTAATTTTATTGTTCATAACCTTTTAATTACAGTACATTTCGAAGCAAAACGAACGAAAAACTTTTGTTAGATATTAATTTAGGTTCATTTTATCCTTTCATAACGGGAAATCCATTTATTTATATAAGTCAAAGGTAAACTTTTTTTACACTACATATCTTTATAAGTAAACATGATAAGTTTATCTAGTAAAAATACATCAAAAGAAGAAAATAATCTACTTTTAACCACAAGTCACATGGAAACAATGATTACATAATAAATTTTATATGATTTTTCTTTGCTTTCTATAAAAGATTTTGCCAATGTTTTTATCTGTTAACATTTTTCAGCTATCATGTATTTGTTCTTCTATTGCGAGAAAGTGTCATGCTGTATCTCAAAATCCCACTTTTTAGACTTCAATCAACAAAGTACTTCTGGTGTCAAAGGAATTTTTTCCTGGTCAGTTCGTGTTTTACTGTCAAAAGTAATTTTAATTACATCTTACAATTTTTGCAATAAAAACACTGAATGTTAATCATAAATATTGATAATAGAAAAATTCAAAATATATGGTTAAGTTGAAAACAAGTAATTATTTATTGTGTATTATAATTAAAAATTGTGAGTACAAAATTTAGTATTACACATGGTTTTAGCACTCGATTAATTTTAATAAACCCAAATTTATTTGAAAAAGATGTTACTAAAACCTATAACAAAAATATAATTTTAAATTCGTTAGTTGAGAAACGTGTAAAATTTACTAATAGATTACAGAATAAAATAAAAATGCAATATTCGTTGAAAATTTCTTTAATACAACGAACATATTAAAAGAAAAAACACTAAAAACAGAATAATTTCGTTTCTTTATGAGAGAGACACCATCTAGCTTTTTTATGCATTATGCATAGATTCATTAACTTACCTTATACCTAGGCTGTTTACCCACAGTAGGCGTTACAATCAAACTTTTGTTAGAACTAGAAAATTGTATTTCACCAGATGATTTGTAAGACACGTTTACATCTGCATTGTAGCCAGCATTATCCATTTTTAAATAATGCAGAACAGAGAAACTTAACCTATACTAACGCGTACGCTCGTATAGAACTCGGGTTCAAATAAAAGATTTGTGAGATGCTATCTTATCAAACCTATCACTTGCATAACTGTTATTGTTTCTAACTTTGTGACAGAACACCGGGTAATCACTGATTAGCATAGATAATATTACTATAATCAATGATTTTTGTCGGTCAAAAGGTATCAGGGAACGGTGGAATGAGACTTCAATACATTATATCATTTTCATGAACATTTTTTAGTAAATTTTATCAGTAGGATGAACTTTTATCTCTGTTGAGAAGGGAAAGGAAGATATTATCAGGAGATTTTGAGGGAATATAACTTGCTGTATTATTTTTACAGAGAGTTTCGATAAAGCAATTCTGGTACGAACCGGTTAGCCGAATAGTAAATACCCCATATTTCCATTTCTTGTTCTACTTTATTTATTTGTTTTTATTACTTAGTAGTTTAGAGCTTATACAAAAATTTATTTACGCAGCCTGGCACCCCGAAGAAGTGAAAGTAATAACGAACCAGAGAAGCCGTTTTTATAATTTATAATGATATGAATGACTAAGAATATGCAGATTAAAAAACACCCTGTAATATCATTACATTCTTCTCTTTTTCAATTGTAGGGAATACCAAAATCTACTATGAACAACATCAATAATGGTTGAAAAATAACGATATTTATCCACAAGATACCCTCCTCATAAAAACTCCCCGTTTCTAAGGACCAAAGCCAATTACGTAAAAACGACGAAAAAAAAAGAGCAAACAATAAGGAATTTTTTTACAACTCGGGCAATTATTATATCAAAATCAGATTAGACTCCATAAGAGATCCCACTCCATTTTTTTCTGGTTGAAACTATTCAATTCCACTAATGGATCCAAGGAGCAGAGTGGACCATTTTAAAAACGGACGTCGACGGTACGACTTCCGGACTTTAATTGGACGACCTTTACCCAATTAGAACAATTAGAAGAGCAGCTAATTAAGAGAGAAGGAAGCGATTAACCGATTTCTTCGTCTTTGTGCTGGAAGATACGGGAGAGGTCATTAACTATACGTCACTACCGATAAATCACCGGCGTGTGCTAGGGAAAAAATTCATTTTCAATTAGGCTGGCAGCTTAAGATGACAATTGGGGGATAGACTATTCATTACATAGGAGAGCTCAATCTCACCAGATGTGGAGGGGGAAAGGTGCAAGAAAATTGAAGAAATGATGTAACCATTATGGGGCAACCTTAGTGACTCACGTCTTAAACGTATGAGTTAATTTTTGCCATTATATCCGATCAAAGAAGGGAGGTTTTTGTGAGATATATTCATGTATCCTTCATTGGCCTTTGTTGGAAGTTATAGTCATGTTTGTTAATGGTTCGTTGGTATTCTGGACTAGTGGTTAGAATAAATAGCCTGAATTCCCATTTATAGGAATGGATGTTCGCTTCTTTCACTGTGCAGATGTGCCCCCTCTTTAAAAAGGGGTTGAAAGAGCGAATTCACACTTTTCCTTTTGGATTATTCCTCCATAATGAATATGTGATAAGTCTAAAGTAATAAGTAACTAATACGGTATTTCATGGATCTCATGAAAATCTAATCTCTCTCTTCCTAAAAAATGAATTTTCATTTTTATCCCGTTCCCAAATATAAATGATACATCTTCTCTGAACTTGAAATAAAAGGTTCGACTTGTGAAAAGTGAAGAATTGACTTTCTTCTCTGATTTATTGTTTAAAATTTTCATCCATTTCAATGCTGCTTTTAAATATACATTACTATGGAGCGATACAAAACTAGCATCTAAGTTTTAAGAGGGGGTAGAAAAACAATAATGAAACAGAATCACATATTATAATAAGTGACTAGAAACCCCAACCGGAAATAAATTCAGGCATATTTTAAAGTGGTCTTACAATAAATACCACGCCACATTATACACCACAAAACAAATAAAATACTCTTTTATGCACCATTAGTTGGAAATGAACTTTCAAAAGTGCTCGACTAATATTGATTCTGATACCAACTTCCTCCCCCCCTTACAAGAATACAAGAATATGAAAACATCCCGAAATTTGATAAGTGGTCTAACAATAAATACCACACTACATATTATATACCACAATACAAAACACTTTAAGTTCTTATTGTGAAACGAGCACACGCAACGCCAAGTGTGAAATATAGATATCTTAAATTATCCTTAACTCACAAATCCGGTTTATAGTAAAATACCATATGAGTATCCTATATTTAAAACATTCGAAAAGTAAAAGCAATTTAAATGAAAAGAAATTTGAGGGATGCCAGGTAATCAAAGGGTACCATCCTCGTTTATACTAAAAGATATTTCATCTCAATCTCTAACTTATCCTGACCCAAAAAGGTGAAAAGAGATGGAGAAAACTACAACAGAAAACTGTGTCGACTACTCCGACATCCACTCCAAGCAACCCAGACTCCTCCGCGGAGTAGCCAAAACCACATCAAATCCACTGCCTCCTTATTTATTGATCCAAAAGAAAGCAAGTCCCATTCAAGAGGGATCTTATTCCCCTATTTCCCATTCCATTAAGAGGCCGTCAGTCAGTCCACTCCGGGGACCAAACGATCCCGGATTAGGACCCTCCTCCCCCCTACAAATTGTTTCGAAAGGCTCGGCCGGGGCATAAAACTTTACGACGGCCCCTCATCATAAACATTTACGATCATCGCTTTCAAAGACAATCGATAGATGGGCATAAAAGGAGTAAAAACGCTAGAGAGTCTTATCTGTGGCGGGGAGATTAGCCGGCTGTTGGACTGCGCTAGGTCATGATGTTTCGGGGGGCTAAAGGGGTGTAGTTTCGCCAGGGGAAGGGGGATTAGTTTGATGTTTCGCGTGGCACTTGTGGGAGTTAATAAATGCCCGGGTAGTCGGATGAAAGGGGACTGTGACTAGTGGTTTAGGTACGAAAAATGAATGTTTTTCGGGGAAGCTCTTGTAGAGGTGAAGAGCAGAGACGAATTGAGGACTTAGGGGCAAGAACCTGGCTCCTCCACTTTCAAGCCAAGGTTATTCACACCTAGATTCTCCAATTTAGCGATACTCTTCCAATCATTGTAAAATGCTGATTTTGGCCTGTTGCCAAATATGTTTTTTTAAAACTGAAAGTCTGGCATAAGGGCCTCATTTTAAATTTCATAATGAAACTGAGTGAGAACATCAGTGTGGAAGTAGATCTTAAAGTTGAAGGTAATACATAAGAAGCTACTTTTTCAAAAAATCTAAGAAGGTCGCTATCATTGGGGCTAACCACACGTGGATCTAACCGCCTGGAATTTTTAAAACACAATAACAAACTATAATCGCTAATAAAAACGAATAGTCTAAAAAATTCGTACCGTCATTTATTTCTTTCCTATCGAGACGAGAACACAAAAACAAAACAAAAACGTTTCCATGGTAATCTCTGTTGCCATCATGGACGAATTTAAATAAATTCATAAACAATAAATAATTCACGTGATCACAAAACAAAAACCATCTTATGATGCTGAGAAGGCTCATAGTACAAAAAAGGGGTTGCTGTTTGGGATCAAGCATTTACCCTAACCTAGGCAAAGATTATACAGCAACCTTAAATCACTCCAACTTTTAAGATACTATCTCCAAAAATCATCTAAAGTAAATTTGAATCGAAAGTGGAGTTACCTGATTCTTGTACCAAAGTTCTTAATTGGAGGAATCGCAATGATATGGCTCAAAATGACGTCCCTTTTATCTCGGAATTATCCCTTCTTGTGAATGCAGAATATCGGATAAATGGAAACACTCCTTTGGAGGTTTCCTTGGAGGTTGATTTGTAGTCTGCATTGTGCAAACGAGATTAATTTGAATTTTCCTATTTTTTTAATCTCCTAGCACATTGATTCGAAAATGAAAAAGAGAGGTGGAGTGAGAAAGAGATAGAAAGAAAAGAATGGAAAGAAAGAGGAAGATATTGAGCAGAGCCAACTTTATCTCTTAGTTAGAATAATTATGAACTGTTTTATTTTGAACCTTGCATTAAAAACTATATTTCTCAAATGATTACTAAACATTTTTAAAATTGATATTAATATTATTGTTCATCATTTCATTTTCAAAAATAAGGGTAAACCTAACTACAATATTTTGCTGCCCTTTTGGATATTTTGCTTCCATTTTTAGAAATACCAATTTCCTGCTCAAAATATAAACTTTTTAAATTATGAAATCATATCATCCTCACCAATATTTTTTGGCACTAATACAAAAAAACAACCACCTTTTTTCGTTTTTAATATAAAACACTCAGACTCCTAAACTGTATTTTTCACGACTACATTTCACTTTACCTCTCAGTTAAGGCTAATAAAATAAGTTTTTGCTAAACATATCCAGTATGATATTTAAAAAACACATTATTAAATTTGCATATACATGATTAAACGCTGAAATTTCACTCAATAAACCCTACAATTTCTAATGCGCAGCTACTTTAATATTCATACCCACTTACTACAAATTAATTAGGTTATGTGTCCAAAATTTTTCGATCGTATAATCTCACCTTAACAGATAAATTAATTCAAAAATATGCCCTAAACGACATCTTAAACCACCCAGAGAAACTATGAAACCTTACACAGAGTGCTAACAACATAATTTCTAGTAAGAGGTATTACCATATCTACACATACACCATACTCCAGAAATCCCGGGTATTTACAGATTAGGCGAGCGTATTCGAGAATCCCGTATTCGGAATTAAACCAGAGCCGAATTGAATGTCTAATATTCTCCAGTGGTTATCCTCATCCTCCGAAAGCAGCAGAGCAACCTTTAAATAGACTTTGAATTGCGTATGTTTATGCCGAGATACGCGTTAAGCCATACTCGATTTAGATGTAAAATGATGCAGAGCTTTGTAATACACTTCGACATTAATCTTTATTGTTCCGTGGTAATAATCAGATGAATTTGGGTAATGGAGCGAGTGTTTGAAATATGGGAATGGAGCTTTTCTGGAGCTGGAGTTTCGGGAATGGAGCTTTCAGCTTGTTGTTTTGAATGAGTTCGTTTCGTGTGGGTGAGAAATATGGCAGGTATATTGAGCTTTTTGGTGGGAGTGAAGAGGTAGTTGTGGCTACATAGTTTCATATAAAATACATTCCGAGACACCTGTGGCTATATGAAGGAATTTGAACGTTGAGTGTAGGGGAAAATTATTTAGAAACTATTGTATTAATTCAGAAAGGAAAATTATTTAGTTAAAATTGGATATTTATCATCTAAATGTAAAATTAGACAAGCTATTTCAATTAAATCTTATTACATTTTTATTAACCTTGATTGTTTTTCATAGACCTTAAATTTTGACCTTTCTGTTTTCAGCACCTCTTTTCTATGTCAAGTAGAAAAACCATGTAAAGTTGATAAAAATCTGGAATTCTATTGAAAATGAAAACAATCTTATATATATCAATGCAAAGTTAAAACTAAATTGAATGAGAAAATAGTTTTTTTGGCAATTTGAATGAAAGTATTTTAAAATATTTTAATTTAAGAGAGATGGTATGCTTGAATTAGTGATATGGTAGTATGACTATGGTGGATAAAATTAGATGTGCGAGTATTGCAACTAGTGATGAAATTTTTCTTCTAAATTTTCATTAAATCCATAGAATATTTTCTAAAAAACTATAGGTGTTTTTTGTGAAAGCATTCACATTAGAAGTTTCCACTTGGTGAAACAGAAAGAGCTTCAAAATCTTTGTTGATCTACCTTGAGGAAATTCGTCAGTAATATTCAGATAATTTTATTGAATTATAATTTTTGTCAATACTTTTATGAGGAAAGAGGGATAGTTTGTTATTTGGGGTTTTATGGCACAGGGCCCTGAATATTAGGAAATTCTCCGCCTAAAACGAAAACAAGGAAAGAGATAAAAGGGTGCATCAATGTTTAAATACACTTGATACATTTTTTAAACACAGGTCTCAGAAATAATTTTGGCCATCAATAGAAACATTTACCATTTTGATGGTGGTAGTATTTAGTGAGTTAGGTAACTGATTTTTTTAATCTAACCTGACATAAAATCTTAACACCACCTGAAAAAAAAGCTCTGCAATTTTCAAACCCAAACCTCGCATTGAGTATGAAGGACCCCCAAGCCTTTTCGAACTTTCCGCCTCATACCACTAGACCATAACAAAAGATCGGAATATTGTCCGAAGGCATCCATTCTTTTTCAGCAACGGAAGACGCCAGATACCAAGCATCTGGAACAAAATACAGAGAGCGAATCCAACATCCATTTCTATTACCAGAATCCTACAAATCGGCTTAGTGCTCACAGTTGAGTAGAGATAGGATGCTAAGACGCACTTTTAGCCCCCGAGGAAATTTTTCAGGATAAAAGTTCCACTTTTTTGGAAGATGTGTCAGGAGTTAAGATTGTGTTTCTCGGGCGTTTTTTTTCCGGGGAACTTTTTTTTTTGACAACGGGACTTGTTTAGGGGTGTTGCCAGCAGATTATCACACGATTCTGTTTCCGAATGTTTTGTCTTTGGAAACGAGAGTTGTAGAGTTTTCTCAGGGCAGAATTTAGGAAAGTTTACCGTGTATAGATACTACCTTTAAACTCTTCAAAAGAATTACAGAAAAAAAAAAAGAAAATGTTTTAGGCAGTACTAATTTAAATAGTAGAAATCACTCAAATAGATCATGAAGAACTGAAAACAATCCTTTCAATACAGGTAGTAAAATATCACAGAACTAGTTTGAAGGAGAAGAACGCACTGACCAGAATATTCCCATTTGATGCTTAAGCATTAAAATTTTACTGATGTTTTCAAATGTTTGTCTTTCTATAAAGATAAATCGCATTAGAAGTATACTTGTATATGTAGCTTCCAAAATTTAAACGACAATATAACCTCTTTGAACTTTCTCGGTCACGAGTAAAATTATTATCAATTTATTTTAAGCTTTTCTGGAATTATATCTTTTTTCTCAAATCATTCCTTAAAAATCACTGTTACCTCAGTTGACATCAATTTAAAATTGTATTATAAAGCTATAACGGATACCTATAGTCCAGCATTCTATACAGCAACATATCATAAAGCCGGATGGGTGTGGAATAAGTTTAATTTTTTTCAACAAAGGGGGGGGATTTTCAATAATCAAGAATTATACTTATTATACTACTACACAATATGGTGTGATTAAAATCCTTTCAGCATTAGTTAAATATGGCAGAGTTAATTTAAGATAACCAACTATTATGGCACGGATCGCTCCGCTTTTCGCACATCCCAAATGAGCATGAGATATCTCCTTTCCAGAGGTAAAATCTTCTCCTGCTTCTGAAATGACGGCAATAAACTCATAACGACTGCCCTTACCGTCGTAAAAAAGTTACCCTAAATCACGAGTTTCAAATATTCTTATCTCGTAGTCATGTGAGATAAAGTCAGTTCTCCAGCCCATCCCAAAAACGTCCAAACTCCGGCAAAAAACACCAGGAATTTCAAAACCCAAGGTGCACATAAAATTTTTTAAAGAGAAAAATCATTCCAAGCTCTCTGACGACATTTCCCCACTGCCAGATTTTTTTTTTACGCCAGAAAAAAAACTATTAAACGTATACACCACATTATCCAACGCCAAGCAGCCGATAAGATATATGATTTCATCAATTCCAACCGGAGTGGCCGAAACTGCCGGCTGTCAAAAAAATCGGCGAAGCGAAATGAAATAAAACCGAAAGCCGAAAACAAATGTTGAAAAAATGGAGAGAGAATTTCTCTGTTCCGTCAGAAAATAAGACGTCCGAATAAACAGTCAGCTGTCAGCGGCCTGACCACAATCAAAGCGAACGAACCTAAACAATGGAGAAAGGGGAAGTGAAGTGAATTACTCGCAACTGGGGAAATTGATCGGAATAACAAAAGGGGAAGTTGAAATCTGGGAGTGGTTGTTTTTTGGTTTGGAAAGAGAGCTACAAAATGTGGAATGTGTCGGCTGTTTTTGTATGCAGTCAGCATATTAAAAAAAAATGTTTAATAAATCTGGGCTAGATTCAACTATTGTTCCTATATCAGAAAACAGAGTTTGTCAGATACAAAAAAGAACTCGAGAACTAAAATGTTAAATTTATGATGAAAATGAAAAAAGACAGACAAAAAGATAATTAGGTGAAGAAATGTGACAAAGATTAGCTAAAACGTTACAGTGACTTCGACTTAGTGAAATGCAAACTATGCACAACATCTATATAAACCGCCTTTCAAAATTATTTATTAAGAAATTACGACTTATTATTTATTTTTTGAAAACCCTAATGCTTTTCCTTAAGCTAAAAAGCATTTTAATGTTTGTAAAAATTTGGAAATATATTTTCTCCTATGTTTAGTTTATTTGGAAATAACCACCGACAGTTAAAATACATATTGTATGCGTGTGAAAATTTTACACAAAAAACATTTCGAAAAAATTAAATTTTTCTAGTTATCTATTTTTAGAAATTCCTTAAAAAATCACTTACCTCAATTTATATCAGATTACAGCTCAATGAAAGTTAGATATTTATAGCTTCATTAACAAAAGAAAATATATAATAAGCTTGCTAAACAGAAACAAAGTTTATGCTAGGATTTTAAAAAAAGTGTATGAAGACACTAACTTTACTTCTAAGATCATGGTTAGTTAAAACATTGTTTCAAGCTTCAAAATAAGATGAAACAAATAAAAACTTTTCCCCATCTTCCTTAAAATGCTAAAGTTAATTCATACAAAAAAAATAAGAACGCATAAAAAATTGGAGGAACAAAGTCAAGGGATTAATCCAGGTCAACGAAATAATTTTTACCACCAACTACATCAAATTTACTTTCTCGTTTCCAACCACAAGAAAAAAAACCTTAACGCAAACAATGACCCAAAGTAAGCAGCTACGTTGTAAAAAGTTTCACCTCCCCCTCGTAAAGCAAACATTAAGGAAACAAAGTACCATAACAGAGGTGACGCAAACTAAAGACCAAAACATGAAAAGGCTTTCACCCGCCTTGCATGTCCATACGATCATTAGGAGGGGAAAATGACGGTCAATAACTTTTCGAGACTTTACAAAGGCTTTTATCGATACCTCCACACCGAAAAAAAAAGAACAGTTAAAAAAGTTAGCAATCGTCAACAAGCGGTTTCGCGTCGTTTTTTTTTGTTCGAAATGGAAGGAGGACTTCTTCGCAATAGAAGCGACGATTCTACTAACCCATCAGTCCAATGGACTATCGCTACTCCAAATGACTGAGCATTCAAGAGTTTATCTGCAAGAGGCCATTAAATGCGAAGATAAGGAATATGTATTCGACGATGGAATTATGGAAATGCAGTGTGTCCCCTTACCCTCCCTACCGTTTTGATGGTCGTTTTTAATGACGCTCCAAGTCCCGCCCATTCAGCATTCGTGACGTCACTATTCAAGATGGCCACCGAGAGTCGCCTAAGAAATTTTCACTTTCGAAACACTCGAATACTTGGACGAGGGATAATTTCAGAAAATCGGGTGGAGAATATTTTTTTTGTATATGTTCCCAAAGATTTTTCTATACCTATGGAGAAGTACATTTACTATGATATCTGGTGGCTAGATTAGATTCAAGAATAACATCTAACTTATATACTCCGGTAACCATACTCTGATGAATTCAAAACTTCAGCTGCTAAAAGTAAGCTAACAGATCCTACGACATTACTAAAATATATTTTTGATCGGCTTACCTCCAAACCTTGTACTATTTCTGTAACTTAAAGCGATATAAATGTTTTGCTCATTAATAGGTGATGGAAACCAACTGAATCGCTGAATTATCTGTTGAATTATCTGACATTTTGAGTAACAACTTTTTCCTTAGCCATAATGAGAAAAGTGCCATTTTCAGAAAGAAGATAATAAACTAGAAAAGTAGTAGTGGCAAATAACGAATGAGATAATCTAAATCAACGTCACTACAGTGTGAATAACCCTTTCAACAAAATCAATATAGAAAATCAAAGATCTAAAATCAATTCTTATGTTTTCCTAGAAAATTTTTTATCACTCTTTATTTCTTCTTATATAAATTAAAGCATATTTTTTTCGGTATTCCATTCTCCCCCTGTTAAAAAACTGAATTTACTTATGAGGAAAAAAAACAAGTTAATCGCACCAAGTTCGAAACGGCGGATACCCGATCTCAAACACCCGCCCCATTCCATCACTCTCAATTCACCACCATAAAAAAATACTTTAAACCACTCCCCCTTAAAAAAAGAGAAGAAAAAATATCTTTCCTAATGCTTCCAATAAAGTAAAAAGCCCCCCTCGTGGGAGAACACCGCGTGAAATTGACATTCGTGCGAACCACCGGCCAAGCAAGAAATGAAGCCTTCCGAAAAAGACAGACGCAGATACATCCCTACAAAAAGCTCCAGTGATAAATAAAAGAATAGAGAAAAAGCGTCTCAGCTAGTGAAAAATGAAAAAAGAATAAACGAGGTAAAATAGCAATGCCAGATATCCAGCTTCTCCGACAAAGACTGGGCCTTAAGACAATGGAGATATCCGTGAACGGAAATAACCGGGAAGTGTAACTGGAACCGTCATTTGTCACCGGGAAAGCGGGTTATAAACTTCGACTTCCACTCCTCGGTGCGTTTCGTCTATTGGTGGAGAGATGCATGGAGAGATATCTCGAGTCCATATGGGTCAGTGACGTACCATTTTTTCTCCTGTTCTATTTACGCGAGCTGAAGATGGGAAGAATTTTAAAACTGGCAATTCGGGTGGAGGAAGTCTGGTTGTGACTTTTAAAGCCATTCTGTTTTCTTTGTTGGTATGAGAATGAAGTTTGGTTAAGAATGTTAATGACTGGTGCAGCGAAATGAGATGATAAAAATATCCAGGTAATAAAAGCTAGTCATAATTGATATAAATAATCTGGATATTATCTACTTAATAAACTAGATAACAACCTGAGGACCAATTTACATCCTCTATTCATGATAAGCTTTCGCCCTCCCTGCTTTTCAAAATGTCAAAAGAAAAAAAATTAATACAAAAATTTCTAGAGCTTTAAATAGACTTGTTCACCTTGAACCACATCAGCAACAGAAAAAAATGGTTGGCAGAAAAGTTTTCCTCGAACTGACTCGAGGAGAAGACTTTAAATTAGTATACTTGGATAAACATTTCAGAGTTAAATTACATAATGTACCATTGTAAATTTACTTGCTTTAGTATTTTCTCGTATTTGTGTCATGGAAAATTTGAGAGTTGAAACAAAGTCCATTAGGATTTTTTTATAATTTCACCAAATTTCATGAAATGAAGGAAATTATTTCCCAAGGCCGTATCAAAGGGGAGGGTTAAGGGGTAAACCCTGCCCAGAAACTTTGACATATCAATTTTTATGTTTTTTCCTTCAAAATTATGTAATTTACAAGAAGAGGTCAAAACCCGAAAGGTCTAAAAATGAGTCCATGCCCTAATTGAATCGTCAATCTGAAAAAGGGAATAAGTCCAAAAACCAAGTTTTGTTTGAGAAAATTGAAAAAAAAAAAGAAGAAACTGTATAAGTAAGTAACTGTAAGAGATTTCGTTGTATAAACATCAAATTTTTACTGGGAATTCAGGACCAGGAATTCAGGGAATTAGAAAACATAGCAATCATCGAAAAAATGTAAGTACATTCAAAAATATTTTACAGTTGAAAAAAGTTGATGGACTTATTTCCTTTTTCAACCTTATGAAATTTCAATGGAAGAAAAATCTTAAAAAACACTAAAATTGACATTTAAATTATAGTTCTGCTTAGTTTCAAGGTATAAAAGTGGGAAATATAAAGACAAATAAAATTCAAAATTAATATAAAACTGAGTCATTAAATGCAGTATTAATGAAGTAAGTGAATATGACGGGAATCACAAATTTCCTGGATTAAATAAGTTAAAAACACTTCTAAATTAAAAGCAAATTTTATTTTGGCACAAGGAATAAGAAAAAAAAAAGAAATTAATTTTAATTTCAAATTTAATAAAAAATACAATGAATGAACATCGATTTCGCAAATTTAAGGGGCAATATCTGTCTATAAGGGATAGTTATTTCCCCCTCTTTACACTTTTGGGTAGAGCAAAGCTTGGAGATATTTTTGAGACTAAAAAGTCAATTTGTCATTTTTTGGACTTATTCCCTTTTTCAAACTGGCAATTCAATTATAAGAATAAAAATTCTAAAATTTTTCAGGACCCCCAACCCCCTCGAAATATTTAAATAATCATGAACTGTATACGAAATATATTTACAAGGAGTGGTCCTCTATGATGTAACCTAAACTAAAGGATCTCAAAATAAGTAGAAAAAAATTAAATAAATTAAACTTTTTCTGAAGTAGGAACCCCAAAATTCCTTTAAAATTTATTATATTATACAATTACAATTAGCGGTACTCTTTGGGTGGGTCTCTAAAGGGTTTTAAAATAATATATAAGGGTCTCTGGGGGAGGATCCCCTTTTTACTTAGGATTCACATTGTTTACACAATTTTTAAATTTAGCGCACCAAAATTAAAATCCTATATGTTGAGCCCACTAACACTTAACGGGAAAATGTACTCGTTAAAATGCACCTCAGAAAAGGTGCCGAGTAAAAGCCTCCACTGAAACAAAAGTCAGGTCACGGCCCCGTTATTTCCCTAGGACTCATGAAGCAGGTTGCTTTTTGTAATCCATGTAGGAATAAATGAGAGAAAGGGAGGAAAATGTCGGTTCAGTCGTTCAGTCTACTGTTACAATTATAATAATATTTTTTAAAAAGTATCTTTATAAAATTAGATAATTTATTTGGAATAAGTAAAACAAGGTGAAAAATGTCCGTAAAATTAGACAACTGAAAGACTAGTTCTGAAGGCTGTCTCGGGTTTATGAGAAGATATTTCAATTTACCTAAACTCACCGAGTTAACAAAGGATTCTTCTTTTCTCTCATTACGAATTTCCAACCACACAATACTCCAAAAATCCTTCATTATCGAAATCCCAAGACATATACTGCCACCGCATTTCCCACATTTAAATTCCAGCTTTTACTTTTTAAAATTAGGACGAAGTCCCGACTCAGCCGTCTCAGAACAAAAGCGAAAGAAAAAAAATTTGAAAGCTTCCAAAGGATTAACTGTAACCGCATCACCTCGCAAGATGGTGGCGCTTGTTGCCGCCTCATGAATATTTATGCCACCGAAAGAAGCCAAAGCCCAAAAGCACAGCATAATAACGATAAACATAATTTTGAAATAAAGACGGTTTATTACGCCCGAATAGGAATGAGATTCCGGTAATAAATGCAATGAATTGCTTTGTGAGAGAAGGCCTTTGAATAAAATTTGAGAGAGTGAGCTTTTATTGGAAAGGAGAGTCAAATACTTTAGGCAAACATAATCAAGCCCTGGAGATTTAATCTGATGCCATTTTCTCGTATTTGGCGTCAGAGGTTTGTTTACAAGGCGTTTTGAAAAAGTGTCTGAGCATTCGGGATCTACCACCTGTATAAAGGGTTTACAACAGGAAGAAAATGGAATTATTTGTTGATAAAGAAAATTAATGAGACATTTTGTTCATTGGATTGTTGCTTTTGTTGAATATATGATTGACTCTAGAATTCACACGCGATCTGGAATCCTAACATACTTGTTTTAGTTTCTCCAAAGCTTCAAAATGCGTCGCCTTTTGGTTTAAAAAAAATTGTTTCAATGTTATTTGTTTTGAAACTAATGAAATTTTCTATTTTTTTATGTAAATGTTATTAGAGAGTAAATTTCTTCACTGTATGTGTATGCTCTATTGTTACTTAAAGGGTAGAAAGGACCTCTTGAAAACAAACATCAATTGAAGAGAAGATATGATCTGTCTTATGTAAATGAATGAGCATAAGCTGAGATTACTAATTTCAAAATAACGTAAGATTATTTTGATATTTGGTCGAACCCCACCGGAACAATTCTTTTTCAAAAGTCTCTTACACTAATTCAATTATTTCAATCATCACAAAAATGTAGTTTTGATATTAAAAAAGGAATATAGTAGTAGAATTTTCCCTAGTGAAAATGTAATAAGGTTTTTAAGAAAAATTTCAAAATTTATTTTAAAACGTTTAGATGTCAACACAAAAGAGATTATCAACAAGAGATTTAATCCTACATACCCAATGCATTAAAAAGAACCAAAGTTGAGGATAAAAAAATCAATGAGTGAATAAAATGGATAGAGACGTACTTAGTTAGATATGTTCTGAGACTCTTTTCTAATATTCTTTATTCTGGTAGTATTCAATACATTGCCCACCACTTAAAAAGTTCAATTGACTATAAGCCTACATTTTACCACCAAATCCCGAAGTGCACCCGATCTTATCATCTGAAAATGCTTATTGAATATTGATTTCATGCATGGTATCTTGAAAAGATCGAACATTAATTTGTTGGAAACAGTTTACAAAATATTCTGTACCAAGTCATATACTAGAAGTTAAATTTTTTTTGCAGAAGAAAATCATAAATTTTTTTTAAATTCAAAACCCATGTTAATTTCCCAAAAGCAGAGGAAATGGAAAAACCGACAAAGCGATTGCAACCAACCGTTACAAATAATACTATTCGCCAAAGATTGATGTAACTGATACATGAAGAGAACAGAGTAATTCCATGTTCCAGGGTGATTCAAACACTGTTATTTCGAACCCTCCTGATTAAATAAAAGCCCATTCCATTCCCGAAGCATCCTCCGATGCCGAAGAACTCTGAATTCTTTTTCCGAACACACACACAGAGCACAAGAACATCGATTCCTCGAAGCGTATCCAACAGTATCTCGTGTATGTGTTATTAGGGTGGTCCTAATTTTTCAAACTCGGAATTTCTTTGGTCGCACCCCCCAACTTTTTTCCTTTAGGTATGAAATGAAAGTATACCAAATATTTTTCCGATATTTTAATATTAACACGTGCCGCATCGCGATTGAAGTTAGACTACGATAAAGGCGCAGAACTACGTAACACTCTTAGAGGAAAGCCGGCTCCCCTCGCTTTTTCTCCCGCATGACAGTAGACCTTACGGACGGTGCTCGGGAGTTTTAAAAAAAGAGACTTTTAAAGGCGGAATCTTCATGGATTTTATAATAAACTTGCAAGCATCCTACATTATGGTTAATTAGGGTAATAAAAGGTAAACATAAAGTGCAAATCATTATTATAAGTGAACTCCAATGGAGGATTTAAGGTAAAGTGGAGGATCTTCCAATGAGGATTGTGAGAAGACATTGCAGCAGCTATTTATGGTTTACTCGTTGATTATGACATATTGGACACAATCAAAGCCTTGTGCTGTGACACCAGTGCATCCAGTACGGGAATTAAGAACGGTGCAAAAATCTTGGGATGTTATCGATAAACCAAAGTACTCATCAAAGTACAAAACACCAACCGAGAGATAACTACCGAGAGCTCCGACAGTTGACAATAGCATTTTTAAATTATCAAGAAGTAAAAATGATTAAATTTAGACAACCTACTGCTTTCCATCATGAGAGATGGATGTCTTAAGCAATTTATTGATTGAAGATGTTTATTTTTAGAAATTAGTCTAATTTAATTTGGATAATCAAAAACTACAAGGATTAAAAGATATGAGAATTTATTGTTAAGTTATACATTGGGGCTTGGTGTAATGCGCAAATTGGCTCACAATAACCCCTTTCAAGATTTGAAATTCTTGAGGGACCTGTTTTTCTACAGAGAAATTAAAAAAAATATATCTATAGCAATAACAAAGAAAATGATTAGTCATGGATAGTATCTTACCGAGGAGACAGTTGCCTTAGCCTTTATTGATGAGACTGTCCCCACACATCAAAGAGTTTAATGGCCAAAGATTTTAAAGAGAAAGAATCCACCAATGTATCAAAGCGGTTGCAAATTAGTTGAACCATGAAGCAATTGCAAATTAGTAGTAATGAAGAACTGGGTAGAACTCTCAAAGAAAAATCTAGCCGATTTTGTGTCGAAACGAACCTAAAATTTTTTCAAAAGTTATTTATTTATTTATTATAGGGATCCTTTAACGGTGGAACCCGTGTGAAGATTATCAGGAAGGTTTTAAGTCGTTAATAACTTGTCTGTTGTAAATGATGCTGCAGAAAGCGGAATCAAGATCATTGAAGAATAAACAGTATTTTAACGCATAATGAGGAGCAAAAACAATACCTTTTAAAAACCGTCAAAGACTACAACGGTCAATATTCTTCATGTTCGAAGCATTCTCTGTCAAAAAAGTATTGAAGTATATTTAATAATATTTTTTAAATAAATTTTGTGATTTTTCAAAGTTTTGAGAATTTTGATGTTTTTTCAGATTTTCACCCTTTTTGCGGCACGTGTTAATATGTATGGATTCGGATAAAATTTTTATCAGTTATTTGCTACCCCATAAGGAAAAAAGTTAGGGGGTGCGACCTAAGAAATTCCGAAAAAAAAAATTTACCATTATACTTAGGACCACCCTAATGTGTTATACATAGCGTTCAATCTATCAGGCTGTCGGAGGTTGATTAAAAATGTCGGGCTGGTCCTGCTGATAAATGGTTTCGTTTGCAGATGACACACCCAGAAATACTCCGGTCCTTCGCTATTTACCCTTCTGGCGAGAAGAAGAAGAAGAAAAAAAAAATGGCGGATTTTTGAAAGACGCGGAAAATGGCGGGAAAAGAAATATTGGAGGTATCAAAGACGCGGTGTTGTAGTTTTTTTTTCCTGAAGATGGGGAAAAATTGCTTTTTGGCTGTCTCCTGTTCTAGAGATCGATATATCAAAGAGGTTAGAATCGATATTATAGAGGGAACGGAAAATGTTATTTTAAGTTTAAAAATGCAGCTAGACAGTGTCAGACATGTACTGTACAGGCTGCTTTGAATATGAAGATTTAGTGGATTTATAATAGATATATAATACATAAATTCGATTAAAACATCATGAAATATTCTTCAATATTAATATTAAAATTAATTTATTAGGGAATAAAAAGTTACTGATTTTCCGATGACTTAAAAAATTTTCATTAAAAATATTTCGAGATATGAACAGTTAAAAATTAGGCTAAAAAAGTTACAAACTGAAAGTATTACACAGTACCTACTATATTTTTAAATATAACACTTAAAAATTATGACAAAAGAAATAAAATAATGTTTCTCTATTTTTCATTTTGTGAGACTAAAAAGTTATTCCCCCCCCAAAAAATCCCTTTTTTCTGTAAACTGAGTTATTTAAGGTCGGTTCTTTTTCCTCTTTAAAAACTAAGCGTTGCCTCTTTTTCAGGTTCGAATGGTTTAGGAGGCTTATGAAAAAACCCTCAAAACTATCCCCCCACCCCCACTGTGTTTCAATATTGTTTTTACTTGATTTCTCGGCAACGTTAATTTAAAAAACTAACTTAATATTTTACTTAACTAATTAACTTAAATTAAAAGGCAAATTCGATAAAGAATTCTAGTAGAATTGCATATATTTTTTTAAATTAACATTACAGTGATGTTAATGTTTCTTACCATCCCACCGTTTTCAGGAAAATTAAGTAATGATAAACTTAATTGAATTTAACTTTTAACTTGATAAATAAAACAAAAGTAAAATATTGAAATAATAAAGAGAAAAATACAATAAATACATTTTCTAGAATAAAATGCTAGTGTTTCTTACTACCCCAAAGTTTTGTTTAAATGTCGTGATAAGAAATGGGACATTTTTAAGAATGATCCACCACCCTAAATTGAAAAACAAAAAGAGAATTATAAAGCCCTTTTAACCTCTAAAATAGTTTCCAAGATAATTTAATTGCACAAACAAGATAAAATGAAATAGTTGAAAAAGCATGAGTTTAGGTGGATGATTTTCCTGGCGGCATCAACTTCAAACGGGAATTTTAACTGAAATAATATTTCAAAACGGCAAAATTTTTATGGGATGTGAAGATAACATGTCTTAAAAATATTCAGGGATTTTTTTTTCAGATCTTGAGGCCTACACACAAAGCAGCAAATAAAAATATTTCTTATTACCCTTTTTTCCCCTAATTCTGATTTATAAATGATTTTTTTTTTAAATTTACTGAAGGGAATCGATTATGGTTTTGAACTTTATTAAGTAGGTATATAGCAGTTGATGGTCTCGTATCCAAGAACCATTTTGTGACTATTACATTTAAATACATTTCACATTTTTAACCATCTGGATGTGACAACATAAAAGCCTTAAATATCAACTATTAGGACCCATCAAATCTTTCCCGAAGAATTCTCGTCTCAATTGGCCGCCCACTCTGCTAAAGCATTCATAATGACACCTTTCTAGACGTCCCCAATCTAAGTAAAAATCACACATTCATTCAATTATGGTGCTTGAGAGAAAATTTTGCGAATAGCCAGTCGAAATCAAAATAATAAGTGATTTATTTCCCAGCATTCCTCGAAATCGCCGGCGATAAAAAGCACCTAATGGACTAAGAGGGGAAGAGAAACCATGGGAAGGGAAAGGAACGCCATAAAAACTCGAACATCATTTTAAGAACGTCGTTACACATTTCTCAGCCGGAGGAAAAAGGCTTATTAAAATAATACAAATCCAACTTTTGTCTTAGAAAAAGAAGCAAAAGAAAGACGTATTCTTAACGACGCTCGTTCGTTGGAACGCTTACAATTCGAATATGGAAGGGCTATTACGAAAAGCTCCATTCCAGATTTTAATGCAAACGATAAATTCTTCTTTTAATAACTCATTGGAAGTCTTCGCCAATTCTCTTATGAGAATAACTTTAATAAAAGCTCTGGGCTCCTGTCGTTTCTTCATCCAATAAAACATTCGACGGGACTGGGAGGAGGGGGGTTTGGGAAAGAATTATTTCTGGAAGGGGGTTGGCGAAGAAGGAAATAGCCCTGGGGCAGTGCAGGAAAAAATGACTGAAACAAATAGAATATTATCGCGATAAAACCAAAGCTGCAGACGACTTTTTGAAGGGATATATTGTTGCCAAATATGAAAAAAAAACTTTCAAAGCTTTCGGAAAGAACGTTTTTAAGAGGACAGCTGATTACTTTCGCATTAACGGAGAGGTAGTTCTTTGGGAATAACTTTCCAGGAATTCTTTTTCCCCACCGAATATTTTTTGAGGATCGATGTCTGAGAAGCACGATTAGTTTCCTTATTTCAAATAAAAGATGTTTCGTTTATTCGTTCGCCCCATCGAATGGTTAGTTATTTATTTTTAGGATAATATGAAAAAAAAAACTTGTTTTGATTATCTTATGAGGAAGATAGCAGTTACAGTTTTACAAAAATAATTTTGAAACCCTAATAGTTAAGAGGAAATATTTCCATTCTACATTAGATTAGCCAGCATAAGAATTCAAAACTTTAAATAAGCCTAAATACTTAAATTCTGAACATAAATCCAAAAGTTGCGCTAAAGCTGCAAACTTATAGGAAATATGCAGGTAAGAATTACAAAGATCAAGAAAAGAAATGCAAAACTCCGCTCAAGCCTCTTCATCAGGGGTACAGGACTTGAGCAGAGGGGTGTTTCTGAGTGCAAAAAACTGCACCTGTCCCCAACACCCAGCAAAAAGACAAGAGAAATATGGAAAAATGACAAAATCAAAATACCAAACAAAAAGACATGAGAAACACCGATAAAAGACAAAGACACCAAAAACAAACCACAAATTCACAATTTGCACTCAAAAACACCTTTCTGCTCAAGTCCTGTCCCCTGATGAAGAGGCTTGAGCGGAGTTTTGCACTTCTTTTCTTTTCTTGATCTTTGTAATTCCTACATTAGATTAACTACACAATCTCTAAAAATGAAATAACTTCTAGTTGATTCTCTAGCGCTGACTTCATTGCTTCCTTCCACAATCCCCTTTGCTCGACTCCATACTTTGAAAGTGAAAGAATTGCCAAAGAGATACAAGTTACAAACCCATGGAATTTTCACTTGTAGAGACTACTGTGAGTAAACTCAGGTGAAACGATGCTTAAGATGATAGTAATTGATTCGACAGTGTGAAAACGGGAACAAGTTCAAAAACCAAGTTTTGAGAAAATCGGGAAAAACTGGAATTGTCTTTTTATAACCAAATTTTTACAGGAAAATTCGATATAAGTGTATTCAAAAAAATATTTCAGTTGAAAAAAGTTGATGGATTTCTTTTCTTTTTCAAATTTATAAAATTTCCTCTGATAAAATCTTAAAAACAACTTTAATCAACAATTAAATTATATATCTGCTTAGTTCATAGCACAAAAGTGAAAATAGAAAGTTATGATACCTAACTATTTACTTGGGTAATATAGCTATAATATTTGAGTTGGTACCCTAAAATCAGCGTATTTTAGTTTAGTTTTAGTGAAAGTTACGATTGAGGTTCATGCAGAAACAGCGAGCTCTTACTCCAACTGCTTTACATTGGAGTATTGGAGTAGAGACCCTATACATTGGTCTCTACATTGGAGTAACCAAGTTGTTGCGACAAGTTGGTTAGTGCTTTTTAAAAAATTGGAATATAGGTAATCTTTAAAGTTTTGTAAAATCTTGTTAATGGTAGTTTTTCTAATGAAATTTCATGCTTTGGTAAAACAAGGGATATGGTACAAACGAAAAGTATTGGAAAAAAATAAATTTTTTACTTGTTATAAACATTTATACTTATCACTTTTCAAAATCTTGTTCATTTATTGATATAAAGATAAAAAAAATACAAAAGATACTTGATCGAACCGAAATCAAGGAACAAAACCATCCATTCTCCAATCAAGACAGTTCAAAACATCTAATCAACAATACAAAAGAACAATTGGACTCGGAAATACCAATGAATCGGAAAAGAGTAAAAGACCAACTTTTCGAACAATTTCCGAAGGCAACAGCTATCAAGGGAGACCGGAATATCGGAATTCCATCAGGAAATCGTAGCGTTCCTAAAAGAGTTTCAACTCGACTTCAGAGAGCAGGCCTAACACAAGTCGTAAGGAGGAGTCATTAAACATTGTAGGACAAGCTTTTAACGGCTGAGAAAACGTGAATGGACCAATCAGGAACAGCCCTGGACATAGTGCTAGAGGTGAAAGAAGTTAATACTGTTTGGGGAGATGTTTGGCAGCCATGTAAACGCCTATTGTATTTCACTGTTTTATAGATCCTAGGCTGGTTGGTAATGACGTGTCAAACACAAGGTTATAAAATGTTGTTTTAAAAAGAAACTATTTTCAAAGTTTCCAATCACTTTAAAATGCAATTTATTTCTAATCTTGTGAGGTTAACATTTTTTTTAGAAAATTACCAGTAGTACTACTTTCAAAAGTTATAGTACTTAGGAAAATTTCAAATATCGAGGATGATTTTCACGAGTTCTTAAAATTGAACTAAAGATTGATAGGATGATCATTTCAAAGTTTGGATAGAACATAAAACTGGAGAAGGTGATAAAAAAATACCTGCCAGAATAAAATTTCCAATTTTGATCTGGACATAAAATTAAAATTTCTAGGCAGTAAGAGGACAAGTCGGTGGTGGCTTCCCAGCCAAAAGGAACTGATAATGACTCTTGAATTGGAAATTTGAAAGACTAGAAGTCAGGAGGATGTTAAAATCCGTGGAGATGGAAGTGACGGTAGAGGTGAGATCCAGTCTATGGATGAGATAGTCAGCTGTAGTATATTATCAGATATTTCTGATTTTCTCAAAAAAACTTTCTTTTGGGATTCATTCCCTTCTTAAAACTGGCGATTAAATCATCAGCATCGGTCTATTCTTAAGATCAAAAAGTAAACAGGAGACACGGATGATACAGAAAAGTATTTTAAGTGTCATCAGAAACTTTAATTTACCAAGTGATGACTATAGATTACGCTACAGCGACATTAAAAGAAATATGTTCTTTCCTACAGCATTGCCTGTCCAGGGAAATTCTATCAACGCTGTCCATTTGCGAGGGAGGACCGGCGATATTGCGGGACAAGTCGGCGTTCCATCGAAATTAATTGGGGGTGGCGAGGACAATGATGCGTTCGCTCCGGCATTTCCTGCAACCTGTTCGAGGAGCGGGCTGCCATTAGCGCGATTATCAGTCTTCGTGTTCGAACATGAATCATCAGGGGGATGCGGAAACGGAGAATATGTTAGCTCGATGCATTGCGGGGAGAATTCGGTCGATTAGGAGGGATATTTGTTTAAAAGGAACAGAAGATTTATAAGAAAGCGTCCATGCTTTCACTTGTTTAGTTAGGTTGAGGATCGTGAAGAAATATAAACTTGTATGGGTTATATTTAACATTTCTGTTATTAAAGTTATTAATTGTTATTAAAGTGTTAAACCCTCAGAGAAGTGTTTTTTGAACGAAATGTGAAAAGTGGGTTTAGATATTTATACATAAAATAAGATGAAAGAAGGTAAACTTTTAAATGACTTATTTTTAAAAAATATTGAGAAAGTCTTAAAAATAATGATTATGATTGCATTTACCTCAACTCAGGACATCACAGGAGTTAAATTTAAGATTCAGAACTGTTTCTCTACTACTATAGTCCTTGTTGTACGGTTATGAACGGTTTTATTTTTGCTCAGGGGTTCCCAATTGGTGGGCGTGGACCCTAGGTGGTCTGTGAGATTGTTTGAAATGGTCCGAGTAAGAGGTAAACATCACTTCTAAAAACATCATGGGTCATCTAGAGAAATTAAGAAGAGTAGAAAAAGAGATTCAAGACCATAGATAAAATAAGAAGCAAACATATTTAGAGTAAAGAGATGCTGAAGAGCAGAAAGAGGCGCAATAGCAAATATATTATGAAAGTAGCTTTAGATCAAAAGTATATTTAAGAAGCAAAGATATGCTAAAGAGTGGATAGACGCTGAAGAGAAACGGGATATTAAAGAACCAAAGAGATGTTGAAGAGTGGAAAGATGCTGAAGATCTACGGGATATTAAGGAACCAAAGAGATGTTGAAGAGTGGAAAGATAAAGATGATGAAGAGCAATGGGATATTTAAGAACCAAACAGATGCAGAGTAAGGGTGGTTACTTCAGGCTAAGAAGTCTGCTTATTTCTTCGAGTTGGGAACCACTGTTTTAGCTGATTTAAGGCCGTATTCACCTCCTATCTGACCGGCGTGGCGGTTAACTAGCAGTCAAACTGTCAATCAGAGGCTTAATTCCCGGTCATCCGTCGGTGAGGTTAGCTGTGAATATGGATGTCGTATGGTAAACAGAGGGACCTCACCACAACGATCGTTAAATAATCGGAGCTTTTTAACTATAGTTTGATCCTAATAGGTGTTTTTATGCAAGTATTCATGCAGGTACAGAAAGGATACGTTTTGTCATCCTTTGCAAAAATAGTTAACTCGTAATGAAAACAGGAAGTTTCTTACCTCTGGGCAGTTGAAGCAGCACGATGTGGAGCCGGGGAACATGTTCTCACCCTCCTCTAACACAGGGCTCTCCACCTGTTTATCAAAGGAAAAGAACTAATTAATATGTTTTTACTGCTATACAAGGAAGTTTCAACAAGTCCCCCCAAATTATACTCAGAAAGATTCCTTGTATGGAGTATATAAAAATGTCCAAACAATTGTATCTCAATAGCAACTTCTATTTTTAAAAAGAACGAAGTCATATCCGATATCACGGCATGCGCAGTGGATATTTTTAACATATTAATCTGAATTCTGAAACATATCCAAATAACTATGTTCACGCTTCCATAAAAGATTTTAGCGTAAACCGGATGAAATACCTTTTTCTGTCACGATTTTCTCGAAAATTATGGATTGTAGAGGTGTTAGTTCCTTGAGCATTTTTAATATACTCCACGCAAAGAATCTGCCTGTGCAGACTTTGGACGGGGTTGTTGAAACACTCCTGTACACATCCAGCAAAATCCGAAATGGTTCTAAAGTGCATTTTGGAGTGCTTGTCCGATTAGTGGTCTTTAACAAATCGCGTAGAAAAAGTTACTAGGCGATAACGTATTACAATATCCATCCCAAACCCATAAGGTATCTTGAACAATTGCCGTAAAGAGGGTCATTATTACAATGAGATGGCTAATCGTCACTCCAAACATTCACGGATGCAAAATACAGTGATTAAGCCTCAATTTCACCACAGATCTAGATCACCCAGCATGCAAATGACGCGAGAAAAACGTGCCAGGACAATTAGCAAAAAAGAACAACTTCCCCAGCAAATGATCCCGAACCTGGGTCACGGACACCCCCCCCCCCAAAAAAAAAAAACTCAACCACGTAGTAAACCCACCCTCGCTTCTTCTTCTTCTTCCCCGATGATTTACGATCCAGGCGACGAACTCATATTTCACGCTTTAGCCAATCAAAGGGGCAATTAATATCGCCGGCCGAGCTCATTAGGCAAATGAGCGGCCGAAAAAAGCCGATGATGCCCGACCGAATTGCAGAGGACTAATCCCGCGGCGTGATGAATCGGGAGCGCTTCGATCGGGCGGCTTTCGGAAACGCTCGGCTTTTTTTTTCCCGAAGGCTCCCGTTTTCAATAAGAGTAATGGATGCTCCGGGAGGCGTTTTTGTGTGCCCCGCGATCGTTCGGGGAGTGATTTGGACTTTTATGCGGCCAGACGGGTTTGATGAATGGTTGCAGCTGCTCGGGATTTATTTAAAACAGGTACATTCTGGGGGCACCGAGGTGATTTGCTTACGAATAACACCGACACTGATCGGTGCCCTGTACCTACTGAGGGGTTATTCTTACATTACAGCTAAGAATATGCCGTGTATAGGATATAGAATCCCTGACCTGTAGAATACATACATATATGGGCATGGTTTTTGTAATAATGGCTATAAAAATGACAAACTCCTAAAAAGCATAAAACAACTTCATATCATGAGTGTAATCATGAAGAGAATCTATCTTCGAAAACTTAAAATATGTTCAGTTAGTTAATTTTAAACTTTAAAGATTCCTTTTTCTTTTCTTACTACGTGTTCCAAAATTTGCTCACGGGTTTGAAATACTCAGCCTATTTAATTTTAAACAACATTATCTACATGTTTGCATAACTTTGGATACGTAGAGCCGTGGTGAACTGAAACAATAATAACATAGTGACGACTAACAACAGGAGCCCAACAATGTTAGTCCATTTATCCTGAACTTCTGAAGGACCAGTGTAAAGGAACTCCTTTCTGATGGGAGAGACCTAACTACTTCCCCTCCCCTGGACCATCTTTTAGAGATTCACGATTGCTTACGACTTTATTGATCACCTGTACATGTAAAGAATAAGATACATAGTTCAGCAAATCTGTTTCTAGATAACAGGCAAAATCCGCATGCTAAAGATATTTCCTGAAATTTTTACCATCATAAAAAAAGTTTAAGCCAGATTCACCCCTTACCACCTTTTTCAAAAGTGTCATTGTTTGTTTTTTTTTTGCTAGTTCTGTTCCCAAAAATACTAGCTTCTTCTACAACCAGCATATATGACCAATTCCTCATCTAGACACCAGCAGCAAGTTTTAGTTTATCCCTTTTGGAAAGTCCAAGTCACATCTACAGCGTTATTCTCTCAATAATTCTGATTCAAACGCAAATTACCAGAATACACCATAATACGTATTAAGTATCCAGATACATCTCACTAAATAGCTTTAACCGAAGTCCTAAATTTTCTTGGAACAGACCAATCAAAAGCAAATGGTGGAAGTCAGTTCCCCAAATGAACTAACTCAGGAAGTCCGTCTGCTCGACCGCATATTAACGCCTGATGAGCACAAAACGGAATTAAATTTCCAATAGAGGCGATGGCATCGGTTAAATTACCTGGGCTCCCATTTACAAAATGGTTCGCACTTCCATCTGGAACATCTGCACAATCTTCGATGGTATCCACAGGGAAGCATGTTCGGAGCAAAGGATATGTTTTACTGGTCATTAAATTTGGAGGGACTAGTTCCGCTTTCGAAGTGTAGCCGTACTAAACTAAAATTAATTTATCCAAAACTGAGCCATAATTGATAAGTTTAAATCATTATGTGTATTATATATCAGTTGAGGATGGATTTATTAACAAACCTTAACATCTTCACTCTGAAATTTTTCAGGAGAGACGAAATATGTTATACAGAGCCTCTTAGATTTGACGAGATACGCGTTTTTGGTATGTTTTTCAAGGGTATGCGCGGTGCGGTTTTGACATCATAATAAATGAACCTAAAACCTTCATAACCACAAAGAAAATTTTTTTGTCAGGGTGGGAGAGATGTTGAGTTTTGTTAAACAACTTCTCCTCAGTTAAAAATTATCAAAGACAACCAAAAATAGGGGTAAAAGATTTAAAATCTTGATATATCACTGTAATCCAGTGTTTCTTAAATAATTTTAGCTGAATGTGAATGCAAAATACAGTGAAAAAAAGTTCAAGGTGAAATTGAAGAGTAAGGACAATTTATTTACTAAAGTTACCAGATTTTGTATTGAAAAAAAAAAGACGACAAAAGCATTTTCGTACGTCGTAAATAAAATCTCAAAACTGCTTTTGGATAAGTCAAAACGTAGTTTAAATCGGCATTAGTTGTAGTTCCCTCCAACTTTTAGAAAATATGCTGAAAAGCAATATAAGCCCTCTATACATAGATCATTAAGAGAAGATACGGAAGAGCAAGAGAAGACCTGAATGGATCTTTAGAAAGGATACAGAGGAGCAAGAGATGTTTAGTAATGGTTCCTTAGAAAGAACGCAGAAGAATAAGAGAAGCCTCCTTATGGATCCTTAGATAGTATAGGCAAAAGAGCAAGAGAAGCTCCCGAATAAATGATGCAGAAGAGCAAGAACAGATCCTTTATAGAGCCTTGTTTACCATCAAATTTATCGTTTTCATATCAAAGTTTTGGCGATCGCCCTTCGGGTGCAAGACCATACCTTGAATTCTGTGAAATTAGGGCTACATCTCTGTATCATACATCTTCTACTTGGAAATTTCAATCCATAAAGCAAAGTCATCCCAATTCAAAATCACACCCAATAATTACGACTATTAAGAAAACATCACGTTAGGATAAGTCGGAGCTCCGAATTGGACACGCACGGGACACTGACAGAAATCAATGTATTAACGGCCCGATTGTTCAGCGTAGAACAATTATTTCCCGCCTCAAACTCATTCATTTCATTCACAAACGATTTCCAAAACACAAAGCGATAGAGATAAATGACTTTTTCCTGCATCGATATATGTTCCCCCGCGCTATCGATATTCATCAGGTTAACGGCGGCGGTGGCATCAGTCAGCCCGCCTATTAATCTTGCAGCCAATCATCTCGCGCGGGCTCGTCACGGGTGCAGTTAGGAATAATTAAAGGCCGGACATGTTCGTTAGAGCGATGACATCCATTTTAAAACGCGAGTGGTGGATACAGTGATCACGGGCTCAATTTGCATAATTGAAAAATGGAGGGATCGATTTCGATTACTGCTCCCGAGGGATATTGGAATCGACTTTGTTGGGGAATAGTTTCGGTAACATTGTTAAAGGGAATTATGCGCAGACAACCCTGAAAGAATATGTAAATGAAGATTTCTGTTTATGTGGGGTCATTGAGGGTAAATTCATGGAAGTAAATGTAACAAATAACCCCTCAAAACTCATTCTAAAAAAGATATTTTGCAAGCTTTAAGCCCATTTTTGAAGGAGGGTTTACCTACTGATTAAATGAAATCTAATTTTTGAACTATATAAATGTGCTTTAGATTTTTGACGCTAGATCTCCCTATATAGTTACTGTCACCTCAATACCATATAAACGTTTTGTATATGAATGTGCAGTTTTTTAAATGATTAGTTTCAAAACAAATTTTTAAGAGTTTCTTTATTACTTGATTTTACCAAGGAAAATTTTTCAAAAGTATTTGGATATTAACGTAAAAACTCTTCTAAAACTTATACTTTTAATATTCAAGGAAATTAGTAAACAGTTCACTTTGAAAGTGGATAAATTCAAATGTCAGAATTGTGGCATTGGTTAGTTTTATTCTTTACAAACGGAAGAATGCTGTAATGAGGCCAACTTTGATTAAAATACCAAAAAAAACTTTTTTTAAAAACATTTTTAGCTTGAGAACGTTTATTATAATTTTTAAGCCACGGATGAGAGGCATATCTTCTAATCCCACTTCGTAAAAATGTCCATTCCCACTTAAGGACTAATCTGGAAATCTCCTAATAAGGCCCATTTAGACATCATTTATGATGGTATTAATTTTGGAGGAATCATCCAAGTTGAAAAGTGTAAATTAGCATCATCCTCAAATTTTCAATGAAAAGGATCGATTCACCGGAGTGAATCACCTCAGGATGAACACTGAAATTGAAACAGTGTAAATGAGCCTTTAGGAATGACAACCATCTGACGAACCAATAAGAGAGATGTGTGTTTAAGGAAAAGAGACCCGGAACAATCATAAACCTCTTGCCAAAACGCGAGTCCTCTTATGTAAAGAAACAAAAGGATTTCTCTGCTATTCAACATTACCTGACAAACGGCCTTCACTCACGCAACGATAAGACCTTTAAGAAGTAGTAAGCACTCAAACTCACCACCCGATACTCTCCCACTCACTCGCAGGAATTGGGTAATTCTGTTTCATAACAACTAGAATGTCTAGTGAAAGAATTTCATGCTGATGCAATTATCATCCTGCATACAATACTTAGAACAGTGATTTAACTGCCTTTGTTAAAATATGTAAAAAAGTATTTAAAAGTAAATTCTATTAGTCTATTATTAGTTCTAATCCAAAAAAATTCAACAATAAATCGGTATCAAAAGTTTTATTAGAGTAATGCATTGGGTAAAGAAGACTACATGAAATACTCATTAAATATACATACTTCTAGCATTTAATAAATAAGAAAAAGCTAAAATATAAAATAGTTCTGTTAAGCAAAATATTTTTAAAGATACGATTTAGGAAAGAATAAATTTAGGAAAAAACACGATTTTCACTCTAGTTTAAGGGAACTAAGTCTCATTTTGTTTTACTAATTTAGAATATTTACAGAAATAGGGACGCTCTATTATAAATTTGGATTTTAAGCAATTTATATTTATGAAGATTTTTATTTTTCAAAATTAATAACATTCACATTTGTAATAATCCAATTGCTAATTTGAACAGTATAATTTGGAGTCCGAAAAACAGCAGCTCATATTTAAGAAACTATTCTTAAACCCTCTTTTGTTTGGTGAAAAAAATCATAACAGAGTTAATTCCATTTTAAGTACATTGGAATTCCTATTGTATTACACCTTTTCAATATTTTACCATTTAACTTTTTTGTGTGTAAATTTAATGCAAGTAATATTAAAAAATATTTCCCCCATTATTTTGAAAATTTTCATTTCAGTGGTGATGACACTCACTTCTTATTAATTATTTATAGAAATTTCTTTTTCTACCTGCTTAGTGGGCATCAAAATCGTTCTTATAACAATTTTGTGAAAGTTATACAGAAGCGAGTAACATTAAAATACAATGGTTATTTCACCACACCACAATATCAACTGCTAAAGAATAAAATCAATCTTTCTGTACCCATCGATTTTATGCATGGTTGGAAACCAATAATTTAAAATCACCTTTTTTAATTTAACAGGCTAATTTAGCAAACAAAATTTTAGAAAAAATTACAAGGTAGGGAATATAAAAAAAGTTGTAATACAGGGAAGGGAGTCTAGGTCTTGATAAAAGATAACAAATTAAATTTGTACGGAAATTTAAATTATTTGATTAAATGCTTATTAATATTGCTAAATTATCTTTTTGAAGATAATTTAATTATTACTTAATTTATTATTACTTACTTTAATTATTACTTAAAAGAAAAAATTTTCTTGAAAAATTCGTATAAACATATTAATTTGACATGTTTTTAATAAATTTTAACATGTTACAAAAGTCAAACAACTTGAACAAAATGTCCAAATAGAAAATATCAATCAATTAATCACGTACGTTAAATTAATTTAGATTGAGAAAAATAATTTGATGAAATCCGGAGAGAAATAATGAAAATCTCAAACTTATGACAACAAAGCAGGTAGAATTACGTTAACTGTCCCGTTAAATAGCGCCAAGTTGTTTTGGATGTCAAATATTCAAATATCGTCAAATTTTTACGATTGTCTTTGATATAACTATAAATTTTTATTGAAATTTTAAGTTTCAAATTTTTGAAGATTTTCTAAAACAACTTAGCGATATTTAAACGGGACAGGTAAAGGAATTCAACCACAACGGTAAACAAAGTCATTAAATATGCCTTTATACGACTACTGCAACGCCCCCTTATGCAAGAATCACGTTTTACGTAATAATAAAAAAATCGATCAAGCTACAAAACACAATCGTACTTACAGTAATGTAAAACTTCTCTCAATGAGAAAGTGAATCACAGCTTGCAGTACAGGTGTACATTAAACAAACAATCAGTAATAATAAAGCCTCGTGAAACAATCTACGCAACGATACTACCGCTACGCACACGCCGGCCGTGTTGTAGGTAAAAACCGGATATACGAGGTACAGCGATGCCGTGCAGGCAGGTTTCGTTTGTCTGGACAGGGTAGTGTTTACTAAAGACAGGATTATCGGTGATTGATTTTGATATCCGAATGTATGGTTGGTTATGTTTGAGTGTTTTGTTCATGAATTGTTTGAATTTTATAACGTTTTTTCTTGAGATAGAGGCGAGACATATTTGAGTTATTAGTTAAATTACCATTAATTAAATTACCATAATAGAAGAATAAAATGAATAAATATGAAACTCAAAGACTGAAAAGGCTCCATAGAGCTGACGGTGATGTAAATTACTATTAGAAAATATGATCAATTTCATTTGTTGTAAACGCAGACAGATACTTTGTTTAAAAACGGCTGAAGAAATTGCTGATTTCTTTTGAGTGGGGATAAATGCTCACTAGCAACTTTATTGGTGCGCTTCCTGGTAACACTGTCGAATTGGACTTTATTAAAATTTTCGAATCGATAAATACGAACAAATAAAATTGATTTAAATATAAAAAGGGAGATGACCAAAAAGGTGAGCGAGAAGTTGGGTTTGAATACCTTGTAGGTTGAATAAATTCAAGGTCGATGGTTAAAATTCTTGTATTTTGAAAAAAAATTACAATAAATTATACATTAAATAAATAAAAATTAAATTTATGAAAAGATAAATTAAAATTGTGCTTCCATATTTTATGGGAATGTATATATTATATGTAATAAAGATTTAAAAAAGCTAGTTAAAATAGACAGACATAGAGGGAGCTCACTAATCAATGAACCCATTACTATTTCATGTTCACATTTTTATTAGAAATTTACAATAACATTATGAGTTTAATCATAAATTCAATATCTACTTACTCAGACACAAATCAATAAAGAAAAGCTTCGAAATTCACAAAATTAGCTTTAAGGGTATTTTTATCGTCAAAACAATTTTTTAGACTTTTTAAGAAGAGTTATATTTACTTCCACCAACACAATTCCTAAAATCAACGGTTTTAACAACGATTACTTATCAAGAAGCGATAAAAATATCACAAAACCAGTTCACTATGTTCACCTAGATAAAAATAATTTCTAAGACGAGAACTTATACAAGTCATATCTGAGATAACCGTAATCACAAAAGAAAGCGTTTTATTACGTAAACCCGCTAGGTAGGTTTCTTCAAACGATTTATTACAAATTAAACACCTTCATAGCAGAAAACTTGGCAAACTGTTATCAACTTTAGAGTTATCAAAATTACTACCAGTCTGCGTTGTAAAAGCTTAAACCCTTTAAAAACTATGCCGCCCGAGATTACTATTGAATCCTATGGAAAATTTGGGACGGCTAGGAATGAAAGAGTTCCAAAGCGTTAGTCATAAATAACATTAAACTTATTTTCTTTCTGTCTAATAACTGGTATACATAGTACCAATATAATTAATTATAAGTATTTATTATAAATCCCATATTTATAAAAAATGTAATGGATTTTAAGGGACTATGCACAAAATACTTCACAATTAGGGGTTGGAAGGGGTTTTTATGAGTGATACAGTGTAACAAGGGGGAATTCAAACATTTATTGCATCACACTTTGAACTTTTTTCACTGCTTTTAGCTAAAAGACTCATTTCTTCCACAAGTATGTTTGGTTTAAAAGTAATGAAAGTGATACCGATCTTCAATAGACAAAAATAAAGCCAGATTTGAAATGTGTTAAAATTGGGTTTTATTTTAGTTTAAAAAGTTTGACCTCGCAATGGGAAAGGAGAGTCATTGAAATCTATTTTTTCTATTAAATTCTGAACTCTTCTTATTATAGTTTTCTTATGAATTCAGAATAAGTTAATTTCTGAACCTATTATAATTGAGAAAGACTTATAATAAAAGTTACTACTGTTTATAGTAACAATTTGGGTAGTTTTGAATTACCTAGCGAGGTATAATTAATATAAAAATAAGGTTTGCATGCATTTCAAAGAGGGATATAAAAGATTTGTTTCGAAATTTCTGTACCGCGGAGTTTTGAGAAGGAACTATGAAGATAAACTTCATTCTGTGGAGTTCTTCCTAAATGTGGAACAGCTCCAAAAGAAATGTATTAAGGTGAACGACCTCTCGTGTTCTAATTCTTACAATCCCTTCTCCCCTTTACCCTCACAGACACACCACCCACAAACCATCAATTCCAACTAACTTACCCCATTCACCTTCTCATACGAGGCATCGGACTTCTTGGAACGGGTCTTCATGGCGTCCGGAACCGAGTTCTTTCACTCCCGAAACGGTTCTGGACCAACTCTCACTCTCAACCATTCGATTCCGCTCCAGTAGGTCACCGTTCCAACCTTCGGGCCCGAGAATCGAGGACAATAATCCGATAGCTATTAAAGGGCAGAGCACACATCCGAGGCGTTATTCGGCCAGAGGTTTTTGGCAACGCTGATGGTGGCGGAACTAATCCCCGGTTCGCATGTTTTGGAGTGTCGAAATTCGGACTTATTGTCGTTTGTTTTGGAGGGTTTGGGAGATAGGGAATCGGTTATTTATGTTGGAAAATGTCCGTTGCTTAATGAACTGTGACTCTTGACCTTGGGGTGATTAAGTCTTGTGGGAACATGTTCTTTTTGTTGTAAGAATAAGGAGATACTTAGTTAGTTTCAAAGGACGTAGTACAACAAAATGATGTATTGCAAGCACAAAGGTTGGATGCTGATCGATTTTAAGTTTCTTTTTGTGTCCTTGGAACTGAACCATGCTAATTTTATTGATAAATAATTTGAAGCTAAAATTTCAAATAGCTATGCCACTTGTAAACGTTTTCTTGTGCCCTTCACAGGTGAAAATTGCTTTGGTAAGCAGTGTCATTATATGACAAAATGTGATAGTTTTACTTAAATATATTATTTTAATGTACGTGTAGTTGACCTCAACATAAACTACACTTAATTTAAATCACCATTATTTATTTTAAAAACAAACATAATAAAGTTAACAACATTTAAGAACATAAAAATAACTAGAACATTACAGTATTAAAACCGCGGCACACAGTATTGGGAAAGAAGAGGTGTGTGTCGTCACAACATCAATCTCACCTATTTATAAAGTTACATAAACAGTTACAGCTACACGCTATATGCACAGAGCAACGACACATATATGCACAGAGCGACTAAATGCTATTATTAGAAGCATAGTTCTTATAAGCTAATAGAATATTAAATGACTCTTTAAATTGATAATAATCAATCCTTCATATTGTTATTCTTGGGGGTTATTTCTATAAAATCATATTTTTTTTAAAAAGTGGGCTAAAAACGTTCAAATTCAAGAGTGATGAATTAAATAGTCCAATAAGTAATATTAGAAACGTAATATGTATTCCAAAAGCTCCTTACATGCAAATTCATGCAAAAAGACGTAGTTTTAAAAGTCATTTTATTTTAAGTACTTTTCGTAAGAACTAAAATTCTTTTGGTCATTCGGTGAAAAGCGGTTTCATTAACAAGTAGCAACCAATTAAATATTAGAAAATTTTCTAGATAATCTAATGTTTATCAAATGGTGAGATTTTCAACCATACAGGTATTTGAATCTTTATTGAATATTTTTACACTGTTAAAAATTAAAAGACTATATTTAAGTATGTAGAAACTAAATAAAATATCTGGAAAATACATAATAAGATTATTAATAGCAACTCTCTTAAATTAAGAAAGGTTTCCTTATTCGATTATGAGAGATAAAATCATGTATACTAAGATCATAAATCCATTACCGATTAACCTCAATATGACACTTAGTCTTGCACTGTTGACATAATTATGCCCTAATAGAATGCTATTAAGTATGTTTCATAGTAATTAGAAATTACACACTTTTTCTGATGCGTTTGAGCCACACCTATGAAAAAAATAGCTGCCTATTCTCATTTAAATTTGATTTAAAACGAGTAAAGACGTTGAAATGAGGCTTTGAGATTTACCCAGTGCGCGTTATTTCACTTAATTAAAATATTTTTTCAGCATTAGAAATAATAAATTTCAAAGTAGCTTTTAAATTAATGAATATTCTGTTCCCTGTCCCACTTTCTTTTTTAAAAGAGTAATTTCTTTCTGAAATAACGACAAGTTTTTTTTTGTTCCTTAACAACTTTTACAAGTATTTTTTTTTTTGAAAGTTATAAAAACTTCTATTTTACATATTGTTCAGAAAATTTTTAGCTATCCAAAAGTTTCTATTGCCTTTAGATTTTTATCCTAAATTTACGATAATTTACCAAACCCAAAACATAAATGTTGGTAAAAAATTGAGAAATATATCTTAAATGACTACAAATTTTGACTGTAATGACATTTTAGGATGATTGTGTATGAAAAAAAAACAGTCTATCACAGCAAAAAATCTAAATACAAAAAAATTGTATAGTATTTATTTCACATACTGTTATCTATGATTAGTTGACAAGCCTTATAATGTAAACACTCATTTTAAATGAACATTGATTTAAAACGAACAATAAAAGAAGCAGAAATAACAACTTCAGTCAGTACTTAAAATTTTAACTTAAAAGATTATCCTACTTTGTTATCCAAAAGGCTTCTTCACATTCTATCTCACAAAAATACTAGAAAAATACTTCAAACAATAACCGGGAAACAAACAAAAACCCCAATACAACAATATAAGAAAAAGACATGCCACTGGGCGCCTTTAAAAGGTTTTCCGTGCCCCAATTCCATAAGCATCAGGTTCCGATAACTTCTCCTCAACCCTCGAAGTCTCCACAAGCCCAATATTTACATTCCCGATAGGCAAGCCGAGTCAACAGTGGTCCCTAATCGTACGATAACGTTCTCGTTTAGAATTTGTGGATATTGTCACTCGACCTCATATTTCGGATCAGAAATAGTCTCGATCAGGAAGGAAGCCGATAGCGATAAATGTCGGTGGTTATTTTTGTGGACTGTCCTGCTCTCTTCATCGGAGGCAATAAAGGGTTTTTTCTGTTGTTTTTTATCGAATTCTTTTATCGGAAAGCCAGGGAAGCGCAGGGAAGCAGCCACTTGAGAGTTGGATTGGATTATCATGGTGAACAGTTTGATGGTTTATGAGAGAAAAGGGTGTTACCTTTTTTTGTGTGTGGAAATAATGAATGCTTGTTTTTTCAGGGAGATCCGGGATAGGAAATAAAACTTGAATATTGATATTAACACCCGCAAAAGGGAGTCTTCTAGGAATGTTGTGGTTAACTTTTAAAGGCAACTCAATAAGTTGAAAGTGCTAACAATTGTTCGTAATTTTGCATTTAAATATTAGGAATGCTATTTATGTACACCCCCTTATGGGCTTTACCAGTTTTACGGGTTTAGGGCTAATTTATATTTGTTTTTAAAGATAACGAAGAAAGAATAATATTAAACTATAACTCTTGTAAAACAAACTTGAACAGAATTTAAAGAAATTGTAAAATCTGAATTCCTATTTGTATGTGAGACCATTATAAAAAATCTCACATAAAAAAAATGAGAGAAAAAATTCTATTACGCTTTTCAACATTTAGAACAAGATTATTTTAAAATTTTGTGTTTTTAAAGTAACGTTTTTAGGTTTTTTAACGTCATTGAAAAACCCGTTTGTTTCCGCCAAGGTCACTGTCGGGCTTTGGTAATTCTAAACAACTTTAAAAATAGTTACATAGGTAACTCCATTTAATAATATAACTATTATTTCACCTTTACGTATAGTATTTTAATTTATCAATTCCTGCTTTCCATTTAAATGTAACGGAGAACCAACGCTATAATAGAGCTATAATAGAATAGATAGGAGAAATAATATAACTATTATTTCACCTTTACGTATAGTATTTTAATTTATCAATTCCCGCTTTCCATTTAAATGTAACGGAGAACCAACGCATAAATTGCACAAATAAAAGTAAATACGTAAAACAGGCATACAGCTGCTTCGGAGATACATGGATCTCCTTCGTCAGTGCTTAGAGAAAGCGTAAACGGCCGGAGAGAAAAACTCGACTATAGCCTCCAGCACTAGCTAAACCAGGGGTTTCCCATTGGCGGCCCGCCAGGTCATTTTGTGCGGCCCACGAAGCTCCCCGAAAACACCCTAAAAAGTAGCTTTAGAACACTTTTTAGCATACTTAAACTCAAAAATATATAGGGGGAGGACCCCAGAACCCCCTGTTTACCTCTTATATTATAGAGTTGCCTTGGTCTGTCGTTTTATATGGTGGAAAATTTGAAGTTTGTGGTTTAGTAAAGGAGGTTGTATACCCTGAAATTCCCCCCGAAGGTAGCAAGGGTTTATAAAGACTTAAGTCCACCTTTATCACGAGGAAGGACCAAATGGAGTATCCAAAAATTAGGCGAAACACTATTTTTAGGTAAATTTACAAAAATTTTCTGGAGGAAGACCCTTTTTTAACTAATATTCAGTATTAAATGGTATATATGGTCAAAATCCACCGAAATTTTTGAAAATACGGAAACACCTTTACAACATGCAAATAACCTTCGTCCCTCTCCCCCGGAAAAGTTCCATGTTAAAGACTCTACCCCGGAAAATATATCATGGATAAAAAGGAGCCAGATTACTATGCGGCCCACCACTTGAATAATGATTACGATTGCGGCCCTCGAGTACTTGGAAGTTGGAAACCCCGGAGCTAAACTAAGAATGTTGCTTTTCGTTTGTTTGAAAAACAATTTACTATCATACACCATAAAAATTATTCGTTATTTCAATATACACAGGATAATTCCAAGCAGTAGTTAATATCAATCACCAACATCTTCCCCCTAGACACGCCAATCCTTCCATAACTATCCTACCTATCTTTATCTCCCAAATAAATACAACACCCCCTTTAAGCATTCAATTTAAAGACCCCATCAGGAATCATTCCTCCTAACGTCATCTCTCCCTAATCACATCAGAATCCCACTTGAAACGACCCAAGGAAAGCACACACACAGAACCCTGAAAGCACCTCCTAACACTAATCACACCGAATGTTCGATGGCTCGGGGAACCTTCATCCTTCATTAAACCCCGAAAAGCCGGCTGCTCCTGGAGGGAGGACTCTTCATTTCCGAATATCCCATCGCGTTCTCTGGTCACGTGCGGGATTCCGATGCTTCCTTTAATTCGCCGCTGCGATGAACACCCCTTATATCGTATACGTTGGATTTGGGTTTTTTATGTTACGTCATTTTTCTTGTTGTTGTTGGGAAGGAATAGATGGAGAATTGGGGTCAAAAGCCCTAATAAAATATTTAAAAAAAAATTAATTGTTAGTTTTGAAACTAGCTGATTTTATTCTAATAAAAACAAATCCTTTGGTTTTAAATTTTTGAAGGGTGTTATTTTTATTATGTTTACGTACATATAAATCCAACTCGTGAAGAAAATAATTTTCATGCAATTCTTTTCCAAATATTATTATTCTATCTGTCTGATTTTAATTATGTTATTTTATCTTTTCTGTTATAAATTAGATACACAGAATTTATGATTACGAAGTATTTTCCCCCAGAGCTTATCATACTTAAGAGGACAATAAGGTAATGAAATACGTAACACGAATGTATTTTTCATTTTATTGGTTAGAAATTAAGCCTTTATTGAGTTATTAAAAAAATTATCACACTTTTATCATTTCGTCAGAATCAACGTGAATTCAAATAACATTTTTTAATACTCATATAATAATTTCCTTCTGAAATATGCAACAAAAGTTGAGTCCCTTGCGATCACATTTCTAATAAATAAAAAGCGTGAGTTAGTTCTTGTTTTCATAATAGTTTAGATAATTTGAATGCAAGGTAGTTCTAGCTCAAAAGATTTAATTATGAAAAGAGTAAAAAAAAAAAACGTATGAACGTTTGCGTATTGAAAGTCTATACATATTTCTCCCCATCTCTCCTTTAAGTAAATATCTTTTTTTTAGATTTATATTTCTCCATTTTATGAAGTTTCATTTTATTACACACATAAATTTACATTTCCTACGCCTCTACTTTCCTTATTAAACTTTCATAATAAATGAAACAGCCCAACACCAGTACACAGCATTAAATAAAAAGTTTTATTCATAATACGTAATAAAAAACTAATCTTTAAACCAGCTATAAAAACCTCAGAATGTTTCAAACAAAATACCGCCATCCTGCATTACGAATGTCGTTTTTTTTTGTTGAACACATATTGAAACATACAAACATACAAATAAGATAGGATAAAAACTGTCCGAGCTCATAGGCCTTGGTTGATGGTTAAAATTTTTAATTACTTTAATTAATTATTTTTTTATCCTACTCAGGTCGTGAAACCCTTTGTATTTATAGTATACAAATTAGAGTTCTACAGTCACCTGGGATCATAAGGTACATGTGGATTACCAAATAATTATATAAGTACATAAAATAATGAAAAATAAATAAATAATAACCTGAATGATATGACAGATAGAGTATAACATATATTAACATTAAATTTTAAAAAATATACCTACATGATATTGGACAAAGAAAACTCAACTAATTAAAAAAAAATATACAAGGAGAAATTGGGTGAATCAATGTTTTAATGGAGTACAAAAATTCTTTCTGTTTTCTTTCCAAATAAATATTTAGAAAGAAAACTGACTTATCCGTTTTGAACCAAAAACGATAAAAATCACAAACCAAAAAAAATACCAAACCGCAAAAGACACTCTATCACTGAACCCCCTGCTAATCCCTATCAGAAACCCTAACCCGGGAATCACAAAAACATCTCCAAGACTCACACAAGAAACCTCCCTCATAATCGAATCAATCCTTCCAGGGGGAAAGATGGTGACACCGCTGCTGAAACCCCACTAATTACATTACCAGACCCCCCCCACCCAACAATGAAGCGATATTCCAACTATCAAAACTCAGATGGGGCCTTGGAAATTAATGTCTTTTCTATGTCCCCTCTTAATTTGCTTCCATCTCCTTTCTTTTTTTTTTCTTCTCATTTTTTCTCATCCCTTCTCATTCGGTATTATCTGCAACACTTGATTCGATTTCTCTAGATATCCGAGATGAAGATCTGGCTCAAGGGATGGTTTTTTGGGGAGGGTATTAAGTAGGGTTATAGAGAGAGGGGGGGGAGTAGGGTGATATGCAATTAGGGCGACTAAGGGGAATTCCTCTGTTATCCGGGTTTTGTCGTTGGAATATAAATTGGTTAAAAGGCCGGGTAAGTGGTAATTAAAATTCGGTCGTCGTCGTTTTTGGAATGACGTTCTGAGTTTCGGCAGAATTTTTTGTCATTGTCGTTGAAAAGGGAAGAATTCTCATGAGAATTGGTGTCAAACTTTTTTTGTGTGTTGTGTTTGGTTTGGAATGTTTTGTCCTTACTGATAGAATCGGGATTAAACCTCTCGATTAAACTAATGCGATCTATTCATTAGTTGATAGCTTGAAATTTAATTACTAACTAAGCGAACTATCTTCATGGGTCCTTTTTGTTGTTTTTTATATTAAAACTTGTTTTTATCGAATCTAGTTATCGATTATTATGGAAGTAAGAAATGAAAAATTCAAGTAATTAAAAAGAGATCTCCTAAATCACAAATACATATTTTCTTTATTAAGATTTCAATTAAAATACTATCAACTAATAGGAAACTATTTTAAATACGTTTTAAAACGAGAGATTCAATTTTGTGTTCAATATTTGTGTCAAATGATTTTTTTTTATCAAGGATCAATAAAAAGAAAACAGTTTTAAATCCAACCATTTCCTTTAAAATGTGCTATTAATTTATAGTATATTTGTAACAATGAAATGGACAACTCAAGAAATTTTATTATAAAACTTGTTCATAAACAAATCTCGGAAATCTTATTAATTACGCATCAAATAAATTTCCTCCTTCTTAAAATAGTTCATACCGAGAACAATATTCAATCTTTCATGTGCATGAAAATATTCCGTATTATAGTATTTGTCATGAAAATATTACGTCGTATATACCAGAAGAGTTTTATAAATTAGCTCTGAAACCCATAGTAAATCTATATGAGTTACTATTTAATCTGAATGAATGAAACTTTGTTTAAATATTTTTGAAAACCGAAAAGAAATTTATCTAACTTAAATAAGCAATAATAGAGTAAATCAAGCAAAGAGTAGCAGGGAAAAGAACCGCTTTAAGTAAACCAGGTAATTTAGTAGCTGTTTCTCGGTCTTAAGGAGGGGAGACATCAAGAAGGTTTAATGACAAGAAGTTGATGTGAATCCAATGAATCTAGGGATTAATTATGTTAGGCCTCCTTCGTCTTGTTTATTGATTTAGTAGGAAGAAACTTCTTTCATTTTGTCAGCAGAAATAAATTTCACGAGATTTGGAGATGATCATAACTTTCTTAGAAATTCCTTTCACGTACTTGATATAAAAACCTAAAAATTCAGAGTATAAAAGAGCTTTTAAAGTAATGGTGCTTTTACAAAAGACAAGGAACCTCATATTCAAGCTGTCTTCACGGGAATTCAACCGGAAATATCTAGTTCTGAAAATATAACCCTTTTACTTTATAGTTCTAGAAATTAAAATTCTAGTGATCAATCGGTGCACCACATGCCCTTAGTTTACCTGTCATCACAATTGTAGTTTTTCATTTATTTTCTACTAAACAATGAATCCACTTAAAGTGTATTTCAAACTAAAAGCAAACTGCAATCGAGCAATTTCAATCACATGACTCGGACCGGACCTAACAACGGCCTTAGCAAAAGAAGGTTACAGTTTTTTGCCCTACAGAAGGTTAACCAGTTACCGAAAATGACTGGCCGTGAAATTCTTCTATTGGAGCATTTGCAATCACGTGATCCCATACCTAAACACCGCCTTATCAACAGATAAACAACGGCCTTAGCAACAGTTAAAGGCCCTACAGAAGGTACCCAGTTAAAAGAAAATAACCGGTTGTGAAGTCACCTGAAAAAACTATACATCGAGCGAGAGGAATTTAACGAATCACAAATATGCAGCTCATACAAAACCATGCCACTTTGGTCCACTCCGTGGTTCTTAAATGGGTCTAGCTAGCTGGATCACCGGAGGTATGGAAACTATGGTTTATTGAATATCCTTGCTTTAGTCAGTAGGAAGAGACTCGACATTTAACACACGCAGCTGTGTTCCCATCTACTGTCACACAATCGCACCCAATCTATCGCTCTCATTATTAAGCGGGATGACAAAGCGTCACACCGGCAGAATTGTGAAGAGCATGGATTCCCTCTTCGGGGATTTCGGGGAGGATTTAAAGGTTGTGAAGTAATCTGTGTTCAGTTACTACCGCGGGGGTTTCAGAGAATTTATATGTGTACCTTACAGCTTACAACATTGCAACACGTGTATCAACCAACAATCAATGTACTAAATCAAACGTATATTGCCGTGAATAATTAATATAACAATTTAATAATTTGTAACTGTAACTAATAATTTGTAACTAATAATTTGAATAAAAGACATGAACAATAATAGACAACTTGTTCTATAGTAACTAACGGAGGAAAAAATTGGGTTGTTGGTCAAATCATATGCTACAGGAGATAGATAAGTAAATGTAATGTTAAGAAAAATGCCATAAAACATGTAATTTACTTTTAAATTTTAAATTATTACATACTTTAAGGTAAGTTTGTTTCACAAAATGATATAATTTTAAAACTGTCGTAAAATATGGTTTAACCCACGCATATTTTAAAAATAATTTTTAAATAATCCCCTCTCTGGCTACCTATTATTCCTTTTTTACCATAGAATTGCCCCATATCCCCCAAAATTCCAATATTCCCTTTTGAAATTTTTTCTGGTATATCCCGATATTTATAATGAAGGATTTACTCTGCATAAAAAAGAATTCAGATTTTTGAAAGTACTTCTGTGTGACATCATTAAAACATGTTTAGAACATTCATAAAGAATACATACAGATTGGGGTTGAAACGAAATAACTGTTTAATGAACAACAACAAACTTCTCTAAAACAGAAAAGCTATTGAATCTATTGATAGTCATTACCCACATAACACAACGCACTACAAAAAAAAACTCACCAAAAATAAAAAGAACGACCCTCAAGAGAGCAGACCAACAGCCGTGAGCTCCCCTCAAAAACCAACCTTCAGCAATTTCACCACAGCCACAACAACTCCCGAATCACCTGAGGCACTACCGGTAAATTGCGAAAGCAAACGATAAAGCCGAAAGAATCTCGTCTGGGATGGTGCAACCCCGCACGGGACCCCTCTACTCAACAATTCAAGAAGGGGGTCGGAATGAGACCAAGGTATCAGTTGCGGTCACGGTCAAAGATGGGGCACGATTGGGGTGTTCCCACGAATCAAGAGTTTCGTTACCTCATTTTCTGACGTTAATTAATACCGTTGGGGGTTTGAGCATTGATCAGTTGTGAGGTTATGAGGGAATTGGATTTGATATGAAGTGAAGGCTGTTAGAATTGATTTCATTTGCATAAATATGGAGTGTTTTAGAAGAATGACAGCAAAATAATTAAGTTTTGTTGTTGAAAAGAGTGAAGTAATGATGGGGAAAGTAACAAATCTACAGATAATTAGGTACTATAGCATTTTTGACAGCTTTAGATGCTAGATTTATTATACTTTGTGTTTTTCAGTAAGAGAGACTTAGTTTTTTAAAGCTTTTTATTGCTTTGAAAGTAATTGGCATTAATTTTCATAAACAAAAGTGAGAAAGGCATGGCCTTAAAATATTAAAGGATATTTAAATTGAAGAATGACTTGTTTTTTTTTAAATCTTTTTTCTTGAGATGTTTTAAAAATAACAATTGCATATTCACATCATTATAAAAATAAAACATTTAAACTTTAAATTTTGTATCATTAAAATTATGACCTCTTGATTTGATTTAAAGTTTTTTTTTTCCTTTTCTTTAAAAAAAACTTACTCAACCTAAAGAAAGAAAGAAAATAAATTAATTAATTAATTCTGAAAATAAGGGAAGGACCTTAAAAACAATAATAATGTTTTCATGTTATTTATATTGTAAGTTCACAACAATTTTATGTACATGAAAAGCTATTTATTATATTATTAAAAACTATAATTAACTAAAATTAATTAAAACTAATATTAAGCGTATTAATTATTATTACAACTTACTTTTACTAATTATTTACGTGTAAAAGGTGTTTAGATTTTAAAATCAATCAAAAGTTATTAATTTTCAGAAATTTTCAAATGAATGTTATGTTTATGAGTAATCGAGTTTATGACCTTAAAATAAAATACCGTTCTGAGATATTTGTTTCAAATTTTTTATCTTTTAAAAACCATTAAACACAAAAAATTGGAAATATCACCTCACCATTAACCATTATCTATTATATTTAAAGTATTTTAAATGCTTCATCCTATTCAATGAGACAAATGAAACCAAATTTAATTCGCAAATGGCTTTTAAGAAAATCTGACCCATTATAATTTCCTCAAAAATATTAAGACAATATCTTTACAATACTTAAAACTAGCAACATAAAACGGTTTAATATACCTAGGTAATAGTGATTGTAAAATGTGTAGATAAGGTTAAAGGGGATTATTTTTATCTCAATGTCAGCTGAACTCTGAATAAGAAAAGTTTTTAATGATACATAATAAATTGAACCTTTCATTTTAAAATGTTTCTTCAGAAGAGGAATTTATTAATAGGGATAAATATTAATATTAAAATAAATAATCTAAACGTATTTAAATAAAGTGTAAGACCAATTAGCAATTTTAAATAGTTATGAATATCTATTTGTTTGAACTATATAGATGGTTAAATCCATATCTGGTCGAATAATGTTACTTAATGCTTGAACGATTAGATTTCCAAGGAATTTGCATAGTATTTTGTTATCAGAAGCAGATATATTGTTCCTAATTAAAGTTGTAATAAGATAAAATTATTGGCATTCATTCTAACCTTTGATAAACGCAACTTTGATAAGAAAAACATGAAGAGCGTAAACAAATAATTTGATTGACAAGTCTCAAAGTCTTTAATATATTGTTTTATGACAGTCATAATCAAATAGTTTTATTTAGGTGATTTCCGTATCTAAATTTAAACAATGAGTTAATGTTGAGTAAGGAATTTTTGAATATAAAATAAAGAGTTGTAATAACTAAGCTCAGTAAATGTCGGTCTCTTTTAAGGTTTCAAATAATTTTATACTTATTATATTTTTCATTACCTGTAAATCTGAAATATAGACAAATTTTACAATATATCTACCTTTTAATAGCTTTCTTTGTTTAAGTTTAATATAAACCCCATCATAAACCTTCAGAAAGGGAGATATTGACCCTTTTGAGAAACCTGTGACATGAAAAGTATAATTTGGTTCGTAAAAATGTAGTATAGTGAATACGCAGTTGAGGTTTTTAGCTTACTTAGATTGAAAAGGACTTCGTATTTTCAATCAGAGAAATGGTAATGGTAACGGATAATGGTAATGGATAACAAGTATTTCTTTTAAACACAAGTAATAACTTCTGGGCTACCTGACCCGTCACCGATAGGCGACATTCAGGGGGACGCTGTGGTAGCAATCCCGCCCCCGGGAGGAACCCGGTATCTAGTTCCGTATAGTTCTAGTTCTAGTAGATATATTTAGTTCCTATTATACAACAATAATTACAATTCTGCGGTTAACATCGCATTACTAGATTGTTCCATAACAATAGTTATTGGTAAAGGACAATGTTGGAGAACAACACAAGGAGCCAAAGCCCAAGAGAACAAGGTCTCAAGGTGGACAGTTTAAAAAACTTTGGAAAATGTTCCCTTCTTGCTTGTAGTAAATGTTGTGAAGTTCTTCTTTACAGAACCGTGAAACCGTCTCTAAGTTAGAGTTCTAGTGACAATATCTATTTACAATATATACATTATTTACAGAATTGACAGAATTTCACTAGCTCAACAAAACTAAGGTTGACTGCAAATTATAGAACAACGCTAGTTGCAACATATTAAATAAAACTTTTATAAGTATCAAATTTTAAATCCCAATAAATTAAAGGTTGTGCAATACAAACCTACAAGAAAACCAACAAACTGATCCCTAATCAAACCTTTTTTGAAAATATTCTTAATTAGTTCTTGCGCGATAAAGCAACAACTCACACCCAGCCATTAGTGATGATTTATTACCCCCAGAAACTCTTGATTTCTTTGAAATTCAAACGCTTCAAAACTGATTGATACCCTCCCATGCCGTAGTACGCAAAAATTGATAATGCACTCAAATGCCTTCTCAAAGCCCTGTTGCCAACTCGGAGCGACTAATATACCCAGAGGGCCGTAACTGTTGTTGTGTTGAGTTGTGTGCCATTAGAACTGAGTAATCTATTTAACGCTCCGAGAAGGCAGGGGATTAATTTACGCGGGTACAGTTAATGAGCTTTTATTTAAAAAGACGAGGAAATTCCTGTTGGAAAATTACTTCTTTGGTTCTGGTTTGACTTTATTTGAACTTCCTGCAGCGGAAGAAGCGGAAACCGAATTCTTTTCGAACGAGCGAGGAATACTGTAATTAATATAATTAGCCCAGCTTTCCCCCTGGAAGAGATAAACTAATATTAGAAATCGCGTTTGCTTCTGTTTACTGGAGGGTTATTTGGGCGCTGGAATTAGAATCAGTCTTGCTGTTTGTTGGTAGGTGGATGTGAGTAATATTTAAGAGAATGTTAGGGTGCGGAGTTTTATGCATAAAAAAAAACTGATTTACATTCTTTAAGAAGAGCTGTTTGTAAAAATGCATTTTTTGTCTTAAGCTTAGCATTGAAAATAAGCGTAACATAAAATACGAAAGTAATTAAATTTACGTTAAACTTAAAAAAGCTAAGAGTGTTCAGTCGGTAAACAAATGTTAAAACATTTTTCATTCTTCATACATAGGGTCATGTAAACAAATTTTGCATAATAGAAACGAGGATACTGAGGTTATAATTAAAAATCACTGTCTATTAAGAAAATTTCAATGGAAAAAATATTTTCGAATCAGTGTGTATAGAAACCGTATATCAGTATGCTAAAAGTCCATGGAATATTCATTATCACCAATGGATATTACTACAATCTTTAATGTTCGCAATCATCAGCATTAATTTGTCAAAAACAAAAGGTTATGAATATGTACTTGATTAAAATAAAAAGTATATGCTTTATATTCAAATTAAAACAAAAAACTTTTGAGTAAAAAACTTGAGAGCACCCATATTTCAGTTAAATTTTTAATAATCATCTACCAAACACTTTTAGTATTTTATCCTAAACAGGGGTGTAGGATGAGGATATTTTAAAATATGGTTAACAATTAACAAAGAGGGACAAAGCTGTATCAGGTCTCTAAAAAATTAAAAATTTCAATAAGATTTTATATGTGTTTGATTGATTTTATGAATATGAAGAACCCCAAACTTTATACGGAATTTTTTTTTCGAAATTCCTGACCATTCATTAGAAATTAAGAAAAATAACTTTAATAACCCCAATAAAATATCCCCATAAATCCATCTCCAAAACATTTAATCGAAAATCATCCGAGCCCGTAATTATCATAAAACTCCACTTCACTCCACCTGTTCCTCGATCAATCTCATTATCAACGACGGAAGAACCCTGCGAACGAACGCACACTCTCTGCCATTAGCAGCAGCTTATTAAAAGCCGTGGAGGTTGAGAGCTCCACTCGACGTCGGCAGACGCCCGGCCAGACGGGTCATCGGTTTAACCCGTTCTGGTGGGCGGGGCGTCTGACCCAGAGAAAGAGAGAAGGCCTTGACACAGAGTCTGTTATCTATTCGAGAAAAAAAACTCGAAACAACACACGCAGATTGGAATAGAATGTCAAGGGTGGTTTCCCGTTTGCTTTTGTTGGGTTGATTGGTCGGTAGGGAGGGCGGATCGGGAAGGGTCTGGGAATGTCCGTGAGGTTGTCAAGTGTCCACACCCTCTCTGGTCAGAGTTCGGGTGTCGCTTGTCTTTTGTAAGAATGAGGACTTCTGTAGAGATGACCTTATAAAGAAAGCAAAGTGAGCTAGTTGTATTTTTTAAATGGAAAACGGTGTTACCTCATTTTTGGTAATCGAGAAAATATGAGTTTTATACATCTTTGTTATATCCACTCTCTTATTCACTTTCACTTTCGTTAATTTCTATAATCCTCCTCTCGATCTATATCCGTTATTCTATGGCAAATCTTTTACGATTGTTAGTGAAAATATTTGGGCCACTGTTCAACTCTCACTTATTTTCATTATTTTACTCTCTTTTTTATTAAAAATCATTATATTCGATTCACTTCCTCGCTATTAAATAATTTTTCACTCTTTCCCATTTGCTCTTACATTTCCCTTTTCTCTCTTTCATCTTCCATTCTCTCCATTTCATTTCTTTTCCCCTTTTCCATTCCATAATTATTTCTTTTTGATTTTACTTAAATGTTATTTTATTATCTTTTTCTTTATTACCTAATTCTTTCATTTTTATCTAAATCTTTTTTATTGCCTTTTAATTAATATTGAACTCTCTTTTATTTCCTATTATTCTCTTCTCTATCATTTTATCTCATTCTCCCCTATCATCTGAATTTTTTATTAGGATTTTTCTTTCTTTCTCTCTCTCTCTTTTTCTTTCTTTCTTCTGTTTTCACCCTTTTCCTTCCTTCCTTGTTAAGAAGGAATAAAGGAAACCAAATCAGTTTGGAATAAATATCTTATTGGTACTCTCTGGACGTTTTTTTTTCAAAATAATCACTGCATTGATTGAAACTGAGAGTAGAAAGAAAATTACATATAAAGCAAGTTTTCAACCGTATTACTTTGAAATATTCAATATTAGAACAATAAAATTAATAAACTTTAATAAAACAATAATTCATTATTAATGTGACATGTGGAAATTGTTTTGAAATATCTTCTAACAATAAACTTTAGATTAATAGAAAAGCTACAAAAAAATGGTTCCTTGTCCTTAAAATAGCATTAACTTTAAATAAACATTTTCTGTTTACCCATTTCTTAACTTAAAAAAAAACTTAAAGACATATTGTGTGTGTGATACTTTTTCAATATCTCAAAAACTATCAAGGTTATTTAGGTCGAATTTTTACAAAAAGTTGTCTTTATGTGCATAAGCATTACATATGAAACCGTCAAGCACTGCAGTAAGTATATAAATTTTAATGTAAGAAACTAAAATTTTTTCGACAAAAATTTCCAAAAGTAAATTTCTAAGTAAAATGTAGAATCTTCCTGACGCTATTCTACTTTCAATACAGAGATCTGCAAATTTTAAAAGCAAGTTCATTTTTGTTACCAAAAAGGGATGTACTAAAATTTTAAATAACCTTTGCCTATTTTTAAAAATGAAGGGTTTTGTTCAAATGTAACCGACTGGAGAAATTGATACTTTGACTTTGATACACTAGTGGGGCACATTGATACATATACAGATTGGAGGAGAATATATCCACAGAATTTCTTTTAAAAATCATTTGGGGGTAAGTTAGATCTACAGTGAAGGATATTTTTGTTGTGATTTTGAGAGGCCAATGTTGAAATCTGTAGATCTCATCAAGTGTTTGAGATGGCAACTGCATGAAGATAAAACTAAATTTCCTGTGAATGAAGTAATTTCAAAGCGGTTATCTATATACCAATTGAAGGTATATGATAAACACATGATCAAATGATCAAATCAGGAACTTTAAAACAGATTATAAGTTCTTAGCACTTTTATAGGTAACAAGGAACTGTATTTTCAAAAATATTAGTTTAGATAATTTGAAAAATAGTAGGTACAATAAATAGCCAAAACACAACCAGTTAATTAGCACCGCATTTTTTCATTTCTTAATTAATTTCAACAAGACACCTTTGAATTGTATTCAACCAATTCAGAGGGCAATAATCCCCATGAAAATTGCATCTTATTTCTTTAATTTTAGAAATTTGTTAAAAATGTTCATTCGTTAAATTCTTTGATTTGTTTATTCCTAATTGATTAATAAAAAACTTATTATTTACATTCAAAAAAAGGTAATGTAAAACTGCTCTCTCCAAACACAAGAACATTCCTTATTTTCCCAAATATTTTTATTAATTACTATTTTTGAGCATATTAATCACTGTGTATCAATGTACCCCAATCAATGTATCCTACTGCTTGTGGAGAACATTGATAAAAAATAGATTTTTACAAAAGTTGTTATATTTTAATTTTAATTATACTAATATGTTTTTCTAGTTAGTTTCTTAAAATTGTGTAGAATTTTAGAAGAAAAAAATTGAATGTCATTTTTCTACTAAAAAAGGGGGTTTGAATTTTGGTGTATCAAATAGCCCTGCTTTCCCCTACAGTTGATTTGTAGGGATGACCAAATAAAAAGTCAGGTTTTAAAAATAAAAATGTAATGAAAGCTGATTAAAACAAGTTAAAATATTGAGAATTTAAAAAGTTAGCAAAAAAAAAACAGAATACAAGTTTGCTTCATTTCATTTACCGTTTCATTCAGCTTCTTCCCCGCAAACTTCTTATCGACATGCGGTACGCCCCAGATTACCCTAATGCAGTTATTTTAGAATAGACTTCAAAATATTTCATACAGTAACTTCAAGTAAAAGATGGCAGGTAAGTTTTAGGCTAACAATGTAACAATATATGCACATATAGAGTAAAACCAATTGTTTTACACCCTAACAAACCTTTCTATACCTTAATAACTCTCTTATTACACTTTACAATTTGTTCCAAGTTTGGCTTTGGAAAAAAAACGTCACAAAAAGAATAACGAAAAAAAAACCGTACCGAAGATATAAAAGAGACGGAAAAAACCGCGGTTTCTTGTTATCTACCAATTTGTGGAACAAAGATTAGATCGGAGGGACTTGAGCTCAAAAACGTAATAAAGAAGCAGATGCTTGCTGATGGAATTGGATAATCCGAGTGTATTGAGAACTTTTTCTCTTGGGTTAGGTCGAAACCAATTTGTTAGCCACATGAGTGGTTTAAATTTTATCTTCGCTGACCTTGTTGTTCCCAATTACTAAGGTTTGTCCAGGAGAAAACGCAAAGGGTCTGCAGGAGTAAAAAAATTCTCTTTACGAAAGAGGGAGAACTGTTGCGAAGTTTTTTTTGGATATGCTGCACTTCTTTTCAAGTTTTGGATTCAATTAGTATGGCGGGCTCTAAAGATATATGAATTTATAAGAAATGCGAAATGCAACTAAAACCGGATAGAAAAACGTATTTAAATGTGAATATTTTAATGTAAAATTATACGCTTTAAATTTAAATTTTGTTTAAAAAAATGTGGGTAGGTATTGTAAAAATTTTGTGAAGAACATCAAAATTACTACATTTTCACGAGTTGAAATTTAGAAAAATAATTTTGACCTTAAAATCCTTAATTGTTAGAAACTGTTGCTGTATAGGTATGGGATATTTAGTTTCGTAGCTACTTCCTTTAGATACTTCAGTAAATATTTATGCAAAAAATTGCAAATTAAATCCAGTTAACTGTCTATAGAAATGTACAACTGGTTCAGTGGTAAACATAATCTTTTTTACAAATATAAATATACAACCTTAAAGCTTATTATTCACTTTATCACCGAGTGAACTTAATTAAAACACGAGACAAATATAGACCATGCTAATCACACAATTATTTTTGCTTAGTCTTTTTATGTCCAGCAAATTTAAAATTTAATCCATAAATTGCCTAAGGAAAGCCCCCAACTAACGACAAAATAAGACAATCATGTTTGAAGGGAAGGTTTGATTTACGAAATACTTTAAAAAGGGAGGAAAAACATGATACCCATTATATGGGGCCGTCCATAAATGACGTCACGCTCAGAGGGGGGAGGGGGTTAATCAATTTGTGACAGTTTGTGACAAGGGAGAGGGGGGGGGGTTTCAAAAGTTGTGACATCAAATCCTCCAAAACTGAAAATCAACCAAAAATAACAAAAACAGAATTTTTTTCCTAAGATTTTTTTATCCAAAAAAATTAATTTTTGATCGATTGAAAGCGTGATATGTGACATAGGGGGGGAGGGGGTATGGGGAAGTGTGACAGTTTGTGACATAGGGGGGGAGGGGGTCAAAAATGGGCAAAAAAAATTTGACATCATTTATGGACGGCCCCTATGTATCATAGAATACTCTTAGTGGGAATTAAAATCTATGTTCTGTCAAGGACTAGCTTTCGGATTTGACTAATAATAGACTGGTATTATATAAAATCTCTTTTTAATAAATTACCTTATCTTTTTCTGGTTTAAGTACACATCAAATATCAGGAGTTTTTTTTTTTTTAATTCATAGGTATTCAATTTTTCCCTATTTAATCGGCGGACACCATCACAATAGTTTTAACATATTGCTATTTTTACAGTATAATATATTTTCGACATAGTAACCAAACAGCCGCTACTCTCACACGAAAGATGGCTCCTAATCCTCTATCAATGATTTACTAAGTAAAAAGTCACCTTTAATCGGTCATCCTCTCGCTCAGCCTTCCCCATTGACTAATAGCGAGCCTCTGCGCTGATGGATTCCCTGCTAAAAGCGGGCCATCGCTCAAACTGAAAGCAGAGTAAATGCTCGCAGATGAGTGATTAGCAGGGCTTTCTTCGAAATTAAAGGGGGCGAGTATTAGGTCTTCATGAGGGTAACTGGGGGTATATGGAGTCGGTTTAGGGAATAATGGGTTTTTTATGCATGACGAATAGTGGTTTCGAGCATTGAGGTTTCTGTGAATGATTCTTTTGACAGGTAAATTGAGAGAATAGAGAGTAAATTAGGAGCTGGGATTCAGATTTGTGGAAATTATCTACTCTGGGGTTCGGGTGATATATAAAGGTAGTTTTTTTTTGTTATAGGTAATTACTAGGTTTTCAAATATCAGATCTTGTGTTAGTAAAAAGTAAGAGCATGTTGGGTTTATATTCGGGATTTCCAAATACATTATTATTGTAACAGCTTATAAAGCTATAAAATATTTTAAAAAGATCTAATCTACACTGAGGCACTTTTGGCGTCATGGACTGAATTTAATCCAATAAAAAGCTTTTTAATTAATATATTGTCACGTAGATGAGTGGTGGCAATATTTATTGAACACTATTGAAATCTTTACATATGTTCCCATCATAGAACTCAGTTTTTAAATGATTTAATAATACTTATTTCCCAGACACGTAGTTTAAAGAGATAATTTATATTCATTAACTATTAGAAAATCCTGCTTTAGCATAAAATAGATGAAAGGTTAAACAATAGTTTTTTAATGAATATAGACAATCTACGAAAAGGAATGTGTTTATATAAAGTAGCGTAAGTAGTACTTAAAGCCTAAGATTTTGAAATAAAAGCTATTGTATCATTTAAAGCTACTAATAACTTTCACATATATCAGCTCTATTTTAGAAATAATAGAACGAGAACCAGAAGAAATCTGGCGCCTTACATAATTTGTCATAAAAAAAAATTACTGGAATTAGAGATAGGAAACCCAACAGAAACATCGAACACGTAATTTTGGTTCATCCATTTCCCCAAAGTATCTGCTCTCGGCGAACAAAAAAAAAAGGATGAGTGAAAAGATGATAAACCATTTTCTTAAAATAAATTAATGTTAAGATAAAAAAAATGGTCAAGTAGGCAATACTTATAATCATAATGCCTAACCATCTACACACCATTTTTCTCACATAAAAACAAGAAAAGCCCGGCTCTAATAAGTATTTCCTTCAATCAAAAAGAGTCGGAAACCGGTAGAGTCCTAAAACTATAGCCCAGAAAGTGATTCATGTTTGTAAGGCTAAAAAAAGTAATCAAAAGCGCCACCTGACGGGGAAAACGAGAACCGAATCTCTAAAACAAAACGCGCAAGAACAAACAAACAAGCAAGAAAAGGTGAAATGGAACGGGAGACGTGCGTCCAATGACAAAAACGACTGCCAGCGTTTAACGTAGATTGCCAGCTCCAGGGGTTGTCCATTAAAGCTGTCTGCAGGAGCTAAGCTGTGGAATTAAATTCGTTATTTATAGGCCTCGAGCAATCGGGGGTGAGATTTCTTGGAGGCAAAGAAATTATGGTTCTCACGTTCGTGTGATTGCTTCGAAAAATTGGGAGTTAACGTCACAGTTTTAAGGGGTGGAGGCTGAAGGAGCCAATTTTCGTTTGGGTGTTGTTGCTTGAGTGTACGACTGTGATGTTTATGTCGCCATTTGTTGTGTGGGGTTGAACACAGGGGGACAGCTTTATGTTCGAATTATATTAGTGAGTTATGATATATGTAGTAGATGTTTGAAGCTTTTGGAAATTATGTAGGATTTATAATTTTGATTGCTCTCTGCACTGGCCTATAAAATGTTGAGATGATTCAGTTTTCTAAAAGGGGATGTGATGAGAAAGGGATGAGAAAAAAGGAAATTCTTGTCCAAACTGAAAACATAAGATTTTTGTCGCAGTTTATATCTGTAATATAAAGGTTTTAAGGAAAAGAGAAAATAGCTTCATGTTAGTTTTAAGTTTTATTCTAATCATGTATTTTTTAAAAAAAAAAAAGTATGTACACTTTTATGTGGTTTCCAATAATGGTTTTCTATAAGGTGTATTAGAGCAATACTTAAGATTCACTGTTCTGTTCACACTACTTATTCTTGAATAAAGTAAGTAGGAAAAAGTGCTAACTAAATTAGGAATGACTCTAAAAAGATTAGGGCAATGTGCTCTAAATTAGTTTTTCTTGAAGAAAAGTTTAGTTTCTTCTTGCAAAAAACACGAGTTCAATGTACAATACAAAATATTTTTTTCAATGAAATAAATGAAAGTGAATAAAAGGGTAACCAGCTTTTACACGGTTAAACTATCCGTAACCATAATCAAAAACCCGAAGAACCCTTCCAAAAATAGCGATCCACCAACTAAACAAAAACTCGAGAGCAATTTTCGAATCCCGAGTACAGTTCTTTCTTTTATTTAAGCTATCCAAAACAACGACCCCCTTGTTCAAAGGCACTTTCGTACCTAACTGCCCATGTCACCAGAATTAAAATTTATCACCGACCGGGACATTAAGCCCACTAAAAAATCACCGACTGGCGTTCGTGACCTGCTGTGACGGACTCTCCACTGAAGAAAGAAAAAAAAATCGGAGAAGCGAATCGATTCAGTTTTAAAAAATCGAGTTCATCTCGCAATCGATTTTTCCTCTGACAGCCGTATCGATCCCTCGAAGGATGGTGTGAGGGAGTTTCAGTGCGGAATTAAAGTTTTGTCGAGACATTGTGTAAGGTTTTGAGATGGGAAGGTGAGATAGAACGTTGATTAATGGTATTGGAGACGGTTCTCTTCGAGAAGAGACCGATAGGATGTTAAATTTCGCTTCGAAGAGCAGTTATCGGTCAGAGTTGTAAAGGATGTTGAAAAGGAGTGAGTGAGAATGTTTTCGAGATATCGTTTGTTGAGAAAGGTCCAGCAAAAGAAGGAGTGGATTTAGAGGAAATCAAATATGTTATTTAATTTAAGAGTGGTAACAAAATCTTTCACAAGACGGAATATGGGTCATTTGGTATTATAGTACTCTCACTCCAATATATATTTATCAATATTTGGACAATGGGAAATCATTGGATGTCAATCCCTGATCCATTTCTGGTTAACAAGCATGTATCTTTGGACGAAAGCCACGAAGGGCATCACTCTAACATTCACCCACCCTCTTTGAAACAGGGGAGACGAGAGACACCGGTAAAATTCATTCATCTACACAGGAATAGAAATATATATCTATATACCCGAACTAGCGATCTAACCCTGGACTACCGGCTTCATAGAAAAGGTACTCTGCTAGTACCCCAATTTAACATCACTCTAAGTAGTAACAAAAATCATTAGCATTATAATCTTTCAAAGCTAAAATGTATAACGACTTCAGAATTTTTTTCCCAAAACATATACCACTTAGTTTATATAAAAACAGATGAAATATCTTACTTTTCGAGTGGAAAGAGAACCAAAGAAATGAAACAAGCAATTTACATAAAAAATCAGCGTAATTTAAGTGACTCAATTTGAATCAAGATATTTTCCGGTTCATGTAAGACGGCCAATCGACCCTTAAGGCTCATTTACACTGTTTTACTTTCAATGTTCATTATAAATTATTCTCTCCGATGAATAACTCATTTGTAAGGGAAATGGAAGAGTGAAGAATGAAAAGGAAATTTACACATTTAACTTTGGATGATTCCTCCAAGATGAATATCAAAAGTGAAAAAAGTGAAGAGCTTTTCACTTTCGATGTGTAAATTGTAATTTCATTGTGAACTCCTCTTATTCCTAAGCAAATGTGTGATTCCTCGGTGAGGATCCCTCATTGAAAGTGAAACAGTGTAAATAAAGGCTCATTCCCACTGCTTCACTTTCGCTGTTCATCCCGAGTGATTCCCTCCTGTGAATCGCTAGTTTCCATCCACATAAAAGTTAAGGAGTAAAGAGTGAAACGCCGATTCACTCTTTTCACTTTGGATGATTCCTCCAAAATGAACACAAAAAGTAATAAGTCTGAATGATCTTTCAGACAAATGCAACAATCATTTCATCATCCCAGGAGCTGAAGATGCTGCAGGTGAAAAGAAATACTAAACTCCACAATATCATGAGGAATACTTCCGCAACACCAACACCGGAACTATCATCGTTTGCATTCAGTAACACCCATCTGCATTTCCCTCAACAAAACGTTCTCTCACGCGGAGGGGTACTCTCTCCCCATTCCTCTCACGTGTTCTCCCTTTCTCTCTCTCTCTCAAACCCACACGCAGAGAGACACTCTCCCTCGCTTTTCTCCCATTCGGAGCCATTAAATTTCAGCAGGATCTCACGCTACTCGGTGATTAGAAAATAACGAGGCGCGCAAATTAATAACAGGTTTCCCTAAGCCCTAATTGTTTTGGCGGAAGGCTTTAAGTTGGCCGATGGAGTATTTGGGAGGAGTTGTTAATCTTGGGGGAAGGGACCCTTTGAAAGTGATTTTGGTCCTTTGAGGGGATTTTCAACGACTTAGTTAATAGTTCCTTGGAAATAAAAATAATTGATGGAATGGGTGAAAGATAGAGATCGTGTTAGTCATGGGGTGATCACAGATGCCACGAAATAAGTAACAGAAGTATTCGGAACTAAGTAAACTCGTGTGATTTTAAATGACTAACCTCCGTATTCACCCAATTCACCGCTGACCTGACCGGCGGTTAACCCGCAGTCAAACTTCTGATTGACAGTTATAGAAGGAAGACTAGTTTCCCACAAATAAGTTAACAGCCAGTCAGGTTAGCGGTGAATATGGTTGTAAGTAACAGTATCGCCAAAAATGGTTTTAGAGTCTCAGAATGTGATGGTATCGCTTTATAAAGGCGTTTTTCTTTGCGTGGAAAGGAATGTTTTTAAGTTTATTATTTTGATGTGGTCAAGTATGCATTAAAGAGCAGATACTTAAATGATTATTAAAAATTTTCAATTACTTAGCTTAAATTATTTCCCAACTATTGATCAAGTGCCCTTGAGCTAGTAATTACTCAAGTCCTCCTTGAGCTTTTTATTAATATTCTTCAAGAGCGTTCTAACTGGAAAAGTTTGAGAAATATGAAACTATAACGATTTGTTGAGCTTTTAAACATTTTCATTGTATTTTTTAAATAATATATTTCTCTCCCACTAATGGAAACCTCAAAGTATAGTTTTGTTTATTATCATGAGTATAAGGGTATCAATTTTATAACTACCAAAAGAAAAACTTATTTATTTTATCACTGGAACAACATTATTATTACTCCAAGACAATTTTTTTTCTTTTCAAAGATTACCGAATTATGAGAACTAATATGCTTCTTTGGAAACTAATCAAGAGTTACGTCGTGAGATACTGAGAGAAACTAGTTAGGTAAGTACATCACTTTTCCATTCGTGACGATTGAGGTTCAATCAAATAATAGATATCATGTCTACAGGGAAACTAACATCATAACAGTTTGATGTGTATGCACAAGAAAATCACTAATATGCTCCCTAATCCCATTAGGCCGTCCATTGCAAAGCAAGATACAATGTATGTGAAACAACTTGATTACACTTCATAAAATCATTTATTCCTCTCACTTTTCTCAATTCGTATGCTATAGTAGTTTTTATTTAAATGAGCCAAATTCTGTGTTTATGTTTTGGGCTGAATAAAAACTGATCAAACTGAAAACAAAAACTTAATAACAAATAAATAATCATAAAAATGGAAGAACAAAAGTTAAAGGACAAATAAACCAGTACTTAGGTTTCTTCACTTACGAAATTTAAATGATTTTTTTAGAAATTAAATATATTTCCTTCATTGAGTCGACGAGTCATTCCTTTAGGAGGTCAATAAAATAAAATCCATGCACATTTCTATAGAGCATTTTCAATCACATGACTCGGACCTAACAACGGCCTTAGCAACAGAAGGGTTACAGTTTTTTGCCCTACAGAGGTTAACAGTTACAGAAAATGACTAGCCGTGGAATTCTTCTATTGGAGCATTTGCAATCACGTGATCCCATACCTAAAACCCGCCTTAGCAACAGATAAACAACAGCCTTAGCAACAGTTAAAAGCCCTACAGAAGGTACACAGTTAAAAGAAAATAACCGGTTGTGACGTCACCTGAAAACACTCCATACTAGAAGTATTTATTTTACAAATTTAAGAAGACTTTTCACAAAAACACTGCATCTAATCGAACTTCTCAATCGTTCCAATCAATACCCTACTGCTTTTAACCAGAACCCTCCGCAATAACCTCAACGAAACCAGACGACGAATCAGAACAAAAAAAAAAAAAAATCCACAAGTGACGACTTTTCAACCTTGCCAGACTCTCGAATTTCCACGCGGCTCCACTTTTCCCAACGAGAGCAATTTGGAAGAGGAGACAATGAAACTCTCGTTAAGAAATCGGAAAAAGACGAGAAGAAGAAAAAAAAAACGTCACGAAATGAAAGAACTCAAAAGATAGGAAGTACGGAAGGAAGAAAAACACACACACCAAGGCAGACGAAGAGCAAAAAGTTATGTACAGAAATGAAACAAGGGATGAAAACAAAAGAAGGCTCCTTCAACGAGGAAGTCTTTAAGTATCTTTCCCATCTTCCTGCTGCTTCTTTATACATTTCTTTTGTTGGTTCTGGAGCTTTCTATAACTTTCCATCAAGTAGGGGCCAAATGATTAAAGAATTACCGAAGCGCCCTTTATGGGCTTTCTTTCATATGGAGGCGGGTTTTCTTAAGGTTTATAGGGCAGAGCGTGTGTCAATGTTGAATGATTGTGTGAAGAATGTAATTGTTTTTTGAAATAACAAAGTTGAAACATGCATATATTATTGTTTTTTAGATTTTAACTAAGGCAAGGTTGCTTCGAGTCTGCATACTTATAGTACTTTTGTTTTGATTAAAAGTTAAGTTTCATGTGTACTTTTCAGATAAAGTTAAGGAGTCTTGGAGATTTTCAATTACCCTAAAAGCGCTTCAAACGCGTTTCTTGGAAAATTATGTGGTTAAGTCTAGTAAGGTCACTACTTTTAACATGGCTAAGAATTTTGAAACCTCTTTTAACTATCAAAACCTTTGTTTTAGCAAGTATGAATTCGTTGCAATAATGATAAAAGTAAGTCAAAGTGGTTAGGGTTTTTTTAATGTACAACTAACATATGGTTATCTTTTTTTGTTTCCCCAAACTTAAAGGTATAAGCTTTCAATGAAAATACACTACTTGATTAAAAATACAGGAATTGTCTTATCACATTAATATTAAAAGTAAACTTTAAAGCAACACCTAAATATTAACCTAAATGGTAGAAAGTGAATCAACCGATACTGATTAGATATTTATGAATAAATCTATGAAAATTTAAAAGGGAATTCATTATCTTCTTCTCGTAAGGAATTCATCGTATTCAGATACATATTCACTGTCAGATATTAAAACCCATTATCCCATTTGATTAGTATACAGATGACGGAACATACACACGCAAATTATAGAAAAACAAATCTGGTTGAGTTGTCAGGCTGAGAACAGCAATGAACGAAACGATTGATTCCCTCTCCCCACTGAACCGAAAAAGAACATTAAAAGTAACGAAGCCAATTGAGTCCGCTGCCACCCAATCAACACAAAAAAAGGGAAAATGAGACGTATAGCAGCGATGGAGTAAACGCATGAGATTTTTCCAAGCTGTGTGAATCGAGCGGTTAATTGACAATGTTGACTTTCCCTGGTGGATGAATTAATAAAAAGCCGAGATTAGATTCTTGCGTTTTTGGTTGCGTTTATCGGTGTAGATCGTTTATTTATTCATTAAACGTGGCCATGGGAAGAATCTGAGCAGAAAAAATGACAGTCCCCTGAATGAAATATCGATAATTGCATTCGATGCTTCACTTCGTAAGTGACAATTTAATGGAATGATTTAGGGAGCAATGTAGTGGCCTTCTATTGATTTGGAACTGGTCGCAGTACCAGGGTTTTGTGTTCACTAAGAAAATGTGTTTATCTAGGGTTGAGAAAGCTGTTACTCTTGCCTATAGTTGATTCTCACTTATATGGAGTAAAACAGAGTTTTTCTGACTACAACAATCTTGATAACTTTTATCAGAATTATACTTCAGCAAAACCTTGGATATAACTGAAAATTGTCCATCAGAATTTCCTTCATATTTGCTCCACAATATCATTCAAGATATTGTTTAATAGTATGTAGTTAATATGTAATTCATAAGTTCTTTTTTCAGTAAATTTTCTTTTAAGATGATTATTATTTATTCACTGCTCTTACAGTGGTTAGAAATTTATTACTTTTCCACTTAATGCAAACTATCTTTAAAAAGCATTTATTACTTTATCAGATAAATATTATAGTTAAAATCTGGAAATAAATTTTATCCTCTATAGTATGAATCAAAGTTTTACTTCGACTGGATTTTACTTTATAATATTATTTTTCTTCTTGAAACTAATACTTGCTTTTGATATTTTTAAATCATAATTCTCATAAATCATCCAAAATCTTTAAAAACTCAAAATGCACGCATTTGTAAGCTTTTTGTTATTCACCCTCGAACTCCAACAATAACTATCCCTCCCTTACAATTACCTAACCAGATACAATTAATACAATGACTCAAAGCTCCCCCAGCACGAATACCCCTAATAGCTGTACAGAATCCCAGGGCCCTGCAGGCAATCTTAACAATAACTCAGCACAGCATTCCTCATACATCTTGCAATGATAACCGGGCACGCAGGGCCCACAGCTTTATTACCGTACGATGCAATGCGCTGTAATGGCTCATTAGTCATATCCCGCTTCTGACAAAGGCATCTCTGGGCCGGATCCATTTTGTCAATCGTTGGGGGGCACCTGGCGAGGTTCCAGGGGGCGGGTGGCAGTTGCGGTCGTTTCGCCATTGCGGTTGGGAAAACGTGCTTTAATTTTTCTTGTTCAATCGAAGGGTATCTGTATTTCATGTTCTAACTCACACTTTCGTGCAAGGTAATAGTATGTGAAGGAGCTAAATGTAAAGATCCAGAAGTTTCGAAGATGTGGGCCGCGAACCAAAACTGGCCTGCGAGCTCATAAAATGTGGCCAACGGCATCTAACTTTATTTTTGCTCGATATCCAACCGTCTGTGTCTAATGTATTCTAATACAGCCTTCAACATATGAATATTAGTGGATATGAGGACGGTCAATTAAAAAAAGTTGTAAAATTCCAAATGTTTTTTCACAATTTAATAAAGTGTTATACAATTAGGATTATTAAAAAACAGCATGCAAATTCCAATTTCTTAACGATACATTGCTCTAAGTTTATAATTAAAGTATGGACTTCTCATTATCTAGTTTTCTTGCCCAAAAAATGTAATATACCGTGTAGTCCACAAGACTTGATGGAGTTAAAAATATGGCCATTTGAGGCAATAGAGTAAGTACTTACTACGGCAAGACTCTCTCTCTCTATATATATAGTAGTATATGGCCTTACATCTCGGACGTGTGACGTCAAACGTAGGGTGAAATCGGGGAATTTGCAATGTTAAGCATAGTTAGTAAAAAATATAGTAATAGCATCGTTAGCATAGCATAATTAGTAAATAGCATAAGTTATGGAGCATAAAAACTTACTTTCATAACTCCTCACGTTATGCATCTCTTCAAGGCTTGTATAAACGTTCTGGATACCAAAAATCTTTTAATTCTCATCTGATTTTAACCACCTAAAGTAAGTTTTTATACAAGTTAACATTGCAAATTCACTGATTTCGCCCTATGTTTGAAGCCACACGTCCGAGTTGGGAGACCATATATACTATAGAGGGTCTTGCTTTGGGTCGAACAGTTGTTGATAAAAACTTTGGAGACTCTTCTAAAATAAACCAAGAAGTATAAGACCTACTCGAACATAAAGAAAAACAACGTAAACCTCACTTAAATCAAAAATAGATACACATCCTTAAAACTTATAGCACGGAGAATAACCATCGAAAAATTAATCTTAAACTATGTCTATTTTGAGACCAAGCATATTAACGTACTCAGTACTAAATTCATATTTAAAAATACAAACAAAAAATTCCGTTCATGCCTCTTTGACAGGAGGCTTGGATACGGACAGAAGGGGTGTTTCTGAATGTCATCCGCCAAAATCGGCAAATGGCATCAAGCTCCAACACCCGACTGATCAGAGACAGACTGATCAGAGAAAAAATGAAAGGAATCAATAGCGTAGTTCGCACTTTTCTATGCAGATCTAAAATTTCATTGTACACTCCTTTGATTTTTATCTTACTCAGCATATATACAGATACTGGCATGTCAACATATTGCTGAGCTTTGACAGACAGTTTTTGATGTGGGAAACACAACTGCCATTGACCACAACTGTCACGACAGCTCTCCCTGTCCAGGGAAGAACAGATGAATCGTCTGCAAACAGATGGAACGACGAGGATTAAGGGAGGGAAATCCGGGAAGCGGGAATTCGGGAAAAAAATCCGAGGCAATTTTTCGGGACGCGATAGCTCAAAAGCAACAGCGAGCGCGGGACGGTTTTTATCGTTTGGCGAGATGCAAATTTTTATGGTGTAATTGGATTTGAAGGCTGTTCTGGGTGAAGGAAATGGGGGTGTTTGGAACAAACGGAAAAAGCCGGCTTTATTTGGGAAAATGTTGGCTTCGAGCCTAACGCCTTTTGCGCTTTTCGTTGAAACAATCCCGCGTCAGATGTTGGTAATGGAATAAAGATGTATACGTCTGTATGAACCCTTCATTGTGTTTTAATAGAGTAGATAAAATAAACTGAGCTAACGTGTGTGTCTGTATAGCAGCATAATGTCCTCAAACAAACAGGATTTTTCAGGTTACAAATTAGTTTTTCCATTTAAAAAAGCTACACTGAACCATCTTTTTGTGCAACTTTTGACTAAAGTTCAAAAATAAATATAAAATTGTGCGCATGTTGTGCCTTGATTTATATGAAATTCTGATTCAACAGATTTATTTCATTACAAAAGGAAGTGGCAGATATGCCAACACTTTTTAGATTGGATGTGTAAACGGGATGTTCATTTTTGTATAGAGTGTTTTCAGGTGACGTCACAACCGGTTATTTTCTTTTAACTGTGTACCTTCTGTAGGGCTTTTAACTCTTGTTAAGGCCGTTGTTTATCTGTTGCTAAGGCGGTTTTTAGGTATGGGATCACGTGATTGCAAATGCTGCAATAGAAGAATTCCACGGCTGGTCATTTTCTGTAACTGTTAACCTCTGTAGGGCAAAAAACTGTAACATCTTCTGTTGCTAAGGTCGTTGTTAGGTCCGAGTCATGTGATTGAAAATGCTCTATTGTTTTGGATTTTGTGAATGACCAAGTTTCTTACATAAATATTTGACATCGCTTACAGGAGCGGTTTATATCAACACATCAGCTATGCAGGGTAAGTATGTTGGAGAAATAGTAAGAAGTTCTACAGAGAAAATTCTAGATTGAAAAACTGTAGGTTTCATTTCATATGCCATAGCACATTTGCAAGAAAGCACCCTCACACATTGCATATTTCAAAGCTTCATACTTTGCTAAAAATTACTTTCACTTTTTATATATTTCTATGACAATCAGTTTTCTAGTTCCGTCACAGTATTCAGAGAGGATAGCAAGTGCTACTCACCTTGGCTGTTGTTCGGGGGACTGGAACCCCTATACCAAGACAGAGAGGGTCTTCAACCTGCTCAGCAAATGCCTCACTCTCCTCTTCACTCTCATCACGATCTAATCCTTCGAAAGAAAAAAAAAACAGTCTTCAAGTAACAGTACAGTTGTACAGTTACGGTAGTTTGCAATTAATGATTAATTGTTAAAACTAATAAAATCATATTAAAACATAAATATAACTAAAAAACTCACAGTAAAGTGTCTGATAGAATTTTATAACAGAAACTCATCTTTATTAGCAAAGTATATTAATGCTATTCCTTTCCTTTTTCAGAAGTTTAGCAAAAGAAACCTGATGAGCTATCATTTCCCCTCCCTATTTTAAATTATTGAACTGTGAATTTTTGCATAGTTTTAAATTACAATGATTGAACAAACTTTGCGGAATAGATGATAAATCTTTGAATTTAAATGATCTTATTAGTTTGATTCCCGGAACGCAATGGTAAGGCGTGAATAAATATCAAACAAAAAGTATCGCCATTTAACTTAAGTTTTGATCATTTCTTATTTTCTCACTTTATCCCCGTTTAGATAATACCATATTCTGATTATTTCCTAAACTTTTTTTTCTTAAATTTCAATTTAAACAATAATGCATAACAGTCACCTTATTTAAAAATTAAAATTTAAACTCCCCAATTCATCTTAAACTCCAAAGAATTTTCTCTTTTCTTCATAAGCACCAAATTTAGAATACAGTAGGGCAGATGAATTTCACATTTAGATAAATCGTCCATTTTCCATCAACTATTACGGCAAAATATTCCTTAATATTTCCATAACTTTCATTAAACTTTTATAAAATATAAAAAGAACATTAAGTTTAAAATTACTTGGTTGGTTTTTTTTCTGCTGAATTTACATAAATTATCGGAATTAACAATTTAAATTATAAATTATGCTAGTTTCTCCGTTCATTTGGTTTTTCATGCCATGGAAAGAATAGTCCAAAACCTATTATATGATTTAAAACTTTAAACACTCTAATTTTCATTTTCTTTAGAATAACAAAACTCTGCTCATTTTAGAATCGCCTTGTAGGATACTAATTTGAATTTCATGAATATATTTTATCCAAGCACCTCCCATTACACAAGTTTGCTTTCCTATCACATCAGTATTCCCTGAGTTATTTGCAAATGCAATTGTTTTCGAAACTATCGCCACTGACGGCGGCTAATCCTACAGAGAGCAACAGTCTCAATCCCACTTGAAAATCAGTTTCCCTTTCCTAGAAACGATGCCAGAGTATAATTTCCTGGACGCAGCGAACAATTACGAAGAATGCAAGGGCACCACTCTAGGAGTCAGTCTAGGAGTTTTAGTAATAAATTTAGCAAAAAAAAATAGTTGGTCGATGAGAGGAAAGTAAATGAAATATTTCTGAGATAGTTTATGTTTAGCATGTCAGTGTAATGTCCAATTTATACCTGTCAGAAAAGAGTTCTATTTCTTTTCGTTTAGCTTCAAAAAACCCTTTGAAATGTCTTAATACTAATAGAAATAGAAGGAAAAGGTCTTTTAAATACTAATTCGAATAATTAATAACGCTCTTTTAGGTTCCAGTGAATAAAAATCTTTATACTTGCTGGACTTACTTAGATCGTTTCTAAGCCTAGTTCTGTTAACCTTATTACATGATGCTACTCTAGCATGCCTTGATTGGAAATCTCTACTAGTATGATGCCTATCATCGTAAAAATTGGGCCTGTTTCCTTTTTTCTGGAAACGATGCCTATTCTAAAGAATTACGAATAATGTAATGGTGTCTCTTTTAATCAGTTAAGGAGTTACAAATCCATTTGGTCGATTTGAGGAACAAGGGAGTTATTCAAAATGACAAGTCCAAAACATTGAGATATACAGGAATTTGGGTTTCTTTTTAAGATCCTTTATCTTGTGTGTTAATTGTCTTCTTAGTCAAAATATCAATAATTAGCCTGTAAGAGCCACCCACAAAATATCTTCAACACACACAAGCATCGTTACAAAAAATTGATACTTCTTACATTAAAAAAATTCAGTTTTTGAATTTGTTTACTCAATTTCTAAACGTTGGAAGATTCACTAATTATTCGAAGAAAATTTTTCCGACCTGAAGGCAATTTTTCGCGAAGCAGTTTAATGAGATGAGACTCTTACAGTAATTGTTTGGTCTTAAATTTTTTTTTAAACCCATTCCACAACTAACCAAAAATATTTTTAGTGAGTCTTCTCTCTTTTACCTTGCTGCCATTTCATAAATACATACTTTTTCTTTTTTTTTTATCATACAATATTTCAGAACAGAAAATGCTGCAAAAATTAACCCGTGGGTCTGGCAACAAATCCCCGATGCAGCCGGAAGTAATTAAAGCCGCTTTATCGACTCCCAGAGAGAGGGCGCTGCGAACAAGCCCACAGTTTGATTGCGTAATGAGCGCCAGGATTTTGATTACGCGCTGTGGCAACAGCTCTCGACGCCAGGTCCGCAACATCTGCTCGATGAATGTAATCCAATTTATGGGCACCTTGTGATGAGGAAACAGTTTTAATGAATGAGGAGAATTTTGTGAATTTTCGCCAAGTTGCTGGAGCATCATCCCTGGCGAAAGATGCATCCAATGTGATTAAAATAGGTTAAGTATGAGATTATAGTGGAGTAGCTGTTGCCAGTTTATTAAAGGGGGGTTCCTTTGAAAAGTTATTGGAAGTTAGACGAGAGGGGCTGTCTTAGTTTCGTTAACAGAATTGACAGAAATTTGTAGCGTTAACAGATCAGGTTTTGGAAGTTTCGAAATTGAATTTATGTAACCACGTCTTTATTCTATATAGGTGGCGATGGTTGGGAACCGTAGAACTTGCTTGGGGTGAAATATGTGATAAATATAGTCATTTTATGTAAGCTAGTACGTAAGATATGAATTTCAAAACTGAATGATTGGAAAATTTTTACCAACCTAATAAACAGTAAACATTTACATGTTTTTATACTAATTTATTAAATGTTTACTTTAAACACTTATAAAGTCTTTAAGAATTCATATTTCTTTTAATTTTTTGAAAACAGCCAGGAGGACATATTATTCTTTAAAGCTAAATTTACAAAAAATAAATTAAAATATATTTAACTTTTGATTAATTTGAAAATGAGCGAAGTTCTTTTTTTACCTTTTTTTATACCAATTTTTACCCTAAATTTGTGAAAAAAAAAATTATAAATTTTTATGTGTAATTTCTAATTTATGCCTAACTAATGATATAATAGAGAAGCAATTAAGTTTTTACTAACATTTAAATAAAAGTACCTCAAAGGTATACGGATACCTTAAAAGAAAAGAAAGTAGCTAAAGTGTTTTGAAATCAATTTTACGTATGGAATCAATATGCTGATTTAGGTATAATGCTTATAATCATAGACCGTTCAATCATGTTAAATTGTGTACCTTTCCAAAGTACATACCAAGTACTACCTTCCTAATAGGATTTTAGTAAAAAATTATTTAAAAAACACCTATTTAATAAGAAAAATTGAAAGGTTTTATTTTACGTTCAACCATATAACTGAGGTGGACTTTATTTAAAACACCTCATTATATTAAAAGCATTCAAATAGAATATAACATATTTACTAGATTGCAAGATTTGAAACTGAGGGGGGGAAATATTTGGGTGTACAACTTTAAAATAAGATATTTCACAATCAATTTAGTAATTTTTTAAATGTGTCATTCCAAGTATTAAAATGATACAAAATGCATTTCAAAAAACTTTACAGTGACAGATACACAAAGAACATCAATTTCTAATTACACTTTCTTGAGACCAATAGCTTTACTTATAAGACATTTCCACTTTTTCATATTTTGAAAATGCACAAAACATAATAAGCACTAATTAGTTATTTTATATTGCATGTTTCCAAATTCATATCTATATGTAGATAATCTGTCAGCTGAATTATTTTTTAATGAACTTGAACTGAATCTTATTTTTTATTGAAACTATATAAAATCTATCCACACTACCATGGTTGCAGTTTTATCACCTCTAACGACCTACAAAATAGTTAATACTTAAAAGCATTTAATCAAAATCTTCCTTAATGATCATAACCATAGCTCTTTTAATACAACACAACCACTTTCCAAACCACAACCCACCAACAAGGACAACCCATCCAGACATGTTAATTCCCATCCTCCTAATAACATTATCCCTCCAAACCAAATTTTCTAATTCGAATTCCTCGACCCTAAATAGAATTTACGGAGACTTTTAAGCAAGCAACAAACGCTTCACGCAAGCATAGTAATTACACTCTTCAAAATAAAAAAAAATATTCCCCCGAACCCCGAAACGGGAACACGAAGAGGGGTGGTTCCAGAAGCCAAAACGTTCCGCCGAGAGCTCCAGAAGAAGCATCCTGGCTCCTCGCATGCAAATAACGGGCAATTAATCACTGGTGAAAGCGAGGCGAACAAAGGGGATAATAGGGCGCCCAGGAAACAAGAAACGATGTTGTGAATAATAAAGTTAATGAATAATTAAGGGCCATCAGGAGGAAGTGTGTTTCCCGGTCGCGTCTTTGCACAAAGATGTTGCTGCGTTGTTCTTGTCTGATGGGCTTGGTTTTCAAGGTTGCTGTTGCGTTAAGTGACTCGAGCGGTTGTAAAGGCAGTGTGTTTTAGCATTTATTTGATCGTTTTGTTGAAATCACAATGGCACACAAACTACGCCCCCCCTCATGTAGTTCACATTGTATTATTTATCCTACCAAAAAATGTTAGATAATTTCCAGGTATTTGCTCAAGACTGATAGGTAGCCATTTTCAAGGTTACTTAATTGAAAATATAGAGAAATGCTTTCAAACTAGAGCTTCAACTGATAAATATCAAATGGCCTCCAAAATTTAAACAACTAATTTCTAATAGAACAGCATTTGATTCCTTCCTTAAGTTTACAAATAATATAGCCCTCTGAAGACCTCTTATGCCTCCAACCTAAGCCTAGATATCTCCTGGAAATTTAAACCTATAATTTTATATGTATTGTGTCGTTTTTATCGTTTCAAATTTTGGCTACTTACATCTGTAAGCCCCGTGTGATACTAAGTGGTACATGGGGAAATTTGCTTGTTTTAATAAAAAAAAAGGAAAATAGGCTTTTTAACAGTTAAATAAATACTTGAGTTTGTTTTAATTATCCTCAAATATCCGATTTCTTAAGAAAATCTTTACTTTGAAGTTTTAAATCTCTGAATACTAGCAAGTTTTATGAAGTATGCAAGATATGTAGTTGAAACTACTCTGATTCCATTTAGGTTTTCTGTTTTCAAGATTTCGATAGTTATAACCACTCTAGAAATATTATAAAATGAAGCAACCGCAATTTTGAAATCCTACAAATATGTTCCATTTATAACAATGGACAAATAATTTGAGCAACCGGATATCCACAGTTACCTACCTGAAGTGCAATATGAACAAAAGCGAAACTACTATATGAGGTGAACGCAAGTTCAAATAAAGTTTTGGATCACAATGAGGTAGGTCTTGTAGGGCAAGGCTTATATCATATCGCTTTATTTTTTCTGAATTTGGTTCTTGGCTATTCTATTTTGGAGTTTAAACAAGGTCTAGGAAATAGTAGTTCACCAGCGAAGGAAAGTTTTAATGAGATTTTAAGCCTTATTTCATTGCATATAATCAATTTTATGGGTTGGCAACAGAGAAATACAGGTTGTTTACTTGCATACTCGATACCCAGCAGCAAAAACTGTCTTATTTTTCCCAATAAATACGCCAATCGGTTACCTGAGAAATACTTCAATACCAATATCAATTCAAAATTGTTTCGACGTTTTTTCAAAAGCAAGAATAATAAAAAAAACCCTCCCTCGTATATTATCGAAAACCTAACAATTTCGGAGCAAGCCAAAGAAACACCTTATCTCGAAAAGTCGGAACGTCTCCAGACCTTCTCGAGAAAAGAACCAACCAAAACTTACACAGGAAATCTGGCCAATGTGGGACAAAAAGATAAAGTCCGTCCCAAAGGGAGAGAACGCATGCGGGCATGAAGGACCAGGGCTTAGCCCCCTGATCCCGAAGAAGACCCGTAACACCGGGATGACGTCAGAGGAAGGAAATAAACAAAGGGAAGATTAAGGAGGAAAGGAACACAATTAGCACTATCGATTGAGGGGGGGGAGGTCGATGCTTTCGCAGCTCCTTCCTTGAATGCACGAGGAGAGATTGGTTAGTGGGGATTGCGCTGATGAAGTTTTTATCGGGTGTTGAGAGGGAGAAAAGATAACGGAACGGAGATTGGAAGGTATTGTTTTGGATGTTGGTGGGTGACGTCTTTAAGCCGAATGGTGATGGCGGTGGATGCGGGAGAAGTCAAGATGGGATTTTTTATGGAGGAAGGAATGGTTTACTTGATGGGTAGGGATTTAGGGAGTGAGGGGATACACTACCACATGTTTGTCTTATAATTCAGGAATATATTTTTTTATGGAAAGATTTAATTTCCAAACATTTACTTATTATAAAGCATTAAATGTTCGTAATCATGAGCATGAGTAAGCACATGGTTAGTAACTAATCGTTAAACTGCTAGTAATACTTTTTTAAGTATAACAAGTATTTAAAAAATTATTAATTGGCCTAATCCATAAAGTAGCTACATTCTTTAAACCTTTTTATCTTTTTGATCCCTAGAAAACTGCCGACGAAAATACTTAACTTATTATATTTTATAAGCCATTAAAACAAAATTAGTCCCTTAAAACTTGTAAACGTAATGTTGATTCACCATACATATTTTTAAAGTATATTTAAAGTGAACAATAAACTTTGAAAATTTCCATAACTCTTAAACTGGGACTCAAACGAGGAAATTTTTCATTCTCGTTTTAAATTAATTAACTAGCTACAACTGGATTCATGTTATGATTAGTATTTAGTATTAATAAATAGCACCAATGTCATGTTTCTAAAATTTAAATATACGGGGAAACAGCACTTAATATTGCATCTTTCTATTCATATACTAAAACGATGGTATATAGAGAACATACTCTGAATTAGATTGATTCCTAAATAATAAATGCTTATAAATAAATTTATGAACAATTCCCTGCAATTATTTAACTCTCTTTAAATCATTACAATTTACGTTAATTGAAAATATTTATCAATTACATTAAAATTTATCAAACTCCTTGAAAAATTAACTTAATTAAGTAACTTAATTAACACTTAAATTTTATTTATGAGAACCAATCAATATAATAGCTTCCCCTAGTTTGATACGAAGCAAAGTGTGGGAGTTTTGAAAGAAACTATAAAGCTACATACTAATGGTCAGTCAAAGTCTCGTGAAGTTCTCAAAGTTCGTCCCCAAGAGCACGTGATATGAAAAGAGGAAAGTTTCTGATACAAGTGAATTATGAATTCGCATAGAAATAAAGAAAGGGTTTTCGGTTTGAATATCTCCTATCGAAATTTAGAAATAAGAATAAAGAACACAGAACTATGGGGTTGTGTGAAACATCACCGCAGCAATAAAAACATTAATATCCTTTTCGTTAAACCTAATATTAAAGTATACAAAACCAAAACGCGGAATTAATACCTAAAATACCGACTTCGCCCATCATTTACACAAGTATTCCAGTAATCACAAAACTGATACTCTTCGCAACAATTTTATTTATCTCTTCAATAATTACAAGCATAAAAACACAATTCTTAAAGAGCCAATTCGATTTCCATTTGAGTTTTTTTTCCATTCCTAATCCAATCCACGATAATTTCAGTCCACTTCCTTCTCATTCCGTCGCTCGTCAAAGTCCACGCACCCCCAAAACCCTTAATGCCTTTTCCAAACACGGCCGAAACAGAGAAAAATGGCCGTCCCAGACCACCCTAATCACAAAAAATAACAGCGGAGAAGGCCAACTCTAGCGCCCTACCTTCTTTATTATTTACACGGCCTCTGTATGAATCAAGCCAAGAAAATGAAAAACTTCTCCTCAACAATCTCCAATTCTTCCATGCTGGAAACGGCCGTAGCAGTTTATCTTTTATTTAGTCCCCCTGGCTAGACCCGGTACCACAGGGAGGTCCATCGCTTTATTACTTGCTGCATGCTGGCAGAGCCCTCTGTCGGCCTCTAACTCTTTTTTTTTGGGAGGGGGTCCCTAGGGGCCCTAACCGTCCATGGAAGTATCGTGGAAAAGGATAAAATGGAACGGTCTTAGCTGGCTGGTACTAAAATGCCTGAGTCAGGTCTTTATTCTGTGGATTCATGAAATACTATTTAAAATGATATCCCAGGTAATATATTATGGCTATGAAAATTATGGAATGTAGGGTTTGTAATTATCATCTTAAACAATAAAAATTTACAAGTCAAAAAATATTTCCAACCCATTTTAGTTCTAGATTGGTAGAGTAGGCAACGAAATAAATAGAGTTTAAAACAAAACAGTATGAAAACTATGAAAATATCTCTTCGAATATTGCATTAAATTATATAAGTTAATTTCCACCTTTTTATAACAAGTGAGCAATTTGACAATATGTTCAAAGATCCCCAGTTTGACGGGAAAATAAATTGGAACAATTTACAGTTCAATTTTACCTTTTAATTCATGGTGTTTATAACACAAGGAATTAACTTAGGTTGTTCAAACTAAATAAGTACTCCAATCCAATTAATACGCAGGAAGTAACTGAAGTGTTCTACAATAGAATGTTTAGCAAGGACACAAAACACTCTTTCTATCCCATGGAAACAAAGCTAACAATTCACCCACTTCAATTCTAATTCACAGTAGAAGTTTGCAAATTCCAAAGAGAGTTCAGATGTTTGTATCCCTGTTACCCTCTGATTAATTAACGGAATAAAAATGAGGATCATCTCTTCTATGTTCTAACTTATCTCAATGACGAAATCGAAATCTTGAATATAAATGAGGAATTCTCCCGTGAAATAAATCATCTTCAACTCCATTCGAATAAACAGAACCTAAATCAAAAATACGATTCTTTTACGATCTAAAGCATTATTTTCGTTTTCGCCTCACAAAGCTGTTAAGAGTTTTCTTGTTTTGAGATAAGTTTCGTCTGCATTTTAAATTATCGCTTGGCGGCTCTTGAAAATGTGAGATTAAAATTAACCGCGCCATGTTTTACACGAAAGTTCTAGAGCTCCGTGAGTTATTCGAAAGAAATCTATCGAGAAACTCCGAGAGAGAAAAAAGTAATTCCCCCGATTAATTTATTTTCGCCCGAGAAGAAATTTAATTAAAATATTCTTCTCGGGCGTTTTTCATATCGCCGGAATTAAAAACATGGTTCTCGTATACAGACGATAGACAAAAAAGCCCGGGAAATGTCATAAAAACAAAACATTTATTTTAATTACATTTAATAAATCAGAAAAATCCCATCGACTGCATTAATGGAGAAAAAGTACAACGGTTCTTATCCTTCGTTAAAGGTATTCAAGTTGAAGAAGAGTGGTTTTCCTTTTAATAAAAATCAAGGAGAAGGAAAATAATTTATCTTGATTATTCACAATGACTGTACAAAAAAAACATGATGGATCAAACTTTTCGGGAAAAAAATTTCTTAAAAAAGCATTTCATTTCTGCATTATTTCTGTTGTTTGAGCAGTTTATTGTATAATAGGGTTATCGTTTTTCCCACCCTTTGCTAGGATTGTGTTGCCATCAATTAAAGAGAAATCTTTAATTATTAATTTTTTAATAGTAAGGTGAAAAGTAAATTCAAAGGGAGTTTTTTACAGTGAGTAATGACTCTTGCTTATAAAGGAATTAGCGGTAAAAGTAGAAATTTAAATAAACCATTTATCTTTTTTTACCAATCTAATCATTTTTATCGAACAACTTAATCTTAATACCATTTTTCTTTTACGCATTTTACAGGTTTTTAAATGGTAACTTGAGCATTTAATTGGTAATTTCTTTTTGGATTTAGATTTAAGACTTCTCTAGATTTTTTGAGACGGCTAAGTTATTTTTTTATTCATTTAAATATCTTAATACATTAAGAGCATGTCATAGTTAAAAAACTTTGTGTAATTTAAGAAATATTTTAGTCCATCCAATCTGTTTTACATAAAAGCAATTTTCAACCACAACCATCAAGATATTGCATGAAATTTAAAATTATAAATATTTGGACAATTTAACCGTCTGGAAAACATAATCTTAAGAGGATATTAAAGAGATAAAATTATAAATAATGTGTATATTTTTTACAAATTTTACTAACACCATTATTCTTAAATGGTTTAAATTATAAAAATCGTTAATAACAAGGCCTACTCAACATAAGAAAATATCTAATATTAATCATTCTGATTCTATTTAAATTTGCGAAAAAATTAGCTATACAAACAGTAAGAATTTCTTTAAATAATCATCTTATTTTAATAAGGTAGGAAAATCATTTAAAATGTTTTTAAATTTGAAATTTCAAAAATTGATGCCTAAGAATTAAATTATTAAAAGGATTATAAAGATTGGGGGTTTTTTTGTAGATTTTCATTATAGAAAATGCTTTTGTATCGAAATAAAAGTTAAACGACCTTGTATTCACTTTTTATTCAGTTTAAAAATTCAGAACTGTAATAAATTAAACTGTAATTACAGTGGAAATCAGGAAAATATTAACTAATTAATAAATAACTAGTATAGCCTAATTAATATATAATTATAGCAATTAATAAGTAATAAATTTAACAAAATTTTAGTATTTTAGTTACCATTGTTTTATTCACCAATGATTGTCTCAATATTTTTTTTTAACAACTCACAAGAATTGGAAATCTGTGAACTCATGGACGAGCTGTGGCTTCTTTGGGATGTATTTGCAATTGTCTCTTTTCTTTTCTTCTTTTAATTCTGTGTAAACCTTTGTGAATCTATGTTTTAAATTTTGTAATTTTTTTTGTTAATAAATTGATTGATTGATATTTTGTTCTACATAATTTACACTGTGATACCTTTAAAAAATATATACGAAATCACTATTATAAAAAGTCCTTAGTAGTTTTCTCAATTTATGAGGATTTGCAAAACTTTTGACCGAGAAAAGTCCTTTCACTATAATAACATTATCTGCATGCGCTCTTTTTCCGCATGATTTCAGACATAAGAGTCCTCAAGTTTACAAAGTTTTATAAGAGAACCTTTCACCTCTTCAGAACTCTTTCACTTGTTGAATGAGATTAGATGCTCTTTTTCACTTCCCCTCAGCTTTTAAATATCATTCAGCCAGATAAGCTCTTAAAACCAAAAGTAGCGGAGTCCCTTCAAAAACATTCCGCAGGTCCACTTAAAAAGAAGTCAAACAGCACACAACTTCTCGAAAACGCTCTGAAGAACTTTCCAAAGATTAATTTGGCGAACAGGTAAACCACTTTGTCAAGTAAGGCACGAAAGCACTATCTCTGAATTCCTCTCGAAACTAAAAAATCACTATTCTCAACATAACGAAAGTTCAACGTTGTTGAATTCGTCTGGGGGGAGTTTATCTCGACGAACAACAAAGAAAAATCAAAAGGGTATTTTAATTGTAGTGATTTATCTTTTCGCTGCGTCGTAAGAGGAAACTGAATTGGAAGTAAAGGAAAAAAACTCTGCACCCATAAGAGCAATTACATCGATTCGTCGTTCCCTGGCACTCGTTTTTAATGTTGTTTACTTTGAGGTGGCAATCATTAAAACGCATTTTAAACTCTGGAGGATTTTCGCGAGTCTTTTGTTGAGTTTTTTTTTCTTTCCGATGAATGGCAACGGTCGTGTCGTCGAAAAATGCCGCCCGATGTACTCTGGGAAGGTTGCAGCTGTTGCTCAAGATTTTTATAAAATGGCGCGCTTGTTTTAAAACATCGAATAATGGAACACAGTTCGCGCCATTTTTAAAGTTTTCTGAGTGTGGAAAGTTCAGTGGTGTTTTCAAAACTAAATTTTTAAAATGGCTGATAAGCACCAGGAGATTATTTTTCAATAATTTGGAAGCACTTTTGTGTACTTAATAAGCAATTTTTGAGAGAAAAATCAAAAACCAATACCTTTGAAGTTTTAGTTTGTAATTTTGTAACTGCTTGAGACTAGAGGATGCATAAATCTTGGGAATTATTAGCATATTTAAAACTATTTCTTTTTTTTTTTGTCAGATTAAATCTTGAAAAATGATTATTTCATGGTAAAGTATTTAAATTGCTTAATTTTTAGTAACTCACATAAACTTTTAGAATAAATAAGATATTAATAGGTACATTTATTCATTCTATCATCAATGACAATGTTCTTTCAAAGCTTAATTACCCTTTTATTTCTGTTTCTAATTCTCAATTTAATGACAAAATTTAAGAAATATGTTTATTTAAATAGTTAAATTTTATTTAATTGCAAGTTTAACTCTATAAAAATACACAGAATTAACATTATTTTCAAGTATTATGTAATTGATTAGAGATTTTAAGTACAATGATTTAAAAGAAGAAATCAATAAAGTTACTGCAGCAAAATCATGTTTCTATCTGTTTATAGTCGAGAAGCCACTTTTAAAGGGAAACTGCCTGTAAAACTGGTTTTTCCTACCTATGCCACATAAAGCGAAAAAACCAACATTCAAAAGTGACTGGGTGAAATGGTTGATCCTTGAATCCTTTTTTCATACTTTGATATGTTACTAACATATATTTAATAATTATATTTATAAATTAATTTTGGTTTGTAAATGAAATTCAAAAAATATAAGACATTTAATGAGAAAAATGGTATTTTTTCTGCTTACAATGAAAGGGTGAAACATAACAGTGAAGTAACATTAAATTTTTAAGATAGTGTACATAAAATTGTCTTAACATTTGCCTTGAAAAAAGTTTAACAGATTATGATTTCTTATGAAACATTATTAGGAAAATTCAAATGGAGGTTTGATACTCTTATTACAGTTTTGTTGTTTATGTTTACTTTCAAAAGTTTTCACATGTGTGATAACTTTTGTTCTTGTCATATAAGTTTGTTCATTAGGAATTTATTCATTATTTCCTTCATTGAAAGGTGGGATATTTTTTCTCAAAAAACATCGAATTTATTCCAGGAATTTTTACATTCCTCAGTTAAGATTTTCCGAAACTTATTCCTCCATTTACTCGAGAACTCCAAGAAATCACTACACTTTCTGCAAGCAGCAGCATTCAAATTCTATTTCCGAAAGAATTCTTCACAGAAGTCACCTTTCCCACTGAAATACCCCATTCGAAGACGAGTGCAAGCTTTTGAGTAAACACGTTTTCCGAAGCTGAAAGCGAAACAGAGGATGAATTTTTAATTTTCCAGTCGAGTTCTTCCAGGTATGAGGCGGGTTTATCGACTACTTCGCTGAGTGAGACGCTGTCTGAGGTATATGGAGAGCGATATGAACTGGTATTTCTCGAGCGCATGAATTTTGAATAGATTTGAATGTTATTTTGATGTTTTTTGGCATTTTGTATGAACTTGCATGATGATAAAATTTATTTTATGTCTGTATAAAGTAAACAATTTTTTTTTCAATGTAAACACTTTTAAAATAATTTGACTTAAAATGTATGAACTGCGCAATGGAAATCTTCCAAAAAAATAGTAGACCTGATATCAAATACTATTTGGATTAAAATTTTTATTTCCTAGCTCATTGAAAAGCATGAAGGATTTTTAAACTTTTTCTAGAGTTTTTCTATTACATTTGAAAGTTTTATATCTTTTGTAGCAAGGTTTAAAATCGTGCATCAAATGTGTTACAGGAACTTCATAAATTTTAAACCGAATTCCTAAAAACATTTATATATTTATTAAGAATAGCGTTTTTATAAATAAAGTGTAAAAATTACTCATTTACTTATGCAATAAAGTGTGGTTGATTAACCTTCATGATCTAAGGAAGTAGGGTCCCTGAAGTTGATGTATACGTGACCTCAAATAGAGGCGTACAAAATAGGGATATTGAGTTTTGTTCTTCTAAAACTTAGAAATGCTTCTTTTTTACCCCTGGAAAAACTACTACTACTACCTCATATCTATGCCAGTCAGCCTTCTAGTTAAGTTTTAAAGTCTTTCCATGCTAGTGACTTGCATGGTGTAAACAGGAATTGGGTTCAGAAATCTTGTAACAACTTGATTACAGCAAATACGAACATCTTACTTTCTATTAACTTCAACTATCATCATTTAAAAATTGTACAAAATTATAATTGAACGAATGATTATCATTCATTTTACATTATTCTAATATGCTACTTTTTATTTCCACATTTCGGCTTTTTTTTAAACTCAAACCGGTGTGACCATCAGTTTCCTGTCAACTAACACTTTCATTATAGCTATTGTTATCTGTTTAATTTCGTTAACTCTCACTTCGAAAATCTCCAAGACATTTTAAGCACCTTAAAACAAAAATATTGCCAGTTTTATACGGTTAGTATCAATATAACAGAACATTTCAATACGTTAATTTGCAATTTTTGGAGATATTTCTAATATTTGGTGTACAAAACAGTTTGTCGATTGATTTACCCTGTTATCGAATAAATTGAGTCACGGTGGATACCAATGGCTAAGCTGAGGATGTGGAGCACTAACCTGGTTGTCTTAAGGTTGTCTCATTGTAATTATGCCCTTCCAAACAAGCACTTTATACGATATAGTTCCAGTCAACTTACTTCATTAGAAGCGTTTGTAAATAAGCCTAACGATTCTTTTACGGCCAAATAGAATATATTCAATAAGATTTTGGTTGAAAAAAAATTCATAAGTCTTAAAACTTTGCATTAACTTCTATGCCTGTCTGTGTCACATAGTTACCTATAAGCCACGCAATGCTCTTCCCTAACGGAGCTTTAGAAAACCCCTCCTAGGAGGTGTCGACGATTCCGAAATTAAAAAGAAGATTCGATCGCACCGGAAATTTAGCTCCCCATCCTCCCTTCAATCGCATCACTTCACTTCGCTTCCCCTTCACAAGACATCGTTTGCTGGCCTTTTATTGGCGGCTCGATATCGCGCGCTAATTAGTTGTCTTTCGAGTCGTCGTCATAGCAACGGACCGGCTTTTTTACGACTGCAGGGGTGTGAGGAATCGCGATGGATGTTCCTTCGCCGTCTTTTGTTCGAAGGCGTTAAATGTCAGTATTTTTTTTTTGTTCGTAAAGGGACGTTCTTCCCAGAATAGGCACCTCTCTGTAAATATTATTCCCGGTTATAAATAAGCAGAGGCAATGTCGCTTTATTGGACTTGGATAGCGTTGAGAAGAGGAGGTGGCTTTATCTTGGGCAGTAATAGAGAGGGTTTTCTTTTGTGATGGGAATGATGATAGAGTCCTTTGTATGAGAAAATATTGTTTTGATGTCCACGTAAAATGACTGCAAGTATTTGTTTATGTTGTGATGTATGTAATGTATGATAATGTTGTGATATAGGTAATTTTAGAGTAGTTATGTTGTACATAAAGACATTTTTAATTAAATTATTAGAATATATTTGATTTTAAAATAGTAAAAGTTAAAGTCTTACTTTTAAAGGGATTTCAATAAAAGATGAGATTAATATCTTCTTTATAAATCGTTAAATAGGGTAATGGTAATTGCTATTATCTACTCTAAAATGTGTTTTAAAAAGAGATAATACAGATAGCTAAATAAATAAAACAAAAACAATATCCTTAAATTGGCAAAAATGACTTCTAATAAGAAGTTAATATAATAGATACTGTTTTAAAATATCACTATGCTGCCCTAACCTAATGTCATTTGGTTAATCTTTTTAAAAAAAACTTTTGGAAAGTTTATCGAAATTATTCTTATTCTCTAAATCTTTTATAATTTGTCTAAAATTTGAAATTTTAGTTAAATAAACGGGTTTTACCAACTTCTTAATTTATTGTTGTGAAACGTTATTTTATGAAAACAAAAAATTGAAATCCCTTCAAACTAAAAAGCACCCTTTTACTTCAAATTTTTAAAAAATATTCCATTTTAACACAGTTTTCCCAACCTTATCTATTTCAAAGCCTAAACTCCAAACCGTCCCTCTAAATTCCCAGCTAACCACCCTTTTTCCGCCCCGCCAAACTTCCCGACAGCTACACAATGTCCATCACACGCCATACCATTCAAGCCCAGTCGCCAACAATTAAACGGATTGTGCCGAAGGGGCAGGGAATATATTTAGACACAATCGGCTGCATCCACCCTTAATTAACAGGACTGCCCCTTTGGCACGTTCCCCTTGGGCCCCTCATGATGAGTCGCCCAATTTACACTCCTGCATGCCTGTGGATGAACGGTGTGCATCTATTGTTGGTCCCATTAAGAGGGGTCTGTGTGAGGGAAGATACATCCTGGTTGTTGTCGTAGTAGGTTTAGAAGGGATGGAGTTTTCAGTAGGAATGCAGTTTTTGCAGTGCTGTTATACTGCGTAGGAGAGTCAGGTTAGATAGAGAGAAAGAAAGAGCGATACACACGTAATACATTTTTTTTTTCAATGTAATGGCTTTTTTTAAATTAAGAGTTGATTGACAAAGTGTTGACGATACGAGTAATTAAACCAGAATGATGTATGGGGGGATCCATTATATAATTTACTAAATACTTCAGAAATGATCAGCTTTGACAGCTGTATTGTTCATAAAGTCTCATTTTTATTCCGAGTTGTCTATTATTTGTTAAAAAGAAAAAAGAGCTCATAGTATTTCCAAATTATTAAATATCGAATTTATAACTCTTTTGTTTGGTTAAAGCACGGCTTACTAGATACTTATACAGGCTAGCCGAGTACGGAAATCATTGCAAATCCAGATGGCAATACTGGACCAACTGGCAAAGCATATCCACAGTGTTGAAGGCGGTGGGTGATATAGGTAGGTCTTGTAGCGCTCCAAGCGGGAAAAGTTGTCAAATGGTTTTCATTGTTTAAAACTCGGCTAGCCTGTATAAGTATCTAGTAAGCCGTAGTTAAAGTATAGATGGATGGAGAACAATGGACTCTAACCGTCTGACGTCACACGGAACCAACACGTGACCTACTGAGCTTGCGGTTGGTTACCACAGATACTACACTAGTAGATCTACTAGTGTAGTATCTGTGGTAACCAATCGCAAGCTCAGTTGTAGGTCACGTGTTGGTTCCGTGAAGTCTCGAACCAGATAGGCGGTTAGAGTCCATTGATACTAATAATCTTAAAAATTGCCCATTTCCTAACAAAACTAAACCACTTATTAGTCTATTTTTTATTATGAATTTTGCAAAGTGTTTTGTTTCTAAAACACAAATATCAAAGGATGCACTCGCTATTCTTATAGCAGCATTCCTAGGAAGAACACAAGTTTTAACGGGAGACCTAGTTAAAAACATTTTCTCAAAATACAAAATAGAGTTAATTAAAGAATTAGCAAATATACTTTAAAAACGCATTAGAACTCAGGCTTACTTATTGACGCTCACAAGCAGAACTCTCAACAATAAAATTTTCTTCTGTTCTGATATTCTATTCTATCTCGCCGTTCCCCTATAACACCAACAATACCTCTCTCAACCAACATTCCTATACAATTAACATTGTAATCAGCATTATCCCACTCCGTATTTTCCACCAAACCAATAATCAAGCATTCTCTCTCCCCCAAGAATTCAGAAGATTCTCCTCCAGAACGTTCCACCGAGCACAGAGCAATTCTCGCCTGCGGAACGAAATACGGACGGGCTAGACACCCCTTCTGAGTGATGGACAGATAAAGCCGAAGGGAGGAAAGGACCATCTAATCCCAGAACGTTCCAAAGGGGAGGGTTCGAACATAATGTTCCGAAGAGAAGAGTGAATCGCACTTCGTTTCACAATAACCTCCTGCAAACGATTCTTAGGAAGTAATATCGAATTCTCGGATAAATCGAGACTTCCAATTTCGTTCGAAATTGCGATCGATTCGTTCCCGGAGTGTTCGAAACGCGGGGTGGGGAGGGGTAGGGGGGGCGGGGTTTAATTCTGTTCCGAATGTTTATTTTCTGGGAATACTGGGAGGACATGGGAAGAAACGTTCGTTATGGAAAGATTGATTTTTGAGATTCGGGTTTTCTAAAAGGGTCGTTGGAATATATTTGGTCGGGACCGTCGTGCTTTGGAGTTTTGGGTTGTGAAAAGGATTTTGGGAGATGAACGAAAATATGTAGCTATGAATCTCAATTGTTGTGTAGGGAGTAACAGGGATGAAATGTAGATATTTGAGAATCGACCGACATTTTTATTTATGATGGATTCCGAAAAAATATTCCAATATACCCATGTCCTTCTGTGAATCTGAGTAAAGAGGGATTGGTGTGTATGTATTATTTTTCTTGAGGAAGTATGATTGATTTGGCATGAATATAAAAATCCATGGTCTCCGCTATGATATATTATCATTATTTTATTTTTTTAGATTAGAATATTAAAATAATTGCTTTCCAATAGGTATGTAATGTTGTGTCAGTTCTCGGAAAATTGTTGGGGTTTTCATCTACGAGTACATCTGAAGTATTCAACATTCTGGAGTAGGTATTTCGCATAAAAATTTATAAAAAAAAGTATTTCGGAATTCAATAAAATATTCGGTTTTTGAGCATCTTTAGACAGATTCATTACGTTAAAATGGATAAAACTTGAACTATATGATACTACTTGATATTTTTTTATTTCCAATGTAGCAGACAGTATACAGAAGACATAAATGTTTGATTGGCATAACAGAGATTCAAAGACGATAGACACAAAATACAAAATCAACTACTCGATACTATATTAATTTATATTAAATTTTGACTTATACTCCTATAATAGGTAAATTAATTGACATAGATTGAGACGATTGGTAATGGAAAAACTAATAATCTATAAGTTAGATTACAAGATTTTAACTTTCAAGAAATCAAGTATTTGTTTTGTAAAAAAATATTTCGAAATGAAAATACATTACAGAAAAACTTCGCATCATCAACATAATTATTAAAAATAAATAGTTAAATACAACATTTTAAAGTCAAAATTTAATAAATGGCAGTTTCTATAACCTTATAAGGGTTAAAAGTTTTTCTTAATAAAATTATTGCAAAATATTTTATAATTAATGAAACTTACGTATCATTTAAAACCTAAGTTTATCATCAAAAATTAATAATTTTAATAAATTAAATTGAAGCTAAAAATATTAACTATAGCAAAAATATCAATATTAAACTTTAAAAAATACTTCATAAGTTAAAACTTTCCATCACCACAAACTTATCCTCCCACATCGTGAAGCAATCTTTAACTCCCCTCCCCCTCAAAAGCACTACCAACAAACCAGTCCACACACTTTCCTCTGAAACAACTAAGCACCACTCACTCAATCCCCCAAAAATGAAAAAAAAAAACCCCTAACTCCGCACCACCGACACGGGCATCCATCTCCATCCGGCAGCAAAAACCTCCAGCACGACCGAGGAGAAAAATGCCCGGGCGTCTCATCTTTCCTCATAAAACTGCCCGGGGCGACCCATTCCTCACGCCCCTTTCTGCGGATACATCTATCTACAACTACATACATATTCATCTGTGGGATTTATTATTATGGACCGGTTGATGCGGCCTGGAAGAGAGCCAGAGGGGCTTTTTCCTTCCTTTGGGGTGCGGGAGCAGATGTCGGGTTGTGGGGGGGGGGTTTCTGTAGGGTTTTTATATGTAGAAATCGTCTTAAGAAGAAACTTGAACGTTAAAAGTTTGACAGGATTTCACGACTAATTCGTAAAAAAGGACATGTTTTTTCTTTTTTAAGTAGGGGAGTACATACAAGACTACGCAATATACCATAATAAGGTATTTGCATACACTGTAAAAAATTCCCGTAAAATTTACGGTTTTAAACTGGCAGCTGGGTTGGTTGTGAAAAACCGTAAAAATTACTAAGTAAATCCGTAAAAACAACGGCTTTTTACCATTTTAACCCATGATTTTGATTTTTCAAGGTAAAACACCGTTGTTTTTACGGATTTACTCCGTAATTTTTACGGTTTTCCACAACCAACCCAGCTGCCAGTTTAAAACCGTAAATTTTACGGGATTGTTTTTACAGTGTAAGTGAGGGATTTGCTTAATTTTACACTTTTTTGATACGTTATAGTTTAAAACTCTCAAATATCAGAATTTTAAGTTCAAAAATATGTTTTAAATAATTTAAAATTCATTGTACTGCTATTACGTTTTCCTTTTTATTAAAAAACAACAAAAATCTGAAAAATCGTCAAAAATTTGAAATTTAATGACTTAAAAAGCTAATTAGGAATTTTAAAAATAGGGATATATAGAGTACATTTTCATACATAAAAGTATGCGGTAGCGTATTCAAAACTGAAAAATGAATGACCACATAATTATAATTTTGTTTCCAAATGTTCCTTCCAACATTTCAAACGGGTACACTAGTAGTTTATAACTTTCTCCTTCAACATTTAAAGTAGTAATGAACACTTGGACAGAAATCAAAAGGGGACATTCAGTAAAGCACATAAATAAGAAAACGTTTATCGACCAAGCTATTTAATCTATTGTGTCATAAATAAATATTTCTTTCATACTAATATATAGTTTCTTCGATTAACCTTCGATTTGACAACATATCAATATGAAAATGAAGCTAGAAATTCTAATAATAACTCTTAACATTCTATTATGTTGCCTCTCGAGTCAACACAAACAGCCATCGGCATCGAATACACAGGAAGACGGTACCTACATCCACCCATCTGTTATTCCTATTTGTCTCGCCGTCATAAATTATTTTCGCATTCCCGAAGATAATAATAACAACGCCAATAAGAAAAAGAAGTTATCGCGTCCCTCCGTATTCCGAAAACACCCAGAAGACCCGCCCTCGATACGCAATGCACCCCTCCTCGAAAAAACACCTCCCTACTCGAAGAAAAGATCCCCTCCGAGTTATTGAAAGATCTCCATGGATGAAGGGGGGAGAGTAATAAGATCAGATCGCACGTCTATATTTCGCAATCCCTCTATATTAAAAAGATGGGAGAGATTTCGAGGAGATACTATAAGGGGAGACAGTGATAAGGTAAAGGCGTTGTCTGGATGGAGAGGGTGGGAAATTGTGTTTCGTTTCACGTCTTGTTCGAAGCTGATGCCTCTATGATAATCTGGAGGGGAGGTTTAATAATATCCGCGGGTGGAAATGGATGTAAATCGGATGGCGGGTTTTTTAGGTGTTGCGTGCTGCGTAATGAGGTTTTAGTTTTTGAAAGGTTGTGGATGACAGCTTTGAGATAACAGCGTGAGAAATTGAAACAAAAATACTACAGGCATCGAATGTCTGAGCGGGAAATTTTGGTTATTACGCCAAATATTGGCAGTCAAAATAAATTTCACTGCCTTCCCAAGCCCTAAATCCTTCCTTCAGTTTTCTTACCAGTACTTATAATACCCTCCAGAGATATTTTTAACTCCTCTGAGAGGGTATTTCACTCCTTGAAAATCAGAATTACTCTTTAAAAAGCCAGGAGTATTCTAGCCAGGAGTATTTTCACTCTTTGAATTTTTCAAAAAGGTTTAGCTTAAAAAATGCACTGTGCCCCACCGAAATCAAAACGTATACTATATATTTCTACTCAAAATCAGAGGAAAAGAAAATTAGAATTGTAACAGATGTTTAATGTAAAATAAATTATTTTATTTATAATGTTTAATATTTTCTATTAATACTAAACATATTATAATTGTTAAAACTAAAACCCAAAATAGCATCCTTATTTTTTTTTTCAATTTCATTTTGTTCATTAAAAAGTAAGCATTTTTAATATAAAATTTGTCTCTGTGTACGTAGTTTATGCTATTTCCGTATTTCACTCCTCGTAATTGAATTTTCACTCCTCCTGAAAAAGTAAAGGAGTATTTTTACTCCTCCAAAAAAATCCTACTAATAACGCTGATACCCTCAAAAGCATTTTTTGTGCAATATTGTTCTTTAGGTGCACATTAAAGTAGTAGTTATGTTTTAATTGACCGGATGCTTCTATTATCTCTCCATCAATCATTTCTCCACTCTCCCCATCTAGAATATCTCCATTATTGCCCATTTCATAGCTGGTCAAAAGAAATCGTAGTTGTGCTTGAAATGTTTTTGTAACAAAATAGAAGCCATTGTTACTACATTAATTGATTTTTCAAAACCATTTCTGTTTCTTTATGTTAGAGGCTGTATCACACTGAGAAGAGGTTCTGTATTCACACTGTGTCTGAGAAAATTTCTCCAAGTTAGTAATGGTGTATTTATTGGAGCCAGATGTAGAACTGTAGAAAGTTTTGTGTCAGGACAGAAGATTTAAAAAAAAAAAATCCTAAACAATGAATGCTGTAAAATTAAAATATTTTATAGTCTATCGATTTATACAAAGGTTCCTCTTTACGGTGATTTCTAAAAGTCCAAAAAAAATATTGTTGCAGATATATTTTTCTTACATAATTCTATAGGATATATATTATTTTAAAATAAATATTTGGATCACAATGAATCATCATAAAGATACAGAATAAAATGAAAAGTGTGTTTTCGTAAAACATTCAAAACAAAGCCTTTTCATTGCATTTACAAGCATTGGATTTAAGATATACAAATGAAGGGAGTTAACTGTGTGAGCTTAGTGTTCTTTTCAAATTTATAAAAAAGTGAAGAGAAAAGGATGCATTGAAACAAAGTAGCCAAATATTATTCAAATAAATATCAAAAACCAAATAAAACTCCGGAATAATTTGAATTACAAATTTCTCTGTACTATAAATTTTTAAGGGCCCTGAAGCAAACAACGTTCCTAAAAGCGGGGCATTTCTGGTTGATAAAGCAATCTCTTAAAGAGCTTAAAACAGTTCGATTTTGATTTATGTAGGAAAACAAATATGTATTCCAAAAAATAGAATACGATGAATTACACACCAGAAGAAACCTTAAAATGTTTTGGGTTGCCTTTTAAACCCCCTCGGGATCTTTAGAAGGATTTTCCCCATACTTCTTCTTTTCCTTCTAGTATGTATTGACGAATTCGGAACTAAACATGAAAGCGTAAAAGTTTGGCTTGAATAAATATCCCAACTTTTGAAAACCTTTACACGTAATGATTTCCAATCGAAATTTAAAAAGATCCTTTGACTCTAAAGTTCACTCGATATAAGTCGTCCGACAAAAAACCAAAAGGCAGACATGGATGGAACTTTAATCATCCGGTGTGAGCCCCTTTTTCTATGGCCTGAAGTAAACATTGGTATTCCAGACGGAGAAAGGAAAATGTTTCTTTCTATTTCGCGCTGAATGAGGAATGACGTCAAAGGTCCCTTGTTTTGTCAATGGTGACGAATAGGTGACGTCATTTTTTGTTTTATTCCCTGGAGGGTTTAATACATCCTTCAAAGTAAACATGATTTGGAAGTCGTTTTAGCTGGAAAGTAATTATGAATAAAGTTATTTTGTGCGATGGGTTTATTGATTTCTTAATTTTTAATTACGTTTACAAAATGTATTTCAAAATTATCGGAGTTTGTTGGTAGTAATTATGAATATGATTTCCTCTCGTAGTAAGATAGTATCTAAACTTCTACTTTAAGGTTAAGTACGTGTTTACAAGTATTTTAAATTTAAAAATGTAATGGGGGTAAGGAAAATATACTTTTATTCTGCTTTTTAAATTTATGATATTTTAGCATATTGAAAATATCCTCTAATTCAAGAAAAGAGATTGATTTGAGGAATATTTTTGATATTTCTTCATTTATTATTCTGTATACTCTTCGTATTTACTTGAAAAATCGTGCGTTATTTTTATATACATATTAGGTATGTCTGCATTACAAATAATTTTAAAATCCTTCGGGGGGTCAGTTCCCAAAAAATAAGTTACAGTAGCCTAACATTTCATTTGTCTAAGCCTGGGGAAAATGCTTAAAACAAAATAATTTCTTGAGCTACACCTGGTCATTTTTTTCATCCCCCCAGTACTTATGTACCCTTAAATGTTTAATACATCTATCTTTTTATCTTAAAGAGGGAAAGCGCTGTTTTTTGTTTTAAGAAAGTGGTAAATCACCCCTTAAAAATGATGCAAACTATACCGTTTGTTCACCTGCTAAAACACATATCCTTAACATCAAAATCAAATTATTATTAAAATACATTACTTATTTCAATTGTTTCAAGGAAGTAATTCTAATTACATTACCTAACCGAGGAACAGTCCTAACTCGTTTTCGGTTAAAAGCAAGGTCAGTTTCCAAAAGACTCAAAGCACTTTTCGGAACTTTATCCAACCCTAACTACTATCATACTAACACCGCCAATCTGCGATTTTGGTCACTTTTGTCTAAAAATAATAGTCCCTAACTAACACCATAACAATACACTAACAATGATGATTCCCACTATTCCCATTATCAGTTTGTTATATTCTGTAAAAACGTCTATTCTGGTATGCATCTTTTCCAAAAGTTTGGCTGTTTTGAAGTAGTGGTTACCACAGACCAGAATATAGGTACACAACTGGTCAGTGGAAGGAGCCTATCTTTTGGCCCCCGACAAGTGGAACCTGGAACTATCGGACTATTTTCCGAATTGTCTATTAATATCTATAGTTTAACTTCGACTTGCTGTGTTCGATTTCGAAAGTAAGCATGGATTTTTTGCGGATTTTGTGTCCAGAGTCATATTCTTTATTAGTTTTTTTCCCGATTTAAGGATATTTTTAACACAATATGATGCAAAAGGATACAAAATCCGTAAAAAATCCATGCTTACTTTTGAAACCGAAGATAGATTGCAAGTCGAAGTGAAGGTTTCATTTCGACTAATCATAGATATTAATCTACTATAGAGAGGGAATTCGGAAAAGAGTCGTGAGGACGATAGTTCCAGGTTTTGCTTCTCGGGGGCCCAAAAATAGCCCTTGCCTACTGATTGGTCTGTATATTCTTGACTATGGTGGTGACGATAATATATATTGCACCAACTTTTTAGCGGATATTACATAGTGATGTCCCCCCCCCTTCTTTTCCCCATCTGTTGATACTTCCTAACCTCTTTCATTTTCCCACTCTGCACCAAAATTCCCGATGTTTGGATGCATCCGTGCGATGCCCCCATACATGTGCATGCAGACTGGGCCCAGTCTGTCCGCAAAGGTTTCCAGCCTTGACCCAGAAATGTGTGGAACCGTCGCAGGTAAAGGTTAAAGATCGGTCCCCGGCCGGCTCCATCGATCCCGACGCTCTATTTTTACCGCTCCCCGGCCTCCGGATGGAGGGATGCGGGGCTATTTTTAGCTCCGCATCCTCCGTTGGCTCAAATCTGTACGCACTCGTGTACGTCCGATATTTTTTTACGTTTCGAAGTACTACTGTTGAAATTTGCTGAAACGCGATGCAGTAAAAGGTTTGAAGAAATGTTTCGGGGTAATGGAAGTAAGTTCGAAATGGAATCTCGTGAACTAGGGAAAATTTCACGAAGTGGGTACTTACGACCTATGCACGCTATAAGGACCGGCAAACTTTTTTTTGTGTGCGGCTTGAATGATTTCAAATTTTAAAAGTATTGGTGAAATTAAAATAAAACTATTTATTTTTCGTAAAGGAACTTTTGCTTTAAATTTAACAAATTTATTTTAAATATTTGTTCTCCTTCAAAAGAACTCGCAAAAGAGTTATTTTTAGAACATCCAGGAACCTAGCTGTTATTTCAATTTATTCACCTAAACGTAAACATCAAATATACTCAATTTATTTTTAGATATTTCAAATAAGAATCAATGACATTTTTAGATCTTCTTTTGTATTCATCTCTTATTGGAAATAAATCAATCATTTCCTACAATTCCTTCAAGCCCTGTGTGGATACCAACAAAAAAATCTCCCCCTAATACACCAACAAAAAAAAGTAGATAAAATAGAACTACCCACAATGCTATAAAATCCCTTTTTACCTGCATTGAGTACACATCGTTATGAGACATCTACAAGAACTCTCAAAGCAGATAAAAACGAATCAAGATAACTCAGCATTCCCCTATAAGCCTTCTTTCTGATATCTTCTAATAGCCTTTTTCAGCTAAGCATTTCACAGATGAGACAACTCTTAAAAGCACAGACCTCAACGACAAAAATGATCCTCGAACCCCCTCCCCCCATCTAAATGCCTCCCCCTCCTTCTCTACTTATTTATTTATTTACTTTCTTATCCATCTATCCCTTTCATACATCCGACTTCTTGAAAGCGCGCACAAAGCCCCAAAAGAAAATATCGACGCTGAAATAAATAAAGTCCGTTTCTTGTCCGCTGAGGTTTTTGGTGGGTCTCAAAAGACTTTTTTTCTGGGGAAGGGGGGGGGGTGAGAGGCAGGCGCCCCCGTCGGCTTCTGGGGGAGGGGTGGGGAGGGGGAGGGAGTGAATTTTCTTTTCATAAGCGCCTCATCAAAGATCCATCACTGAGGTCTGTTTCTTTGTTGAGGCGTAGGGTTGTTCATGTGGGCGGCATGTGTCGCCAAAGTCGCCAATTTGGTGTTGTAGGAGGGAATAGTGGACAGTAATATGTCATTGGTATAACTAAAGTTTATTTTAATGTGGATTCTTATAATTTGTGTATCCAGCACTAATTTATCTCCCTTACATAGCTTTTCTCAGTTTTACTCTAACGGCCATATTCAGCGCTAACCTGACCGACAGTTAACCGGCAGTAAAACTTCTGATTGACAAAACTAGTTTTCCTTCTTTAACTGTCAATAAGTTTAACTGATGGTTAATTCGTTAACTACGGGTAACCGCCGGTCAGTTTAGCGGTGAATATGGCCTTAAATGAGGATAAAAAAACTGCGGTTCAGTAGGTGTTTATGCAGTATAGTTCAAAAAACACATTAATTCCAATATATTCAAGCTGGACTAGTATTTTTTTTTTTTTTTTTGAAACTCGTCGCAAGAGGACAAATACCACATTCTTTTGAAAGAGGATTCACTAAGCATGTTTAACTTGCCCAAAAAAAGAATGTTTATCATAGCTTCTTTTAAGGATTTTTTATTAATACAGATTTTTAAGTTGACGTAGGACTCCTAACAATCTTTGAAGAGAATATCAGATCCATATACTGAGGCTAAGACTTACATATTAAGCTATTGAGCTTATACTTTTGATGTTACCACCGCAAAATCAAATTATACCCTTCCCTCCAAGCCAATATTTATTGCATTTTCTTAAAGTGTTAAATACTATAGTTCTTAGATGTCTTTGACAATCAAAAGGAAAATACATTGCTTTCCTTCAAAAAGCAAAAAAAAGTTCTGAAACCTTTTATCTTAAGTTTCTGGTTTTCTATCCACGAAAATTAACCCAATACAGAAAATAAAAACTTCTCCAGAAAAGAAAAATTGAAAATTGTGAGATGAGGCATTTAACATAAACTATCATTCATAACCAGTATTAATCAGACTCAATTATTTTTCTCAGCATCAATTCCCTCTTTAGCAGGCCAATCTACATAATAATAAATGTGGAGATAGGTTTTGAATAAAAGATTGTATCCATAAACATTTAAGAGCATAATTTGTATTTGTACCCCCATATTCGTATTTGCTGTACGATTGCATTTGTTTTGCGTTTTTGCGACTCAACACCTTGATGGGTCAATAAAACACGCACATAAGAAACATAAAAGAATACGTCGAGCACATGCATCATCAATATCATATATTGTTTCCTCAACTTCCCCGTGACATGGGAATACTTGCATCCGGTTTTATCTCTCGATTTCCCCTGGTAATATTCCTGGCGACAATTTCTCATAAATACCGCGAGATGAACAGCCAAAGATAACTCGCCAAAAAAAGGAATCGTCGGAGCCCCTTGGCTTTTTGTGGTCACAGTCTCTCCCTAGATACATATTTTGGGTCTTTCTTTTCCTCCCGCAATAATATTTGCTCCCACGATATGTTTTTTCGACTTCTTTCTCCTTTTTCATGCGACACTTTCTTTTTCTTGGAGTCTTTCCTCCCCGCTCCTCATTCATGAGGTTGGCGACGCCTGGCGGGGGTTATATCTCGCCAATATCTATAGACATTTTTTTTTGCAGAATAAGTAACTATGTAAATGTATTTATGGTGGATCTGAGTATATTAAGATTTCGCCTGTATTAACTGCCAGATAGCGTCATGTTATCCATTATTATGGAACTATATAATCGTATTTTTATCAAACTATGCCTTTGAATTTTATTTTTATGGTCACATTTTCTACTCTAACGACTAAAACAGGTTCCAAATGAAATGATAAAATTTAGAAAAATTTAAGAACTATCTATCCATATTAAATAATAAAAGAACCAAAAAAAAAGTTGGGAAAATTAGTATGTGCCAAAAACTATACTTTGATTTCATCAGATCACAGTTATTAATTTCATAGAATAGCTCATAGGTTGTTTAAGTTAAAATAGTGAATGCAATCTCAAAGAAAGTATTAAAATTTCTACACTACACCCATACATAAAAATTTGTGCAAACATATAAAAACTTGATAAAACCCTCATTAAAAATAACTTTTTATACTCTAAATAACGTGAGTTTCATAAAGTAAACTAACAAAACATATTTTCTTTCGCACGTTTAAGATGAGCACATCGGGTAAAAAAACTTAGCTAACTTTTGAAATTTTAATAAGCAAACAAAAAAATTTCACTCGACTTTTTGAGATTTTCCTTGGAAAAATATAAATTTCTATTGAACTTGGCTAATTAATTGAATAAAATAATAATTAATTCCCTGTACAAATTCTCTCCAGTTACAATAGCAAAAAAAAAAAGGAAACGAAAAAACTTCACCACCAAAGTACACCATGTGGTAGAGTTCACTTTCCAAACTGTGGGAATTAATCCCTTTAGTTCAGAAGGTTGAGAAAAAGAAACATACAGAGAGGAGAAAAAGAGTAGAAAAAACAGACCCGTAAAAAGCGCAGTGTTTTTCAAACTGGGATGGCAATTTTAAACAATTCCGTATCCTCCAAGGCGAGAAGAAGCTCCAAGAAGGCGTTTTTCTTCCTCAGAGGAAAGGGTACTTTTTGGTTTTTCGTTTCATATACAGAAAAACGGACTGAGTTCTTGAACTTATTTATTTTAGCAAGCTGCTTTCCATGGATGGAAGAGCAAGTCTTCTCCAACTCTACGGTTTTTTTTCTCTATAAAGGAAGAACTCTATTTCTCTATTTAGAGTTTAAATTTAATGCAAAAACTCCTGAAGTTGGGCGCAACTTCCAATCCCCGAGAATTGTAGTTTGTTATTTGTGAAGAACTGTGTTGATACACTAAACAGAATCTGTGCTAAAGACTTATAAAATACTTCAACTTAGTAAGTTTTAGGAAATCTACTTAAAAAAAGTACCGAATACTGACGTAGCGTTTAACCTTCTACTGAGTTACATGAACACTTCCATCTGATGAAATAATTCTCTGAGAAAATATTCGAGTTTTCCACTTCTTTTGTTCACAACTAAAAAACTGTTAATTAAAGTATGGTTTTTTTTTTATTTTTCTTCAATTGATAATAATTTGAGTGTAAAAATGTGTTTTTAAATCACTTGGTTCATAATTTATTTGTTTCTCTAAACATTAAAAAGTTCTGCCATACCTATATATTCTTTTGTTACGAATTCTTTTATCTAGTTAATGGGAACCCCTCAATATTTTCAGAGGAGAATAAGTGGAAATAGAATTACTTACCATTGTATGATCTTAAAACTCAAAATTCATCCAAAAAGATTTAGACATTCTACACAAGTACCCAACAGCTTCAGTATTCCATCTAAAACAAAGAAAATTAATGTAATTAACTCATTTTCATAACATTATAAAACAACTTTGTGAATTGAATTAAGAAGTATAATTGAATGAAACCCTCTCTATTTTTTTTATTCTTAATTTAAAAAATGAAAATCATTTAAATTATATGACATCAAGTTTACCTTTTTCTAATAATTGATTATTATAACTTGTAATTAAGTAATTGGAATCTCGAATAAAATGCGTTTCCTCTAGTATAATGCGCATACGTTTTTCTTCGTTATAACTAATGCTGCTCTTACAATACTAGACAGCAACCTTAATTGACCCTATGAAGTCACTAACAAACAAAGTGGTTCCCATCGTGGTGTCGCGGAGTTTTGAGTGAAATAAAGAACGTCAATTTGAAAATATTATTTTTTTAAAACCCATGTATACAATAGTGTCGTTTTATCACGATTTGAGTACCGAAACTCCTTCTAGCAACCCAAAAGGCTGCGTGTTCACCCATTTTCTCCTTCCGCGTGGTGACGTACTGGGTTCAGGAAACGTTGCTGTCCAGCATAACTTTTTTTGCTCTACTTTTATATCTCTAGTTGTTTTCAAGATATATGCTCCTAACTCTACCCCTTGGGGGGCAGGTAATCAGGGTCCTCGAACAGTGCATAGCCACCTTTCTGTACCTAGACACCACTTCCAAAGTAATAACATGAATACTGCTTTAGACAGTACAACGTGTACGCAACTTGAAGAAACTGAAATGGTAATACTTTTCATAAATCTACCCCATTTCACATTACGTTAGAAATCTCAAAAATGCCCAACTTTAAAAATTCCCTGTAAAGTCTTTTCTTCCCGAACGGATAAAGATAAGTCCCCCTCTTCGAATCTCCACCTCAGTAATCGCACTTCTTTTCCTCTCATTACTTCTTCATAACGACCCCGGAATAATTGCATTAGTCCCATTCCGAGTTAAATACCCCTTTTAGGCGGCTCTCCCATTAACATTGCATAAGTCCTCGAGAGAAGAGGACGAAATCCATCAAAAACTAACGACACGGCCATTTTTCAGGGTCCAGATTAAAACCTCGAAATCAGCCACTCGCATAGAGGTAGTAAGGGAAGGGAGAGCTTTGAACACCTGCTCACGTTGTAACGAGCGCGGCTATAAGGAGAGGTCTTATAGCGAAGAATTGCTTCGGGGGTTGTTATGGGATTTTCGTGTGGATCTCGCATATCAAAACCATGTAGGAAACCAAACTATGATGTAGCTGTCAAGCCTTGCAAACTTTGTTTTAAACTTCTATCATTGGTGTAGCGGCAAGGTTAGTAGAATAAGACTAGGTTGGCTCTTCACATAGAGATGAAAAATTCAAAGGGGGCGTGAGATTTCATCCAGTGACGTCAATTGCAGCTCCTCCTTTGCAGTCATATTAACCAATCGCTTTCACTCGGGTGGGACTTAGGGAGGGGCACTATGGATTAGGGACTTTTTCTTTGAGAGAGGGATATTTCATCTTTGGTCCAACAGGTTCAGCTGTACGACTTTTCAATGTTAGGAATCTTTCCCCTTAATAATGCGCTATCTATTACGTTGTAGATATCAGGTATAGACTCGAAAAACTTAAAAACAAGATGTATCCGGCATTATTTCTTGTAAATAAATTCAAACTATCTCTTTATTTTGAAAATCAATTTCTATTTACAAAAAACACAGTTGCCAATAACTCAGTAACAATACGCTTATAAAATAAAATAAATTTACTAGTGAAAATAAAATTGTACTAGTTCCGTTCACTAGTCCTGTTTCCAGCGTGACTATATTTAGTTCTTCAATTTTTGAGCTCCTACAACAAGACAACTCAGTATTTAATTTTAGAAAGAAACTACTTTGTTGGGAAACTTGCCTTAATCGTTTATTCTTTTTACTATCTAGAAAACTAAATAATCATCATTTGATGCAGATTATAATTTTACTAGTATTTAATTTCAGGATTTATTTTCATTAAAAGAAGAAGAAAACTACTGGTTTATATTTTCCCTGTGTCTTATTTTTCTCCCTTTCCACGTAAGCAAAATCTCCGCGATTTTCCTTATGAATCCTGATTGGCTACTCTACGTCATAACTTTCACGCCTTTTTCATCCAGTGACGTCACTGGATGAAATCAAAATGAGAGCCAGATGGGCCCCCCCTGGTGTAGCGGGGGGGGGGGGTATTTAGGGTATTTTTATTATTATTTTATTATTATTAGGGTATTATTTATTTAGGGTGCCTCGAAATTTGTAAATTTTCTTTTTTTTTCGGCTATAGAAAACAACTAAAAGTAGGTATCCTTAGTTACCTCCCTAAAGTCCAATATCCCGATAGAAAAAAAAAAATTCTATCTACGGCATCTGATATTTCTATCTTTTAAAACGACCAATCTCTGCCGTAAATATTAGTTTTAGCTAATCGGAAGTGACTCAAATCTAATTTGGAGGGTTTTACGTTACACATTGTGAGGCATTCTTCTTGAAAATTTCCCCTATACGACATAAAGTTGCAGTTAAAAAAGTCGTTCCTTGTAAAAAGTTTCTAGTTTTTAAATCATTGTAAATACAGAACTAACTTGGATAGGAGATTTTTCTCTTTGTGAGTAATTCGACATTGTTTTCTCTTTCTTATTAGAAATTTTTCTACCCTTTTTCTGATAATTTCGCTGGGAGAGAAAAAATTATTCATCCTCCCGTTTATTGGATTTCGCATGCTATGGATTTCATTTTACCATGCTGGCCATGAGGTTTGCGCACCGAATCTCCCTCTGTATGTATTACCTCTACGCAGCCACTCGATAGTTTATGCACCTTTTAATTTAATCGCTTTAATTTCGGAGAGGGTTAAGATTCCCTCTCTCTCCCTCGAAAAGAACAAAGGCTTTTAATTTAAGAAGAAAAATCACGTGAAAAGATGTCTCCCTCCCCCATCTGTTGCAAGGGGGCATTAAGAGTTTGATGTACTTCGAGTGGCAACGTGCCAGCGGCAAGCGATTCCGATAAAAGCGGACTTCCCGTCCGTTGCCACGGCAGGGAAGGGAAATTAAGGGAAGGAATTTTCTTCCAGACTTGCTCGCTTTTTTGGAGATGAAGTGAAGTGGGTTGCTTTGGAATTTGAATTTTGTGCGGGTCTTCTTGTTTTTGGGAGAATGTTTGCTAAGTGTCTTGGGTAAGAGAGCATCTAGTTATGTGTTTCTGGGGCTCTTTTTTGCGTTTGGTATGAAGGTTGATGGTTTTCAATGGATGGATATATAAGGTTTGTTATATATTGCAGTATCATGCTGCTTAGCATTGTGTTTTCTGTAGTGTTGGAGTGTTGGAGATATTACAAAGTTAATGGTAATCGATCTATACGGTAGATGGTTATAAATACTAAACAGCAAAAAGTTTTAATCTTTTCGTTATCATATAGTTAGTAAAGATTTTAGGTAAGGCTTTTTGTGGTTCTGGTTCTAGAATACTATTTTCAAAAGAAAGTTTGTTTATGAAATGAGTTTTTAAAACACACTGTATTACCTTTTACAAAACGTTAGAAAAGTTTTAATTTAGAAACTATTGAAGTTCGAAGGACATTTTCTAATTAATCTCAATTATGTTCATGAAAAAAATATTGAAAGATATTTTAAAATTATTGCGCTACTGGTACAGTATATCCCTGATAACTAATTAATGTCGTTATCGGGAACAACTAAGACAATTTTTCTACTGGCCATCCAGTTTACGAGAGTACATCTTTTATTTTTTACCGCCAACCCAAAGAGGTGATATGCATTGAGATTAGGCTTCGAATATCACCAAAACTTTCCTTTTCTGATAAAATACTGTGTTTATACTTTTTTTCCAACTACAGATTATCCAAGAATCGAATACATATGAAATTAATGGGATAAAACTGAATTTGACTAGACCTGCTACTGGTTCGTAAACTTTAATTGATTTTGAATAGATGCTGTTTAGTTTCGACATCATCATGAAGTCAAAAATCTCTCACATTTGACTAACTCAAAATTGATTTTTCAAACTCAATTAAGCTCTTTAAGATAGCTTTTCCGTACTTTTACGACTTTAATTTCTCATCGTATCTATGAAATTCGTAAAACATTAAAATCTAACCCTTGATAATGACATTTTTCAATTTTGAAGATAATTTGAAGAATTTCCACTCATCTCTTCATTTAATTCCGACAACATCTCTGGATATTAACCCAAAAGCCCCCATCGCATGCATGTAAACCACTTCTCCCTTGAGATACGTCGGTCTCCAAGACAGCGAGCGGTGCGAAATCCTTCAAATCCTCGCCGCTCGCAATCGCTCTCTGCCAAACGCATCTGTCAGAAGCCAGCCGCGCATTTGGCATGCACGATTTGTCTTCGGGACGCCAAAGGGTCAGATGCTCCAACGCCATGTTGATGCTTTGGATGTATGTTTGGGTTGCGGAGAAATACTTTTTATGCTTCAAATGACATAGACTCGCGTTTAAACAAAAGGGTTTAGGGAAAACTGGAAAGTGAATTCATATTTGGACTCATTTCCGATTGATATGAAGATTTTCGTGATTTCTGAACCCCTTTTACTCAATTGTAAGAGATTTAAAAGGTGGGAGCTGATTATTTTTAAGTGAATTTAAGGAGAATGCATTTTTGATTTTTCCTTGTTTTTTATAGCATATTCTGGTTCAACTTTGTCCAACCAACGCAGAAGTTTGATATTAATTAACCTGAAAATAAATACTCGAACTCAGTATTAAATGTGTTACTTAGAATTAAATATAACTTCAAATCATCATCATTCCTTCCTTTGTTTCTTAAGACTCATTCATACAGTTTCACTTTCACAGTTCATTCCGAGTGATTCATTCCTGGGAATCGCTGGTATCCATAGAAAAATGAAAGAGTAAAGAGTGAAATCCCAATTCACAGGTTTCACTTTGGATGATTCCTCAAAACTGAACACAAAAAGTGAAACAGTGTGAATGAACCTTTAGCCTCACATCTAGGCCCTCAACTAAGAAAATATTCAAAAATGTTTCATCTAATATACGAGGGTTGTTTTTTTTTCAACTTCCGTTTTGCTCCTAAAAAAAAAAGTAGTAGGAATTTCGAAATAATTTTGGTACTGGTAGTTAGGTACATTCTTCAGGATCAATTTGCATCTTTACTGCATAAAAATCGGACATTTTTTCTGTTAGTTATCGAATTTACAAGCGCGCTCCTCGAACTTATTTCCCGCCAGTCCATAGAGAATTTCGCTTTCCCCTCCTGAAATTTTCACTTGCTCACCCATTGTTTAATGTTAAATGCTGGGCGAAAGGAGCGGTCGCGCGAAGAAGAAAGTGAAATTCTCTATGGGTTGGCGGGAAAAAAGTTCGAGGAGCGCGCTTTTAAATTCGATAACTAATAGAAAAAATGTCCGATTTTTATGCAGTAAAGATGTAAATTGATCCTGAAGGATGTACCTAACTACCAGTACCAAAATTATTTCGAAATTCCAACTACTTTTTTTTCAGGAGCAAAACGGAAGTTGAAAAAAAAACAACCCTCGTATGTTCGGCCTTGCAGTAATGAGACATTATATACCACACATGCTTCATTTCGGGAATTTTTCACAAGATAAACTTAAACATAATAAGACACATAAAAATGTAAAAAATTTGTTGAGATGGCATACATTTGTTTTTATAATGTCTTGTTGTAAAAAGTTATGTTAGTGTTTAATTATAATCGGAATTATCAGTAGTTACGGAATAAAAGAACTTTAGGTTAGTTAACTAATCTTTTAATAGATTTCTCTAGGTATAAGCGAAAATTTATCAAAGTCTACACACCATACGTGATCTGACATCTGATTTCAAACACAGAACTCTTGACAAAACGTGGACGTTACCAAACTAAAACTCCACCAGACAAAATTCATGGCGAGGCGGTTTCGCTTCCACAAAATCAAGAAAACCTCCCACCAAACTCAAGTTTCTTATCAGCGAGATACAAGTTTACTCGTACTTTTGAAACAAAAGTCCAGAGGCATCTGGAGCCGGAGAAAAACCTCCATGGCACTTCCCTTATCAGAAGCACGTTTTGTTCTCCATCCACAGCTGCGCATCTGTAACTGTATTACCGGGAACTTATTCTTTTGTTCGAACGGAATTCCATTCTCGCATTAGGTCTGCAGTGCCCATTTATATTAATATAGAGTTCACAGTCTTTCTTTGGAAGTAGATATGAAGCTTGAATTTAGGTCTTGGAACTTGGATCATTAGGATTGTTTATGGGGGTTCTAATAGTTTTATACCAATAGAGTACATAGAGCAGACATAGGTCTGCTTAACTTAGCTTTTGCGCATATGAGAAAGGTTTTCATGGTGATGAACTTAATTAGGTTGTGTGAGTTAGAGTAAAATTGTGATTAAACTTGGTTTACTTAATTAAAGAACAAATTATTTTATAAGTAATTTTTTTATTACAATCAACTTCATTAGTTATATATGACTAATAAAGTATATGCTCTCAATACCTCCAAATGAACTAAAAATTGCAAACACGAATATATTTTGGTCTGAAAATTAGGTGTGCAAGTTAAAAATCATTACATAGATAGTACCTAATATTAGAGGGGGAAAAATCTAGCTACAAAAATAGAGTATTTTATTTGATAAACAAGTCTTACTTTCACAGAGAGAGTAATTTTAATATTTAAATAGATATTTTGTTATAAAACTTCTTTTTGGTACTAAAAAATTAAAATAATAATTTTGTTTACATATCAAGGTTAAGGTATCAACTATAAAATCCTACTATATACCTATATCTTAATCTTCCACGCAACGTTTTCTACAAATTTGTTTCATGTATTCAACTTAACATAATATATACTGTTCAAAACTTAAAGAAAATATTCTCAAAACAAATTAACTCTAAACCAAAATCTTCCAAGATTTTTTTTTCATTTTACCAGATACTTAATTCCCATTTTTACACTTGCCTTTAGTTTAACATTATTCAAATTAGAGGTCGAGATCTATCCCTATATTTTTTTTTCGTAGCGCTTATTCTCTAATATCGGATCTAACATTAAAAGTAATTTCTTGAATGCACTCCGTACTGTAAATCATCAGTGCGACGCAAACAGAGATGTCGACATTCTCCTTTATTTTTGTTTTAACGAGAAACTCTTTTTAGTAGGCACTATAAAGTATAAAAAAGTAACGAAAGTTTTTAACAATGTAAGCACTGAACACAATAAATTTTCTCCCATTAAGTAACATACACTGATGTTGCATTAGAAATCAGAGCTTATCGGCTCTCTGCTAAGCTTCGACAAGGCTAGATCTCAACGTCACATCAATTATCACTTGCTCCCTGCTCTTGAAGGTACAAGATCCTTTCTTCTTCTTCTTCCTTAATAGAAGCTGTTCTTTTTTTTTATTACTTTATCCACAAACACAGCCCGTCTCTCTCTCTCTCTCTCGATCATTACATAAATAGTTTGAGCTTATTATTTCCTAAAACAGCGAGGAAGAAGAAACAAAGAGAAAGTGATGTCGAAAGTTAAAAGAAAAGGAAAATTCGATTTTATGCTCAACTTTGTTCGAAAGTCATAGGCGGAAAAAAGTCCCTTGTCTCTCCTTTCTTTCCACTTGATTTACTCGTGTCTTACAAGTAAACGCGATACATTATGGATGAGTTTCAAAATAAAAGAACTTTTAAAAACAAAAAAATACACAACCTAAAAAAGGATTAATAATACTCCATTAAATTCTTAAAATATTTCACCCCCGTCATCGTATGATGTCGTTTTTTATTCTCCCCGTTAAACATAATTCTTCCCCTTTTTTCGGCTGCGCCATTTTTTATTATTTTTGCTTCACATTCCCTTTCAAAGAAGAAGCTTCCAAAAAAATGGCGGATTTTTTTTTGTATTATATTTTTTTGGAATACTTTAGTGAAAGCTCAGCATGGGTGTCAGCAAATTTAGCTCAGAACTGATGATAATGGGGAGGTATTAATCTTGTGATATCCTTAGGTAGGAATACATGAAGGCGTGGGTATAGGCTGGAATTGCTTTTTCCCTGAGTTCCTTGTTTTCTTTTCATACCCACCAGGGGGCACTTTGACACCGAACGATAATTCATGGAACTGTAAAAATATTTCATGGCAAATCAGGATTTAGTAACAATGGTTTAAGGGCTCGACGTAAGGTGTTTTAATAAAAGAAAAGCTATTTTTTTTTTCAAATGAAAGAGAATCGCCCGGATTGGAATCTTAATGTCTCAGTTTTTTCTAACAATTGTTCTTTTAAAGCTTTTATTTCCAATAGAGTAAAAATTCAAAGAAAATGAAGCTTCACTTTTTATTCTTCATATAATTTCGATAGAAAACAAATACTACCTATATTTGTAATTTTTTTTTCAACTTTTATCGTCCTTCAGTTTTTCACTTGTTAGAATACTTCCTCGTCTCAGTTCCTTAAAAAATTTAACTTTTATCTAACCAAAAAGTACGCATAGGGAAAAGAAGAGCGAGAGCACGCAGTCAGGCAAGAATACGCAGCGGGTTTTCCTCCATGTTGACAACAGTGTGATTTAACAGATAAAAGATGGTTTCGTTGTGTTAGCATCTTATTTTTCTGTGAGGAATCTTATTTTTTCTTGTAAATGAAGAACTAGGGATTGCTTTCAAAGTAAATACACTATCATTATAAGCATTTTGGGGTATGCCCAACGTGGCATTGTTAAAATTTAACCGCAGTTAGTTTTAGGCCAAATTATGGACGATTTAGAAAATTAATATACATCAGTGAAAGAGTAACGCAGATGCAAAATAGTTGAGAATTTCTTCGAGAGTCATATAAATCGCCTTACTCTTCACCAAATAAGAGTAATGTGCTACAGCGATTAAATAAAAATGTTCATTTTCCTTATTGAAAGAATACTTATTTGATGCTGAAAATAAAGCTGAAACACTTGTTAAATCCAAAAAAAAAAAAAAAAACCACAGTTTTGTGGATTTTTCAAGAAAATTGAATCAGTATTGATTACATACAATGAGAGGTGTCATGAGGGATGAATCTTCCAATTACGAAGGCAATGGAATATTTATTTGAGTTTTCTACCAAGTTTCCAAGGCACGTATTCTTTGACTCACATCCTGCTAATCATCCTCAATTTATAATTCTTTCTTATCAAATTACGTAATGGTATTTGCTTTTTTTATTTTCAACGGTTTATAACCTTACCCTATTATAAAATAACATGCAATTAAATTTATTTCGAAGTATGGGACAATATAAATCGATTGCATCTCTTTTAATGGTCAAATAAGAAGTATTTTCAGCCAGTAACTCTTTGAGTTTTGATTATACAATTCTTTTAAATACATTTCACGCTAAATAAGTATGCAAATTTCTACAGCTTCTATCAAGAAAACTTGGGAGAAAAACGCTAATTAAACCTCCATTGCTGATCATTACATTCGCAATCAATTAAAATTCAAGTCGTTGACTTCCTCTTACTGATAGAATCAAAAAGGTTACTCGCTCAATAAAACTTACACAATTCACTTTTAAATTAAACCTACTTCGGTAGAAGAACAGAGAAAGTACAGATTCAACCTTAAAAATCTAAATGTAAGATTTCAAGGGGAGAACTTGGAAAAAAATAACTCCCCTAGACAACCTTTTTTTTTTTCTAGAATCTGTTATTAGTTTTCAGTCCGGGTAAAATAGAATTGCTTATACAGGTTCAAGAGAAAAATCGTTCCGCGAATTTTAAGTAAAGTGGATTATACGAAGAATTTTTTTAGTGCTCTACTAGCAGCATAAAAACCCTTCGAATAATCTTATTTCGGAGAGAGATTTTTCCCTTAATCTTTCTACTTTTTTAATACATGTGTTCTTTCTAAAAGATACCTTCGAAATTGACGTTTTTGGATTACTTCTGGAGGGACTGGAAAAAGCAGTTAACATGCACTAGTCCCACAAGGAAAAATTGGATGTCTTATTAAAAAAAAGGAGTTCTCACATAAACTGAAGAAAAGGAACTGGGAATGGAAAGCGGTTTTTTTTTCTCCTTTTTTGTCGGGATTTAATTCAATTCTATGTATTTTCTTCTTCGTTTGAATCAAAATTGTTCCACTGTGCCTTTCTTGTGTCTGATTATTCAGGAAATAGTGTGAGAATGGAAGGAAATATTTTTTAAGGTATGGAGCATTTCCATTTGGGGACGAAAATTATCATCTTGGAGCGTTGTACTAAATGTAATGTATTTAAATCTCTGCACTAAATAAGTTATTTTTATGGTAATTTTTCAGAAATGAAGTATCTTCGTAACTGGAAGTAATTTAATTTACTAACTGGAGAATACCAAATAATTCAATTTATGAAGTATATTTCATCTGCTATTTTCAAACTAATTTCTAATTTAGCTGACTTTTGATTTTCTCAAGAATTCAAAATACTTAATTTTAAAAAATTGGACATATAGTTACTCTTCACTTTTAAATCAAATAAAATATTCCATAGTTTTTTCCTTTTGAAACATAAGAATACTAATCAGTTTATAATGATTTGTGTTTCAGTATAAAGAAAAGGTGAAAGTTAGCTGTCTAAATATTTATATTATTGTTAACATATTTATTGTACGGACAATTTAAGACAAATTTTTTCACATTTTCAACATCAATAGTAGGTTTATTTTACCATGTTCAGATAAAATTGTATTCCATGAAAAAAGAATTTTTTGGTGTTGTAAAAATGTTTTGGTTGCAATGTTTCTTGACCCTATGACGTCACTAGGCGGAAGGATACTGAGTAAACAGAAAGCATGTTGGGTTGCTAGGAGGAGTTTCGGTACACAAATCTTGATAAAAAGGCGCTATATATACATAGGTTTAACAAACTTCGTTTGCTCTTAGCTTGTTTCTCTAAGGTCAAGTAACGTTGCAGTCTAATATAGTTCTAACTTGTTACATAACTTTGGTTCGATATCATAAAACAGTATTTATCTATTAAACCAGTATTATGATTACAACTAATCTAAATTTTTGTTTCGTGTAAAACATAAGCATAATCTACTTTAGGACTGAAACTCTCAAAGTAATTTGTTCGATATCACGGTTTTGTCCTATGAAGAATTTTACAAAGAAATTTGAATGTCTGAATTTGAGGGAAGTTTGCTTGGATCAGAAAAAAAACACTCATAACGTCTTTTTTTATACTGTAGATAATTAAAATTAAAATACATGCATCTTATCAAAACTAAATTCCTCTAATGGAAAACAAGATAAACGTTTCATAACTTTCTATGTATGCAAAAGGTAAATTATTAGAGTTATATTATACCACTTTAAAAAATTAGAATAAAACAATTTAAATTTCCTTAAACAAATGTAACAGGGAACATATTAAAGTGTACAGTAATATTAATGACAATATAAAGGTGTGATATTTGAATATTTGTCATTTTAAACAGCTGGGCTATTTTTAACGAGATAGATAATAGAACTGTACCAAGATTGGGGTGTAGGAACTATTCGTGCTTAAACTTGAGTAGTACACACTTTTAGAACTTTTTAAAAATAATAATATTGTAAAACACATTATTAGTCAATTTCAAGGTATCGTATATTCTGTCAAAAAAGTAATTATTATGTTTTACTGTATTATCATTTTAAATGTATTAACCACATTTGTAAAGTCGAATAACAGTGTTAAGCTGTTGTCAATTAGAAATTAACAAGACTCTTCTACAGATTTCAAACCCATGTGTGTCAACCAACCCAATCCTTTCCCAATCACACGTCTTCTAATCTCTCCCCGAGATTCTCCCCATTATTTCCAGATACCCGCTGCCATCAAAACAGTCATCAATCACCTCGGAACAACCTCTCAAGAAACTCCTAAAGCCCCAACAAATCTGTCGGTCCCTTAAAACCCCGCTAATAACTTCCCGATAACTCGCGGCAGCCTCAGCAAAAAGACCTCGGCAGCAGATAACCACAACTTTTGTTAAAGACGCGGGGAGTAAAAAGGAATCAGAGAACCCTCCAAAGATCGATTACCATTGTTGGAATGGGATTGTTGGCCCTCGCTTTTAATGTGATTACCGGTCCTGCTTGATAGCTATCGGGCCGGCCATTAGGCGTTTAATTTCGCCAGACATTGTTGTCGGGTTATTTCTTCCGCTGCGGTTGGCAACGGTTGATGCAGATTGCGTCGGGATTTGATGGCCTTTTGTTGCTTGGTGGATTCTAATGTTTGCTTTAATAGTGGGGTTGGGGTTAATGCAGACGTTTGCTGTGGGGAATGGGGATGTTCGCAATCTCGGTGGAATCGTTTTACGGGCTTCGATCTGAAAGGATGTTCTCGTGATTGTTCATTATTAAAAGGCTGTGCTTCAGACTGCCTAACAGACAGAAACGTTCGTCAGAAAATTGAGAAATTTTGTGAAAGACGTATAAAGAGAACGAAGTTTTCTATCGTAAAAAATTGCGTATAACAGTATTTTTAGACACATTTCACAAATGTGGCTAAAAATACTGTTTTAATTTTTCGGCCACACTTTATAAAGATAACTTAACAGTCTTTAAAGGATTTCAATGATTTTATCAAAGAATGTTCTACATAAGTGTATTTTATTTAACCACTAATATTCATCATTATAAAATTGCATGATACAGTTTGACAAAATGTGCTCAGAGAAAGGGATTGTTATCTTCACTAAAATTTATACTTCTTTTAGAAGGTTCCATATACATTTTACAGAATCCCACTCTGACTAAAATCACCTACAATTCATTTTGATGAATCTAAACAAGAAGGTGAAAATGATAAATCTAATACAATAAAAGTCAATGTATGTTCGTGTGTTAGCTTGTGTGTGTTTGTCTTTTATACAAAACTGCAGTTTTCTTTCGATCTGCACCAAACTTGGTATACGTACTTAAGTAAAAAAAAAAACTAAGTAAAAATATTGGCCATATTTCGAAATTCAAAAACGCCCCCTTTACCCTTTTTTTAGTCATTTCGCTGAAATAACTTTATTTCTCCTTACCCCATTGTTACAAAAAACATCAATGTAAATACCTTATTTTTTTACATATGGTTAAAAAGTACAAATTTGGTTTATTTTATTGTTGAAATTTTGCCCTTCATTTACTTTGCCCAATATTTTTTGTGATAATCTGAGTTTTTTAATACATTTCTCTTCAACAAAATACCAAGTTTTAAAAAAGATTTACTATATTTAAGACTGGTTAAAAAATTACATTAATATTAGGGGGCTACCGCCCCTTGCTCGCTATGGCTCGTCAAATAATGCGCAAGAATTATCATGATCTACTGAATAATTTTACTAAATATGTTAATTTAAATTTAAACCCAGAAGATATGATTCATCATGACTCTAAATGAGAGCATTTTAAATAGTTTACTGGGATATTTTTTTATGGAGATCATGTGGTAATTGTAAATATCGCTTTATAATGCTTAGTCCCATGTATAGTGTTTAATACCTCTGATTCAAAACAAAACACATGGAACATATTTAAACTTTTAATGTTTAAAGTTATTACTCCCCCGCGAAAAACCGGGCATATCAACTTGTACATAATAAGAAAGAGGGGTAATGAAAGGCATACGGAGGTTGAATAGAATACTAGTACTAGTTCTTAAAAAGTACTGTGAATAAAAGAAGTTTTGAGGTGCCAGTAAAATTATACCATAATAAATTCTAGTTAAACTGACAAAATCTTAGTAGTTATAAGTAAAGCCATTTGGCTGTGAAAGCAAAAAATTTAAAAATCTGCATAAAACTATAATTATTGCCTTTTCTTTTTTAATGATGGTAGGTAGAGAACTACCATAACTTATTAAGATACAAATATTAACCTCATTTATTCTTATTTTCATGTGATAGTTCGCTTACATGCTTACTGATTATGAAGGTAAAATATACAAATATGTATAATTTGATTTTTAGATACATTTATATACTCATATTACCCCCTATCCTATATAATAAAAAACTGTACACAAGATATTAAAACCTTTGGCAACTTAAAAGTTGTGTACTTTATTTTATAAATAACATTATGCAATATCATAAAAAATGCATCAATTTACACTCAATACCAGCTAATTTTGAATAAAATCTATCTAAAGCTTGTAAAATGTTGCCGTACTTTAATGCGGTCAAGGTCCATTAGCATTTGAAAAGACCTAATCAATCCATGCATCTAAAAAAAAACTATCCGGATATCACCCAAGTTAATTTACAACGCTTCTACCTACAATGACAAGATAAAAAAAAAACAGTTACGAGTGTCTCCTTAGCCTTAGAAACAATATCTAGTTGAATAAATATTATCTTACGTTAATTAACGAAGGAAACAAAATTCCAACTAAGCATCATTACACAAACGTTAGTAGAAGAAGGAAAGGGAATAAGGGGTAATTAGAAGATATTTGGAAAAGGAAAGAAAAGCGGGGTAAAAACAATTAAAGGAACAAGAGTAGGTTTTTTTTTTTAAGAGAAACTGTTTTTACTTGCCTTGGGGTAGGTTTGGTTTTTTTTGGAATAGTTAGGTGTTTACATAAATGTACTGTTAGAGCAACATCTGGATTTTGTTTATGAAATAAACGTGTTTTAACTAAATTTTAATTGTACTTTTCAGACTGTAATGTAATGTCTGGTTTGATGCATCCAGTAATTATGTATAATATATTATATGCTAATTGAATTGAGATTCCCATGGGATGAAACAAAATACTTGTGATTCCATAAGGATATTTCTTTGTTTTCTTTAAAGGAGAACATTTGAATGTATTAAGTCATCATTTCAGTGCATATTTAAATGTCAATACAGACATTCCTATTAAGTATCTATTCGTTATATTTGAAAAAAATTAAAAGAAAGTTTTAAAGTTTATCTTTATTCTTATAGAAATGTTGCAGTTTAAAAGTACCTACTTAAACGTGAACAAAATTAATTTGTAAATGAAATCAAGTTTAAAAAACAAGATGGGAAAGAGTTAAATTTATGCTTTACATATATCTACCAAAATATAAAACTATGGTATTACTTCCAATAACGTTTTTATGTGAAGTTTGACAATTCTTATTTAGTTTATTAGTAGTTGTGAGATTAAATAAACAAAAGAAAAAAAAACAAGAATTAACATAATTTTCCTGTTTAAAACATATTTAATTACTTTCTCAAATACATTATTTAGATAAAAGTAGTTAAAAAGAAATATCCAATACCAAACTAAGTACTCAACAGATAAAATCTCCACCTTAAAAATCCATTTTGCCCAATCACTTTCCAAGCAAAACTCAAATTACAATGACACCATAAGTAGAACACAACTCCCCTAACAGATCCCCCTTCAAAACCCGAAAACTTGACAAATCCCACTGTCAAAACTTTCGAGCAGAACAATAGGATGGTGGAGTAAACAAGGGAGACTCAAAACGCCAACAAGGGGGCGGGGCATCGAGAGAGAGATGAGTTGAGAATGCACTCTCCTGAATGTTGTCCTGGGCTTTTAAAAATCGATGAATGAGGGGGCGGCTTCTGTGGATTCTGATTGATTTAAGGGGGCGGATTCTCCGTTTAGTTTATAAGGGACACTCTTCGCCTCTTTTGGAATTTGTTAAGGAGAAATTAACAAGGGGTGCTTCATCTTACGGAAAGGATGAGGTTATTTTGGATGGGATACTTTTAAGGTTTGTATTGAGGTACTGTTTCTAGTTAAGAATATTTAGAACTTTTCAATGTACTAAATTTGGTAAGGGTGTTTTTTAAGTTTTCCGATAAAGACAGGTGAATTTGGAACTTTTTATAGGTGATGTTACGTCTTTATTTTTGTAAAATATCTATTTAGGATCAATTTTTAAGAATATTCATTGTTTTAATGCGTATTTTTCACTTAGAATACAGTTCTAGACTATACAAATGGCGAAAAAGAAGTTAAGTAAGACAACACTTGTAATTAAAAAATAGATAATTTGAATTGAAATTCAGAATTAATCTCTGATTGTTAAGGTGACGATAGAAAAATATACTTTACAAAGAGCACTCAAAAATGGACTACGTACATAACATTTTTCAAACAAGTTTAAGAGAATTAAAATAATAGCATAATATAATAACTCTAAGTAATATTTTGGTACTTTCATTAGTTCCGAATGTAGTATTCATTAACCAGTTTATCAACCCCTGCATCATCAAAAAAATTTAACAGCTTTTTGAGGGGGGAATGATAAGATGAGAAGAGAGGAAAACAACCATAAATAATTAAACATTTTGTTCTATTCAATTCACAGATAAAAGAAGAACTGTTAAATAAAATAACCGTTTTGTTACTTCTTCACAAACTCTTTTCACTCCGACTGCTTGCCGGAACGAATATATAGATAAAAGAAATCTCTCTCTAACAGTTTTAAATTTTTGTATCCTTTCGTTTTAAAACAGCCAACACACTTTGCTCTCATTCCTCATTACACCAGCATTTCCCCTCTCATTCAAAATCGGAATCCAATCACAATCGCGCCACTACCCCACGTTAAAAAAAAACACCCAACCAAAAGGCAACAACGAAAAGAGAGCGAAATAATAATAAAATAACCCATTCTAACCTAAAATCTATCCAGAAGAAGAGACGTTTCATTATTCTTTCACGACACACTGCCATTCAGTCACACCGAGAGGGGCCCGTAACGTTTGCCCGTGCGTGTGGCACGCCATGCTCCCATTTGTCCAGCGAGTTTTCGTTCGCCCGCACATGTGCGATACAACAGAGATCGAACACTGGTATTCAAATTACACGGCTGCTTCAGCGATCCGTGGCAGCATGATAACGCGGTCTTATCTCTTGGAGAGAGGATAGAAGTTTTTTTGCGCTTTTTATAAGGTACTAGTGTGTTCTGTAGAGTCTGTTAGAATTATTTAAAGATTTGTTTTATAGAGTGTGTATGTGAAATCATGCAACAAGCTTAGAGGGATGGTAGGATTCATCGAGACAAACAGAACTTGTAATGCGGGGTTGCAAATAGTAGCTTTTATAGAGTGAAAATCGCTAAAATACGTCTGATAATATATGAAGTGAGAAGAAAGAAACACTCCACAAAGATCAGAATTCTGAAGATTTAGAAGTAGAAATCATAAAAACGATTTCAACAGGGATCGATATACAACTAAAAAGATTATCAGAAGTACCAAATAACTTCACAGAAGCATTAGAAAAAAATTTACAGGAAAACGACAGCAATTACCAACTTTTTACAGATAATCTGTGCAAAGAAATAACAAAGTGCTTCAGAGATTTTCAACTATGTCTCGTCCAGGCTTTAAATTTAAAAACGAAAGAGTCGGAAGATGAGATGGAAGACCAGGAGAACGAGGATTCAGAATAAAAAGAACAGAAGGAAAATTAAAACAAAAAGATAACCAATAACCTTATAAAAGAATCAAAATTAAACATAAAAAACCCGGAATTCTTAACAACAACAACAACTCTTGTAAACATAACAAACCTAAGTGATCATCATCTGTGACCATCATTGAAAATTTTATGGAAGAAGAAGACAAAGCGACTCCCCATAGTCAGCATATGTCTCTGCTATACTCAACTACTTCAACTACTTCAACTCCACAAAGAAAATATTTACCGCACAGTATAGGTGAAAACATCTCATGATGCCGAATTAAAAAAAGATCTGTTAAAATAATTGTTAAAAGTGCCGGCTGAGGACATTATTTATTGCATTAAGTACAGCGACGGAGGAACGACTTACGGACACACTCGAAGATGAGTTTCCTGGATTCCTGCTGTGGTGGTGGTCACAATCCCCAGAGTTCCTGGAGTGTTTCTTCCTTGTCTCATATAGTACTTTTTCTGACGCAATTTCGTTTTGTCGTCAAGCTTTAGCGCATTCCTGTAATGGTTTTGAAATTTCTAAGCAAGTGATAACGCGCCAACTCATCGTCAGAAGCCCTGTTAATGTCGGGTACTCTTTTTCGGAGTCGATTCAATGCGAATGCTCACCATCTACTAATTTCACTATTTCTCCTCTAGGTATTTACCCCTATCATCCCTCTGTTGCATTATTACAGATAAACCCTGTATATTAACAGCTGCTTATGAGTATGATGATACTGTGTTAAGCTCCACAGAGAATGAAGCTGAAAGGGATGTTAGAGATACACGAGTTTTCTAAGCTATTCTGAACTTTCAGGAAAAACTTCAAAACCATTTTAATTGCAATGTTAGGTTAGCTAATGAAATATTTCCGTCGTGTCAACAAATTCTAAGGGATTATTTCCACTTATTTGGATCTGCTGAGGTACGACAATCCGCAATGAGACGCAATGAATGAATCATGGAGAGAAAAAGAAAAAATGTCATTTTGAGCTCTCCTTATACATTATACCCTAGTAGCACAGCTCATACCAAATAAGTCAAGTTTACGTAAATGCAACTAGAATTAAACGAAATTTGGCCATACATAACAAAAATTGACATTGCGGTACAAGAATGATTTGGCCTGCTTAGGTCAAATCATTCTTGTACCGCAATGTATCGGTTAAATTAAAAGGTCACTTAAGAGTTTATAAGGTACTAATTAGTGGTATAAGTGGGTATTTTCAAAACAATCTTTGCTGAAGAAAACGTTTTGAGAAAAAGAGTCTTCTGTAAAGATAATTAAGAAATTTGCTTCGATAGAATTATAAATTTATGTTTATTATAAAATTAAAAATACCTAATCCTTTAAACATCAATAATTATATTTTTTTTGTCTTAATGCAGTGATAGTACCTATTTGATGTAAAAATAGATAACTAAAGTCAAAATTCAATTAATAACTTTTCTAGCTAAAAAAGTCAGGTAATTCAAATTGAATAGTTTTCAATTATCCTGTACTTTATCATACTACGACGAGTAATTACTGCAAACTAAATATAGTAACATTTTTTGTAACAAACCATTTTCTCATCCTTTTGCTTACTTATTTCGTCAGCTTTTTATTAATGGAATGTAATTTAAATAGTTAATTTCTATATTTTGTGCACAAGATGAAAGGGCCATAAAAAGGGCTATGCGAGAAAAAAAACTGGGTTAATTGACAAGTAATTTAGCAGGTCGGTTTCCCCACGGGACTTCAATCGTTAACAGGGCCGTGAAAAAATAGTTCAAGTGACTAACTACTATCTGCAAATGACGGCTTACAAGTTCCACACCATTAAAAGACCCCTTTCACCGAAGACACGAAAAAAATACGGTGAGGTGTAATGGCTCCCTTGAAAAAAGCGGCGCTGGACTCGGCGCCAATTTTTACCTCATTTGTCAAAATTAATGGCATGGCCGTAGCACACTCCACATCGTGTAATTCGGAGAAAAATCTTTTGCGAGGTGAATAATTTGGCCGGGCTTCCATTCCACGCCAGAATCCTTCAAAATCGTTTGAGTTATGTGACAGTACCGTTGGCAACGCGTAGGCCTTTTTGTGGAATTTTTTCGTGTTATGGGTGGGTGTTTTTATTCGAAACTCGAATTCGGAGTAACTGTAACCTTACCCTGAAAGCCCAATTGGCAGTTTACCAAGGGTCCCATCAAATGAAATGCCTCTTGTGGAGTGGTCGTATTCAACGGTTACAGTTACAACAGACCGCCATCAAGCGATGGAATTAACTTGGTAGAAAAAAATTGCCCTGCATAAAAAATACCTCTTACCCTACCCAATTACTGGTTATTTTTACGTGAATATTAGATGTCACTAATATTTTTTGCTACTGAATATAATAAGGCAATTATTTCTAAATGGTTCCCCTTTGAACATGAAAGGCAAAGAAATTACCATGCTTATAATCTATTAGGTAATTTCAGACAATCTTTCTATTAGTTGTATGTTATTAATACTAATTTCCCTATGTAACAGAGAGGACTTATTCAAAGTATTCACCAAAAAACTTAATATTGACTGTTTTAGTTTTGAATAACGGTAAGAAAGTTTCGTTATATATTTAATAAATGGCATATTACTTTTAGAATCAAAAGTATAATAATTGGTTATTTCATTTTGAACCAATAACTTGGTTGAAACCGACTTTGCCTTTATGGATAAAAGATTTTAAGATGGAATTAATTATGTTTCTCTCAATAAAAATATGTTTGTCTCGTAAAAAATGTTGTCTAATTTCGTCCTTAGTTGTTCTTCAAGTTTTAATTTTACTATTTTAATTCTTACTTGAACTACGGTATTCCTTAATATTTAAAACAACATTTGATGTCATACTTAGTACAACGTTAGTACAACGTTACAACGTTAGTACAACTTAGTAGACGATTTTTGAAACTATTTTTATAAGAATTTGAACATTTTTTAATTTTTATGTTTTATAAACAGTTAAGGTTACTTTTTGGAAAGCTATGTAATAAACATAGGTTGCATTACACATAATTAAAACTAATAACGAAAAATTAATTGAAAGTGTAATAGTATTAGGAATGATGTATATAAGAAAAAAATAATTCATTTTTTCTAAGAATAGACAAAATCTTTTTATATGCACTACTTAATCAAGCACCTATTATAAAACATGCTTATTTGTGTTATATAAATTATCGTCGTTTCAAAATTACTAACGTTTGACATTTAGATGAATTTAAATGGCAGAAGACATAATTAATTTATAGCTTTGGTTTAATAATGTTCAGATTGAAAGCAAATTTCTTTCTAATATATTAAACGGAAAGTCCAATACACTAAATTAATGCTACATAAGAATATCATTTTGGTAATAATATATCATAAACGCATATATCTGACAACCACCCACAAGAAAGAACCAAATCACAAACCAAATTCATTATTAATAATCCTAGAAACATCGACATTATACTTCTGCTGGAGAAATAATTTTGGTGCAATAACCATGTATTTTCTAGCCCCAGGGTTTGCAAAAACAGTTTTTGCCCCAAAAAATTCCTCATTTCAGAACAAAAGGTAAGAAGAAAAGTGTCGAAAGTTTGGGAATGTAACACGTAGGAAAGAATGTAACGCAATTATCCAATTGCTTCGTTCTTTATTCCGTGCACGTTTGGGCGGGAAAAAAGGGACCCCCGTGTGAATAATAGTGGGAAGGAAATGAAAGAAACAAATACTTGGGACTTCGGGAAGACGAGATGCAATTATGGGAGTTTTTATGCGAAAATTGCGGAGTAAGTATTTGTAAGAAGGAGGGAAGATGTATGTATGTATACAGTATTTTGTTAGGGTTGAGCCGTAAAAACGTGGGATTTGGGGAAACTTTGGATTTTGTATCTTTAGAAATTTTTGAAATATTATGGTTCGTATTAAATAATAATGTTTGCGGTTTGTATCGTGTTCTCGAGAAAATTCTATTCTACTCGTAAAATGAATTAACATTTAAAGTGTTTTTTTAGAAATTTTAAATTTCCATTAAGTAATTTGTTATCGAAAAATTACATAGAAATTTCAACACAAGAAAAGGAACTCTCAAATTATAAAAACTGTATAACAATTTAGCTTATTAAAATTCTTAACTTAAAGTTTTAACTGATTATGGGAAATATCTGTCTTGTCCTTTGTTTATTATGCTATTATAAAGATAGCATGTTTTGCGTAACTCGATTGAAAACTTCGGAAGAATATCTTAAACTTTTAAATGGTAACACAAATTATTTTAAAAATCTAATAACTCTATATAATATTTTTAAATACATATAATAATTTTACAGCTCCCATTTACAGATTTAATATATCATTCATTCATACAATATAATTCCGCCAGTTTATTATACGACCATTAAACTTAATGGTATAAGTGAAAGAACAAATGAATTAAAACTCAGAATGTCAAATGCTAGATGAATGCGTCTGCTAGATTCATAAGCATAAGTGCTCAGTGGTCACGGCTAGTAAAACTTTAATTTGCTTCTATTTGTATTTAAACTTCAAAGATTAATTGTGATTCTAAATAACTTTCGAACCATACTAGGCCAGAAGGGATTTTTACCAACCGTTCATACTTTTTTCCGTCCTTGAAATGCCTTTCTTAATTAAAAAAAATACCTTGAAATCTTTTTCGTGCTAATTAAGTTCATTTTCACAGCACAATGGAGAAATGGATTAAATTTTCACATAATTCATTTCCAAAATCAACAGATGATACTCATAGAAAACACTAGAAAAATATTAATCATTTTCAGTTTCCTTTGAAACCTAAAAACACTATTTTCGAGAGAAAATCCCAAATGACTTATCTCCTCAAATATTTGTTCCTGCAAAAATCTTTACCTGAAAGCAAACAAAAGTATAAATCTCTCGTGAACCTTGAAATTCTCTCATTTACCAAAACAACCTTTCATTAATGTTTTAACGGTCGAGCGAATTTTGCAGGAAGGTCTGATTTTCTTTTCGGAACCGTTTCCTCGTAAATGATTTATAAGAAATGGAAAACAGGTTCCTCAGAGCGAGCAATCTGGGCGAGTTGAGGGCAATAATCCATTTAAACGTGACAGATAAAGCTTTTTAAAATATCATCGGTGTCAAACAAGCCCGTCGAAGCGTCTTCAAACGCGAAAAAGAAAGGTTTGCTTATCTCACCGATTCTCCTTCTCTCTCTCTCTCTCTCTCTCTCGCAAGCGCCACCAAAAGCAAGACTAGTGGAGCAGCCATGTTTGTCCACTTATATGCCCACCTGTTAAAATGATAGCTCTATCTATTAGACTATACATAAATTTTTAATGTATTCTATGCAACCTCTTTAGGCATCTTAAAATTAAAGCTCGATTGACTGCGAGGAAAGAAAAATCTCAGAAAATTCAGACCAGGCGTAAAGTAAGTATCCCGAAGACTATTGATGTGGGTTGGGATATGTCACTGAAGAAGACTAGTTCTTTCATATATGAACATTATTTATTTACAGTTTTATGAAAGAAATACCAGGCGACGTAGAAGATAAGAACCTCATAATACCATATACCGTACGGTATGCATAATAGCGTATGCATTATGCTAATTCATACATTAAGAAACTGGCCTTCAAATTATTTCTCTGTGTTTGCCGTTTTATTACCAGTTCAAAATTTTCAAAATAAGTAGAAAAAACTAACTCTTAACTAATCTCTATTATTATTGGGTTCATTCTCAACTTAATTATGGTTTAGTGATTTGGGGAGGAGATTGTTTTACAAATCTAATTAAAATCGATAAACACCACGTGTGCGATTCCTCACATATATGTCAATGTTTTTTTTTAAATTAACTTCATGTATTTGCCAGTAAATATTTTTATATTCAATCCTATGGCCAGCAGTAATTATAATTTATTGGCGTCCTGCTTGCCACACCACCTCTTTATATTTCTTTGTTTCCTTTCCTGTTTTTTCTGTAAATTAATCTTACTACTACATGTAATAATACAGTCACCTACATGGATCAAGTGTGATCCCAGGTGACTATAAGCATTTGTAGTATTTGATCTTAAAAAAAAACGTTGTATCGATTAAGATTGTAAGAAATAAGCATTTTTTTGTTCAACTGTTTAAAAATTTTGAAAAGGAAATAAAAATTCCAATTTCTTAAAAAAAGTTTGTTTTGATATAAAAATTTGACTAAATGATTAACAAAGGAATAAAAAGGAAAATAAAAAAAAACGGGGGGTTTTTTAATTAACATATTTGTGCTGTTATACCAAAACAAATTCACGATTCTTTAAAAGAATGCCTTTACAGACCAAACTGGTATCGAATTCAAAACGAGAGTACCCTAAATCGACATCAAATGCCCTCGTTAAAAATAAACACGTCTGTAATTAACACTTTTTATGTCAGGAACCTACAGCTAAAAATGAAAGCACCAGTTTTTGTTTCAGACAGTTGATTTATTCACTAACTCCTTCCTCTTTACTTAAACAAAAAGAGAGAAAATAAATACTTTTGCTTGAAGAGTTGTTTAACTTGTTAATAAACAATCGTACACCATTTGGTTTAACTTTCAAGAACGATTCAACAAAAAGATCTCTTGAGTTACTGAATGAGCAGTAAATAAACAGCTACTCGCTTTCTTCTTAGCTTTGTCACATGTAATTAACGGTTTCTTCTGCAAACAACTTTCAAGAGTTCTTTATGATTATTAGGTAATCTGACTCGCCGCCATATTTGTCACATTTAATCCCTCACGCATGCGCAGTGAGACAGTTAATTAAACAAGTATCACTCGGAAAAGGAAAGGAAAATAACAGTTCCCCTCTTTTTCATCTGACCTCTCCCTCTCAAAAGGGGAAAATAATGTGAGTGGAGGACAATTATTTTCCACGGGCTTTCTCTCCCAATTTGAAAAAAGTCTTTTATTTGCACGTCGCTTTTGTTAATTCTTTTGTTCCCCCTTCGAGTTTTTTGTCTTTGACTTCACTTAATTTCATTTCGGTATTAACCGCTACACGCTTTTCTAGAAAACGAATGGAACAAATGAGCTGTTGTAATTATAAGAGAGCGAAAAAATCCCTACGCGGGGATAAAAAGGAGGGTAATGCGAACGTAACTGTAACTGGAACTGTATACAAACTCTTTCCTGATTGGAGAGAATGGGAATGTAGGAATTATTAAAGACACATCCCGGGGTTCTTTAAATGGGATTAACAGACCGTTTAATTTCGCGTTCGGAATATATGTGTTTTAGAACTTTTTTTATTTGGTTGCTGTTTGATGAAAAGATTTTTATGCTACAGCTAGTTACGGAGTTAATTTGGAACACGCAATTTTTCAAAGGAAACTAGGAACTCTTTTGTGGTTTTCAATGTGATACTATTTTTAGGTCTTGGGAGGGAAGAACTGAATTCGGAGATGGCGAAAATAAGATTAAAAACTCGTTTCTTAGCAAGAAGTTATTAAAAAGAGAAAGCAATTTTCTGAGAAGTCTATTTTCCTTAACTTTTAGATATTTCTTTTTTGTTTAACATGATACTTTTTATACACAAGACCTTGAATACAAAAGGAGAAATCTGAAAATGCAGCGGACATAAAAAGTGAAAATGTACATAATCCACCAACATTTTTAGAATTTCTATGTTACTGTTATTCTCTGAATGTTATCTCTTTAAATATTTCCCCTTGTTTCCTCATTTCTTTTCGAACATTAAAGGATTTATGTCATTTTCAAACAAATTAATACGTTAACTTGAAGAAAAATACTGATTTTTAAAAAAAATTAAGCAACTCATTACATTAATGTGGTCTAATGATAAAATTTAACACTGAACACTTTTATTAACTATTGTAATTTAAAAATAGTTTATTGATTTACAGAAAATAATTTGTTTCATAATTAGTTGTATAATGTAATGGGTACAAAATCAAGTTATTTTTAAAAAGGCCCTAAAATAAAAACTTTTTAAAATTCGCTTAAATTTAAACTTAGAGTGTATTTTACACAGATTAGAAGATGATGGACAATGAATCTAAATTTTACAATAGGCACAGGCAAAACATGTTATCAATTTAGTATATAGAACAGAAATGGAGCATAATCTTTCAATTTTGTCGAGTTTTTTCTGGATACACTATAAAAAACATAACAAAAACACAAAATAGATTTTATCTTATAGGAAACTTTGTTTCTCTGTTCCCACCTGTTTGTGTTATTAAATATCACGATGTATTTGTTAATAAAGAAATATTTTATGTCAACAAGCTTTAAATGTAAGCCAAGCAATTAGCAAGATGTATCTTTTAATTAGTTTTTCCACTTTAATCCAATTCTTCTGTTGAATAACAAGAAATTACCTCCTATGTACTATGATAGATTTATTGTATTGAAAATAAATTGTGTGTCCATGATAGTAAAAAATAAAAATGACAAGTAGTGTAAATCCCCAGAGGCTGTGCTATGGGACTACAGTCCCTCTAAAATTCAACCTTCTTCTAGATTTTATTAAATTCCTTAACCAATTTGAATTTAATCTATAACCCATTATCACTCTAGATACACAGTTTTTTTTCGACCTTAGCTCTCCTAGAACATACTTAAGGTGCATAACGTGTTTCCATTTGTTATATGGTCCCCCTCATGATTATTCACACCTTCAATAATAATCTGAATAGTTAAAATTAAGATTTAAAACGGTGTTCCAATTCAGCCCTACCTGCGGAGTGAATCGGAACACCATTAAAAAATGAAAAGAAAAAAATGAATAAATTGTAAAAATGAATAGAAAAAATGTAGAAAAAAAATTCAGCTCGAAATAGTAAGAGCAGATAAAAACCAAATATTCCAATCAAAAAAATATTGTTAGATTCTTTTTTTTACGGTTGAAAGTTCATAAGGGTTCCTTACCCCGTTTTACAGTAACATAAAAGATAAATCGCATTTTTAGTTTGAGCTGTACTGTCGTATGTTTTCAGGGGTCTTTGTGACGTACCATAGGTAAACTCGTCTATAGAAAAAGAGAAAACAGGTGTTTTTCATAAATAAAGTTATGTAGGGTAATGCTTTGTTACCAATTACATTCACCTGACCCTACTCTCTATTTATAATAAAGTTTTATGTGAATATTATAAATATTATTCTTTTTTAATTTCGTATTTTAAGTATCATTTTTCTCATTTCAGTTGAATTAAAATTGTGGGAAAACATCAGTATTTTATTATTTTAAAGGCGAACCGACGACACGCATTTATATCTAAGCTTTTAATTTATACATATAAATATATTTTTTCATAGATAAAAAATATTACTATTTTAAATAACTTAAGGATATTTCAGTAAATAGCTTCATTTGATCATTTATGCATATAAAAGAAGATAGCTCTAGACTTCTGCGAATACACACGCAATAATTCCGCCAACCCTCCTTATTCTAACAATTTATTTTTCAGATTATTTAATGGTTATTTTCTCTTATACTTGCAGCCACGCCCACATGTAATTGCGTCATTGGACCGGAACCAATAGATTCTGATGGCCTGTATCCAAATCTGAGCGATAATTTTCTCACTTGGTAATCGTTTTCTACCGAACATCCATCAAATGAATTTTTATTGCCAATAAGACATGGAAGAAAATTCTAGTGAATTATGTTAAAAGTGCAATACATATGTATTTTACTTTTTCATAAATCCTCATGCATTTATTGGATACCAATTTATTGGCATAGCAAAGAGATTCAGAAATTGGGAACACAGTTTCATTACATAAATCAGATTTGTGTGAAAAATGTTTCTAAAGAAATGATAAATTATTGAATGTATGTGTACCTTGGCAAACCTCGTATCTGTATACTTCCATTAATCATAAAACTATGCTTGACTCGTCCCTTCTTTTTGCTTTGAATACAACATTAAATGGCTTATATTAGAAAATATCATCATACCTCCCATACATTTATTGTTGAACTTAGGATTGCCTGGTGGCCAAAAATTGAAGGTTGTTTTATTAATATAGTCCTTGATAAATCCTCGTGATTTCCATTTACTTATTTTATACCCTAAATTTTTCAATATTTTGATTTAAAAAAACATCGAATTGGGAAGCGGTATGATACATAAAGACAAAAATTTCTATGGCAATTTATCTATGCTTTTGTTGCTTTAAAATTTTGGATGTTATCCTAATAGATTTATTGCACATATTCTTAGAAATTTATTGTGATGTTTTTACTGTATTAATTTCTAAAAATAGTATTAAATTATCAAATAATTTCATCATATCCTGATAAATTGAAAGTAGGTTTAAGTGGAAAATACATACCATAATAATGTGGTTCCTTTCACTAAATGTTTAATTCATAAATGTTAACGAAATATTTGGAAACTTCATATAATAATCATAAGTACAAGGTGATTTTGAAAGAAAAACTAATATTAAAATATTATGTAAAAATTCTCTAAGTTTTCGAATTTTCTCTTTTAAAACATAGATAAAATTATGGTAATTATTATTTAATCAATACTTAAAAACATGAAAATAAGCTCGTGTAATTTTGAAAAACGTGGTTCTAATGGATAAAGATATTTAGTTTCAAATACTGTAGAACAAATCCTTCATAATAATACCTAATGAAAATTCATTAACGAATAAGAAACACTTATCCGTCGAAGAATCTTACTTGAACATATTTTTAAACGGTATATATTTTTATCTTAAAAAAAACTAAACCAAAAACACTCTCTTCAAAAATAAATTTTAGATAAATTCTTTCCTCTAACCAATAGGGTAAATTGGCCAAAAGTAATTTTATAATGAAGCACATTTTAAAAGAACTTAACAGAAGGACCCAACGTTTCTCCAATTTAGGCGAAAGAAAGTGTCCGTTCGGCGCTGTTTGATTGAAATGTTTGTTTCTCCGCATATAATGTCTTAGCGCAAAGAAAGTAGTTTTACAGGCACGCCTAGTGTATTGCAGAGATGCAAACAAATATCAGATAGCAGTTCCTTTAAAATTATAAGTAAAGTTTTGAATTCTAGTAATAATTTTCTTTCATTTATTAAGCAGGAAATTAATATTAAATTTAAGATGAAGGTGAGTGAAACATTTCATTTCTTTTTAATTCTGACTTTTAAGATTTGATACAATATTTTAGAAGGTACTTTTATTAGTTAGTTAATCACACATTCAAGATTAAAGAAAAATAACTTTAATGAATTCGTTACCTAATTAATTAAGTTTTTATGAACTAAATTTAATCTTAGTTAAAACATATCAACAAAATAATTAAATAGAATGGTGGTTCTGCAGATCATTAAAATTGTTGACTACCAAGTTACAAGTAACTTAATACATAAAGATAACATAATTATAGCTAAACGCGTCCTTAAGAGTACATTTTAAAAAATTCTAGAAATAACTAGAAAAACTATAACATAAAAAACACTGGGCAAAATGACCTAAAATTTTACTTGGGGACTTTTGAGGGAAGAAGAAGAGATATAGTTCGAATATCGTATATATATAGTCCAAAATAGTTCGAATATCATCAATGTAGATAGCGTTAACTTCCGTTTATGAAGTAATTTTAGTCTACACAGTGGTTTTTAAAGCATTTCTCAAAATTCCCAATAGATGGCGCTTTTCTGAGGTGTAGAGGAATCCTTTTTATATCAATGTGAAGTTGTTGGAACTGAAATGCAAACTTCTTACTTATCCAAGATTCGAACTTGTGGTCTTTCCTCATCCATAAACTGAAATGAGAAAGTTTAGGCTCTAAGATTAAAGGGATTACTGATCCAAAAGAACAATGCCATCTTGAATTATTTCTGGAACTATTTTGAGCGCCATCTATTGATGGAATTTTAACTATTTTTTCTTTTGTGTAATTCGGTTTCCTCCTCCTTCAAAAGTCCTTCGGTAAAATTTTAGATAATTCTTGTTTCAAACGATTTAATTGTGATAACCCTGTAAATAAAAATGTCTTGTTTTAAACAAACTCATTTATAATTTCTTACTTTCGAATATTGTTAAAAATTATTTTTTCACCGCAAAAATAAGAAAAAATAAGTCAATAAAAACCTATAAAACCCATCTCGTAACATAAAGGAAAGAAATAAATATTACTATTTTCCTAATACCTAATTATTTTAAAAGGTTGATATTAAAAATCTAAAATGAAACATGAAAATTAACGCATGACAAAATATGTTTAGAAGAAATTTCCACAACTGCTTACAGTTTAAATCTACGATTACTTTCTATCCTTCTATAATGTTTTTTTTTTATTCTATATGTATATGAATACTTCCAGTATGCAAAGTTTTTGATCCAGCAACTTCAAACTCTATTTTATAGCATTCACGCAAACATTACACAAACATCATCAAACATCACACGAGGCTTTTCCTCTGCATTATTTATAGTTTCAATTGATTTGAAATCGGGATCCTCGAAACAATAATCATAAGGCATAACCAATTCATTTTGATTTCAGAAAAACTAAGGCGGTTCGTTCATCCCAATCATTTATAGTGCTGTCCTTTAAAAACAACCCACTCCATTGTACCCTAAAAACAACCCATTGAGATTTTTTAATTAAATAATTAAAATAATTTTACCATCTCATATACCCTGTCTTTCTATACCCTTTAGAGTGTCAGGGGTGTAAAAACTGGTCAAAGAACGGTTTATTTACTTATTTTTTAATCAAGCTGAGAAAATGTAGATTTTTGGCAAAAAATGTGCTTCAGGTTTACAGATTTTGTAAAAATGCATGTTATAAATATTTTAGAGCATTTTTCGCGCGTTTTTATGTTATCCCATTACTATGAGAATAAAATATTAAAGTTTTAGCTCAGTCCGCCAATTAGAGTCCTTCTAGGGAAAAAGTGGGGGGTTTTTTTCAAATTCTTACTTAACTGACTGCCAATTTGTAATGGAGAGTTGGAATTAAAAATGCTTAGCACTAAAATTTTAGGGAGGATGAGCCGCTAGTACAGTTTTTTGTTCGATTTAATTATCCTTTTTATTAAGCTTTTAATGAAGAAAATATGAAACAGTGGGTTGTTTTTAAAGGACAGCACTATATCGTCGGTGAAGAAGTGATACCTCGTAAACGACAACCTGAGTAAGCTTTACTTTAGCAAAGTGATTTTAGCCAAGGCAACTTTTGGCGCCGAATTAATTACGCCAAATCCGAAGTTCTTGATAGCTATCTACAAACTTGGAATTTGAGAAAAAAGTGACGAAAGGGTCATCCGATCTTTTATAAGTTTTGATGTCTCATTTACTAAATTGAAAAATTGATATTTAAATGGAAACGTTATAATTTCTATGGTAGAGATGATATAACAAAATACATTATAACTGAAATAGATCAATAATTTTGAGTTGTCGGATGTTTAATTAATTGATTTCTTCTTGTTTTTTTATTTCATTTCTTTTTGGGTTTTTTTTTTTTTTTTTTTTTTTTGGAATTTCTGTCTAGATCAAGGATGGGCAAGCTGTCATAATAAGAATGGTAATCTGGTGGTAGGACTGATTCAAGCTCCTGTAGGTGTTTATATTTTTGATCAGATATTTTCACAGGTTCAGGGTGGAGTTTCGGAAAGTAGTTTAGATAATGGTAGATCGTGATGTTTGTGTAATATCTTCAGATCGACCGATCTATTTCTTTTTTTGGTTTTAAAGAATTACTAATGAAACCACGAATTAATGAAAAAATTAATGAAATTAAAATCAATCTACGCAATTGTCTGATCAAAAATCCAGCAGTAGGTATTGTTTGTATTTCGAATCAGGCAATTTGCATTGATCGAACAACAGCTCTTCACTTGATCCATAATGTCCTTTCACCGTATAAAGTCTCCACAATGGAGATTTCCTAACTCAGTTTGAGAAAAATAATTATTAAATTAGACGACTTTATAAAATAACCATGTAAGAGAAAATTTTAGAAATTGAGCTACCCCGAAATTCAGATCGTCCAGAACTCTTGGTCTAAACAAATTTTGTATCCATTTTAATAAAGAAAAAATTTAAAGCTTTCACCAACATTCCTAAATATTACAAATCTTTAATTATCTAGTTTTTACATAAAACTATCCCATCATCCAAAATAGAGAAAAAAAATGCAACTAAAAGTTTAAAATTAAAATTTCTTGTTACAGATACCGATTTGTGTCTGAATTTTAAAAATCTTCGACTAAACTACAAGATCAAGTAACTATAAATATTTAAGTGCCTTTTATTGGCGAATAATCGCCTTGGCGGGAAAGCTCCTTCTATAGTAAATCTCGCTAAGGTTGTCGTTTACGAGGTATCACTTCTTCACCGACGATATACTCTGAACATCCCTAATTTGACCTAAAAAGAATTCAAGATTTTATGAAGATCCATCAAATGGATGTATACATTAACGTTCACACATTGAATGGTCACCTGCTTCTCAGTCATAATTTTTCTATTTACAAGAATCTAAAATTTCCATTAATTAAAAAATTCTTGTTGTGTTGCTTGTTCTTTTGAGATTATACTCAAAAGAACAAGCATACTATGACATACGATTAAGATAGCCGAGATCTGTACAAAGAAATGTCAGCATAATTAGCAACAAACTATACCAGATAATAGTCACGGCACCAACTTAGTACACTTTTTTTAAGCTTTTTAGGTCATTTCAGTTTAATCTTACCCGTAAAAAATAAAGAAAAGAAATTAATGCTATCTATTTTTCTGATACCTAATTATTTAAAAATGTTAATACTAAAAGGGTCAAATGAAACAGAAAAAAAATTATTTAATAATTAATTAACACTTAAAAAAATCGGTTCACAAATTGATTTTCACAATGAAATAACCTGATTAATCAACTGTCAAAAGAATTGATAGATAGTTTTTTACCTTTAATATACTCCAACATTCTCTGTTTTTATCAAACCATCAGTGTTACTTACAGCAAAAGAAACATTAAAAACATCTAAAGTTCAACACTTTGTATCACATTGTAAAAGAATACGATGCATTAAAAATGTTAACGCAAAAAAAAATAGTTTTACAGAAATGTTTAAATAGTATCGTAGAGATTATTATAATTTAAAGTTGGAATTAAACTGCAAAATCGTACACATTATTGCATTATCGTGAAAAGTGAAAAAAAACAATTAGTAGCATAAAATTATGGAAGTACAATAAAAATCAAGAATACTAGCAATACAAACTAGCTATGAATTACATGAATTTTTGCCTTAAAAATTTAACATCTTTTTAGCTTTAGTTTATTTCAGAACATAGAAAATTTCAGTCTGTCTTTTTTAGAAAGAAAATCCTGACTTTTTAAAATGGTCATTCTAGAAAGTAAATAAATGTAGTAATTTCTAAACAGTTTAATATTATGGATAAGGTACCTAATATTCAATTGATTTTCTGGTCATTGAAGGTTTATTGTAAATTTTGTCAAATAAATAGTATCTATTGTATCATAATTTTAATAATTCTACTTGTTCAAAAGCATCCCATGATTTTATAATGAAAATAGTAATGTGTACTAAAGAAAGGAAATCTTTAAAAATAATTACAAAAATAATAATTATAATTTATGTTTATCAATTTATATATAATGTTACTTTATTATTTTCATTTATTGTTCACTTTTGTTTATAACCTCATCACGTTTTAGGGTGTTTTGTTTCCTTTTATATACAAATTTGTAATTATTTCTATGCATGTTCGTTTACCTACATGGATCTTGGTGCGATCAGAGGTGATGTAGATATTTTTTTCGTTCTATTTGATTGTAAATAAATAAATAAACTGTAGAATATTATCATGGGGGAATTACAACAAAATGTGCTAAATTTCAGCAATTAATTAACAATTTAATCTTGTCATGCATTTTTTTCTATAGATTTTATTCCATAGAAAAAACTATAAACAAAAGATAAATACAAAACAATTTATATTTTACACTATGTATTTCTCTTGTCAAGTTTTTTAATAGTATTATATAAGAATAAAGTTTGTTACCTTATAAGGATTATATAAATAATAAAATTTGCATTTTACTTCAGGTAGAACCTTTATAAATACTTTTATTTAGAAAGCAACACAATGTTAAAATATATTGTATAAATCTAAAGGTTACCTCATATCAAGAGAAGGAAATAGTAGAAGCCTTTTTTAATTATTTTAATGCTTTAGACTCATAATGTTTAAAAAACATTAAACATACCTTAATGTATATGACTTATGAAAAAATTTATTTTTTAATATTTGTTGCAGTAGGTATGTAATTTGTGCACAATTTTTTCAAGCATTAAAGGGGTATCTTACATAAACAAATAAAAAACAGTATTACCCTAAGTAAAAAAAAATCGTTTAATCATTTTAAGAATACCTTTAGTACATTTCTCTTCATATTTAAACTGTATAACTTGTTATTTTAAAATAAAATTATTTTCTTACTTAATTTTGCAAATTTCTTTTAACGCATGTATATCTTATCTACAAAGTTAATAAGTCTCAAAAAAATGTTTTTTATTTGAATCACAATAACTGCACAAACATAATCTTTAAATTTGTTTTATTTTCTCGTTGTACGAGATTAAAAGTCAAATATTTTAATCCGGTTGTATACAATTCCAGTCAGTATTTATAGAAGTTTGTGACTAAAACTTCAACATTTTCACATGAAACTGTGTATAAATTCTTATCAATTTAACAGGAAATAATTATAGAACAAGTGGAGATATAAAAATTCTTAATTTAGTCATTTTAGGTTGTTTTTGGATTATCGTCCACGTAAAGTTAGTCAGAATCGTTGTTATGTGTTTATTTTACCATTAGATGTGAAACAAACAAAAAAATTTCAAACCAGTTAATACCTTATTCAAAACTGAATAGTATTCATGAATCAATCCTTTTCATAGCTTTTAACATCTTTCCCTTACACATTTACTTAAATAAATGTAAAAACTTTCTCTTAAAAAAATAAATACCAATTTTTTTCTTAACTTATTTTCAAGTTTGATTCCACAGAAACCTATCAACGTTCAACATCTGTAAAAATCACGAGTATATAGAAAGTAACTCAAGATTGATCGGAATAGAAAAAAACTGGATTGTTTCTTACGTGTTACTGGGTATACAAATTTATCATGGATTTGGTTTCATAATTTATAATAAAGTACAATGAAATCCTTTAAATGCTTTAGTTCTAAGCATAGCTTTTGACAACTTAGTATGTTTACTACAATTTATCGGCATGCGGCTGTTGTGAATAATTTAATCTGCTTAATAAAATCGTAATATTATCTTTTAAGAAGGAATAAAGAAAGGTTCAACAAAATAGGCAGAACTGGTTAGCTTCTTACGCTGATACTATTCGTACCAATTCTACACGGAATGTGTAAAATACACATTAATAATTCATACATAATACCGAATGTGTTTCTCACGATATAATGTACCGATTCAACACGGATTAGGTGTTCTACCTATAAACAGGGTACGATAACTTAATCGTACAATTTTCGGGATCAAAGATATATATTTAATACTATTATCAGTTTGTATTTAAGGTAATAATGAAAGGGAATGGGACTTTTTTCCGGGAACCTCTAACCCCTTCAGTCTACACACAGCTTGAGACGTAGGTTTCCCGGTCACCGTATGCAGTCATCTGTGCTGGGAGCGCAAACGGAGAAACGGGCCACATACCTTTACTCCCGGCTGACCGGTCAGGGGACAGTTATCCAGAGCCGTCACCATCCCAAACGATAATCATAATCCATACTAAGAAGACAACTCAACACGGAAGTGGGGATCAACGAGAGCGAAAGGAGGCGAGCAAACGACAGAGGCGGCTCTCGGATTCTCAGGTAGGGAGCGAAAAGAAGCGACCACAGCGCCCCCATCCGCCATGACACCCGGGCCGGCCGCCCCTTCCTTCCAAACGATTTCGGAGAGAGAGAGAAAACTCTGAAAAATCGTCTGCGGAAGAGAAGTAGGGAAAGGTCACTCACTTACCCGTTCGATTTCGGCCATGGTGGGACCGAGGGGCGGTGTAAACAACCCCACTGCGGCCAGCTTCGAGGATCGTCCGCCAGGGCGGAGCTGGGGGTCACTTCCGGCGCGAATCGAACGCGGAAAAAAGAGCCGAGTCGTTTGCTGCTCTTATGCTGATTGGGTCGGTGGGGGGTGTAGGAAATGTTCGAACAAGTCCGAGGGAATGTTCTTGCCGACGTGTCGCTGGCCAGCAGAAGCGAATTACCCATTCAGGGAGAAATGTCGATGTATCAGGGAACAACGAAGGTTCGCGCTTTTTGTGGCAGAGGACATCGTGTTTTAGAGACACCTCGATCGGGAGAGAAGGTTTCTGAATTTTTTTTTGGGAGGACCGAATTTCAATCTGAGGAAATATTGATAGAATCTATTTCTTTTTTCAAAATCATAAAAAGTGATTTAGATGTAAAGGAAAAATATTTTAAACGAAATCCTTCAAGTTTACGGTTTTTCTCACTGGGTAGTTCAGAAAACCAATACAGTATAATCTTGAACCTCGATATCTCAAAATAGAAGGGACTTGAAAATAAGTTCGAGATATCAAGGTAACAAGGTCACTCCGAATATAAATTATTTTGGTACTTAAGGGGGAAATATTTTTCCGAGGCATAATTGGGTGAAGTTTTGCCTCTCAGATTTTCTGATCTTTTTACATTATACATTTTGCTTCTTGTCCCCTTCAATCTGATAATTGATACAAAGAGCAAGGTAATACTAACCATGTACAAAGGGTTAGGTAATATCTTATACAAACACGCTTGTTTTATACTCCTGTTTGAATCAAGAGTACTTTAATTGGGTAATAGGTAATAGGTTTCTTGTATTTATGATTATTAACACGAATTCAATTCAAGAGTTTTTTTTTAATCAATCAATCAATCAATTTATTAACAAACACAAAAAAAAAACAAATTACAAAATTTAAAGAAGAATCACAATAGTTTACACATAATTAATAAAAAAAAAAAAAAAAAAAAAGACAATTGTAAATACATCCCAAAGGAGCCACAGCTCGTCCATGAGTTCACAGATTTCCATGTTTATGAGTTTTTAACTTATAACAAAACAAAAGAAAAAAAAAAAAGAAAAAAAAAAAAAGAAAAAAAAATATAGTTTCAAAATGCTTTTCAGACATTTATTATATTCTGTATAGAAACGAGTTAGGTAATTTTTTATTGATAAAAAATATTGAGGTAAACTATAACGAATCCTTAATTACCTTGATTTGTAAGGAAATTTATATTTTTCTAGGTTTTTAAATGTTATATAGTAAAGTATAATGTTTTCTATCAAAAGGTTATTTTCACAAGGTTTAGAAAACGAAAAAAAATAGAAGGTATTTTAAATCTAATATAAATAGAATTGAATAAAATCCTAATAATTTAAAAACAGGTTCGCGAAATAGTGAATATTTTATTGTATCATAATCAATAATAAGATGTTAAACTCATTGTATTAATTGCAATTACACTCCTGGTAATACCTTTAAATGCTTTTATCAGGTTTTTGGTGATTGAATAGAATTCAATGTGAAACAAAACTATTTCAAAAAAAAATATTTTAAACTGTTCACTTTAAATTATACGAGTATCTCAAAACTTTTTGTAAAGTCGTTTCAATAAACAACATCGATATGAAACGTAACTTTGGGTATTTATTTCATTTCACAAACATTATCCAAAAAAAAAGCAGTTGACTAAATGGAACACCTACGTCTTGCCGAAACTTAACAAAACGGTCAATGGGAGATTACGCGGCATTTCGACGTTCAGCGTAGAGATGGTGGTTTTTTCCGCATCAAATGTCTTCGCGCAACGAAAGCTGTTTTACAGGAAAGTTTGGTGCATTGCAAAGAAAAAATGTTTTCTTCGATCTTTTCGCTCTCTTCTAATTTTTTTTTTACACTCTCCAGCTGCATCCATTGTGTTGAAAGTACATAAATGAATTTTGTACCACTAAGGAAAACTAAATAAGTTTAAAAATTATTTAAGTTAGTTTAATGATGATGTCTTATTAGTTTATTATACATTTAACATGGTAAAGAGAAGTAAATTTAGGAAAATAATTTAGACAACAATAAATGAAGGAATATGTTGGACTTTTATTACGATTTAAGATAAGCTATAACATTATGGTGGTTAATATTTATTTTTAGGATGACTTTGAAGCTGATTGAAAACTATTCCTTGCAGTTATGAACTTTAAAAATCATAAAACGCATTCAGAATTCAGATATATATATACACTTATCAGATAAAAAAATAATTCTTCCCCAGATCACTTTTATCACTTTAGAGGGAATGATTTTTCAAATTCGTATATCTCAAAACTCCCAATCAAGTAGAATGTTTTTAAGGGTGTGTCTTGGGACAAAACAGTTAACAGTTTAAGTTAGTTTCTGTTAACAAGTAATTTTATTAGTTCACTACTAGGATGGCTTGACAACCTAGAAGAAAACATGTCCTTTTTTATTTTAATGATGCACCAGTTTGATCTGGGATTTTTGTTACATAAAATATGAAACTATATAAAGCTAAAAGTCAAACATTTAACAAATTAATAATTATTAAAAAAAAAATTTACCTTTAAAAATCTAAGAATTTCTTTTTTCTATAATTCCAAAAGAAAAACAACTGCCATTCCAAGAGATTTATATTTCTATTTTACATCATTTCCGATCTGAAATTCAATTCTTCCACTAGATCTTTTTCCTCTTGATTCTCCAGGGCAGCCAAGAATGTGTCTCGGAAACGATTGTTTTTCAATCCTTCCACCAAATTCCCATAAAAAAACAATGTCCTTGCATTAAAAGACTTCGGGCCCATGTTATTATTCCACGCCTCGTTCCCGGAGGAAGGCGAAATATTTATTCATAATAACTTCCACTTCCAAAAAACCAGGGAAGAACAACGACCGAAGAATGCAAAGGCCCGAGAACCTGATTTATATTCCAAGTGTTGCCATCCATGAAGTCTAAATGGCAGCGGAGAAACAGTTTCGTTTAGGACTAGAGAACCTGACTTGTTTACTACTTATTTGTGGGAACTCTGATCGATGTCTGCGGGGAACAAAAGGGGATAGAAAACGCCATTTTTATATTCTAAAAGAGAGAATTAGAGAGAGAAAAAAATATATTGGACTTAAAATGCACGTCGATTGGGATTTCCGATTTACTTTTATGATAGGGATCATGAAAATGTACCAATAGCCGTGTATACTGAACTTGGGAGTAATAAATTATGTGTATCAATAATTTTCAAAGTAATTTTTTATACCATTTTCAGAACTTAATCCAATGTTAAGGAAAAAAATTTTCTGGGACGCTTTTATAGTTCAGAAGTTTCCATAGGCAGTCCCCAAGATCATACTGCGTAGACTAGAACACTGGTATATTAATGCTATAAATCACTTGCATCCTTCCTTAACTTCAAGACAAGCAAATCAAAGACAGACAGACATTAAAGCCTTAGGCTGGTTGGTGTTACATATATTTTCAGGTATGTGTGCTTGATCTCAAAAGCCTTAGAGGTTATTTTGTGACCGTGTTGGAAAGCAACAAAAATTCTTAAACAGTTAGGTTCGAACCAAAAGAACCGTTTTCACTTTTGCGTTTAGTTGCGGTACTGTAATCCGGATTAAGCAAATGACGAATCCCAGGAAGACAAACATGACGTCATTTCATTCGGTCAAGAACCAAGCCTTAGGTACTTTTGGGCCCACACCGAATTGATGTACTGCAACCAGTGGCGGATCCAGGGGGTGGCACTCTGGAAAGTGCCTCCCTTGGACCCAAAAAATCACTCTTAAGTACGAAAAAAAAAGTCCCAAAAAGTACTCAAAATGAGTTAAAAGCCTACTTTTACAGGTCAAATTTCAAAATTTTTTCGGGGGGAGGACCCACACCCCCAGCTTTACCAAAGACCCCCCAGCTTTACCAAAAGGGGAATCTTGAGTGAAATCCCAAAAATTTTGACATTTTTCTCAAAAGGTAAAGGTGATGGTCTGAAAAAGTGCCCCCCTCCCCTTGGAGCCGTGCTGGATCCGCGCCTGCGGCCAAATACAGTGCCTTTTTTTTTTAAATAAATAATAACCGGGGATAGAACCGGCCACCTAGACTCATAAGGCCAAAGAAACTCGAAATCGTGACGTGAAATACTAGGCAAGGCGTCGCTCTTCATAACTTTTTTGTACAACAGCGCAACTCGAGTCTGAAATCTTGTATCTTGTGCTGTTGAAAGTGACGTCTTGCCTATTTCGCTTCCCGATTTCAAGCTTCTCTGGCCTTACGAGTCTAGATGGCCATGATAGAACCCAGGAACTGCCGCATGCTAAGCAAGCATCCTACACTGCTCAAATGGAGATTCGGTAACCTTAAAACTTATTATAACATGTCCCTTATTGGGTTAACTTTTGACGCAGGCGCAGTGTTGCGGATTGTTAAAAGTTCCTTCTAGGCACTAGCCTCTTTTCTCTGACAAAGGGAGTCAGGGACTCTTTGGTCAGGGAGCATTAAGATGCAACATCAGTTCTTGTGTTTTAATTTCACAAGCAGTCTTCAAACAGCCGCCGAACTGATTTTCATGTCTTTTAAACACCATCCAAAAAACTAGTTTTCAGTGCAAGAAGCCCTGAAAACAATATTGACCAGTAGTAGTAAACCTAGAGGAGTTGTCTGGTAAGTCTGAGGGTGACTTTTCAAATTTTAAAAAGGTAAATAATTTCCTTAATTATCATAAATTACACAGGTCTGCAAAAAAAAAAAAACTTTCTAAAAGCTGTTTTGGATATTTCAACTGATTTTAATATTACGGCTTCTAATTGCTTACAATTCAGGTAAAAAGGGAAATACCTCAATAATAATTCAATTAAAATTTTTAAAAAAAAATTTTATTCTAATTTCTAGTTGAAATTAATTTTCTAATTGTTTTTGGTGTGCAAATCTGAAAATGACCACCACTTAATTTTTAGGACGTCGTGGGGTTTTTTTTATAATTTAGTTAAATATGTAAAAAAAATCTCAATATAAATGGAGAGAGATCATTGAAATTTATTTTTATGTCATATTTTTCATTATAAAACACATGTTGTTTCCTTTAACAGCTCATTAAAATGCAATCCTATCGATGGTTCATGAAAATATAGCCAGGAAACTAATCCCGCACTCTTGTGCTGCATTTTCTTCAACTGAGATAAGCGCGGCGCGGAGCCTCGGTCTCGTTGAGGTGAGGTGGAATCGAGACGCCATCGCCAGCGCGATGATGCTCACATTCACATTAAATCCTTCTTCGGGAATTTCTTTAACAGTAAGGGATTTTTGGAAATATGTATCTTAGAGGCACTGATATGAACTATATAAAAATAGTTAGAGAGTTAAAAATTTCGTTGAAAACCCTCGGATAAAAAAACACCTAAAATTGGGGAAAATAGTCCAAATTTGGAAATAATTATACGTTTTGTGAAAAATCCTGACGTATTTGATTTTTTTTTTCATTATTTTTCCCGTTATCAGCACACCAAAATACATAGGAATTCGATGAAATTACCCAAACAGCTTTTTCGTTGCAGACCTGTGTTCTTGTTTTTTTTAATCATGAAATAGATAAATTTAAAAAAAAAAACAATATTTTTATTAAAAACCTAAAAAGTTGTTTCATTCTGGAGAACTGCAGCTCTATGGATTGTCCCTGATTTTAATTGATCTCTAGACTTGCAGATTATGATAATAAACCGTAATTAGTTAACAAGTTAACTAGTATGGACAATAACCTAGTTAAAACCCAGAGTTCATGCTAATAATGTAAATAATAATGTGTTCATGTAATAATTCATGTAATAATGTGTTCATGTAATAAGAAGGCACGGACAAACTTAAAAGTGCCTTCTTATTACAGGTGGGCTATCAGTGGGCTAACGGTCTCTTCATTTCATGACTAGAGTAAGGCTGTTATCATTTAGGCTGACAAAACACAAATGAAAATGGAAATATTTATTGACAATCTTACGAAAAATTTCTTACAATGGCAAGTAAAACACAAGAAATCGATTGTGCCTCAGTTCTCATTCAAAAGAAATAAAATTTGGACGAGTCCCGATGAAACTTTTAAAAATTCAGGAACCCCTTGGACCATATTAAAATGGCAAATTCCATTTCAAGTTTTTGAAGAGGATTATCACAGCTCTCCCGTTTTCACTGGTTTTTGAACGGGTCACAATCGATTCTAAAATATCCTTTTAGGCTTTTGCATTTCACGAATGAACTGCTTTCCTAAATTCAGCTTCTCATAGAGAACAGCTAAAAACAGCAATTCACACATGGAATAATATGCACCAGAACAATTACTTTCAAGAGATACATGGAATTTACAAATTGGAAGCTACACACCAAGTTCACTACATTCTTAAATAGGATTAGCAAGGATAATTGATGGTTCATGAATACATGTTGATTATGCAGTTAAAAACATGGATAATCTTATTTATAAACTTCATTAAGTAATATGCAATACACATAAAAAATCACATCAATTGACAATTTAAGATGTCTTGGCACCTCAAAGATAAATACCATCTATGGCATTCCAAACATTAATACTGAATGCAGAAAATTGAGCACAAGTCACAATTTTACATCATGACTAGATGAGATACAGCACCTTAGTTATAAGTATATATATATTCATGACATATGCCAGTGAATTTATTTTTAATACAAATACACAACACCAACGATTTCCAAGACTAGATATTTTATACAGGACTAGATGTGCATTAGCACAAAAAACACTTACTGGAGGGGGGAATGCAGACAATACTAAACATATATGCACCATATTAACAGACAATAGATCAGAATAAGTGAGGATCTGTAAGTGCATCTGACACTATTTATGAAGGGTTAAACCCCGATTTTACAAAGTTGTTCCATATTTAAGTGGGTGTCATGTTAAAAGATTGTTTTATGTGGAATCAAACAATTTTTTCAACACTTGGATGAAGAATAAAAGACGTTAATAAAAAGACTACATTGTGAGTTTTTGGAAAATGAACAAAGAAATTTTTGATTAGTTCCTTTAATGGCATGTGCATTTAAAACCTTAAAAGTATCCATAAGCAAGCTCGTCAGGTAAGTTCGATGTAGAACACATACTAAGTTAATTTCTCAGAGTTCCAATACTTTCAGGAATAAAGATGGTTGGACGCCTTTAATAACAGCACCAATGTTAAACCTGGAATGTAAACCATGCAGAGGGCAAGATACGAAATATAAAGATCACAGTTTTTGTTCCTAGACTTACAAAATCACATTTAGGATGTAAAGGCTTAGACCTCTAAATTTTTTTTCTTTGTACATCTCACACTTTTCTGGTACCTGTCCTAGAGTTCAGAGATTTCAAATACTCCTGTTTATAAAAAGATGGGTATATAGAAGTTAGTAAGTTTATACATATAGATGCTTATAAAATATCTTTGACTGTATACCTACTAGAACTACTCTAATTACAAAATGAGCAAAGATATGCAAATTTTTTCTCAATTTAGATGAAATATTTGGATTTTTAAACTTAACATGTTCTTTTAAGAACTTTCACTCTCAGCAAAGTGTTGTTAATTAACAAGAAACAAAAATAAAACTTAAAATCAACAATAACTAATTAACAGCATAAATTGAAAACATAATTGCAAGGTACTTAATTAACAGATCGGATGTGTGATGAGACATACCTATTGCAGCCATATGGCAAGATTGCTAGGCACTTTCCAACTGCTGTACAACATTCGAGCACATTCCATATAAATAAAATACACATGGATACAACGAATGCTTTGAAAAATGGCAATAAAAACAATGCCACATTATAAATACTTGACATTCCCACAATTTAAAAATTAACACTCACAAAAAGGGCCTAAAATTTTGTCACTTCTACAGAATAAGTGACAAGTTCTCTGTTAAGAATTCAAAAAAAGGGAAATAAATACTTTCCATCTTACCCAGCTCTTACAGTGAACAATACCCATCCTACACCAGCATTTCAACAAAAAACCCTCGGCATTTAATACAAAAAAATTATCTTTCAAAGTCCAATCAATAAACTCTTAATTTCAACAATTCTACCTGTACCAATCAAAATTTAGTCCAAACAAATCTCCAGCACACCACAGACATAAAGCCACATTACAAATACAGAGTATGTATAGTCCAAGAATATACCCTTGCCACATAACAAGCTCGCATTATAGTTACACCATTAAACTCCTATCCAGCGTTTCAACAAAGTTACATGCCAGTCCTCATCTACAACAGAGAGCACCTTTGGTCAGCACTAGTTCTGTGCCACTTCTGCAGGGGGCAGCACTTGCTGCTGCTGGGCGGTTTGGGGAACCTGGTAAGCAACAGCTGTGGGTGGGGGCATGTAAAGACCCGACTGTGGGCTCCACGGGGGTGACATGATGGACTGGTAGCCCGAGTTCATGTCAATGGGCGGGGACAAGATGGATTGGTAGGCAGGGTTCACTTCCATGGAAGGAGGAAATGCAACAGCTTGAGTCCAGGTAGGACCGTAGTTGGCAATGGGGGCAGGAATCCAGGAGGTTAAAGGAGGGGACATGCCAGTGGGAGGAGTGTTGAAATAGACACTGGGTACTCCTGAAAGCATTTTAAAGACATTAATAAAAAGAATTATAAAAGGACCAAAGAAAAGTGAAATCTAAGAAATTTTTAATGTTCATCATTTTCAAAAATTGAGATATGAATAGAATAGAGTTGACATTTAAAAATGAATTGATGAAAATCTGTCAAGAAATCAAACTCTTAGTATGCATTACTGGTTTAATAAAAAGTCCACCATTCATAATTCTTTAGCTTTCGCTTCTTAACATAAAATTTACAAGTAAAACTTTACTTTTAACCTTTAAAATCTAAATAGGAAGGTTAAATTTAAATATGAGCATGCTTACACACCCTTTCTTATGCAAGTTTGTTTTAATTCATATTTTCAAATTAAAATCACCTTGCACTAAAACAAGATTTCGAAAGAATATATTTAAAAGTGATTGAATGGTATTTAGTAAACCTTCTACATTCTTTTAAGACCTTAAAATGCAAAACAAGAAACTAAAAGAGATTACAAATGAACACTAAAGACAATTTTCCAAGCCAACTGGATAAGATTTAACAAAACCATGTAAACATACAATCCTATTTTCATGATATGTATTCAAAATATCGAACTCACCAGAAACTTCACCTCCAGTCACACCTTCCTGAGCAGGCCAAGGACTCCCAACACTCACAGGCAAAGTCGATCCATCTCTGCAAACAATGTACATACTGGGCACAGCATACACAGGATACGGGTAAACAGCCATAGGAGCAGAGTGCACCTCTTCCCCATTCATGGAAGGGCTGCCCACTTGGGAGCCAGGGATGGGCAACGGCAGCGAAGAAGCATTGCTTGATACCACAGCATAGGTCGGATTGACAGGATGGCTGCCTTCAGGGTAGGCTGTGGTGAGGGCATATGGCTGAGGGGGGCTGAAGTTGTTGGGAGTGGTATTTTTGAAGGAGTCTTCAGTCCAGCTCGATTCCTAAATGAGTTTGGAAAGCATGTTAATTAAACACTGAAATACATTTTATGATTGTAGTCCACTAAAGCAATAGATCATTGGGAATTTATATCCCATTATTTAAAGATTTCATTCATTATAAAATCAACAAGAACATAAAGTACCCAAAAATATTACAATCATTGCTAACTACCAAAACATTTTTTTTTAAATAATCATAGTTTTGTTTGCAAGTTCAAAGGAAAGAAAAATTTGTATTTAAGAATGAATTTATTCTTACATTCAATTCATTCAGCATTTCAGGACTATGTGCTTGATAACCATCAGGAATAATTTTTCCTATAATATATTTACACTATTACACTGGGAAAATATGTTACAATAAAAATCAATAAAATAAATGCAATTAATGTTCTTTTAATTGCAATTAATGAATTAATTGACTTATTAATTTTATTTCAATCAAATAATTAATGTCTTTCATTTAGTCATTTCAACACTAAATGAAGATAAGAGAAAAGCTCAATGTGGAGTTTTAAAATCATAGAATTCAGGAACTTCTCATGTAAAATCTTACCAGGTATGGGAATAGGGGATGTAGCCATGTTTTGGGGAACTCTGCTCCACACACACTGATAATTTTGGGCTCTCATTGGTTGCTGCAAAAATATTAACATAAATTACTTAAAATCATTACACTAGGGATGTTTAAATACTTTTGTTTTCCATAAATCCAGGTTAAATGCAGTTTTAGGTGTTTTACAGATCTTAAAAATGATAGTTAATCAAAATCACGAAAGTAACCAACCCCATTCTGCACATTTTTCTGCATTTGATTTTTCGACTTGGGATTCACTGGACTGCTGATAGAGTAGCCTTTTTTACGGTACATTTGGGGAGAAGAATGCAGGCTAGAAAAAATATAAAATTACCCTTACATTTCCTGAAGTTTTACAGCAAACTAAAACTGTACATAGAGAAACTTATTTTAAACTCTATTAACACTTATTTATGAAAGATATGCTTTTCCATTTCCTAGAAAGTTAAATCATTGTATCTTCAGCAAATCACAATTAATCAATTCTTTTAATAACCTTTTTGCTCCAATTAACCCAATTGTCACATAAAATAAATCTGACCTAGTGTTAGGACAAAAAGGGTTAACAATCAAAACATATATTACTTTAAACAGAAAGTTTTCCAATGGAAATTAATCACAGGTCAAATTAACTTACTTGTTGTTACGAAGAAAGGAATTGCGCTGGGCATTTGATGAGGGCATAGAATTGGATCGAGGTAGAGCATTAGGTTTGAGGGATGCATTGCCAACATGAGTAGGAGACTGTTCCTAAAACAAACATTATGAATCTTTAAACCAAAAAAATCTGATTTTATTTTCTTTCCGGACAAATAAATGCAAGCTGAAAATATTTCCTCAATGAGTATTAGCTAAAAAGAATATATATATATATAGCATTTTTTATTACAGTACTACTTATTTGCAATTTCAGACATTTATTTTGTATGTAAAAAAAATTTACAAAATGATAGGACAAATATATATATTACAAAGGAAGGTGGAATTTAAATTTAAGACAATGTAATTTAATGGCAAGGTAAATAATAAAATATTGAACATTCAAATATGAAACTAGTGTAACTTGGTGCATTCAGAAAAACAATCCTTAGATTTAAGAATAGAACAATCTTTGAGAGCAGTCCTCAAATTCTCAATTTAGGACATTAAAGTAATATTCTAACCTGATAGTTTTTCTTGTATCCTTTTTTATTCTTCTTATCACCATCTAAACCAGATGGAAAAGAAAATAATAAAAACATATAAACTAAAATATTAGAAATTACTAATTGCATTCCAACATACCAGATGTTGCTTGGACACAGTCAGAATAGACTTTATAAGTCTTTCCACCTTGCCATGTCAATGCTAAAGAAAAAGATTTCATTAACAAATTTTCATCAAGAGGTTCATTGGAATTTTAAATAGTGCATTTGATCATGCAGCCAATAGTTACACTAAGTAATTGTCTAGTTAAACCACCCCCATTAACAAAATGGCTCAAATGCACACATGCATGCAAATACGGACTATAACATACCCAATACATCCACAGGTTGTGGACCACCAGCTCCTGAAAAGGCATGAAAGTTTGAGAAAAAGAGAAAGAGAATTAGAAAGGGAGAGCAAGAAAATAGGCTGAAATACATCAGTGATGGGAAAATTTTAGGAAGTTGACATCTGGAACATAGTAAATAGACTAGATAATCAATTCACACAAATTACAACTAATAAACTTGAGTAATTAGAAAAGTACTAAATTACTTTTTTAAATTTTAAGTATAAAAAAATAGTTCCAAATATAAAGAGGAAGTAAAAGATAGAATAATCATAAGAAATTAGAACAGAAAATAATATAGCTAGTTCTTTATAAAACCATGCAAAATAAAAGCTACAAACTCTTGGGCAAGAAAAAATTAGAAAGGTTGTCATCATGGTTAAGAATATAAAATGATGAAGTGTATCTTGCCTAGAGAAAATTAACAAGACTGTTTAGTAGTCAATAGCTGGACTCCATCAAACAATACTAGGGTTTAAAAATGCTTCAATCAGGGAAAAATTTAAGTAACCCTAGTATCAGGAGCAACTATAACACTAGGCAATGAAACAAAAAAAATTTATAGTATAATCTATAAATTACTACTAAAAGTATAATTCATGTAAAGAAATCAGGTTTAAACTTCCAAATAGCATTGATAAATAAACTTACCCACTTAAGGAGTATTAAAAACTTACCTTTGTAAGCAGGGACTGGAACCACTTCCAGCACATTAGATGGCACAACACACCTAAAAGAAGTTGCACATTAAATTTTACGAGATCTTTAAAAATTTAGCCATCATATAGGAAATACCAATTACCGTTTACAAAGTTCTTCAATGTATATGGACACATTTTCACTATTGCTATAAATATCTTGCACATGACCAACATATACTTCTTTGTTTAAATGAACCTAAAAAAGAAATATTCAAATTACTTATAATAAAAGTTAATGCATTACAAGTAAGTCGTCAAATACTCTTCATAAAAACATCCAATCCAAAAAATATCTTTAGTTTAAATATTTTTGTTTGGAAAATTTTCCTATTAAATAAGAAGCTCTCAGAAAAAAACAACCATCAGTGTAAATTAACCAGTTATTATGAACCCCATTACATAGAAGACCTTTATTGTAAGAGAGCTTCAGTCACAAGGAACATAAAAATATAAAACCCAGGCCTACCTTGCACTTGACACCTGGCTCTAATTTTGGGATGATAAACTGTTCATTTTTCTGTTCTTCTGCAAAACAATATTTAAAAAATGCAAGTCATGCCTTCAAAAACATGGCTATAGAATATATATTTACAAAAACTTCTAATAGCCTTACAGTTAGAGTTGTTACTTAAAATCTAGCATATTATTTAATTTAATATTCTTCAATTTTCTTTGAAAATTATTTTTTAAAACTAAGTTAGTAATTCAAACATAACATTTCTATATTAGAAACTAACTACTAGACCTATATTCTTACTGAATTAAAACTTTTAGAAATAGGATTAATTTCACTAATTAGTCCTGTTCATTAGTAATAGATTACTTTGGACATGCTCTTATTTCTAATGCTATTATCCAGCCAACATATGTTACCATACCTTTCAGATGTAAGCTAAGAATTAAGGGAAATAAATTTAATGTTAAAGTGGGGGGTCAGCTTATAAATCAGATACTCTTCTACTTAGTAAAAGCTGCAAGCATTTTTTGGTTTACTTAAGGAAAGCTTTAACAGTTAAAAACTGCAATTATTCAATAATGTAAATTTAATTATTGATACAAAGAAAAATATAAAAATATACAAGGGTTTAAGAACCTAAAAATTGTGGAAATATTAATGCAAATGCAGTTTCATTATAATATTTAAATTAAAGTATTTAGCATCATTTTGTATTCAAATTATAGTATAATTGTTTTAAATTATAGGTAAATTTTTAAAAGAATCATAGTCTTGTTCAGCCTATTAACTAATCAGCTTATAGGGTAGAAGCACCAGTTACAGACAGGGTACCCAGTTACAGACAGTCTTGCTTTTAAATTTATATAATAAGCCTTCTAGTGGTGCTAGCGATAAAATTTTTGTTTCAGTCTCAAGGGATAAAGGTTTTACTCATGATCATGCAGAAAAAGTTCATAAAAAACAGTTTTAAAATAGTTAGAATACAATTTTAAAAAAGTTTGTAGCGGATCGGCGTGATTCATGGCGGTCGCTTAGCTGTTTTGATAAGGTTCAATTTTTAATTTTCTGCGATTTCTACTTATATAACTGGTTTTTCTGGGAAAAAATTTCTACATTTGCATTTTTAGGTCTTGGCAATCCTATTTTTGTTTTTGATTTTTTTAAAAAGTCTCATTCCGAAGGATTTTAAGGGGGTGTCTGTTACTCATACCAAAAAACGTTAATATACCAGTTACAGACACCCATGTCTGTAATTGGGTCAATGGATATTTTAACGTAGACCAGTATCAGACATGGGTGTCTGTAACTGGTCCAAAGGGTGTCTGACACTAGGACTTTGTGTTTATCCCTGTTTGCTTTCTAGCTATTTATGCTTATTAAGTTATTTAATTAAAGTTTCAATAATTTATAAATTAATAAAAATAAAAGTTTCATGAATTAAATATACCTAATGTTCATTAAGCAATTTAGAGGGAAATTTAATTTAATGATAGATTTAGGTCAATTTTGCAAATTGCATAGGTTTTGTTCTTAATTATGTGTTTTAATTTACTTTTGTTCTTGTTCTTTTTATGATTAATTTTTAATTTTGTTTTTACATTTAATTATTGTTTGATCTTTTGATAACTTGTTCTTGCATTATTTTTTTTACCGCTGTTTATTTTACCAAGTATCAGTATGATTATGGACGGATAATTTTCTTTTTACTCGATAAAAGGTGAATGCAATAAATTAGCTATAAAGTTATTCTCATTAGAATATTTTTAATGTTCTTAAGAATAAGAATATTATTTTAATGCTATTCATACCTTTTAAATATTTAATTCTTTATTCATATTGTATAATAGAACTCTGTGGGTGTATAGTGTACATTTTTATGTGTATGTTTGTCTTTTTAAAAAATCCCCAGTTTTCTTCCATTAGCACGAAATTTGGTTCATATAAGTAAAAGAATCAAGCAACAACATAGGCTATATTTAAGTCTTTAAAAGAACTCCTTTATGATATTTTTAGATGCCACAGAGAACTACTGTTCTATGTGGGTCTTCTTTTAAAAACATTAGCATTCATTTTATTAAAATTTCTTTGATAATCTTTTTAGTTCTATGAAATGTTTTGCTTTCCTCATAGAAATGATGATAATAAAATTGAATTTATTGAATAATTTTATCTGAAAATTAATTAAGCTCTTAATTTTAGAAAAAAATGTACAAACATTAAATCGCTCAAGCATCACGAAAGAGAGCATAGAAAATTGGTTTAATGATATTCACCTTTATCTAGAGAATTGCAATTATGATACAATTTTGGATACCCCACATCGCGTTTTCAATTGCGATGAGAGTGCCTTCTTCCTTAATCCTAAAGGAAATAGGGTTTAGGCAATCAAAGGGGGGAAAAAACGTTTATCAGGTTGTTAATTCAAATGAAAAGGAATGTTTGACCGTTTTGGTAACTGGGAGTCCTGCGGGGCAATTAGTTCCCCCTCTTATTGTCTTTAAATATAAAAGTATTCCTGATGATGTTGGTAAGAGAATATATATTTAGATTTATCTTTTCTTTTGGAGGAGGGCCTTCCTTAGATGCAGTTCTCATATATCCTTCTCCAGGTTATAATTTAATTTCTTGTACTTTTATTATGCCTTTTTTCTAATTATTAAATATTTTAAGATTCCATTTAATTTTTCCAAGTAAAACAAAAGGACTGTGTGATAAAACTTTTCTTATTGATTCATGTAAAACCCTTATACGTAGAAAAATGTACATCAATATAGTATATAAATTATGTTCCACAAGTTGAAAACAAGTTTTATACAAAAAGTAAGTGATAAAATGTAATGATTTTTTTGTAAAATTAAAAAATTTCGTCTTTTTCTCACACGTGTCTGTAACTGGGCCTACTACCTGTCTGTAACTGGTGATTTCAATTCTTGGTATGTCTGTAACTAGTGCAAAAAAAGCCTTTCGGAAAAACAAAATTAAAGTTAAAAAAAATTAAATTTAAAATTTTTTAAAATATGAGAGACTTATAATACATCCAGGAGTTGTTTAAGGTCCTTTAATAAATTTCTTAACTCTTAATTAGTGGTCAGAAGATGGAAAAAACTAAAAAAAATCCTTAAACCTGTCTGTAACTAGTGCTTTTACCCTATTTAGAGATAGTATGTAAAACTGAATAACTAGAAAGAAGGGATAAAATACTGCAGCCAAAGATAGTTTATCGAAGAGTACATTTTCTTTTAAAAGCATGATAAAACCACTTTACCTTTTCTCTTTTCATTCCACATGTCAAACTCTACATTTCGGTAAATACTGGGATCTAAGGTTTTGGCCACTTTGTAGGGGAAAGGTGGAACACCTTGAGCTAAAGCTTTGCGGATTTCCAAGCGAGGATTTTGAGGTTGCTATAAGAAACAACTGTTAATTAAGGATAATCTAAAATTAATTTTTTACACTGTCAAACCAGCATACATGTTCCAACATTTGAAAACTTATTATTTAAGTTGAAACTTACTTTGAAGGCTTGATCATCTTCAGGTAAATTTGGATCATCAATCCCATTATCTCGACAGCTGCAGAAAGTAATTTAATATTCAACTGACCAGTCTTCAAATTTTAAACACAAAATATAAAGCAATTATAGCAAATAGCCTAAATGCTAAAATTAGTTAATAGCCTAAATGTTTATTAGCCAGGCAAATTCCAGGGATCAGTTTGGTTTATTAAAACTTAACATTTAATGTCATAGCTTATACTAAAGCTGCATAGCATTTAAGTATTTTTCAAAGCTTGGATTAAACAAGACAATAAATATGACTGAGAAATGATTCTTTACTGAACATAATTTAAACTTTAGAAATTAAGCCAAATTAATTTTGAATGGATATTATTATAATGACTGTAGTTGCTTAGAAACAGTAGTTACGAAATTACTATACCTCTCTCTAAAAAAATGACACAACAGATTGTTTCGCTTCTGTTTTGAGTAGGCTTTGTCATGAAGCATTTTTTCAACAGCTACATCAACATCAGGTCCAAGTTCAAATACACTCTTATAAAGAATCTCATACACAATAGCTGTAAATTAATGAAATCAAGCATGTTAAAGTACCCCTTTATGGTAAATTTAATGAAAATACCCCACTAGAACTATTTATTACCCCACTAGAACTAGCCAAATTAAACTCAGCAGAGTAATTTTAATTATTTTCAAAAGCCAATGGAAATATTACCAAGGATTAACTTCATTTAAGACTTTAAAATTAAGATAAATACATTTATCTTATTATATATTCTTCCGTTGGTCATCTTTCAAGGTTCACTCAAAGAATCACTACCTTAATCATGCACCACAAACACATATTTTATTTATCTTCTAGATCACTTAACTTAAAAGTTTATAAAAAAATCTTATGGTCAAAACAAATAATTTAAACTTTCTAAAGAAAAAATTAATAAACTCACACTGGCTAAAAGCTAAAGCAGACAGCTCAGACTTTGAATAGACACAATCATAGCGGTTGCCTCCAGTGCAAGCTAATGAAATCTAAAAAAAAAAATTACATATATAATAGTATTGGAAAACTAAAAAAGGCTAAAACTTTTGGCTAAGCAAAGTAGGTAATACTTACAGTCTGACGAGATGACTGACTTTTTACTTTCAAAGGTGGTTGACTAGTATCGTAATAAACAACAAAATCTATCCTAAAAATAAAAAGTAAGCAAAACTATTCAGTTTCAGTCAAATGAAATTCCAGCTAAAAATTATCATTAAAACATTTTTATTAATAAAAAACATCTCAACTTAATTCATAACAAATTTTAAACTTCTTACTTATATTGTTGAGACAAAGCTTTCATTTCCAATTCTCCTACCCATTCCTAAACCATAAAAAAACAACCATGAAGAAAAACAAAGCACAATGAAACCATTCAACAATGAAAGCAATAAAAAAACCTACTTTTTCATCCTTTATTTTTTGCAGGTACTCATCAAAATCTTGTTCAATTAACTGAAATTAAGATTTTAATTAGTTGGACCTACTGAATTGAAACATATTTTCACACTATGCAGTAATTTCTGTACAAAATAAAATATACAAAAAAAATTGGTTGACTAAGGTTTAATGGCAAAAGACCTACAAAAAAATCAAATTAACCAAATATGCAGTGAAATCATGGACAGATTTAGGGAAAAGCTAGAGAATATGATGTGGAGAGGTGTATGCAATTCAAGTTAGCTCCAAAGCAATAATAAAATTTAAAAATCTAAAAGGGTTGGAAGGAATGCAAATCCAAGGAGAAAGGTTGTGGGGCTGTGCCCAAACCCCTAGAATTAAAATATACTCCTAATTTTTGGAAAAACATCTTTAATTTTATATTTATTAACCAATTTATAAAAATTGATAAAAACTTACTGTTACCTTAAGAAAAAGAAACTTGCAAAACCTTTAAAAATTTAAAAAGCAATGGCCATAAAAATGTTCTGGACCCTCAACCCCCTTGACAAAAATCCTAGATTTGCTAATGAAGTGACCACAAAAAATACTATTATGAAAATGATGTTTTCTAAAGTAATACATTTTAAAACACTAAATGAAATCTACAAATCACTAGAATCCTTAACTTCAGAAAAATTTTCCAAAACCCAAAAGAATTATCTACATATCTAAAGATACCTAATCGGAATTAAATGAAAAGAGAACCATACAGGTTTTTAAGCTAACTTATAAAGCTGGTTCTAAATTAATTAGAAAATTAGAATAATTAGGGTAAATAGGCTACTATCTTTCGGGCATCTAAAAAGAGATTTGACCTATGATGCTAATTTCATAGGTTCTTGAATCCATCAGCAAGCGAAGCTTGCTTTTAATTCGTTTGTAATAATTTGAATTCGAAATCAATTTATTGAATCGTTTGTAATGAAATTGTAAAATAAGGAATTAATTATGTTTTCAGAAACTAAGTAAAGAGAAGATTAATGGAGCATTGAAACCTCAGATGATGTCCCATTATTTTCCCAATTTTACAATACCTTCTACAAGTGACAGTTATAACTCAGCCATGCCACTTTTAATCAAACTTAAGGTAACCAGATTGATTTATTAATTAAGCATCTAATTTTAAGCATATAATTAAGCTCCTAATTTTAATTTATTTTGATAACCCTAACTGACAAGATCATTGGAAATTAACCTGCTAACTTAAAGTGAAATGTCATTACATGAACTAAATATTTACCCTAGTAAAAAAATTAACTATCCATTTCTTTAGTCTGTTAACAAATCCCCCAAAGCAAACTAAGAAAACCAAATACAAAAGAATAGTTAGTAAAATTTCAATAATAGATTAAGAAACTTTAAATAAAATTATCATTAACAGGATAACCAGAGAAGTTAAAAATGAAACAGTGCTAACAATTCTAAAAAAAAACTTGCCTCTGCAAAAACATCTCTGTTGCGTTCCATATACTCAACACAACTTTCCCTAAGTTTGACATGATGAACTTGAGTGTAGAAAAGCTAAAAGAAAACCTTTCATTAAAAAAATATGTAAATCTTAATTCACAATAAGAGACAATACAAAGGGATACAGCATGAAAGTGCCTTCATAAATCCTATATTGTATATTGTTTTGGCACAATGAACTTATCAAAATTTTTCTATGATAAGAAATTATCCATATGGGATTTTAAGACAAAGGAAAATCTTACTCCATCTCTTTTTGCGCCTTTAACCACCTGTTTGAAAAGCAATGGATGCCGGGAACAAAGCGTCCATGCTGGAACACAAATCAAACAATACCTCCTAAAACTACACAGGAAGCAGTTCAAAATAAACTTCGCTTGCGATATTATCGAGTTTGCAAGAAGAAAACTGAGATTAAAGCCATGAAATTAAATAGTTTTGTTAAATCGTCTGCTTACAAAAGAGAAACAGAACCATTTTGGTTTTAGCGGTCACAGTTAACTTAAATTCCGAAACTAAACGGCTTCAATGCCGATCCTGCACTTTTTTTAAACCAATTTGGCCAACTGGTCAAACTAATAGAGCATTTTCAATCACATGACTCTGCCTAACAACGGCCTTAGCAACGTTGTTTTTTTCCTCCAGTGACATCATGTGCGAATGCTGCTATTGGATACTTCTATGTCCCGCCCCTAACAACAGCCTTAGCAACGTTGATTTTGTCCTCCAAGTGACGTCATGTGCGAATGCTCTATGGACAAAGTACAGAAAGGGACGTGTTAAATCCTCTTAAAAGAGTATTTTAAATTTAATTGTTTGAAGGAATACATTCTTGATAGTATGAAAGTTATAAATACACAGAGCACGTCAGTAGTGGTGTTTGTTCACTTCTGGCATAAATTCTTAACATGTAAGCACTCTTAACAGATGCTCACTTCTGGCATAAAATCTTAACATGTAAGCACTCTTAACAGATGCTCACTTCTGGCATAAAATCTTAACATGTAAGCACTCTTAAGAGTTAAGAAATCTAAACCCTGAATAGGTCTTACTAGATTAACGCCTTAAGATTTTATACCAGAAGTGAACAGTCACTTTGTGTGCAAGGAGATTGGTTATCATCTTATTAGTAATGAGAAAAAAAACTTACCCCTCAATAGCTTAGATGATTAATAAGACCACCAGAATATTCTGTCATAGTCGAATGCAGGTGGAGACGGGGGATCTGGAATTAAAGAGGGGGCATACTCCCCTCTACTTAAATACAATTTTTGATAGATGTTTTCTGAGACGTCTAAATATTCAGCTAAATTACGGGGAAGGCCTAATCGGTATGCATAATTTCGTATATACCCATAATTAACATCCTGAATAACACGATGAATTGTCATTGCTGATATAAATTGTAAGGTGTTTTGAGGCTGAAAGGAAACAAGGTTTACTATTAATTTTAAAAATCTTATTATTAAATTCATTCAAAGGATATCTAAGGATCGAGTAAGGATATTAAGGATATTACCATTTCTGTGGATTTTCTCTCCATGATTTCAGGTTAGAATGAACTACCCAAAACTAACTCCTGTTTTATACATAACTTGTTCACAAAGTTACCTTGTATCTAACACATTTAATTAGGTTATCTTATCGTGTTAGGTTTTTTTAGGAAGGGTAAAACTAAACAAAAACCATTTGAGAAAAAGACATTTTGAGGTTAAGGCAAATCATTCAAGGTAAACACTATTCGAAGGCTAGTAAAGTAAGTTAACAACTTCACGCTCACGAAATTGAACCGTAGGTTGGATGAATTACCATGCTAATTTGCATTCGTTTGAGATCGCGCGCTTCCATTTATCTGAAGGTCTAGGAGAGGGGGGAAACAGTGTGAAGGTAATATAAGCGAGAGGCGTAATGAGTTTTCGCATTCTTTGTGTGAGTGAAGGCTAAGCAAATCAGAATGAGGTGGTGTGTTATATTATGCGTTCCTCTTTTTGTTGGATTTTTTCTGATTGGAGTGTTTATTTCATTCGTTAAAGTTTGTAACGATGAAAAATTCCCAGAAAAAATAAATTTAAATAATACAATGTGCACACATTCGGAACATTTAGGAAGAAGACTCTATTTTCATATTTGTGTAAAAGAGAATGCTAAAGTTTTTGACATACGATATTTTTGGAAAAATGATTTGGGTGCTATAAAACCACAAATAATCGGTGTGCAGTTAAGTGAACACCAGTATGAAAAAATATGTAAAACCGAGAAAACCTTTTCAACCGAGGCATTACTCGATTAGTCGTTGAAATTACAACAACTGAAAAACAATTATCTTTGTATTAATTTTAATGAAAAAATGATCAAACTTCAACATCCGAGTTCTCTTATTGTGTCCGGTCCCTCACAATCGGGGAAAACAGAACTAGTACGAAAAATTATTGAAAAAAAAGCTTATAATCATGATTTGCAAAAAATAATTTGGTGTTATTCAGTATGGCAGCCTTGGTTTCTAGAAGAAAAACATATTGAATTTAAACAAGGTTTGCCAGAAGAGGATGCAACAGCTGATTTGATTATTATAGATGATCAAATGAACAATATTACGAATGCTATAGCAGATATGTTTACAGTGGGCTCACATCATAAAAATTTTAGCGTAATATTGATTACTCAAAATCTATTCCCACGAGTAAAACAATTTCGAGACATAAGTTTAAATGCCCACTACCTTATTTTGTTTCGCAACAATCGTGATTTATCCCAAGCCTCATGTTTCGCTCGTCAAGCTTTTCCCGGAAAGGGGAAATATTTCCTAGATGCTTATAAAAAAGCAACCGCTCAACCATACACATATTTACTCGTTGATGTTCATCCTAAGACTTCGGATGATCGCAGGCTCCGCCAATCTCTTTTTCCTGACCAGAACAATATCAACTGGGTATATTTACCCAAAGAAAAATGAATAAAATAAGGAAACATATTCATTTACTTCATTTGCTTTCGAGAGCATCTCCTCATCAAAGAAAAGCTCTGTTAAGAACTGCGACTGATGAACAAATCAACTCCCTTTGTGAAATTTGTAGCAATTTACTTTTAGGAAATATTCCAGCTGCTCCATTAAAAAAGCTGAAACCTCACAAGAGACTAATTCGATCTTTGGCTTGTAGAAAAATTGGTTTATCGAAGAAAAAGAAATTATTAATGAACCAAACAGGAGGATTTCTACAATTAATACTTCCTGCTGTGTTAAGTTTACTAAGCAACGTAATTAAAACATAATGGCTCAAAAAATGGCATTGGTTCCTCCCGAACTAGTTTCGGAATATTACCAATTAACAAAGCCTGAAGTTCGATTAGAAGATTCTATAACTAATATTCTACATCAAACAGATCTACCGGATGAGCTACGTGTTAAAATGCTATCCAACCTGATTCCGAAGTATCAAAAACTAATGCAACCTTCAGTAAAGAAATTCCCAGAAACGTTTTTGGATGAGCTAAATAAACTAAAAGATGAAAACCCTATGGAGGTTAAGTCATCATCTAAGCCGAGTACTTCTTACGTTAGCAATATAGCGAAATATTTAGCTTATATTGTTCCGAAATCAAAGAAAGTGTATATTCATCCAATACTTGATCAGATGAAAAATGCTGGTTATACTTTTAATGAAAACAATGAACTTGTAGTGAAAGGGAACACCGAACACAATAGTAATGTAGTAGATCTTTTCGGGTATCTAATGCGAAATTTAAAAACATCTGGTTATAGACCAATTGGATTTAATGCATTCATTAATGCTATACGAGATATAAATATTCCGAAAGAATGGATTGGAAATACAACTGTTCGTAATCAGTTATATCTTCAGGAAGCTGATCCGTTTTTTTCCACACCTGGAAAAGAATCTAAATGGACATCTTGGCGAGAAGTCGGCACCTCACCATATCTTGAATCTACTATTCAAAAGGAGTCAACTACACCAAGGAAAGAATCTAAATGGTCGTCATGGGGTGAGGTTGCTGGCCCTCCATTACCTGCGGATATTTCTAATAAAGAACAAGAGTTTACTCCTGACATCAAAACCCCTCGTTTATCATTGATCAATACCTTTAAAAAACCCAAGACAGACTCATCCAATTCATTAGAGACCCTTTCTCCATCTATTAAACAGAAATGGAAAAATTGGAGGTAAAAAAAGAATCTGTAAACATGAGTGACACATTGAATAATGTGTATTATGATTTTGAAAATCCTGGCTCATTTGGTGGAGTGTTAGGATTATCTCGTTCAAGTAAAATTCCTCTAAAGAAAACAAGAGATTGGTTGATGAGACAAGATGTCTACACTCTTCACAAACCGGTTAGAATTCATTATTCAAGAAGAAAAACATTAGCTTTGGGTGAAAAAGATTTATTTCAAGCTGATTTAGTTGATGTGAGACATTTATCGAAAATAAATAATAACTTTTGTCATATTTTAACTGTTATAGATGTATTCTCAAAATTTGCTTTTGCTATCCCAATAAAAAATAAAAAACCTGAAACTATTGTTAACGCCTTTAAAACTATTTTTGAAATTTCAAAACCAAAAAATCTTCAAACAGATCGTGGTAGTGAATTTTACAATAGCTTAACAAGAGAATTTTTCAAACGTCAAAATATTAATCATTATTCCACTCATAGTCAAACAAAAGCAAGCGTTGTTGAACGATTTAATCGCACTTTAAAAAACAAACTGTATCGAATATTTACATATAGAAATTCCTACAAATATATTGATGTTTTAGACAAGGTACTTGAAAGTTATAATAATTCTATACATAGAAGCATAGGCATGGCACCTTCAAAAGTAACACCGTTAGATCATTCGAAAATATTTCACAAGCTGTATGGAAAGGGTGATCACATAGTTACATATAAGTTTAAGGAAAATGATTATGTCCGAATATCTAAGGTGAGAAAAACTTTTCAAAAAGGATATCACCCTGGTTGGAGTGAAGAAGTGTTTGTTGTTCATAAACGATACTCCTCTTCTCCCCCAACATATAAATTGCGTGACATGCAAGGTGAAGTTATAGACGGTCGGTTTTATCAAGAGGAATTACAACCGGTTATCAAGTCCTCTGATAGCTTTTGGAGCATCGAAAAAATTTTACGTACTCGCGGAGTGGGATCCAAGAAAGAATATTTTGTTAAATGGAGTGGTTTTGATGAAAAGTTTAATTCGTGGATTAAAGCATCATGGCTCAAGTGAAATCAGAATTTTATATAACTCTAGCTAGTAATGCATGCATGGAATTATTTCCTTCTAATACGCAAGCTCACTTTATTACCAAACTATCTCCTCCGCTTGTACTAAGAGGTGAATGGGAAGTAGGATTGGTAGAAGCTATTATTCCCAGAAGTTATTTCAACATTACCCATTCCAATAACACATATACTGTAACCTATAAAAAAGAAACTTTCGTGTATGAAGATGTTACAAAGCATGAAGTACCATTATCACCAATTTTAAATGATTCGGGATCATTTTTTACAAATTTAAATAACAATATTGAAGTAATAACTAAATCGAATGGAGTAGTATTTGTTGAAGATGGATCGCATGTTACTATTAAGTTGTGGGAAAGCGGTGACTTTGAAGTTCATATTGATCCAGTAAAGGCTGAAAAACTGTTATATGTTTTACATCAACCATTAAAAGATTTAAAAGTAACAAAAACTACAACTTTTAAATTTAGAAAAACTAGTGTAAACTTAGGAAATCAATTGTTTTACATTATCGATAAACGCATTAATAGAGATGTTATAACTCAAATTCCATTAAGCCAGGAAAATTCCCCCACAAACGCGAAAACATTATTCGAAGATATTAACGAAAATATACAACGGTTAGCAAGAACTGATAAAGTGAAATTTGTACAATTTAAATCTGATCCCGGCCATGTATTTGTAAGAATTCCTCGAGGGTATGAAATCCACCTTTCTTCCGAACATGCTCCTACTCTTTTGAATGCATTAAATTTTTCCTTGGATGATGTTGTATTGGATAAAGATGCACGCTTTATGTGTAAGGATATTGAAAAATTGCTGACTTCTAAAGAATATTTTACTTTTAAAAAAATAGGATTAAAAGAAGGTAAAATATCAACAGAAAACGTTAGTGAAAATTTAACCATACCCATCGGCCAATACTCTACAGTAACAGAATTGTTTAACACTTTTAAAGGAGTTGAGATGAAGCTGTTATCAGATAAAAAAGTACAATTATCACTACCAGAAGAAACCACAGTTTTGCTGGGGAATGGACTTCAACAGCTCTTAGGTTTTAAAACTAATTTTTTTTTAGAAGGTGATCATATAGCTGAATATCCAATTGAGTTAGATGCAGGAATTGCCGAAATTTTTGTTTACTCAGATATTGTTGAACCTCATAGGATTGGTGGAACATCTGCTCCTCTTCTTCGTATCATTCCTCTCGGGGGGGAAAAAAACGATCAGATTGTACGTGTTTACAACTCACCTCTATATTTTCCTGTTAAGCCGAATTATATCGAAACTATAGAATTGGAATTGCGAACTAGTAGTGGCTCAAAAATGATATTCACTTCGGGGAAAACATATTTGATATTATCATTTCGTCAACGTTAAATGACGTATATGGAAAGTTTCAGTTTGTTTTACATTTCACTTAGTTTCAGTTCGTGATTTTACAGCCCTCTAGCGGTCAGAGTAGCCTTGAAATGTAGTATAAAACCCACACTTCCTTCGCTATCTCATCAGAAGCTGGGGAGAGAAACTTGATCAAAAAATCTCCAATAAAAATGGCTGAAGTTAACTGGGATGAACAGGAAGAAGTTGACTGGGATCAACTCTCAAAAACGCCGCTGTCAGAAATGGTCCTCAGGAATTTAAAAGATCATCTAAATTGGAAACTAGTCTTCCAGTACTCTCAGCTTAGCGAGCCTTTCATCGAAGAAATATTCGGACTCATTGCTCATACTGAGGAACATTGGTATGTAATTTCTAAATATCAAAAACTTTCAGAAGATTTTATGACTACGTATAGAGTGTTATTGGATTGGGCTCGTCTTTGTTTTTATCAAAAAATGTCGGAAGAATTCATCGAGCGACATATTAACAAAATAGAGTGGAAGGGGGTCTCTCAACAGCAAACTCTGAGCGAAGAATTCATTTTGAAACATAAAGACAAATTAGATATGGCTCTAGTATCAGCTTACCAGAAATTATCTGAAAGTATGATGAGGGAACTGAAAGATCTATTGTATTGGCCTGCCATCACAAGGCATCAAAGCTTCAGTGAAGAATTTATAGACGAATTTACAGACAAGATTGATTTCTGCAACCTGGTGAAGTACAAACGACACATTTTACCAAATTCATTTTATGATAAGAATGCGCATAAACTCAGCTGTATCCTCCTAGCTGAAATTTGTGAATCTTTAGATAGAAATGTTTAATGGTTTTTGTGAACTCGATATATTATTCTTACTTATTATTGTATGCTGATTTTGAGGGGTGTGACCCCCATTATACTTATTCATTAATGTATGTTGCTTTTGTTTTGTTTAAATTGATTGAATAAAATCTATTTTGCTTTCATTCGAGTTTTGTGTCTCTATTTTCCGTTCACTTAAAAATAATACTAGTATAAATATAAAACACAAAGAAATATTTATTCATTTAAAGCTTAGACTCATCCTATGATAGAATAATAGAAATGGATCTTAGGACATCGGATTGTATTCATTATTATTGTAATCAAGCTGGAGGGGGGGACTACTTTAAAGGAATAGCTCATCAGAGAGGATACGGAATATTTGGTGATATATTCCGAAAAATATCCCCATTCCTTTTTACGGCAGCTAAATACTTAGGAAAACAATTGCTTCATACAGGAAAAAATGTTGTTAGAGACGTAGCTTCAGGTCAACCTTTTAAAGAATCTGCCAAACATCATTTTTCGAGTGTTGGTCGAAAATTAAAAGATGATGTCATCCATAAGTTACAATCAGGATCTGGTATAAAACGCAAGTGTGGCAGAAAGTCTAGCCATTCTTCTCGAAAGAAACCGAAGACCAAACATAAAAAATCAAAGAAGAACGATAAAAAAGATATATTTTCAAATGGATGAAAGATCGATGCTAACGTTGAAGTCGGAATTGGATTTGTTTTCGGTTCCTCCCACTCAACTAGCCATCGATGAGTCTTCCCTCCTCGAAGTTCATCCTATTGCAACAATAACTGATGATATCTCACCAATTGAATTTTACATAGAAGGAAATGGACAAAACTACTTGGACTTTGCTCATACATTTTTACATTTAACAGCTCGAATTGTGAAAGCCGATGGAACAGAATTAGGCGATGATGATAAAGTCAGCACTATCAATTATCCTCTTAATTCGTGTTTTTCCCAATGTTCTGTGTTTTTGAATGACAAACAAGTTTCATCTCAAGTAAATTATGCTTATAGAAGTATCATTGAAGCTTTGTTATTCTATGATGAAGCTTCACAATCAAAACTTTTATCAACGGGATTATTTTATAAAGATACAGTAGGAAATTTTAATAGTGTGGATCCTACACTCACTACAAATCTAAAGAACGAAGGCTTGGCTAAACGATTTGAGAAGACAAAAAAGAGTAAGCTCATAGATTTGCTCGGTCCACTACACATTGATTTAGCTAATCAAGATAAATTATTAATAAACGGTGTAAGTGTTAGAATCAAATTAGTACGTGAAAAAGATTCTTTTGTTTTAATGTCTGGTACCCCTGGATATAAATTTCAAATAAAAAGCGCACGCTTATTATTGCGAAAAGTTAATGTAAACCCAAGTGTTTACATTGCTCATCAAAAAGCTTTAGATATTGGAGTGATTAAACTAAATCTTCGCAAAATCGATGTGAAAACTTTTACTTTAGCAACTGGATTACAATCAACAGCTATCCCTAATGCGTTTGTAGGAAACCTTCCTACTCGTGTAATCATTTCATTTGTTACAAACAAAAGTTTTAATGGGTCTTATGATGAAAACCCTTTCTTCTTTAAAAATTTAGGTTTAAATTATATTTGCTTACAACAGGAAAATAAAATGATACCAACAAAACCCTATACCCCCGATTTCACAAATGATTGTTATAGTAGAGCCTATCACGGACTATTCAGTGAATTAAAATCATATTATCATGATCATTTGGTTAACATTTCAACTGCGGAATATAAAAACGGGTTAACTTTTTTCGTTTTTGATTTAACACCCGATTATGCTGCAAGTGAAAATCATTTAAGTGTTATGCCCTCTTCAAATTTGTCAATAGAATTAAAATTTTCAGTAGCATTACCCGAAACAGTTAACTTGGTTGTATATTCAGAATATAGATCTCTCATAGAAATTGATAAATCAAGAGCTGTGTACACGGATTATTAATGGATACAATTTCGTTATGGAAATTTTGCATGAAAGACTGTATTTTAAAAAAAGAATTTGGAGGAGTGTTTGCTTCTGACCGTTTACCAAATTCGAAATATATCTATTCGTCTTTTATCGTTAATTTAGACCCTCATAACAAACCTGGTAGCCATTGGGTTGCCTTATATTTTAAAAAAGATATTTGTTATTACTTTTGTAGTTATGGCTCGTCTCCGTCAAATACAAATATACTTCATTTTATTAAAAGAAACTCTAAAACGGTTGTGTGGAATTTGAGTCTTTATCAAAGTTTAACAACAAAAACGTGTGGGAAATTTTGTTTATATTTCCTCAACCGAATGTGTCGTTCAGAAAAGCTATATCTGATCCCAAATCAAACTTTTTACAATGAATGTGTTGTTAAAAAATTTTTTAAAAAAATATCTTCCTTTAAAAATTATAAATCTATTTGCAGAACAAGCAATAACATGTTAGAACGTGTTCAACTATGTCGAGCTCAATGTTATAATTTGAATTAAGTATGTTTTAACACGAATTTTTCTGTTATTGATTTTAATTGGATGAAATGAGGAAACTGTATAGGGTATTAAATGAATTAAATATCATGATTCCCTCATTTATAAAATAGTTTTCAAAGCGAAAACATTGTGTGCTCAAAATGGCTTTAGAAAAATTTGGTTTTGTGTATCTTCATAAACTCAGAAGGGGTGAGCCTTTTACTGTTCACAGTTCCTCGAGTAAACTCTATGAAACTGTGATTGAATGTATTCAAGAAGCTATGAAAATTGATTTTGATGTTCCTGATTATCCTGATTATGTATTGAAAATTGCTTATTTCAAAGTACTTAACAACGATAACATTGTACGAGAATTGCATTCTCAAAAATTCGAATTGTTTGAACAAGCTTAGCATCTGATGATGAGGAAAATTCTTTTTCCACCTGTTATACAATAGAATGTTATGTTACACAGATGTAATACATGCATGTATTTAACTGCTGTAAAATACGATATGAGAAAACAATAAACGTTTTTGTTACATAAAAAGTGTTGTTACTTGAGTTAAGTATCCTTCTACAACTTTTCATGAATTAAAAAAAGTTAACATATCTTTCATATAATTATTCAAAACACATGCAGATATTCATGAGCTTAACCTTCATTTCTTTTAAATAGAATTTTATATTATTTCTTTTCCTCCAAACTAGTTATCACTAGTTGAAAAATAGCGTTTACCTTGAAATATTTACCTTAACCTCAAAAACGTCTTATTCTCAATGCTAACTTATATACCCACTCCATTCCTAAAAACTAAGAAAGCTAACATTCAAAACGTTAAACTACCTTTTTTCTTTAAGAGAATATGTAATTACCATCAATTTATATTATTATTATGCTAAAAAAAAAACCGAAGGCTACCATGAAAGTATTTTTCCCAAATGGCAACCTGTGTAAAAAAAAATAAGCTTCACAGTCTTAATTTTACTTGATTCACCTTGAAATATAGTATAAAAACCCCCGCCTTCGTTCACCATCTCAATAGAAGCTGGACGAAACCTGCTCACTTGATATTGAAAGTAAGTAGTTTTATATTTTATAGTATAATTTTTAAATGTTAAATCTAAACAAAATTTTAACAGAACAGAAAGATTATTATTATAATTAAAATTTAATTCTTTTTGCTTGCAGAAAACTAAAAAAAAAAAAAAAAGAAGCATGTCTTCCTTTAAAAAAGGTATAAAAATTTTCGATCCTAGCTTTTCAATATATTTAATTTTAAAAAGTTCTTACGTTTTTCCAATTTTTAGAAAAAAATGAAAAGACCCCGAAGAGTGTGCTTGAAAACAATCTCAACGAAGCCTATTCAGACTTATCTGACGGTAAATAAAATCATTTCATGATTTATTTATTTTTTTTTTATCAGAGAAAGTGAATTTAATTTAATCATTCTTCATGTAGATAGTTAATCACACATATCTTTTCCAGATAATGATTTTTGTACTACAAGTTCTGCTAGTAAGAAACCGTCTTCTCTGAAAAGAGTGTTGGATGATGACAACCCTACACCACGAAAAGTGAGCAAAAGTCCTGGTCGTCGAACAAAATTTAGTTTGGAAGAAGAATTTGTGTTGAATTCCATTAAAGAGGGTATGTATCAAAAATCAAGTGTTTATGTATTACAAACGAATTATTCGAACGGGTGTTTAATTAAAAAATATTTTTTATAGATAAACTTCAAGAAGATTCGAAATTTACAACCGAAAAAAAACCATCGAAAAAAAAGATTCCCGAAGTTATTCTAGATGATGATGATGAGGAGGAGGATGAAGTAGTTCCTGCTCATCCCATACCTGCTGCTCCTCCCGTTCAACCCCAGTACAACGTAGTGATTGCTAAAGATCCTGTGAAAACGAGATTGATTAACGATTTTGCAGTCTATTTAGGTAATGGTTTTTCTGTAAATATCAAACAGTTCCGTAAACAAAACTATGTTTGTTTTACGAGACAATTCGATAACACGGTAAAAAACCGTTTTAACTTTCCACTCACTATGTTCGATAATTTGTGTAAAGGCGTCAAAGTGATAAACTCTCACTTAAAATCCCTCGAGTGAGAGGACTGGTTCAGTTTTGTATTGTTGATGTAGTAGTATGTTTTTTTTGAAGGAAAACGCTTTTAACAATTATGTTCAAACATATCGTTCACATTTAGAGAACTATATAGACCCATTACTAGCTTTAAATGATCATAGATCCCAAATTTATAATTTGATTCGCAATAATCAAATCTCATTGCGAGTAAGATTTCTTATTTGTGTTTGTGTAGAGTTTATCAAGTTTGAGGATGAAAATCAATCTAATTCTAAAACTCAAACTTTCTATTTTTCATCTTTTTGTGAACGTGTTTTATCACGATTTCAAATTAAAGGAAAAATAGAAACCGCTTTTAAAAAAATTATCGAATCGATCGATAATTTTATTCACCTTGGAAGTGGATGGAGTGTTAACGATGTAAAATTTATAGAATTACATTTAGGTCATTATAATGAACCGAATGGAGGTTGTAATGTCGCATCGCTACCAAAAGCGCTCAAGTTTAAAAAATGTATTATTCACGTTAAAAATACAGATCAAAAATGTTTTCTTTATGCAGTACTGTCAGGGATGTTTCCTTCTATCAAAAACAAACAAAAACCGGAATCATTTAAAAAATTTTTTAAATATATAAATTTTAGTTTTCTAACATTCCCTTTAAAAATTAGTCAAATACCACAATTTGAAAGAAAAAATAGTTTAAATATAAATGTATATGGATTCGAACTTAATTTGTTCCCGATATATATAAGTAAATTTAAAAATGATAAAGAAATAGATTTAATGTTGTATAAAAACCATTTCTTTTATATTTCACGCATGAATCGTCTATTATGTAGTAAAAACGGGTTGCATTTTCATTGTAAAAACTGTCTTTCATCTTTCCATAGAAAATCAACTTTGAACACGCATCAATCTTTTTGTTTAGAAAATAAACCAGAACATATTACAATGCCTGCAGATGGGGAAAATATAATGAAATTTAATGCTTATCACAAATTGTTGAAATCAAATTTCGTTATTTATTGTGATTTCGAGAGCTTAATAGTACCGTTTCATACTACATTTCCTTCAAATAAATCAAGCTCTACTACACCAACTCAATTTCATGAACCTCTTTGTTATGCTCTTTTTGTTGTTAGTGAGGAGAAAAAAATTCTCTATCATAAATACTATAGAGGGAAAGATTGTGTAGATAACTTTTTAAGTTCTTTACAGAACATTAAAAATGTTCTGTTAAGATACCTAAGTAAAAACGAACCCATGTTAGGTTCTCATTTTCCCAAAAGTTCGCTTTGTTTTGTGTGTAAACAAAATTTTAAAGCAAATGAAGTAATTGCAAGGGATCATTGCCACATCACCGGAAAATTTAGAGGATTTTGTCATTCTTCCCCCTGCAATTTAAATTTAAAAATTTGTCCCTTCATACCTGTTGTTCTTCATAACTTAACAGGTTATGATAGTCATTTAATTTTCAAACATATTTCTCATAAATTTGCAAAAAGTATTAAAGTGATACCTATAAATAATCAAAAATATACTACTTTCATAATCGATAATCTAAAATTTATAGACAGTTATAATTTTTTAAGTTCCCCGTTAACAAAGCTAGTTGATACTCTTAATAAGTCTAATCATGATTTCCCAATTTTAAATGAATTTTTTTCTTATAATCCAAAATGTGATTTACTAAGAAGAAAGGGAGTTTTTCCCTATTCATATCTAAGTTCTGAAAAAGTGTTATATGAAAAACAATTACCTGAGAAAAAAGAGTTTTTTAATAATCTCACAAATGAACACGTGAGTGATGAAGAATATATTTTTGCAAAAATGGTATGGAAAAAATATAAATGTAAAAACATTGAGGATTATCTGAAACTGTATTTATTCGGTGACTGTTTATTATTAGCAGAAGTGTTTGAAAAATTTCGAGACATCACACTTAAAATTTACGAGCTTGAAGCTCTTCATTTTATAACAGCAGCAGATTTAACTTGGAGTGCGGGGTTAAAGGTTACTAACGTTAGTTTAGAACTCCTACGCGATGTAGATATGTATTTACTTTTGGAACATGGGATACGTGGAGGAGTGTGTATGGTTGGGAAGCGATTAAGTACAGCTAACAACAAATATTTACCCGAAACTTATGATAAAACTAAAGAAGATAAATATATAATATCACTTGATGTAACTAATCTTTATGGATACGTAATGTCTAGTTATTTACCTATAAATAATTTTAAATGGATGAATGAAAAAGAAATAGCTGACCTAAATATATCAAATATTTCTTCCTCAAGCATGATCGGATATATACTTGAAGTTGACCTTTGTTATCCATACAATTTACATGATGTTCACGATTCATTCCCTCTAGCCCCCGAACATTTAATTATTCAATATAAACAACTATCTCCTTATCAAAAAAACTTACTACAGAAGTTGAATTTAAAATTTCCTAAATCGAGTAAACTGATCCCTAGTTTGAATAATAAACAAAACTATGTTGTTCACTACTTAAATTTACAGTATTATTTAAAACAAGGAATGATACTGAAAAAAATACATAGAGCTATCTCATTTTACCAATCCCCCTGGTTAAAACCCTATATTCAATTAAACAACGAAGAGAGAAAAAAATCTAACGATAATTTTTATAAAAATTTTTACAAATTGATGAACAACTCATTTTACGGACGTACTTTATTAAACGTCCGTAAACTTAGAAATGTAGCCATTGCTACCAGTAAAAAAGAATGTCGAAAACATCTTGCTAGTGCAAACTTAGAATCTTTTCAAGCTATCAACAAAGAATGTGTTCTCTTTAAAAAAAAAAGAACTAAACTGTGTTTAAATAAACCAATATATATAGGATTCACGGTGTTGGAGATAGCAAAATTGCATATGTACAAAATTTATTATAATGTTTTTAAAAAATTCTATGGTAATAATGTAAATTTGTTGTACACAGATACCGATAGTTTATGTCTTGAAATAAAAACCAAAGATTTGTATTCTGATTTGAAAAACAAGCTTCCAGACATTTGTGATTTTTCTAATTATAATCCTTCACATTTTTTATATAACAAACAAAACTTTATGAAATTAGGATACTTAAAAGACGAAACAGCAGGTGAACCTATTCAAGAATTCATTGGGTTAAAACCCAAAATGTATAGTTATATTTATTCAAATAATAATAAGAAGACAGCTAAAGGTATAAAAGCACATGTTTTACAAAATTTACACCATTCTAATTTTGTTTCGATTCTTAAAGAAAAATTGATGATACGAAATGAACAGTGTCAAATAATCAGTAAAAACCATGATGTTAAAACTGTTGCTGTGAATAAAATTTCTCTATCTTGTTTTTATGACAAAAAATATTTAATGAACGATGGTATTGAATGCATTTCCTTTGGACACTTTAAAATAAACAATGATGATGAATCTAGTGAAGACGATTCTGATTGTGAAATATTGTCTTAGTTGATGCATCAACCCAAACGGGTATTCTACATAGCTCACGTGAAGTGTCTCCACCTTCATCTATAGACTCTGATAATGACACCAACAGCGATTGTTTTGAAATGTAACACCGATTGTTTTCTTTATCTACGCTTTATACTTATATATATATATATACAATTTATATTACACTATGTTTTAGTATGTGTTTCTATGGTTGCGGGAAAATTATTCATCCTATGTAGCAAATTTATCTACGTTTTATACTTATATGTACAATTTATATTACACTATGATTTAGTATGTGATTCTATGGTTGTGGGGAAAATTATGCATCGCTTTTAATGTATATGTTATACATAGAACTATGTAAATAACCATACACTCAATAAAATAACATTAAAATTTTGAGTCTGTCTTTTTATGGTGTGTTAACTTCTTATTCAGTTATATGATTTCATATATTTATTGATATGAAGTAGTGGTGATGGTTCATCTGCCATAAATCTTAACGTAATTACTAGTGTTGCTGTTATATATCATGCCAGTATGCTCATAACCTTGTGTTTTGAATATCAGATTATGGGCGTATTGGCATGCAAAACAACAGCTGTCCACATCGAAGTGTTATTGAGGGGTAAGTTTGTTTTCAATATCATTCGGTTCTCTTTACAACGCTCGTCCTCATTTGCAATTGATAGTGAAGGGGTAAGTTTGTTTTCTAGTAGTGGTGATGGTTCATCTGGCATAAATCTTAACGTAATTAAGAGTCTAGACCTCTTAACCATCTATAACCTCTATGGGGTTAAACAATCTCCTTGCACACAAGTAGTGAGTATTCACATCTAGCTAAACTTTTATACACTTTAGATTCTTTGCAATGAGATAAAGATCATTTTTACCATACTGAAAGCTTAAAGTGTACACAAGTAGTGACTGTTCACTTCTGGTATAAAATCTTAAGGCGTTAATCTAGTAAGACCTATTCAGGGTTTAGATTTCTTAACTCTTAAGAGTGCTTACATGTTAAGATTTTATGCCAGAAGTGAGCATCTGTTAAGAGTGCTTACATGTTAAGATTTTATGCCAGAAGTGAGCATCTGTTAAGAGTGCTTACATGTTAAGAATTTATGCCAGAAGTGAACAAACACCACTACTCACGTCCTACGGTACGTACGGGGTCACGGGGTACGGCAAGGAGCTGAGAACGTCACTCCGCAGACATAAAATCGGAGAGGCGGGATTTAAAATGAGAGATAAAACTCAAATATTTCTCTTTTTTGAATCTCTAACATAGAAAAGCAAGAACTAAAAACTGCCCAATTATTATGTATTCCTGAGATTCCTCCAAAACTTTCTTGACTGAATACTTTTCCGCTTTTACTACAAATTTGTCGTTTTGCTTCTATTTTCATAAATCTTCCAATTTTTTTTCGTATCAGCGAGTCACTTGACCCAGTGGGAGCGATCGGGACGATCTCCCCTCAGCTATGGATTAGACTGGATTAGAAAGGGGTGGTGGGAAGACTGCCCCTCTTAGACCCGAGACTTTCAATTAATAAGTTATAATTGGACAAAAGTCATTTTTTGTAACTAGGTTCGATTGTTTTAAAAACTGATATTTCTTAGGTTTTAATCTTTGAACTACAATATTAACCTAATGGGTGAACGTTATGGACAGGAAAAAAAAACCTTTTGTCAGAGGCGTAGCAGGGGCTATTCAGGGCTGTATCATTCAAGGGGGATTAGGGGTTAACCCTCCAAAATTTTTACTCAAATTTTATATTCTGTCTTAATAATTTATAATTTTCATTGATTCTTTCATTTCATTCAAGTTTCTTTTCATTGAAAACTGTGGGTAAGCAGTTTGCAGGAGGTCCCCAACACCCCTCCAAAATTTTTGCGTCTTTCTAAATCCCGTTTTATTTTGCAGCTTAAAAGGAGCGGTCCTCTTCAGATGTGGCCCAAAGAATCTAGAAATTAGTAAAAACACTATTTGCAACAGTAAAATTTCACAAATTTTCTGGAGGAGGACACTCATCTCCCCCGAAATTTTGACGACTATTTGTATACTATTTTCCTTGAAAATTAGAAGGTTCACAAGAAGGGGTTTCCTTTGAGTATATCCGAAGGTTTCAAAATGGGCTAAAGCACTACCAACTAGTGTAAAACTTCCAAAATTTATCTTGGGTAGACCCCAGACTCCCCCCCCCCATATTTACTTGGGAACAACATGTTGCATAATAAATTTTGACATTAAGTACACCACGATTCAAATCCTATCTGTAATGATCAATTTATTGTAGTATAAAAGTACTCGTAAGAGGAGTAATCTCCTACCCCGAAACAAAAGTTTGTTTACGGCCTCAGAAAAAGCTGATAGAACCAACCTTTTTACCCCCAGACCTTTTGCAAAGCTAAAATTCAGAGGGGGAAGCAGGAATCCTTTTCAAGTGTCACCCACATATGGGACCCAAATATAAAAAAAAATCAAAATACAACTCTTTGGGATCAAATTTCACTTATACTGGGCGAGGACCTCCAGACTCCCCGTATTTGTTTGAGGGTTTGTATTAGCCGCAAGCATTTGACACTACGCTCACAAAGTTTCACATATCCAGAAAAAGAGAATCGAGAAAAGTTTTGGGGTCAAGAACACATTGATATTTACAGTTGTGTATTCTAGATCTATAGCAGAGGTTTCAACCTTTTTGACACTGTGACCCCCTTTTATAATTTCCCAACACCATATTTGAATTATATGTTGGAAGTATTTAAAAATCCTAGTTTTAATTTTTACTCTTAACTTATTAAGAAACATTATTACGCATACGCATACTTGAATAAGAATAGTAATAAATCCAGTGATTTTATATTGTCACAATCTGTAACCCCCGGCTGAGAACCCCTGCTCTAGAGATATTACATTTTTACCCGAAATGATAAATGTGATACAGTAAGATAAAACGTAAGAAAAAAAAATCAACTATTCTCAGTATACAGTATTTTTCATTGATTCAAGGAGAGATCCGTTTTGGATTGAAACTGGAACTGGGGTATTCCAGTGATTACAGAACAGATAAATTTTAAATTGGGTAAAAGCACCAATACCAGACCACGGCTTCAGTTTCAGTAACTGATCATTTGTATTTGATAAAGTCTAAATATAGGATTTTGTATAGCTTTATATATTACAAAAGATTCCTGTACATGTTCTATACACATTTCCCATCAGTTATACATTTTCAAGAAAGTAAAATTAAGATGGTCAGAAACTGGTGCACGAGGTCGGATATTGAGCTCCTTACCTCACATAAAATTTCTCTACAAATTATACTAAAATTCATAAAAAGCAAATAAGATAATTGTGACTATTAAACAAGAATTAAATAGGAATTTATATAATAGTTAATTAATAACATCCCTTTCTCTGAATCTTTTCACTGACAAATAATACGGGTAATCCAAAGACTAATTCCAATTAAAATTTTGTACTGTTAACTTTATGTATTGAGTACTTATCAAAATTATTTATGAATCAAGATAAAGACAAGTTATGTTTTAAATGGGGTAATTTCCTAGCATATGAAAACTGAAACAATCGCAGCTCTTACAGTGTACAACGCAGTGAATAACAGGTGAATTTGAATACTACTAAAGAGTACAAATATTTATCTTACCTGTTCGGAAACAGCTCTAAAAAGACAAGAACCATCTTTCGCTACATCACTTCGGTAAAGACCTAAACAATCTAAAAACGCGTCCATTGTTAATTTTAAATAAAGTTTCCCCAAAATTTAAAAATACGACAAAACACTCTTTAAACTCGCGAAATCGAAGTCATCGACAACTTGGATTTCGTGTTTTCGCCTTCTGACGCTCTCCTTCGGAGAGGTTTGGCTAATTTGCATGATCGCGGGGTGATCTTGGAAGTGTGTCGATTTAGGAAGTTTTTATTGGTTAAGAAAAAAGGAGGCGGGAATAAGTTTTGTATTAAGCAAGCAATTAGCCAAAGAGAAGCATTGACTCCAGAGCGAATTCCCTTGAATGATTTCAGGGTGTTTGGCATTGGATTATTTGGGTAATAAATTAAATCGATAAAAATATCGAAATAATAATTTTGGTGCAAAACCCTGAAAATGCTAAAAAATGGATTTCAATTAATTATTTGTTTACTTTAAAAATCATTTTATGGAAAATTTTGCTCAGTTATTTTAATATTTAAAAATCTCAGTATTGTGGGGAAGTACCGGAAACGATTTAAAACAAAGCGTAATGCGTAGTTAATTATTTCTCCCCAAATTTAATTGCATTATAAGAACTATTCGATTAAAGTCACTGAAATTAAATCATAAATAACTGAATATTTATTATCATGCTTTATGTAAACATATTTAATAAATCACATTTTATTTCGGTAAATATTATGGAGGTACAGTTTTAAGAAATTCTGCGCTTTATTGCTTTATCCTTTTTTTTTAGTTTCAGAAAAAAGAACTCCTAAATATTTACACTAGTCGATAATAAAATACAATAAAGCAAGTTATTGTAATAAAAATTTTAGAGATTACTAGAAAATTCTACTATCACATCAGTGGTATCGTGTAAATCGGCCGTTACTTACCAAAAAAAGTTATTCTCATTGTTATTTATTGTAAAAATTATTTTTAGAACAAAACAAATTTAATAGTTTTTTTTTTGTTTTATTTTGCACCTTTTAGTTTGTTTATTTATATATTAATTTGATAGATGGCGACACTGATATTTTAAAATACATTTAAAACTTTTTCGACAAATATATGCTAAGAAAAAATAAATATTAAACTGCATAAAAACTAGTTTACATTATAGGATTATTGTAATAATTAAATATCTAAAAGCTATTTTTATTTCCTTACATATTGGTAGTCATTAATCCTCTCAACTCCCTGAAACTCGTGCTTCCGGTTTCGGATCTAAACTACCGGAAGTTGACATTTGAAGACAAACATTCTGTGCTGTGAGGCGCTTTGATCTTTGATTTTGATGTAGCTTCAGGTTACGCCTCCCCTATGATCAAGTCAAAATACACGTGAAAATTAAGAAATTCAAAATAGAATTACATAGTATTCGTTATGGTAGGTAAACAAAAAAAATGTTTATTCTCAAGGTATTACCGTATTAAACTGATGTTTACGATGTTAAAAAAGATAACCTTTAAAAAACTGAAGGCAAATAATTTAGGAATGTCTTAATTTTGTTTGTTAATCATGAAGTAATTGATGTCTTTATGCTTCCATTTTGAAGTTTAAAGCAGAATAAGTTTTTTGAACTTTAAAAGCAAATTACATAGTTGCATATTTCTAAGATTCAGTGCCATTTGCATTAAAATAAGACTCTTATTAAGCTCATTTCTAAAATTACTCAAATAATGACTAGAAGCAAAACTATGTGATTGTTGGAACTAATGTGAAGTAATTTATTATTTTGGGACAGTGGCGTAGCCAGTAAAAAATTTCGGAGGGGGATATTGGAATTTCGGGAGGGGATATGGGGTAAATTTATTCCTTTTCTATGGTCAAAAAAGGTAAATTTCTGAATTTTGATGGGGGAATATATCCCCAAATCCCCTCCTCTGGCTACACCCCAGTTTTGGGAACACACTTATAAAATTTGCTCTCTGAATAAAGTAAATTTTCATAGTACTTAAGGAGTAGTCAGTGTGCAAATCTCAAATTAAACTATATTGGCAGTGTTTTATTATTTACACATAGAAATGTAACACTAATTCAAGGAAACACTGCTAGTTGAGATATTTTAATGGTGTTTTATAATTATGATACTTATTTGATTATATTTGGCATAAAATCTGACGCTTGCACCTGGCTAATCCTAAAGTACCATTTTCCTTCATACATTGAAATGATGAATTCCAATTTGTGTGATGCAGGTGATAGCCAAAGGGGAGGTATTCAGGGATATACGATCTCCTCAAGAGAAATTCTAGAATTTTCTCTTTTGACCTTAGAAAAACACCATGAGATCCTTATATCCCCCAAAGAAAATAATATCCACCTCTAAATTTTTTTCAGGTTATTCAAAAGTAATTTAAGTGCAGCTTTTGCCACTATAAGTAATTAGGGGACATCCATAAATTACGTGAGGTGTTTTTTCCAAAATCTGGACCCCCCTCCCCCCACGTGAGATTTATCTCCAACTTTTTAAAAATTATTTTCCTTTCTCATACTTAAAAAACAAAGAAAATCGTTTAATTTCTAACTTAAAAAGTTGACATGAGATTTTAATCTACCCCCCCCTCCCCCCTTGGTGAGATTTTTCCAAACCCCTCCCCCCCTTTTTGACCTCACGTAATTTATGGATGTCCCCTTAGCTAGCTTTTTGGGTGCCTAGGATGAGCCCCTGGCTCTTTTGGTACTACTACATAGCTAAATTAATGATTGTTGAATTAGTGTGTTTATTTTTGTGTTTATGTACGATTTGTACTGTTTTCTGTTCCTTGCAGTTTAATTTATTAGTTAAATATCTTGAATTATGAAAAATTGTATAGGGGAGAGGGGATGAATGGAACAAATTTCACATTTATAATATTGCAAAATTTTGCAAATTTCAGTACTGTAACAATTTTAAAACCAATAATCAAACTATTGGTTACATTGTGTATAAATGTATTCAATCAGTTAGCCATCATTCAAACTGCAAGAAAAAAATTTTATGAACGCATTTATTTTGTCCCATTTATCCCCGTATTGAGGATAAATAGTCAGGACAGTTTACAAATAGGACAGAAGTTCGCAAAATAACAATGTTATATTTAATATTCCACGTTTAATCTTTTTAAAGGAACAATTCACTTCTATTTTCCAATGAAAAAGAAATTTAAAAATCATTTAAAGGGGGGAAAACAGCTTATTTTATTTAACGTCATTTGGGAGTAAAATTAACATCAACTGATGCAAGTTTTTAGTGCGAAGGTTATCTAATAATTAAGATTTATGAGATTTCAGTTGTAACATTCTTGTAGAAATCAACAATATTTGAGTTTCATCTGCACAAACACTTATAACAAAAAAACTTTTTTAGGAGACAAATCACATCGAACAAGATGATAAAAAGTGGGATAGATCTTGGACAACCGACGAAATTCGTAAAAATAGTGCTAATTGGACTTTGGCTGGAGATGTTGGGGTAAGTAGTATTTTTCTTATTACCATAGAATATAACTTTTTATTCTATATTTTGTATTATAAAATGGTAGGTAGGAATAAATTATTTTAAGCTTTTTTACCTATATTAGTTTGATAAATGTTTTGATTAAGTTGTAAAGCAATCCCCTTCTGAAATTTGTTTACTCCTGTTGAGCGACCACTAGGGTGTTTCAAAAAAACTTTTTTCGAGCTAGAGTCTGGGCCACCCCCTAACTTTTTTAGACTTATCAACAGTATAGTGCTGAAAAAATTTTAACTTCCTACTCAAATTCTAAGAGGGTGCTCAATGAACCCTAATATTAACATTAGCGGCCCTATAGGGAATGACACAAATAGTAACAGTGGTCAACAAAAAATAGGGTCAAAATGCATCTGAAACAATTTATGCAGATTCTTATGTAAAATGACCCCCTGAATCAGAGTATGACCCCAGTTTTTCTGATCAGCCTCATATTTTCGGGGGGAACAGTCCCTCCCCCTTTTTACGTTTTTCGATGGCTTTGTGACTTTTAATTCGATTTTCAGGGTCTAAAAGCATTATTTAAGTCTTTAAATTACTCCTGAGAGGGCAAGAAAGTTTGAAATTTCTAAAATATGAAAATTTTTAGCAAATGGATAGGTTTAAGGGGTTATTACCCCCTAAAAATGCAAAAATTCATTAAGAATTATCGAGGATATTTTAAACTATTTTTTCCTGGTGTTTTTTGCACATTTCATCTTTTAAGGGTCCTAACCCTTCCTCAAAGACCCAGATTTAATAAAAATATGCAGCAAGGATTTTTACTATAAGCGGTTGAAGTGTTACCACCTTAGAAGCACCCGTGGAAGAGTTTGGAAGACTTTAAATTACGCTGGCACTTACACACTCAGGAACTAATATTCATGCTTTGAAAAGATTAAAATAGACATAATGACAGATAAATACATGGGATATTGAACCTTTTTAACCCTTGGCCACTAAATCAGTCAACCAGGGGGTTGGGATTACACATGCAGTCCCATTTGTCTTTCGCCACCCATTACATGTCAGATGTCAGCAGCTTTAATGTCTATCCACCCCAGGATCTTAGGTTGTTTTTTGTAAACAACTGATGGAAAGAAAAGCTTTCAACTGTTTAGTGTAGGAATAAATGAAATACTCCCATCGTAGCTTCCCTCACTTATGAAAACAACCAACCCTTAGTAATTGCGCAATACTGTAGTTTTATTAACAAGGGCAAAATATTAAAAAAATTTACTTTGTACTTTTATTACATTGATTTATTCTTATGTTAAAAGATTGTAATATATTTAATGCATACCTAAATTTTGTATTTTTTGGTATTTTAAAACTATTTTTAGAAAGTTACAATAGAATTCACTAACTTATAAAGTTCGGGGGGCTTGAGCACCCCCTTGCAGTTGAGATATAAAGTTGAAATTTTCCCAGAAGATTACTGTCTACAATTGTAAAAAATTTGAGGGGTGGCCCGGTTTGTTTTTGAAACTTTTATTTTTACCATGTATTGTTGAACCACCCTAGCGACCACCCCTCTTCTTAAGTACCACTTTTTCTCGGAACAGAAGGTGGTCGCTCCATTGAGGTTTTACTGTTTTATTTTTTCATTATATATTCCTATATTTCTTTCCAATGGTAAAATATGGGGGGTGGAATACAACTTTTCTTAGCTTATGGGTGGTAAATTCTTAGTTTGATACAACACCATCTATACTATACTGTTTAACCCTTCTGTGCACTGCACTGCATATATATGCAAAGAGACATATAAAAAACATGCATACTGAAGTAAATGGTTAAAATAGTCCTAAAATATTGATGACATGAAAATAAAACTATAAGTACTCAGGGACTGTGTAAATAAAAGGGACCAATACTGGTTGATTTCAATATTGTTTATGGGCACCTTCACAAAAAATGTACTTAACAAAAATGGCACCTTCTCAAAATTCTCCTGTAAAAACATCTTCACAATAACATAGCTGAAAATCGGCGGTTCCATAATAATTTCTTCTATAAAAAATCTATGTTTACTAAAATTTATTCACTTAAAAATGTATTGTAAAGCTGCGTAAAGTATTTGAAGTGCTATAAAACTGAAGAAAAAAGTAATTTAATGTTGCTTTCATTAATTTTATAGTTCTCATTAAAAATAGTTCCAAAAACTTTAAAAAATTAAAATGCCATGTAAATTTTTCATAAAAATAGGGGTTAAGTTTAAAATTCTGGATTGGTTCCTGGGTTCACTACTAGTCATGTCCCACTAGTCACAATGCATTTCGATTGCATTACCACATTGTTGCAACCACACCGCCAATTTTATTTACACAGACTATAATACAGGTCAATTTTTGTACCATTTATTGGCACCTTTACAAAAAATGTATGAACAAAAACAGCACCTTCACAAAAATTCTTCTAAAAAAATCAACATCTTTGCAATAATATTTCCTAAAATTGGCAGCTTCACAATAATATTTTCCATAAAAGATCTATGTTTACTGAAAAATATATTAGCTTTTTAAAAATAAATTGTAAAACTGCATTCCTCACCTTTCTTAGCTGCTTTCATTACTTTTATAGTTCTCATGAAAAATAGTTATAAAAAATTTCACATAAATTAAAAAGCTGTTACTATTTTTCACAAAAATTAATATGTTGTGTAAATTTTTCACAAAAAGGGGGTTTACGTTTAAGATCTTGGATTGGTCCCTGGCACTGGTGCTACAGTCGATGTGATCATGTTAAGGCCTATGATGCCCTATTAGTCCCCCCTTTTAAATAGACTGATTTGCAATTTTTAATTTTTTAAGATACTATTTGTTGGATGTGGATTTTAAGGATATATTTTGATACTTAGCTTTACAACCTGCTGACTGAATTTTCTCAAACAATTATATCCAGAACTCATGAAGTAGAAAATGCAGTTGATTCTCTAATGTATAAAACAAAGGTAAGATTATAAAGACATTATCCTATGACTAAATTGTATAATTTTTAAAGTACCTTAACTTCAGAATAGTTGAATTCAAAGTTTTAAGGAATTTGTTATTAAAGTTAAAATTTATTGAAATTTTTTGTTGGAAATTTAAGTTTTGTTTAAAGTACTACAAATATAATGTAAACCTTATATTACTATTTCATTACAGTTTTGTTGCATTTCTGAACTTATATTACCTTTATTGCATGTATTGTATGAACTTCCATTGATATTTGAACTATCTTTTTTAGATGGCCAGTGCAAAAATTAGCAATGTCATTAATGATTTCCACATGCTATCCAATATTCAATTTGTAGAAAATGTAAGTACCTAACCCTTTTAAAAATGATAATTATATGTTTTTCACATGATTCATTCAGTAATTTTAAGTTAATGTTGAGCATAATGTTTTATGAATTAGTATAGATATAGATTTCTTTGCATTTTAAATAAATTTATGAATTTTCTCGTCCTGTATACAACTTGTTCATTTGGCACTTATTTCTTTAATTTTGAATTATTTCCCATATTTTTTTTTTCATTTGATAATATTTTTAACTAAGGGGTCCATCTAGTTTTTTTGGTCAGGGTCCTGTTTTGAGAATTTTATGGAATTTGTGAAAAATATAATGGAGTTTTGTGAAAATTATTCCCATCATAAAATAGGGTCCTATTTCTTTTTAAATAGATAATTTTCTTTAAAATATGGTAATAGAAAAATAATATAAACAGTTTTTTCTGCTATACAAAAAGATTTTTCAAAAAAATTCTTATATTTGAAAAGGAGTTCTTTAAAAATATTAAATGTCCTTATTAAATGATTTTAAGGACCAAAATTTTGTGAAGGATCCAGTCCATAAATTCCTAGATGAACCCAGCTCTATAGTATAACATTTGAATTCTTTTGAATAGAATTGAATTCCAGAATTGCTAACTTGAAGAGACTAAGGCTGGGCGCGCACGAGTGACTAAAGTCACGGCGACCAGGATTACTGGTATCAAAAATATCACTAGAAAACAATAGAGCATTTTCAATCACATGACTTTACCTAACAACGGCCTTAGCAACGTTGTTTTTATCCTCCAGTGATGTCATGTGTGAATGCTTCTATTGGATGCTTCTATTTCCCGCCCCTAACAACAGCCTTAGCAACGTTGTTTTTGTCTTTGTCACCGTGACAAAAGTCGCCCGTGTGCACTCGCCCTTATGTGCCTAGTTTTAAAAGATTAAGATTGTGTACTGATATGTTTTCATGGTTTCCTCTAAATATTTTTTCAAATGTTTTAGAGAGTGTATGATGAAGAAATCTCTGAATCCACACCTGAAACTAAAGCCCCTGAAGTAAGGCTTTTCTGTGTGTGTCAATTAAAAAACCCTTCCTCCTATGATCTTTCACTTTCATAATGTATTTTTTTAGAAAACAAAAGAACAGAAAGAGGCAGAAATGCTCCCAAAAATCACAAAAGCAGTTGAACTTGGGTTGCATGTACTTGATCAGGCTTTTAACAAGATCAATGTCAATGAAATATCTGACAGTGAAGATGAAGACCTCTCTTCTGAAGGACGCACAATTTTGGAACCTAAGGTATAAAATTTGAGTTTGGTAAATTATGTAATCTTAATTGTGTAAGTTTTCTTTAAAATGGGTTAAACTTTGGTCCAACTTTGGAAAGAGATTCTACTTATGCTGTAACTTTGAAAAAGGTGATAAAGAATATGATTCAAAACATATAGGTAGTATTTTTCAACCAATTATAAAGTCTTCTAACTGGTTAACATATATTAACTAAACCACACTTAAAACTTAAATCCTCACTTTGATAATGGTTTATATTGAAGTTGATCATGTTAAAAATAATATTAATCACTGACCATGTAAATTTTTTTTGCTAACAACTATTATTTCCTTTTACTGTGAATAAAACACTCTATTTGGGCTAGTTACCCCATTTTACTGTGAAAAAAATGTTGGTAATAGTGCAAATAGTGTACTGAAAGGTGGTATCATACATAAATCTGGTCAGAGTTGACTGTTGGATTCCATTAGGTTGGGCTTAATGGAAAACCCACAATTTTGTACACAATTTTTTTTTCCAATTTCAACTTTCAACTATTTTTAAAATGTAAGCAAAAATTTTAATGAAATAAATACATTCAATATTATACTTGTAGTAATATTAAGAGATTCCTATGTTAGTAATTTAGCTATGAAAAATTACAGTCAGAACTGTCAAATAAATTTGTTGGTATGCTATTCCCTTTTCTTCTGTAGCGATTTTGATCTAACAATAAATGGTTATTAGCTAGTTTAAAGTAACTGAAATCAAATACATGTTTTGGAGATGTTTTTTTAATCTTTAAAGGGGAGAAATTTCATAGTTAAGGAGTTTATTTATTCTTGTTTTGTTAGAATTTACTTTACAGATTAAAAATATTTTGTTAAAAGCTATTATAATATAACCACTGAGAAGGTGTTTATTTATTTAAGGATTTGTTAAAATAATGTCTGAGTCTATATCGATTTATTGAGCTTTTACAGAAATACCTCCCACTCTTTACAGGATCCATATGAACAGAGACCTTTACCTTACATCATTGGATCTGATGAATTCCAAAGCAATGACTTTGCTGGTTTACAAGATTTACTTGAAGAGGGTATGTAAAATTTTGTAATAGAATTTTATACCTATATGTTTAGTTTTCAATTTCATGCTCAAGGAAGTTTTATTTAATAGGATCAAATAAAAACCTTGAAGTGCTCTAAAGTTACAAAAGTAGTTCATTTGATTTAATAACTGATGTTCTTTTGAGTTTCAAACAGTGTTCCTGGTGGTGGAGTGATGATACAACCACTTTAGAGTTAGTGATTCCACCATCTTTTTAATATTGTTGCTGTTGTTTTGTTGGTTGTAGATTCATTCTACCACCCGGGAACCATTGTTAAAATCTCAGAACACTCCTCTGCTTTATATTTGATCTTTGTTCTATATAATGCTAGTAAAAAATGACATTTCCTCTTAAAAAATATTAACTGAATTATTTGTTTTATAGTTAAAATTTTTATAACTTTCAGATGCAGATTATTCTGCAGAAGTTGAAAGTAGTTCCTCAGATTCAGAAGAGACATCAACTGATGAGGTATTACTATTGCATTTTAATTTTTTAGTTCACTAAGGGTTCTTTTGGACACGTTATATCCAAATATCAACAATTTTTTCTGACTTTTATTAATAAACTCAATAGTTATTGATCTAATTAAACATTTTAATTCAGGAGTTTGAAATTATTTAGGAATATTTCTACTTTTTATACTACTATAGAACCGGGCGATATTTAGCGGGAACTCTAACGGAATAACACCATATTTTTTCCTGAATACTTTAATGTTTTCAAAAATCTTAAATAAAATGTAATAATAAAGTATATATTAATGCCAAGATTTTTGAAATTTCAATGCATCAATGCTAGTAATGAATATTGGTCTCTTGACAAAATAGATTAGGTATTGATTTATACTAAACAGCAACTATTATTAATTAACCCTAATTAATGATGATAAATTAGTTTAAAATCCCAAACCAACTATTACTATAAGAACCAATTGCATTTTTACATTTTCCCTGCTTTTTCTTAGGAGGAGCCTCTACCTTTTGATGATGAACCAATCTCTAGTACTCAAAGAAAACAAAACAAGCAAAGAATTAGTGATGAATATTCCTCAAGTGAAGAGTCTGAACTCTTTGGATCTGAAAAAGATGACAACGGCTTCATTTCGGATTCATCTCTTGACAGTAAAATGAAGGGGGACACAGCCTCACTGAAGACTAATGAAGAAACTAGATCTGAAGTCCCTGCAAAACCAACCTCCATTTCAAGTTTGCAATCCAAATTAAACTTGGAAAAAGTTTTGCCTACCCCAAAAAAGACTGAGAAGAAAGGTAAAATTCTTTTAGAAATGCCCCCCCCCCCTCATTCTGTATTTTGAGTTGACTTTCAGATGACACCATTTTTATGTGAAAAAAACAATCAGAAGAGGCAAAACAGTTTTAAATTTATGCATTAAAAAGTACAGCCTTCTCTCATTTTTTACTGCTGTCGCCATGTTAGTAATAGTACTCAATTTTCATTGCATTTTACCAGCTAACAAATATGTTTTGCAAAAAACTTGCCTGACAGCAAATTTAAATAAACAGCTCCAGAATTTTAAAATTCTTTAACTTTAGCTAAATCATGTACCTTTTAAGCCACTTTTTCTTGTGGTAAACAAAGATAATAATTTCTTGAAGTCTAATGTTGTGTCTTTTTTGTGTTAAAAAAGTTATTTACTTAGCAAAAAGGAAATTTGCCATCATCTTTTAAAACAAAAATAACCAACTTCTTTAAAAGTTATAATCTTTAAAATAGAGTATTTTCAATCACATGACTCTGCCTAACAACGGCCTTAGCAACGTTGTTTATTCGCCAAGTGACGTCATGTGCGAATGCCTCTATTGGATACTTCTATGTCCCGCCCCTAACAACAGCCTTAGCAACGTTGATTTTGTCCTCCAAGTGACGTCATGTGCGAATGCTCTATAAACCAAATTCTATAAAGGTTTAATTTTATAAATGTTAAATTCGTTACAAGTATTTTTTCAGAATTTCAAGATGGCAATGCAATTAAATTGTGTTTATTTTATAATTATAGTATTTTTTCTAGTTCATGTTAGTTATAAAAGAATTCTAGTAAGAGAGCCAGTTCTTCTCTTTAATTATACTTAAAGTGAAACATAGATTTATAACAGCTATTTTGTAAAATAGTAACTGGCTTTTGCAGTATTTTCTAAGAGTCTATTTGACTAAAACCATCTGACACATTTAAAAACCTGACCTATACTTTTAACCATAATGTTTAGGTTTTATGTGAATAAAACTGACTATAAATATCTTCCAAAAGTATTTTTTGATTTGAAATACCAATTTAAGTACTATTTAAAATTTGGTGATGCTCGATGGCAATGTAGATTTTGTGACACATTGTAACCAGTTAATGCATAACTATTAAAATAATCTTGGATAGCTAAAATTATATTGCATACTAGAATGTCCCTTGCAAACATTTTTATACTTTCAAGTAATTTTCTACCCCCTCTACAAAAAAGTGGATGCTATTTTTTGAATTACCCAACTGTATTGCTATATTATGACCGGGTGCCACTCTTTTTGGCACTGCTCTTGGCATCATAATCCACTATCCAGTGTATCTGCCAGGTTGCTAGAAAATTAATTGTTGCCCTAGTTGTCAACACTAAAAAAACAAGTGGCACCTGGTTGTAGTATGAAACTAAAAAAACTTCAAAAATACCCTTCATAGATAAACCTAGTTAAGATGGGAAATGTATTTTTTTTCTTTTCTTGAAAATTTTTCATGCTGGTGTTATCATCCACATTCATTTCTTGTTAAAATCTGAATTTTATTATCAAAACCCTTAAATTGATTGTAAAAAACATCACCTAAACATGTTTTCATTTAGTAATCAATGATTGTGACTTTACTTAAATCTGTGTATAACAACAAATTAGTCAATAACAATAATTTTGCTGAGGTCAAAGCCAGCTATGGCAAACTGTCTCTAACAATATATTTTTTCTACAGTATCAGGCATTTTCGTATTATCCTGCTAAAAATCACTGAGCAATTTTTATTTTGAGTACCAAATATTAGAGTATGTCTAAAAATTCCAAGCATCTATTTAAATTATATTGATTACAACAATACAAATTTGAAAATATTTGAATAATTGGCATTTAAATAGTTTGGTAATTTTAACAGTCATAGATAATGTAATTGTATTCATCATAATATTTATCATTATAGACAGGGGTTTCACTGTAACTGTTAAATATTTGAAACTTAAAGTTTTTGCAAGTTTTTTGTTGCTTATAGAGGAAATGTGTTTTCTTTGAATATTAACACATTGGTATTTTAATTTTATTTTAACATCTTATTTCTAGAAAGTAATGATCTTTTCATGGATGATGAACCCTCTGATGATGATTCACCCTTCCGAAAAAATTCTGGACTCTTTCGATCTGATGTGCGATTTGATGAAGATAAGGTTGAAGTGCATGCATTTTTTCATTCATTGCTTCACTAAATACAAAATCTATTGAATTTATAATAACTGTGTCATTTTTAGGATATGTTTTCTAATGATCTGTTTGGAGATTTGCCTAAGGAAACCCAAAAAGTTGCTGAGAAACCTAAACCTGCTCCTGAAAAAGTTAGAACCTGTAAGTATAGAAGAGGGCACGTAAAAATTATCACAATTAACCAATAAGTTAATGAATCTTGTTCATCATAAAAAAATAATGTCTAATTTAACAGTAGTAGGTGTATGAACTATAAAGTTTGGAAATATTAACGTAAAAGAAGGTTAAACATGTGTCTTAAATATTATAGTAATACTCCTACTTAGCAGCATTTTTCAATAGACCAGAATATAACAAATGGGAAATATATTTTATCAGCTTATAAATAGGTTTTAAATTTTGGAAGAATTTGTTGATGGTAAATGATAAACCATACTCTTGGCTTATAAACAACTATTTAGTTACATTTGGAAATATAAAGTAATTTCATTTTATTTGCCATTGATTAAGTTATTTCAGTACTAGTTCTTCCTTCATAACCTAAATTCTATTTTTATTTTATGTTTATTAATATTACATGTTCATTCAAAACAGCTTCTGTACCCAAGAAGAAGGATGAGCCTTCACTGTTTGGCAATGATGAAGATAGTGATGATGACATTTTTAAAACCTTGGTGACCTCCAGAAAGAGTACTGCTGTTGCAAAGGATCCAAGTGTGAGTTTAAAAATATTTAAAAATCATCATTAATTCAGAAATGAACCAAAGTATGAAGAGATAATGATACAGACACTGAATCTGTTGAAAGCCACTATTTTAGGCTTAAAGTCTATTTTCCATTTCACTTTGAAAAATACAGGGCTCCCATGGATAAGGGAATACCTGGAAAAGTCAGGGAATTTTAATTTCACCTAAAAATGCAGGGAAAGTTGCTTATTTTTACAAAAACCTGGAAAATCATACAGAATACTTAGAAAATGATCAATTTTTAATGTTTGTACCTCAATTTTGGCTCTAAAATGTAAAAAACGACTATTGAAAATATATGTTCAATAGAGCAATAAATATCCGAAAAATGATGAAAATCTTCAAAATTAACCTGGAAAAGTCAGGAAATTTTATTTCTAAAATTGAGTGGGAACCCTGAAAAAATATATAAATGTTTAGTATCTAAGTAATTTTGTCAATTTTAATGGGATCGATTATGAAATAAAATCTAATTTTTTGTAGTGAACAGCTTAAATTCTTAAATGAGATTATTTTTCTTCTAATCACAACTATTTACTTTTAACTGAACTAACTTTGATAAATGTATCTATTGTATTCTGTGTACATTAAACTTTTCTCAACATTTAGATTAATCGCCAAGAATCATCAGAGAAAGCAGACAGTTCATCCACACCTTCCTCCACCCCATCTTCAAAACATGCAGGCCGTTCCTTCAACTTCCTCAGTGCTGGCGGCCCATCTGATTCCCTCTTTGGGGATGAATCGGATGCTGATGACTTGTTCTCTTCAAAGAAACCACAGTAAGTGAAATATTTTTTTTGTGCTCTAATGTTAATTTTTTTAAAAGGAAGGATTTTATGGGGCTACTTTTATAACCTCTAAAATAAAAAAACGGGTATATACTTTTTCCTCAGATCTAATTTTGCTGACTGAAGGTTCTATTAGTGTTTCCAAGTTTGGAAAATGTTTTAATTTATTATCCAGTTAGATATTTCTTTATAGGTATCTTAAAAAATTTCAATGAGGATTTTTACATGTGTTTTATATAAGGTTTGTTTTATTTATTGTCATTAATGGTCTTGATATTTTTATCATTATTAATTTGCTAATGTTTTATTTTTTAAGCCATCTTTACTTTAGTTCCACACCCTAGTACTTCAGCAGTAAAAATATTTATATGTTTTAATCTTGGAAAGTTTTAAAATTAGATTATCTTTAGTGAAAACATTGATTTGCTCAGCAATGTATCAGTATGTTGCCTAATTTCAGGAAGACATTGGGTTTTGATGCTACAGAAACTGATGATGATGATTTGTTTGGTTTTGGTAAATCTTCAAAGAAAACTGAAGTGGTATGCAAAATTTGGTTATTTAAATTTAAAATAAACAGAATTGTGAAATGAAACAATACCCATAGGTCTAATTTTTACTGTCTTCAGCCTAGCAAAGAAAACAAAGACACTAAAGGAGATGCCGAGAAAGATTCGTCTTTATTTGAAACTAGTAGTATTGCAGATAAGGTATTGATTTTTTTATGTTGCAACTTTCATGAATTTTTAATCATAAAATTGAAATAAATGTAATGCATTAGGCTGTCCAGATATTAACTATGCAAGCAAGGTGACCAGAAGAATCTCTTTTAGGTCTTTAGGTTTAAAACATCTCAAATAGTAAGGAAAGTAACTTTGGGCTTAAGATGAAATGGTCATGTTAAATTCAATAACAGCTTTCCTAGGGATAAAATACCGAAGTTAAAAATAAATTAAACACATTTATTGCTTTCAAATTGAATTCAAAAGTATTGACTTGAACTTTTTGAAAAATTCTTCTAGAATGATTAGATCCACTCTTAAACATTTCAATAAGTTTTTACTATATACACAGTTTTTGTTTGGGTATTAAAAAAATTATAAGGATTTTGGATTTTTGGGTGCTTTTTTCCTCCATATCCATTAAAGAAGAACCAGCACAACTTTATTTATAAAATTGAGTTTTAAAGTTTTTTTAAAATTGTTTCTTAATTTGATTTTAGCCGTATAAAAGGATAGGTCAACCTTTACCAGGATTGGTATCTAGTAAGACCCAAGAAAAGCCTGAAAAGAACAGTGAACCTCCTAAGGTAAATTAATCTGAGTTAGTTATGTATCAAAGTTTTAGCATAGTTATCTGATTTTTGTTGTAAGAAGCAAGTGTATATGTAAATAATTACTTAATTAAAATAGCTAATGTAAAAACAAAACATTACCTAATATTAGGTATTATGTCAATCATTATAAGGCAGTTATCTCCAAAAGTATTGGTTTTGAGCTCTAACTGGCCCTCTAAACAGCTTCCCGGCTCTCATTCTTACAGATATTGCCGCTTATAAGTACACTCAATGCAAAAAGGAGGTGGGAAATTTAATTTTTTAAAATTCAGCATGTCATAGTGTTACTAAAAGAAATAAAGTGTAGACATGACAATCTTAAGAAAAAAATCTCTTATGTTTTATGATGAAACTATGTTTATATCTAGTTTTTTATCTAGTTATAAGCTAAATACTTTGGATAGCCTGTTCTAAAGAAAGAGTAAAAAATCTTATACTTTACATTTGTTCAGTCATTCATGAAAATGGGCCAACCTCTTCCTGGTTTAGTGAAAAAGAGGGATTCCATATTTGAAGATAGTGATAGTTCTGGTCAGGTAATCAATGATTTCAAAGTTCATATTTCTTTTGCTTTAAAATTTCTATGCCAGGCATAATTTACATTTAAAGTTTGAAAAATCACTTTTTCTGCATTATTTAGCTATTTAAAATGGTTTTAAAAATTGTTCAATATACCCCTGTCTTTTGCACCTTGAGCATTTTTTAATGTTCAAAAGTTAGCCAGCATGCTTGGCTTTTAAGTGTCTTGAATTATGTTCTGATTCTTGCTCATTTAAAAAGAGTTCTGAACATAAGATTTCAAAAATTTATAAGATTAGTTATTCAGTTAAAAATATTAACATCATGAAACATTAGGAATCAGCACAAAAATACAGTCTAAAAAGTTCCCAGTGTTTCAGTAACAAAAACCTTGTCATTCAGTCAATGTTAGACTATTTAACCATTAAAGTAAAAACTTTTGTTTTGCATAATGTATAAGTAAACTTTTTATGTTTAAACTTTTATAGGAAGAAAAACCTATTAATAAACTTCCACCTGTGAAAAAACGGGACAGCCTCTTTGGTGATGATGATGAAGATGATGATATTTTCAGTCAGGTAATAGCAGGATTTGAAATCAATATTTTTCTTTTAAATCCTCTAATAATTTCTTGCTGTTGTAAAGCATCTAAGTTGCATGTTGAAATTTTGTGTGCCCATGATGAAAATAGTACCAAAGTTCTATTTCATGTCATTAATGTTTGAGAAGTAGTCACGATGTAACATTTTGCTAGTTTTTTCACTTGTTTAATATTTTAATAAGTAATTATAGTATGCATTAATGAGAATGAATCATAACTTGCTTTTATTAATTCTTAAACTTTTGTAAATTTGTTCCAAGTGGTTTTTAAAGTTAAGCTAGAATGTAAATCTTTAACATTCTGTTCAAAATGTAATTTTAAAGTTTTTGAAACAAGACTAATTTTTTTTAATTCAATGTTTAATCACAGGCTCCTAAGAAACTCTTGTCACCTGGGAAATCTCCTTCTGCTACCAGCAAATCTAAAGAACCAGCAAAGGTTAGAAAAAGTTTTTTTTTTTTTTAATTTTCTTTATGGTGTTCTATTTTATTTCAAGCAAATATTGTATTTTTTGATGATTTTGCAACAAATAAATCAACTGGAAAGATTTAAGAATGGTGTGCCCAAATGTTTTATCTTTATTATACATTCATTTTGAATTCCATCCCACTAGAATATTTTTGTAATCTATATTTTCTTTACTCAGGAAGAGCCCAAAGTTCAAAGCATTGCCAAAACTGAGAAGAAGTCTCCAGAAACTAGTCTATTTGATACTGAAGATGATGACTTTGGATTTGTATGTATTATATCAACTCAAGTTTTCGAAAAAATATTAGTATTGTTTTTTATATTAATCATATGTATGTAGTGATAGTTCACTTCCCCTTTAATAATGCTCATTAAACAGTTGTGTAGAGAGTTGTTCAATGAATTTAATGACAAACTTCTTGGTAAAGGTTTTCTCAGTTCTCAAAATATACATTTTATCAGTTTTATGTAGTTAAATTGAAAATAATCCTTAAAAATATCAACAATTTTTTTTACTGCAGATTAAATACAGGCTCCTCTTAGGCTTTATCATCTTTATGTTTATTTAATCATGGACATGCATTAATTTGTGTATCACTAATATTTTAGAGTTCCATAAAAACTACAAAAATTGAAAAGAAAACAACACCTGCTCCTAATCTGTTTGGAGATGAAGATGACTCTGATTGGGTAATTATCAATGTTATACTTTAGAACCTGTGATCAATATGTTCCTAACATTCTTTGTTTCACCAGTTCTATTTTATTTACTCAGTATTTTTTCAATTTACGAGTATTTATTTTAAGGTTACTGAAAAGAAACCACCAGTGTCTTCTCAGAAAGATAAAATTAAAGATTCTTCTTTGTTTGAAGACAGTGATAACTTTGACCTATTCAATCCAAAAACTCAACCTAAACCAGCAAAAACTTCTATCCTTGTGAGTAATTCTTGTATACAGTATTTCTTTCTACTCTTTTAGTCAGCAATATACTAGATATGAAACCCAACATAAAAAATTACTTATTTTACTAAAACTACTTGAAATACAAAATGTTTTTTAAAATTATGCAAAGTACTTTATGTATTGCATTCTAAAAATTCCCTCTTAAACAGCTACTGTTGAATAAGTTGATGATTTAATATGAACATATCTTTCAATCATGGAATCCAATCTCATAGGTAATATGAGGATCAATCCCTACTAATGTTTAAGAGATCTTTTAGAGGATGCCAAAATCTCTTGGTGGTTTGTTCCTTCTATTCTTTAGTGACAAAGTCAAAACTTTTAACTATGAAAAAAGGAATTTCCAACATTTAAATATGTTATTTTTATTCTTCACTTTAGTAGAAACTTTATTTAAGACATACTTGGTCCCATTTCTGCAGGTTTAGAGGGAATTTAAAGTACTATTAAATTATATTTTTTGTAAATTTATTTTTAAAGCAAAGCTTACAACTTATAACTTATATGCAATCATTATTTACTACTTTTCCGTTTTCATTAAAAACTATGTTTTTATTTTCATTAGAGTGATAGTTCTGAAGAGGATTCCCTCTTTAAAACTTCTGTGAAAAAAGATGATTTTGTTCCACCTAAGAAAGAGGTATTTTAGACTATTCTGTTCTTGCCAAATGTTTAAAATAATATTTTATCTTTGGTATTATCAAATCTTTATCAGTTTTATCAATATTTTCATCAAATCTTTGAAAGACTGATTTCCAAACATAATTTCATTGTTCAAACTCATTCATACCTTCTCTATCAAATCACAGGCTCAGCAAATACTTGTTTCTACCAAAAATACATGTAATTCAAATTATACCTGTGTATTTCCCTGCTTATTTGACTTAGTATTTGGAATTCAGACCCTTGTATTTGAAAATGCTCATTGTTTGGAATTTAAGACTTCAATAAATATGTTACTTGCTTTTTTTTATGTAAGGCAAGTATTTATTAGTACTTTTTAATTTAAGGAAATAGGCGTATTAAAGGAAAAACCCATTTCTAAATTTACTGAACAAACTAAAGATACCATTCTTCCTCCAAAGACTGAGGTTTGTTGAATGCTTTATATATTTCTTTATAAAATTTATGTTTTAAAAATTACTGACATGATTTTTCCTCTAGTTAATTAAAGGCATGGGAGAAGATGGGAAATTGGAAAATAAAGCAGAGGAAACTCTACCTTCTAAACCTCTGGTATATTTGTATTTTATTTCTTTGGTTTCATCTAAAGCTTTCCCCCCCCTAAAGTATCTTGAACTTGAAGGAGAAATTTTTCGAAGGTTAAGTGTTTATCTGAAGAACATAATTGAAAAAAGTTTATCTTATCGAAAATGACGTTTCAGGAACCTTCAATACCAAAACAACCTGAAAGCTCTGATGATTTAGGAGTTGGCTTTGACGCTCCAGTGAACACTAGCAACACTCTACATGCCATTAACAAAGTAATTAATTTTATTATTATTTTTTTTTTTTTAGGTTTTAGCAATGTAAACTTGTAATGCAGAGGTAGATGGTAGTTTAAAAACTGTATTAAAGTTTTAAAATGTACTTATTTCAAATGTATTTAACAGGGGTGCTACTTCTCAGGGTTGCCCCTTTTTCAACAGCATGAATCCCAGAATTCTGAGTTTTATTGAAATTTTTGTAAATCTAAAGCTCTCAACAAGAAAGCATAAATTTAGATCCTATTAAAAATTAAGTGCAGGGCTGCAGCATTCATTAACAACATCTTTCATGAAGAATCATGTCCCACCATCTATTCTAAGCGCAATAACATTGTAGCCATGTCATACTGAAAGAAAATTTTTGCCACAGTATAGCAACCATCGAGTTGCGTTTACATACTATAGCCATTGTTTGTCATAAGTTTTGTGAAAAAATACCTTCAGAACAAGAATTTTTTTAAAATCTGTTAACATACCAGATTTTGATGCATTCCAGATTTAGGGATTCCGGATTAAAAGTCTGTTACTCTAATAGTTTTACAGGATTTGGAGTGGAAGTCAGTAGCAACAGTACAACATTCATGAAAGGCTCCTTAAAATTAATTTATGATTATTACATTACAAAAATATCTAAACCTTATGATTATCTTTTACCCGTGAAACCTTGGTTCTAATATTAGGTTGAGGTAAATTTTAAACTTGTTAAGCTTACTTAGCTGCTCTATTGCTTGGTAACAGTAAGGGAGACACCCATGTTTTTAACATAAAAATATTTTCCATTTTTTTTTTTTTTTTCATATCTTAAAGATATTCACTGTGAAATAATGCTAAATGAGGGTGATTATTTTTAGGATCGAGCAAGAATAGCATCCAAGAAAAGAAGACCCCCTACAAAAAAGGGACGCATGGCAGCACTTGAAAGCAGCAGCAGTGAAAAGGAACTCCTCCCCTCTGACTCTGAACCCTCCAAACAATCCCTCACAGAGTCCCCCAAACCTTCCTCAGATGAGCTCTTCTCCTCTACAAGTGAGGCATCCCCTGAACCACCCAAACCTGCAACGCACAAGGCCCAGGAAAAGAAGAAAATGGACCTCATGTCACAGCTGATGAGCGAAGCTGCGTCTTCGCGGGTCGGGAGAAAGACTCCAGCCTCTAAGCCAGCGGAGGATGAGGACGATGTAGACATTTTCTCGGAGGTGCTGAATAAAGACCGTAGCAAGAGTCGGGGGTTTTCGTTCAAGGAGCCTATTGAAAGCAAGGCAACAAGCGAGAAGGAAGATCCTGGTTCAGTTGAGGCTGAGGAAGGAGATAATGATGAGTTTTTTTCAGAGCCATCTTTTAAAAGTAAGTTTCATGATGTGTGAAGAATTTTAAGGGTTTTTACTTTTGACTTTCTTTGCTGATGGAATGTCCCCTTCACAGAGAATAGAGCTTAACAAAGGGCTTACAGCTGTGGTGGAATTACAGCACTTCTAACTATATTTACCACTTTCTATTGCATAGAGCATTTAATACTCTAATTATTCATTTAATGCTTTTGCAATTTCCTTAAGTTACATATTAGTAGCCATCTCCCCAGTTTGGGGAATTATTATTTTACCCTTTATCTATACCTTCTGGTTTCAATGAGTCAAAGATTTTTTGCAATATTATTTGACCCTATTTTTATTAAATGAAAAGAATTATGTTTATGTTGAATTTCATGTGTACTAACAATTAGGACAATGCTCTCTTTGCTCTCAAAAGCATTTTTACTGAAGCTTTTTAAGTTCTGTAAGTACACTCAAGAGTAACCCCATGCTTACTTTAGAAATCTGTTGTTCACTATGGTATGGGCAAAGTCTTGATGTATGAGCAAATGTGTTTAACCTTGATGTTGTCTAGGCAATGCCAGTTTTAGCTCAAAGCACTGGTTAAAAATTTAAAAAAGAGTACCTAGTAGTCAATATGCCTAAAATAAAATATTTTTTCAATGTTTCAATATTTTAGATAATGATGTAATATGTGTGATACATAATGGCCTACATTTCAGGTACTGAAAAAAAATCTGGAGACACATTGGGTATGTTAAATGTGTGAGCGTTTCTCTCATAGCATGCACTTTAGCTTATGCTGGTGTGGGTCTCATAAATATTTACTCTGGATGAATTTAAATATTGATTCATTCAGAGCAAACTAATAGACACAAGGATACTGGATGTCTCCTATTTCAGTCTGCATGGCATGCATATAACATAGTTCTCATTTACTAACATTTCTATTTGCAAAGAATTAGCTTCTGCATGTGTTTCTGTTTGAAAAGATTAACTGCTTTGTGTGTCAGTCACTGTTTTTAAATTCAATGTTTGTGATGAGTTACAAATAGTGTTATACTATAATCATTGTATTAAGCCAAACAGTCCTTACTCAAATAGTTTTAAAAAGGTTTTAAACTTATATATCTCCATATTTTAGGGTCAAATTAAGCAGATTCACAAATCTGCAATTTATTAAACAGTATGCATTTTCAGTCTCAGATTTTGTGTTCATCAGTGTGGTGATTAAAGTTTGAATCCTAGTTCTTTTTTTAATAGACAAAATACCATACACCACCATTACCTTGTAATGTATTTATAAACCTTTTTTTTGCTGAAATTAAAATCCCTCAACCTTTTCTGACCAAGTTTGAGAACATCTAGTCCAGTAGTTTTTTATATGATCTGATCAAAGTGAAAGTTTAATTATAACCACAGTGTGTAATTTGAGTAAGGACTTTTTAGCTTTTGCTTTAGTTTAAGGGTTTAAGACTGTTTGACAGTGCATGTTATTTAATAAAATAAAAAATGCCTCTTTCTTTCCTGTATTAATGTTTAGTTGAATTAATGCTATTGGTTGTATTATTCAATTAGTTGACCTTTTTTATTAAATTGTATCAACTTCATATGTGCTTAAATTTTCTTTTAATGTATTTAAAAGTTATTCTTTAATATTTTCAGATTTCAGGAACAGTGTTTCTCATAAGAACTCAATATTGGATTTAGTAAGTTTTTGTTCCCATTCTTACTATTTTTCTTAAATTACCACCTTAATTAATAGGGGTCCTTAATAATAACACTTAATATAGGGAAGTACTATGTGCTATGAAAACAACATCTCATCTCTGTATTAGCATATACCAGGGGTCGGCAACCTATTTAAGCAGATGAGCCAAAAGTTACAATTTACAAAATTTTCCAGTTTTTAAAGAGCTGCTAAAAATATATCAATATTATAGTATTTGCTTACATATATTTGACTTTTGAGTTAAAATAAACGGCTTTAAATACAGAATAATATTTATTGATATAAAAACACAAATATAGATAGTTACTGGATCGGAAGAAGCGTTTTTTGGATTTTGAAGATGCGTTAGTGCAGAAAAGTTGTCTAAGCTGGCAGAGAGTACCTGTGATTTTTTTTTGGATTATATATTTAGGTGCCAACTTTGCCCTGAAGGTTCCCCATGATATCATATGGAGCGCGCAAGCCAAAAAGGCCGAAAATTGGTTTTTCGCCCCTCATTTCTTCTCTAATCACACAATGAATGTCTTCACTCAAGTTATGGACCCTATATGATATATTCTACCCGACAAAACTTGAATAACAGCCTAAATCCCTATATTATGTTGATTGTGGGTTCAAATGGAGTAAGAAAATCGCGTCTTTCCTCATTCAAATTTGAGCCCATCTCATTTGTATTTGTGTTGAGAGGATTTACTATGAACGCGAGAGTACTTTTGTTCATTTTGAATTGCTTGAATCTCTCTGCGAATCCAGCCTTCATGTTTTTTAAAGATATGCTGAAGAAATTTGTGCCAATAGTTGCATTGGTCTCGTGACGATATTGCTTCAAAATTTTAAATGAAGTAATTTACCGTTCTCCATGTCATCAACAAAAAGAAGTAATTTTTTTTTAAAACAAACTACTTCTTCAAGCAAGGTGTAGGCTGTGTTCCCCTTTCCTTGCAGTTTTGGATTTATTTAATTTAGTTTCAATGTGGTATCCAGTGTTGCCAGACATTTGGACGAAAAAGTCGCGGATCACAGCCCTAAAAGTCGCGGATTTGAAATTTTTGGAGCCCAAATGTTAAATCTGTAGTAAAATTGTTGGTACATACTTTTAACAAAGTTAATTAATTATTATTATTATATAAACTCATTCCTTTTTTAAAATATTATTTTAAATTTTTAAAATTTATTTCAACTAGAACTAATTTTCAAAATTCTCTTTCATAAAATCAAATTTTTACAATAAAATATTCTAATTTTTTAACCCTTTATTAGTTAGATACCTTATTAATCTAAAACAGTGTTGTACATAGAAATTTATTTCAGAAGGGGCTCCAAATTATTCCTCAATGCATATTTAATAGGTCCAATGTAACTTTAATACATTTTCGGGTAGAATTTGTGACTTAGGTAGAATTATGTGACTTACAGAACTTCATATAAGAAAAGTTGTGAGCAACGAAATTCCAAGTCCAAAGGGGGTCTTCCCCCAGAAAATTTTTGGAAATTTGACCGCAAAAACAGGGTTTTAACTTGTTTTGGTACGCCAAGTCTGAATTTCGGGGGAACTTCAGAACATTACCACACCAGAAGTGTTAATTTGTAATTATTATTTCAATTTTTTCTCAAAACACAAAAGTCGCGGATTGAAAATGTTGTAGCCCAAATTTAATTTTTAAGTAGCCCAAAAGTAGCCTGTCGCCCAAAACAAAATTTTTGTCGCAAAGGACCTTCAAAAGGAGCCCAATCCGCTACTTATAGCCCAATCTGGCAACACTGGTGGTATCTACTATGAAGTTGAAATTTTGCAGCCATTTGTCTTCTTCCAATTCGGGATAATCAGTGCTTTTTTCATTGAGGAATATTTTTATTTCTCTCAAACGATTTGTAATTAAAGAAAGTTATTGAAAAATTAGGTACTTAAAAATATATTTTCGTATTTTTTAAGGGTTTTGATAATAAATTATTAATTTTTTCATATGGAACTGGAGAGCCGCAACTTTACATCAAAAGAGCTGCAGGTTGCTGACCCCTGGCATATACAAAAACTAAACTGAATATTATTAAACAAATTGTCTTATTCCTAAAATATTCCAGGATGATGATGATGAGGATGACTTGTTTAGTTCCATTAAATCTGCTCCTGTAAAGCCAAAAACAAAAGCATCCGAGTCTGATATATTTGATGATGACACTGATATTTTTGCTAATCTTCAGAAAGAGAAGTATGAAATGTTTCCTAGTCAGGTCTATGATGATGAAGGTAAGTCACATTTATTTTTCATTAATAATAATTAAGTTGCTTCCAATATTTATAAAATATTGCTTCTTGTGAAAAATTAATGTGCTTAAACAAAACCTCTGCTTTTCCCTGTTTGAAAAACTATGTTATATGTATTTATGCTATATATGCTGCTTATTTAATTTCAACTGAGCCTAATTTTAAATTCCCTTTTTCAGATGATGATATATTCAGTGGACTTGGCCAAACCTCCAACTCTTCTGGGGCCATTTCATCCAAATCCACAAATTCTGTACCTCCCAAGAAAGAAGCTGAAAAGAAGCCTGTGTTTGATGACCCTTTGAGTGGACTACTAGGGGATGACTAATTTTGTTCCTTTGTTTTCACATTTGTGAGTGATTCCTTTTTTTTTTTTCATCTGCTTTACAGAGTCATGGAAATTTATAACATACTCTAAAACTCAATTTGTCTTTTGAGACAACCTCAAACAGGTTTTCTATCCTTTATTTTTTATGGAAATGAACTCTATTATGGAATTACAATTCTGTTAAAAAGTCTATAAGATTTAACCTTTTCTGTGGCTTTTTAAGTTTTTTAACAACATGAATAAGTTGATTAAAGTATAAAAAGTGTTAAAATATATCTAATTTTTTCTCTTTCTTCAGTGCTGTATCAATTGATTGAGTGGTTTTTAATGAGTGAAAGTATTGTATACTGTCAATTATGTTTTTTAACTTCCCACATACCGACTAATACTATGGGTAATACAACTAGTAAAGAAAAACATTTCTGCTGCATTACTCTGTTCCATTTGGTAGCCTCTAAGAAGTGTTCAGTCCCATCATGCTTAACTAGTGTTCTTAATTCCAGAATTTTATTACACTCTACTAAAAAGACTTAAGTAAAAAAAAAAACTATTTTGACATAGACTAAAAAGTTTGTGTTAGACAGAATTCAGATTTATCAGACAAAAGATTAAGATATCACATTTGATGTGATTGTCTTTGTGTTGGATTCAAACATTACAAGTTAAACAAAAAAAAATTCTACATTTTTGTTTTGCTCATTAACTTGTTATGCATGCTTTGACTAGTGCTTTTCATTTTATCAGTGAAGTTAGTAGTTTGACGTGTTTTATTGGATAAAATGAGTTTTAGAGTAAAGTTTTCCTATTTAAAATTTTAGATTGAATATTAGTTGTTAAAAGGAATACATGAAGAATGCTTGTGAAATTGGAATTTAGATTGCTATTTATTACTTGCACAGCCAGGTATACCATGTTTTATTCTCTAGGTTGTTGAATGAAGAGTCATGTGAGAAATGTGAATATGAATGTTCAGTTTCTAAAAAAAAGCATTCAGTTGCTTTATTCATACTGTGTTGGTAATATTTTTATAAAAGTGATATTAATTTGTGATTAATTCTCATTCTGTTTGAAAGTTTGTTTTGGGTAATGTTATACCAAAAAAGTTTGTATGCCTCAAACCTTTTAAAATACACCTAATATTTCATTGTAAGTTATGTTAACTTGACCTATTTTCCTTGTGCTACATTTTGGTATTTCTCTTTTATAGTTTTTATTTTACAATTGTTACTTTTTAAAAAATTTACATCATTCTTAGAATTTAAAATCTTTTATTTATTGATTTTGTGTATTCACAATGAACTAGTTGTTTTATTTGCACTTGATTTTTTTTTTATTTCCTTTGAAAGCAAAGTCTTACCTTTTCCTTGAGTCAGATTTCTCATAGTGATTAGAAAATTATAAGTATTGTCAAGTGCCTTTGGAAAAAATTAACTAAAAGACTTACTTGGAGCAGGGAAATTCCAAAGTATTGTAAAAGGCATTTGATATGTTCTAATATATGCATTAAGATACAACTGTATAAATTTATGCCGTTAAATTAGCTTAGCCATGCTCTGCTTGCATCCACTGCCATTTATCATATTCAAATAGGTAGTTTCTACTCGTAAATTCATCTCTTTCATATTGCTATGAGGCTTTAACAGATGTGTTCATAAAATTGTTTTAGGGACCAATAAGAGGTTTGTAAATAATAAAAAAATGTATTAAAAGTCAGTTTAAAAATATAGAGTACAATAGCTGACTGAAAATCTAACAATTGTTTAGTTGTTACGTATTTGATGAACAAATTTTAAATGTGTTGCATTGTTGTGGCTGGGTTTTCTTCAAGTTGTGTTATAAGGCACTAATATTCCATTAATTAATTGGCCAAATAGCTTTTTAATTGAACCAGATATTTTGAGAAAATATGATTGTCAGTACTGTATAAAAATAGTTGGTAGAGGTATTTTTTGGGTTTAGTATTTGCCCATGCATGCCTATTAAATAAGTAGTATAACAGCAAAAACTACCTGCTCCTAAAAATTCCTGCTAACTAACTTTTTATTATAATAGATTTTATACTTATTTAATAAAATTTTATATGTATATGAAAACCTGCATCCACATAAACATATTTTGGTTTTTTAAGTCTATTTAAACTTTGCTGGTCTTACTAGAAAAAAAAATTAGTAACTCATTAAATAAAAAAGGCAAAATAATATGATTTTCAAAAATTTATTTTTCTATTGTTTATTTGGTAGGAATTATACAAAATATGTAGAAACCTCTAGGTATACTTAGTATTTTATTGTAAAAACAGTTTGGAAAACCCTGCTGTAATCATGAAAAATGATTGCCTTGTAAATTTTCTGTACATAAAATGTAAATGATGTCTATTAAAGAATTGTTATATTTCACTTAATTGGTCATTAATGTCTCCAGTAGTGGTTAAGCTGTTATAAAATGTTTTCAATAATTTTATATCCTTGATTTTACTTTATTTTTATTTTAAATGTATTTTTCTTTAAAATGTTTATAATTCTTTTTATTTAATTTTTGATTAATGATAATCTTTTTTATGTATGTACAGCTCCCGCAACAAAAAATGTTATACATTGATCCCTCTATGAATCGCCAAAACTGGGATCCCCAGCCTATCCATAGATGAATCAATGTAACGTTTTTTGTTGCGGGAGCTGTACCTGTTACATGTTGCTTGCAACATTCCCACATAATATACAAGTTGTTGGAACCTTCCTTAGAACAAGAAGAAAGATGGCTAAAACTTAAAATCCTCTGGTTTTTATTAAGTTCAATTCAAACAGTTACGATTCAATGAAATGGTCCTGTCTTTAGAAAGGAAGAACAACAGGCTTATAACTAAATGAGTAACCAAGTTCCCTACTTTAGGAAAAAAAAACATTTTTTCTTGTAAGTTTAAAGAATCTATTTATTTGTTTTTAAAAAATTGTATTGATGCATGATTTATAACGTGTTTCCCTCCATAAGATTTGTTAAAGTTTTATTTGAAAGGCTTAAAGATTTTTGCCCTTAAGAGTAGAGATGCAAAATTCCCGCAGTTTTTGAAACATGGGAAAAAACCCGGGAATTTTGGGGAATAAACCCGGAATTTTGGGGAATATTGGGAATTTTGAGGAAGTTTTGAATATAAACAAAGACGGCCATCTTTAGGCTTAAGGTTAAAATTTTCACTTCAAGAATTCTCGTAGCTAAGAGTTATTTCGTTATTTCAAACTATTTTTTCTCAAAACTTGTTATTTTTAACTTATTAGTGTCTGTAACTTTAACATTAGTTCAAGCGATTCAAATCGAACATAAAATCGAATCATTCATGTCCATGTGGGCACCAAACCATGACAAAAACAGAAAAAAAATGTATGTAGATCGGTGATTTGGTATTTGTCAGATAATTATTTCAATTGTTTAAATTTGAATATATTTTCTAAAGGTCACAACGCAGATTTTCCCTGTTTATGATATGAAGTTCAAAATAAATTTTAGTCATCATATTAAGCATAATTTTGATATTTTACTACCCGTGTCTTAAAATTTGCTAACTCCCGGGAATTTATGATACTCCACATTGAAGAGAAAATCAACATAAACACGATTTCTTAAGCGAGTTCAGATGTTTTTTCCTTCTCCCGTGTCAAAAGTCAAAATTCCCGAAAACTCCCGGAAATTTTCAAAATTCCCTTCCCAAAAAACCCGGTTTATTCCCGGGTTTAAACCGGGTTTTTTCCAGCCTTTGCAACACTACTTAAGAGTCCTCCTCCCAAAAAAAGCAACTCAGACTCACGATAAAAAAAAAATCCAGATGGCGTCACGAAAGAGCTGTCAAAATAGCGTGGCATGGGTTCCCATCACGAGGGGGTAATCTTTGGCAAGAAAATTCTCGCGCGGTCCTGGTCATTATTTTACCGGTCTGATTTTAGGTTGGCGATAAATTCTATCGCCATTGAGCGGAGAGGAGCGCGCGCGGAGATAAGCCAAGAAAAGGGGGCATCGCAGGTGGCCTAGAGACCATAGAGAGCGATATCAAGATCTATATCTCCTCTTTCGAGTACTAGACCATATGGGTTCACAAATCGCAAATTTTGAATTAATAAAAATATTGAAATAATTCTAACGGATTTGGAATCGTTGGAAAATTCTAGCACAGTTTCATATAAAATTCAAAGGTTTTTTTTATTATTCTGTGAAAAATATATTTTTTCTTACTCCTTTTACGAGTTGTTATTTTTTTTCTATTTGATGATCTTCTTTCACCGGGGATTGGGTTGACACGAGGACCGAAGGACGATCTCCGGAAACCTTCCGAGGCCGGAAGGGTTATGTTTTCATACCTCAGAAAGATCGGAAGACATCCTCAGTGGAAAAGGCGTCAAAACCATTAAAAAACTCAATTTTATGTATGATAGCTATATTTGTGTGGTGTATACTTGGTTCGATTCAAACTAAATATGCTAACTGTTAAAAACTTTAAATATTATAATCCATCACGATACATAGCAGTCGTTATTTGAAAAATACTAAGGACACGATCAGGGACTTTAAATTTTAAAACTACTATTTTACGGAATTTAATTTAATTTTTTAAAGTAATAAATTTCTCCCCAATCCTTTTTTACCTCATATTCGTATATCACCGCCTTCAAATTTATATAGTAGTTACTTAAATTTTAAACATGATTAGAAGCACGATATCCACTTTGTAAATACCTAAAATTGAAATGTGATGAAAAGGTGAAAGCTTTAAATTATACAGAAATTTAAGATGCGATCCCGAAGATAGATATATTTGGAAAAAAATACTATATGGGTTACCTTATATCACGATTATAAACTGCAGATCTAAGGGATGCCAAAGTGTGTGATGATTGCGTAGAAAAAAAAACACCCTTTCTCTATAGGAGGCTCTATGGATCACGCCTTTTCTAACGGCGTGAAACACTAAGTCTCGTTTAAAAAACGTTCATTTACTAAAGGACTGAATAATTTCTACAAAGGAAAGTCTTATAATAAAAAAAATTCATTTTTCAACACATGAATATTAATTCTTGAGTGTGCCAACGTGATACGTAGATCCTTCCTAACCCTTCCGCGGGTGCTTCGGGGGCGATAACTCTTTCGATGATGACTATTGGACGATGACTCTTTTCCTAAAAATTATTACTGCATATGACATCAAATTTGGGTTCTTGGGGAAGTTAAAAATTTTAAATTGTCAAGGAAATTTTTCTAAGCAGCCGATCGAAAACTCATTCAATAGATCCCGGAACATATGTATCAAGTTTCATGGCATCATTGAAAATGCAAGTTGCACCTTGGACTACACTGTAAAAAATTCCCGTAAAATTTACGGTTGTAAACTGGCAGCTAGGTTGGTTGTGGAAAACCGTAAAAATTACAAAGTAAATCCGTAAAAACAATGGCGTTTTACCATTTTAATTCATGTAAATCCGTAAAAACAACGGCTTTTCACCATTTTAACCCATGATTTTGGTTTTGAAAGGTAAACACCGTTGTTTTTACGGATTTACTCCGTAATTTTTACGGTTTTCCACAACCAACCCATCTGCCAGTTTTTTTACAGTGTACAGTAAAGGTGATATTTTGCTAAACTTCGGGTTGTACCGATTGGACTGCAAAATCCTAACCTAAAGAAGACCTAAAAACCAAAACATTTGCGTTCCACTGTTTACGCCCCCCATTTCACACCCCAGTGTGAAGCTGGAGGAGAGAGACAGGTTTGAAACACAACACCATCACCCCCTGGCGATTCTTTCCCCCACTGACCGAACGCAGCGAGAAAAAGGGCTTGCTTGAGAGGACTCCTTCTCTTCCTGGGAAAAAAACCTACCATATTTCCGTGATTCCACATACTCTTATTCCGTCCCTTGTTTGATAAGTTGATCGTAAAAAATGAGTAGAGTAGTAACTTTCATTAAAAAACAATTCCAAATAATATATCCGTTTTAACTAGATTGTAAGATGTACTTTTAACAATCATTATAATTATTAATCTATTCAACTTACTCTGTAATGTGGATTGATATTTGTTTAGGCTATATAAATACAGGGTGTCAACTTTCAAAAACCTTACTTTGTTTATTGGGTATTTTCCCTCATAATTAGTAGGACAAATTTACAATAGGGCCCCACCAGTCAGGCATTTCTAGAAAAGTTAAAACGTTGTTTTTGGAATTTTACATCCAAAGCAAGTACCGTTGATTGGTTAGTTGGTTTGTTTATTCAAGTGTTATAGCTATAGGCTTGTAGCATTGGTCAGTGGGATTTACATTCTGAAAACACGGGTTGCAACGGAAAGAGTGAAAGTATTGCCCCCTCATCCTCTGACAGATAAGGAAAGGGATTCAAACATTTTCAGATACAAAATGACGAGAAAAGAATCATAAATATTCACTGTTCAGGGGTTTGTAAATATCTTTTACATTGAACATTTCCCTTTGAACTTGATTGATTCTTTCCCATTCCCTACAAATTTACTCTTATCCTTCATGCAACAGGAATAATATTGGCTGAAAGCCTCTTGAAACATGTTTGAGAATAAAGATAAATAAAAATGAATGATAAAATTAATATATTTGAGTATTCGGCTAAAAAATTAGGGTACACCCCCCCCCCTAATCCAATTTCCATAATTAAAATCCTTCAAAAAGGGCTTGACGTTTTATTTCTCGATTCCTAATGCAAAGATTCCAAAGTGCAAGAAATTTTTCTTTCTTGCACTTATTTTTACCCGTTTCACAATTGTTCCAACGCATAATTATTTTTTTATTCACAAGTCCCTGCAATAACACCTGACGCTATATTTGCAGTAGAAAATCGTCCTTGACCTTCATGCTTCGTTGACCACAACAAACCATTGATAAGGGTCTAAAACATTAGTGCATAAAATTTCAAGGAGCTTCTAGGGAGGTTATTAAATATCAGGAGGTAAACAAAGGAAGGAACACTTGCGACGAAATACTGGGACAGTTTTATGGATTGTAATTTTCCAAACCAATGTATCCCACCCCTTACAAAGCTGAGAAAGTGTATTGAGACTCGGGCAACAAAATAACAAATTACGTGAAGAGATTTCTGGCCGAAGCATGAGAGGTGCGACTTTTACGAAAATGGTCCACTTCGCAGTCGTTACATTTTTGGAAAGAAAAGTTTATATATTTTTTAAACATTCATCTAAAAAAGAACAGTTCTCTATAGGAAAATATTTAGGTAATTTAAAATGGGAGAATCATTAAAATTAATTTTGGGATACTTTTAAAGATATTTAAATTGTTTTGAATTTAACATTCATTATGAAATTTTAAGTTCAGTTTTTTTTCTTACTTTAAAGAGAATATCCCTTCGATAAACATGTATTGCAAGTTCGGGTTGGTTTCTTAATTATTACTTAAATTTTATGAGCCATTTAAAAATATCATGATCTAATTATTATTAAAATACCAATTTAACTTTGGATTTGTGTTTCTCCAAGGTTAAATGAAGAAATTTCATAACTTTTTAAAAGAGGAATTAAAAATAATATTACTACAAAATAATATTAAAAAATAATTAATAATAATGATTATAAAAATAATAATTTCTTTGAAATTTGAATAAAATATCCGGTGTTAGCATTACCTTATGTTTAATTAATGCTAATTAGTATTAATAAAGTTGCAATTCATTTGTCTTTCTAAGTTTTTTAAAAATTGAGATTTCTAACTCTGGAAATTTATAAATTAAGCAATAATGTCATATGATGTAAACTAAGAAAATGAGACCACACCAAACTTCTATCAAGAAGTTCAGCAATACGCGGATCAAGATTTGACAGGACTACTGAAACATCTGGACGAACACATCTGCCGTTCAACTGATTACGACCATATCCCATAACAACACTGTCAACCCCCAGTCCCCCTTTAACGACTCTCACCCCACTGACCGGACCGGACGGAGCGAGAGGGGAGGAGAGAGGTCATCAATCACTAGTGGGTTGCTGTAATTTCGATATTTCGATGAGAGAAATTTCACAAAATTCCATTTTAAAATTAGATATTTCAATTTTTCACAAAAAATATGATGATTTTTCGATTCTTAAAAGCATAGGCTAGTGCCATAACTAATTTTCGTGTCATTTTTTAAAAAACATCTTAGTGAAATTCCTGTTTAAAAGGCGGTTAAGCTGTTCATGACACTTTCAAAAATTGATTAAAAATATTAATAATGCGATTTCAGCTACTAAAAGTAGTTATAAAAAATGATATTTTCCTGCTCTTGCACATGCAGCAAAAATTGAGAATGTGCGATCAAAATTGAGGCTGCAAACTGCGTCGAAAAATGTCCCATAGGATAACATTGGGAGCGTTCAAGGTCGCGTATCGGGGAGGAGGACTCTTAATGAATGGTTGTGGGGATGTAGATTCCTAACAGTGACTCCAAAAAAGCATACTCAGAAGGTATAAATCATTACTTTATTAACATATTAAAGACTAAAATAAAACGAACAGCAATCGAGAGCATCTGCGAGTTTGTTAAGCGTCTTTCTGTCTGCAGCGACCGAAATATATAGTTGTTCACACCTATATATTTTGGTATATAGGTATAGGTTTGCCCTCCCTGAAAATATATCTTAAAAATTGGTTCACCTGTTTTTTCTGTATATCTTTACTTTAAAACAAAATTGCTGTATGTAGATAAATTGAATCACTTATTTCAGAAACATGTCAAAGGCCACTTTTTTCAAAAATGAGTTATTGGTGTCATATGATTCTGTAGGGGTAAAAGCACATTTTAGTGTAAAAATAATAAAAATAACGGGATTTTAAAATAGTTTTCCAGCATGTTAAATTTCCGCTTTAGTGCAGAAACAAGTCAAATGACGTCGCTTGACTGGTTTCTGCACTTAAATTCAGGGGCGGATCCAGACCAAATTTTCGGGGGGGGGGCCATTTGGAAAAATACGATACCTCTCTATAAATTTTTGAATTTTACAAAAGCATAGTTTTGCCAATACAAATAGGCATGGAAGTATATAAGGGGGGGGGTTAAGGGGGTCCAGACCCCACCCTTAGCCCAAACCTTATGTCTGCCAAGCAGAAAGGTTCCTGTCCCAAATATCCAAAAAATGCGTGAAAATACAACTTTTTCGGATCAAATTTCACAAAATTTTCTGGGGGAGGACCCACAGACCCCCCCCCCTTTTTTGATTAACAGCATGTACTAACCGCAAAAATTCACATTTGGCCTACATTTTACTCGAAAAGGGAAGACTGTTAGAAACAATTGGGGGGCCAGAAAACCTTCGAAACAGTCTAGTAACGGCTCCCTAGGTCCTGAGGGTTTTGCCCCCCCCCCAGTCAAAAAGTTGAACTTACGCATACTCCATTTTGTCCCTCTTAAGGTTAACCTAAGCCTTTACAACCCCTTGCTGCGCTCAGGGGGAATTTCAAGGTATACAACCTCTAGTATGCTAAAAAGTCTTCTAAAGCTACTTTTTAGGGGGTTTTCAGGGAGCTTCGCAGGCCGCATGCGGCCCGCCAGTTCAAAAACCCTGTTTTAGCTACACTTTCAGTGTCCCATGAATGAAGTTTCTTGGACCCCCCCCCCTTGTAAAAGCTATAGCTACGTCCGTTCAAATAGGCTACCAACTACAGACTTAAATAAAGCCCAGGAAGGTTATGGTCGGATCAAATTAACTCAAAACTACCGGATCTCCAGTACATCTCAATTTTTCTCTTGCACTCGTTTACCCCACTTGAGTTCATAATCATTTCATAGGTAACGCATTCCATATTTACATTTCGTACAAGAAAAAACAATTTCAAAAACTTTTTTGCCAATTAATGGAGGAAGGAAATGTTATTCGAAAGAATAGACTTAAGATTTATTAATTTTGAAGTCATTTACGACTCAATATTGCATACAATAGTGTAACAATTTGCATAGTGTAACAATAGTGTAACAATAAGTGCATACAATTTGTGTAACTATTAATTACTAAAACAACTTACCATTAGTGAAGCCTGGGACTGAAAAAATAGTTTTTTTTTTTCTCTAATCCAGCAGCACTGAGAATGAGATACCAACTTCTCGAGAAAAAATTACAAATAATGAACTGACCCAAGTAGAAAATGTCATCCCCAGTCGTCCCCTGGTCAAGTCACGTGGGAAGCGAAAACAGGAAAGGGGCAATACAACAATTTGAAACTGGACCTGAACGAAATTGGACACTCCATTTTTAGCATTACACACCAAGCCCCAAGTATCTCCCCCGTCAGAAGATATGGTGTCAAAACAGAAGGGGCGTTTCAGCAACGATCGTTAAAAATAAAAGGGTCATAAATAATGTGACAGAAAGGATGTGATAAACAAACAAGCACTGGTTTAACTGACAGCCTCCGGTGGGCCTTATCTTATCTCGCCCCCCGAACATGCGATAAGTGTTGGGATTTTTCTCAGGATGGGCATGGCCCCCCCTCTAGCGTTTTGCGTTGTTTTTATTCTTGTCAGACATCGCATGAAGTACAATGACATTTTTTTTGAATTTTAGCTCTGAAAAAGGTTTTTTTATAACTATTTTTGAAATTTTCTCGGGGGGGGGGGCATGCCCCCCCCTGGATCCGCCACTGCTTAAATTGCGGAGAGTTTCGTTCATGCCGTCTCATCTACCGCTTGTTTGGGACTGCAGTTTGTTATTTAATCGCATACAAAAACTATATGCGATTAGAAAAGACATTCTTTAGAGGTTAGGTCCATCAAGCCATAGTAAAAACCATATTTTTAAAGTTTTCTAACGAATCTCAAGACTAAGGACGTTTTGGTAGCTATATATTTAAAATTTCCATGCTTGTGGCCATTTATCACATCCATGTGATTGATATTTTGGATCTATGAATCACTTTATTAAAAGTAGACATCAAATCTATACCCCAGATCATAATATTGAACTAATTAACTAATTTTGTAGGCTTTTAAAGCAAAATCGTTTTACTGTCCCCAAACTTACTTCTAAGCAACTATCTAATTTACTTAGAAGATGTCTAAATTAATATTTTGAATTGGCTGACCACTATTTTTGAGTCTAGAGTTGAAATCATTTCTAAATATAAGTATTTGTACATCTAATAACCAAAAGAGGAAAAAATAAGAACTCTATAATAATTTTATCGGTTAGTATTTAATAAGAAAAAGTTATTTTCAACTAATATTCTCACTTTTATTGCCAAATCCTTAAAATAATTAGAGTTAAACTATGAAAATTGGCCTGAATACTCTGTTTATTGCAGAAACCTGTCAAATGCAAAAACTTCAATAATTTTTTATGCAAAAAATAAATATATTTAAAAAAATTCTTTTTGTCTGTAAAATACCCAAATGAGGTCTACTTTAAGAAAAAAAATTACTAAACACCTTCATAAAAATGTAGTGAGCTTCTATACAGTTTTTCTCGTTTATCTCAGAACAAGAAAAGTGGCGTTTGACATGTTTCTGATATAAGTGATTCAATTGAGCAACCCCTTTCTTTCACACAGATGAAATTTAAAGATGTTTCAACAGTAAAAATATCGAAAAGTTAGTCAGTCACCAAACCAAAATTTTAGATTTTTCCCCCTTGAAAATCCTAAAGTTAACTTCTCATCGGATGTAACTCAAAGAACCTCGAAATGAGCTGAAACACACTACTTCTTTAATAGGCAAATTTCGAAAAAATTTCTAGGGGATAACCTCGAAACTCCACTCTAAACTTTTGATGTCTGTAATACAGTGTTTTCCCTTGAAAAGTCTAGATTGCTCTTTGGATGTTCCCCAAACAGTTTGAAAAAGAGATAACACAGTTTAAAGGGGCGATTTCAAAAAATTTTCTGGGGGAAGACCCCCAAGCCCCCCTCGAATCTTTGACTTCAATTTATAACTCTTCCCTTCAAAATCCTGAGGTTTACAAGGAGCTGTTCTCTTCGAATGTAACCCAAAGGGCCTGAAATGAGCTGAAACACTATTTTAAGAGACAAATTTTCAAAATTTTTATGGGGGTGACCCCCAGACCCCCTACTTTTACTTCGATCTCAAGTTGTAAAAATTGTTATATCATTCAAATACTTCTTTTACGTAGTCTCAAACTTAATGTTTTAATGTACTCATTAGGGGGTACCTTAAAAATGACGTTGAGTCATTTCCTCATTCACCTCCTAAAAAACAGAAGTCTGATTACGGCGTGGCCCAGCCCAGCTCCACTTAAAAAAAAAATCTTTGCCCCCCCCCCCCAACCAAAAACTGAAATGACGCCCCTATAGATATAGTCATAAAAGTGGTGTCTATGTAGATGTAACAACTTTCAACTCCCCCTAATGGCCATATTAGGAGTTATAATTTTTATTTTAAAAGTTTTAGAGATTTGCTAAATTAGTCAATTACAAAGTTGTAGAGCAACATCGATTTCGTACGAAAAGACACCTTGTGCAGAGAAATGACTTCTCAATTAGGTAATTTCCCAAGTTTTTACCTCCTAAAACACTCCCCATAACGCTAAAATTAGAAATTTTCATTTTTATGACTTTGGTAAATGACTTAATTAAAGTATTCTAATTTCGAAATATGCAAATATTTTGGATATTTCTATTTCGGAAATTTATAGTATAAATAGCTTTATTTTGCAATTTATTTAGATATTTGAAGCGTTTGGATGAATAAAGGAGTTTTTAGCTGTGCAATAGCCTACAAATAATTTGCCTTCACCATTTAATTGCCTCTACTAGTCTCTAGACAAGTTGTGCCTCGGAAGAACATTTTATTGAAAAACTCTTGAGTGCTTGTATAATCAGAAGTTTTTGAAATTTTTTTTTTGAAGTTTTGAAGAAAAGTTTGCTATTTCCGTACCATCCCTTCAACCGTGCCGCTGAATTCGAATTTATCTGGAGAAGTTGCTTTGTTAGAAGTTATCTTTTGTGTAATTTTTTTCTGAATTACCTTTAGCAGTGGCGTCCGGAAAAAATTTCTGAGGGAGAGATTTTAGTATTTTGATGGGGATATGGGGTAGTTTTAGTTGTGTTACATGGTCGAAAAAGGAAATTTTTATTTTTTGGGGGAGGTGTTTTCGTAAGTCCCCCCTTACTACTAATAACTCCGCCCTTAACAATGTGGTATAGGGAAAAATTCGATCAACTTGGTCCAAATCTTGCTTTATCCCTGTGACCAGCTCATTTTATTTCACCCAGGTATGTAAGTATTTTTATTACTAGGCTAAATGACCGAATTCACTATAAGGGGCGTTTTATACCTTTACTTAATCTTTGTAGACAAAGTTTTGTCTATTTTAAATAGTTATTCTATTAGTATTATCAGTAGCAAATCTATTAGAGTAAGTACTATATGGAGCAGCAGGCAAAGGTAGGTAGGCTGAGAGAAGGGCACACAAATCAGCGATTCAAGTAGTATAGTGCTGTCCTTTAAAAACAACCCACTCCAAATTGTACCCTAAAAACAACCCATTGAGATTTTTTAATTAAATAATTAAAATAATTTTACCATCTCATATACCCTGTCCTTCTATGCCCTTTAGAGTGTCAGGGGTGTAAAAACTGGTCAAAGAACGGTTTATTTACTTATTTTTTAAACAAGCTGAGAAAATGTAGATTTTTGACAAAAAATGTGCTTCAGATTTACAGATTTTGTAAAAATGTATGTTACAAAGACTTTAGAGCATTTTTCGCGCGTTTTTATGTTATCCCATTACTATGAGAATAAAATATTAAAGTTTTAGCTCAGTCCGCCAATTAGAGTCCTTCTATAGGAAAAAGTGGGTTTTTTTTCAAATTCTTACTTAATTGGCTGCCAATTTGTAATCGATAGTTGGAATTAAAAATGCTTAGCACTAAAATGTTAGGGAGGATGAGCCGCTAGTACAGTTTTTTGTTCGATTTAATTATCCTTTTTATTAAGCTTTTAATGAAGAAAATATGAAACAGCGGGTTGTTTTTAAAGGACAGTACTATATACATACTTCAATAAACAAATTTTATTCAATGACTCCATGACTTTTCATAATAGTCAAATAACATCTCCGCTTACGTGTATCGATGATGTAATTTCTCTGAAAAGCTTTCATATTTCGTCTTCACGCTCCTGTTGTTTCCAAAGCAGCCTGCTTAACTTTGCATCGCAAAACATAAAAAAACGCTTATTCATGAGTTTCATACTTAAAGTTGGATTTTATGAAGCATGCAATTCACGGGTTCCAAAACTGTGACCCGATAACATGTGGCTTTTCGTTATCTTACTACTAATATACTAGTTACTTACTATTTTACTAATCTTTATATTCATTGAACAAGAGTATTTCACATTGAAGAAATTCAATAGAAATGCCGCTCCCACTGTTAAAACCGCTTACTTTGAAGGTATGATGAAAAAAGAATAAATTTTTAAGAGGATTTTGCACGTTTAATCTCGAAATTCGGCAAGTTTTTTATAGCCTCTTTCTTCTCAGATAGTGACTCAAATTTTAAACACACAGCCCATTAGAGACAATTCAACATTATTATCTGGAAGTCATTGCATTCAAATGAGTAACTTGGAAATGCCGAACAACAAAAAGGCTCAATAAGGATACATTTAAACTTTATACTCCATGATCTCTTATCTCTCCTTTTAAGTTTTCCGACACTTAGTGATATCTAAATCGTTTGCAGTTGTGAAGATGATTTAGAACATTAAAGGTGGGAAATCACCCTTAATTCTAGAGTAAAAAGTTATAGACTTCAAATTCTTTTAAAAAAACATTTAAAAAAGTTTCAGGCATCATTCCCACTGAAATATGAATAGCTCTTAAGAAAATAGGGATACAGTAAAAAATAACTTTCCGGTAAGTAAAAATTAACTGATGTTCTGATCACTAAAATAAAAGCGTGGGCGCTAGTAATTCTCTATTCACTATTTGTTCTCTTTTCTCATTTTCTTTTACGTAAAATTATAAATTACTAGAGCCCACACTTATTTTTAGTGATCAGAAAATCAGTTAATTTTTACTTACCGGAAAGTTATTTTATACTCCCCAATAAATTATTTCACAAAACCCAATAAATTATTTTTGAATTTTTAGTACATCTTAATAAAAGCGTTTTTTTTTAAAGTTTTTTTTACTTATTTTATTTCCTACTTTTTAGTCTTAGAATTTTGCCTAAAATCTTAATTTTTATTCCAATTGTTGGTATATGATTAGTAGAACCCCTTAGACTTTAACGCTAAAAATTTAAAACATTATTCTCTATTTTCATAAAATTTTTCAAAGCAAGTAATTTGTAAGTAATAAACTTTTCCAAACACCAGAGATGAATTTAAAAAAAAAAGAGATATTATAATTTCCTTTTCCGAGGACATCCAAAATAGTTTATATGTTTAAATCCCCATTTCCTTAAGACTTTCAAAAATATCTGTTTAAGCAATAAACAAAACTTAAAAACAAAAACGCTTTTATTAAGGGTGATGTCCTGTTTCATCTCTTCCGCTTTCATACCCTTGTCAAATTTTGTGCTCTTTCATCCCCTCGATAATTTATGACTATTTCTTAATATGATATTATTATGTATTCTTTATTCTTTATATTATTATATATTCATATTATTATATATTCTTTATAGAATATATATTCTTTCAAATTTTGCGCAATAAATACAGTTTGGCTTCAAAAAATGTTCTGTTCCCAGAAAGTCGCACTATTCAACCGATATCCGTCCTTTTTTAAAATATCAATCTTAACATCTCGTTTGTTCTCCCTGCACTCATTTGCCCGAATATGTATTTTCCAAGTGACCAGTGGTCTCGGACAGCATAATATTAAGGATAATTGCAACAATTCCATTGTATCAAATAATGATAATATACTAAATCTATCTATATCTATATACTAATTTATGAAATAAAAAAATCTTCTTAAAAAAAATACGTTTTTAAAATGTACGAAAGAGTATAAAATAATTTTTATAACTCCTAGTAAGACGAAAAACTTGGATATCAGGCATTAGGTATTTGATTCTCTCAGCACTCCTCATGCTGCTATTTTTTTTATCGTGTTCAGATACATAATATGCATGATCCCCACGTTTTTCGTTTTACAAGGAGTTGTAAAAATTATTTTACAGACGAGTTCTTCTGGAAGAAAAATAGTCGGTGCTATTATACAACAGGGTGCCACTATTGTTAGCATTATAATCCACTATCCAGTATAACAAAAAAAAAAAAAAAAAAAAAAAACAAGTGGCACCCTATTGTATAATGAAACCAAATAGTCAAACCTTTCTGGTAAAATTTATAGTATATTAATCCATTCACTGTGTATTTAGGTACCCAGCTTTGCATTTCAAGGCATTCATTAATCAGTAAAAACTTTAAAAGGAAAAACTGATGGTACAGGAAAAACTGATGGTGATCACTAAAAATAAAAGCGTGGGCGCTAGTAATTTGTAATTTTACATAAAAGAAAATGAGAAAAGAGAACAAATAGTGAATAGAGAATTACTAGCGCCCACGCTTTTATTTTTAGTGATCAGAAAATCAGTTAATTTTTACTTACCGGAAAGTTATTTTCTACTCCCCAATAAATTATTTCACAAAACCCGATAAATTATTTTTGAATTTTTAGGACATCTGAATAAAAGCGTTTTTTTTTTTTTTTTTAAAAAGCTTTCTTTTTACTTATTTTTGGGAGCTAAAATCTCTTTGGAAGGGTCTCAAATTTCAGTTTTTCTGATAATTAAAAATACTCTTTAATTAACGTAATCCTTTGGATTATATAATAATTGGATATTGGAGTGGTAATGAGGGTTACATCAATGTCTAAAGTGTCAGAGTCCTGGCATATGAAGTGCCTGAAAATCGAGTTGTAAGATTCCACCCGTGACCTTGGCCCAGATAAAGTCTAATACTAAATGTGTTTGATAATAATTCGAGAAAAGGAGTATTTTTCACCGTCACCTTGGTTAGGGAAGCCTTTGCGTGCTGATGCCGTGCCGTGATGAGTCCTTTTTCTTGCTTTTCTGTTTCTGAAGGACGTGAGATGGAAGGTGCCGTGCTGATGAGTCCTAACATGGACGAAACCGGTCCATGGCTGGAGGAGACGCTTGAGAGTTGAAGTTTCCAAATAAATAATTCCATCTGAATGAAAGCGAAATCTAAAAGAAATAAATAGCCATAACTGTCATAAAAACATCAAATCTCCCATTTATCCATCAAATGAAAATTTATAAATTAAAGTATTTCCAAGCTTTTAGAACACTATTTCCAAGCACTCTAAATTCTCATTAATAACTTCGTAACATTAATAATTTAAAGACAATATTTCCCGTTTTGAAGATTGAATATGGTTCAAATATAAAAAAAACGCTTTTGTACAAGTTTTGGAGGCCATAGACTTTTTGAAGTGTCTTAAATTCGAGTTAATCGGATAATTAAAAATACTCTTTAATTACCTTAATTACGGAGGTTTTGACTAGTTGACAATTGAATATTGCATTTTCATGAATATTACACCATGCTGAAAAGTTTCAGGGTTTAATATCGTTTGCAAGTATCTGAAATTTTATGTAGAACAAGAATCTAGATGACAACCTTAAAATTTGCATAAATTCGTCATTAATTTCTTTAATTACACTACAAAACAATTAATTACACTTTAATTACACTACAAAAAATAGTGTCAAAATGCTTCTGACACAACACAAGCAGATTCTTATGTAAAATGATCCCCTGAATCCGAATTCGACCCCGTTTTTCTCCATCGAGCACAGATTTTCGGGGAACAGCCCCTCCCCCTTTTTACGTTTTTCGATCACTTAATGACTTTGAACTCGATTTCAGGGTCAAAAAGCATTACTTTAGTCTTTAAACTACACCCGAGGGGACAAGAAAGGTTAGACTTTCTAAAATATGAAAATTTGTGGCGAATGGATAGAGGAGTTAGCGCCCCCGAAGCCCCCGCGGAAGTGTTCGGAAGACTCTCTGAATCGCGCTGGCGCACACGCACTCAAGAAATTATATTCATGCTTTGAAAATTTTAAAAATGATATTTTTTTGTACATTATAAGTCTTTCCTAAGTAGACATTCTTTGGTTCGTTTGTAACTGGTCGGTTTTATGGAGGTATTCCATGTTTTAAGTTGTTACTAGATGCACGGCAACCCCCCTTCCCCCTCGGGATCCTTAGGTAATTAATGAATGGCCCCTTGTATCTTATTCTGCGACACATTTTTCATGCGTGTGTGCCCGATTTTACCATCAAATTAGTCTATGCATGATGTAACTGTGTAAATTAAATTTTTAAGTTTGTTCATAGCTAATATAAAATGTTGAGTATTAGGAATTTGGACTTAAAACAAATTTAAAAACACACACATTTTCACATAAATTTATTCACTATACTAAAGTTGATGAAAAAGAAAATGCTTTTTTTTATTACCAGTAATTTGTCTAGTTGGAATTACTGCGAACTCTCTCATGAACTAGACCAACGGTGGGCAACCTCCGGCCCGCCACGTCATTTGGTCCGGCCCGCGGAACATTTTAAAAATTGTCATGGAGAAAAGTAAAAAAAGACTTCAAAAAGTCTCCAAACGACTTAAAACACTAATTGTGAGGTGAGGATCAAATTTCAAAATTTTTCTGGGGGAGAACCCCCCCCCCCCTCCACCATTTGAAAGTCTGTTATACAGTGTTTTTTCTTTGAAAATTCTGCTGCTTACAAGAAACGGTTCCCTTTCTTTGTTCCACTAGTTAAAGGGGAAAATTTTAAAAAAATTCCTGCGGGAGGACCCCCAGCCCCCTCGAAATTCTGAAGTCTATTTATAATTTTTTCCCTTGAAAATTATGTGGTATATAAGGAGCCGTTCTATTCAGATGTTACCCAAAGGGTCTCAAAATGAGCTAAATCACTACTTTTATAGGCAAATTTTAAAAAATTTACTGGGGGTGACCCACAGACCCCCATTTTTACTTGTAGCTAGCTAACATTGTAAAATTTTGACATTTAGAGCATTCTCACATGACGTCACTTGGAGGACAAAAACAACGTTGCTAAGGCTGTTGTTAGGGGCGGGAAAGGGGAACTAGAAGCATCCAATAGAAGCATTCGCACATGATGTCACTGGCGGGCAAAAACAACGTTGCTAAGGCCGTTGTCAGGCAGAGTCATGTGATTGAAAATGCTCTATAGTTCAAATACTGCTTTTAAGTGATCTAAAACTTAACGTAAAATGTACTAGTACCTTAGAAATGACGTCGAGTCAATACCCATAAACAAAAGTCTGATTGCGGTTTGTCCCCCAACCAAAAACTGAAATTACACCCCTGGCCCTCCACGTTATTAAAATCTTTGAGTTCGGCCCGCAGATTCAAAAAGGTTGCCCATACCTGAACTACACCAACATATAAAGTGTATCTTTTGTTACAACGATTTGAAATACTAGGGGGCCTGCCCAAACCCCCCTCACCGAAATTTTAACATAGATTTTAAAATTTTTTTCTTGAAAATTATGCAACTTACAAGGAGAGGTCCTCTTCGGATTCAACCAAGTTTTATTTTTATTTCTCCATTTACACGAGCCAGTAAAGAACGCTTTAAATATTTATTCAGTTTAAATTTTTTTTTCGGTCTCATGGTCATGGTTAAATTTTGACATGAAGAGCATTAGATTTCCAAAGAAAAGAGTTTTTACAGTTACAGTCAAGTCTTTCCATAAAGGCGAAGGCCTGTACTTGCAATGGATTGCTTAGTTTTTAAGATTCACTCTTTTAAAGCAATCTATAAAATTAGCATTATCTGTGGTCTGTCCCACCCCCAGCTGTTTTTAATTAGATTCTAGTTCTATTGAAAATATGGGTTATGATGGTTAAATCAACTAAATTATAATAAAACTATCGCCTTTCAACATTTCTTTAATTTCTCTTCGAAGAGAAATTAAGGAAGATCTTACTTATTAGAATTAAATTAGTAGGGGAGAGTGGGCCTCCTTGGGACATGGCCCACCTTGGGACACTCCACTTTTCAGACGCAATTTTATAGTTATGAACTCGTGCTTATAGGTACTAAGTAATAAATGATCCTAAAATAGACTTCAACGTGTTTTAGAATCTTTGGTGCGTCTGTGTCATTATTTACATCAGTTTTCTTCTTTTGTGTGATGCAAAGTTACAATCACTTGTAGTTGCAAAAAAAACAAAATAATAAAAGAGGTTTATTTATGTGATTATAATTAAGCTAAGATTAAAATATGTGTATCCATTAATATTTTAGAAAAGAAAAAGAAAAATTTTTGTTAAACCTAAAAGAGTAATTAAGTTTACTATCCAAAGTGTCTTGGGACATGTTAAAAAGTACCCCAAAATTTTCAAGAATATTTTTTTTTTTTAAGAAATTAAATAATTTAAGAATTTAGGGGATTATAATTTTGAAGTTGTTGCAAAAAAGTTTCTTGAAGGAAACAAAAAAAAATCAATGATTTATGTCATGACAAAAATGAGGAAATCAGTGAAAAGTTTTGAATATAAAATATTTTTGATGACCACATTTAAAATTCTTAGATATCTTCATCATAATTTAGTGTGTTGCTTTTATATTTTTCAAAAAAACTTAAGTTTTTATGTTATTACTGTAACAATCATATTCACAGCCATCAGAGTCAGTGTTAACCAACATTTAAAGAAAGGAAAATTAGCTTTTCGCTGACTCTGATTGGTGGAATCCTTCTTTGATCTAGGATTTAACACTGACTCTGATGGCTATGAATATGGCCGTAAGTGTCCCAAGGTGGGCCACTTAAAAGAGGCTTTTTAAATTTGTTATTATGAATTCCCTAAAAGAGATAATTGGTCGGAAAAATTTTTATTAGATGCGCAAAGAAGTATATTTAATATATTAGCTGCGTTTGAATAAATATAACGGTATGAATAAATTCAAAAAATAATTTAGTAAAAAGTGTCTCAAGGTGCCCCACTCTCCCCTACTTGTAATTTGGTTGAAATATTTTTGAAAATTTCTTAACAATGTAGAGATTTGAGGAATTTACCATTTTGAAGACCTTATTTCTTTTGTAGTACCATTCTAATTGCCATTGGGGATGAAATTTGGATAAAATAAATAAATAAAAAAAAGTGATCGGTCTCTAGATTTTTCATATGTTTACTGTAGTAATAAAAGGGGTGATTAGTTTATCTAAATTTCGTGCACCAGAATACGCTACCGCCCAAGTGTAAAATAAGGAGAAAAGGTATTTGATATGAAATACAACTAGAAATCTTTTTATAGGTGTTTGGTAAGTGAAGCGTATCATGTAAATTTGCATGTAAACAAAACCCTACACCGTTCTTCTAAATCACTTCTAGCTAAACGATAAGGAGCTCACTAATCAATTCTAAGATCAGGTCACTAGAGCTTGTCGAATTCTTGTTATACTTTCTAATTCGATATCGAATCAGTCTTATCAAATGACAGATCGCTGTTATCAGCAGCATTCAATACTTAATTTCCGGAATCATTTGATGAATGGCCAGGGAGGAAATGAAAATCAACACCATCAGAGGATTAATTCAAGGTCCGATTTAAGACGGACGAGTTTGACAATTGATAGGAGACAATATTGATGAGAATCGATACGGATTGGAGGACACGTTGTCCCTCGCGCATGCGCTGGAAGTTTATGAACGATCTGATTGGTTAGTGGGATTAACTTTGGGAAAGTTGAAAGTTATGGGTAGATTTTGACTCGAGGCGCATACTATTCAGTGCGGTTCAACTGCGAGTGTCCAATTCTAGAATTTTTTTCCCTCGAGGTGTTAGAAATGGAGAATCATACGGATATCGTCGCAAATGGAATGGAGCAGAGGCTTTTGAGTCTGAAAGAAGATCATATTATCCCGTGAGTACCTCGTTTTAGAATATTTCCCTTTGAATGATACTGCATTATTCTTGTTTGTTTTTTTCTCGAGCGAACGGAGGAAAACAGTTTTCAAGGGCGTTGAACTCTTTAAAGAGGGTTTTTTTTTTCTCGTAGATGGGTTTGTTTCGTCTAGACACCTGATCATTTGGGTTTTGGGGTCGGTAGGGAAGAACTCTCCCCGCCACTGGGCCTCTCCATTCCTCCTTCGGGGGCTTTTTTTTATGAATGGAACTTTTTCACGGTTACTTTCACTCTCCTCATAAAAACTCATCTTCAAACAGAATAAGAATTGGAATATTATGGGGAAATATTGAGTTGGAAAAATTGGAAGGAATTTTCGTGGAAGTTGTTACTACAGATGAAAATATTTTTTTTTTTTTGTAAAATTCTTTAGGGGTTTTCTGTGTGTGGGGAAAAATTATATGACATTTTTATCAACAGAGGTAAGAGGCCTTATAAAAGTTTTTGCGAAACCCCCACTTCAAGAAACATATATCAGTACATTAATTTGACTAAATCTCTTTTTCATAGCTTCATAAGGTGTCCAGTCGTCCTAAATATTTTTTTATCATTATCTTTTACATTTTTAAATTTTAACTCTGTCTTGATATTTTAACTAGTTTTTCCATATATACCTGTTCTTTTACTCAATAAAAGAGGTTTGAAAGATAGATGTACTTCAAGAAATATGGAAGTTATTTTATAAAATAATTTATCTTTTAAATTTTTAAAATTATTTTAATTTACAAAATATATTTATTCTTTTGATAGGTCTAGGGTAGCTAAAGATTAAAATACCCATTGTTATCTGATAACTAATTTGTATATATATAGTAGTTGAAGTTATGATCCCTGCCTAAAGAACTTTCTGATATTTGGTTTAAGAAATTTCAATTTATAATTTTATCCCTTCCTGAGATAGGTCAAGTGTCTTTCAGTTTGAAAACGACTAAAAACTAAGTAACTCAAAAAGGAGAAAAACTTAAACCAATTCTTTTCTACTTTAAAATGTTGCTTTCTAAAGGTTTTCGTCCTTTCAAAACACCTTTCAAAACATTGTTTCCCTTCCATTTGAAAAACGAAACACTAATGAAATATTCATCCTGTATTTAAGTCGTTGCGAGGCTATAATTTAAAGGAAAATGAGATGAGATATTCCATATTAAAGGCCATTTTAATTTATTACAATGACTCGACAGTGAATTTTGCAAGTGAAAATGAAGGTATTTCTGTTTTAATAGAACATTTGAGAAGAACATTTAGAACATTTTATTACGTATTTATATATCCTAAAATAGTTCAGAAATTCGTCAATTTTAGCCTTGAAAAACTGGAATGTTCTTGTTACAGAATTCGACATTTTTGTTGTTCAGAGTTTGAATTTCTTGATAAATATAGACACAATATCTTAAACTTTTCAGCTTTTAATACAATTTCTACCCTTTTTAAATAAGCTATTTTTGTCATAATGTATAGGGGAAAGGAGGGTAAAAGTACGCAGCGTTTTTTTCCCCTGTTGGCAACACTAAAAGGTAAAAGGGGGAGCAAGTATGATCACATGGACACATGCATCATAAGCTATCCTAAATGACTGTCATTATTATTTTCATACATTCTGTATTTTATTTATCAGGTAAAATATGGTTTCTTTGAGTTAGCATTTAATTTTTCTGCGAAGGAATCTTAATTTTTTTGTAAATAAAGAACTAATGATTGCTTTCAAAGTGAATACTAATGTGAGGTATAATACTTCCTTCTGAAGAACTTGGCATCGTTAGATTTTAACTGCAGTGGATTTTCGGGTTGATTCAAGGACTTTTAGAGAACTGATTCATTGGCGTCTAAGAGTACGCACAGACAAGATAGTTGGAATTTTTGTAGCGAGAATCATATAATTCATCTCACTCTTTACCACATGAGAGTTATGTGCTAAAATTTATGAATAAATGCTTAAATTAAACTTTTAAGGCTTACAATCCCTCAGAAGCTGAAAACTAGCTGTTTCAAAATCCTGGAAAATTAAAAGTGTGATTTTTCATGGATTTTCTAAAAGATTGATTCCATCAGTATGGATTAAACTTAATGAGTGGTGAGAAAAGGGAAGGATCTTCAAATTACGAAGTTAGTTGTTAATTTTTTTGTGATTTCTGACAAGCTTTCAGGGGCGTATACTCTTGGCCTCACGTCCTGCGTACTTTTAGCTGACACGTCGGGTAAAAGTACGCATTCAATTTTTTTCTTTTCTTTTTTATTTTTAACATACTTTCGATAAAGCCAAGACATTCTTTTTTTTTGAAGGTTGATTTGTGAGTCAATAAACTTTTTTTTGAGGCTCTAGCTTTTAAATTCTCGGCCCAAAATTATTTTTGTGCGTACTCTTTCCCTCCTCTCCCCTACGTTACGGGCAATGTGATAAATCCGGGTATCATTAATAATGCCCGATGTGGGGCGGGCAATGTGGTAAATTCAACGGCATTTATGAATGAAATTTATTACTTTGCCCTCCTTAACTTCGGGCATTATTAATAATGCCCGATTAATCACTTTGCCCGTAACATATATATCTTTGACGAACTACAAAGAAATTAACAAACATCAGAATTATTCACTTCTACATGACCAAGACCAGCGGCTAACCAGGTAGCACTGCGAATAAGACCATTTATTATAAATATCAACGTGAAGAAAACTTTGTGCACGTTGTTATGATGGCAGATGTGCGTAAATTTTCGAGGATAGTAAAATATCAGTAGTTGAAACATTTGACATGAAGACATTTGTCAATGTTATCAAATTAATAAAATTGCGACAAGCTAAATATTTTACTCCCATCATAAAAATTTCCGAGCTTTAAATCTTAATGATTGTTATTAAGTTTGCTGACCACAAAAAATGTGTTTTTAGTTTCTTACAAGTACTAATTATTATTCACAACATTATGTTTTAAAAATATTGTACCACTATTTTAAGATACTATTTGTAGACGATCAAAGAGAAATTTTCAAAAGAAAAACACATACCAAAATTTTCAAAACTGGAAAAACGAAGGGCTCTCCACCGGGGGAGCAATACCTATTTTTTACAAATACAAATACAAATATAGTCGATCAACTACAGGTTAAAAGCCCAGCAAGGTTGATCCAGTCTATTCAATTCAACCCACCCGATTTCCTGTATTCGCATATTTTCTTTTAAACTCGTCCACCCTACTTGAGTTAACTATCGATTCAGGTAATGCATTCCATTTATCCACTACTTTATTAAAAAAATAATGCTTCCTACAATCCCGTTTAAAACTTGCCTTATTCAATTTTAAACTGTGACCCCTCGTTATATTACCCGTGCAGAAATCTAGTCCCTCTGTGTCCCCTTGTTTTAACATTTTAAAAAGTTGAATCAAATCCCCTCTAGCCCTTCTTTTCTCTAAAGTGAACATATTTAACTTCTTTAGTCTTTCCACGTAACTAAAACTAGATATATCCTTGACTAATTTAGTAGCCCTATGCTGAACCCTTTCAACTAAATCTATATATTTTTTTAACTATGGAGACCAGAACTGAACAGCATATTCGAGATGAGGCCTTACCTAGCCTCTATACCTATAATGGCAAAATAATATTTCTGGACCTTGAAGAAACAGTTTTTTTAATGTATCATCCTATTAGCTTTTTTATAGTTTTCTTAGGAAATGATGTTGTAACTGCAATTCAACCCACACGCACGAAGGGAAAATTATAATTGATGGAGAGGAGGTGAGTCGCGTTATTTGTCTATAAAAAGCGGGTTGCGGTGTTCAAAAGTTTGAGAACCCCTGATTTTGAGTGTCTAATTCTAAAAAATATTACGTTTCAAGTTTTTCAATTCCTATTTGCCTGCCACTTGATCCAAAACAGAAAAGGAATTATTGTTAAAGTACTCCGTTTTGAAATCGATAACCTCTTATCTCTAAATAATTTGTCCCCATTCCGTGTCCAATTGCGTCTCCTTTCAATTAGAGAACGTCTTTAAGAGTGACCACCGTGACCACTCACACCTAAAACTTTTGCCACACCCATTTCCTCTACTTGATAAGAAAAACAAACAAGATTTTAGACAAGAAACAACGTTTGGACACAATTAGGCATTGCCCAAACGATAGAAACGATACCCACTGTTTATGTCTTGATAAGAACATCCTATTTTCTTAAAAATTCCATCCTTCCTGTATATAATTTGACTTTTCAATTTTTAAAAACCTTACTATGGTATTGAGCATTGAATTGGACTATTGATTACTAGAGGTTTTAGATTGTAGTGTTAGATAAAGCTAAAAATGACCGTCATTCTTTTTGTAGACCTTGTTCTCGTAATTTGATTGCTTAAATTTAAATTAAATACCTTAATGCTTATCTTTATAAAAATTAATTAAAAATTGAATTGATGAAAAATTGAATTTTCTTCGTTTTTTAAGTATGAGAAAGGAAAATCATTTTTAAAAAGTTGTAGGTAAATCTCACGTGGGGAGGAGGGGGGGGGGTCCAGTAAAATCTCACTAAATCTTACCAAGGGGGAGGGGGGGGTCCAGATTTTGGAAAAAACACCTCACATAATTTATGGATGTCCCCTTATTCTTCTTTATTCTCTTCTAAATTATTATGTAATTAAAGCAGTAGCATATTTTCCTAAAGCTTGATGTTTTTTTAACGTCCAAACATACGAAAGTTTCACCCGGTGACATAAAATAAAATAATAGAATTTATTGAATTTAACTCGACTCGATTAGATTCTACAAATTATACTTTTAGTCATAAGCAAGATAAATTTCCTTGAAAATTATGTGACTTACAAGAGGTGGTTCTGTTCGGGCTAAATAGTCAAAAACTGAGCTAAAACACTACTTTAAGGGGCAAATTTTAAAAAGTTTTCTGGGGGAGAACCCCCAGACCCCCCATTTTTACTTAGAGCACACATTTATTACACTATTATTTACGTTAAGTGTGCAAAAAATCAATCCCTTCGTATTATTACTCTACAATTTAACGTGTAAAAGTACTCCCCATGGGATGGGGTACCTGAGACCATGCCATGGGGCAAAGGTAAGTATCCTTGCCCCCCTGACATGAAACCTGGCTACGCCCATGTTCTCTTGCTCTTCTGCATCCTTTTATTAGGGCTGCAAGCAGTGTTTCTTCCCGGTCTTCTCTTGTTTGATTCGTAAGGAGCGTCCCATGCGTGGTTTTCTCCATCTCTTCTGCATTCATTCTAATACCCGTAGGGAGCATTTCGTTTCTCTTTCTAGGTTACAAGGCAACACAGTACCCTACTAAAAAATGTTTATATGCAATTAAATTAAACAAAGTGTAAATAGCTGTTTTTGTTCAAAAGTATGTTTTTAAACATATTTACAAAAATTTAGACAATTAGATAAACCATATTTTAAAAATTAATAAAAAACCCTCAATTTTTAAGGGTTTTTTTCTTCAAAAATCTTATAAAATTGTCAATTTTAATTTTTAAGTGCAGCGAGTATTTAAAACAATTGCTTTCTTTGTTTGACTTCAATAATGGTTTTTATAACAGGGCATTGAAAAAGCTTTAAAATTCTTAATTACTTTGACATTTAAAAAAAGAACTATCATAATAGGACACACGCAATACGAGCTAACGTTTCGAACTTTTAAGAATACATAAAGTATATATACAAAAAAATTTCAATACTCTATCATGTGCAGTAAAAATGCCTTAGGGAATAGACCCCAGGAATTATCACCAAAAAAGCATAAGAAAAATGCATTTTAAGTTTTTAGAGACATAGAAATTTGAGCCTCTGACATTGCTCAGAAAACAAGATATCTTCAAAACTAAATGAAAATTGAGTTCAGGTTTTGAAACTTTTACCATAGCTTCCTAATAGTATAAGGCACAGAAAAATGCAAAAAACGACATTTTGGAAGTTTTTAGGGTACTGTGTGTGTGTAGTCAGTCTTAAGGATAGCAGGAAGCATTTCATCAGAGCTGTGGTTTTACTCTTCTGCATACTTTCAAAAGTCTGTAAAGATTGTTCCATCCATAGGCTTCTTTTGCTTCTAAGATAACAACCAAAAATATAGGAGTTGAAAATAAATTTTCTCAAGTTCACAAGTAAAACATCGAGAAAGGGTAGATAAAAAAAGCCAAGATCTGAAAGAAAATGAGTTAAAAGATAACTTTTCCTCAATCTGCTGTTGTGGATGGCATAGGAGTAATATTTACCAACACAGACACTACACTACAGACACAGTTGTGTACATATAGTATAGCATATAGGTACTACAGCAAACCAAACGCTTTCATCATAGCTTATGCTTATGGCACTATTGTTAAAACAGACATGAAATCGCAACACATTTTATTTGGGGAATTGCAACTATCTCTATGTATATTTTACACAACAATGGGCTATGGAAAAATAGATAGAAGAGAAAACTAAATCATCAGTCCATGCTTTCAAATAGGGGTTCAATTCCGTTATCTATCCCGTATATCATTAATTTATTTCAGGTGTGTCATTTCAGTTTTTGGTTGGGGGGGGCAAGGATTTTTTTAAGGCCTCGCCGTAACCGGGTATGTTTTTTTTTTTTGGGGGGGGGGGTTGACCCAACTTCGTGAGCTCTAAGTGAAAATGAGGGGTCTGGGGTCACCCCCAGAAAAATTTTGAAATTTTGCCTCATTTTTACAACATTTAAGTTACATCCGAAGAGAACAGCCCCTTGCAAACCACTTAATTTTCTACAGAAAAAAGTTACAAATTAACATCAAAGTTTCAAGGGGAGCCGGAGGTCCTCCCTCAGAATTTTTTTTAATTTCCCTTTAAACTAGTGTTTTATCTCCTTCCCAACCTCATTGGGGAGCACCCAGAGGGAACCACTTCTTGTAAGTGTCAGAATTTTCAAGGTAAATACACTGTATAACAAATATATGTAAAAAGTTTAAAGGAGGGTCTGGGGGTTCTCCCCCAGAAATTTTTTTAAATTTGCCTCTTAAAATAGTGTTTTAGCCCATTTTGAGACCCTTTGGGTTACATCCAAAAAGAACATTTTCTTGTAAAGCATAGAATTTTCTAGGAGAAAAAGTTATAAGTAAACGTCAAATTTTCCAGGGGGGGGGGCGGAGATCCTCCCCCAGTAAATATTTTTGAAAATTCCCTTTTAAACCAGTGTTTTACTTCCTTTTCAAACTCTTTGGTTCCCAAAGGGAACCGCTTCTTGTAAGCGGCAGAATTTTCAAGGGAGAAAGATTGTACAAATGTCGGGAGGGGGTTCTCCCCCAGAAAATTTTGAAATTTGGCCCTCAAAAGTAGTGTTTTAACTCCTTTTGGGACATTTTAGTTAAATCCGATGGGGGGGCAATTGGCCCCCCTGCCTCCCCTAAATGACGCCCATGATTTATTTTAGGCTCCAAAAATTAAAAGTATCGCCAAAATTTGCGAAATAACAGATTAAAGTATGTAATGTACTATAATCTGATGTTACTGTTTTTTTTTAACTTGTTACAAAATGTTTATTCACTGCCCCCAATATCGTTGTAGTCAACTTTCACCGCGGAGATACGTCATCAAACATTTCGTCGTACAACCTCCATGTGATATTTTTTCATTTTTATTTCAAAGAATATTTTTGTACCACTTATTTTAAGATACTTCGCTACTTTTTGACCATCTAGTTTCATTCAAACAAATTAAACTTACATAAATGGTAAATAAAAAGTATTGTCTATATACAAATAAAAGTTTTTATAAAATACATAATTTTGTTTCTCCTATTTTATGGCACTTGAAATAGGATTTATATTTAAGGAATTTTATAATTTTTAGTTACAAAAAATAAAATTGCGAAAAGAGTCCAATCCAACACATAAATTGTGGTGCTGCCATCTCTAGGTTGAAGAATAAACTAAAAGTAGGGTCAGCAAATTTACGGTCCTTCCTGTCAAAACAAGTTAATTACGTGTTAATCATGTGGGTTTAGTTACAACTTGGAAAGTGCCCCAATGCCCCGAGAACTTATAACTTAAACAAGTAAGAAGAAAAAAAAAGTTACAATTGTAGTGCAGGGGTAGGGGTTCCTCTCCTTTTACCTAACTTTTACCTGCCTCGGGGTACTCGTGAGACTAGCTGGCCAACTGGTGTAAAAGGCGGAGATATAATTATTTAATTCTTACGTTTTTTTAAGTTACATTTAAAAAACACTTCTCCTTTAAGATCATGGGAAAGATATTTTGCTTCAGCTTAAAAATATTAATGATTTGGTGGATTGATCAAGGATTCTCACAGAAGTACAATATTTTTTTATCAACTTAAGAATAAGATAGCTTTTTACGTTTTTAGGATTTTTTTTCAGGTTTTCTTGCCCTGTTTTTCTCATCATATCATAGACATACATGACACTTCATTCTAAAAGTGTAACGTAATTTAAGAAGATCCCTAAACGAGTAAAATACCTAAAATTATTAGAAATTAAGGCGCTCGTCGCAGCAACAACGAGCTAAGGAAGGTGCTGGAGGTTTTTTCTTGGAGGGGAGGGAGTGGGGAATTATTTTTAGCTGTTTTCTGTGGTAAAAAATAGAATTTCTGATTTTCAGGGGGGTGGGATTTCCAAATCAGTGAAAGATGATCGAACTGAAAGGGATCCTTCTGAGTTCTGAATCGTTCTGACCCCATTTATTGGTATGAGTTAATTCTAGTTATAGATTTAATTTTTTAAAAAGAAGAATTTGACTTTTTTGAATGAAGAATATAACAAAAAGTACGATCGTGAATATAATTTTTAACTTCATGACATTATCAAGCTTAATATAAAATTGTGTTCTGACAGTATTTCTAATCCTATTGTGGTATTTAGATAACTCAACACATATAATGTAAGGAATGACTTGCAAAAATGGTTTATTTAACAACCATATTTAGAGCTATAAGAGTTGGTGTTAAATCCTTGGTCAAAGAAGGATTCCACCAATCAGAGACAACGAAAAGATAATTTTTCTTTCTTTAGCTGCTTGTTAACCGTGACGCTGATGGCTGTGAATGTGTGAATATGGCTGTTAATCTTCTTTACTTATTGTCAGCACCTTATATATAAGGCGCTGACAATAAGTATCCTGACTGATAAGAATAAGTATCCTGACTGAGAAGTATGACTGACGCTATAGAGTCAGTTTTCAAGAATTCTTTTCCACTGCGTTTGGTTGAAGGTTAAGCTGATAAACATTCGTCACGTTTTGAATATTATTCTGGAAATAATAAGTAACAATATTCTTACTGTATTGTTATTTTTTCTGCCTTATTATTCCATAATCTATGTACTAACTTAAACAAACAAATAGTGTTGCACTACAGAACTTTCGGTTTCTAGTTATTGGATATTGGTCAATTGATTGTGAAAGTGAGACCTATAAGGTAAAATCTAGTTTATTATTTTGTTTGACAATGATAAGAGCCTTTCTGATAAAAATTTGACTGATAAACACAAAATAACGCTCTGAAGACTAGGTTAAAGATGATAGATTGGGGACAGAACTATCAACCAGAAAAAAAATGTTTGCGTTGTTTAAAGAACATTTTCTTAATTTTGTGTTTCAAAAGATCTTCATCTCAGAATTATTTCCATCAAAATATATTGTATCTACTTTTTCTACTTTCTACTGTTCTTACCTTTCTAAAAAATATTATGTAACAAGCAGGATTAAGTTTGAAAATTTACCCTATAAATTTTTGATAAGCCGTTAAACTTGTCCCTCTTTTTTGGGAAATATTAGCATCAGTTTATAGATCAGGTAATAGACCTCTTGGTAAAAGTTACGAGCTCTAAGGTATAAGTTAGGGCAACTTTTTACCTCAAAAATTCGGCCAAATTTTACTCATTGGAAGTATTCCATAAATAAAAAATACCATAACCACTTTAATCTTAAATGAAATGATAAATGGTCCAAAAAATTATGTCACTGTCTTATGATTTTTTTAGACCTTAGTAGTAAAATCAAATTTGCGTTTATCTAGCGTACCTTATTTAAGTCAAGGGACCTCTATCTGCAACAACTCTCTCTACATACCACTATATCTCACACATCACCCAAATTATCTGACATATTTTTTCTGTTCCATTTGATTTCCTTGTTCAGTTGATATTCATGTAATATCTTGAAAATAACTACCATTCTACAACTCAACGCGCTATATATTCATTTGAATATATTTGAATTTTCTTCCCTTGACCGTGATTTTGATGGCTTAGTTAATTATAACTAGGGCAAGGATTTATATGTAATTAAAAATCCAAAATATGTAGTTATAATATGTGTTTATTTTAGCAAAATATGTATTAAAAATGCCAAATATGTAATAATAAAAAGAAAATTTTAAGTAATTTTTTAAAGGGGCTCTTCAAATATTACACAAGCACAGAGTAGGGTAGGGTGGTTTTCGTTATTTGCCATGTGAGAGATTATAACACCTGCTTTTTTGCCTTAACAGCTCATTAAAATTCACCCTCCGCCCGTTGACCGCGAAAAATGTTATTTGAGAAGAAAACGAATCTCACTAGATCCCGACTTCACAACCTTTTAAAAGTTAAATTCAGCATTGAGTGCACTAATTTTAACTACAATTTGAATGCGTATTTCATTTCATGGGTTACTTTAATTTGAAAATCGGTCAAACGTGTGATTATTTTTGAAAAACTTGAAAATGGATAAATATGTAATAAAAATATGTAGTTATTGGTTAAATATGTAAAAATATGTAAATAAACCGAAATATGTGAAAATATGTAAAATAAACATGGCCTTAATCGATTCCAAATATTTTAAAACGTATAGAATTCAAAAGCACACTTTCATATCAGATCCCTGAACAAATATGTAATTACATATAAATCCTAGCCCTAATTATAACTCAAGCGAGTACATTAATATTATAATGACTTTAGTATACCCACAGTTGGGCTGGTCCACAGACCTTCAAACTTTTCAACACCAACTGCTACTCCCTCATAATTTTCAGACGTTTTCCTAGTTGTAAACGATTTTATGACACTTTAAATATGTAGAAAAAGCACTATGATAAGACCGGTTTCAAACTACGACTTGTCATAACATTTAAGCAATTAATTGGTTTTACATATGGATGGAGTTTTTTTGGGTTACTTGTTAAATTGAATTCAATTGTAATTATCTGGACTGCGATAACTCCACGTAAAATTATAAAATTCTTGAAATAACAAAACAAGAACAAGTTTATCTAGAATTAAAATTAGTTCTAGAGATATAAAATATTTATTCTCGCTTCATTGAGGTATAATTTTTGTGTACTTCTTAAATGCTCTATATACAGGTTACTGCTAATTTTATCCTTAAAATGAAATGATTTGAAATCCCCAAACCAGTTAAATCAAGACAACGAAAATAGTATATTATTTTATTTTACATTGCTTCAGAAGTTGGTCATGTCCAAATATACTTTTTTTTTCAGGATCAGGGACAAAGTTGAAAAATAGCATATGTTGTCATTTAGGGCTTGAATTAACGGTTGTCCGTTGGTCCGGGACCGCAAAATCTTTGAACGGATCAACCAAATACGATAAACAGTAACAAGTACAATAACAATTCATGGAGTTAATAAATTAAAAAAAAATTAACTATACATGTAGCTTACTTCACATTTTAATTCATTTACTAAACTTAAAATATCACATTTGTATACCGACAATTTTATTTTTATGAAATAAATTTTATGGAGAACATTTTTATAAATTTAAATATTTTTGAAAAATGTTGAGGAATTTACTTAATTTTTAATATTTGTTTTATAATATTACTTTACATTATTATTATACAATTGGGGTATTTGAGCGAATCAGTGAAAATTTATCTATCTTATCTTAATTTAATACTAAGACCAATTTCGGTCGATCTAAATACTTTTCAATTCAAAATAGTCTTTATGGTAAAGAAGTGAGATAACCGTAATGCATGCTTGGGTTTCGGAATAAAAAATAAGTAAAATAAAAAGTTTAAATACCGTACGACATGTTAAGATCAAGTGGATGGCGGTCCATCAAAGTACCATACAGTGAGTGTGTGATCTCTAACCCCTTTGGTAGATTCAATGATTTGGTGTAAGAGTGGGATTCAAAATCAACCTTCGCGTTCGTTTGATGTCCTTCTTCAGGAGTTTCTTGATAGAAATTAAGAGATGTTGTTGGAGATCAAAGATATTTTTTTTCATTGTGTTCGAGCTACCAATCATTAATTTGAAGAGAAAAGATAAATAGAATGCATTATGTAAAGGAGCTTTTAAGATGCCGGTGCTATTGAAAAGTATTTATCTTTTTATAACAATTTCGTATAACATCGTTTGATATCACCGCGGAATAATTGTGAATTTCCCTAATTTGAAAGTATTTTTAGAATCTTAAGACCTTTAGGGTAAACACTTCAAAAAATGAACCTAAAAAAGATATGAGTTCCCCATTTTTAAACTGAAGACAACTGTTTGAAATACAGACTAGCAAAGATTTTTTTTAATCTCTATGCAAGTTTTTCTAAAGTAAAGACTATTAAAAATTCTTACATTTTCTTTTTGAATATTTAACATAAAATTTATTTGGTCACGGCATAAATAATTAGAACTGAATACGGGAAATACAAAGCTTCACGTTTTCTAAATATAGTATAACTAATTTCAACTGACGAGTTTTGCCCTCTGTGGTTTTGTCTTGAGTTGCTGAGTTGCACTTTTCATCTTCATTTTTTAGTTTTTGTTATTTTCCTCCTTCCAAGAAAATGTCTAAGATTTAATTAGGAAGAAATTTTAAATTTCCCTCATCCACTGTTTTGCAAGTTTATGCAATGAAACTCAGGTTTACCTTTTTATCTACGAGTTAGAATGCAATATAAGTATTAAAACCAAGTATTTTTGGAAAACGCGTAGAATAAATTCCTTTTTAACCATCATTCCTTAAGTGAAAAATTTTCACTGATGTTCAGAGTTCCTACTGGGAATCTTCCTGTTTAGTTTGCAGTGAAACAAAATTATTTTACTGCACCTAGTTTTATTTCTTCTTATCCTGTTGTGCTCCAAGCCTGTTGTTGGTCGTCCCTACTTGTTTTCGTATCAGACGAGTGGTTCTTAACTGGTAGTCCGCACTACCATGAGTGGTCCGTGAGATCATTGAAAGTGGTCCGCGGAGGGGTGAAGTGCTACACTTTTTAAAAATAAGGGATCACTGCGAGAGAAATTAATATATCTTTGCGAAAAACCCATGCATGGATATAAATAAAATTTAATCAATGGTAATTCAGGTTCAAAATGTTAAGAGCAAAGGGATGTGAAAGAGCAGATGGATGCAGAACTGCAGAGAGAGGCTCAAGAGAAAAAAAGATGCTTAAGAGGCTCATGAATGAAGAGACTGCGAAGAGAAAAAGAATATCGGCTAGTGAAGGGATGTTGAAGGTAGTAAAGGGATTGATTCTAAGGAGTAAAAGGATGCTGAAGAGTAAAGCGATATTGGATTGTAAAAGGATTCTGAAGAGTAAAATGAAATCGGATATAAAGGGACGCTGAAGAGTAAAAGGATATTGAATAGTATATTGCATTGTAAAGGGATGCTAAGGAGTAAAAGGACGCTGAACTGCAGAAAGAGGCTCAAGAGAAAAGATGCTAAAGGGATGCTGTGGAAATATCTAAGTACCTATAATAATCCTCATCCCACGATTTTCACAATTGTATAGCATCTAAAGAGTAATCAATTTTATTCAAAATCATAAATTTTAGTAAAATATCTATGGTAAAAGAACTATCACCTTTGATTTTTTTTTCACGGTGAACGGTTCTATGTGATTCAAGGTCCTAATGGTAGTCCGTGACTTTTGACTTATGATACTTTACACTAAGTGTTTCACTATTTTTTTCATGTTAGGAACCAATGAAGGTATTAGATATTCGTTGAAAATAATAAATAATTCGTTAAATAATTTAATTTTTAAAGGAAAGAGTTTTATAACCTGGGTCAAATATTTTTATTACTTATTTTTTCGGTAAAAACATTAACGGTCAGTATTTAACTATTTAAATCGTTATTTGGCTTTAGTACTTGTCCTGTGATCATAACCCCTCTACACTCCATTTGAGTGTCCTTTGACTCAGAGGTGGACCTATAGTCTATATACCAGGAGAATATCAAAGAATTAGCAAAATTATCATCAATACCCAAGGAACAATTTAGATCCAAAAAGAATTAGACTCATGGACACGACATCATCATTATTTGACTTCAGTTTTGAGTGTTACAATTAAGTTTTAAAAGTAATATTTAAAGCATATAATTTTTAGCACCGAATGGCGGCGTTTCATTCTTGACTACAATTTATTCTTACAGTGTTAATTGAAATCACACTTTCTTATTTTTGAGATGTACAAGAACAAAAACATTTAATTTTTGGCACAATATTGGCTAGTTGAACCCATTACCATCCTATTGTAACAACTTATGGTATACGATAGTTTGACTTAAAGAAATGAAACAAACTATTTGAAAGTGCTTTTGGTTCAAAGCAACCGCCTTTAGGAAGAGGACATGACCTTAAAATATCCCGCTTCGTCCATTTGGTCTCCTTGGCAACACTCCAAACAGCACGATAGGAAGAAGCGATGTCTGAAACAAATCCGACCTTTATTTCCGAATCTGGCAACAGGGTGCTTCGATCTCCGCTCTCCTCATCTGTCTTCTCTCGCCTGACGCAAAGACATTCAATGGTTTTGATAAGAGAAGAGTAAAGATAATATACGATTTAATGAGGATAAAATCTTGAGGAGTCAGACAGGGCTTTAAATACCTGAGAACATCGAGCTTCCGTGCTTCATTTGGAGGAGTTGTTCCCGAGGCGTTCGAAAATGATCGAAATAGGGAGGGGAATGTCGATGGACGTCGAAGGGGATGGGTGAGTTCTGTTCAACATTGGAATCAAAAATGTTATTGAATATTTTTTATTGAAATATTTATTTAAAAAAATTTTCATAGAATAATTATAAAATTGTATCAGATTTAAATCACTTCAAATATTCCTTTTATTTTGTATTTTCAAGGTGGCAACCTTTAAGTTCCTTAAAAAAGATCCATTTTTACAATAAATTTAAAAACCTAAATTATTACGTCTTTAACACACATAATTTTGTAAACAACAATGAAAAAATTTAAGAATACCTACTTGTTTAATTTTCAAAAAAATAATAATAATTATCATTTTTATAGAAAACATAAAAGTATTCAGTTGTCTTTTTTCATTTATTCCTGTTCATTTAAATATGCGCTTATATTTTTGGAAAAAGTCCCTCCCCCCCCATCAGTATCATAATAATAACCACATTTTTAAAACTAAATCTGATTAGATATTGATATCAACCCTTAAATTATCTGCTTTTAAAATAAATGTGTTGAAAAATGAAATTATACAAACTAATAAAAGCTTTTTGAATGTGTAGTAAATTACTTTTCAAACATAACATAAAACTTTCCCAAATTAAATTATGTATAAAAGGTAAACTCACCGTATTTTATTGAATTGTTAATAAACAAATTTATCTTTATTAAAGCGTCTAGTATTAGTTTTCAACCGAATTGTCATTTAAAATTAAGAGTTCGGAAATTAAGAGTTGTTTTGTGAGACTAAACTTCCTGTTTAAATGACAATTTCGGCGAAAGATCATGACGTCATTTGACCTTCAACGGACCCTTTGTTCTTTTAGTCGTATTTGTAGTGATGGGATAAAGTTACAGTGTGATATTGCTAATTGCTTCTTGTCCTAATTATTCTCGGGAGCATTGCAACCTTTTTTCTATTCATATTCCAGAATCCAAAGGGAAATAATTGCCCCATACCATGCCTTTGTAGTCCTTACATCTTTATCCATAAAATTGACATTGAAAAATCTTAGTTTCATATTTATAATACTTTTTTACCTATAAAAAATTTACCAATTATAATCTATCATGAATTTTAACCCTTTCAGTCCTAGCCCCCCAAATTTACCCTAGGATACCCTAACGAAATTTTTTATAATTTCCAATTTATTCCTATATCCTATTTAGTCTTTTTTAAAATCTTTTAAGTTTATGCATGGAACTAGTACAATAAGTAGTAGTAGTAGTCTTCTAGTTCCATGAGTTTATGTTATTATTTTATTAGTATGCCATAAAAAAGTTTAATATAGAATGGTATTAAAATTTGCTCACCACTTCTCAGTAGAAAACCATAATTTGTAAACCGTAATTAAGCATTATGTTCGTTTTAAGAATAGAACTTCAAATACTCAATATTTTTGAAGCATGTTAAAAAATTTTCTTATTTTATTAAACTGTGTGTATCAGCATTTTTGAAAATCTAAAACTCTTTGCAATAATTTTGTTCTGTAATAAAATTTTAGTCTAAGTTTCTGAATAAACCTTCCACACCTTTTTTCTTCATAAAAGTGCTTTCATCAATTAATTATTTTATACATTATACCATTAATTTTTTTCAACAAAGTACAAAATAATGAATGAAAGATATAGGAACAAACTTTATGCTTGTAATCAGTGTTATTCCTAGGATTTTTTTGGAGGAGTAAAAATACTCCTTGACATTTTTAGGAGGAGTGAAATTTAATTATAAGGAGTGAAATACGGAAATAGCATGAACTACATGGTATACAGAAATAAGAAAACCGCAATCAAACTATCAAAGCATCAGAATAATAAAAGCGAAAAAAAATTACTATGGCTGTATGAAAACACAATTAAAAAGTATGATAATTAGGGTGCCGTGGCTTATGGCAATTGGCTTTGGCCAGAAGTTGGGCGGAAATGTCTCCGCTGAGATCAGTTGGTGTTTTGAGTCGTAAAATATTATTTGTTTATTTCGGAGTGCTTTCCCCGTGCTTTTTTCAAGCTAAATATTTTTTAAAAATTCAAAGAGTGAAAATACCCCAGGTTAGTTTTTTAAAGAGTATTTCCGATTTTCAAGGAGTAAAATACTCTCTCAGAGGAGTTAAAAATATCTCTGCTTGTATTATTGTTTTCTTTTCTTATTTCGCTTCCATTTATGGAATGTTTTGAGCTGAACTTCGAAAAATCGGGGATTGTTTGCAGAATCTTGTTGAAAGAACAAGCTCTTCCGAAAACACTTGAGAAAAATCTTGTGTAGATATCAATACGATAAAGCAAATCTCTCAAATCCGTGATAATCGCAATTTTTCGTGTCTTATCTCTACTGCCTGATAAATCCACTTCTTGAATTGCGCTAGGGGGCCATATTTCAATTTCATAATTATAGTCTTCCTTTTCTTTAGTTGTAAAAACCAGTCATTGCAGATATTATTTACTGTTTAACATGTTTGTCCTATATTGTATAATTATGCAAAGTATCTCATTAGAAAAAAAAATCTCTGTACCTCATCTGGAATTTTGAAATTTTGCAGAATGTAACATTCATAAGAAAATCTAAGAAAGTTTTAAAATATCGTCGTCTATTCGCTTTGTTTTATTCATGTTGAGGTTTCTATGTTCGTTTCGTTTGAGAGGTAAATATATAGTAGTGTCGGTAATTGTTGGAATTTCTGTTGTTTAATTTAGTTATAAAGTAGTTAAGATTCAGATGTTTTCCGAACTCTGAATACTAGGTAGAAATACTACACAGGGTGGAATAGGAATAAAAAGGGGGCAATTATTTTATGTATTCAATTTGTGATAGGTGCCGAAAACTTGCTTTTAGCCATCCTTATCTATAAGTGAAAACCCTAAATTTGTTAAATAATATCTTGAAACCCCTTAAAGTTTTGAAAAAAATGAGGATTTTTTTTCAGAAATCCCTCAAAGAATAAACCCTCTCATTTTGTTCATAACTTTTCTTATGATGAGCTACTATTGTTTTTCTATGTAATGTTCCAGGTTTTATTTTTTTTTCACCCCTCTTTTGGTAGTAATATTTTTTAATGTCAAAGAAATTTTGTGAAGTTTTTTTTCCTGCATATTTAAACAGCTATAATTCTAGAATCATTCAACTTAAAAACATGAAATTAGGCTCATTTGTTCGTGATTGAAAAGAATAAGATGAAAGATGAAAAATATAAATTTATCTTAAACATTTAAAAATGAATCAAGACTTCATGTAATTCTAAAACCAAAAATTATGTCACAGCCATTTCTTTCTTATCTCTCGAACAAGATCTTAAAAGATATTTTGAAATTCGACCATGAAAAGTTTCGTTTTATCCAAATGCTGATATGATTATCATTTAAATTTACTACTTGTCCTAGAATGCTCTTTGTTTCAAATAAGCTGTAAGATTTTGATTAATAAATTTTGTGTAAAAAGTTTTCGCGAGCTTTTCGAGGTCTTTCAGTCAGAAATACGACCCCAACTAAAAAAGACAGTGTACCACTAGTGCTTTGCTATTGCTGCTGTTAAGAGGCTGAAATTTTAGAAGTTAGATTTTTAATTATTCAAGCTTCAAAATTTCTTTAAAAAATTCAACCATTTAAATTTACTAGATTTTATTGAGAAAATGTCATCCTCAGAAGCCATTGAGTCCCAGTAAGTGCATTTACTATGAAACTAAATAGAAAAATGCATGCAACAGTCAGTTTAAATGTAAAATATTATTTTCTTATACACGTTGATATTTACAAATTATTTGCAAAAAATTTCAAAAATAAGTTCCTCTTCAATTACAATTATTGTTATAACGAATATGTTATTTTAAATAAGAATGAAATAGATTACACTGAATTGTATCTAAAGCAGCAAGTCTAAGAATTGGAAAATTTTAGTACCCTATTGAAATTTTAGATTGTGTGTGAGTGATAAGAAAATTAAATTATCCTGAAATTAAATTACCTTTTTCCAGTTAAAATTAGATGGATATAATATAAGTGTTAACAACTATTATTAATCTTCTTTAAAATATTTATTTATCTAATTAATTTTAAGAAATATCAAAATTTATACAAATAAATGTCAAAGGGTTCCTAACCAATATCGAAATACTGTAAATAGTGATGAGGTTCAAGTTTGATTTTTAATACTGAAAAATCAGAAATTATTTTACTAATATAAAATACCATAGCTCTTTAATGTCAAATGGTCCAGGTTTTGTTGAAATATAGCCCACTTTCCTATTACTGAAGATATATACTCTAAACACAATCTAGTATAACTAATGAAGTACTGAAGCTTATTTTTCCCTTTTAAATGATTTTTTTTTCTTGAAAACGTTTTTATTTTATCTAAAACTTTCTCTTTTTCTTTTTAGGAGTGTCAGGGAAGATGGCAGCAAGTAAGTTTTTATTCTGTTATTAGTACTAGTTTTTTCTTTAATGAACAATTAACTTTGAGACTAAACATCTTGTGTTATTGATCGAATCATTGCATCTGCATCAAAAATCGAGAAGCTCTCATAAAAAATAACCCTTATAAAAATAACTCTTGTAAAAATTTTATTGGAATATCCCCATACAGCAAAATTTTATCTTTAAAATTATTAATCAATTTTTGTAGTTTTGAAAGTTTTATTACACAACCATTTTACCAGTGTAAAATAAATTAATATGTTTTAAATATTACAATTCCTTATTGTGGAATGGGGAAATATGAATCAAGTAAATGGAATTTTTAATAAAAAAGAAAAAATTAATAAATTGAAATAATGCAATACGATAAAAAGAAACAAACGCATTAAATTTGACAAAAGTTATGAAAAATAAAAATACAAAAATTGAGCTAAAAAAGTTACTAATGAATTAAATTTTTAAGTAAATGTAGTTCCTATAATTATCAGTTATCATAAACAAACATGCTACTTAAAATACAAATGATTTTTTTTCTTCATCTGAAATTAATTTTCAACTTTTACTTCATGAGATTTTTATACCAAACTTAAAATTTTAACACTTTTTTTACGTGAGTGATTTCAATCAAAGGTTTAAGAATATCTTTCAAAATTTTAGTTATTAATATAATTTTGTTGAATTAACATCTCATTCCTATCTCTCAGGTACACATACGAGGCGATGGAAGCCCTGACGAACTATTTATTAAAAAGGACGAAGCACAGACCCTTGATTGGCGTCATATGCGGATCAGGAATGGGAGGCCTGGCTGATATGCTGGAAGACAAAGAGTCATTTCCGTATCACGAAATTCCGGGATTTCCCACTAGCACGGGTGAGTTGAAATCTACAAGCTGAGAGGAAGTCATCGGGTGAAGCCATAAACGTTTATATAAAGAAAAAACATAATGAAACTAAACCCAAAGGATCTTTCTGAAAAGATTGGTATTTTTGAGAAGTATATAACTAGCTACAAGAGACGTATATCAAATTAAAAAATTGTCAATCTTCAGTCTAAAAAAATGTGCGGATGCATTCTACTTTCAATAGAAAAATCTAATTTTTATACTTAAATAAACCTTGTGATAGAACTTTTCCTAATTTTGAAATTTAATCTCAAAACAGATAGTATAGTGTTGCTATTTAATTTTTAAAAAGTTATTAAGTACTGTTACATTAAATGAATGCATGCATATATGTTTTACATAATTAGTACCTAATCTTTCTTTAAACTTTTATTTTCGGAGGACCATTAAAAATATTAATTAATAATAAAAAAGGTCATTTAACAGATACGTATGGCCATTGTTTACCAGGTAAATCCTCATCACTACAATTTTTTTTTTAAAATTAAAGTTTCAGTGATCCTTTTGCAATTTAAATTTTGAAAAATATTCCGAAACCAAAAACCTTTTTTTTTTTTTCAAATCAGGATCAATATTGACCAACTTTAATGCAATTTTTTGAGGAACAATTAGTTAAAACATTCTTTCGAACTATGACTTCTAAACATTCATTTTACCTATTTTTCAATGTCGTAATAACAATCTTCACAAAAGGGGTTGGTTGGAGGTTTGTTTGGTTGATTACACTTTTTTATTAATTTAATTCATACCTTTTCACTTTGTAAGCATATTTATATTTGTTTTTAATTTTAGTGGTCGGACATAAAGGAAGATTGGTGTTTGGTGTTTTAAAAGGTGTCACTACAGTTTGCATGCAAGGAAGGTTTCATGTCTACGAAGGATACTCTTTGTGGAAGGTATGATAGCAGTTGAATGAATTAGCATTTAAAATTCAATCAATCTCTGGTTTATCGTTGGAATTTACGCTCGTTAAACTACGAATTTGTAACGCAAAATTAATAAAAGATGATAATTTAAATTAAAATGATGATAAACGCAAACTTAAGATACCAATTCGAAATTATTAAGTACTGTATCGATAGATTGCAAATAAAAATGCGTAAATCTTTGCAGTGTGCCATGCCAGTTCGTGTGATGAAGCTGATAGGAGTGAAGACGCTGATCGTCACCAATGCAGCCGGAGGACTCAATCCGGAATTCAAAGTGGGAGACATCATGCTCATCAAGGACCACATCAACTTTCCCGGATTCGCTGGGGATAACCCCTTGAGAGGCAGGAATGACGAAAGGTACTTAAGAATTTGTTATTAGATTTATCGGGACTGTCACAAGAAAGGGGTTGCCTATCTACGGACCTTGGACAACATTTTTTTATACAGTATGATACTTGTCGAAAGGACGGGTAAAAAATTTCGGGATAAAGAGTTTTCGACATTAAAAGATAAATTAGAGGAATACCTAACGTGTAGGGAAAAATATAAATTCGATACAGAAACGCTGGTTAAATATATCTAGTATGATATTCCTTGTATGTAGATAAGATTTAATATTGTTGGTTGGGTGAAGTCATATGGAGAATGGACCATGGTTATAATTAGATGCACTTCATCAAATTGATGTCGTTTAAAAATAAAAATATATTTAATGGTGCTCATCTCCAAGGATGCCAATTAACTACTGAGGGAATGACCAGACCACGTTTTAAGAAACTTCAATTATTCTTTTCTTGGTTTAAAGGCTGTAAAACTATTTAGTTGAAATTCTGAAGTCCAAAATTTGTTTTCATTGTAAAAGTTGGAATTTTATTTTGAGCAAATTTCTATGGTACTGAACTGTTTGAACCTTCTGTTTTACTACTTCATTTACTGCTCAAATCCTAAAGGGTAGGGAACACTATGTTTTCAAATAGTGACACAATCAGAAACAAACTAGCAAATTACGATTGCTTACTGAACATGTTTGCATGCAACTTAACAACATACTGCAGTATGCTTTCAGAATGTTTCAAAACATCATTCCCCAGTTATTCGATTAAAAATAACTATTTTCTTTCGCTCCACAGATGGGGACCTCGATTCCCAGCCATCAACAACGCTTATGACCTGCAGCTGCGAAAAGTGGCCAATGAAATCGCTGTGGACCTCGGCCTGGGAGATTTCATGCGGGAAGGGGTGTATGCTATGGTAGGAGGTCCCTCCTACGAGACCGTCTCCGAACTGAGAGCCCTCAGAACTCTAGGGGCCGACGCTGTGGGTGAGTTCGATTAATTCTATATTAAATTTGAATTAAAAAAAGGTGTAATACGTATATCTATGAGATTTGAAAGCAACTTACATTAAAATTTTTGGTAAGCTGATATGAGGTATGTGATATTCCGCATGCAAGGTATTCAAAATTAAGTTTTAATTAAGTTATAATTTTTATGGCGAAATATTAAAATTATCTAAAGGAGGTTGAAATAACATTTATAAAAAGATGAAAATCGTGTTCTTAAATATTGTCCAGATTATTTTCACTCATTTTCTACCTTTAGTTGGGGTTCTAAAAAAATTGAGTTCTTACTTCACTTTCTTCTTTTCCCATTCTCTTCTTTTTATCCGCTGTTTTTATTTTTAACTTCTCTTATCTTTTTTTTATCATTATGTCTTTGATTTCTTCTCATCCTCTACCCTATTCACGCGATCCCATTTAACGTACCTCATTTTTTATTTCTCTTCCCTCTCCCTTTTATCCCTCTGTGATTCGTCCTTTGGGCTTGCCAAGATAGGCTTCTTTAGGAGAATCGAAAAAAAAACCACCAAGGAGGAATACTTGAAGGAGTACCTATGTCGTTAAGCCTTCAAACTCCAGTGTAGAGTGTTTTCAGGGGACGTCACAAGCGGTTATTTTCTTTTAACTGTGTACCTTCTGTAGGGCTTTTAACTGTTGCTAAGGCCATTGTTTATCTGTTGCTAAAGCGGTTTTTAGGTATGGGATCACGTGATTGCAAATAGGGCAAAAAAACTGTAACCTTCAGTTGATAAAGCCGTTGTTAGGTCCGAGTCATGTGAATGAAAATGCTCTATAACCAACCTCACTGGGTGAGAGGCCCACAGAGAAATATCCTAACAGAGGGTCCACGAGGCTATTTTCAAATGCGTTACTGATGTGAGGGCGCCACACTAGAGTCTGGAACGTATGCCGGCCGCTTAAATCTCTCGCCAAATTAGAACTCAGCGCATGCGCAAAAAGGTGTTTTCGATCTCCCATAGGCAGCCGGCGAACGATTCAGACTGGATCCAGACGCTAATGAGTTTAGTGCGATCCCAGCGCCACAATTCCCCCAACCTGTAACAAGATGTCATGATTTTCGATTTCCATAATGGCCTATGGCCCTGGACTCTCTGTTCTAGTACTCTGTGGAGAGGCCCATGCCCAAATCTGCTACACAACTACTGCAACAACATGTCCAAAAGGACGTCACTTTTGCCTCTCTATGTGATCCGTCCACTTCACAACCTCAACACATTATATATAAGTGGAAATTTGCATCACTAACTTTCTCCTTCGTCTCTTCACAGGCATGAGCACAGCCCACGAAGTGATAGCCGCCAAGCACTGCGGTCTTCGCGTCTTCGGCCTGTCGCTGATCACCAACGAGTGCGTCATGGAGTACGACGTCCAGCGCAGCGCCAACCACGCCGAAGTGCTGGAGACCAGCAACCGACGCAAGGCCGACCTGGAGCGCCTCATCACCAACCTGGTCGGCAGGATACAGCACTGAAGTCACCAGGAAGTTAAGGAGCGTTTCCACTATGTTGCGATACGGCCTGAGACCAATTTCATAGAGGAAACATAGGTGACGTCATCTTCAGTTGACTCACACTGATTGGTCTCACCGGGTTGCCCTGTAACAAAAGGAAGTGTCTATTTGGATGGCAAAACCGGCAGTTGGTGCATGCGCCGTAGCAGAACCGTTGCGCAGTTGCCGGGTAAAAAAGAGTAGAGTTTAGTTGTATATTTGCCGGCCAAATAGATAGTGCCATAACAAAAACGCATAAGTGGAAACGTTCCTCTTTAGACTGGAGTAGTGAATCAATAAAAGATGGATGCGGTTAATTGGGTAGTCCAGGGGTCAGTATTGAATATACAGTTGAACTTCATAATGACGGACCACTGAGAGTTCTTTGTAAATTCACTCCACTTTCTTATAAATACTACTCATAAAATCGTCACTGACTCTTGAGGGAAGTGTTATAAAATGATGTTTGGTGCACACACCATGCACATTTTATTATCAGAACTTGTTACTTCAAATTCAAATGTCAGAAGTTATTTGGAAAATTCATCAGTATTTGTGGTAATTTTGATGTATCTATAATAGTAATATTCGTGATTTGAATCTACTTTTAAGAAATGGGTCCGTTATAGTGAAGTCCTTTTATAGAATTGCTTTTCCTTAAAACAATGCTACATTTGTCTTTTATTTTTCTGATTATGTTTTTAAACTTAAATTTATTGAGTTTTAAAATTACCATCAGTTTTGTAAAAATAATATTCGTCACTACTTCAGTTTGTAGCTTCGTTATTGACTGTATTTTTTTTAACAGTTGTGTAAATGATTCCCATATGTTTTCATCCCATCATTTTTGAACTAAATTTGTTCTCAATTATATTTTTATTCATGTAAAAGAATATTTTTCATTTGCTATAATTATCTTTCACAAAACTTCACGTAGATACGTTTTTAAAACTTTAGTAGAATTAAATCTTATTTTAGTCTTTTATTAATTTTCTCGTCATAATTAGATTGAAATATTAGAATTTCTGTAAGATATATTGGACAGATGAATTTTTTAATATTGTTTTATATCTTTTCTGATTTTTATTGGAAACGAAATCGAAAAGAGCAATTTTTAACATCTTATTCAAGTTTTAGTATCTTGGAATTTTTGCATCCAAAATACTCGAAATATTTTTATTTAGCCAAGGCAGCTGTAGTGGCATTTTCTAGAGATTAACATGATGGTGTGTATATCCACAATACACACTATTTTATCCAAAGACATCTCCATCTCAATAAAAAAAAGAAAAAGCTTTACAATAGAAAGCTGAATTACCATATAAATTTAAACAGCTTCAACTTATTAAGATATAAAATATGTTTCTTACATCCTCTTTGAATCATGAATGTTAAGAAAACAGTGTGCTCTAAATGGAATACAATCGAAAAGTGTTATTTTGGTCACAACAATAGTACTTCGATTTCTTTTATTCCACTCCAAATCTTGATGTGTCATAGTTAATTAAAACTTTCCATTTTAATTAGCGATAGAATGCATTTTTATGTTTATTTCTATGAACGTCATGTGTAACGTTTACACCTTACTGTTTTCACGAAGTCTATTTTTCTATTTATTCAGAATAGGCTTAGATTTTGTAATCAAGCATTAACCTCGGTCTGATGAAACATGGTATATATTTTTCTAATGTTTTTGCATGCTTATAATTATAAAATGATTTAAACTACTTGGAATGAAGTTTGTGATTTAAGAGTAAAAATAAATTTTCTAAAATTGAACATTTGTATTCTACAATTTTTTACAGAAATGCTCATAGTTATAAATTATTGAGGGTTCCGAATATCAAGTTATTAGAAACTTCCTTAAGCCCCTTTTATGCATATTTAATAGGTTTAATGTACCTTTTTAATACATTTTTAGGTAGGTTTTCTCATTTTGCTGAACTTATTATGAAAATTAATCGAGTTCAGTACAAAAAGGAGGGTCCTCCCCCAGAATACTTTCGGAAATTTGACCCTTAAAACAGGGTTTTAAGTTGTTTTGGTACCCTTAATCTGAATTTCGGGGGGATATTTTTCTTTAACATCTTGTATCTTATATTCGTTCTATACCACTGAACTATAAATAAACCTGGAATGCAAACTTTCTATACTTAAAATCTTGCTGTTTTTTGTGCGTAATTTCCCGTCGAGTAAATACAAATCTTCTCAGAGAGGCAAAACATAAATGCTATGAAATAAGGAAAGTGTTTATTGAAAGTAGTTCTCTAAAAAAACCCTTAATACTTATTTAAGTCTTCTGTTTTTCAAAAGAAATTTAGCAAATATATCGTTCTATACCTTTTGCGCTCCATCTCATCAAGTAAATAATCGTGCTAAGTTAATAGGGGGTACTTGAACCTTTGACCCCTAGGCGTATGATACATTTTCATTTTTTCACGCTGTGTTTGCACTCCAGGTTATTATATAGCTCAGTGTTCTATTAGTGCTTAAAGAAGAGTCGTACCTTTGAAACCTTTAAAAACTCAATTTTTAGAATTCTGAAATTGATGCATCATTTATACAAAAATTTAAATTAGCACAGGACATGAAATATCAGCTCTAAATGTACTAGCCGGGCTAAAATTTTTACTCGCCACTACTTTGATTTTAAAAAATAGTGTTTGCAGAATCATTATGGAAAATAAAACTTTAAAAGAATGTAAAATCAAAAAATAATAAAACTAACTATATTCGTTATCAGGTCTTAGAAGTTGTTACATACCCCCTTAGCCATCTATGAAAAGTTTCTGTTAGTTTTATCCCCTTATGTTTGTGTATAGCTGCCTTCCAGCACTGAAATACCACTTGTCGATATCAGCTGTTGGGACAAAATCTCTTGGAGAGGGTCCACTGCGCTGTTCTGCCTTTACAATGGCAAAACTTTCACAGGGGATTTTGCTTTGATTATGGCAAGAACACGTTTCCTCTTTAAAGGGTCCGGAAAACCATTAATCCACTTTTTGTCCACATTACTGGATGGCAAAATTTGTCAATGCAAGACTATCATTATACAAAAAGAGCCGCTCGATTGAGGTTCCTTGATTTGGACATTTTTTAAAGAATTTTTGGTTGCCAATGACGAGTGAAAATTTCACGCCCTGCATTAAAAATGTGCCAGTTGACTTTTTAAAAACACGAAATATTTTAACATTAAAAAAAAGCATTTTTCTCAGAATGACCTATTTAAAACTGCGTGTACCATTTCCTCAGCGCACCATATGTTTTTGACTTGTACTTTTCCTATACTTTTAATTATTGACATGATTTTTTTCAGTACTTTTGGTAAAACATGTTTTGGAACAGCTTTCAAGAATTGAGGTGTTTGCCGCAACAAGGAGTGTCACCTTAGCGGCAGCAAGCGTTATAGTCGACAAGTTAGTGCTACTTTACGGCTATGTACAGTGGGGGAAATAAAAAACGACTCAGTTGAGATTTCTGACGAACCACTTGGGTTAGGAAGACAAATAAGGTGTCATTTTTCATTTCATGAAGTATTCTTTGAATGAAAAAAATTTCGAGTCCTTAGGGGGTCGTCTTCATATTAAACGAAACACTAACTTTTTTTTTCCTATGGGGACCCCCAATTATTATGCGTTTTTCTGAAAGAAAATCTCCTTAAACCCCCAAATACCAAGTTTCATCCACGTGAGTATCCAAATAGAAGCATAATAAATTTTATAAATGTCAACCATTCAATGTGAAATTTGTCAAAATATTTTCGGCTTAAAAATATGAAACTTTGAATTTAGATCAAATTTGTGTCCCCAAACAAAATAATTATGCTTTTGTAGCGATATTTAATGGTTAATAGATATATAATTAACATCTAATTTTGACCCAAAAATTAAATTTTAAAATCTTTTAATATTTTTATGGTAATCGAATCTGGTAGTAATTTTATGCGGAAAACCGAAATTTCATTTAATAGCTTTGGAAAAAAAAACGAATTAAACCAAATTCACTTTCTTTAAGGGGCCGTATACCACTGCCAAATGCATACCGACGAATACTCTTTCTGGAAAAAATCGCCTTATTTTAACCACCATAAATGAAATTAAAACTCAAATTTAATGTAAAATTTCAATAAATTATTAATTTTTCAATAAACATTAAAGTGGTGAGTAAAAATCTTACTATCCCACCGTTTTTAAGAAATAGTGTTTACAGAAAATTAACCCTTCTCACTCTGGAGACGACCCCCAAAACGTAAAAGCTTTATTTACCGCACGATTTGAATGAAACTTGGTATTTGGGGGTCCCCATAGGAAAAAAAAAAGTTAGTGTTTCATTTAATATGAAGACGACCCCCTAAGGACTCGAAATTTTTCTCATTTAAAGAATACTTTGGGACATGAAAAATGACACCTCATTTCTCTTCCTAACCCAAGTGGTTCGTCAGAAATCTCAACTGAGTCGTTTTTTATTTCCCCAACTGTACAACTGGACTCATTGTTGCTGCGTTCACCTCAATTGGTTAGGCTGAATTATATTTAAAAAGAATATCTAACCATTATGTTAACATAATAGAGCAATTCGCACATGACGTCACACTTGACGACGTGGAGGACAAAAACAACGTTGCTAAGGCCGATCAAGTCTCTGGTGTGTGGTATATGCATTAAAAATTTTCAAACTCTTATGTCCAATAGTTTCTGAGGAAAATGTACATAAAAGTTGTAAATTTTCTGTTGTCAGTATAGAAGGAAACGACTCCCCTTACAGTTGTAAGGATTACCTAAGAGACTTGATTATACTGAAGATAGCAGAAACGATTGTACAGCCGTACCTGGGTAAGTGGTTTACTCTGTCATTGGGGGAGTGTCAGCTTTGACTTCAAAAATCTTCAAGTGAAAATTTTTAGATTTAAGTGTAAATAAAAATATCCTCAGTAGAAATTTTTCCCTTAGTCTGTTTACATTTGAATGTGAATTCCATACTACCTTATTACAGCATAAGATGGTAGAATAATACTAATATATATATACAGGGATCGAATCATCATGATATTCTTCTTTCAACTTCAGATAATTCATAAGAATCCTTTACCTGGAAATATATAATACTACATCTACAGAAGTGGCATATCAGCGTAGTTCTATGCAAAATTTTCGATCAGTCCGCACAGGTTCCACTTATCCAAGTTCGACTGTGTTATTTACCATCAAGTATTATTCATCAAAGCGGATTACTGAGAGCATCGTTATCCTACCAATTATTATTTTTCTAGACGGAAGTGTTTGGTGTATAACAGCCTGTTTTTAAATAATTCCACAGACACCTCCGAGGGAAGATTTCCTCTCCCCTCGGAAATCGATTTAGTTTTATTTGCATAACAAATTTTAAAAACTACGAAATAAAAATTATAGAATAATTATGCAAGCAGTGGTATAAAGCTTTTAGTCTTGTGTGCTTGGTAGACATTTAAGAATCCTCTAATACATGGCTACGTTGTCCTCCTTCAAAAAGAATCCGGGAAATCTCGAGGGCATCTGCGCCTGAAAACAAATTGATCCCTTATTAATCTGGATAAACTAAATTACAGTCTCAACCTGACTCTCATAACCTACAGTTCAGCACATGTACGTTAGCCTCGAATACTCACCCTTCATCCCAATACTATTGCTTGTCTTTTTTAGAAAAGCGGCTGAGTATTTTTTTTATTGTAAACAAACAAAAAGCTCCCCGTGCACCACAATGTATTGCACGGGGCTTACAGAAGTAAGTAATAAGATCCTTATTACAACAAAACATTACAAAATAAATTATTACAATAAATTATTGCTGAACAGTTCAGCAATAATTTATTGTAATAATTTAGAAAAAAACTTTAACTTCTTAATTTCCCATAAAATAGCATTTTACTTATTCCTTAAGTTCAGAACTTAAGGAATAAGTAAAATGCTATTTTATGGGAAATTAAGAAGTTAAAGTTAAAGAAGCGGCTGAGTATTGTGCCATTCAACCACGGATCCAGAGAGGGGGGCAGCAGGGCAATTGCCTAGTCCGGGTCCATGAGGGCGGGGGCTCATGGACCCGGACTAGTGTATCAAAACGAGTTAAAAATCTGTTTTAGCGGGTCAAATTTCCAAAATTTTCTGGGGGAGGACCCCCGATCCCCCGTTTTGTATTTCATAACATTATTTACTATTTTTAGTTCTTCAATATGATATACTATCACCCTACCGTAATTTTTGAGTCCTCTCCCCAAGTGCAAAAATCTAGGCTCCACTGGAGTGACGAAAAGAGAGGGGAAAAAGGGGAGACCTGTGGGGCAATCAGCCTCATGTGTCTATCTAGGTGGCATATGCCATCTAGGGCAGGAATAACCGCCCATCTCTAGGAAAAAAAACGTCTTAAAAGTTCAAAAATGGGTCAAGAGTCTACATTTTAAGGTCTAATTTTTAAAAACTTCTGAGGGAAGACCTCCACACCCCCTTCTTTCCCTAGAACGTCATCTAATTAAGCACCGTCAGCGTCAAAACATTGATATTTTTGCACAAAGGTTCACATTGATCTATAAAATACTCGGGTGGAGAGACCTTAGGAAAAAAAATTTGGAGTCAGAACCCTTCCCGAAAAACAAAAGTATGGTTGTACGGCCCTTTAGTCAACGTATAATGTGTTTTTAGGGTAAAAATTTCAAAATTCTTATGGGGGAGAACCCCAATCTTCTTAATACCTGGTTGCCCCCTCCCGTAGGTCCAGGCTGGATCTGCCACTGGTGCCATTTTGTATTATAGAAGACACGTTTTAGGGTTACACTAACCGCCTTCCAAAAAAAAACAAGAAATACACAGATTCAACACATATATCTACAGACCACACTTTTCTCTCTCAGCCCGATACACTCTACCCCTCGCACTTTCTCTCACACACTCATACTCATTCCATCTCATCTCCTCCCCTTACATGCACTATACCCTATATACTCTATCCCCCTAACTCACCGTTTCATACTATCTCATTTGCTCCCCCTCTCTTCGCCTAAGTTTATACTATCTAACCTCATATTCTCTTCCTCTCATACTCCGTCCCTCCTCCCACTTTCCGTAACTATTCATACTATTTCACACTCTCCCTAATTCATCCTCCTCCTTTACACTCTATCCCCTTTCACACCCTCATTACTATCCTATCCCCTCCCCTTATAATTTATCCTTCCTACCTCTAATATTTTCTCTCTCTCACTCCTTCTCTCTACCCACGGCTTACTAGATACTTATACAGGCTAGTCGAGTACGGAAATCATTACAAATCCAGATGGCAATACTGGACCAACTGGCAAAGCATATACACAGTGTTGAAGGCGGTGGGTGATATAGGTAGGTCTTGTAGCGCTCCAAGCGGGAAAAGTTGTCAAATGGTTTTCATTGTTTAAAACTCGGCTAGCCTGTATAAGTATCTAGTAAGCCGTGCTCTACCCCTCAAATCCATTCATAGTCCCTTTACATACTCTCTCCATTTCACACACTCTGCCCCTAACTTATCGTCTCGTAATCCCTCCCCCTTTACTTTCCTTTCATGCCCCTACCATTTATACTCTGTCTCTACCCTCATATCATCTCTCCCTCAATTCCTTCCTCCCTCATTACACTATCCCCCTTTCAATAATTCTGTTATTCATACTATTTCACTCTCTCCCCCATTCATACTCCTCCTTTACACTCTATCCCCCTTCTATCTCACTTTCATTACTATCCCCTCCCCTCATACTTTATCCTCCTATTTTCTATCTCACCCACTCATTCTCTCTACCTCTCAAAAACTCATTTTCATACTCCCCTTACATACTCTGCCCGTAACTCAGTCTCAAACTCTCATTCGCTCCCCCTCTCATACCTCTTCTCTTTATGCTTTCCTTTCATACCCCTATACCGTTACTATTTACTCTCATATTATGTCTTTCTATTCTCTCTCTCATACTCAGTCCCTTTTCCCTTCTTATACTCTCTCACTTTCCCTCTTTCAATATTTCTCTTATTCACTCTCCCCCAATCATACTCCTTCTTTATACTCTACCCTTTCTCATACTCTATCCATCTCTCTCCCTCATACTTTCTCAATCACCCACTCATTCTGTCTCCCTCTCAACCACTCATACTCAACCCATCTACCCTCCTCTCATATTCCCTTTACATATTCTCCCCCTCTCATACTTTATACCCCTAACTCACCGTATCATACCATCTCCCCTTTTATACTTTCCTTTCTTACCCCTACCATTTATACTCTCTTCTCCTCATATTCACTCCCCTTTTCAATATTTATCTTATTCATATTCTTTCATTCTCTCCCTCCCTCCCTCCTACGCTCTCCTCAACACATACTCTCACTCTTTGTACTATTCCCTTCCTCATACTCCTTCCACTCATCCCCTCTCTTTTTAATCTATGCCTCCCCCCTACATACTTTATATCTCACCCACTCATTCTCTCCCCTCTGCCCCTCAGACTCTATCCCCCTCTCATACATCTGCCCTTCAAACTCTTTTCTCTACATATTATTTCTCCATTTCTCCCTCATACTCACTTCTTCTCTCATACTAAATCCCCCGGTCCCCTTTATACTCTCTTATACCCACCTTTCATACTCTCCATTATCATATCCTCTGTCCCTCATACTCTCCCTTCCACTCTTTCCCCCTCATACTATCACAGTCTTACTCTTCCCTCCTCTCCTACTATCTCTTTAATTCACTTTCGCCCTCTCATATTCTCTCACTCATTCTCTTCCTCCTTCATACTTTTTCTCTCTTACCTTTATATTCCCCCTATCGTACTCAGCATGCATTCATTCATCACACCTACTGTCTGCCTATCACAAGTTGAGCTCTGGTTTACGTTTTCGTTGCCATGGAAACGGGACTCTCCTCAATTTTGCCGGGTGAAATCAGAAGAAAGCCGCAACAAATTTGGCTTACTGAGCGTCTTGTTGGGGTTTTTGGCAAAACACTGTTTATATTACATTAGGGAACGTACCCATACTACGTGACCTGTTTAGGGGGGAGGGGGTCTTTAAAATACCACGCTTGGTCACAGAGGGGAGGGGCTTAGGGTTTCGTCACGTAGTCAAAAAATAAAGAAAAAAAAAGACTTGTTTTTGTAAATTAAGTTACTGTTACAATATCTTTTGCCTAAGTTTTTTCTTCTTGATAATATATTTTCCACTTGTATACACGCACTCTTGGCGTCACGAGGCAAAGCGCTGTATTAATAAAGACAGATTAACTTTTTTCAACTTTCTGTTTGCTAAAAATGATTGAAAACCGTATTTATGAACTACTACGTGAAAACTAGAGGGGGGGTCTTGGCAAATACTACGGGTGGTCACCAAGGGGGGAGGGAGGAGGGTCAAAAATAGTAAAAAATAGGTAGTATGGGTACGTTCCCTTAGCAATCTAAGGTATTCTGGTTGATGTTGCTAAGAAAGCAAACTTCACTTGAAAAACTAGTTTTGACAACGGAGAGATATCGCAATTGTTCTGAAAATTACTAAAGAAAACGCCTATCCTCTAAATATGAGATTGTAGGTTTTGACGAGGTGTGAACGATATGTTTGGGGGATTTTTAATGTTTTTGATAAGAATATACGTCGCGTGAATTACTAATCATTACACAGGTGTCTGCAAAAAAAAAACCCCTTTCTAAAAGCTGTTTTGGATATTTCAACTGATTTTTATAATATTTGGTGCGCTGAACCCGAATATGACCTCCATTTTCGGCATTTTGCTCCTATACGTCAGGGGTTTTTTTTTGACAGTTTGTGTTTTACGTTAATGAGGGAAATACCTTAAAATTAATGAACAGACTAGTAAAACCAATTATTTAATTCAGAATAATCCTTCAAACATATTTTTCTGGTTTTTTTTGGTGTGGTGATTCCGAAAATGACTTGTTTTATCCTAAAATATCACGTTTCATACAATTCAGATAAAAAGGGCAATATCTCAATAATAGTTAAATTAAATTTTAAAAAATATTTTTTTTATTCTAATTTCTTGTTGAAATAAATTTTCTTATGGTTTTTGGTGTGCTAAATCCGAGAATGGCAGCCGCTTATTTTTAGGACGTCGCGGTTTTTTACAATTTAGCTAACTATGTAAAAAAATACAATTTTAATATAAATGAAAATTTCTCACCGAAATCGATTTTTATTACATATTTTAATGATAAAACAACACCTGCTGTTTTCCTTAAGAGCTTATTAAAATAAAATCCTATCGATGGTTCATGAAAATCTAGCGAGGAAACGAATCCCGCACTCTTGTACTACTGCATTTTCTCCAATAGAAGAAATACGTGGAGTCTCGTCGAAGTGAGGTCGAGCCGAGAAGCCAGCGGAATGCTTCTCAACTCTTCTCTGGGGATTTCTTTGACAGTTAGGGGTTTTTAGAAATATGCATCTCAAAGGCCTTGATATGAACTATATAAAAAAAGTTTTAACTAAGATCAGATAAAAAAAACACCTAAAATTGGGGAAAATTGGCCAAATTTGAAAATAATTATGCGTTTTGTGCAAAATCCTGAAGTATAGGATTTTTTTTTCATTATTTTTACCGTCATCAGCACACCAAAATGCATAGAAATTCTATGAAATTACTTAAACAGCTTTTTCGTTTGAGACCTGTGTTATGATCCGAGTAAAACCTTATCGCACAAAAGTAATCGATGAATTTTAATCCCAAAAAATCATCTCAAGATCGATTTTGATTTTTATCAAAAATCAGGTCTGATTTTTAAAATATTACTCAAAATGTATAATTAAACCAGGTTCTTTCGATTCAACGTGATCATCGAATTCAAACCCTGTCTTTTAATTTGATTGTGGAGATAATTTAACCGTATCAACAAGCATATTCAATCAACAATTAATCGCCAAAAGTACTACTAATATTACGTCGTTGGCTTTAATCTCGCCAATTCTCCACCCACTGGTTTATAACATAACGTTTTGATTGTTGTGTATAAGCCAACTGAGAAGAATTCCCTTCAATACTAGTTTCTAGGTCTCTATGATAATTCCCAGAAGCTCAGCTTAATTGACTGCAAGACAATTTGGAGGGAGCTCAACATGTGATAGACAGACAGTATATATTACACCATCATACACTCGTCAATCAATCCTATGTGTTCATAGTCGATCTCCATGCAGTTATACACCTTCCTCTGTAGTTATTTTTAACCCCATGCATTCCCTCATTAACTTCATACACGAACCTAATATAGTCAATAGTCATATACTATCATTACACCAATGATATACTCATGTACCATCATCATACCTACACATAAGTACTCAATTAGCTACTTTTCCCTCCAAGAGCAAAAATTAAAATATTCCACATCTTACGGCCACATGTTCCGCTTCGCTTGTCAGTTAATTTAAGTCAGTGCGGCCCGACCTTTAGTTACCCGAGGGCCAAATAAACTTTTTATAGGGAGGTGAGGGCCAGAGAAAATAAAAAGAGAAAACTACATTTTTAAAATTTTAATATAAGGAAGATTATCTTATTTCAACACAATTTAAACTATTTTCCTTGCTGTTCATATTTATGAAATAAAATTTAAAATAAATTATTTCGTGTTAATCAAATTTAAGATAAGTTATTCAAATAAATATTAAGTAAAGAGAAAACTTTTCTTAAAAATTAGGCAATTCCCAACGTTTTGAAAATGAAAGAGCAATAAGGGTTTACAATTTTACTTGTAAATGTGTTATTTGATGGGTGGGGGGTTCCTTTTCTCAAGAGAAAAAAGAAATACAAAACAGAGTTCTTAATACATGGGGGTTGGTCAAATATTACGTAAGCCCCTAAGAGGGGGAGGAGGTTTACTATTTGCTTATTTTTCCTGATAAGGGGGAGGGGGAGTATGTGTGATGCATACGTTAAGATGTTACAAACACTAAACACTATTTTTTTGAAAATCTCTTGTTTCTAGCATAAATAATTTCAAAATTCGACCAAAAATAAATTGTACAAAAAATAAAAAATTGAACATTTTCAAAGGAAAGTTTAAACGTTAATAGTTCATGGAGAACAATGAATTTCAGCATTAATAAAGATTTTGTACAAAAAATAACAAAGGTGGGTCGGGCAGTTTTCTTACGTAATTATGAGAGGGGGGGGGGTTGCGGTTTGCTTACCTTATTTGAACTGTTGAATTGAACTATTTCTCCCAAATGAAGTTTCTACAGATGTAATTGAATCGTCAGTTAGAAGAAGGGGATAAGAGTCCAAAAAATGGCAAATTGACTTTTTGTGAGCAAAAAAAATCTCCAAGCTTCGCTCTACACATGAGTGTAAAGAGAAAAAAATAATTACCACCTATCGGCAGATATAGCCCCTTGAATATGCGAAATCAATGTCCATTCATTGAATTTTTTGAGATTAAATTTGAAATTTAACTTCTTTCTTTTTTGATTCTTTGGCCTGTAAACTTATCCAAAATAAAATTTAATTTGAATTTAAAAGCGTTTTTTTAACCAATGAATTTGACTTCATTCATTTTCACTCACTCCATTGATAGCAGTGGTCAACACTCATTTTGGTGCCGGGAATATTAAAGCTGATTTTGTATATATTTGACCTCCTGATTCAGAATATGGCATCCATTTTTGCTCATCAGCTCTAGTTTTTGAGATATTCCACAATTAAGAATTTACGACTTTTGCTCTACCTTTTATACAATATGGTGACACAAAGATGTCTTAAAATATAAAAAACCAAACTCTCTAAGGCTTTTCTTATTCCTTAGGGTCCCAATAGATAGTGTATGCAGCTTCAGCCCCCTAATTTAGTTCTAAGGGGTACCTATAGGGCCCTAAAGTAGAAAAAATGGTCTTTTTTTTCAGAATTTTTTAAAAAATATTTTTGAGTTTGCTAATATAAAACTAGTTAATATACGTTATTTAGAACTTATTTAGAGAGGATAAAATATTTTTCTCTTTTAAACTGCAACGAAACAGACCTATTTTCTAATTTTAGGCGAGAAATAGGGTCATTTCGCTCAAAAACGCTAAATACCAATAATGGTGGTTGAAACGAATAAATTAAGAATTTTTCAAAAGTCCTCAAGAAAGATGTCCTTTGAAGTAAAACTGAAGTTTCATTTGATTAAGATCAGTGAAATAACAATAGAAACTGCTCCCAAGCTTTCAATCCCTACAATTTTAAAAAAGTGGAAAAATTCCCTTTTTAAATTTTTTTTTCAGTTTTACATCAAAAGACATCTTTTTTGAGAACTTAATTCTGAAAAATTCGAAATCTATTCGTTTCACCCACCATTATTGGTATTTAGCGTTTTTGAGCGAAACGATCCCTATTTCTCGCCAAAAATTAGAAAATGTCTTTTTCGGTGCAGTTTAAAAGTAAAAATTATTTGATCCTGTCTAAATAAGTTTTAAATAACGTATATAAGCCAGTTTTATCACATTAGCACACTCAAGAACCTTTTTTTAAAAAATTCTGAAAAAAGACCATTTTTCCCACTTTTTTTCAACTTTAGAACTAACTTAAGGGGCTGAAGCTGCATACACTATCTATTGGGACCCTAAGGAATAGGAAAAGCCTTGGAGAGTTTGGTTTTTTATACACTATCTACCAATAAGTATTTGGACACCTATGCAAATGACTATATGTGCGGTCCTGGGATATGTCACGCCCTCCACCGGTATATATCTTGCACGGAACAATATCGGTAATTGTCCCATACAAGATGCCACGCAGTTCAGAGCTCTGATTTCGAGAAAGGTATAATTGTCGGGTATCACAAAAATGGCCTATCCTTAAGGGACATATCTAGCGAGCTGAATTACCCAAAATCAATAGTGGCCTGTTTGATTAAGAAGTGGAAGGTGAGCGGTGATTGTGGGAATGTGCCCCGAGTCAGCAGCAAACCAACGAAGCTGGGAGATAGAGACCGATGGATGCTGTCCAGAGAAATTCGGAAGAATCGCACCCATCCGATGGCCCACATACTCCAGGAGTTTCAGCAGGCATCCGGGAGTGTTGTTTCAATAAATACCATCCGTAAGGAAGCACATCTGCTTGGTTTTCATGGTCGTGCTGCTGCCCATAAGCCTTTGATAACAAAGCCCAACCGCGCAGCTCCATTAATGTGGTGCAAAGCACATCAAAATTGGACCGTAGATCAGTGGAAAGGGGTTCTTTTGAGTGACGAATCAAGGTTCACCCTCTACCGTTTGGATGGCAGGGTCTGGCGCATGCCTGGAGAACGTCTCCTACCAGAATGCATTGTGCCAACAGTCAAGTTCGGCGGAGGTGGAATTACGCTCAGAGGGTGTTTCTCCTGGTATGGATTGGGACCCTTGGTCCCCAATCATGGTAATCTCAACGCCGATTCCTACTGCACTATTTTGGATGACAATGTGCTTCCTACGTTGAGGCAGTTTTACGGGGTGGACCCCTGTTACTTCCAGGACGACAATGCCAGCTGCCATGTTGCGAGGGTCACCAAGGCTTGGTATGGTGCCAATGGGGTTAATCGAATGGACTGGCCTGCCCAGAGCCCAGACCTGAACCCTATCCAGAACCTCTGGGATGAGTTGGATCGTCGAATTAGGGGGTGCACTACCCGTCCAAAATCGGTGAAGGAACTTACATGTCTTCTCCAAGCCGAGTTGAAGAAAATACCACTAGCTGTCACACAAGAACTTGTGGAAAGTATGCCCCGGAAGGTTCGCGCTGTAATTGCCTCTCGTGGAGGCTCTACCAACTATTGATTATAAATAAAGCTTGTTTTTCTTTTTTATCACAGGTGTCCAAATACTTATTGGTAGATAGTGTATTTTAAGACATCTTTATATCACCATACTGTATAAAAGGTAGAACTAAAGTCGTAAAAACTTAATTGTGGAATATCTTTAAAACTAGAGCTGATGAGCAAAAATGGTTGCCATATTCTGAATCAGGAGGTCAAATATATACTAAATCAGCTTTAATATTTCCTCAAAGGATTTTTTTGTAGACCAATGTAGCGCATTAATGACGCAGTTTCATAATAATTTTTAATTTTATTCGTCTTAGTCTTTCTATCTTTCACTTTTGTACTGCGAACTAAGCAGAAATATAATTTAATTGTCAATTTAAGTGGTTTTTAAGATTTTTGTTCAGCTGAAATTTCATACTTATACTTTTTTTTTTTCGATTTTCTCAAAACTTCGTTTTTGGACTTATTCCCTTCTTCTAACTGACGATTCAATTTATATCCATCTAAATTTGCCAATAAACACACTTAAAAAGGGGTTGACAAGGCTAATCCTTTTTTGAAAGTTAGACCCTTAAAAGTAGGTTTCTTACCATATTTCTATAATAAAAAATGAGATGTAGATCCATATATTCTATTTAGTTTGAATAAGCATCTAATTTTGTGGCCGAATGCCATGAAAATCTCTTCGAGGGCCGCAGGTTGGACCGCACTGATTTAAGTAATACTTAGCGGAATTACAAAAAATCATTTAAATGTTAGTTGAAGTTAGTAAAAACATTAAATACCTTAACCCAGAGGTTCCCAAACTGTGGGACGCGAGTCATTGATGTTCAAATACTACCATTTAAATTTTTAGCTACATTTAACCTGTGCAAGTCTGCAGGTAATTGTCATAAGAAAAATATCTTGTTGCGGCCCTTTAGGAGGGGCATAGGGGGAAAATTAGTCTTTGGGAGCTTTAGAAACACTGATTTAAATGTTCTTCGCTAGTCACGTTAGTCTCAGGAAAAAAAATTTAAATCTCTTAATTAACCGAAGAGAAGGTGATTCGCGTTAGTTTCTCCTTTTAAAAATTGGGTCGCAATGTTCTAAAGTTTGGGAACCACTTCTAAAATTGAACTTCTCAGAATGCCAAAGGTCAAAATCCAAATATACCAAATTTGAGTTAAGCCCCCACCATGTATTGGATTTCTTTTTCGATCTTTCATTTACCTGTTATAGTTCCCAAGTCTTAAGTTAAAAAATTGGCACGTAAAACCCCCTTTCGAAACTGCCTTTCTCATAAGATCACAGGCGTCGTTACTGAAAACCTTCAACTTCTCAAAACTAGGTTCAATGGACTTCGACCTTTGTCATTCTATACTGGGGAACAGCATTTTAGTTGACTTAGAACTGAGACTTGTTTTTGAATCACTTTTAGCCCCTAAATCCAAAAGTAAATTAGTTTTTGTCTATCACGTCAACTTTTTAAGATACAGGAGTAGTAAACCCGCCCGTAGACGGGACGGAAGTGGGCGTGGCCTTCCCTATTGTGTAGGGGGCGTGTCCCTATTGTCTAGGGGGGCGTGTCCACCTATTGTCTTAATTACCCTAATGAAGGGGGGCGTGTCCCTAATGAAGGGGGCGTGGACCCTAATTGAGGGGGCGTGGTCGTTGAGTTGTTTACCTCCTGCTGATGGTTTTGGTTTCGTTTTAGCGGAGTTGAGTTGTTTTTCCTGAATGGCAACGGTTTACATTTTTTACACATGCTGCCATCTAGTGAGAAATATTGAAATAACTATTAGAGATGTATTTCTTTTTTTAAAAAATAGTGCTGCCATCTAGTGAACATATTAAGCAATTATTACTTACCAAAAATAGGATTTTTACCTGGATTCGAACCCGGGACCATTGGAACTGTGGGCCAGTGTTATACCGACTAAGCCATTGAACGACTTACATGTGGAGAGTTTTTTATCAATACATGTTTACCTGTACAATAGTGTTTACCTTTTTGGACTTGTATTTTTTCTGTATAGTATTTACATTTTGGAACTTATGTTTATTCATGGAACGCCATGTAGTTACAATTTTTTAAAAATAATTAATATTATTTACTAATTTTTGGACTTTAACTTTTTCCTTGTATATTTACATTTAATGAACATTTTTTATTTAAATTTTTCTTTTATGTTACGTTTATGGGCTTTAACTTTTTTTTCAGTATAGTACTTACATTTTGGAACTTATGTTTATTCATGGATTGCCATCTAGTTACAATTTTAAAAAATTAATATTATTTACTAATTTATCGGAACTTATACTTTTTCCTTGTATATTTACATTTAATAAACATTTTTTATTTAAATTTTTCCTGTATGTTACGTTTTTGGACTTTAACTTTTTTTCAGTATAGTACTTACATTTTGGAACTTATGTTTATTCATGGAATGCCATCTAGTTACAATTTTAAAAAATTAATATTATTTACTAATTTATCGGAACTTATACTTTTCCACACATGTCGCCATCTAGTGAGTAATTTGAGTTTTTATTTTTAAACATAAATTTATATTTTTTTTAATTTTGTTTACATTTTTGGACTGTTATTTTTCTGTTTATTAACGTATGGAACTTGTTTTTTTTTTTGTAGTTGGTTGGTTAATTAATATGTTCTCACTGGTCTTTGAACGAACTGCGCCATTGTAGGTTTCATTTCTTTCAGGTTTTTTCTCTCTTTTTGTAATTTTTAATATATTTTTCGAAATAGTTGTTTTCTCTTAATATTTATTTATTTAATGTTAAGAATATTTTATCTTTCAATACATTTTTAAAAATAATAGTTATTTTCTATTTTACCAGACAATCACCTTTATAGGCATTTTAAAATCAAAGTACTTACAGTTTTCATTCAGCATACCTGTTTCAGTTCATTTAAAATATTTAATTCATTTAGATTTTTTTAAAAGAGTATGACTTTTTTGTTATTTCTACCCAACAAGATAAACTTATTTCCTCATTAATACTTTAAAATATTTTACGATAAATTTCCTATTTCAACTAACAAATCAAATTTTTCGAACAAAACAAAATTCGAATTCCAACATATAAATATCGGCACATCATTTTCACTGTGTATTCAAAATCAATTACAATTTTTATAAATTTTTTTGACAACTCACAATCTTATGGTAAGACTGACAGTTTGGGGAACCCCGCCGTGAACAAGGGGTAATGCGCTGTGAGCTGTACTCCATTCGAGTGGCGTGGAAACCAGCTCTTTTTTATTATATGCATGTTAATTTCAATTTATTATATCTTAAATTCAATGCATGTTAAAAAATAATACATAACACAAATATCATCATCAAACAAAAATCTTTATTATAATCTATAAAAAGTTACAATTTTAACCAAGGTTCTTTTTTCTTTCCAAGTCTTTTAGGTCTAGCATACATAGTTTTCACTTTTTTCAGATGAACGTTTTTTATATAATCTTCAGGAAACTTGTGCATATTTAACACATCTTTAAACTTTTCAAAAGCTCTCGGTCTTTTTGTACTCTTTCTTAGTAAGAAATTGACAAGATTAACAATATTGGTTTCTGGAATGACTTCTTTATTGATAACAAGCTCCTTGTCCCGATTCCAAATGATGTTACGTTGCTTGAGAAATTCTATGATATTCTTTGCAGTCTTTTTATGTTTCACAGGAACAGTTTCCAGGATAACATTTTCTTTGAGAACAGGTTCGAGTTCGGGTTCTTGTGGTTCGGGTTCTTGTGCTGGTGATGGAGGTTCAACGGGTTTTGCAGCATTCACAGATGGAAAGGTAACATATTTTTGAAGAACGTTATTGTACAGTTTAATTTTTTCCGAATCACTCATTTTACTTTTCAAAATACTATGAATTTGTGAGTCTAACTCATTCAAATGATTTGGGACCAATGTATATTTTCTACTGTACTCCATCTATTTAGACAAAACGTTCAGGGCGGTTGGAATAAGAAAGGATAAAAAACCCCGTCTCCCTTTTGTATCAATGGGCGTCTTTTTCTGTACAGAGGAACTCGTTTCTGAACCAAAGTTCTCAGTGTTTTCTAAACTGAGTTAGTTTATTCTTTGAACGTTTTCTAATTGGTAGGTCCCCCTGTAGTAAATTTAAAAATGTACTGAGATAAAGGGTAAAAACCAATAAGAGAATACATGAGAAAACTGCCCCAAGTTTGTTTTTAGTTTCTAATGAACAACATAAACTCTTCAAAACGCAAGAGTAAATCAATTAAGACTCTTGAGAAAATGGAAGGTATCATCCCAAAACACCCAGAAATGTCCGATGTAGAAAAGCGCCTGGAGACTTTCAGAAGATGGTATAAGGAGAAACCAAATATTAAGAATATGGCGGACTCTGGATTATATTATATTGGTGTTGAAGATATTGTAGCTTGTTTTACATGCGGTGGATTACTGGAAAATTGGATGAATGACGACGATCCCATGATTGAGCATAAAAAGTTTTTTCCCGATTGTGAATATATTAATTTTATGATGAAAAACAAAGAAAGTGTTCTCCCTCAAACAAGGGAAATCTCTCCAAAGTATGATGTAAGAAAGAAAAGTGTTTCAGAGACTTTCGGTTTAGTAGAAGAAGTGTATGCTACTTGTAAAACAAAGAATCAATATGGAATAAAAATTTCAAAAAATAAGTATCATAAAAGTGAGAGTGAATTTAAAAAGGAAAACTCATTTTTATGTAGGATTTGCATGGATCGAGAAATGTGTATTGTATTTCAACCTTGTGGTCATCTTGTTGCATGTAAAGAATGTGTGAAACAATTATGTAACTGCCCTCTTTGTCGCAGGGCAATTTCTTCAAAAATAGTAACTTTTATAAGTTAACTAATGTCATTGAATAGCTTGTTTTACCTGTGGTGAATTATTGGAAAAACAATATAGAATAAAGAAATGCACATATGAAAGCCATCCTTTTTTCCACAAAAAATTAAAATTATGTGTGTATTACATCCTTTCGCATATGAGCCATACATAAAGTAAAACTATTCTAGTAAAAAAATAAAGGGGAAATATAACACAAAAAGGAAACTTATATTTAAAAACCTAAGAAATTTATTATGGAAATGAGAAAAAGAAAATGTTTAAACGGCACAGAAATAAAAACTTAGAAACTATAAATCTAAAAACTTTGAGAAAGATAAATAAAGAGGTAAACATAAAAATATAACAAGAGGAAACTGTAAGAAACTAAATAGATTGTGAAAGACAAAGACAATTGCAGTAAAATAACTAAAAACTTTTGAAAAAATATAGACAAATACAGAAAAATAATTAAGAACTTTGAAAAAATAAAGGTGAAAATATAAAAGAATCACAAGAAAAAACATTATCCCACTGCATGTAACTAAAAAACTTTACTTAAAATGAACTAGAAAACGAAAAATTTTACAAGAAATGAAAACTTATGCATTAAAGCTAAAATCTGTTGAAAAAATAGACAAACATGGAAAATAACTAAGTACTTTGGTATAAATGAAGGAAAAAAAACTTAAAATAATATAAAAATAAAACCTTTGCTTGCATAAAACTGAACAATTTTCTAAAATAAAGACTGATATCGAAAATAACTAAGAACTTTGAAAAAAATAAAAATGAAAACATAATAATATTACAAAAAAAATATTACTACACTGTATGTATGAAACTAAAAAACTTTACTTAAAATAAACTTGAAAACGAAAAAATTTTACAAGAAATGAAAACTTATGCATTAAAGCTAAAATCTGTTGTAAAAATAAAGACAAACATAGAAAATAACTAAGAGCTTTTGATATAAACGAAGAAAAAACAAGAAATAAAAACCTTGCTTACATAAAACTGTAAAATATTACAAGAAATAAAAACACCATACTGTAAAACTTAAAAAATTGTTAAAAATAAATAAAGACTTTGAAAAAAAATCTTACAAGAAATAAAAAGTTACACTAAAAAATTAAAACTTTACCAAAATTAAAATGTAAAACTAAAAATTTGTAAAAATAAGTAAAAAAACTTTGAAAAATATTACAACAAATAAAAAGTTACACTGCAAAACTTAAAAAAAACATTGTTAAAATAACAAAAACTGGAAAATCTTACAAGAAATAAAAAGTTACACTAAAAAATTAAAACTTTACCAAAAATTAAACTGTAAAACTAAAAATTTGTAAAAATAAGTAAAAAAAAAACTTTGAAAAATATTACAACAAATAAAAAGTTACACTGCAAAACTTAAAAAAACATTGTTAAAATAACGAAAACTGAAAAGTCTTACAAGAAATAAAAAAAGTACACTACAAAACTAAACTTTACCAAAAATTAATCTGTAAAACTATAAAAATAAATAAAAACGTTGAAAAAATCTTACAAGAAATAAAAAAGTTACTACAAAACTAAAACTTTACCAAAAATTAAACGGTAAAACTAAAAACTTTTCGAAAAATATATAAAAACTTTGAAAAATATTAAATCAAATAAAAAAGTTACACTATAAAACTAACAACTTGTTAAAAATAAATAAAAACTTTGAAAAAATATTACAACAAATGAAAAAGTTACACTATAAAACTAACAACTTGTTAAAAATTAATAAAAACTTTGAAAAAATATTACAACAAATAAAAAATTTCACTGCAAAACTGAAAAGAAAACTTTGTTAAAGTAACAAAACTGAAAAATATTACAAGAAATAAAAAAATCACACAGTAAAAACTAAAAACTTTGTTAAAAATAAATAAAAACTTTGAAAAATATTACAAGGAATAAAAAGTTACACTGTAAAACTAAAAAAAAAAAAACTTTGTTAATAATAAGAAATTTAAAAATAAATAAAAAATGTGAAAAAATATTGCAAGAAATAAAAGGTTACAATACAAAATTAAAAATTTTGAAAACTTTGCTAAAAATAAAGACTAATACAGAAAAATAACTAAGAACTTTGAAAAAATAAAGGTGAAAACATAAAAGAATTACAAGAAAAAACACATTACCCCAAATATGAAACTAAAAACTTTGCTTAAAATTTTACAAGAAATGAAAAATTATGCGTTACAAAACTAAAATCTCTTGAAAAATAAAGACAAACATAGAAAATAACTAATATTTTTTATATGAATGAAGGAAAAACTTAAAAATAAAACAAGAAATAAAAACTTTACTTGTATAAAACTGAACATTTTGCTAAAAATAATGACTAATTTGGAAAAATAACTAAGAACTTTGAAAAAATAAATATGATAACATAAAAATATTGCAAGAAAAAACATTACCACACTGTATGAAACTAAAAACCATGATAAAAATGAAGGGGAAACTTAAAATATTACAAGAAATAGAAAATTATGGATTATAAAACTGATAAATTTGCTAAAAATAAAAACTATTATAGAAAAATAACTAAGAACTTTGAAAAATAAAGGTGAAAAGGTTTTCATGTCATAAAAATCAAGAAATCTTAATATACTTTCTATGAAAATTTTAAATGTTCTTGTGTAAATTATTTCACACTAGAGGTTTTTTTCTCTTAAAGTTGACAAGATTGCTTTTTCACTAGTTATCATCTCATACTTTTTTATTAGATGACTTCGATAGGTTCACGATCTCCTTCATTGCGAACAATTTTTTTAATTATTATGAAAACTAGGTGGGCTGAGAACCCCTTCTATATGAAGAAGGGAAATTAAAAAATCTTGCTTTTAATTTGTTCCATCCCACCCGTTTTACATAATAATTAAAAAAAATTGTTCGCAATGAAGGAGATCGTGAACCTATCGAAGTCATCTAATAAAAAAGTATGAGATGATAACTAGTGAAAAAGCAATCTTGTCAACTTTAAGAGAAAAAAACCTCTAGTGTGAAATAATTTACACAAGAACATTTAAAATTTTCATAGAAAGTATATTAAGATTTCTTGATTTTTATGACATGAAAACCTTTTCACCTTTATTTTTCAAAGTTCTTAGTTATTTTTCTATAATAGTTTTTATTTTTAGCAAATTTATCAGTTTTATAATCCATAATTTTCTATTTCTTGTAATATTTTAAGTTTCCCCTTCATTTTTATCATGGTTTTTAGTTTCATACAGTGTGGTAATGTTTTTTCTTGCAATATTTTTATGTTATCATATTTATTTTTTCAAAGTTCTTAGTTATTTTTCCAAATTAGTCATTATTTTTAGCAAAATGTTCAGTTTTATACAAGTAAAGTTTTTATTTCTTGTTTTATTTTTAAGTTTTTCCTTCATTCATATAAAAAATATTAGTTATTTTCTATGTTTGTCTTTATTTTTCAAGAGATTTTAGTTTTGTAACGCATAATTTTTCATTTCTTGTAAAATTTTAAGCAAAGTTTTTAGTTTCATATTTGGGGTAATGTGTTTTTTCTTGTAATTCTTTTATGTTTTCACCTTTATTTTTTCAAAGTTCTTAGTTATTTTTCTGTATTAGTCTTTATTTTTAGCAAAGTTTTCAAAATTTTTAATTTTGTATTGTAACCTTTTATTTCTTGCAATATTTTTTCACATTTTTTATTTATTTTTAAATTTCTTATTATTAACAAAGTTTTTTTTTTTTTAGTTTTACAGTGTAACTTTTTATTCCTTGTAATATTTTTCAAAGTTTTTATTTATTTTTAACAAAGTTTTTAGTTTTTACTGTGTGATTTTTTTATTTCTTGTAATATTTTTCAGTTTTGTTACTTTAACAAAGTTTTCTTTTCAGTTTTGCAGTGAAATTTTTTATTTGTTGTAATATTTTTTCAAAGTTTTTATTAATTTTTAACAAGTTGTTAGTTTTATAGTGTAACTTTTTCATTTGTTGTAATATTTTTTCAAAGTTTTTATTTATTTTTAACAAGTTGTTAGTTTTATAGTGTAACTTTTTTATTTGATTTAATATTTTTCAAAGTTTTTATATATTTTTCGAAAAGTTTTTAGTTTTACCGTTTAATTTTTGGTAAAGTTTTAGTTTTGTAGTAACTTTTTTATTTCTTGTAAGATTTTTTCAACGTTTTTATTTATTTTTATAGTTTTACAGATTAATTTTTGGTAAAGTTTAGTTTTGTAGTGTACTTTTTTTATTTCTTGTAAGACTTTTCAGTTTTCGTTATTTTAACAATGTTTTTTTAAGTTTTGCAGTGTAACTTTTTATTTGTTGTAATATTTTTCAAAGTTTTTTTTTTACTTATTTTTACAAATTTTTAGTTTTACAGTTTAATTTTTGGTAAAGTTTTAATTTTTTAGTGTAACTTTTTATTTCTTGTAAGATTTTCCAGTTTTTGTTATTTTAACAATGTTTTTTTTAAGTTTTGCAGTGTAACTTTTTATTTGTTGTAATATTTTTCAAAGTTTTTTTACTTATTTTTACAAATTTTTAGTTTTACATTTTAATTTTGGTAAAGTTTTAATTTTTTAGTGTAACTTTTTATTTCTTGTAAGATTTTTTTTCAAAGTCTTTATTTATTTTTAACAATTTTTTAAGTTTTACAGTATGGTGTTTTTATTTCTTGTAATATTTTACAGTTTTATGTAAGCAAGGTTTTTATTTCTTGTTTTTTCTTCGTTTATATCAAAAGCTCTTAGTTATTTTCTATGTTTGTCTTTATTTTTACAACAGATTTTAGCTTTAATGCATAAGTTTTCATTTCTTGTAAAATTTTTTCGTTTTCAAGTTTATTTTAAGTAAAGTTTTTTAGTTTCATACATACAGTGTAGTAATATTTTTTTTGTAATATTATTATGTTTTCATTTTTATTTTTTTCAAAGTTCTTAGTTATTTTCGATATCAGTCTTTATTTTAGAAAATTGTTCAGTTTTATGCAAGCAAAGGTTTTATTTTTATATTATTTTAAGTTTTTTTTCCTTCATTTATACCAAAGTACTTAGTTATTTTCCATGTTTGTCTATTTTTTCAACAGATTTTAGCTTTAATGCATAAGTTTTCATTTCTTGTAAAATTTTTCGTTTTCTAGTTCATTTTAAGTAAAGTTTTTTAGTTACATGCAGTGGGATAATGTTTTTTCTTGTGATTCTTTTATATTTTCACCTTTATTTTTTCAAAGTTCTTAATTATTTTTCTGTATTTGTCTATATTTTTTCAAAAGTTTTTAGTTATTTTACTGCAATTGTCTTTGTCTTTCACAATCTATTTAGTTTCTTACAGTTTCCTCTTGTTATATTTTTATGTTTACCTCTTTATTTATCTTTCTCAAAGTTTTTAGATTTATAGTTTCTAAGTTTTTATTTCTGTGCCGTTTAAACATTTTCTTTTTCTCATTTCCATAATAAATTTCTTAGGTTTTTAAATATAAGTTTCCTTTTTGTGTTATATTTCCCCTTTATTTTTTTACTAGAATAGTTTTACTTTATGTATGGCTCATATGCGAAAGGATGTAATACACACATAATTTTAATTTTTTGTGGAAAAAAGGATGGCTTTCATATGTGCATTTCTTTATTCTATATTGTTTTTCCAATAATTCACCACAGGTAAAACAAGCTATTCAATGACATTAGTTAACTTATAAAAGTTACTATTTTTGAAGAAATTGCCCTGCGACAAAGAGGGCAGTTACATAATTGTTTCACACATTCTTTACATGCAACAAGATGACCACAAGGTTGAAATACAATACACATTTCTCGATCCATGCAAATCCTACATAAAAATGAGTTTTCCTTTTTAAATTCACTCTCACTTTTATGATACTTATTTTTTGAAATTTTTATTCCATATTGATTCTTTGTTTTACAAGTAGCATACACTTCTTCTACTAAACCGAAAGTCTCTGAAACACTTTTCTTTCTTACATCATACTTTGGAGAGATTTCCCTTGTTTGAGGGAGAACACTTTCTTTGTTTTTCATCATAAAATTAATATATTCACAATCGGGAAAAAACTTTTTATGCTCAATCATGGGATCGTCGTCATTCATCCAATTTTCCAGTAATCCACCGCATGTAAAACAAGCTACAATATCTTCAACACCAATATAATATAATCCAGAGTCCGCCATATTCTTAATATTTGGTTTCTCCTTATACCATCTTCTGAAAGTCTCCAGGCGCTTTTCTACATCGGACATTTCTGGGTGTTTTGGGATGATACCTTCCATTTTCTCAAGAGTCTTAATTGATTTACTCTTGCGTTTTGAAGAGTTTATGTTGTTCATTAGAAACTAAAAACAAACTTGGGGCAGTTTTCTCATGTATTCTCTTATTGGTTTTTACCCTTTATCTCAGTACATTTTTAAATTTACTACAGGGGGACCTACCAATTAGAAAACGTTCAAAGAATAAACTAACTCAGTTTAGAAAACACTGAGAACTTTGGTTCAGAAACGAGTTCCTCTGTACAGAAAAAGACGCCCATTGATACAAAAGGGAGACGGGGTTTTTTATCCTTTCTTATTCCAACCGCCCTGAACGTTTTGTCTAAATAGATGGAGTACAGTAGAAAATATACATTGGTCCCAAATCATTTGAATGAGTTAGACTCACAAATTCATAGTATTTTGAAAAGTAAAATGAGTGATTCGGAAAAAATTAAACTGTACAATAACGTTCTTCAAAAATATGTTACCTTTCCATCTGTGAATGCTGCAAAACCCGTTGAACCTCCATCACCAGCACAAGAACCCGAACCACAAGAACCCGAACTCGAACCTGTTCTCAAAGAAAATGTTATCCTGGAAACTGTTCCTGTGAAACATAAAAAGACTGCAAAGAATATCATAGAATTTCTCAAGCAACGTAACATCATTTGGAATCGGGACAAGGAGCTTGTTATCAATAAAGAAGTCATTCCAGAAACCAATATTGTTAATCTTGTCAATTTCTTACTAAGAAAGAGTACAAAAAGACCGAGAGCTTTTGAAAAGTTTAAAGATGTGTTAAATATGCACAAGTTTCCTGAAGATTATATAAAAAACGTTCATCTGAAAAAAGTGAAAACTATGTATGCTAGACCTAAAAGACTTGGAAAGAAAAAAGAACCTTGGTTAAAATTGTAACTTTTTATAGATTATAATAAAGATTTTTGTTTGATGATGATATTTGTGTTATGTATTATTTTTTAACATGCATTGAATTTAAGATATAATAAATTGAAATTAACATGCATATAATAAAAAAGAGCTGGTTTCCACGCCACTCGAATGGAGTACAGCTCACAGCGCATTACCCCTTGTTCACGGCGGGGTTCCCCAAACTGTCAGTCTTACCATAAGATTGTGAGTTGTCAAAAAAATTTATAAAAATTGTAATTGATTTTGAATACACAGTGAAAATGATGTGCCGATATTTATATGTTGGAATTCGAATTTTGTTTTGTTCGAAAAATTTGATTTGTTAGTTGAAATAGGAAATTTATCGTAAAATATTTTAAAGTATTAATGAGGAAATAAGTTTATCTTGTTGGGTAGAAATAACAAAAAAGTCATACTCTTTTAAAAAAATCTAAATGAATTAAATATTTTAAATGAACTGAAACAGGTATGCTGAATGAAAACTGTAAGTACTTTGATTTTAAAATGCCTATAAAGGTGATTGTCTGGTAAAATAGAAAATAACTATTATTTTTAAAAATGTATTGAAAGATAAAATATTCTTAACATTAAATAAATAAATATTAAGAGAAAACAACTATTTCGAAAAATATATTAAAAATTACAAAAAGAGAGAAAAAACCTGAAAGAAATGAAACCTACAATGGCGCAGTTCGTTCAAAGACCAGTGAGAACATATTAATTAACCAACCAACTACAAAAAAAAAAAACAAGTTCCATACGTTAATAAACAGAAAAATAACAGTCCAAAAATGTAAACAAAATTAAAAAAAATATAAATTTATGTTTAAAAATAAAAACTCAAATTACTCACTAGATGGCGACATGTGTGGAAAAGTATAAGTTCCGATAAATTAGTAAATAATATTAATTTTTTAAAATTGTAACTAGATGGCATTCCATGAATAAACATAAGTTCCAAAATGTAAGTACTATACTGAAAAAAAGTTAAAGTCCAAAAACGTAACATACAGGAAAAATTTAAATAAAAAATGTTTATTAAATGTAAATATACAAGGAAAAAGTATAAGTTCCGATAAATTAGTAAATAATATTAATTTTTTAAAATTGTAACTAGATGGCAATCCATGAATAAACATAAGTTCCAAAATGTAAGTACTATACTGAAAAAAAAGTTAAAGCCCATAAACGTAACATAAAAGAAAAATTTAAATAAAAAATGTTCATTAAATGTAAATATACAAGGAAAAAGTTAAAGTCCAAAAATTAGTAAATAATATTAATTATTTTTAAAAAATTGTAACTACATGGCGTTCCATGAATAAACATAAGTTCCAAAATGTAAATACTATACAGAAAAAATACAAGTCCAAAAAGGTAAACACTATTGTACAGGTAAACATGTATTGATAAAAAACTCTCCACATGTAAGTCGTTCAATGGCTTAGTCGGTATAACACTGGCCCACAGTTCCAATGGTCCCGGGTTCGAATCCAGGTAAAAATCCTATTTTTGGTAAGTAATAATTGCTTAATATGTTCACTAGATGGCAGCACTATTTTTTAAAAAAAGAAATACATCTCTAATAGTTATTTCAATATTTCTCACTAGATGGCAGCATGTGTAAAAAATGTAAACCGTTGCCATTCAGGAAAAACAACTCAACTCCGCTAAAACGAAACCAAAACCATCAGCAGGAGGTAAACAACTCAACGACCACGCCCCCTCAATTAGGGTCCACGCCCCCTTCATTAGGGACACGCCCCCCTTCATTAGGGTAATTAAGACAATAGGTGGACACGCCCCCCTAGACAATAGGGACACGCCCCCTACACAATAGGGAAGGCCACGCCCACTTCCGTCCCGTCTACGGGCGGGTTTACTACTTACAGGGTACCCCCAAAATGTGCATAAAAAGCAAAATAAATGACTTTGAATTCGATTTTCAGGGTCAAAAAGCATAACTTTAGTCTTTAAACCACACCCGAAGGGACATGAAAGGTTAGACTTTCTAAAAAATGAAAATTTGTGGTGAATGGGTAGGTTTAAGGGGTTATTACCCCCCTAAAAACGCAAAAAATGGTTAAAATTGACAGAGATTATTTTACGCTATTTTTCACTCTAATTTTTTAAGCAATTCCTTTTTAAAAGGTCCTAACACATCCCCAAGGACCAAAATTTAATGAAAATAGGCAGCAATGATTTTTACTAAAAGCGGTTAAAGAGTTAGCGCCCCCCGAAGCACCCGCGGAAGGGTTTGGAAGACTCTCTGTATCGCGCTGGCGCACGCGTGCTCAAGAAATTATATTCATACTTTGAAAATTTTAAAAATTACATTTTTTTATATTATTAGTCTTTCCTAAGTAGAAATTCTTTCGTTCGTTGGTAACTGGTCGGTTTTAAGGAGGTATTCCATGTTTTAAGTTGTTATTAGATGCACGGCTGACTTAAAACATGGAATACCTTCATAAAACCGACCAGTTACTAACGAACCAAAGAATTTTTTTTGCGTTTTTAGGGGGGTAATAACCTCTTAAACCTATCCATTCACCACAAATTTTCATATTTTAGAAAGTCTAACCTTTCTTGTCCCCTCGGATGTAGTTTAAAGACTAAAATATTGCTTTTTGACCCTGAAAATCGAATTCAAAGTCATTTATTTTGCTCTTTATGCACATTTTGGGGGTACCCTGTATCTTAAAAAGTTGACGTGGTAGAAGAAAACTAATAACATTTTTGTAATCAGAGTGCCCATTAAACTCTAAAACAGCAAAAAAATCTAATTCAACAGAAATGATGTTAAAAATTGTTCCCCAGTGTAAAAGCTCATAGTCTGTGATCTTCTTGTGACCAAGACTATTGAATAGGGGATCCGATTGGGATAAGATCACACTTACAGGAAAAAAAGGGTGCATACATACATAGAATAAAGTGTTTTTGTTTGTGTTGTGTTATCAAACAACTTTCCTTTGCAGCCTTCTCTTTATTACCAGCGCCCATCAAGATGAGTAACAAGAATAAATCACTAGCATAATCCATGTCATCTTCTAAATAAACATCGCATTTACAATAACTATGGATGCCTTATGAATATTAGCTAACCTTAAGTTAAACCCTGCTAGCCGAACGTTATATATAACTAAAGGAAAATACATTCATATACTTGAATAATCTCATAACTAAATCATAAACGGCTTTCTATGCAGGTACTAATAATAAAGATGACATGGATATAAAACTTATATACAATTCTCATCATAGTAGCAGCTGTCTTCATCTTTCAACTAAAGTGTCAAAAAGATAAACATCGTGTAAATTATAAACAAATACAATATAAATTTAATAAAAAATAAGTGTACAAATTACTATCGGATCCCCAGACTCAGTTCGTAATTAACTATTAGTGTGTTATAAAGTCTACTTAAATAACATACCGTAAGTATTGGAGAAGTAAACGTAAGGCATCATTCAAAGCTATCTTCAGATTAGGTACATATTCCTCTGGAGCCTAAACCAAATACATAATTAATTAGAAATGAGATATAATAAATCTATTTTGACTTTCCGATATCAGAAGGTATCAAAATGAAAGTACAGTTGACATCCCCGTATAACGCGAGCTTATATACAACGAGGTTTTATACAATAAATCGTGACCATTTATTCGTTAATGCAATTTAGTACGTTCGCACTCGAATTATAGGTAATCAAACAGATTAAAATTTAAGAATTATGTAAGGGAATCTACCTGCAACTGAAATCGCTGAATGACAATTTAAAATTTACAGCAACACATTTTCTGGATTTCAAAAGAATTTTAACTTTTTTAAAACTTTTTCTGGGAGATGTTAGTAAATGAACGCAGTAACTTTAATAAACTAGTGCTGCTTTAAAATTTAAATCAAGTACTTTTTCAATTGGATTTAAATGGTACTTCACTGCGTTCACAAGTATATTGACAAAGTATGTTTTCGTTATACAGAAAAAAAAATTACGATACGAATTCCTTCTTTTCTTGTGTATAATTTCCAATGCTAATGTATAATTAGTTCATATTCTATTTTGAACTATATTTCTAAGACTAAATATTGTTTTGTGTAGCAGTAAATGCAGTATCGGAAGATGATCGTACAAAAATTCAATCTTCAAGATATATTATCGGAATAAATCAGAACTTTTTAATCTTGGGGATCTACCGAATGTTACAATATACCAAATAGCTCTTAAAACATGATTGGTTAATTTACTCAAAAATGTCCTTTCGCAAGCATTCTACTTTACAACTGTGAACAAAATGTAAAAGTTTTAGAGGTATTTAGAAGTACATAATTTTGACTGACTTTTATTGCTTGTTTTATTGACTTTTATTGCCGTTAAACAGTTAAAATCCCTATATCTATTTTATCCCACCTGACCCTAAATTATAGGCAGTATCGAGTATGTAAAGGTAAATATTTCAGATATTCTTAAGAATATAAAAAAAATTCCATTGATGCGTTTCTATCATGGAATGTTTCTATATAGGTCCAGTTTAGAAACATTTTGTTCAAAACACTAGTTTTTACGGTTCATTTATTTACCAATATGTCAAAGAAAAATTTGGGGAAAAAAGTTAAAATTCTGCTGAAATCCAGAAAATAGTGTTTGTTAAAATACTTACGAGCACTACTGGACTCCCCTTAATCTCATTTTTATTCCAAGCATTCATCTAATCCCTTTCCCCCTGGTTCATCCTTCATTTCGTTTCAAATCCCATCCCCAGCATTCTTCTTGTCATCTTCTACCTTCCATCTCTGACCCTCTTTCATCACTATCCCACCCCCACCCTTCACCTCCATTCGCATCTATATTTTCATAATAAATTTGCCAATAATCATCTACTATTTTTTTACAGTAATAAATTACATTATAGATTATATTAACGTGTTAGATATTTAAAAGGAAATATTTGAACCTAAGCGTATCAAATTGTTTGATTATAGGAGCAATAATGCGTACCAGAGTCAGAAATCGGGTCCGGGGTTTCTCCCCCAGAGAAATTTTTAAAATTTGACTCTTAAAAAGAGGATTTTAACTTGTTTTTTTTTTTATAATCTGGGATAAAATGCAATGGACTCTATAACCGCCTATCTGGTTCGAGACTTCACGGAACCAACACGTGACCTACAACTGAGCTTGCAATTGGTTACCACAGATACTACACTAGTAGATCTACTAGTGTAGTATCTGTGGTAACCAATTGCAAGCTCAGTAGGTCACGTGTTGGTTCCGTGTGACGTCAGACGGTTAGAGTCCATTACAACATCATTTCCTAAGGAAATTCTTAAGTTAAAAACTAGTCACGACCCACCAAAAACTGACTGGCGACCCACAGTTTGAGAACCTCTGGTGTAGACGACCTAAAATCGGTTGGTCAAATTTTCAAAATTCTTCTGGGGAAGAACCCCCAACTTTCTTAAAAGGCGGCCCCCCATAGGTCCAGGCTGAATCCGCCACTGGTCGCTTCATGTAAATCCACCTTTGATCTTAGTATACCTGTATACCATATGATGTATACCTGTATACTGTCAGTATACCATGAATGTTGTCTTTGAGGAGGAAAACTAAGCAGGTGGTCATAAATAATGACATTATGGGCAACTGATAAAAATAAAATTTAGGTGTCTATTTTTATGTTAGGCAAGTTTAAAAAGTAGTTAATTGAAAAAGTTAATTTTAACATCAGGTCAAGTTGAATTTAAAATGAAGCTGGATTGAAAGGGTTGACTTTTCAGTCTTTAAACTATGGAGCAAACACAAATTTTATTTCTATCCTTTGTCGTTTACCTACAATATCGTTACCACAACGTCAAAGTTTCCAATTGGCTTTTTTTTTGTCATTTTTAATGGCAGGGTTGACGTATAACATCTTGATAATAGTTACATAGTATCTGGTCAGGGATGATTTCTTTATCGTTAAATAAGAAATTATTCCTAAAAGAGTTGTGATAATGAAGAAAACCTGTAACTTTAATATTTTTTAATAAACTAATATTTTTGTTATTTATAAAATGTGAGGGATTTAACTCTGGGTTCGTCTTTATTCGCTGTTTTAAAAATCAGCATTTTTCGAAACCTCCGCGTTTATATACTGATGGGTTCTATAAAATATTATAGTCTGTGTAATTCGAATTGGCGCGGGTGGACGTCGCAGGTAGGTTTAAAATTCGTTGCCTTGGTGACTACGTAAAAATATAAACAATCACCTTTTATTTTTACATATCACTTAATTTTTGCTCGCCAACTTGAAATTGGCGAATAAATTTAGTCACTTTATTCGTTTGCTTTGCTGTATAAACAACTTGCTCTCGAATATAAATTAATCCATTCTCACCAAATACTTCTTAAGGGTTTTTAAGCTTTGTTTTATGATCTTAAAGATCTACTACAATCCTATTTAGGATCTGCTATATTCCTATTTAAGATCTGCTACAATCTTCTTTAAGATTTGCGATCTGTTGAAGATCTAATGATATTTAAGATCCGATTTAAGTTTTATAAATTTGATTAATTGGTTCAACTACCACAGAAAACATTGTTAAAAGAATTACATTTATTGGGATAAAATAGAGTTTCTCAGTATTATTTATTTTTATAAATTCAAGATCCTATTTTTGCATAATCGAATAAATCTTTCCACACCTAGTGAACATATTTTTGTAATTAAATATTTGTAAATTAACAAAATTCAAGTCTGAAGCTATAATATATCGATCGATTTATGATAAAGTTAATTTAAAAAAAGTGTCAAAATACGAGGGTAGTTTGAAAAGTTCTCGGCCTCACCCAGAACACGAGCTCTAATTCGCGCGAATTTTTTTCTCCTGTTAGAACAACTCTTCAAATGAGCCTAATTAAATTTTTGGGTTGTTCTGATCAGAATTCTGCTGTCAGGAATTTTTTGAATGAGTTAAGGTGAGCTTATTTTCAATAATGGAGAAAAGCGAGTATCGAGCTGTTATAAAATTCCTTTTAAAAGAAAGGATATCACCAAATGAAATTAATTCTACGATCGTAAATGTGTAAGGAGACTCTTTACCTTTGTTTTCACCGTGAAAAAATTAGAATTGAAGCTTTAACATGGTTGCGAGAGTGTTCTTAAAGAACCATGTGAAAAACGTTCAAAAAGAGCCGCCATACCAAAAATCGTCGAAAAGTGCCCTCTATGATTTTAGAATAATGATGAAAGAAGGTGGGGAATAGTCTAGGGATTTCAAAGGAGCGCAAAAGTTATTTTTTGCACGAGGAATTGCGCGTGAAACCAAGTTGGACAAGATGGGTGCCGCGAATCCAAATTGTGGCTCAAAAATGCATTAAAATGACGACTTCATTGCGATTTTTGACGCGATTTACACAAAATAAAAGCGTTTTTTTACGTCTATATGCAGAAATAGACATAACTTAGAACTTTTAAGTAAAATAATAATCAATGCAATGGATAGAAGTTAGTTTTTCAGCACCAAAACGTGCTATCGGCTGGAAATTTCATGGCGTAAGAATTCTGGGATTCAGGGAAATTTTGTCAATGGATTTCAAGGAGAAGGGTATGAATATAATAGCAGAATACTTATCTAAACTGTTGATGAGAATACCGGAGAAAAAAAGACCCATTTAGCAGATTAAAATGCCATTTTTCATTAGAACAGTGCTTATATTAACAAACGCGTTTTTGCGGTGGGAAAACTGGGGGATTTGGGTTAAAAATTTTAAAAGCACCTATCCTATTACCCAGATTTGGTATCTCCAAACTTCCATCTCTCCTCCAAAGTGAAAACTTTTCTCTCTGGTCACTGCTTTTCTTCAAATTAAGAAGTAACTGTGAGATGAATAGGTTTTTTCACGAAAATCTAGAACAACCCCCAAAAGAACATAAAATAAGACAGGACTGTCGTTCTAAGAAGTGAGGCAGCTTAAAAGGAGGCAATGTTGAAAAATAAACCATTTTTGAAACCATAAGTTGTCATTTTCATCGTCAGGCCGAGAACTTTTCAAACTACCCTCGTATGTTCAGAATAAAAAAAAATCCGGGAACTATATTTTTGATTATTCTTTCAAGATTTCAAAGTAAAATTTTCACGTAATTTAAATACCTTAAAAAAATATTTTTTCAACAAAAATAAATTTATTCAAAATACTTATAAAGTAGCTTAACATCATAAGAAATTATTGTAATGCTAGTAATGCGTATATGTTTTAGTGATCGTCAAATCTTACGTCTTATTTCTCATTCGAATTTTAACTGAAACATTCTGGATTTAGCGCAGTGCTTGTTGTGGGAAAAAATTAAGATTTGGCGAAACCATGGTAACGCAGAGGGGAAGGTGCGTGGAGTGGGAAAATCACGTGACTTTTCAACCACCAATTCAAATTACACAGACTATAATACATACAACGTTTAATAGTTTTATAATTTAGTGATTAATTTAAAGAATTAAAATAATTTTATCTATTTTTATTTTTGAAAATATTAGATACAGTAAATATGATTTAAAGTTTCGATTTATCAGGCTGTAAAAAGAATTACTGTTCGTAACAAAACAGCCTAATATTTCAATAGAGCATTCCTAAAACAATGGTATTTTTTAGAGACAGAAAAAAAATAAAGGCAAAGTAGTAGTTATGTTCATCAATTTTGCTTGTTTTCAGGTCAAGTGGTTTTCACGAGTATACAGAGTAGGGTGGGTCACAAGGTATATAGGAAAAAATTTTTGCGACTTAGGTCTTACCCCCATAAAATGTGCCAATTGGGTAAAAAATGAGACTTTAAATTTTAAAAAGGTATATTTTTACCAAAGTTACTCGTTTTCAACTTAAACTTAAAGTAGGATTTTAGAAAAAATGAATGAACTGATTTGATTACAGTAAATACTCCAGGTTTCATTTGCCAACCGTTCCAGAAAATTCCCTTAAAAGAGAGATAAAACGTTTTCTTAAGTAGGTGGTGTGAAGAAAGAAAAAGTTAACAAGTTTTTATCTTTTTCCGAACCCTAGGTGGTTTAAAAGTATATACCCACGTATTTACTAAGGGGTCTAAAAACTCATTAACTATCTATGGGGACCAAAAGCAATGGGGAAATGTCCAGGGAAGGAAGTTTTTTGTGATATCGTAATTTTCTAGGGTTTTTGCATGAAAATACGCTTTCGAGAATTTGTGCTATAAAAATGCTAAATAGCGCCCTATATGTTTTAGAAAATAAAATCTGATGGCCTCAGAGTTTAAGTGCATAAAATGTCTTATTAAATGATCCCATAACTAAATTACTGGGACAAATGGTTCCAGTTTTATTGGGCAAAAACTATGATTTCTTTGTAAAACTCGCTGTGTTTCTGAACTTTGACCTCATTGCGGCACGGGTTTATGTTATCAGATTGAGTTGAAACTTAGCCGATCTCATTTTTAGCCTATTAACACATTTTAAGGGGGTAAGACCGAAGAAATTTGAAAGTTGTTTTTTGTAACCACCCTAATAAATATAGAGCCATCCAGTGTTATTCCTAGGATTTTTTTGGAGGAGTAAAAATACTCCTTGACTTTTTTTAGGAGGAGTGAAATTGAATTATGAGGAGTGAAATGCGGAAATAGCTTGAACTACACATACAGAAATACGAAAACCGCAATCTAATTCCCTTCTTCAAATCTTATGATAATTAGGGTGCCGTGGCTTTTGGCAATTGGCTTTGGCCAGACGGGCGAAAATGTCTCCGCTGAGATCAGTTGGTGTTTTGAGTAGAAAAGTCTTATTTGTTTATTTCGGTGGGGCCACGCGGTCCATTTTTTAAGCTAAACCTATGTGAAAAATTCAATGAGTGAAAATACTCCTGGCTAGTTTTTCAAAGAGAGTATTTCTAATTTTCAAGGAGTGAAATACTCCTTCAGAGGAGTTAAAAATATCTCTGGAGTCATCTATCACAAAATTTTTTGATACATTTTTTTCAAAAAAGAATATATCATTGCTTTTTCAAGAATACTCAGATAAAATATCAGGGCATTCTGACAAATACTTTTTTAGACCCTTATAAAATCGAAACTTAAATTACAATTACTCTGTATATCAATCAAATCAAATTCTGCCCGAGCCTAGTGGCCCATCAGGCGGTGCCCATCTCCGTTTCATTAGCCTGGGGGTGCTAATTACTTAGCTTGTGTACAGGCCGAGTGGATAGCCCGACGTTGGACCCCCAGTTGATTCCCCAAGCGAGCTTGGTGCTCATTTTATCGACCCCGGGAGGATGAAGGGCTGAGTGAGTTGACCCATGACCAGCTACCCAAGCAGGAGCCGCAAGGCATCGAACTCGGTAATGCTCGTAGTCAGGCACGCTAACCACTACACCACCGCGGCCACACTCTGTATATACCCCGAATGAAAAGTTATAGGACTATGTTTAGTTTATCGATCTTTGGTTAGAATCTGAAAATTTTGGCTGATCTGATCATAGGCTCACGTAATTAATGGATGTCCCCCAAATAGTTCTGGGAAGTGTACTGCTTCAAACTACGTACTTCCTAATACGGATTTCGAATTACAATAGGGATGAAAACTTTTACCAACCTTTTAGCAGAATCAACAGATCCGACACTCCAGTTTCTTACTATAAAATAGTACAGACATTTTCCTGGTCCCTGTAAAGTTTCCAATAATCAAGTGTTAAAAATCATCTCGTCTAATATAAAAAGAATCAGATACATTTATGAAAATAACAATATTATGGATCATTCTCCAAAAACGTTACAAATTGTCTCTTGAATTCAATTTCTTTGAGATTATTTATTTATTATTATTTTTTTTTGCCATTAACACATTTTCCGGTCTGTAAGATTCAGAGCGGCTATATTGGCGCAACCGTTATTTCAAAACAAACTATTTTGATAGTGGAAATAATTTAGCAAATAACCCAAAAAAATTGGACGTCTAAACAAAAATAAAACGAATAGATGCCTTCTATACAGGGTTGATCAAAAACCAAAGGTAAAATGCTAAGAGCGCTAGGGTACACCTAGACGACTAGGAATCCTATAGGAATGGGGGTTATAAGGGTGCATGGGGCTGCGTAATCTTTAGCTGAAATTCACATAAAATTAATAAAAGAGCTCAATTAAGTCACGACGTTTCTATCTTTGACTCTTAGATCGATGATCAAACGCTCGAGGGCTGTACCTAGCCTTGACCATGCCCAACTAGATTCATAAGGCCAGAGAAGCTCAAAATTGTAAGTGCGATAGAAGTCCTCACGTCACTTTTGATAGATCTTTAACAACTTAACTCTGAATTAAACTAAATTCGTTACCTATCTCTTTTTGCTTTTAGTTTCTCCAGGTGAAAAAGATCTCAATATAGGATGAATTATATTTATCCTATATTGAGATCTTTTTCACCTTTTTTTGAGATTTATTTCATGTTTTATATAAAACAAAGTGCTTCCTATTGCAATTTATAGCAAAGAGTAGGATTTTATGAAACGGAAATTACTTCCTTCTAATGTTAAATTATAATTTAACTTTAAATAACTATATATACACTCATGATCATAAAAAATGCAACACCATGAAGGACTTGTTCGATTTTGATGAAATTTGCACAACTGGTCACCATTGTAGATGCAAATAAATAATTAAATTTTCAGAACAAAGGAACAAAATTAAATATCGAAAATCAGTGTTTTATGTAGTCCATACCCGCAGCAGTGAGAGCCTCTATACGACACGTCATTGAATCAAACAGATTGCTGTTTTGCCTGAGGATAAGATTTCCATCAAAGATTCTTTGCAAACCCAAAGTTTACCAAATCTGGCAACAGAACAAGCATTTTGAGCATGATGACTAATGAGCGAATTTCAGTCAAGTTCCATAGGTGAAATATTGGGTGAAGAAATTTGCTCAAAGAGAAACTGTTTTTGATGGATATAACGGACGTTTGGAACATTCCAAAAAACATGTGTCCGGGGTTTGTCCTGATTAAATACAGCTTCAGGAATGCTTCAAAGTTAGGGTATAATTTTGGCTTAAAAATTTTTTTAATGCATTTGTGGCTGTTATGATCACCCTCATTTCTTATCTTATAAGGTTACCCATGATACTCAATAGTGATCCAGCTCATAACGCTGGGCGTTCGTGCGGTATGACGCAAGATAAAACACTCCTAAAGATGGCGTTTTACAGGCGTCCAAAGCCTATGTGGGTGTCATGTTGATGAAAACTAAAATTGGATTCGTTTAAAAGGGCCATTTGTTGCTATTAATCACGCGAAAAAAATTTTTGTGGACCCTATGGTAGCTTTATGCACCGATGGAATTCCATCAATGGAGCTCTTTAAAAAAGAACGATAATTCGCGGAATTTGGTGGAGCAACCACCGATTAACTGTTGGAGCATACAATGATAGACCTGTAGCAGTGTTTTGACAGTTTGAAAGATGTCGAAAAGTCGCTGAGTGATCCGGCACTGTCATGTGAATGAAGTCTCTTTGATCACGTGCTGACATGACTATGAGGCGTTCAGTCCCCGATTTTCAACTCGCCTGACCATCTCGGGACCTCTGCTTTCACACCCATATCACTATTGTCCTATTGGCTTTCATCTGAGCATTGGTAACACAGTGTGAAAAATACACTTCAGGTAGGCCTATCATTGATCCTCTTTCAAACACTGTTAAATGCTCATATGGATCATTTAAGATATAAGGGGTATAATGACTTCTAATGACAAGATAATCAGTGGCAGACAACCTTCTTACAACTTCTTAACCACCCGTTACAGCCCCCTACATATACAATTAAATTAGTGAGTGAAAAGGCGCTGCTCATCTCACGCATGCGCTATAACTCTGAATTTGTAATCATTTGAATAACAAACCATAACGAATATACCATGAAAATTTCAAGTTGATCGGATAATTCCTTCTTGGTGTTGCATTTTTTATGAGTATGAGTTAGAAGGCAGAAACGCTGACCAACCTTGCACCACCATCACGTTTGCAGACGCAAATGCAGTTGCAAAACACAGACTTCTGCCCCACTCCTTCAAGAAACCCTTCATCACTGACTTTGATTGCCCCAGAATCCTAACGTCAACAATTACAAGATTGAGAACAAACCACTATAAAGGGATGAAAATTCTCCCCGACAAGACGAGAACATGCTCCGTGCAAGAACTGCACCGATGCCCACCTTACCCCGGATCACATTCTGGAGTGCCCGGCCCTTGTCCCACATATCTTGTATCTGGGTTTGGTGCCGCTGGCTTCAGAACTTCGAGAGGTCCTCTACAGCATGGATGCATTGGAGCTAGCGGATGCAGTTCTGAAGACGCACGAGGCCATTTAATTTATATTTGTCCATGGACACGATAAAAAAAAAATAACTATATATTCAGTAAGTTTCCCCTTAACTTTTCTTTTTATGCACATTTTAGGGGTAGGGCATTTTGGAAAGACTTTTATTACAAGAAAAATGTCTTTTTTAAACTTTCCGAACACTTTCGCGGGTGATACGGGGACGCTAACACTAACACCTCAACCACTTTTAGTAAAAATCATTGCTGCCTATTTTCATTAAATTTGGATCTTTGGGGAAGGGTTAAGACCTTTTAAAGAGGAATTGCTTAAAAAATAAGAAAAAAAAAAGCGTAAAATAACCTCTATAATTTTAAACGGTTTTTTCTTTTAGGGGGGGTAATTACCCCTTAAACCTATCCCTTTGCTACAAATTTTCATATTTTAGAAACTTTAATCTTTCTTGTCCTTTCTGGTGTAATTTAAAGACTAAAGTAATGGTTTTTGGCCCTGAAAATCGAATTCAAAGTCATTTATTTTGCTCTTTATGCACATTTTGGGGGTACCCTGTATCTTAAAAAGTTGACGTAACACACAAAAATTACATTTACTTTTGAATTCAGGAGCTAAGTTATTCAAAAACAACTCACAGTTCTAAGTCAACGAAATTGCTGTTCCCCTGTGGTTGCAAAATGAAACGTATATTAAAATATTTAATTTGATGAAATTGGTATACCTTTGAAATTTCTGTACCCTTCTTTAAAAATTTACAAAATAAATGCCTATTTTAAACTAAACTTTAATCACTTAAATTGTTAGTAACATTCGAAAGGGCGACAGGGCCGTATCTAAAGGGGTTTTAGAAGTTCAACCCCCCCACACAAAAAAATTTTCTTGACTTGACTTGAAAGTTTTGTGACTTACAGCAGTGATTCTCTTTGGGAATCTTAACTTAATGGTCTCAAAATGAGTTAAAATACTAATATTAGGGGCAAATTATCGAAATAATTCTAGAGTAGGACTCCTAACCTTCCCTTGAAATTTTCCCGTTTATTATGCTTACCGTTTTTCATTGAAAATTCTGGCACTTACAATGATCTTTAGGCGTAATCTAAAGGGTGCTAAACTCGAGCTTTGAGGAGGAAATTTTCAGAAGATTTCTGGGGGAGGACCTCTAAACCCTTAATTTTACTTGGGATTCACATTGAAAACACCAATTTTAAATTTAGCCATTTAACACTTACGTATTAACCGAAAATACCGAAGAAGTATAATAAATGTTGAATCAACCCCAACGGATCCGGTCTGGTTACGGTCCTACTTGCCGTATGTGGCCCGCCGACCGTATGTTGATCAGGCCTGTTATACAGTAAACCTAATTTGTGACCGCGGCTAACATTTATTGTTTGTTACTAAACTAGAATTTTTTTTAGGCGAAATAAGTTGCATTTCCCTGTTATACACTAAATCGCCACTCTATTAGTACCACCCTCTCATCAACGTCAAAAACAAAATTTTTGAAAATGTATATCTTATTCATACTATCATGTGCATGAAACAAAAGTTTCAAAAGGGGACATCCATAAATTACGTGAGGTGTTTTTTCCAAAAAAAAAGAAAGAAAGGTCAGTTTCAATTTAAATAACGAATGGGTTTAATTAGGTTGTTTGGAAATGCGTATAGAAGAAAAGGCCATAGAAAGAAATTTGTGTAGGAATGGTTGGACTGTTATATGCATAGTTTTTAAACGCTTAGCCACAAATAATGTCAATGAAATCAACGACGAAAAAGTAAGTGGCTATATGAGTAACCATTCCAGAAGAGATGATTGGTATTAAGATCAGAGGTTAAGATGGAATAAATTCTTGTATATATTTACATATTCTATTTTCTATACAAAGTTTTTATGTTCAACTTTAACTTAGTATTTTTTATTTAAATATTTTTAATATAAACAACTCATCAGCTTACCTTATGTGTGGAGTTTGCTTACATGCAAATAGCCAGACCATCGTAAACCCCCTCCCCCCAAGTGAGATTTACCAACAACTTTTTAAAATTGATTTTCTATCCTATTCATTTGCATTTAGTGCTTCATAGCACCTAAAACCTTTACATTATTAATAACGTGGGGGGAAAGGACATTATGTTATCATCTTGTCGAAATTTGTTAAATGACAGCAATAAATAGAAGTTAACTCTCTAATAATTTCTAACTGAAAAAGTTGACGTGAGATTTTAATCGACCTCCCCTCCCCCCTTGGTGAAATTTTTCCAAACCCCTCCCCCCCTTTTTGACCTCACGTAATTTATGGATGTCCCCAAACAGGAGAGCATTCCCCAAACTTACACCCATAGACATTGCTTACACCATTCCATCGCTCGCTCTGACAAGCACAGCACAGTGCATCCAGAAAAGTATTTTTGCTTATCCCCCCATCCAAGGTTTTAATACACTCATCTAAATATGCTCGTAAAATGTCCAGATACGGTAAATTTATAATAGTATCCGATCTATTTATCTTATCCTACGTTCCACGTCCGTTCTTCGCTAAAAATATTCTCAAGCTCATAAAAAATTTACTTATCCAGATCATATTACCCTCTAGCTCATTTTCTGAAAACTCTCGAGTGGTTATAATAAAGTGGTTGGTCAATGTATATAAAAAAGAGTAAAATATACTCGGATTTAATTGATTGTATTTTAGCTAAAAAGTATTTTAAAAAGAGCTCAATTTTATCAAGTCTCAAAAAAGTCTTATAAGTCGAATGTAACTTTTTTGAGAATGAATCCATATATTTATAATGAAGAAAATGTACTAATTTACCTGAATTAGAACGAAAAACGAGCTCGAAAGAGCGGTCCATGATACCACTTCGACAAGTGTTCCAAAACTTCAAAACCATTACGTTCACCAGTGTTCTTCCTGCAAAACATTATGAAATAAAGTATCACCAAAAATAATTATTAAGTTCGAGGGTCATTCCACGTCAAATCAACACACTTTTTGGCATGACCATCTCGGATTTTCTTGAAATTTGGTACATATGTTCTACTTATAGAAACCTGTTATTAGGGCCCCTGCACAAACTTGGTGTAGCCCATATTTACTTTATGTGCATTGTTACAATACAATGGACTGAATTACCATCAGGTTGTAAAAATGAAGCCTAGGATACACCAGTTTTGTGCAGGGGCCCTTATTGCCAACAGCAATTAAATACAACTCAATTCGCATCCAATTCTTGAAAAAAAATTAGCTTTAAAATTTTTTAAGGGGATATAAGAAAAATCGAACTTTGGTTTAAATAGGTTTTGACACTGATACCATTCTTGTCCCATCCTATAATTTTACCAGATTATTTAGAATAATATTACCTATTCCTGGAATTTTTTTCAAAATTTTAAAAGTGGTACATTTGATAGAAATCGAACTTTTAATTCTATTTTGTTCTGTAAAATATATTGTTGTTCAAAATTTTGCAGAACATTTTACACCATTAAAGAGAACATTTAAAATACTTTAAAATGACACCACCCTCATCTGTCTAACCTAATTAGAAGATCCTCTAGAGCAATTTAAAGAACTTATGTTGGTTCATTTTTGGCCCATTTTTGACCACTTTGCGCACCTGTAATTCCAGAACCAATTAATATTTTTTGATGAAAGTTGGTACTTTTCAGAGTTTCTATAAGTAGAACATATGTACCAAATTTCAAGAAAATCCGAGATGGTCATGCCAAAAAGTGTGTTGATTTGACGTGGAATGACTCTCGAGATTCCCCAATATCAATGTACACTTGCTAATGAGTATAAACCAGTATCAACATACACTTCAAGATTATTCACTCAGAAGAGCGACTGTTAAATATTAATAATTGACTTAGATTAAACTAAGACGAATTTTAATGGTTTGCATAATTTTTCCCCTCCAAATATTCTTAAGTGTATTTTAAATAAAATGGCGCTGCAACAAATTTATTTTACATTCTAGTAAAGGAGGACCTGAAGAAGCTCTGTTGAGGAATATAAGAGATCTAGAAAACAAGAAAAGAAGACCCATCGGCTTAAAAAAAAGACTTTTTCACGACGATCTTTTTAAGAATGTTGAACATATGAGGGGATCCAATGAAAGCCGTGCTATCTACCGTGAAATTAATCTTGGCCGCCGAGACTTTAAACCTAGAACTACTGCCTGTAGAGACAAAAACACCATTCTAAATGATAGAACAGATGTACTATATAGGTGGAATGAGCACTTTAGTAATTTGTTAAATGACCACACGCGGGATGGATCCTCAACCAACCCAATGGACTCTAACCGCCTATCTGGTTCGAGACTTCACGGAACCAACACGTGACCTACAACTGAGCTTGCAATTGGTTACCGCAGATACTACACTAGTAGATATACTTGTGTAGTGTCTGTGGTAACCAATCGCAAGCCCAGTAGGTCACGTGTTGGTTCCGTGTGACGTCAGACGGTTAGAGTCCATTACCTCTGCTAACACCGATAACATCCCACCACCATCTTTGGCAGAAGTTAATGAAGGAATTAAAAAGCTCAAAAATAACAAAGCCCCAGGCCCAGACTCGATTACTTCGGAACTTATTAAAAGCGCTGCAAGTCAAAACATTGAGGAAATACATCACCTCATCGAAGCAGTTTGGACCCAAGAAGTTTTACCTGAGGATTGGAAACTGAGCATCATCTGCCCTATACACAAAAAAGGAGACGTTTTGGAATGTACCAACTACAGGGGAATCAGTCTCCTATGTGTCTTTTACAAATTATTTTCCAATATACTTTTTAGTAGACTAGTAACTTATACGGAAAACATTGTAGGTGATTACCAATGTGGTTTCCGTAAAGGAATATCTACAACAGAACAAATCTTTAAAATTAGGCAAATTTTGGAAAAAACTAGTGCATATGGCCTAACAACACATCACCTCTTTGTTAATTTTAAGACTGCATATGACTCAGTAAACAGATAATATTTAATTGAAGCTGTAAGAGAATTTTCAATACCTGAAAAACTTATAAATTTGGTTACCATTACTCTTACTGAGACAAAACTTCGGGTTAAAATTCAGAATAATCTCTCAGAACCTATTGCTGTTTCAAATGGACTCAGACAGGGTGATGCACTGTCCTGCTTGCTTTTTAATCTTGCCCTCCAAAAAATCATAAAAGACTCCAACATTAATACTCGTGGAACTATCTTTAACAAGTCTGTTCAGATTTTTGCGTTTGCTGACAATATTGACATAGTCGCACGCACTCCCGAGTCACTTAGAGAGGCTTTTACATCTCTAGAGGCTGCAGCCAGCAAAATGCATCTAGCAATCAACCAAAATAAAACTAAGGACATGCCATGTGGTATTAACAGCGGCCCCTATTTTGAAATTACTCTATTTGGGATTACAAATTTGAAACTGTTTGCAGGTTTAAATATTTGGGATCAGAAGTTAACACTCTCAATGATCTAATGCCTGAGATCTGTAGTAGAGTCACGGATGCTAACCGATGTTTTTTCGGTCTCAAAAAATACTTGAAGTCTAACTTCACTAGCAGAAAAACGAAGATTCTAATTTGCAAAAGCTTAATCAGACCCATTCTTACATACTCTGCTGAGACCTGGACAATGACAGAAAAAGCTAAAGGTATAATTTCTATTTTTGAAAGGAAAGTTTTAAGAAGCATTTTTGGCGGCATAAAATGTAACAACATCTGGAGAAGAAGAACAAACTCTGAACTCTATAGATCTTTTAAGAACCAGATATTGTAAAATATATTAGTATTCAGAGAATTAAATGGGCAGGGAACCTATGCAGAATGGATGAAAATCGTATAACAAAAAATATTTTCTCGGCCAGACCATTTGGCACCCGAAAAAGAGGAAGATCTAAGCTTAGGTGGCTTGACTGTTTGGAAACAGACATAGGAATTTTGAAAATTAACAACTGGATGTCCAAGGCCAGGGATTGAAGAGCTTGGAATTCGATTCTGAGGAAGGCAAGGGCCCATCCTGGGCTGTCTGGCCATTGAAGAAGAAGAAGAAAGGAGGACCACCCTTCAGAAAAAAAATCTTTACCCAGCTTTCAGAAATAGTTGACTTGACTTGACACTCTTCACACCGATGTGGTGTATGAGGCCGCAAGCTCAGCCCTCCACTCCTGCCGGTTAGGTGCCGCAGCCCTGGCAGCCCCCCAGCTGGGCCAACCCAGGGAGTTTCTTTCTGTTATGGCCATCCTGCGCCAGGTCAGCCTGGGTCTTCCTCTTTTTCACCTTCCTTCAGGTGCCCAGGTCAAAGCGACTCTCGTGGGGTCTGTTGAAGACATTCTTAAGAGGTGACCAATCCAGGTCCATCTGCGTTTCTTTATTGTTGATGTTATTGGTTCAAAGGTAGTTCTCTTGTACAGTTCTGCATTTGTAATTTTATCTGGCCAGTAGATTTTTAGAATTTTTCTTAGACATTTGGTTTGAAAACTGTCTAACTTGTTTTCATTCAGAAATAGTTACACAACCGTAAATATGCGATCAAGGCAATTTTAGCCATTTAAACTTGCGGCTGCAAAAAAAAAACATAGCCAGATCTTGTGGTTCAAACAATGAATGTAAATGCAACATCCCTTGTTCATGATATTGAGAGGAATAACAAAAAATGAAATAATAGAATAACAATAGATGGAAGTTTATCGCTTTATTTTTAAGCACCGTTTGTCGAAAACAATTAATTATTTGGGTCTAATTATATTTTTTATACAATTTCATACACATTTCCTAGTCTTTGCACAAAAATATTTTTGCGATGGATATTTCAGAAATTTATGGTACTGAATAAGTAAGTTTCGGAAGAGCAAGTGAACTCCGTCGGATGAAGTGCTCCCTATGTTTTTTTTTTTTTTTTTTTAGAAAAATTGAAAAAGATCAAGAGGCCATGGAATGGAGAATGACCTTCAGTTCCTAAAGAGGATGAAGAGAAGCAATAGCATGATCCTTAGAGAGGATGAAGAAGAGAAAAGAAGCCTCCGAATAAAACGCTCCGCAGAAAAGATGCAGAGGAGCAAGAGACGTCCCCAGATTCAGCCTTTTCTACAATCCTTGTAAAGAACGATGCAGAAAAGCAACGGAAGCCTCTATATGAAACTTTCTCAGGCATCATTAATTTTCATTTTTAAACGGTAAGGTTTACAATGGGAAAAACCATCGTTTTATGAAGGAGTCCAAAATTTAAAACAAATGAAATTTTCATTTTTTTTTTCAAATTACTCCTTTTTTTTAAGGGTGCCGTGGAAGAATTTTAATCAGTACGCCCGCCCCGAGTCGAAAAAGTTTGGGAACTACAATTTTAATCTGTAAATATAGTTTAGTTTAAACTGTTCATCATAAAATTTAATTAGTTGGTTAGAAATTGCTTTTCATTTTAATTTAAACAAAGTTAGTCTGCATTTTAAAATCAGATCATTTTTAAAAGTTTTGTACAAAAAAAAAACCGGTGGGGGAATTTAGTATCAGAAGGAGGTTAATGATTTGCTTTTTTTCCTGACAAGGAACCAAGGGGTTAAGAAATCACATTACCATGCTTACGTAATATTCGAACGACCCCCTATAGTCTGTTTTTACCTCTAGTTTTAGAGAATCGTTGTGAGAAATGAACTTAATCTGAAGAAAAAAAAAGAGGATACTAACAGGGGATGTTCAAAAAACATCGTACATTTTTTTCTTTTGAATAAATATAAACCTAAAAGTATTCAAAATACAATTATTTTAATTTTCAAAATGAAAAAAATAATTCAAAAACCTACTTGCGATAACTTTGTGTCTAGTCTTCCTTTTCTTTGCATTTCTCTTAAAACTCACTATGGGATAAAACAGTTTTTAGCTTGATAATATTATAACATAACATTACATTATTAGTAGTAATTAATATCCTAAAAACTAGTTCTTCTATCTAGTACAAATTAAATATTTTTTACATTGGACTTAAAACATATCAATGACACTATTGTTCCAATAAAATTACATTCTTAAAATTAATTAAAAAAATTTACATTTCTTGAAGAAAAGAAACTCTCAAACACACAAAGCATCAAAAAATTTTAAAATACTTGAAGTAGTCAATCATCTATTTAAGAATATCTAAATAGCCTTACTAAGCATTGAAAAAAAAAAACGATTTTTTTTCATTTGTTATTCTTTGGGTTGTACTGGCAGAACTTTTAGACAATTGCATAGCAATATAGGGTGGGTTGCCCAGTGAATGAACACTCCCAGTGAATGAACACATGGTCGTATAATCTCAATTATTAAGCTATTTAAACTCTGTAAAGACTATTACTAAAATTCAGTAGTTGCAATGAGACCTCCTAGAGGCCCGGCAATCATTGATTTAACCGTATATTCCGATTTCAGTCTGTGTAAATTTTTTTACTGATACTCGAGCTTCAGGCCCATGAAAAAGTCTCCGGTAAGTTGAGATTTGACTTGATTCATTCATATTTTTCTAACTTATAATTGCGCTTATTATGATTTTTGTTGTTTTTTATCAAATGTTAAAGATTTAATCTTTGATATGGCATAATTTAGAAAGCTGTACCTTTGAAATTGCGATAGATAAGGGGGTGTTCACTTACTGGAAGTGCAAACTGAGATTTCCCAGTGCATGAACAGGTGTTCATTTACTGGGGAAAATGCATATTTCGTAAAACCTCATGATTATAGTTTTATTCGATTCATAATGATGTAAGCTAAACTATGTAAAAATGCGCGATGATCAAAATTGTGTCCTTCCAGTAAATGAACGGGGTATGTTGATTAGAAAGTACAAGTGTTCACATACTGGAAAGAGTAATTAAACTAAGATTTACCAGTAAATGAACAACCTTCATACTCTGGGAAACTGCTTATATCGTGAACCAAAAGACCTATAGGCTTGTTTGACGGCTTAAACCAGGACTAGGTTATAATAAAGATCAGTATTGTCTTTCAATAGAATACGTTTTTGATTTAAAAGTCTATTAGGTTTATACAGGGTGTATCATTATGAATGGGAAAACTTCTAGGGGAGGTAGACATCATAAGGGTTCAGAATTGCATAAGAACCCATGGTCCCAAACGACAGGCATGGACGTATATAAGGGGGGGGGGTTAGAGGGTCCAGACCCCCCCCCCAATAGCCTAAACCTTATGTCAGCCAAACAAAAAGGTTACTGTCCCAAAAAACAAAAAAAAAATGAGTGAAAATACAACTTTTTGGATCAAATTTTCTGGGAGAGGACCCAGACACCCCTCTTTTACTTGAGGGCATGTATAAACCACAAAAAATTGTGATTAAGTTCACAAAAATTCACATTTGCCCTACATTTTACTCGGAAAGGGAAAACTATTAGAAACATTTTGGGTTCCAGAATCCCTTCAAAACAGTTTAGTAACGGCTCCTTTGGTCCTGAGGTCTCATAGGTTTTGCCCCCCCCCAATCAAAAAAGTTGAACATACGCCTATGATACTCCATTTTGTCCCCCCTCGTGATAAAGGTTAACCTAAGCTTTTATAACCCCTTGCTACGCTCAGAGGGAATTTCAAGGTACACAACCCCTCTTTCGAAACCTCAAACTTTAAATTTTTCCCCATAGAAAACGACCAACCAAAGTTACTCCTTAATGAAAAAGTGGGTAAATAGGGTTCGGGGGTCCTCCTCCAAAAATGTTTAAATTTTAGTATGCTAAAAAGTCTTTTACGAGTATATAGCTACTTTTTAGGGTTTTCAGGGAGCTTCGCGGGCCGCATGTGGCCCGCCAGTTGGAAAACCCTGTTTTAGATACACTTTCATTGCCCATTGTGACCCCTGGAAGAAGTTTCTTGACCCCCCCCCCTTGTAAAAGCTATAGCTACGTCCGTGCTAGAAGGTATTGATTATTAATTGTGTTAAGATGGCATATGCAATTAGTATAACGTCACAATCGATGTCTGGCAAGATTTGCACCCACCTTATTCTAAGTACCTTTTTTTTGTGTGCGTGCGTGCGTGCGTGTGTGTGTGTGTATTGAAGAAATTTTAGGGTTCTTTGTAAAACATTTTCTATTTTATGTAACGCAGGCTGATCAGTTGAAAAAAAAATCATGGTATTTTTCAGTGTTCATTTACTGGAAGACACTGTTCATACTTAGGGCAAACTTTGTTCATTCACTGGGTCTATCGCACTTTTTTCACTCAAATCAGGATTCCTTCAAAACTATTGATTTCTGAGATCTGGAAATACTTCGATCATATTGCCAAGAAAAAGCCAGTATGGAAACATACCTTATTTTTAGAAATTGACCGAGAAAAAGCCATGAAAAAAATTTTTGAAGTGGGAAAATCGCAAACCCAAATGCTAAGTGTTCATTCACTGGGCGGTTCACCCTATCCCCACAAAGGAATAATTAATTGAAACTCTTAAAAAAACCATGACACCAAAGCAACAAACTCCAAAAAAGTGCAAATGTCTATGTATTGAAACCATAATCGCAGAAAATATGGCATTACTTTTTTCGATTTCTACAGAATCACTTATATTCAATTAATAAAAAAACCGTAATTTTGAGATAAAAACGTTGTTTGTTGTATTTATGATCCTAGTAACACCATCTTGTAAATAAAAAATACTTACGAGATTTACAATCAATTACTTATAAAAAAAATGCAGTTAAACTATAAAAATATAAAATCTGAGAAGTGTCCATAACTTGGGTACTGTCCTACTTGTACGCACTATACTTTTAGGGACCTAAAAAGTACTTTTCTCATTTTTAGTCTATTCATTTTCAATTTTAAGAAAAAAAAAAAAAAAAAAAAAAAAAAAAAAAAAAAAAAACCCGGGGCATTAGGGTTTTCCTAGTGAAAAAAATTGGTAAAAGTGTTAGCGTTGTTCTACTATTCAGCAACGAAACGCTTCCAAGTTTAGGGGATGATTAATATTTAATAAAGTTTTCATAGTTTGCTCACATTCGTTAGTATAGCAAAAGGAAAAAAAAAGAAGATATACATATTCTTGACCTTGGACCTTCGGTTTTACGAGGCACTAATAACAGTAAGAATAGGGGAGAGTTGGGCACCTTGGGACACCTCACTTTTCAGAAGCAATTTTATAGTTATGATCTTGTGCTAATAGGTTCTAGTAAATTAAGTAAAATACATTCTTCGACTTGTTTAGGAATCTTTGGTGCGTCTGGATAATTATTAACGTGAGTTTTTTGTTTTGTGTGGGGCAATGTTACAATAGCTTGAAATTTGAAAATTATTCAAGTGGGGCACCTAGGGAGATGTCCAAAGAACCCCCGAACCTCTCTCTCATGAGTAAAAAAAAAGAATGTTTTGAAAAAAATAATTTAAGAATTAAGAGGATTTAATTTAGAAATTGGTGCAAAAGCGTATATGGAAGGAAACAAAAAAATCAGTGATTTATGCCATGACAAAATAAGGAAATCTGTTAAAATTGTGAATGTAAACATCTTTGATGTCCAATTTTAGATTATTATAAACATAGCCTTTTCATTCAGGAATGTTATTTTTGTATTTTCAAAACACCAATTATAATTTTTATTTTATTTCACCTCCTTGGCCTCGGTCCACAGGTGTCCACTGGGTAACGCAATGTAAATACTACTGCTTCGTCATTATCTGGGTTAATGAATTTGTTACAGCTGTAACTGTTCAAAATTACCGGCCATTAGAAAAAAAAATTATGTTATTATTGTAAATGAAAGTGTCGCAAGGTCGACCACTTGTGGGCACTATGGGACACTTAATGAGGCTTTCTAACTTTTTTATGATCCATTCCCTAAAGAGATAATTGGTCGGAAAATTTTTTATTCGATGCTCAAAGAAGTATATTTAATATATTAGAGCTGTATTTGAATAAATATAATATTGCATAAAAAATTAGAAAAATAATTTAGTAAAAGTGTCCAAATGGGTGCCCCACTCTCTCCTACTCAAATTTATATTTGAATATAAAAAGTGTTGATAATAGACGACATTAGTGTGACGTCACTTGCTTGTTTGGAAACGTTGATTCTATCCGTGATTGGTTCCGTGATTGGAAGTAAATCCGTACGGAACCAATCACGGATGGAATCAACGTTTCCAAACAAGCAAGTGACGTAATGACTAATGTCGTCTATTATTTTTCTTACCATCTACCAAACGAGCTTCTAAAGATCCTGAAGCACAGTAATACCAGCCAACTCTCTTTTTTTACAAACGCTAACCTAGAAACAACATAAATAATTTTAAAGCATTTGATTTATTTTTAAAATAATGAGGAACTTTATTTTAAAATCCCTAAAATTACACAAATTATTTTAAAGATAAATTTTCAATTTCTGTTTAAAAAGAATTTGGTACAAATTTTTTCTAAAATTTAAAACTCGTTCACTATATTTTTTATTTACATAATTGTATTCCCTATAAAACTTTTTTAAATTGGGAGCCAAAATGAGTATATTTAGTAAAAAAAATCCAAAATGGATAAAAATTATGAATTTTGGGTGCAATATGAATTAACTCTGTTTTATAACTGTCATCCTATTTCTAATTATTTAATTGAATAAACAAAAATTACTCTTTTGAATAAAATACGAACTTAACGTAGGAAATATTTAAGTTACAAGACTGCATCTCTTAAAACAAGAATTTAAAATTATAGAAAATTATATCAGGAGGGTCCCAAATTATTCCTAAGCCCCTTCCCATACAATAAGTTCAATTTAGCTTCTTAATATAACTTATAGATAGGATTCTCATCTTACTAAACTCACTCTAAAAAGAATTATGACTACTCAAGATACAAGTACCATTTTTTGAAATTTGACCCTTAAAAAACCAGGGTTTTAATTCGTTTTGGTACACACATCCCACGAATTTTCAGTGTGCGCAAAATAAAAAGATTAATATTTAGGAAAGAAATCCAAAAATGGATAAAAATTATTAATTTTGGGTGCAATACGAATTAACCCTGTTTTATAACTGCCATCCTATTTATAATTATTTAATTGAATAAACAAAAATACTCTTTTGAATAAAATAGGAACTTTATGTAGGAAATATTTAAGTTACAAGACTACATCTCTTAAAACGGGAAGTAATTTAAAATTACAAATTATGTACTTTTATTTTAATATTAATATTTTTACTCTTTTATGAGGCATGCTTTAAGACAGCGTTTCCCAACCTTTTTACTCCCACGGAACCCTTTCGACAATGCCCAAGTTCCGCGGAACCCTAGCGTCCATGTAACAATATTTTTCTTACTATTTTTTAAATTATTACATAAAACGGAAAATAAGTAACGAAGAAATCGTTTATTTACTATATTTATTTATTAGAATCATTAGAATACAGCTGTAAGGTTTTGAAAATACAATTTTAAGTATTTAAACAATTTTAGCAAGTTTAAAAAAAATAAAACAATTATTAAATATTAATTAATGTGATAATTTGAGTTTGTTTTTGGCACATATATTTTCAATTCTGGGTCTTATTTTCGAAAGGCATACCCGAATCTCGTCTTCAATAGAAAGAAGACTATTTCTTTCTTTACTTTTTATGTTTTTTAAACAAGAAAAGGTTGGTTCACACATATATGATGTGGAAAACTGCAATAGTATATTAATTGTTTTTCTTTGAATATTTGAATAATCCTTTTTAACTGCCATTGGACATTTTAACCATTGGAAGGCCTTACCCCTGCCCCCCACACTGTATCTTAAAACAGGGGTCTCCAAACTTTTCAGCCCGAGGGCCGCATTAACTATCAAACAGCAGGGGGCCAACTACATACTCGAGGTATTTTCAAGAAAAATTTCTTTCGGGAGGGGCCCAAATATCCTCTAAGGAAATTCATGATAAGGACTATCATGCCCGAAGCTAGATTTTTGCATCGGGGAAGAAGCCTAAAATTATCTCTAAGGCCATCTTTTGCATACTTAATAAGTTTAATGTACCTTTTGAATATATTTTTATGTAGGATTCTCATTTTGCTGAACTTAATATGAAAATAAATTTAACTAACCGAGTTTAAAGTACAAAAAGGGGGGTCTGGGGGTCCTCCCCCAGAAAATGTTTTGAAATTTGACCCTAAAAACAGGGTTTTTACTCATTCTGGTACCCTTAATCCGAATTTTGGGGGGATCTTGTACCTTTTATTTTTTTAACACCTTTTTCGAATTTCTCGCGGAACCCTTGAGGAGGCCTCGAGGAACCCCGGTTGAGAAACGCTGCTTTAAGATATGAGTCACGTCTCTCTAGGCCTAGAGATGTTTAACATCTTCATGCAGACATAAATTATTTTTACACCCGTTCTAGGAAGATCTATTCAATTATTTTTTCATCTATGTGCAAAGTAGACACGTATTCAAAATTTAAGGATAATCAGATTTTTTGGGAATACTCACACAAATCTTAGTTCCTGTAATGTAATTTTCAAAGTCCCCAGACATTACTCGACACAAACACATACGAGAGCTTCAAAATATATCGTCACCACCCACAAATAAAGGTTCCAAAGGCTCCGCTAAAATGAAGATTGAAGAGGTGTCACTTAAATATTGTCAAATATTATACTTAAATATATTCGCGCACTTATAATCAAGCATTGAGTTCAGGAATCATTACATCATTTACAAAATAATAGGGAATACTTTGCTGTATGACTTGCATGAACGTTTGTTTCTGCTACCGTTCCGAATATGTTATGGAACTCCAATGTCATTTAGGGCCTCTGTGTGTGTACCGTTCTTAACCTATTGTTAGGGTAATTTGATCCCGAGTCATATTTTCACTCTTAAGTGATAATTAGGGCAAGGATTTATATGCAATTAAAAATCCAAAATATGTACAGATAATATATGTTTATTTTAGCAAAATATGTATTAAAAAATGCCAATATGTAATAAAAAAAGAAAATATTAAGTAATTTTTTTAAAGGGGCTCTTCAAATATTACGCAAGCACATATTATGTAGGGAAGGGTGGTTTTCGCTATTTGCCGACAGAGAGAGGAGTGAAGGATACTTGGGTAAGACATTAAAACACTGTATTTTGAAAAAATTATAGTAACGTTCAAAAAGCATTAATGAAGTGTAAAATTTTCTTAAAGTTAACTGTTAAGAATAATACTTTTTCTCAATCAAACCCTAGGTAGCATAAATAAATCCCAAATTTTTGAAATCTCATTATCACTCTTAATAATTCATTCAAAGAAGTAAGAATGTGGAACAAAAAAATCAGTCTCCATATGAGAGATTATAACAACTGCTTTTTTGCTTTAACAGCTCATTAAAATTCACTCTTAACCTGTTGACTGCGAAAAATGGTCTTTCGGAAGAAAACGCGAATCTCGCTAGATCCCAACTTCACAACATTAAGTTAAATTCAGCATTGGGTGCACTAATTTTAACTACACTTTGAATGCGTATTTCATTTTATGGGTTGCTTTAATTTGAAAATCGGTCAAGCGTGTGATTATTTTTGAAAAACTTGAAAATGGATAAATATGTAATAAAATATGTAGTTATAGGTTAAATATGTAAAATAAACATGGTCTTAATCGACTCCAAATCTTTTAAAACGTATAGAATTCAAAAGCACACTTTAATATCAGATCCCTGAACAAATATGTAATTACATATAAATCCTTGCCCTAGTGATAATTGGTTGAAATTATGGTATCTTGTGGTGGAATTTATTTTATAAAGAACTAAGGTTTGTGTCGTTATTACAAAATTAAAATTATTCTTAATTTTTGGACACCAGTGTAATAGACTAATATACATATTTTGTCAAGTTTTAACAGTTACACAAAAGAATATGAAAATTTCAAAACCAAATACTGCCGCGAGTCTCTCTACCCTACAAGGAAAATCAGCACATCACAGAGGTCACAGAGGTGCTCGCGAGCCAATTTTGTCATGTGAGCCATACTTTGGAGACCACAGGGGTGCAGAATATGTCCGAACGCCCAAACATGGTTCGGGGGTAAGTTTATAAAGAAAAAAAAACACTTCAAAATCAAGTTGTTATTAGAAGCAAATATTTTGGCTGGTAACAATATTATACCCTCCAAATTCTACAGAAATTAGGAGAAAACTACTGAATTACGGATCTATAGCAGAAAACTACAAATCGGCGCCGAAAAAAACGAGTTTCCTAGGTGAATACCTGAAAGTTGTCTTTTCCTTTTGTTTCGATTGATATTTAGGAAAAACAACGTATCCGTGACAGGATTGGTGATTTTCACTAACATATTTTAAAACCTTTTGAGAAACCTTTTTGAGCTAAGGTGACATGTATGTAAGAAAGAATAAAAAGGTATTAAGTCCATACAAATTAAAACTTGCGGATTTTTTGGTACTTATTGAACATTACAGAAGTTCAGTAATTAAGAAAACTTAAATTTTAGAATAAAAACTAAGTAGCAGCATAAAATGGAATAAAAATATGGGGAAATGTTTAGGGAAATTTTGATGAAAATAGATATTTTTGGGGAAATTTTGGACAACCATGTGTTCAGAGGAAGTTATGGGATGTGGGACATGGGCAGGTGCGGATCCAGCACGGCTCCAAGGGGACTTTCTCACAGACCATCACCTTAACCTTTTGAGAAAAATGTCAAAATGTTGGGGGATTTTCTAAAAAATATCACTCATGATCCTCTTTTGGTACCGCTTAAGGTATCGGAGGCGGTATGAGGGACCTCCCCCAGAAAAAAGTTTGACCCGTAAAAATAGGGTTTTAACTCATTTTTAATACTTTGTGCGACCTTTTTCGTACTTGTGAGTGATTTTTATTTTGTTGGATCCAAGGGAGGCACTACCCTGATCGCCCCCCTCCCTGGATCGGCCAATGCCCCTGAAAGACCCCTTCTTTAAATCACGTATTGAGGTTTGTTGCGGAGCTCTTTTCATGTCCAGGAAATTCTGCTGCTAGATGTTTTAGCGTGAATTTTTCTGTTCTATTAAATTAATTTGCAATGTTTAATTCAAATTAGGAAACAAGATAGACATCCAAAAATAAGTTGTTATTGTGATTTTTGTAGTTGTCATTTAGCTAGCATGCCATCTCAGATTAAAATCAGCTTATAACTATGCTTATAACAGAACTCTGAATACTCACTTGATTCCGACGGTTATTCTTTATTGTTCTATGCTCCTTTCTTACTCCCAATGTCAGCTGTCTTCACTATAGCGTTCACAATGCACCCAGGGTCTAACACCTGCCTCCATGGCCCATCTGGCGTTCGATGTCCGAGATGAAAGGCTCATGAAAAGAAAACTCAAACAAAAATATGAATCATTAATTTATTCAAAAAAAAAAGTGAACCGACTAAAACGGAAACATATTGGTGATTATTTATGGAGCTCAAAATGAAAAGGTATTATTTTGAAATTGAAGAGAATATTTTTTTTTAAGTTGAGATCCCAATTATTTCCCTAACATCGAGAAATTTTAAATACCAAACTTAGATAGTACTTGGATTTAAAATTGAGTTTAGTGTGTGGATTGAACTATACAAAATATTTAAGTAAAAGAAAAGCAGACTATCATTTTTAAATTTAAACAGGATTGGAAAAAAATATGGTAATACCTTTTTTATTTTGAGCCCAAATTGAAACTTCATAAAAACATTGATAAATAACGAAAATGAGTTTGTGAAGTTCAGAAACCACTCATGTAAACATTTTCCTAAAACCACGCTTGTTTTCCATTTTGTCATTGTGCTTTCTTATATCGTTCGTTCGATAAATTAATTAAATTATCTCAATAAAATTGCCGTATACAGCAAAGACTACGATGCATAAAACGGGTTTACAACAATATATACGAAATAACTACATTTTTTTATACAGCTTGAAACCCCCTATGGAATTAAAATTAACTCTAAAGCATTGATTTAGAGAAAACTATGACAATAGTGGTTTCTGACAGCACGAATTCGGGTCTTTTGTTTTAGTACCGTAAAAAAACTCAACCCAATCTTATCAATACTGGGATCAAATTTGATGACAGTATTGTGAGTAAACAGGGCAAATTTTATGATAATAAATTTCATAATATGAAATCTGACCTCTGCCGTAATGACAAAATGTAAGCCGCCAAAAAGAACATATCAGGATATCAGTGCAGTCTGACTATCCTGATATGTAACTAAAGAACAATGAGTAGAAAATTTTTGCATCTTGAATCAATGAAATAGTTAAGCGTTTTTACGGTACTTAAACAGAACATAAAACTAATAAAAAAGATTTATTTTAGGGAATAGATTTTTCAATTAGTTGGTCCAGCATTTAAAATGTTACAATAGGTAAACTAAAATACTAAACTACTAAGGTAAATAAGGTAAACTAAATAGTTTCAAGGAAACAATTAATTTTCTAATTGCTGGAACTACTAATTGAAAAATATTTAATATTCTACATATAGAATGGTGCACAAAACCTGACAAAGTTTCTAAACACTTCAATATTCAATGCTTTAAGTATAATGATTGAGGTGATTAGAAACCTATAACATGGTCAGGTGCACGTATATTATGCATATCAGCCATATTTCCCCCTTTTGAATGTTACATGGGTATAAAACAGTGCATCAACAGCCTCGTCCTTACCAGACGATACGTACGGGAAGTTACTTTTCTCAGACGCATCGGCCATTGCCTTTGAAAACGAGCAAAGAGTCTACAGGTGTAGTCTACGAAAGCTTTGATTGGGACACCGACGGATTCCGTCTTTAGGGAGTGGTGGACGAAATGGACACCGGGGTCTGCAGTTTTCCCCAGACGTCTGCGGAAACAGAAGCAGGGCTTTGGGGGATGGAGAGGGAACGACGAGAGCAACCGAGGTGAAACGATTTTATCGCGGGTTCACGAAATCGGGAAATCGGCAAAACATAGTCGAAAAAAAGGCTGGTGTTTCTGGGCGCCCGTTCCTTAATGAGACCAGGTTTTTCAATCTACAAAGCCAATCCACACTACATTTGCAGTTGGAGTTAAATGCATGAAACAGGTTGGTAAAAGGAAGATTCTAGACCCCCTATGCAACCATATAGACGGCAGTAATTGTTGGTAGATTTTGTTTCATAAGTTTTTTCATCATGGGTGTAGCCAGGTTTCATATTAGGGGGGGCATGGATATTTACTTTTGATGTTGCGAATACTAGTGAAAATTATTGAGATGAACTAGTGGGGTTCTGGGTTCTCCACCAGAACATTTGTCCCTCAGAGTAGTGTTTTAACTCATTTTGAGACTCTTAGGCCCGAACAGAACAGCTTCTTTGTAAGCCACATAATTTTGAAAACTAGTATAAAAATAGGTTCAATAACCTTTCCCCTAATAATTTTTATGAAATTAGCCTCCAAAAAGTAAAAGTAGTGTTTTTCTAATTTTGTGACTTTTTTTTTTTGGCTATCCCGGATTTTCCTTTGAAAGGAGCAGAATTTTCAAGGAAATTAACAAAGTTAAAGAAAAAATTAACAAGTTCAGAATTTAGGGGGGGGGGCAGCTGCCCCTCCCTGTACCCCCCTGGCTACGCCCATGTTTTTCATAAGCTTAAAATGTGTATGTTTTTTACTACTTTTTTTTGAAAACAAAGTTTACTTCACGGAAGATTTACTTGCAAATTGAAAATTTAGAAAATAGCTTAAACTTTTAAGAAGTAAAAATATTTGTTTTTCATTACAAGTGCCACCAACATATTTAAATTATTAGGTATTTTTAATTGATATTTCTTGGGAATAACTACAATGAATAGTTACAAGAAAGGTTCTACAATCTACAAGTTTGGATTGATGCAAGAGCAAAAATGGCTAATGCAGGAGCAAAATAATATTATTCATTTGAAAGAATTTTCTACTAATTTTAACTCAGTACTTAATCCCAATAAACATTTTTATCAGATTTTAATCATTCAATTAAAATGGATTTCGCTCGTTTAAACAAATCTCTCATATAAAAGCCCACGTCACTCACTGACTCACTGACTCACTGACTCACTGATTCTGGAACGCTCGCACACTATGATGCCATCTCGCAATAATAATCATAATCATCAGAAAAATATAAAAGCCCACGTCACTCACTGACTCGATGCCATCTCGCAATAATCAGAAAAATAAATAAATAAAAGTAATTAAAATTTTAAAATAATATAATAGCTTTTAAATAAATATCTTTCAAGAAAGTTGGTTTACTTAATAAAGGTTAAAAAGTTACTTTTAGGGAAGTTGGTTTCTAATTCAACAATAATAAATTATTAAAGTTAAACTTCTTATTTAATGTATAATTAATAGGAACTTGAAGTAGTAACGAGCGAAGCTCGCATAAAAGGCTAGCCTAGCTGTAAGACCCGGCTTTGCCGGGTCGTAACAGCTAGTTAGTATATAGGCATGAAGTCATTCAGCATTTGTCATTCAATTTAGTCACAATTTAAAGGAGTCTTTAATATTAAGTACCAAATAATATGTATATTAGGTTATATAATTTTTAGCTCACATGAAAGACCTCATTCAATTTAGTAATTTTTTAATAAAAAAAAATGTTATATTTAGGAATATTGTTTTATTTTATTACTTTTAAATGCATCTCTTGCACACGGTCGAAAATATTAATGAAACCATTATTTTTTTTATCAAGGCTGGTTAAAATCGATCATAAAGTGACACTTAATACGAATATTTTAACAAATTAATTATTAATTCGATTTGAAAGTCTTAATAAATATGCGCTCAAAGCTGTAAAAATAAGGCATACAGAAAATTTTGCATTGATACTTTTACAGTTGTACTTCAATGGTTAAAAATTAGAAAATATTCTTTAAATCAATCAACTTTTAATCACTCCAACTTGAAACACCAGAAATTTCTGCAAATTCCTTTTAAGAAATTTATTGAAGCATTTTTTTTCGATTGGGTATTTTATATTTTATATGGCACCATCTTTTCAAAAAAATATACTTGATTTTACAAGATTCAAAATTGAAAAATAATAATAATTTGCAAGATTAATCACAGTCTGAAAGATAGCTACTTATTAGGATATGTAGTTAAATTAGGTGAAAGTTGAAAAGAAAAAGATCACTCTTTGTAATATAATTTCATAGCATATGATTAATTTTTGGAATTTGCGCGTTTTACAAAATACAGAAATACTCCAGTTTTTTCCAAATTTCACTGTGTCACTGTTTGGAAACTTTAGTTGGAAGCCTCGTTTGCTTAAATTTTTATTATAATTTTGATACTAGGAAAGAACTAAAAGCCACTTTTAAATAAGTAGATCACGCGTTACCTGATTTCAATGAAAACAACCATAAGCATCCTAATCTTAATGTCCAACTTTTATAAAAAGATCATTCATTTGTTTAAAAGCTCTTTGTATGGATTTAACTGAAATTTAATTCATTTTGTATAAGGAACTGCTGCTGCTAATTGCTTCAGCTTTGAGCATGAAACAAGAACTACATTTGTCTTTAAATACAATAGTGTACACAGAAGATATCAAACACAGCAATTCATATTTTTACAGAAAGTGAGGGTGAAAATATTCCACATTATACTGAAGACAGTTGATCTTCATTAGATGAAAAGTGGACTACAGTAGTTTACCTTATCATAAAATATATTATATTATATTACCATTCCAAATTATTTTAATTAAAATATTCCACATTACTGAAGAAAGTTGCTTTTCATTAGATGAAAAGTGGACTACAGTTATTTACTTATCATAAAATATTTTGAAGTCATTTCAGAATTGATAGTATTTTTGAAATAATACTCTGAATAAAAAGAAATATTTGCTTTCACAGGTTTATTCTGTCCAATTCTGAAGAATTAACAAAATTGCTGCATAAGGCAGTTTTTTTTTTTAAGAACTTCAAGGAAAAATTGGGTTTTTTCATTTTTTTTTCATTTTTACACTTATTTATTCAAACTGAACTTCGAAGAAATTTTTTTAGTTTTAGTTTTTTTTTTTTACAATTTTTTTTTACTTTTGATTATTCACACTGATAGTCTCGAGCAATTAATTTTTTTTTTTTTTTGCTCTGTTCATTTCAAGTATATTTTGGCAAAATTTTCATCGCTCAAACCTTGCAAAGCTTTACCTTGCAAGTAAATTTGTACAGAAAAAAAGCATGTTTAGAATCATATCTAGTTGTATTTCCTTCGTGATTTCACACATTCTCAAACCTTAAACATTATATAGATTTCACCTAATCATGACCATTCTTGATTGATATTTTGTTCTAGATACACTACCTTAAATTCATCATTCAATTTGAACAGATGACATGAATTTCCAAGGAAACTTTTTACTTATTTTTTTAGTTGATCAGAAAACATTGTAACAGTAGGAGAAACATGTATGTCTAGCTACTTTTTTCCCAACTTCACACGTATTGCACACATTGCTTCACACATTGCAATCCCGTAGGGTGAGGAGGGGACTTCGACGGGTCGGAGAGGTCTTCCGGATTTAGTGAAGTCAAAAATAGTGACACACCACCTCAACCGACCAGGATCTCCATCAGAGTCGCACCATCCTCTTAATTCCTTTCTCCTGGTTGTCAATGCCCCAGGCGACTCCCCCGGAAGTAGGAGCCGGACACTAACCATCCGGCATTTCGAGGCACGCCTCTCATCAACCCGGAGGCATCCTGGGGTGGTCAGTGGTGTGGAAAAGGGCTGTGCAAAACAGCAGCCGAAGCATCATTTCTTTCATACGAATCGTACCCACACCGGACCATTGAATTGACAACACAGTGATTCATTCGGTCACTGAAAGACCATTTGGATCAGACAAATCCAGGCTGGGAAGATTTCAAAGGTTTTAAAATAGTAGTTCACATCTATGATCTTGAACTATCAATTTTTAAAGTACTAAATTAAATACTACATTTTGTAATTAAAGTTATTTTTCATCAGAATTAGATGTAGTAGTGCACTCTAAAACATTTTCAGAATCGTTTTTCTTTAGAATGGTCATGAATTTTTCGAGTCATCCTTATGTCATGCAGCAAACAACTTAGATATAATGGATCGTCATTGCAGGTATTATTTTACTAAAGAATGAAATATATGCACTTATTTTCCAAAGGTAAAGTGATAAAAATTATAAATTGCCATTAAATATACATTCAAGGCACAAATAAAAGCAAGGAATGTTATCTTCTGATTACATTCTGAGTTTCAATTTAAAGAGAGAAGAACTTTTTTTTTTAAATAATAAACATCAATGTATTTCGTAAATTATTTAGATAAGTTCTTTTTTTTTGCTTCCAGAAATGGAAACAACATTGAATGTCACAAGAAAACATTAGTATTCAGAATTTTTGTTTAAATAGATATTATTTCAGAATTGCATGTAGCAAATGTGTAAAGTTATGAAATTTATTCTTTAATCTACTTAATCTTGATTCAGAAATCTTCTAAATGGATAGAAACCTTATTTTGAATCAACCATAGTTATTTGTAAATGTCAGTCTTTATGTAGGAACTGTTTATAAGTAGTAACTGATAACTTCACTTAGCTTATTCAAAACTTTAGGGGCAATCAAAACTTTAGGGGCAATCTGATCTTTGTGCTCCCTATAATAATTATATTGCTTTAACATTAAATTTGTTACGTATTATAAAAATGAAATTAACTAAAATCTCAATAGTACTTAATTGCTTTATTTTACATAGCTGCCAACACTTGAAAAAGTTTGCAGATTTTAGAAAAATAGGATTTTATCCCATTTTTATACAAATAGTTCATTTATAAATCTGCATCAATTTATGTTTCTTTTAAATGAAGAAATGAAGTTTTTTTTTAATATACAATGTTCTACACACTTAGTCTTTGAATGCTAGTAACAAATGTATTCTCTATCCTCATTTATAGATATGATATAAATTTTAAATCATAAGACGTGCTCAAGGCAATACCAAGAAAAAGAAGTAGAAATGGGTGGGTGGGTGGTGGTTTTTTTTTTTTTTTTTTTTTTTTTTTTTTGTCGTCCAACTAATAAATCCTTGTAATGTAGGAATAGGATTTTATCCTATTTTTTTTGTACTAATAGTTCTCTAAAAGTGGAACTAAAATTTTATGTATGATGCTTAATAATACTGTTTAAGACAGTTATACAATACATACATATATGGTCTATTAGGGTTTAATTCCATTATTTTTACACAAATATATTTCATTTATTAGGTTTTGATGCTTCATCAAATTTAATGCATTGCAAAGAAAATAAAAATCTGCAGATGAATCTAGTAGATTGCCTCTTAAAGAGAACTTATTATATCCAGTTTTTCTAAACATCGAAATGAGATGTTATCATACATACTTGCTGTCCTAAGACAGTCATGAAGAAGGATATGATTTCATCCCCTTCCATTGTACTTATTCTTTAGAAATATAAATTGAGTTTCATGAAGACACATTTTATAAGAATGTCCTTAAACAGTTCTCCATGAGAAGATGAACGATTACATATTTTATAACTTATATTTTAGTAAAAAGAATATATATGTAGGTTCATAAAATTAAGCATTTCAATAAAAGAACCTCAACAAAATAATTACAGAATTTCTCTTAAAGAGAGTTTATATTTTATCATTTAAAAGTATGAGGTTTTATCATGAGGTTTGCTCAAGGCACCACATTCAAAGAAAAGTGGAAAGGTTTTTTGGTCCAACTGATAAGTCCCCAAAGTGTTGAATAAATTCATGCTTTCAAAGAATGAATTTATTCAAGTAATTAAGTACTGGCCTAACCTTAGTGTTAGAAAATGTTAGGAGATTTGGAATAAGGACCAACTATTTATGTATAATTTAACCTACATATCCACTTTTCCCTGAATATATTAACTGTTCTAAGACAGTTTTCATGGGAAAGAATATGATTTTATATCCCATTCTTTTATATTTATTCTTTAGAAATAGATCTAAAATTTCATGTGACTATCTAGTTCTAGTAAGACAGTTCTAGTACAGACATGCGTATGCTCCATGAGACTAGGATAGCCTATTTTTTACTAATATCTTAGTAATTAGGATTTAGAGCTTCACAAAATTTAGTATTTCAATGAAAATTCTCTGCAAAATAATTGCAGACTGTCTCTTAAAGGTAGAGTAACTACATTTTTTCTCATTTAGAAATTAGAGGTTTCATCATAAAGTGTGCAAAAGCATCACAGGTGTGCAAAGACTATCTGAATAAAATATTTTCCTCAGTTATTAAATTAACTTAACTTTTTTTTTATGTTAGACAGTAGCTTAGTTTGACTGATGTTTTTGCTTCTTAGTTGAAGCCTCTTTAATCCCTCCATTTCACACCATACTGCATTATATTAAATGCGTCGAACCAAAGGTTAGTGAGATTGGTTGCTATTTTATGGCACAGTAGGGTCCATATTTATGCAATGAAAGGTCAGTGAGAAAAGAACATAAAAAATCTATACTACAACTAGATTCGACAAACTTTGAAAACCCATAACAGCTTTAACACTTGGTTGGTTAGTGCCATTTTTTAAGTGTTTCTTTATAGTGTCTATTTTTTTTCTTTATGGCAGTTATGAATATATTTCTTTTATGCCTGTATGGGAAGAGTATTTTCCCTTGGCATATCACATGTTTTATTTTTCTATTACTTGTATTTCTTTTTTTTTATCTTCTTTCTTATCTTATTTTAAGAATCATAATGATGTTCAATTATTTTTTTTTCTCAAGGTATGCAGAGACACACTCTCTTTTACGTTACACAACTGTAATCACAACCCAACAACAACAGCTCCTACTCTAAACCCAGCGATACCAACACAACAACCACTAAATTCTACATCCACTCTACCCCCGCTACTACGACTATGTTTCGCTTGTTCATACCTATTGTGGAGTATGGTTTTTCCATTTATTGTTGTGCCTCGGACCACTCGGACGTGACTCGTGCAGCTATAATCATCACTGGATTACAGAACTCGTGCCATAACCACATTGTGCTGTACGAGGCTGATCTGCAGCCCCTGGGACTTAGAAGAAAAGCTTGTCTGGTCAAATACTACAATAAGCTTAGAAGCCTTGGGTCATAAAACAGAATATCTGCCTTCCTTGGAACTTAGAGCAACAACCAGAAACTGAAAAGAAGCAGTCCATTTGGCCATGTTCACGCCAATACCATCGTTTAGAGTGACGTCGAGCAGTTTCATCTATCAGTGCCCTTCAGAGGGTCTTACGGATGTGTTTTTTTATGCAGATCTTCCTGTTAAGGGGACCAAGCAATCTGATCTTCCAGATTATCTAAGACTCTTGATCAGGAGATGAGGGTCCAGAGGAGGAATCCGGACCACTGCTCAGTTTTTCGTTCAGAGCTTATTGCAATTAACGAAGGCCTGGGACTTCTCGGAGCTGGGTCGATATTTCCCATAAAGTCGTCTGAGAGCAAAAGAGAGCAACATCTTGCCCACTGGCACAGAGTGAGGGATTCAGTGGGTGCAAACCTCTTCAAAAGTCAGTGGAGTCTCTCGCATGTGGGAATCGAGGGAAATGAGGTTGCGAATAACTTGGCCAAGGCGGGCGCTGCTGCTCACCGCCCCGCATACCCACTTGGAACTCTTCTCACTTGCCAAAGAAAGGAATAAAATGACTTGGATTGCCCCACCTTCTCATCACTGGTATCAGAGAAGTTACTCTGGGGGATTCTTGTCCCTTGCCTGCTGTCTAAGGGACCAATCCTCTCTTACTCTCTTTTCACTCCGTGAAATGAGATTCTCTGGGGGTTCCACGCTCTTTGAAGTGGTTGCAAGTGCTCTCTTGAACAGGCTTCGTCTTCACATGACCTTTTTTGACAGGGTATGTCGAAACAAGGTCTCTTCGATAACCCTCTGCTGGTGTTGGACATCTTTAGGGTGAATGGTTTTATGGACCTGATTGCTATGCTAGGGGATGTGCATCATCACGACACGACACAACACTACCAATTTCAACAAAACTACCCCTAACTACTGCAAAACTTCGATTCAACAAACTTCGGCCCAATATACTGTAACAAAACTACCACTAACTACAAACTCCAACACAACAGACTTCAACAAAACTACCACTAACTAACTACAACACAACAGACTTCAACAAAGCTACCACTAACTACCAACTTCGACACAACAGACTTCAACAAAGCTACCACTAACTACCAACTTCGACACAACAGACTTCAACAAAACTACCAAAACTACAACACAACAGACTTCAACAAAACTACCACTAGCTAACAACTTCGACACAACATCAGACTTCAATGAAACTACCACTAACTACAAACTTAACACAAACTAAACTGCCTCTAACTACATACATCAACACAACACTGCAATCTTCTACCTACTACAACAGAAATTTCAACTACAATACATCTCAGAACTATACAACTTAACTTCAAACCAACTCACGAACTTCTAACACTTCCAACTAACTTCAACAACAAAAACTACGCCACATCTTAAATGATTGTTGGCCATATTGCACTAGTAAACTGTAGTAACATTTCGTGTGTTCACACATTTGTTCTGTTTAAGTAATGGGATTTTATCCCAATATTTTATCTCTCTCAGAAGTTGTGATTTGAAGTTTTTTCAAATTAAGTAATACATCGTAATAAAATATCTACAAAGTAATAGCAGAATGTCTCTCCTAAGAGAATAGTATACTGTGTTTCTCTCATACATATGAGATGAATGTAATATTGGTTTATGTGTAGTACCTGTTTTATGAAATATATTTTGTCCAACTATACATTCTCCATAAGGAGGAATAGATTTTTTTTTTTTTTTTTTTTTTGCGCAAGGCCCACACAGGACATACTGCGCCAGCCACGACATAAGAGGAGAAATAAGATTTCATCCCATTCTTTTGTACTGTTTTTTTACACACACATTTGTTGTGACAGTTTGCCATAAAGAAATGAAGGATCATATCCCATTATTTTTATATTAACATCTCTAAGAAATAAGGATTTTAGACCGCCAAAAAAATTGGGTATTTTAATGAAATTAATCTTTGCAATATAATTGCAGTGTTATCTCTTAAGCAGAGCTTATGTATTCAGTCTTTCTGACACAGAAATGAGACATTTTATCTTATGGTCTGCTAAAGGCAACACCTGGAGAGAAAAGTAGAATTGGTTTTGGTGCAACTTATCCCTGTGTAATTTTGGAATAAATTTATGGAATAAGGACCAATTATTTATGAAATATTCAACCAAGATATCCACTTTACCTAAAATATATTTAGTCCTAAGACATTTCTCATTGAGAAGGAACAGGATTTTACTCCACTCTTTTCTACTAATTCTTCAGGAATCGAATTAAAATGTCATATGTTTACACATCTATTAAGATTGTTATGAGACAATTTTACTTATTAAGTAGTTGGACTTCATCCCATTACATTTAAACTAATTTTACTCAGAAATTATGATAAAACCTCATGAAATTAACTAATAGATTGCAAGAAAAATATTCAGTTTTTCTCTCTTAGAAATTAGATATTATATCATAAGGTTTGCTCAAGGCACCAACTGCAGAGAGAAGTGGAAATGTTTTTTCGGGTCCAACTGATTAAGTTATTAAAGTTTTGAATAAGTTCATGCTTTGAAAGCATGAATAGATATTGTATAATGAAGTACTAGCCTAGTGTTAGCCTAGTACCTAATTTTAAAAACTGGATGAAATTTGGAATAAGGACCAATTATTTATTTAGGTAATATCCAATCTAGTATCCACTTCTCCCTATCAATTTTTTGTTCACTTGCCTTGTTCTGATAAGATTTAATAAAAAAAATTCACTTATTTTTAAAAAAGTAGAATCAAACTTTTATGTAATTACACATTTAGTTCAAATGGAATACAGATATTTCAGCAATATAATTCCATACTGTTCCTATGAGAGAGTGGAAAATTAATCTGAATTTTCTGTTTCAAGACATTCTTATAAAGATCATAATTTAATTTCATTTATTTTACACTAATTTAATAGTGCTATGGTTATGGTACTGATATTTAAACTGGTGTTGGCAGCTATGTTGTATTTTATTCATAGTTTCAGGTTTTTTATGAAATCAGGTAATACACTTCAGTAAAAAAGCTCACTTTTAAACAGACTGAAAATACACTAGACTATTTTATTAAGCATGGAGGGTGCATTATTAAAGAAAAGTAGAAAACATTTAACACTCCATTGCTTTTGGAAAATTAAAATGTTTTTGAGGAAACGAAAGTTTTTCCAGTTTTGAAACTTGGAAAAAACTGGACTATTCCTCGTTGTCTATTGCAAAATATAGTGGTTATGGAATATGGTTTAAACATGTTCTTTTCCTTTAAAAAAATTTCATTACTTTTTTTTAATTATTAAATTTTTAAGGGATTTAAAGAAAATACTAAAAGTTTATTAACTATCTTGCATTTTACGGACAAAGTGACAGTTCATGGATTGCATACTGGAGTGATTTCAATATTTTATTTAATCTTTTGAAAAGATTCTTATAATGAAAAAAAAAAAAACAAGTCTGAAAATTTTTTTAGGCATTTTAAAGTTTTATTTATTCATATCCTAGTAAATATCTTATATTTCAAACAATTTTTAGACATCAAACAAATTTTACGAATTTTTTAATCAAAAGTACTAACTTGGGGGAAATAGGAGACTTCTGTTAGTTTTATAAAAGATTGCACTGTTTTCAAATACAGTAAAAAAATACTCTTAATACATATTAACCACTTGAAATTTAAAATTTCAAGCGATTTACTATCTTACGGCTGAAAAAATTTCGCAAAAAGGTTTTGTTTCATAAATTTAAGGAATTTGCAGACTGGATTATATGAGGAAAATCACCACTATTAACATTTTTAAAGCTTCTTTACAAGTTTTTAACCTTACACTTTCTTTTAAACTTTTTTTTATTAAAGAAATTCAATTTAACATGTTAATGTCGGTACAACTACTACCCACTTTTTTGTGATGCTTACTATTAAATGAAAAATATTGGGTTTTTAATGTATTAACCAGAATACGAAGCCTCACGTTCATAAATTATACGATTATAACTAACTAACCATGTTTCACAATAAGCCCCCATTTACTTTTATCATTCCAAAATTATCTCAGATTATTCTTTTTTAAAAATTTTGACAAGTTCTTGACATCCTTTACATTTTTTAGGAGACTCCTTTAAAGTGTGACCAAGTGTGAATGACGTTTTTAAGCAATTAAATTTCATAAATTTTACAAGGTAATGATAATTTTTACATTTTATCACTTTTCATAAAAATTTTCAAGTTTTAATACTTTTCAACCACTGCAATATTCAGCATATAGAATTTTTTGCCTTTAGCCATAAATGCTAAATAAATAGAACAAATATAGTGCTCACATTTAAGGTTACTTTTAATATTCAGCTGTTTTTAGTAATATAAAAATTCAATTCAAACTTAAAGCCATCAAACCGAAACGTTTTTAAGGTATTCAAGATGTTTAAGTTAAAAACAATAGCCTGGAGATGGCAGGATAAAAGCCAAATAGTGAATCCTCTAAGCTGTAAAATTATGGATGACTTTCAGAATTTTCCATTAATATTAAAGTAACAATTTAAGGCTGAATTAAATGGTATCTACCCAACATAAAAACCCTGCGTTTCGCATTTGTTTTAAAACCTGCATGCTGTCAGGAGAGGATAAAGGTTGCTATTTTAACACAAGTGAAATTCAATGATAAAATAAAATTACTATCTGGGAAAATATGATTTACTTTAAGTTATTCAAATTTAAATATTTTTAAGTCTTTTTGACTATCCTCTTACAATTTAATTGATATTGTTGTTGGTTTTCAACTTAACAAGTTAAAAGCAATCTTTGAGTATAATTTACTATTTGGAAAATTCAACCATAAGGGTGTTAAATGTTGCATATGGAGGTACTTAAAGGACGTGAATTTAAAATCGTCCGAGTATAATTAAAATACAAAAAAAAAAAAAAAAACGTTATTAAAACTATGAACTTTTAAGCTGTTAGACACCTAATGTCAACTAAAAACTAATAGATAAGAAAAGAATTGATTTCCAATTAAAAATTTGCATCTTGTAAAACTAACGTTTCTCTTGCGAAACACCACTCAAGTGTATAAAATTTTCATGCATTTAACTTCAATGTTAGCCACTTCTATTTCCCAAAACATGACTATTTTGATTCAGCAACCTTATTTCAATTTATGAAACCCCATTTTCAGAAAACTTAAGCTTTGTAACTTATATTTATGAAATCTATTATAAGTTTTTTACTAATCAAATCCATCAATTTCTCAATATAGAACACTCTTTTATGAATTTAACTTAATTTGCAGAATAATTCATCTTACTTTATCTACAATTCTATTTTGCATTCATTCGTTACTACAGATTAAATTGCAAATCAGGAAATTTCCTTAGGTTATCTTCTAATGCAATAACAATCAAACGGGTTACTAAAAACAATTTGATTACGAATTCGTGGTGGCCCAAGTCACTAAACCATTAACATTCTTGGACATTTTCAAGGATATTTTTTAAGTTTGTTACACAGCCTGCTTTAATAATAGGAATATTTCTAGATAGCAATTACAAATTAGTTGCCAGCCATAGTCATTGAAACATTGTACAAAAGACAAAAAACCAATGGATTTTAGTCTTAAAATCTCATTACCTTTTAGGAAAATGAAGATAATTTTGTTTCAATTACACATAGCTATTTTTAGTGTGCTTTTCCTGACTGGAAATACATATAAAATTTAGCCCTTAAAATTCCTTGGTCTTGGAGATATACTCCTGTGGTAAAAAGTAGATAGAAAAGAGGGTAGACAGGAAAGAGTACAGGCCATGAAATGATGTACGTAATACAAATAAGTGAGTTAAATTACCCCAGATCTATATTTTATGACTGGGGTGCCTAGAGAAAATTTTAGCTTTTTCAAAAGTGGTCGTGACATGGAAAAGTTTGGGAATCCCTGGTTTAGCGACTTGGGCCACTTTGTTGGCACAATCAAGCATTTTGATTGTCCAACAACGAATGCAAGAGAACCCAGAAAACATACTTTTTTCTACTATGTTTCACCGATTAACCGATTTCGTGTACCCGAGACACAAGCGCTTCATCGCGACTGCCCTCGTGATTCCCTCTCGAGCCCCCTCGACCCCACAACTGTTTGCGCAGACGTCGCAACTGCGGATCCCCGAGTACACTTCGCCCGCGACCCCCGAAAAACGAAACCGCGATGTCGCAACCGAAGCCCCGTGCACGACATCTGTAATCCTCCTAACTCGCTGCCAAAGACAAGACCAGAGGGTGGAAGAAAACTAACCCCTCGCAGTCCTTCTGATAAGAATGAAGATGACTGATGCAATTGTGATTTACCCATGAACATTCGTTAAGGAAAAACATGAACATAACGTGCACAACAAAATTTTCAGTTTCAATGTAACCTACTAAACGGGGCAGTAAAATCAAGCGGATACTACAACCTAGCTTAAAGCAAGAGTAACGCAGGGGTCATGATTCTTTAATGCCTAGGCTCTAAACCGTTTTTCCTGGGAAAAATGAGATAACATTTAATAATTTCAAAAAGGTTTTTAACTAATTTCAAAACCAGAAAACCCTGACATGAAATAATCCTTTTGACCCCTACGCCATAATCACTTAAGTGCAATTTACACATTAACAATTTGGGGTCCCAGTTGATGTTTAAAGGGAGCTCTAAAATGCTTTTTTAATCTTAAAGAATGTACACTTTGCCAGTCGGTGAAATGGTATTAAAAAACACAAATCGTAGAATTTCATAGCTAAATTTAATGATCAAAGGCATTTTTGAGCTTACTTGTTAACATCCACTGGTTCACTATATAGTAAGACCTTGTTTACACGAGCTCAAATTGAGAAGTTAACTACACATTATCAACCTTAAATCAATCCAATTTCCTTTCGAAATATAGAGAATATTTATCCACTAAACTCACTCAAAATGCGTTAAGAAATTTGAGAAGGAATCCTACTTAATTAAGCAGTTTCACCAAGCTCGAGAAAACTAAGCCTAAGCCAATAGGGCATTCTAAATAATTCAAAGTGGAAACGTTTACGCCAAATTAATATTATAGAAGAAGTTCTGACAGCAAAATATGTAAATGCAAATATTCGACTTCTTGACGTTCCACTTTGAGTATCTTTTACAGCAATCAGTATAATAATAAAAACAAGGAATTCGAAACTTAATAACCAAACAATGAAAATTTGAGAATATCCTTATACCTAGCCTCTGGTTTAGGCTTTTATGCTTGATAATATCAAAACATTTAAACAAAAACTATCGAAATATTTAGATACTTTTATACTGCTCTGAAACATTAACATGCAATTCCAAATGGATATATTTAACACAGAAAGAAGGGAAGGTACACCACATTTAAAGAAATGAATTCTAAGAAAATCATTTTTTAATTCAACGGATATCAAACATTTAGTAAATACAGACAAATTACAAATAAATAAAAAAATAATAAAGCGACACATTGGTTCTCAATCAAAGCGAAATCATAGCAATTTTGAATCATCGACAACATTTAGAATAAAAAATAAATAAATGATTTTTAGCTTAGGGAGAAAAGAATTGATCGAGAACCAATGTTTACACTCTTACCTAAATTGTTATGAAGGTTGATATCCAAGATGATAGTCTTTAACAGCACCCCAGTTCTCAGGAAAACGTTAACTGAACGGGAAGAACAAACTACCGAACACCGAGCAAACTGAAAATTAATGGCGACCTTCAGAATTAGACGAGTTGAGAAACATGCGAAGATGATAATTACTGAGAGAATCTCCTGTTTTGATTGGATCGATTTAATCACGTGACAAAATTATAACCAGAAAGAACGAGATGCGTCCAATCAGCTTCTAGATTGGGAGAGCATCTATTCAGAAATAGTGCTGTCTTCTATCGTACCAAAAGAATAAATTATAATTTGAGAAATCGCAATTTGTAACAGCGGAATTACCGAATTTCATGATTTTGCATTTATATTATCGTTTGATTTGAAGTATTGCGGTTGTAAAAATATAAAACATCTTGGATTATATTAAAGCTTAAGCATCTAGGGTTTTTTAAATAGTATCACATGAACGTTTAAATCGCTAAAAGTTAATTTTAAGGATTTTTTTTTTCGTTATCAGACAATTTAAAGACATATTTACTTTAGTAGTAATATTTAAACAAGAAGAGTGGTGTTTTTCATAGTTTATTTAATTTTCCCAAGGAAAATAATTCGTTGTGCATGAAAGAAACTTCTTTCAACCGTCTCGATGATTTGATTGATCACTACTTAATTGATTTTCAAATTTAATATTTTTTTTTTGTTAAGTTAGGTTACAAATTTAAAGAGCTTTCTTTCTGTGCAAGGTATTGTGATTCAAAACTATGTGGGGAAAGTGTTTTATCTTGCTTAAAATTCAACAGATAATATAGGTAACTGAAATTTAAGCAAAATTCATGGGTTTTTTTTAGATAAAGCTCAAGAAACATTTTAATAACTGCCTGAAGATTAAAGTACGATTCATTCAGTACACAAAGACTCTTGAGAATGAGCATTTCAAGAAGTCAACGGAGGAGTTCAAGTAAAACTTACGAATTCAAAAGATATTTTTGAAATGGATATTAACAACAGTAAAAATACTTTTCTTTCCACACAAGCCGATTTTGAAATTTTTTCCGAATTAGTGATTTTAAAGTTTTTACATTTACCTCCCAGTTTCTATTTATCTCTAATTATTTTAGGATTTAATTTAATCGCTATTGGAGTGTCTCAAGATTATGGTTAGATTAAACTTTAAATTAACCCGTTTTATTACGCTATTTGAATGGTCATCAACCATTTCGCATTGGAAGATGTAGCTTTGAACATCTGCAGATTTTTTGTTTTTTTATTAACTACTGTATCTCTCAGCGGACACCTGCGCAAACAATACTTACATGTCCTTGATGAGTGCATGGATGAGTGGGCCCCAACTTTTAAACTCTGCATACCGATTGTTGCTTTCAACCGGCAAACCTCATTTTTTGATCCCATGTCATTTAAAAACGTTAAAATTGCTTTTGTTGTACAAAAACTGACAGTGATCCGATTCACCCCGCATTACGGGTAAATCGGATCACGGCACTTAAAATAAATATAAAATCAACTGTTCATAGTAGGGTTTTTCAACGGATTTTTAAAATATAGCTTAGGACTCGAAATAGGTTTTTACAGCATTCCAAAATCTTTAATTGGAAATTTTTGGCAGCGCCGCTCAAAGTTCAAAAGTGATCCGATTCACCCCGTTTTACGGTATTTAATTTTTTTTTCAGAAATTAACTTTACTGGGGCAGAAATATTAAATCTACCTTTCTCTAACCTTTTTCTCCATTGCTCCCCCAGATCTACTTGGGGTTCACTTGATCATCAGCATGAACTATTCTTATTATAATAATTTCATTCAAGAATTAGAGGTTAAATATAAATAGTTTTTAGGATATTAAGATGTTATATTTGAACCTCTTCATATCAAAGTTTTAAATCTTGTATGTAGCACTCTGTCTAAAATTAAAAAAGGGGGTCTGGGGTCCTCCACCAGAAAGATTTTTAAGATTAGATTAAAGAAAGATTTAAAAACAGGGTTTCAACTTTTTTAATAGTCTGTAGGTAACTTCCAGTTACAGCATTTCTGAATAAAGTTCCCAAAATTTGTAATTAGCCCCGGAAGGGCGTGTTCGTCACGTATAGAAACACTGATTTAAATAAATTTTTTGAACCTTTATATTACTTCATTCGAATGAATATTTTGTATCATCAGCGCATTATAAAGTGACATACGTTTTATTCATTTTTACTATCTGGTAAAGCCAACAACACATTAGTAAAAATCACAAAAATACACATTTAAATAAATCCAAAATCATACAGCGACCAGTTTGGGAACCTCTGGGTTAAATTATTCATAATATTTTCTTTTGTTCAACTAGTAAGAATAAACAGGGTTCAATAATATTGAGAACCATTTCAATTGAATTGCAAAAAGATATTAAAGCCTAAAAGTTTGTTCCGACTCACTCCGATTTGTAATTGAGCTGTAGTACACACTGCGACACATAATTATAGGTCCACCTAAATTTTTCTTAAAATTAAAAATCAAACATAAACGGAATTTCTTGATACTCTAAGGCTGTAATTGATTTTTAACAACATTTAAAGAAAAAGCACGGTGAAATTTCCAAAATTTTATCTAAATCAAGAGTTGGGCTGTCAAAAATGAAAATTACCTTGAAATACGGTGTCTCAGGTCCATTAACAATAAATACTTATTGAATGGCTATTTTTGCAAATAACATCAAAAATTATCTCCCCCGTGATTTTAGAAAGGGTTTTCAGTGTTTATAATTTAAAAATTTTCAGTTTTGAAAAAATTAATTTTTTAAAATCCAGTGCAGTACAGTGAGTGAGTTAAGTTTTTTTTTTTCCATATATTTGGCCAACTAAGGGTCCCCAAATTTTTCTTCGGGTTTAGGTCTGGGCACGGCTTACTAGATACTTATACAGGCTAACCGAGTTTTAAACAATGAAAACCATTTGACAACTTTTCCCGCTTGGAGCGCTACAAGACCTACCTATATCACCCACCGCCTTCAACACTGTGGATATGCTTTGCCAGTTGGTCCAGTATTGCCATCTGGATTTGCAATGATTTCCGTACTCGACTAGCCTGTATAAGTATATCTAGTAAGCTGTGGTCTGGGGAGTAGGTTGGTCAGTCCACTACATCAATTTAATAAGCAGTTAACTATTTTCTGATGCTGTTATTGCTATGAACAGTGGTATTGCGTTATTGATAACAATGTTTAAAGCGACAAAATCTTCTCCTATGTATATGGCAAAAGATAGTCTTTAAGGACTCTCTGGTGTGCCGTACTATATATTCTACCCAACATGGATGCTAGAATATTAGTTTCATATGTACAAAATGCCCCAAACACTTTTCAAGTACCTCCTTTAAGTTTTCTTAAAGGAAAAGAAATCCTCTTTTTTCAATTCATAGCAGGAATGAATTAAATACTTCAGAACCACCCAGTTTAAGTTTTTCTCACAACTTTAGACAATTTCTAACCAAAAAATCCTTATAGTTTGAAAAAAGTTTAAGAATAAGTATAGAAAAATGATGATGAAAAAATACCATTTTTGCATCATTTTGTTTGTAAGTTTTTTCGAGCAAATTCGATTCTACACTCATATGAACTAACATGAACGGAATTGAAATATAGGGCTACCTTTAATCTATCTCTAACAATGTGATAGCTTGACTTTATAACATATCTGACAGTTTTTTGTACACCTTCAGCTCATTTTACTTCCCAATCTAGTTCAGATTTAGAGAAGAATTCGATGTTTCTTGAATAATTCAGCACTTATTTTGTAAAGATAGTTTAGAAAGATGTCTAGTGTGTTTATTTGTTCCTTATTTTACTTTAATTTGAAAAAAAAAAAAAAATTATGATATTGCCCTATTTTAGATATTTTTACATATTTGCCTTTTTCGCTGTTACAGTAAAATTCAATTAAACCTTTTTCGCCTTCTGATAGTTATAAACAATGTTGCATAGCTCCTACTAACCAAAACCATTAAAATTGACCAACACTGTTACCCAGCCATTCTGACAAGAAAATTTAAAGTGGACCTATAATTATGTGTTGCTTAATACGCTGTTAATACACCCTCCCTTCATGTTTGCCACTGCGCATGCGCCTCATTGGGTTATTTTGCACACTTGTATATCTGAAGAGAGAAGTCCTTTCATATGGTGCCAATAAACAACCATCATCAAACTTAACTTCAACATTTCAAAAAAAATAGGGTGGACCTATAATTCTGTGTCGGAGTGTATTGCAGAAATTGCATTCTAACGTATTTACTAAAATATTAGATTAAGGGAGGCATACAAAATAACTATCTTTTGAGTTTGGTGTTTGAGCAATTCATGAAATTACTACAACAAATCTTAAGATGTCACACGTGCTATTCTATTATTCAACTTTTCGTAAACGGTACCTATGTATAATATTTGTTTTAGAAGATGTCATTATTCACCAGATAAATTCAATAAACCAAGACATCTCGGAAATTTCAGATGAAACACCAGGGGCGCAAAGTATGTCCGAACGCCCAAACATGGTTCGGGAGAAATTCTGGAAGTTGTGGGGAAATTTTTGCCCAAGTTTCATAAAGGAAAAAAACTACAAATCTAAGTTTCTATTAGTAACAAATATTTTGGCTGGTGACAATGGGTACATTCGTAAAATCGAACTCGTTTAACCAGTTAAACGGTGAAAACCGAAAAAAGTATGGTCACGTGACCTCCGTTTCATGAGTTAAACTGAGATTATACGAACGACCATAACTTTTTTCTGTTAAGTTGCTTGCTTGGCGTTGGCTTGGCGGGCTTTTCCCTTCAGCTTAAAAGTGACATCGCGTGATTCTGATGTTTTCAAAAAGAAATGGATTACCTAGACAAAATGTTTGCCCATGTTGCAATCTGTTTTTTTTTTTCGAGAATCCAGATGCCCTAAACACTCTTTTAAATCCAGAAAAGTTTTTGAGTTTTCATTATTAATTTATATTAAATACAAGTTGAAATTTCAAAACAAAAATGCTAAACGCGCCTATTAAACATGCGGTGGTAAAGACCGTAATCAAACGTTCTCTGAGCTCAAAAAATGAAAATATTTATTTATTTATTAAAAAATAAAAATTTCCATGCTTGTTCTGAATCTGAAATTCACTTGAAGCCCTCACAAAGGGAATTAGGAACCAAAGTACCAAAACATTTCTCAGAAAATTAATAGAAACGTTATTTTGAACTACTAATGCCTATGAAATACAGAGAAAATGGGGAAAACTTGGGGTCAAATTTTCAGGATTTAACAAAAAAGCCAAACGAAAATTTCGAAACCAAACACCAAACGAGTTTGTAAAAGCCAAATTTCTCGAATTTGGCCTTAAAAAAGCCAAATTGGCAACCCTCTGAGAAATTTTTGAGTTATTTGAGTTACGAACTTTTTTCGGTTACAGCGAATTTAGGAACGGCGAGTTATCCTCATGGAAATAACTGGTTGACTTTAGGAACGCTCAATTCGCATAATTCGTTTAACTGGTTAAACGAGTTCGATTTTACGAATGTACCCAATATCATACCTTCCAAATTCTACGGAAATAAGTGAAAACTACGGTATTACGGATGTAAAGCAGAAAACTACAGATCTACAGCGTTTTCATTGATATGCAGGAAAAGTAACGTATCCGTGACGGAATTGGGGAGTTTCAATAAAAATCACGTTCTTGTTTAATAACAACGATGTTTTTGACTTATGACCTTTAAAGAACATTTTTGAGCTAAGGTGAAAAGAGTAGAAAGAATAAAAGAAGGTATTAAGCCCTTAAAAATTAAAACTTGGGGATTATTTGATAACTGATCCTTCAGTATTTAAGAAAGCTCTTTGTACTTTAGTAATAACATAAACTACAATGAAAATATGGAGGCATTTTTGGAATAATTTTGATGAACATAAGGAGACATTTTGGGGGAAATTTTGGACCAAATTAATTGTGTTCTGGGGAAATAACCTTAGCCTGGGGCCTTAGAACACTTTCTGCACCCCTGTGAAACACTACTTATTAAGATACAAAAAGTCACTGCAATTGTGACTAATGCTTACTGTCGCCAAGGTGGCGCCTTTTGATGTGGATTCTGATTTTGGAGTTAATACAGTGATTAATTTGCTCAAAAATAGTAATTAAAAATAAAAAATTGTGAAAATAATCAAGTTTTTTTTTCTCAGAGATACTATTCTAAGCTCTTTTACAATACCGTTTTTTAAATATATAAATGACAAATTTTCCAGCAAGAACAAGTTGTGTCCACGGTCTATAAACTTCTTTCCAACCGGAGTAAAATAAAAGAAAATACCATATTTTTTTTTCAGAGGGGATCTCTTCTATAATTCACCTACTCCGATGAAGAAAAGAGTACCCAAAGCAAGAAAAGAGAAAAAAAAAAAGATAAGAAAAGCAAAATGAAGAAAAACGTTTCTCCCATAAAAATAGCAATTTTTAAAAATGAAATTCCCCTTCAATTAATACACTACTAATCGTAACCGGATAACTTGATTTTTATTGAAATATATCGAAATCTATTATGAAATAATGATTTATCCTATTTTTTTTCGGTGACCCTACTAGCTCCCGGGGGTAATTCTTTAAAAATTGAGATGCTAGCTACAACAACGAGCTATAGCACCTCTAAATTGGAGTTAGCTCACTGTTCCTGTAAGCGCCTCAATTTTAGTTACCTGATATGTCACATAAAATAACGGTTAGATGTAGTAATAAGATTAATAATGGCTATGAAGAACAACTGTAGTGATCTCTTAGGAAAAAATCAGTTTCTTCCAGGAAAAAAAAGACTGTAAAAAATTTTAAATTTCGAAAAGCAAGATTTGAAACCGAACATTAAATAAAATCGTGCATAATTTGTGGTTTCCATTATTCCTATCAGGATTTAACAATCGTAATCAATGATTTTGTGCATTCAATTAGAACTATTACTCAATAAGTCTGCATATCACGTGTTCCTCTTGAAATCGTGTTTTGTTGACACGACAGCCTTTTGAAAAAGACGCTGATTCTTTCAGTTTTGAGAGCTAATTTATAAACCTTTGAAAAACGAGTTGTTTGAGGTAAGTTGTTAAAGATTAATCTGAATATCTTCGATAAATTTGTTGGTTTTAAACTTTAATTTTACACAAACATGGCATGATGAAAAACGCAATTAATACTATATTTATACTGCTGAAAATATTTAATATGTTGGTAAACAAAGAGCTTTTGTTTATTTACTTTCTCTAAATTCTTTACTTGTACTATTTGAATTTGTAAGTGTAAACATCTTTTAGCACTTATGATTTTTATTTGCTTGCAATAGACAGTAAATGATTCAGTGTAAAAGTACAATTTAAATAATTTTAATTTGGTTCTAAATTATATTAATTTGGACTTTTTATATATCCTAAATGAACTTAGCACAATTTATTATTTTTTTCTCAATAATTTATCATGAAAAGACTAATTTTGATGATACTGATGTAATTATAAATAAAATCTGCCAGTAATGAAGAATTTTCTACTCTGAAAAATTTAAGAAATTCAAGCAAAGGGTGTTTTGTGAACTTATAAGCTAAAGATATGGTTTGGAAAGTTTAGGTGAACTGGGTACCTTAGACACACATAAATGCTAAGTTATGTTTTCTCAACTCTATGAAAAGCTTCCTGTTAACAGCACTTATGAATGATTTAAAAAACTTCCAAGCATTTAATCCTTAGGAATAAGTCAACTTTTTACTTACCTGATATCAACCAAGTAATTAAGAAGTTTTGGGAAATAATTTATACATCTTCTTGAAGTTGAAACTTTTGGTAAAACTAAAGGATAACATATGATTCTGCGAGCCTTTCTGTAAACAGCATTAATTTTAATACCAACTATTCCCATAAGATAACAATAAAATATCTAAATGCAGAAAAAATCAGTTTCCTACATTTTACTGCATTCATTACATAAGATGTGCATGACTATTACTAACCATAGGTTAAATTTATAGCCCACAAATATTATAGAGTGTAATAACTCCAAACAGGAAGAATCAATTACTTTAAATATTTTTGGCAAGACCATCTCAAATTTCAATAAAAAAAAACACTAAAAATTTTTTTAAAGTTGCCATTTTGTTTAATCAATATTCTAGGACTAATCATTGGAGAATGCTTGTTACAACTATTTCTAATACTGTTAGGATTTTAGTTAAAAAAATTTATTTGTCACACAAAACAAGAACACAAAAAGTTACAATAAATCAAATAATTTATTTCATTCCATTTAGTGGCTACAACCCTCTAAATTACTTAATTTGTACATTAGTCAGTGAAGCAGACTTCACTACACCTTTACCAGCAACCTTCAAATGTGCAGACTTGTAGGTAGCATTGCAATCTCCATCTGTTTTGAGATCGGGAGCCACCTGCTCAAAGATTTTTTTCTTAGGGGGCAGAAGAGCCTCAGGCTCACCTGGATATTCTTCACAGGTCACCCTATCCCCAGGAGCACTGCCTGGAGGAGGGCAGAGAATTTCCACCTTCTCAGGGGTGGAAGCACACATCACCATAGCTTCAGAGAGAACACCTCTCATCTTGGCAGGCTTTAGGTTACATAGGACAACCACCATCCGGTTCTGCATTTCTTCCAATGGGACAAACTTGACGAGTCCGGACACAACCGTTCTCGGTTTGTCTTCTCCGACATCAATTTCTTCAACGTAGAGGCTCTCGGCATCGGGGTGCTTTTTGGCATTGATGATGCGTCCGATACGAAGGTCCAGCCTGCTGACGTTGATGTCTTTGGGCTCTTCTGCAGAAGGCTGGGGTTTGGCTGCCTTGGGGGCCTTTTCCTTCTTTCCCTCTTTAGGAGTTGAATCTTTCTTGGGCTGTTCTTTGGAAACCTCCTTTTCCTTCTGTGGTGCAGCTTCTTTGATGGGGGCAGGAGCAGGCATGGCATCTGCAACATCCTTCTTTGATTCACTCAGCAATGTGGCAATCTTCTCAGAATTGGGTAAAGGAATCTGCCTGATGCCTTGCATCCCTTCCAGATCTTGGACCCGCTTTAGCCAATATTGCAATTCTTTCTTCAGTTCGATGTTCTTTTCTTTTAATTCCGTGGCCTGCTGTTCATAATGCTTTGCAGCTGCTGCCTTCTGAAGGGCTGGAATTTCTCTCTCAATGAACTTCACCAGTTCCTCGGCTCTGGTATTGTTTTGCTGGAGGCGTTGGAGAATTTCTTCATTAACCATTTTCTGGAAGAAAAATTTAAAAGTGCACTTTAAAGAATTACCAGAAACCTTTTTTAATGAGATGATATTTATTCAATTATCTGCTTTGATAAATTACTTAACTTTTATTGCCAACTTTCTTTTGATTAAAGCATCTAGAAGTTATTTTTTAGAGGAAGAAAAACATGTTAAGTTCAACTTTCCATTCTGTTCAATAGATGAGATGGTACTGCAAGTTTAAATTAACTTTTCGGGCATCTTATAAACTTGTAGTATAAAAAATCTAAATTCCATTCCCAATTTAGCATTTACAATAGAGTCCCAATAAATAATCCAAGTTAATGTGAACCAAGCCTAAAACTTGGTTCAAGCAAAAATTGCAAATGATATAAATTTATATGGATTTAAATGTAATTTTAACAAATTGAAAAGAATTATACAGAGTCTCCCCATACATTTTATAATGTAGAGTCACAAAATTCTTTAACATAAAAAAAAATCCTTAATTATGTCTTGTTTTAAGTTAATTTGGCCTTTATGTAGCAATTCTTTTAAAAATAACAGGATTCTATAAAAATATGATAGTTTGGTTAATGTGGAAATTTGGATTACTGGGTCTCAGATAATTGAGATAGGGTCCATTTTTTACTCCTCAATGTTTTCAGATTTTCATTTCTACTCCCCCATAACATTTTTAGATCAGCTGGAATAAGAGTACTCCATTTGGCGATTGCCAACTGTACACTATAACTAATCGTGCCGCTAACTTGGTGACCGCAACGCGAGTCGCCAAATGGAGGACTTATTCCAGCTGTGCCACATTTTTTAACATAGCTGACTCATTACAGTTCTATTTGTCCCAAGCCATTCCTGCCAAATCAACCAGTGGTTGCAGCCTAGTTAAAATAGTTGTCTTGTAAATGTGGGCCGGGGAGGAGGTTGAGTAATGAGTACTACTGCTATGTACGTCCATTCACTTTTAAATACATTGAATACGAAGATATTTTTGGTTCTCACATATTACCTCATGGACCATGCCACTGAATTTGAAATTGTTATTATCAGCCCATAGACTGTTTTATAGCTGTGACACTGAAGGGTTGACATGATAATACATAGGTACTACCTCTTTTTTAATCAATCATATTACACAACCCCATTTGATTTCTTTAAGTAAAAAATTATGCTAACTAATCCTTATATATAATTTTGTAGAAGTTAGCATAACTGGTGGAACATAGTATCACAATAGTGTTGAGCAAGGAGATTTTTGGAAAGTAAAAGCTCAAACTAAAATTTATAATTGTAGAATATTTGATCCTCACAAAAACCAAAAAAGAGCATGACTTGGCTGCTTTGAAGTGGAAAGAGTACCAAATATCTAAGCTTCTGTTAAACATTTATAATTAGATTTCAATGGGCTGAGAAAGTTAAAAGTTTCAAATGTTTAGATTAGGCAAACATTAAATTGAAAAAGGAGGATTATACTTTGATGAAACAGGAAGCTATCCTCAGGATTACAGATGATAAAATAAACCAATGTTTCTTTAAAAACTGATGCAATGATTCTTGCTATGCTATTTTGAACCACTTAAAATCTTAATAATGCAGATAAAAAAATATTAAAATACTATAAACCAGTAAAATTTTGGCCATTAAAAATAAATATTACCTGGTAAGTTGTTATACCAGATAAAACTCTTAGGAATTTAGAATAAAGACCAATATTAAAAAATTGGTAAACTGTTGGACATAGCATGACGTTTATAACGTCAAAGTGCCCTTCAAAGGTGTTTTATTAATTCAATTTACCTTATAGGTTAATAAATACTTCCAAATTTTCAAACTGTAAAATAGTTTAAAACTTTGATCGAGCAGAGCAGCGTGCAAGCAATTTTTAGCAAATTTTCATAACAAGGATGTAAACGTAAACAAATAAGTTGAGAAGTTTCTTTACTGATTCTCAGTTTTGAGCTTAAAAAATATTTGTTTACTATTGCAGATGTTTGGAAAGTTTGATATTTTTCAAATAACAGAGGAGAAAGTTAATGAGAATGAGAGAAAAAGCATTAGAAAATTGATTTTCATCTTTTAAACTTTCATATTCTTTTGAAGTTTTGCTTCAAACGTGATACGTAATCGACGTATCCTACTGATTATCTCATGATACGACTTTGTAAGATGACAATAGACCCAAAGGATCTTTACTTTTTATGTAATTGTCTTCAGTGAATCTAAATTTACACATGATTTGTCAATATTCAAAGTTTCATTCCGCGAATCGAAAACATAACAAAGAAAACCGAAACCTTGTTTTCAGCTTGAGGGCAAGATGAAAGAAATGAAGTGAGTTGTTAGCTCTTAATTATTAACAGTTTCTTTATTGAAATTTGTATTTAATATAGTAAATATAGCTGGCCAAATTCCCTATTTACAAGTACACTTCATGTATATTGTAAGACATAGTTTCTTAAACTCTAAGATGCAATTATTTTGCCTATCCTATCAAGCATAGCAACATCCATCTTCATTTCTCCGTGTTGACTTTTATTTGTACTCTTCGATTCAAAATATTTGCTCAAAAGTAAACATAGAGCGGAATAGAATACTTTCTAGTACCATTCATTAAGAGTGTTTCTTTGTTTATCACTGTCACGTGAAAGAGAAGTCTATTGCTCTCTATTGAGCAGCTAAGACGAATGACAGGTGTGTTGTGATGTCATCATATGTGCAATAAAGCAAGCTGGAAATCCGTTTGTATATGGGCACTGGTCGTAAAAAATCGGTATGCTGACTCACAAATACACTGTGGAAGCAGAACCCGAAAGTATCAACTTGAGAGAACGATCTAGGTAAATATAAAAATATCATGGACCAATCGTATTCAGAGATGCTAATGAAATGTCACTTTTAACGTAGTGGTAAAGTACTTATTCCGGTAGATTTTGATTCCTTTTAAAAAAATAATCTTTCTTAAAAAGATAAGATTTCAATGTTTTCTAGAAGATTTACATTTCATGACCTTGGGATGGTTATGAGGTAAGGTGTTTTTTCTTGCTATAAATGTTTCATATTAAAAGTGCAGTTGGAAACATTCTGCTAACCCAGTTGGTTACCATATGCTGGATGGATTAATCCAATTATAGTTTTATGATTACTTTATATTAAATATGTTTTTGAGGTCAATTTTGCTACCTTTGATGTCTTGAGAATCTCTTGGTGTAGTTGTATAGTTTCTAATAACGTTTTTATCTAAAGTAATGAAGGTAGTACTAAATAAATTCCTTTCAATGTTGATTTCTTATTCACTTGTTGTTAAAAGTAGTACAATTATATTCACGTTAATTAAAATATAGGATATTACTTCAGATGCAATATTATATTCTTTTAAGTATTCATTTTAATATCAGATCACTTGTTTTGGAACCTGATTCAACCTTTTTACCAAGCCTTTGTAATTTTAATGAAGGTATTCAACTTTGTTGTGTTTGGAATAGTACCTTAGTGGTAATAACCATGCTTTATGCTATAAAGAATAAACTTCAAAAGCAGCTTGAAAACATTGTTTTGTTTAGTTTTAAATGTTTTTAAACCAGTGTCATAATCCTTACTGAAAGTTGAAATTTTTCATTTTTTAGGCAAAACTACAAGTAAAAACTTACCTGTCATATCTCCCCTAAATTTTCTTAACCCTGATATGAAAAGTGTTTTGGGTTAAAGTGTCACTGGTTGATATATCCTTCTCACTAAGAAACACCACCAGTAAAATTTCAATTTATTCTTACCAGGACAACGTTTTGTCCGTGATATTTTCTTAATGACTGGTCTGTGATGATTTTCTTGACCATGCAGATTGATTCAGTTTTATTCAATAAGAATGAATAATGCATATAATATTTGACCAAGTTGGGGTTTTTCAGTGGAACATAATTTATTTGGGGTATACAAACAACAGAACTGCTTCTTGGGTTTGTCATTAATTATGTCTTGAATTATGTAAATATAACCTTTTTCATTGTATTGAGAAGGATTAAAGCTAGCCCTGTCTAAGTGGTTTATTGGATATCAATCTTCCAAGATTGCCTAAATAAAGGGGAAAAGATAATAATTGTATTTCTTACTAAATTTAATCTGGTACTGTGTTTTTCAGCAATCGCCACCTGATCAACGATTCTGTTGAACGTATTGATGTGAGCAGTGACGAAGGATTCGAAGCTGGTGAAGATGACTCTTTATTAGAGCCTCATTATATGCTACATAAGAAAAGGAGCTTTAAATACAAGTTATTTTGCTGTGCCTGTCATTGTATGCAGTTGCTCTGTACCAGGTAATTCGTATTCTTTCAAATCAATTCTAGAAAGAGGTTTGCTTTTGTAGGACTGTGGCTACATAGTTCTTCCTTTTCCATGCAGTATACTTTTAATGCTCTTCATATTTGTATAAAGACTTAGTTAAAAATTAAGTTGCCAATCTGTTAAATTCTTTTAAGCTGTTTCCCATCCTTCTTCTGTTTGTTGTTGTTGTTTTTGCCCATAATAATAATGGAACAAAACAAATAGGCATTTAAAAATATTTATTTTGTAATCATATGAAATATGCTTTGAATTGATAGAAATCACTAGTAAATTTTCTAGATGTCAGGGAATTTTATACAAATTTCTATTATGAAAGTTGAGTGGAACTCTGAATTATTATTCCTTTGTTCTGGGCCATGAATACTCAAAATATGTGATGCTTTGCCTGATTGTGTAGTTCTGTGGACCTTCAAATTTACTTATGATCTTATATTGCAGGTTTCCCAAAATGATGCCAAAACTGTGTCGGGAGAAAGAGTACAAAGCCAGAACTGTCTTCATCGGACGATCAAATAACGAGAGCTTTCCACCAAATATAATACGGAACCAAAAATATAATATACTTACCTTCATTCCATTAGTAAGTATCACATTTATTAAGCACCTAGACATTGTTACATATACAAATAATGTTGAATTTTGCCTGAAGCCTATATTGAGGGGTTTCAATTGTGGGAAAAAGTATCTCCTGATTAGAAATATTCTGATTTTTTATTCTTACAGGGTATTTGCCGAAATGAAATTTTCAAATTTATGACTTTCCCTGACTATGGCAATACATTTAACATGACTTATAAACACTTAAATTAAGCTACATGATAATTTAATTTTTGACATGAACAGTACTTCAATGCATGTCTTTCAATATAGTCCAGGAAATTTGGGATAAAAAGAGCTTTTTTACTCGTTTCAGTAACTGGCAAGCTAGTACAGGCCATAATTCATGACTGATCAAGTGGCACTTATTTGCTGAGCTACTGATGAATAATTCATTGCATTAAAACCTTATCCTTATCAATATTCCTCGGCTTATTATTTTTTCTATTTTCCATGTACTTAAAGTTATAGCTGTTCAGACCTGGAAAAAGTGCCCGAACCTACGAACCTGGTTCGGGGGAAGCCCCTGCCAGCTCCATTGGAGCAATACATAAGGTTCGGGTAAATTTTATTAGGAGGTTCGGGGGAAGGTTACAACTTTTTCCAGGTCCGTAGCTGTTGGCGTAAAACTTCACAAGTTTCTTTTTGCTTTTTTAAATTGTACATAGTTGAAAAGCTGATTCCATATTCTTACCCACGGACTTAACACTTGTGCCGCTATCTCGATCAAGATCTCAATTTTTTTTTCACAAAATTAATGTGCTTATTGGCAAATCAATAGATCAATTGTGTGCAATGATACATTCCGCTGAACAATGTTTCTTTTCCCTCTTTCGATCAGAATTCTTAGAACAATTTCACCCCTGTAAAAAAAATTGTATCAGAGCGGTCCTATTCAAGCTTTCCTCTCTCTTTTCCCACTGAGAAACATTCAGAAAATTGGTCTTGCAGTCAGTGTACTGTACCTCCTTCTGGGGGAGCAGACATGAGGGGACACAAACATCGGAATCAAAGTTGTTGCTCTTTCCTTGTATAGTGTGGCCTCCTTCCTCGAATGCAGTGGATGCAGAGCAAAAAGAATAAATTTTGGAAAATGTACGGACTTGGGAGCATTCCAGTTTTTGGGTAGCCGCATTAGGGGGTCTGTTATTGTATTCAATTTTTAGACCCTGTATTATAACATTTCATTCAACAGATGAAATTTATTTAATTATTGTTTACATTAGCAGTGAGTGGTTTTGTATTTCAGTAACCAAAAACATTTCATTGTATTTATAATAGGTTAACAGTATTATGTACTTTTTAAAGTACAATCAAAATTGTAAATTTTATTAACTTATTTCTTGGTAAGTTTTCCGCAACTATAATTTTCTTATATTTCTTATTCTTCAGTTGACTTTCTTCATTTATAATGATATTTTATATCAATATCTAAGAGGATTTCTTTCATCTTAAATTATATGGAGTATGGATGTATAGATATTGTTATTTTATGCTCATCAGAATAATATCACTATCCTTTTCAGGTGTTGTTCCATCAGTTCAAGTTTTTCCTGAATTTATATTTCCTAATAATGGCTTTATCACAGTTTATTCCTGATGTTAGAATAGGATATTTATATACTTATTGGGGTCCACTGGTATGTTTCTTAGTTTAACCAAAGTCTATTTAATACAGTAATTGAGGCACTTGAAGCAACAAGCTAACTCCAACAGAAGATTTAGCTTGTTGCTGCAAGTAGTACCTCAATAATGCATTGATTTCTTTCATCCTAAATTATATGGAACATGGTTGTAAAGTTAATTTTATTTTATAATACTTATCAGAATAATTTTTACATATTCATCATGAAAATTTATCAGAATATATATCACTCATTATATGATATTATGATGCAAAGATTCATGTTTAAGATAAGTTAAATAAATTCTTGAAATAACACCACTAATTTATTTAATTGCTTTTACTTAAATAGTTATAATCAAGTGATTTTTTAGGTAATTGCTACTCAAATATTGAATTTGAATTACTATTTGATTTTGTTGCAAAATTACAGTGTTGTAAAATTAGCCAAATAAGGTGACCTTTTATTTGAAACAATTGTTATCTCTGATACAATGTATTTTATATTGCTTTCAAAATAGTTATATTTCTTATTTTCAGGGTTTTGTACTTACTGTAACTTTGATCCGAGAAGCCATTGATGATTTTAGGCGTTACTGCAGAGACAGAGAAGTAAATTATCGAAAGTATCGCAAATTAACTTCTCAAGGAGTAGTTCAAGTTCCTAGTGCAAAAATTAAGGTTTCTGACCTTATAATTGTAGATAAAGTGAGTAAATTCTGATTGATCCAATGTTTTTTGTGTTCCACCTAGAATTCATAGTTTTTAGGACCATTAAGAACTTTTAAATACTCTTGAAAATGTGTTGTAAAAAGGCTTTTAAGAGTGTATAAACAAATGAAGTAATTATGTAGTATTTTTTTTTAATTGAGGAATATTGGTTCTTAAGTATTTGTCTGTCGACCATCAATTTCAGCTGCAATGTTTATAGGTTTTGGCTTTACATTTTCGGATTCAGCAGCACGGTTAACAGGCTTATACAGAAGTACCTATATATTTTATCCACCAACACTTAATGGTTTTGTAATAGGATCAAAGAGTTCCAGCTGATATGGTGTTTCTATCTACAACTGAAAAAAGTGGTTCATGTTTTATAAGATCTGATCAACTGGATGGTGAAACAGACTGGAAACTTAGATTGGCAGTCCCTACTACTCAAAGATTGTCTTCCCCAGATGTAAGCTATGCCTTTACTGTTGTAAATACTTGTGCTATAATTTAAGTGTAATAACATGTATTTATTTCTTTACACCTGTAATTTGGTTGATATGGTATAAAATTGGAAATAATTGCAATAAGTGTACAATGTACAAAAATGTGTTAAAGACATAGACATTTTAGGGGCTTGTTGTCTTTACCCAGATATCATAAGCCTAATAATAAACCATACATTTACTCCCAATATCACTGGCAAGCGAAACTTTAATGCCAAAGTGCCAAATTTTTCTGGTTTATTTGGCAAATATTGGGTAAAACAACTTTGAACTTTACTTGAATACAATTCCCATAATTTTTACAAAGGGTCTTGTTTTATAACAGCTGATAGAATTTCCTGTAAATTTACTTCAAATTTCAGAAATCAGAAACAAATTTGTTTGTTTGAAGAAGCTAACTTCAAATTTTATTGTTTTATCATGAAAATCTCATTATTTCGTAAATCTGCTTTTGGACAAAATAGTGTGCAAGAAAGGTGGCCCCCAAAATAACCTGTAACTGTTACTAACCTGTAATTATCAAGTTCTAAATTTCTTGCACCATATAATCCTTTGAGTTCAGAGCTTCACTACATGTTGATTTATGTTTATTCCAACAATATCTTCAAACAACAAATTAAACTTCATTCGTTTACTCCCATGGGTAGATTTTGAGGGTTAAGTTCTCCCAAATTGCATTAAAGACTTATTATACCATTGAAAAATAAAATATCATGAGAAAAGGAGAGGGGCATTGCTCTTCCATGACTTCCCCTGATCTGCCCATACGTGTGCAGAGGATTACAATTTGTTATTTATCTGCTCTAAAGAAGGCATTTTTTACTGTCTCAAAACAAAATAAGAAAATTTGAATCAAAATTACCTAGTCTGTGGTTTTAGAAGTCCTTAAAAGATAATGAAAAACACATTGCTTCATCTTACATCTAGAATAAAATTTCATTTCAAACTTAGAAATTTATTCCTTAAGAATGTATGGGTTTTCATAACAATCTGATTCTTGCAAAAAAATGGATGTACCTGTATTTCTTTTGTAAGAGAAGTTGGTGAGTTAACTAAATTAGAATCTAAATAAAACTATTTAAAATGAATAAAATGTATTTTTTTGTAGGATTTATTCCAAATGGATGCTTCCGTTTATGCTGAGGAGCCAAAGAAAGACATTCATAGTTTTATAGGAAAATTTACTAGAGTGAGTTTAATTTGTTAAAATTGTTTTTCATAATTTTCTTGGCAAGATAGCTAGCTCAAATTGCTTTTAGCTGTGATTTCTACTTTAACATTTGCTTTAAAAGATAAAGGTCTACAAATTATTTTAACTATTAAATATCTTACTTTTTAAATTGTGTTATTTTAGTCCATTTATAATTTATAAAATTTTTTGGATTAAAAAAATAGGGCTGTAACTTTTACTTCTTACCTCTTTAGTAGGTTTCTGTTACTATTTTTCATGTTAAGGTAGTTATTTTTTTTTAAACTCTTTAATTTCAGAATGATGCTGAAGGTGCAGAGGTATCTTTAGGTATTGAAAATACATTATGGGCCAATACTGTTGTTGCATCAGGAACAGCCATTGGTATAGTCATTTATACTGGCTCAGAGACTAGAAGTGTTATGAATAATTCTGAGCCTAGAAGCAAGGTTTAGTTTTTTCCATTGATTTTTACTTGTTGTTTTATTTTAGAAATTAAATTTAGCTTTTTAAATAGTAACTTTTAAGGAACTTATTTTTTATAATGTACATTTTCTTGAAATTTCAAGTTGATAAATTTTCAAGTATTAAATTTTGCTTAAATCCAGTGATGTTAAAATAAGTTTTCTAACCTTTATTTTTCTTTTTGGACACACAATATCTTTTGTATCTTTTAGGTTGGTATTACTGATTTGGAATTGAATTCACAAACAAAAGTTCTATTTGCTGCTGTTATTGGTCTGGCTGTTGTAATGATGGCCCTGAAGGTTAGTGAATTTAATCTTTTGTTATTTGAACTAGCTCAGTGAATGGGCTTATGTTTAAATGTTGTTATATTTATTGATAAGCTTACAGGTAACTAAAACAGTTTTTGTGCTTAAATTTTTTTTTAGGGTTTTGGAGGTTTATGGTACAGATATTTGTTTAGGTTCGTTCTACTATTTTCTTACATCATTCCAATCAGGTAAATTGAATTCCTTATTATAAATGCTTATGTTGAAGTATTTTTTAAATAATGGATAGATATTTGCATTTGGGAAGGTGCATAAGGGGAAAGACTGGAAATCAGTAAGCAAATTATTAAATGTTTGAACCTTTGTAAATTAAGCAAAAATAGAACCCAAAATTTTTGCCCTTTTCTGTATCTAGATGAAACATTCTTGAATTTTCACCTATAAAAAATGACATTTTTGGGTCAGAAATTGAAAAATAAGACATGGAAGAAGGGGTTAATATGAAGTAAATAATTTCAGTCTTCGAGTGAACTTGGATATGGGAAAAATGGTGTACTCTTGGATGATCCAGAAAGATAAGGATATTGCTAACACTGTTGTAAGGAGTACCACTATACCTGAAGAGCTTGGCAGACTTACTTTCTTGTTATCAGATAAAACTGGAACTTTGACAAAAAATGAAATGGTAAGTTCAAGTTTTTTAGATTTTAATATGTGCATTTTTCTAGTTGAATTTTACTAATTTAAATTTCAAAACATTTCTTTGTTCTGTTAATTTGTCATACATGTAATATTTTTCTAAAAGTGATAGAAATCATAACTAATATTGTTGTTTTGATATTGCTTTTAGGTTTTTAAAAAACTTCACTTGGGTACAGTTGCTTATGGATCTGATTCTTTTGATGAGGTAACTTCTAAAATTCATATCAATATTAATTTTTAAATTGGTGAAAACAACTAAATTATAAAATTAATTCCAAGTAAAAGTGAGTGGTTATGATGATAACTTATTGCGGTTTTATCTATTAAAATATGATACAATGGAAATTCAATAAACACTCTGTTTGTGCTACTGTTTGGAATAGTTCTTTTTTAAAATTCTAAAGCTAGTAATTTTTAGTCAACTAGGGGCCTTGCCTCTGCTTACTATCACTTGCTAACCCCAAGAACTGAAATAACATTTAGTCGCATTAAATCTATAACTCCAAACAGAAATGATCATCAGTGACGGCAATTGGCAAATTCAGATCAAAACAACCCAACATGTTTTGTAAACAAACTGCTTATTGCCAGTGGTGGAAAAGAAGTATGCCTTTTTCTGCCAGGCATAACCATTTTATATAATATAGGTTATTTTGTTTGAAATTTTCTTTTATTTGACTTGTTTATCCTATATTGTAGTTTTAAAAACATGTTTTTCGGATATTCTTTTTTTAAAATGAAATGTCTTAAGATTCTGGTGTTTTGTAACATATGCTAATTCTAAAATAGACTTAATTTCTGTTTTAAATTGCATCTTTTATTGGTTTACAGGTGGCTGCCCATATCCGAACCTCTTACGCCCCAGCACCTTCCGGCAGTTCCTCGTCTGGTGCCACACCAACCAAGATGGCCATGCCCAAGATGCGACGGACTATTGTCACCCGTGTTCAGGAGGCAGTTGGGGCACTGGCTTTGTGTCACAATGTAACTCCTGTGTATGAGGACGATTCAGTCTGCATTGGTGCTGAAGGAAGTTGTGATACTGAAGCTGACCAACAAGGGAAGCAGTCATTTGTGTATCAGGCATCCAGTCCAGATGAGGTACATTTTTTATGTTAATGATGAGACATATATTGTAATATTTTTTTAATTAAATGTTTTTAAGATTGCAGTGTTTTTTGAGTATTAAAACTTACTTCATTGTTTAATAATTCTTAAGCAATCTTTGTGGAGAATGTTCTTTGTAAGTTTAACTGCCATTTTATTGAATCATGCCAATGTTATTTATTTTAGGTTGCCTTAGTAGCATGGACAGAAAGTGTTGGTTTAGCCCTTATTCATAGAGATCTTTCTACAATGAAACTAAGGACAGCTCATAATGAAATTTTAAATTACTCTCTGCTTCAAATTTTCCCTTTTACATCTGAAACCAAAAGAATGGGTATCATAGTCAGGGTAAGAATAGTTTTTGTGTTTTAATGTCTTACATAACTATTTTTAAACATTATTGTATGAATAAGCATCTGTGTGATTAATTATGGTACTTTTGAAAGTATCAATTCTATTCATCCTAAGGTTTATAAATTTGTAAAAATTGCTGTGAATACTTTAAATTTACTATCTAAACTTATATTAGTGTTTGGATGATTCATCTTAAAAACTCCTCTTTTTGCTGTTTTCTATTAAATAAATGTTGGTGTTTTTTGAAATAGGAATTGGATGTATAAACTTAAAAACTATCTTGCTTCACAATGGCTTTCACTAATGTTGAATTGAAATGTAATTCCAGGAAGAAAGCACTGGAGACATAATATTTTTCATGAAAGGAGCTGATGTTGTGATGTCATCTATTGTACAGTATAATGATTGGTTGGAAGAAGAGGTATGATCATTTTAATTTTGATTTAAAGTATTAAAATTTTTGTTATTCTTGTTTGAAGGAGTAGATAATTTGAATTATAAGAGGTATGCTATTCTTTAGACTTAAAGAATATTAGACTATTTATTAGACTAAACTTTTCAAACTTTTTTTACCTGGACTTTTTTATTTCTTAGTTCTTTTATGTGGCAAAAATATCTGATGTTTGAGTTAAAACTTCAGTGACTATTAAATTATTTCTTTTTTATACTCCTAAAGCAGATGTAATTAAGAAGTTTAGGACTTTATTAAAAGCAATCATAATAATAATAAAAAACTTCAAATCCTTAAATTGTTGCTTATATGTTATTTAGACAGTTTTCAGACATTTTTTTTATGCCAATCATCTCTTATATTTTTTTATAGTATACAGATAAACTAGTTCAAGTTAATTAGCCTTTAAAAGAATTTATTTTGTTACATTTATTTTTCAAGGACCCTTTCTGTATTTTTAGTAATAATTAGTAGTTTTTAAAGGTATAAGTAAAAGTTTTTTGATTGTTTATTTACAATGCTTGTTTTTTAAATTTAGTGTGGAAACATGGCTCGAGAAGGATTGAGGACTTTAGTAGTTGCAAAAAAGGTGTTGACAGAAGACCAGTATATGGATTTTGAGGTTTGGTTATTTTCAAGTTTATTATTTTACAATTAAAAAATAAGGATGCTCTTTTTCTTGTATTTTAGGCAGCTCACAATATCATTAATTTAGCTTTGTAAAAAAACAAAGATTTTTGAGAAAAGAAATTGAATAAAATCTTAAAGATATAAGTAATTATTTGTGTTACTTTATTTGGTCAAATTTGTTAATGTATTCATTGTGATTATTTTGAATTTCAATGAAATTGCTTTTTTAGGCTCGTTATAATCAAGCCAGAGTAAGCATCCATGATAGGTCAGCTAAAGTATCTGCAGTCATTGAGAGCTTGGAGAGGGATATGGAGCTTTTGTGCCTGACTGGAGTGGAAGACAAACTCCAAGACAATGTCCGCCCAACTCTGGAACTTCTAAAAAATGCTGGCATCAGGGTAATACAAGTTTTTGAGTCTCATTACTTACAAATTGTGAGTTTCTTATAAGGGTTTTAGAGCTATAAACTGTACTGGAAAATTAGAAGGTATAGATTTTCTTTCCATTAAAGTAGCTGGATTATTTGGAAATTTTTGTACTTATAGTAGGTTGGTACCTTTTGGCAACATTTTTCCCACCAACTAAAATTTGATAATTAGGATGTTTTTCTAAGTACTGATTTGAAGATGAAAATAAAGTCTAATGTTAATCAATATCTTTTTACAAAAGAACTAGATTAGAAATTATTGCAATAATCAAAACCACTACTAATAAACCATAATCGAAACATTCTTGTATTGTTCAGTACTAATTAAATAAAAAAAAACAAGTAGACCATTTGAAAGAAGTTATCAGATTTCTACTCCAATCTTTAAAAGGAAACAAAATTATTTATTTTATTTCTAGTAATGATTTCAAACATGTATGCCTGTACTTTTTGAGGAAATTATTCATTCTTAATTCGAAGTGGAGATTCTTCCACCTCTTTCTCTCGTTATAACATTAACCCTTTTCCATAAAATCAAACTACTGTGCTTTACAAAAATGGCTGAACATCATTTTAAGTATAATTATCTCCTTTTGAGTAAAATAAACAAAGTGGTTAAATCCACGAAAGTTGAAGCATGCACAGTAATAGGAGTTTGTATTGACGGTACTATAACGTGTTACATTAAAGTTATATTATTGATCAATCCTGGCATCAGCACCGATGTCTTAGTGGTATAGTGTGTGGTTAGTAACCCAATGGTCCCCTGTTCGATTCCTGGCTGCTACTTTTGATTATTATGCATTTATTTAACTTGTAATTTTCAGAACTAGCGATATTAGTTTGAGTTGAGTTGTTACTTTCGTGGAGATAACCAGTGCCTAAAATAAAACTATAACTCAATTTACAAGGAAGAAGCAGAGCAGTGTTTCTCAATATAAGTAGTAAATCTGATCTCGGGAAGATCCTGAACCCCCAACTAATTATAACACCCAACTGTTTTGGCGTAATAAAACACTCAGTGAAATCAAACTACGGTAGATTATGTAGTATAGTATTGATACCTATTCAAAGATTTTGAACGTCAATAAAATCCTTATAAACTTGGAACATCATGAATAAGAGCTATACATTAATAAACCTACCTCATTATTTATCATCACCTACAGTGCAACTTGGATAATTAAAAGCTAAAAGAACCACCCGAAAGATTTCAAATAATCTTAACTTAGTTTTAAAAAAGCAAATTTTAATTCACATGCAACATCTATTATTTACCATCTAAAATTATTTAAAATAAGCAGAACAAGTTTATCAAATGATGCCAATGATGAAATCACAATAATGGGCGTGTTACACGATCTCTGGGATTCCCCCACCAGATTCTGCGATCTACGGTACCTACCTCAGACATGGAATCTCTCCCCTTTATTTAGTTGTATGATCTAGATATGTGTATTATACTAATTCACATTGATTTTCTTAAATGAACAGTTTGATTGTTTACAATGTAGTTTAAATTGCTTTGATTTTATAGATTTGGATGCTGACTGGAGATAAACTGGAAACTGCAATCAGCATTGCCAAGTCTTCTAGACTAGTGTCCAGGACACAGCAGATCCACGTATTTCAGAATGTGACCTCTCGTACCGAAGCTCATTTGGAACTCAACAACTTCAGAAGGAAAAATGATTCTGTGCTCATTATAATGGGAGATAGTTTAGAGGTATTTTTAAAGTTTTTAATTATACTGTCATACATTGAGAATTGTTTTAATGCTAGTTTTAGGATTTAGACTTTACAAGTATAAATTTTCAGTTGATGTGGTTTCTTCAATGAATTTACCTTTTAAACTGCTTTAAAAATTCTGTATTAAAAGTAATCTGTATTCACAGTTAGACATTATTTAATATTTTGCAGGTTTTAATCTCATGCATCTAGCTTACCTGAGTTGTGCGACTAGTTCACTATTTGAGATTGAAATTAAAAGAGAAGCATAGTTTAGTAGTTCAGAGCTACCTGCATGCATGTAGCACATTTTTCAATTAGAAATTGCATTTTCAAAATTTCTTGGAATGATCATGAGAGAGAGAGATTTATCTTGCAACTTAAAAGTTAAAAATATTTTTTAATTAGTTTAATTTTAAAAGATTTTTTATACCATATAATTACTATAAATTTATTAGATTGGGAAAGGTGTAAAGGGCCTCTAGAGAGCTAGCAAATACCCCTAATAACTCATAACTCTAATACCTCTAATAACTCAACTTGAAGCTTGGTTGTAATAAGTATGCTATTGTCTTTGCTGCACAAGCTAACTTGCTTTTGTATTCCAGCTTTGCTTGAAGTTCCACACTACTGAATTCATGGAGTTGGCATGCCAGTGTCCAGCTGTGGTTTGTTGCCGTTGCTCTCCCACCCAGAAAGCTGAAGTGGTCAGGTTGATTCAGAATCAAACTGGGAAAAGGACTTGTGCTGTCGGTGAGACTCAAATCATTGCATATTTGAACTTAGGCAATTTGAAATCAAGGGTTGAATCTCTAATTTGACTTGAGAATCTTGAAATCTCTATTTTGTTATGAGAAAAAATCCTTGGTGTGTTATGATAAAAAAATCCTTATGTGTGAAGGGATGAGTATCGTAACTGATTAAGTTTGTTTTGTGTACTTACTTACTACAGTTGCATCTTTCAATACTTAATATTACTTACTTAATAGTAATAATTTTACATTTATTGCTTTTAAAAATTAATTGAATTACATTTGTCTTGTTTAATACCTTTTGTCGTTATTCTGATGGCCCAAAAGCTTACCCTAATCAAACAATGGCCAATAATTTTTTTTCAATAAGCCATAGAGCTTAGTTTAATTCCTTTCTTTAAATTTCAATTGAATAACACAATTGGAATTTGTTCAAATTTCTGATTCCGTTATATGCGTCATACATATTTCTTTATTTTCCAGGGGATGGAGGAAATGACGTAAGCATGATCCAAGCTGCTGACGTAGGTATTGGAATTGTTGGAAAAGAAGGAAAGCAGGCTTCACTTGCAGCAGACTTTTCTGTTACTCAATTCAGTCACATTACCAGGCTTATTCTTGTCCATGGGCGCTACAGGTTAGTTTTAAGATCATTGGTTGTGTTCACATTCTAGTTCAAAATTCTTTAGTAGTATTCAAATTTATTTTGTTTCAAAATTGTTATTTAAGATTTTGTTTAATTTTCTTCAAGTTACAAGCGGTCTGCAGCCCTCAGCCAGTTTGTCATCCATCGTGGTTTGATCATATCCACCATGCAAGCCTTTTTCTCTGCCGTCTTTTACTTTGCATCAGTAGCTTTATACCCTGGTTTCCTCATGGTTGGGTGAGTAGTGTTTATTGGTCATTTTATGCTGATGGCAAATTTTATATTTGTCATTTAATTAAAAAAATTCTTAATTACAAATTCCTAAAAGTATTTTTTAAATGATTTTATGTTTATCTACTGGGCAAACTTAAAAAAATATTTAAGTTTAGCAACTTTTATTCTCTTGATAAATTCATAAGCACCTTGTTGTTATTTTTTGAGTTACAAATTTTATTATGTTAAAAAGAATAGTGTACCTTTAGGTCCTTGTTAAATAAATAAAGTTAAAAATGGTGTCAATTAAAAAAAGTGGAACAATTTAATCGATTGCAGATAAACTGATTGAATAATCTGCATTTATATTGCCTACCTGAAAGTAAACTAAATTAAATTAATCAACTTAATACGAAATTTTTTTTCTGCCTAGATCCATTATTTTACTTAAAAGCACTTCTGAACTTGTATTTTAAAGTACTCCAACCTTTGACTTTTTTGGTATAAAAAATGTCTTTAAGCTGCATTAGCATTTGTTTGTATGTTATAAAATTATATTTTAAGACGAAAACTGTAACATAGCCTTGTATTTAATTTATTTCAGAATTGTGAGTGAATAGAAACTTTTGAGTAACCAATGTCAAAATTTCTTTAAAGTATTTACTTTTTTAATTACAATTTTCAGCTATGCAACTATTTATACCATGTTTCCAGTATTTTCTCTGGTTTTGGATAAAGATGTTTCACCAGAAATTGCACTTACCTATCCAGAACTTTATAAAGAACTATGCAAGGTAAGTTAGCTGGTTATTTCTGTTCAATTAATTCTTATGAAGTTTTTTTATACTTTCAAAAGGTATCTAATATTTGACTTCTTTTTTGTAGGGTCGGTCCCTCTCATTTAAGACATTTTTCATCTGGGTAATTATCAGCATTTATCAAGGTAATGTATTCTTGTACTCACTTATGAAATTTTAAGTATTTTAAACAATTTTTTTCTATACAATTTAGTCTAAACACAAAATATTCAACTTAAATTGAATAAACTTTTTTTTAAATTCTATTGTGAAATATTTGTCATTAGTTGATATTTTTCCCTCAAGGTGGAATCATAATGTATGGGGCCCTTCTTCTGTATAAGGCAGAATTCATCCACATTGTGTCCATCAGCTTCACTGCATTGATCTTCACTGAGCTGTTGATGGTTGCTTTGACCATCCGTACTTGGCATTACCTGATGGTTCTGGCAGAGTTCTTCAGTCTGGCAGTCTATCTTCTTTCTTTGTTTTTCATGAAGCAGTTCTTTGGTGAGTTCTTTATTCAAAATTGATTCGTTTTCATTAGGACTTACAATCATCAATGTCTTATTAAATTACATTTGAACTCTTCTAAATTAATTTTGGAAACTTATAAATTGTGATACCTTCTACAAAACTATCATAATTATATAAATGAGAAACTCCTGAATTTTATCAAAAGTCAGGTAATTCCCTTAACCTTATGATTTTTTTAACCAACTCAAATCTCCATTTGTGGCAATCTGAGTTAGCTTAACAGGCAAAGATTTAAAAGGGATGATTCCACATAAAAATGGTGACTTAGAGAAAAATCCTAATAGTATAGCTATCTAATCTTAAAATAAAAATGAGACATAAATAGTATATTTCTCTTGCCAAAGTTTTTTTAATTATTTTATCTTTTATAATTTGTTTGTTCTTAGTATATCAGTAAGTATATGAAGTTAATTCTTGATATTAAATCCCCTTTTTTACATTTAATAGATCCTGTTTGTGAACTCTCCATTTCAGTTCTAATGATACTCCTCTAATTACTTTTTAAAAAAATTAAAGTATATTAGAGTGAATGCTTTAAAGTAATGAAAGGATCAAATTTATAAAACATTTAATTTTAAAAAGGTTTTAAGTTGCCAGTATGACATGAAATATGAGAAAAAAGAAATAACCTCTCTATGCTTGTGCTGTTGTTTTCTTATTTTGCTTTAATTTTTAGATGCTGAGTTTATTTGGACACCTACCTTTTTGTGGAAAGTGGCATTGCTAACTGTTGTGAGCTGTGTGCCTTTGTACATTCTCAAGTACTTGCATCGAAAGGTCGCTCCTCCTAGCTATGCAAAACTTACATAGTCTATTTTTGGCTACAGTGTTTCAATGAGAGTTGAACTCAAAACTATTCTACCAGAGATGACAACTGTATCTAATGTGATAAATGTGATTTTCTTTAACTTAATTAAAACTTCTAAATATATCTTCTTATTCAATGCATGTGTAAAACATTTTCCTTGTATTTCTCACCTCTCTTTTTAATGCCGTTTTGTTTTTTGTTTAATTATATTTTTATACTCAAATATTTCTTTTGAACTCTTAGAGATTGTATTGACTTTTATGTGACAGGCAAGTTGTCTATTTCAACAAATACTGTGATACTGTCAACGAATGTTGAATATATCTGAATAAGGATTGTGAAAAATTTCGAGTTTAATTCTGTTTTGATTGTTTTAATTGTACGAAATGAAACTTCTGCAAATTTCACCTATTTCTTTTATAGCCCTTCAAGTTCACTAGGTGATAAAGATTTTGTCCACTTCTTGTTTTGATTTGTTCTGTTACTATTAATTTGCTGATACATTTTTGATTTAATTCTGCTTTTAATATTTTTCTACTAACTTCATTTAATCATTTGTAAAAATTTCATACTTTACATTTGATATCCCTTTTCTTATACCTTGCTTTGAATAATATACTTTAATATCTAGTCTTGATGAGAGTTCTGGATGCTCAAACATTTGTATTTACCATTTTATGAATGTGATTGCAGCCCTATTGCTTTATCTGCTCAGTTTTCTGTGCTGCGTAGTATGAATAGAGCTCTAAGGTACCATTAAAAATATTTTGTTGCACTATTGAGGTATTTTTGTATGGGTAATTAATTGATGGGAATCATGTTTTTTTTACTTAATTGTGCAATTTTTTTAACCTGCTCTTAGATTTAGTTAGTGTTTAGTGTTGTAATAAGCCTGGTGAACTAGATGAAGTACCTCTGATCTACAAATAAGTTATTGTTAATTATTTTTGTTCTAGCAAATAATGCTATATGTGAAGCTTTTCTTTATTTGATGCATTCATAGACCATTAGCTTTTGGTATAATATTTTTTAAAGTTTAACATATAACATATTTTGTTAAACTTTTATTTGTTACAGTTTGGAAAATACTCAAAATTCAGCATTTATAGTTGAATCTTGTTTATGTGCATATTTTATAACTAAAATTAATGCATTATTTTTTGTGGATAAAAAGTAAAATCCCTGTTATAATCTTGGCATGATTTTCTTGGTAAAATGTTATTCCAAGAGTGTTGTAAGTATATGGTTGTTTGATAGTCAGTAGAAGCTGATTGGATAGGACAATCTAAATGCTCTAATGCAACTTTTATAGCAATGCATTATTACCATTTCGGTTAATTTTTTTTTGCTTAACATACAAATATTTATGTATTTTGTAAGTTCTGTACTAAAAAATTTTAGATACTTGTTATATATTTTTAAATGTGTTAGAATCTTTTCTGTGAAACCTTAAAATTTGACCCTTGTACACTTGTTTTAAACCCCCACCCTATGATATTACTATTACTCTTTAGATTTATCTAATAATTAATTTATATTGTAAATATGTAATATTATTGAACAATGTCAAAAAAGGCATTTTAGCCTATTTTTAGAAAAATGTATATTTAGCTTCTGAGACTAAAAGAAGACCCTAAATCTCTCAATCATTTTATCTTCTATTTTGTATTGGAGGTTTGAACATTTTACAATGTGCCTTTTTATGCTGTATTTGATTCCAAAGGAAATCCCTGCGTGTGTACCTCTTTGTAATTTTGTATTTATACTTGCATCAAAAGGAAAAATTGAGGTGTTTTGCATTTTTAACAGGGCTCATAATAAAGGAATTGGCTGTAATGTCTAGGAAACAGATAAGGTGCTGCTTATGATGTTTCATAAATTATTGATGTAAATATTACCTTGTTACTATGAATAAATCAATTTTCAGGGAATTCTAACAGTCCTGTTTTTAATGGTATCATTTCACTCAAATATATATAAACATATTTTCATTCTTTTAATTATGTTTTTGTAAACCTAATTTTGATGGGTACAAGTCAGGGATAAGGCAAATGTGCTCTTTTGCAAAATACCAAACAAAAATCTTATACTAAAGAAATTTTTCCCATTTCTAAAGTATGTACAAAAACCTACATACTTGGTTTTTACTACTTTCTGGCTACCATTGCATGCTCATTGAATACCTTTTTAATTTTCCCATTTCTTTCAAGGCCGTCATTTTGATGTGGTTCATTTTAAATAAAGAAAGTAAGGTAACCTTTGGTTGTTTATTTCTGGTATTACTCTGGTCCTTATATTTGAGGGGTGGGTGCATATCCTGTTCATGGATCCAGTGGAATACTTGCTTCAGTTTTTTTGCTAAACTTTATAATAAATACCTCTTGATTTGAATTTCTGACTCATTTTAATGTTAGTTTTTTTTAAATAATTAACCTATCAAAGTTACAAAAGAGTAAAACCAATTAGTTGTTTAAAAACAGCTTATTCAATTTTTTGGTTATTTAAGTCATTCTGTATCAATTTAGTCTTTATCCTTTATTTTTGGAAATTACAATGCATAAAAAATGTCATTTTTTTATGTATGAGGATGTTGACAAGTTATAAACATTTCCAAATTGACAGTTTCCCTTCTATATTTTCGAATAAAATTAAATTGGGACTATTTGCATATGAAAGACACTCAATAAAAGTGTAAGTTTTGAGAATTTTTTGTAAAAGTTGGTTAATTTATGAAAGGACTGGTTATATTTAGGAACTATTGAGCTATGTTTCTTCAAATAGAAAAAAAAACCCCACTGGTTTATAATTATAATTATTTTGTGCTGATTACTTTATGGATGCTTAAAATCTATTACATTTTTCTATAGAAATGCATCAAAAAATCAAATTACAGATTACCAGTTATAATTAAGAACATTTTAAGACCCAGTTTAATTCTTTGTGCCAAACAAAGTTTCATTTAATTTCTTGCTGAATAAGGTAACTAGTTTTAACCTTAATTCAGACTATTTAACCAAGCATAATAGTAGTTAACAACAGGTAACTTGGTAGGAAACTTAACGATCAGTGAGAGTTTTCCCTCTTAACCAGTTAATTAAATTTCAAAAGACGGTGTGAATTAAATTTCTCTTCGTGTGTTGGTGCTTAAAAAATCAAATTCAGGTCGTCACATTCTGCTTGAAAGAGAGTTATTTATGAGAAGTGAGTCTCATTTTCACTTAATTAAATTCAACCTTAAAAGACAGGTTAATGAGTTTTAAAAAAAGGATCGAAGTAGTTCTGAGCTATGTGAAAGGGAGCTTATTTAAAAGTTAACCTAATGCAATTTACGTCATTCATTTACTTTGCTGCCTGGGCTGGAATTGAGGATGGGAACAACAATTTTAGATAAACCTAGTAAAAACAAATTTTTGTTTCAACTGGCTTTGTTAAAGCGTTTTATGAACATGTAACGTTTTAATTGGAAATTTGAAATGATGGCATTATAAGGTGATTGCATTTAGTTTTATTCGTATCAATGCAAGCAACGTTTTGTTCAAATGTTTCGTACGTAGGAGAAACCCTTTCATACGGGGGTAGCTGGTGTTCTGCTTATTTTCTGCCATAATGGAGTTAGTGCACCTGTAATCTTGGTGGTGGATAAGGTAAGATAAACGTACACTTTACGGAGGAAAGATAATTTTTTCTTCGTTAGTTTTTTTCTGGTGAACTCGTAGGTAGAAATGATTACAATTCATAATGCAAATTAGGTTATGCAAACTAACTCCTAATTAAAAGTTTATGTTCCTGGAATAAAGTGGCTCAAAACATGAACTTTAAGGTAAAATATCCCAGAAATTATTATAGCATATAATAAATGAAGAGGTTTAAAACACAAACAATTTACTTTTCAACCATGTATGTTCGAAAATATCCCCGTTCGATTGTAATTAATCGACTTATTACGAAAGGAAGAAAATCTGGATTTTTTCTGAGCTGCTATTCTTATTAATTCCACCTTTCTGTTTGAATTCGCAAGTTGAGAGCTTTCAGATTATTATCTCCATAGATTCTTAAGATTCAAAAGCACGCTTGAGTGGAGTTATTCCAAACTGTTCTCGCTTAGCTAAATGTATAGGTTGTTACTTTATAATTTAGAATTAATCATTTCAGTTTTAAAAATGGCAAAGAAAGAATTATAAGTATCATTCAAATATTTTTCTCATTCAATATAGCACGAATCAATCTTTTACAATTGGTAAAAACTTCGAAGATGTAGTTTTCCAATTTAAGAATCCTTTCTCTTGGGATTTCTATTTGAAAACCTTTCATTGAATTCATTTTCCTCTGTTTTGTAAAGAAAATTTAAGTAATGAGATTCTTTCTTATATTTGCCGATCGGTTGAACTTTATAACACTTTTTTTTACAAATTAGAATTTTTATAAAAACAACTGGAATTTTCAGCGAATTCATAGAACCAAACGCTTCTATATGAATACGCTATACAATTATAAAAATCTACATTTCCAAAAATATTCAATGATTTGGACTAAATGATGATTTGTTAATTTAAAAAAAAATCAATGATATAATATTCATTACTTCCATTCTAAGCTCAATTCTTTGATCTTATACGATTCTGTACTTTTTGTTACTAAAGTTTTATATATTTTTAAACTTAAATAATGGAAGTGAAATACCGATATTTGATTGAAAACGAGAGTTTTTGTACTGACACATTTTGGCTCCCTGTGGCTTGTAATTGCAAGGGCTTTTTGCGGGTTAACAGAAGAGGGGAAAAATATTAGATAATGCGGATAGGAGGTCAATAAGAGTGCAATAAGAGTCAATCAATAAAATAATTGTTTAATTATTAATTACTTTATTAAATAAGGATCTGAGTGTCTTTTGAGGAAGAAAGGAGCAAGTTTGGGATAAAAAGATACTTTTGAGGTAAAGGAGACATTGGAAGATAAGCAAAGCACTGTCTTAGGGTAAATAATGTTATTTAGCGTTTCTCCGATTTTGTAAAAATTGTGCATGCATAAAATTTTATAGTAAGCATCAATATCTTCTGGATTATGTAAATATAATGTTAAAAATGTTATAAAAATTGAATATTTGTGTTGTATATGAGTAAACTCTCAGAGTAATCTAGCTTTCTGAATTTTTATTTTTTAATGCCGTCAAAAGCCAAAAGATGATAAACTCTGAGCATAGAACATAAAATCTCCCACGTTTTTGAGAAGTTGTTTTTATGAATGAAAATACTTATGTTGTTTACATGAATGAAAATGACGCGTTTTTGTACAGAAACAAAATAAAAAGCAGATTAAAAAATTAAAACATATAAAATAAATACATTTTATTCACTTTGTTAAATATTTTTGTTAAGTGCACACTTTGATTGTATGAAAGTTTTAGGTTTCTCAGTTTCTTAGAGACCGGTAGCAACTATATTGGTTTTTAACAACTAAAAGTTTTTTACATCTTAAAACGTGAATCACCCACCCCATAAAGGATCTAGAGTCTAGACTCTAGTGTACAGACTTAACCTTTTACCTGCCGATGTTCCCAAATGGGAACATCACTTTAGGGAATTTTTTCACCACTTAATTTTTCATGCAGGAATTTGATACTTGGTAGTAAGAAACTCAAAGATATGAAGTTATTTTACATGCAAAAGTTTTTCACGTGCAATTTAATCCTTTTTGTGGAATTTATATCAAAATAACAGATTTTTGGCTCTTCCAAAAGTTGCACAAGTTTCAATTTATGATACATTTAAATAAATTCAGTTTTAAATAATTATGCTGTGTTTAGGTAGCTTAAGTACACATATTTTCAATTGGCTTGGCAGAATAGCTCCATATTCCAATTTCGGAGAATAATTACCAATTCAACGTATATGTTCCCAAATGGGAACATCGGCGTTTGGGGTATAGTTTTTGAGGGGATTTTTATAAGATGTAAAAATTCAAGCTATTTCTTATTTTCTTTAATTTTGATAACCTTTTCTGTCTCAAAGGATCTAAAGAGGTTAATCATGATGTTTTAAATTTCTAAATCCATAATTTTAATTTTTTTTCACCTGATTTATGGAGGAATAAATGCCAAACCTTTATAGCAGATTCCTATTTTTGTATGTTTTTCTAACTCCCTGACCGATTAATTTTCAGTAATTATTATTAGGGGTTATGCAAAGGGCATATTTGAGTACTTCTGAGGACTTGGTTACTTATTTTGTTCAAGTGCTCTTTTTTACATAAAAATTTTAGGTATAAATTTGAAGAATTTTGAAAATAATGAAAAGTGTGTACATCTAAAAACACTCTTCTAACGTAAGTTGGATGTAAGAGATATGTTGTTTAATTTGGAATCTTCCATGAGAAACACAGCTTTAACAAATCAATGGAGATAGTTATGATTATCACTTTTGAAAGCTAATTAAATTTGAATGCAATTCATGGATTTTTTGCTAGATATCCGGATAGAACAGTAATTAAAACTAATTTTTCACGCAGAAAGATAACTGTTTAGCTTTGAAACGCATGGGGACGTTCTTTCGTATTTTTATACTGAAAAATTACTCATTGTGCAATAAAAATGTACGGAAAAGTGTCACGCATGTAATAAATATGGAAAATTTTTCTTATGAAAATCTATAAAATTTTACCCAATCGTCCCACCATGGGAATTAATTACGAAGAAACAGTCCAATATCATAAAAATGTTCAAAATTATTGAGTAGAAACCTATTTCAGTAGTTTTACTTGAATTAATTTTGAAATATATGCCTTTTGGAAATCCCCCTAAAAACTTCACTCCAAACGCTGATGTTCCCAAATGGGAACATCCTCAAAATCCTACTTAGGATTTTTTTTCTGCCAAAAAATCGCAAGATTGGTTTTAGTAATGATGAAAGAAGCCATTTAAGCCAAAAATCAGAACCTTTAATTTAAAATTTGAATTGCGGCGTTTAAAAGGTTAAGGCTTTGGAATTAACGTTTCGTATTTGTTGAGATTGGTTATTATTGGAGTCGCTTGTGTCAAAAACCAATGGTGTAAAAAAAACTTTTGGCAGAAGCTTAGTGAATGGTATCATTCGATTCGTTAAAGACGTCTACATTAACAGAGTTATATTATAGTTGGGAGATTATAGTTGGGGATTATTTTATCCTTAAATAACTTTATTAAAACATTTATATAAGTGTAATAATTCCAAATTAAAAAATTTTGGAGTAAAAAACTAAAAAATTTTGTTTTACGTGTGTGAACCATCTTGGATTTCTGACGTCATATACGCCTTTCGTGACCACCAATGAAATTTCCACTGTTGGCATTTTAATTATAAACATATTTTCTTTACATTCACGTTGAAAATAGCATCTATTTAAGGTATTACATGACAAAATACTGAAGTTCAGTCTTTCGTACTTAATATTTCGATGCTATTTTCAGGCATTCTAAAATGTTTTGTTAAATTTTATCCTCAAAGTGCCTTTATTACATTCATATAAATGTAATAATTCTCAATTAAAAAATTTTTGAATAAAAAAATTAAAAAATTTATTTTATGTGGCAGCCATTTTAGATTTCTGACGTCATATCCGCCTTTTGTGACCACCAATGAAATTTTCATTGTTGGGTTTTTTATTATGAACATATTTTCATTACATTTACGTTGAAAATAGCATCTAGTATTTAAAGTTTATTAAATGACAAAATACTGTATTTTTGGTGGAAATAGCCATTTTTTGGTTTTGACGTCATAAACGCCATTTTTAACCGATTTAGATGGTTTATTCGTTAACTATTCGATAAAAGTATACATTTCTGAGCTTTTTGTCCAAAAATAGTTCCGATAACATCCCTAGATCGCCATTTACAGATTTTTCCTGCGGCGGCCATCTTGCACTCATGACGTCATGAAACCCCCTGCACGGAATTTGGAAAAAACATCCGGTACCACGTTAATGTAGACGTCATCACGAATCGAATGATACCACTCACTAAGCTTCTGCCAAAAGTTTTTCGAAACATGACATAAGCGACTCGAAACGTAAGATTGCTCATAAAACGCTGATACCAAACTAAGACCAAAAAACAATATTGATTATTAGAAACCATAATAGTGTTAGGTTAAAACATGTTGTTTTTAGTTATGGAATAAAAGTTACTTTAAAATTATTATTTTATGTCAAATGTACCTAAAAATTAATCAATATATCAATAGCCATTAAAAATTTAAATTTAGCCAATAAAAAAAGAGAAGAATCACATCTGGGCTGTGATTACAACTCAAAAGATGATATTATTGAAAAGGAATTCTTAATGCGAAAAAAAAAAGCTTCTTCAAATTAATGACTTAATAAGGTGCCAAATTAATTAATGAAAAAGCTTTGGGTTTTTTTCGCGTTAAACCTTTCCAAATCGTTCTTTTCCCTTCTTTTTTTCTTACCGAAGAGCAGGTTCTGTATTCCTTTACTAAGCAATCTTTTCAGTGTTTTTTTATATTAAATTCTCTTTCTTGCCTTTTTATTGTAGTTCTCATTGTTTTATAGCATGGTACTGTAAAAAAAACTGCTTTAAATGCTAAGGATGTCCAAGCATTAATTCATGCCCATTTATTTTAATCAAAGAAAGTACTCGTTAAAAGTGTTTTTCTTTAACGAATATTTCTAATGCGTTATAAAAACTTGCAATAAACAAAATAAATCAAGTCTTCGAAAGTACTTCAAAAACATTATACCCCCTACTGGAAAGGTCATAAGAAATAATAACTGGAAAGGTTAGGAAAAATATTTTATTTTTAAGTTAAACTTTTGCCTTTTGCAATTAAGAAAAATTGAATGTCTATGAGAAGGTACTTATAAGTTATTGCGCCTCTGTTTCAGAAAATGTGAAGTATGATTTCTTCGAAACACAAAGTTTTTTTTTTAAACCTTCATAAAAACCACATATATCAAATTAACCTTGTAAATTTTACAAGATTCTTAAATTAATTAAGTTAATTCTTAAATTCCCTTTTTTAAAACAAGGGGTGATACATTTTGGATTTATTTACATATAAGAAATAGAATGGATTTATTTAGATTAAAGAGCCTTACGTTTGATTTATTTTAAATTTTCAAAACAATTTTATGAAACAAATTACCAATAAAATTGAATATAAAAAAATATTTTCAAATTTTTATCATAGAAAAGAACAATTCCTGAACATTTCGGTAAAATCTGAGAGGATTCGAGTGAGTCGAGAGGAGTCGAGTGACTGGATGATTTGACATGGAATGACCAAAGGAAAACCTTATGCGTTAAAGTTAAATAACCCTATTTACTCCTTTTTATTCTAATTTTATAAATTTTCGAGTTGGATCTTGCGAATATAAAAGTGATACCCTTTTATTATTATGACCAACATAAACGATATTTTTGGATCATGTAATTTTAAAATAATAAAAACCTACAGTGTTAGTTTTTAAAGACTATTGAATAAACCTAATGCCAACTTAATCCGGAAATTAATTAAATTAAGACAAACGAAAAGTAGTTAAATGCCAGTATGTGATGTATTGACAGGGTCTTCTTTCCGTATATAGGAATATGACCTTGGAGGGATGCGTCGAAAGAGAAGAAACTTTTTCAATTTAAATGCTTTCCAACAAAAGACGCTTGTTTCTTAAATTTTACCCCGCGCATCCTTAAAATGATCTTGAATAACGAGGTAAACACTTGGGACCACAGAATGATAGTTAAGTAGCATAGAGGCTAAAACGTTTTACGAACACCAGCTACATTTACCCACACGGTAGTTTTTAAACAGAAAGTTATTTGGATCTGCAATTAAATCTGGTCACTTTCTTTTCAAAATCCAAACTTAATGTAGACTCTAACCGTTCCTCCAGTTTAATTGGTTGCTTAAAATTCAGGAATTCAAATGAGGATCTTTGAAATTCGCATCAGTAGCGCAAACTCGACCTTTCTTTACCCTACTTAGTCAATTTACAGCAATTTAAAAAGAAATAACATGTTTCTAGTTACTAAGGGGACATAAATAAATCTTCTTCGATTCCGTTTTCTATATTGATTTTTATTTAAATCTAAAGGGTAAGTATGATTACACAAGTGTAAGGACATACTTTCTATGATTCTTCATACATTAATTTTGCATATGCAATTGAAGAAATTATTCTTTATCAGTTATTGTGATCTTTGAAGTCTTTATTTACACTTGAAAGTATGTTTGACTACATTATGGGACTTAAATAATATTTTATGGAATATTTATTATTCGTTGTTAAAATATTTTTGTGTGAAAAGTAATGCTGGAATGGATTTTTTCAAACCTTTTCTTCCAATGCTTTTACTTTTACTTCAATTTTTTACTTCCAACATTTATCTAAATTTCTTTAATATCTTTTTATAAATTTTTCTTTTTGCATTTTTAGAACACTAATATATTTGAATATTTTAAGTCATATAATCTATCCTTTTTGTTACTAAGAACTAGTATAAGGTAGTAGACATACCTGGTTCACTGATTTCTGAAATATACTATTTATAATAAGTTTATTAGAATTATTCAATTAGTTGCTTATTCCCAACAGGTATCAACCACATGTTTTCTAAAGAACTTTTTTCGTTTATTCATTTTTCCGAATCAGTAGGTTTTCAAAGTTAATGAGTTTCAAATTTTCAAGTAATTTATAACACGAAAAAGGAATTTGCTTCAAAAGGGTGTTCTTAATATTGTATCTCTTTGATATTTTTAATATGTAGACCTTGGGATCTCAATTCATCATAAAATACACGCGGTTCTTATCAAAAATTTTAATTTTAATTATAACAGATCTTAGTAATATACATCAATGGGTGTAGATGTAGAGAAGGAAGTCCTATACCATTTTCTGTTTTGGATCTGCAATACATTTCAAAACTACTACTTTATTGCAAAATACTTTTATTTGTAGATAAAATTAAGATGAATTTAATTAAAAATTTCTATATTGTAAATTTTGGTCCATATAACCCTAATTTATAGTATAGAGACGGGTATTTTTATCAACCTAAATAAATATTGCTTCTTGAAACTTGATTTAATAAAAAACAATTTTTTTTTAAGGCTGTTCGAAGGATGAATTTTAAAAGATTTTACAATAAAAATGGCTTCATTATTTTATGAGAAAAGTTATCCAAAAGCAAAAGGGAACCATAAAAAGTCCGAACTGCACTCCTTATTATTTTGTTCTGCAACGATTTTAGTTACATAAAATGAAGATACAACTTCTTTTGTTAAAAGAGTGCAGTTCAGGTTCTGCCACCAAGTCATTTTTCCCTTATTTGTTAAAAATTAAAATTATACGCTCTATTATATTCCTATCTTTGTACCTGTCTAATTTTTTGAGCCAATATTAACTTATCTTTGATGACAAGATTCTTAGGATATGAAAAGAATTTATATTGATTTAGCTTCTTAATTATTACAGTCAATTCACTGAAAATACCTCACTTGGTATGCAAAAAATTTATAATCATTTTTACAGAAAAATAATCTAAAGCTTCTAGTAGCAGCTTTAAAAACTCATATTAAGTCTAGAATGAAAACAAAATGGCAAATTCTTTATCTTCATCTTTTATAACTAATTTATTACGATGCATCATGATATGAATGGACTGTGGTACTACATTCAATTCACTCTCGATATTCTTATTATTATACATAGTATTTAATAAAAGATATATTTATGTGAGAGATGCAAAAATATGGGAACCACAACAAAGACATGGTTACGTAGGGAGATCAGTCTAATATGGACATACCGTTTTTTCAAAGTAACCGCGTAAAGTACTCGTACTAATTTCATAGTTTTCCTACAGTTTTCAAAGCCATTGTTGTATTTACTATAGCTTCTGATTGTAGAATTGTAGATACATACTTGAAACTTATTTTTTCTTGTTCAAAAACTTGCTTTTAGAAAATAGTAGCAAATATTTCATTTCATCCTTATGTTGGGTAAAATGATATAGTAAACCTTACATAGGAAAAAAATAATTTAAGAAATGCCAAACAACAATTTTAAGTGATTGCCTCTTTATCATTATGAACAGCTTCAATTGCTTTTTTGCATATCTTCTGACTGCAACCGAGATCGTCTGTTTGTTTGTTCACTATTTTATTAGGTGCCATCTCTAAAAAAATTAACAGTTTTGGTCATAACTCCCTTATACTTTAGAATTCCAATTCTGCTTTCTTTTACTTTTACTCTTAATAACGTCATTAACATTTCAAAGGTTTTTAATAATAATAATAATAATGTAAATACTATTTAGTTGAAAACATTAAAAAATTACAAATGAAAATATTACACGGGTAAAAATGACATACTGTAATTTTATACTGATGAGTAGTATGTCATTTTACACTAAAAGAAGTAAAAAAAAGTCTCTTTCTCTCTCTTTCAAATGCGTTCACTTCTACTTAAAATTTCCTCTACTTTACTTGTAGTTACACCGAAAATCCGGTTAAACAGAGGTTGGTTTTTAAGAGAGTTTATTTGATTTTATTACTCCTGGTTAGGCGCACTAGAGAATGTGCTTCTATCCTCCGTTCTCCTGTTCCTCCTGTAAAATAATAATTCCATCGCTTCGGTTTTTTTTTTTTGTGGGAAGATTCATCCTCCGTTTTGTTGGCGCAAAGTAAATACCACAATCGATATCAAATTTCTGATGCCTCTCAGCTATGACTTTTTTCTCCGCTAAGTTTAGGTAAGAATGGTGTAGTGGGCGAACTTTTTTTGAAAATATTTTTATCTGTATTTTAAGGATTCACTCCATTTTTTCAAGAAAAGGAGCGAAATTCAGGCCTCGTAAGCCTTGTTAGGTTACTTTTTACACTGTGGATACTTTGATGTCTATCCTACCCAATGATCCATCCATGATGCAATCAATATCAAAACAGCAAAAATTTTCCGGATTTTATTAATTTTTTTTTCATGCTAACTTACTCAAAATTTGGTTTTGAAATTACGCTTGAGGCAGGAATTAACAATTAGGTTTCCCTATTTACCCGGAGCTTGTAAATATAAAATCGGGCGCTTATTATTCAGCCAATCACATACCCGATTTTTCAAGTTTTATTTAAAGATATATTTTCTAGGCTGAAATGCCCGACCAGAAAGTTTTTATTTCATTCGAATAAAAAGACGTAAATGTAAATTGTCTGGTTTGATTAAGAAGATATCTTAAGAGATGTCATCTTGCTATCTTGCTCACTCAAATTTTTACTTACGTTATTTTTTTATGTAATGATTCTCATTTAATGCCATTTTTCAAAACAAAATTTCTTGACAAATGAATTTTTTTTTAAAACTCCGCTTGGCTAACTTTTGTCACTAAAGTTTTATGTTATTGAGAAGAAAAAACGACCACGTGAGGTTTTCAAAATGTCTACAGTCTACATGTAGAGAGTGTTTGAAACTTCCCACAGCCACAAAGTAGATTATTATATCACATTCTATAGTTTAATTTCGAACAAATGACATCCGTAGGCAATTGCCCAGAAATCTTTAAAGGGAAACAATAAATGTCCAAAATATTATTTTTTGGTACATTGCTTTAGATAAATATGCTATGATTTGATTTTCTCAATCCTTCTTTAATATTAAAATAAGATTTCGCATGGTAATGGAATGCTATTTATTGTGCATGCAAAATAGGGATTTTCAACCACAGTGACGTAAGTATCATTTATGATAACGTTCTTAGTGAATGCTTAGTAAATAGTTAGATTGTATCCAATTTTCATTTAAAATGAAATTATTTTGTGGGAAACAGCTTTAAGGGATCGTAAAATTCATCTTTAAAGAATTTCTTTTGAAATTCCATTAATTAGGTTTTAGTACAATAAGATAAACAGCCTACTGTTATATTTTTTATATGGTATATCTAATATAAAGAAATTTAAAAAATGATGAGAAAATTAAATTTCTCTCCTTCTGAAGTAGTAATGTTTTAAATTCATATGAAAATGTTATAAACAACTAAAGATTATATTTAAAAATTAATTATTTTTCTGACAATTTTCTTCCATCAATGAATAGAGGCAAAAGTGTAATAGAGAGGCAGAAAAGCCATTTAATACCACCCCTTTACTTTAAACCCTTATGGAGCTTGGTTCTCCAAGTGTATATAACAACAACAACAACATCAGTAATAAAAAAATATAGATTAAAGTACAAAATATTATCAAAGGCAAATTTTGAAAAAATGCCCTGAAAGCATCATTAATCTTTAAACTTAATGAAAATTTTCGTAAATGTATCTATTTTTTAGTTGTTTACATAAATTGGACCACGTTTTCTAAATCTAAATCCTTCTTCTTCAACCTAATCATCAGTTCAAAGAAAGTAAGTTTCTTTTGAATGAAATACCACTTTTCCTGCAAAACCTTTTTAACTCATCTTCAAAATTTAAATGCTCAAAGGGATGGGTTATTAAGTTTTCATCTCTTTAACGGAATTTTTCTTCCCTTTGGCTATTTCTTGAGATTGAAAAAACAAAACTATATACCTCAAATCCTTTCATATTTGAAAGTAATGAAAATTTCTCACGTTATCTAGGATTACTAGAAGAGTTTTGATCTCCTTTGGATAAATAAATATATATATTTACTTTTCTACACACTGAAATGCAATTTAGATTTCAGTTTTGGTTGTTTTTCTTTGAGTTAATGTTTGCTTTTTCTAGATTATTTGATTAAAATGCGCAAATTGAAATAGTTTCAAATAGTTTCTTTTTTTGTCTCACGGTTAAGGTTAACGAACTTGAGAAACCTAGACGAGTTTCGTAAGTGGGTGTTCGATGTAGTAAAATGAATTAAGGTAACTATTCTAATTCTTTTCTGTAACTATTACATTGTAGATTGCTCAGTATTGCCTTATCGCATGGAGATTGAAAAGAAGTGATTAAACTTCCATACGTTTGAAAAAACATTTATTAATTATACATTTGGTTTTGTTAAACTGTTTTATTTTTTATTTACTGTGGGAAGGTTTTTATGTAAAAATGAAAGGTAAGTTGTTAAAATATTTAAAAACATCATGGTGGGTATTATAACTATATTATTAATATTTTTGTAAGTTAATTTATAGTGCTCTGAAATATATTTTCCTACAATATTCTCTACAGCTAATTGCGGTTTGAATTGAGGTTTATTATTTCATATTATCATATGAATAATAAAGAATACAATTTGATTTAACTCCAGACATAGTGAATAAAAGAAGTCTCAACTAACATTAATATTTCCGAAACACAACTTTATTTTCCAACGAAGTATTTCTTGGTTTTTAGAACAATATTTATGCTTCATAAATGCAATTCGACTTTTGCGTTAGATTGCATATTATTCAATGCCTATTTGAATATATTTGGAAACTTACAATAACTCCTTTGTAAATAATGTATTTTTTCATTTGAAGCATCACACCTTGGTGCCCGATCCATTATTGTATGGTAGTGTATCTATGTATTACTTATTCTCAAGGGGGAAACCCTTATAAATATTATCAATATGTCTGTCTAGTGAATTGATAAAATGGCTATGAAAAAACTATTTCAATTCCTAATAAAAGATGCAAGATTACTCACACTCATTATAACCACCAATTTTTAATCTTTAGATATTCACCATTAAAGAATACATCCATATAAATCAGGAATTGGTTGTTCCTGTTTCAGTTATGCAACCGAAACTCTGGCATAAAATATAAAGAAAATCATTATACTTAAGATCCTCGAATAATCAAGCTAAAACATGTTTCATAAGAAAAGATTATTTACCCATGAAAACGTACCCAGAAAAGAAATGATCCAGCTACTCTATTATCCCCTTCTGTAGTAAGTTGTTTCTTACATCTTCAACGTAGTTCTTTCAGACAGTCTTACAAACAAAGCTGACCTAGATAATATATTTCTCTGACCGCAGGATATCTTATTAACACGGATCCAATGGTTTCTCCATCCCCTTGACCTTCCTCTGAACCACCCTCGGGAAATCAAATCAAACCACCCTTCGGGGTAATTCCTCCGATAATGGAACAACACACTTTCCCGCCATTTGTTTGTAGAAGAACATCACACGGTGCTGTCAGAAACGATGACGTGCAACTCGAGCCCATTGTGATTCATGATTGGCCAGTTCAAACACTCGAGATCACGTTCATTGGCCACTTAGGCGAATCGGGGAGGGGATTAAAGTTAATTACGCCCAGACTTGAAAACTGAGACGTGAGTGATGAGTTGGAGAATTTGTTAGCGAAATACAGTGGATATATGGCGGAAAAGACAAGAGATATGACGTTGAGTGTGTTCCATCATTAAGGATTTTGGGCTCACATTAAAGAATAATCTTTTGAGGGCAGATGTGTTGGTTATGTCATTTGAGATTAAGTATTGGGACGGTCATTATTTTTAAAGTGATCCAGGAAGGTGTGATGGAGAGTATGTTTTATTAAAATATGGACTGTGTAATTAATTATCTTTGTGAGCTAATTTTGGAGATTTGAGAGAGTAGATATCGATGGATGTTTATGCAAGTTCTTGTTTTAGTTTCTCTACTTCATATATGACTTAGGTATACTTTCTAATGGATCAGTTCTAAAATAATGTGAATAGAAAGGATCTGTGAACACTTGCCAAACTAATATTATGCGTAAGTGACACCTACTATCATATTAAACCATTTATTTTCAGCAGAGCCATTAGTTTTTATTATTCTGCAGTGTTGTGTCACATATTTTAATAGTTTTTATTTCATTAAAACGTATCTCTCTGAGTCTTTTTAGATATGTTACACATGTGCGCCAAATCATACCATTGAATTAATATTTCATTATTATAGTATGCATTATGGAGATCCACATATTGATTAAGTGGTCGTATTTGACAAGTTGTTGATTTTATGCAGCGTCCCTTCAATTTATTCCATCATGCATATTAACTAGTTTTACGAAATTTTAACCCAATCTCTATTAAACCGTGCCACTGGAGAGTCGGCTGAATTCATTGTAATGTTGTTACAGAAATAACTCTTCAGGTGAAGGAATAGGTATAGAAAAAAAATTCCAAAGATCTGCGCTTGTACAACGCACGGTTTTGGAGAAAATTGGGACAGAAAAATGCATGTCATCATATCCGGAGTATAAAAAACAATGTATTTATGGTTATGTTTGCAGACTTAGATGGGTTAAAATATCCACCGTGCATAATGTGGCTACCATGCGCTAGTCATAAAATGAAATCGTAAAGTTTTGTTTTTCCCATACTCTAGATATGACGTCACATTTTACCAAAAAAACTATGGGTCTTAAGCATTTAAGAATAAGCTCATAGGGGCATTTTTTATATCACGAGGAATGGGCGGTCCTGCTGAGGCACCCTGAATATTAAGGATATTATTAGTAAAGATCTATATAAATTATTTTCTAAGCTGTAGTTAGTGGGTTATTTGAAGCCATATAGCAACAAATAGAGAATTTGAGATTAAGGAAACATTTTATTATGTTCCTTTTAAAGTATTTTTGTTTCCATAGGTAATTCAAACTAAAAGGGTGAAAAGTAATCTTTTATTGCACAATTTCTTATAATTGAGGTAATAAAAACATTTATTTAAAATGTTTTTATAAACTTTTACCGAGCATTAAAAATAACGTTTTGTTTCGCATAGGTTCTTTAAAACTCTTTTCATTAGAAGTAAGTTGTTTCCTATGGTTGAATCTAATAACTTAAGTATTTGGATTTAGCCATTTAAAGAAAAATCCTTTCTTAATTAGTTGTTGCTCTTACATTAGAGGATTCCGGGATTTAAAAATGCATTTTTTAATCAAAACTAATAAAAAAAATAATTGTTAAGTAACAAAATTTTTTTTCCGTCATACATAATAAATATTTATCTCTTGTGTTAAAAAACGAATTCTACATATATTGAAAAAGAACTTGTAGTTTGTTGTTAAATTGTATTTAATTCCTTTTATAAATGTATTTATTGTAAGAAATGTTTTCAAAACCTTTTCTAGGCTCTACTTGAGCAAATATACGGGTTTTCTTTTAAACCTTCATGAATATAAATGAATCCATGACATTCGTTCTTAACGAGAAATTTTTAAAACCAGAAGTTTGAGCAGTCTGAAAAGATTCAATTTAGATAGCTCTTGCATTCTAATGAAATCGTAAGTAAAGGGTAAGCTTAACTCATTTGTAAAAATTTCCCCTTTACAATTTACGGAACCATAATCGTAAACTAGGGTTTATTAGTTGGAGAAAGGAGTTTTAAGCATTAATGTCTGCTTTAAATACGAAACCCGAAAAATAATTAAATCCAGCATTAAGATTTATGTAAAAAGAAACTAGATTTAAATCACTCGCGTTCATTCAAAGAATAATTTTGGTTGAGTGATTTGAATTGAGATTTTAAAACCCTGAGAGAGTCGTTTAATGCTTTCTGTAGGTACTTTGAAATTAGAATTATTATTAATTGTTGGAATAACAAGTAAACAAAATAGCTTTTTATTAAGATTATGAATTAAACAACTTAAGGCTTACAGTGGGATTATACATATCTATATCTGAGTTTACAAGATTTTATACTACTAATGAGAATTAGTTTTGGGAAAAAAATGCATATACATTCACACTGAAATACACCAATTCTGGATTTTAACTTTTCATAAAGAACACCGCGGAATTCAAGTTTCTTTATTATACCAAATAAGGAAAATGTACCTCTAAATTTAATTTCCTCTCTTTTATTAATTGGTCTTTCAAGAAATAAACTTACACTGTATAAGAATTTTTATATTAAGTGTGCTCATCATTTTATATTTTTTTCCGTGTCTTGACTTAAATAAAGGTCATCCGGAAAATTCCGTACTCGTTACAAAAAGTGGAAATTAAAAAAAAAGTGGATTTTGATATATTTAGGAATTGTAATGGAAGATCTGGAGGCCTCTTTTCAGAATGACTATCAAAAGGCTGACAAAGTCAGCAGCACGCGCGATTTTCGTAACTGTTTTTATAATTCGTATGTGATTTTTATTTTTGTAATATTTTATATTTTTGTTTAAAAAACAGGGACAAATGCATGATTCATGACTAAAGAAAGTTTTTCTGTTTATTCACAATGTTTTCATTATATGGTATCATATTTCATGGTGGACTCAGGACTCATAAAAGTTTGAAATTTGGGCTTTAAAACAGCATAAAACTGGATATTTTAGAAGCTCCCCACGTTATGCTGAGCAGCTGGTTTGAAAGAACTAAAATCAAGACAGATGTTTCAGCAGATATATTTTTAACCATACTTTTGAATAACATTTTATGTTTTCGTTCCAAAATAAATTTCACTTTTTTAAACTAATGACACTTTTTTGGAAATACTTATAAGAATTTTATTCCCATTTTTAAAAAAAATTCCCTAATTCTATTGGGGGATTTCCAGTTCTATAACTTCCTAAAATTTCATTTCCCATCTGTCTCCCTTAAGCACCCAAAAATTATTCTTTTAGTATCACTTATAAATTAATTCCTTAATTTTTTTTTTAAAATTTCTGAATATCTCTTCAGATTTATTGCATATATTTAAGGCGTTTTCCATCTTAATTCTGAAAAGAACTTTCAAAGCCCTATTCAAAAGCTTGAAATAGGGATACATATTCTATACCATACCCCGTGTTCCTTAATCTGCGTAACGAGATTGTCACGTGTGGCAAATAATAAAAACTGCATAAATTTTATTACGTCACAAAACTGTTTTGTTGTTCATCCTCAATATTTTTAATTAAAAGATTACTATAATTTTGATTCTATGCTTAGTAAGAACAGCTAATAAAATACTGAATTCCTGCTATTTCTTTCAACCATCAAAGATAACTGAAATCGGCATTATTTAATTAGTTTATGAGTTTTAAATTCTTGCTAAACTATCAAATAATATTAAATGCTACAAAAAAAGCGTTTTCAAAGGAATTTTATTTTCTCCTCTTCCAGCTAGACATATAAATATTTCAGAGCAACTCCGTAAACTAAGTTACATTTTTTCCAACTTCCAGGAAATGTGATCATGATTGGAGGTAGAACATAGGAGGAAAATCACTTTCGTAATTTTGTTGGACATGTTGACATGTATTTTCGGATTGCCATTTATGATTTCTTACTTATCTGAAGTGTCAAACTCGTTACTTGTACTTAATAAGTGAAAAATGTGATGGCCGACTCTAAGTGCTAAAGGAAATATCGAAAACATGTTTATCTTTTGACTAAGGTTTATTAACGAAATTCCAACTAAAAATACCTTCTTTGAAATCTGATGCACATTATTTCATTTAGAATGTTTCCAAGAATCACGTTTTATTCTTTGAGGTATAATTTTTATTTTGTCTAGAAAAGTAGGATGCTGAAAAAATAATCAGTTAATGTCTTGCATATAAATTTATTTATAGTGCCAAAAATATAACTTCCACTTACATTAATGCAATTAGCTTATTCCTTGAGTCTTAACTTTATTCCTCTAACCTAAAAATAATATTTAATTGTGATTTAAACTCAATAATTCTAAGATTTATAAAAGAAAAACCATTAATCATTTTACTCGATTCTAGGAAAGATTTACCAGTTTGTTTTCTCATGATTTGATTGATCTTATTTATAAAACCAATCTTTTTCTGGGCATCTTCAAAAATAACAAATTGGTAGGACAACTCTTTGATTTATTAAATCGCGATACATTCAAAGTTTTCACCAGAGGAGTAGGCCCTTTACGATTTTCCTGGAAATGGGGCTAAAACTTCGTTGCATACAAACATTTAAAATAAACTCTGTTTTAAATAAATAATACGTATAAAGGTTATCAAATAGTTTGTAGAATTCCTAGTATCACATTAAATCGAATATATTTTGAAAGGTTGAACATGCTTAAGGTATATAGGTTTAGATTTCCAATGGACATACTTATTAACACGAAGAAATGATCTTGACATTCTTGATGACATTAAAGAACTAAAATATTTTGGTACTAAACTTTTTAGTTGGTAAATGCTTTCAGTCTTGTTTTTATTCTAAGCGTATCGAGAATTTTTTAGAATGGTTAACTAGTTTATCAAGTGTAATAGCCTTTTAAAAAAATAATACACATTTTTCTTTTACTTCAATGCTTGTGATTTTTTTTAAAACTTCTAGATTTTTCGTTTGCAAGTCACAAGGATTTAAAAAAAAAAAAAAACACTCGAGTAGTCTTTTTTTTTCTTTTGATTAAAAGAAATATCAATAACACAATCTGACACTCATAAGTCATCAGAGACAAGATTATGAATGTTTATTATTATTTTTGATGCTGATTTCAAATCAAACATAATTCATAGTAGTATCATTTCTTTTTAATAAAGAAATAACAAATCATAACAACAATAAAAAAATTAACACATCAGTCTACTAAAGAAAATATTGTATTTTTCCATTTTCATAAAGATTGCTCTTCTTATGAAAACCTTGAAATTATAGTATCCATGCTCATCTTTAAATTAAAAGAAACCATTAAATATAAACTGACACAAAGATTAACTAATTTTTTGTAGTTTGCTTTTCTGCGGAAAGACAACGGTTGCAATAAAAACAGTTTTACAGAGATGGCATGTTCTGACAAGAAACAAACATTTTGTCTTGGCTACAAAGAAATAAATAATCCAATGGAAGTCACTTATGAAGTAGTTCGGTCTTTTTTTTCTTTTGCAGTTTTTTATGTTCCTATAATGTTTTTCATTCCTAAAATTATATATTTATAAAAAAACCTGAATAATACAGTTCAAATCCTTCTTTCCATAATAGTACTCTCGCGGTTTTTGTTATTTAAAATTATAAAATCCACATGAAGTAATTTTTTCCCAGATTGTATGTATCTACCTAAAAATTTTGCAATAACACCACTTTTAAAAATGGTTCATGTGATTAGACCCCAGACTCTAATATAAAATATTTAAAATGGTATAGGCCAGAGTCACTTATGTTACAGGTATTTCTAATTTTTGCATAACACAGTATACAACCTTTTAATTAAATATTGAGTAAAAATTGCCCTATTTCTTTTCTTAAAAATATTTCATTGATTGTTTTTATGTCTTTAAATGCATGTATAGGAATAAAAAGTATTATTTTATATAAATGTCAAATTAAATTTCAACTATCATTATAATTTCAATTATAATTATTTATTTAAAATTGTAGAATTGGAAAAGAAATTTAAAGTTTTACTGTGACAAATTTCAGAAATTTTAGAAGGGGATGAGGAAACTTATATACCTAGTAGATATGTGTAAAAATCAATTTTTTTTCTCAAGTCGTTCTATGTATAGAAATCTTATTCAAGTGTAATTTTCTATATTTCAACATAATCTATTTTTAATCTATAATAATTAATTTTTAATCTACATATCTATACTTCAACATAATATACATAATTTTTATGTTAGGTATATAGAATTTTTGATAAAAAAATAGATTAAATCATGAATTAATATCTTCTTGCGAATGTTTGTATTAAAGAATATTTAATGGAGAATAACAGAATGGCATAAAAGTAACATATTTTATCAAAAAAACAGTCAATTTCTTTCAAAATCAAGAGCTATTTTAGCATTGCATTCTTCAAAGAAAAATATCTACTCAAATTATGCTAAGAAATGGTAAAAGAACTTTCTAGACTTTCCCTTTCCAATTTAAGCATGAAAAATGATAGCCGTTGAAAATTCAACATTTGCGCAAGCATATTATCCTTAATGTCATAAAGCAATTTTTTTTTTGCCTTTTAGAGTTTTTAGAGTTTAGAGTAGTAGACAAGGGGAAGGGATTTAAATAGCACTACCACAATTTGTTACATCTCCATATTTCTTAACTCAAAATATCAGTTACTCCTAGACTAGCTCCATTGAATTTCCAGCTTCTAAAGTAAAAGTGAATTTAAAAATAAAAAAAACCTGAGTAAACACTTATTTTGTCTTTTAGAAAGAATTTGATAGGCCCACTATGCAAACTAAATTCTTGTTATCCAGATTTTTCTCTACGTGTAACAAAATTTTAAAAGTAGAAAATGCTTTCATATTTTAAGATTTAATATAAATATATTTTGATACATTACAAATATTTATGTTAGGTATAATTCACTTAAATATTGTTTTGGGGAAAAAAGGCTGGATTTTGACTCAAGTTCTTGGATTTAGAATAAATTTCCAACTAAGAAAATTCAATGCAGATAGATCTTTAGGGGTCAGCAAAACCTGAGAAATTGATTTATTGCATTTATCGGAAAATTTAAACACAATATGACAAAAATGGAATTTTTCTTACTTATGGAAAAATTATACGGAGAAGTGAATAAAATATTATATTACTTAGTCAGCATCTCATTTCTGTATTCGAAAACATTATTTAATTCCTTTTAAAATATGATGGTAATGAGAGCAAGAAACCTAATTCTTTGAGTACGAATTTAATAACTTTTCAAAGTTCATTTACTATTATAATGATCAAAATAAATATCACAATTAATTTGGACTATGATAATATAAATGTTACCGGCAATGTGATAAATCCGGGCATTATTAATAATGCCCGATGTGAGGCGGGTAATGTGATAAATTCAATGGCATTTATCAATGAAATTTATCACCTCCACTTCGGGCATTATTAATAATGCCCAATTAATCACTTTGCCCGTATAATAAACATTTACCTTTATAACTGATCAAAATAGGACATCGTATGGTTTGGGAAACATATAGTGAAAGGGTTTGTTTTAAATAAACCGATTAATTTATTCCTCAATGAACATACTAGACTGAAGCAGAACCACAATTTGTAAAGATTTCCATACATAGTTTCCATGGCCACAGTTTAACCCGGAGTTTTCTAAAACTTAATGGAGAAAAAATAATTCTTTCAAATCTGTAAAAAAGTCTTCATCTTCAAAAGTCAAAAATCTTCAAAGTATAAAAAAATCTATACTTTTTCAACAAATTATTCCACAGTCTCTTGACTAGTGTATTCAGATACTATGTAAAAAATGACCACAACAGTCTGTACGTAAAAAAAAAAAAATCGAGTCATTTAATTATTGAAGCATTAGAATAAGGTGGCAAAATCTCTAGGGAGTTGTCGTGACTTTAATCAGATAAAAAGTTTTTCCTTAGAAGTAATTTTAGGAGATACTATTACTAACTATTAATTAACTAGTTAAGTTACTTGTTTTTGATTAATTTGTTGTTTTTCACGGGAAATTTTAAGAGTGCTGTTATTATTAATGTAGCTTATAATTACAGTAATGTAATTCGCAATTCTTCAAATGCCTAAAATTTTGAAATAATCTATAAATACACAAAAATAATTTTTAGAAGCTTAACTGTATGTAATGATAGTTCATAATAGGATCATGAGAGTTTTAAATCTAAATTTAATTCTCGATGTTCGATGATTTGTAGTAACATAACCCAAATTAACCAATCTAATTATATAATCCAAATAAAAACAGAATTTGTTCTAAAAAATATTCAGTTCTGTTTCTATAAAAGTGAATAAATGTGGAGTAGTAAGTAAAGTTTTAGCTATAAAATTCGTTTGTAGAATCATTTTGGGTTGCTTTAGTAAAAGTAATAAACGTTATTACTAACAACCTCCATTTTTAAAATTGGTATTGAGAAACTTTTCAATTTTGAACTAAGTAAGTGGTTCACATATATCTACGTATTGAGATCCACTGCTCTAAAGCTAAGTAAAACATCTTGTTTTGCTTAAAATCTCCATAATTTAATCATAATCTCCTTTTTCTTAAAAAAAATACATACTTGATGACTAGTTTGAAAGTTTTTCCTCTTGTGTAGACATTTCAATTGTACTTAAATTAAATATGGATACATCATGAGAGAACAAAGTTTTTATGACCACAATTCCCATAACATCTAAATTTTAAATAAAACCCCCCAGTTTTATAAGTAATTTTGTTTATTTGGGTTAAGTACTCTGTAAGTTACGTTACGAAATATATAGTTGCTACAAAGATAATATTAAATTACTGTTAATATTTTCCAGAATCTAAATTACTTAATATTAGTTTACATTACTTTGAAACTAGCATTCTTTCTTATCATTGCATTCAGTAAATAACCCTATCTAGAGCTTCGATACATGAATTTTACTATTAAAACATTTTAAAGTTCAGTAATAGAAGCAAAATGTTTATGAAAGTTTTCGTTGGTTCAATTATAGTATTCTCTTCATTAATAACTTTCCCAGTTTAATTTTCCCTCTTTTCCTGTTAAAGCATCCATGAGAACCTCTCAGCCAAATTAATTCTATCAATCCTAGTAAAATCCCCTGTGTTGATCATGACCAGATGTTTTCGGACGGACCAGTATCTGCTACGTAATCAACACTAATAACACTTCTAATTCCGAAAACAGCAGCTCTCAGAATCACGGTCGGCCAAAGATAATCTTTTTGGCGTAGATAGTTTGGGAGATATACTATGTTTAGAAAATATTTTTTTTCCAGAAAAAGGAATGGATAAAAATAGGTCTGATAGCTTTTCAATTAATTAGAGCTAACTTTTGCAAATACTTCTGTAAATCAAAATTCGAACAAAATTACAAATATAAATTATATTGCGAATTCATTTCGTAGTATTCGTTAAACTTTCCTTAGGAAATATATTTTAATGTTTTTAATTTGATATTAATAAAACTTAAAAGCATAAATGATCAAAGTTATTAAATTATGTATCTGCAGGAATTTTAATTTAAAGATAAATAAATCAAAATGAATTGAAAACTTAAAACTATTTATCTTAACATGAAAATGAATTTATATTTTTTCATTCAGTTAAATTTATAGTAGGGGGTAAATTAATCATTTTACTACGAAAAATTCAGTTGTAATCATAAGAATAACCTATTTACGGGTATTTGCAATTCTTTTGAATGACATGCTAGGTAACTCGTTAGGAATTTATTTTTGAACACTTTATTGGTAAATATTATTTTGATTGTTTATTTGATTAATTTTGTTAGTGTTCATAGTTCTACATTTATTTAAAGAATGGAGATAAAAGGCAGACTACAAAATCATCCAGTTTTCAACTTTAGCATCTTTTTGTCTCACACTTATTAAAAACAAAGGGTTTTAAGTTAATATTATGGCTTGTATTAATATATGCCAGTAACTTTCTCTGTGAGCATCGTTAATATACTATCACCATTGTACGAAATGTTACGTTTGGAATTTTAATTTAATTTATAATAATCTTTACTGTTCAAAAGTTTTAGGAACACTACCTATAACCAATATGAATAAATGCCACTAAGTCTCACCCTTATGTAAATTATAAACCTGAAGTCCGTGAATTAGATATGACCTTCCTTTGGGTTTGTAAAATTTGAACATAAGTAAATAAATAAATATAAGTAAAATGCGATACACGTTATAAACGAAATACGGAGTTTAGTAGCTTAAAGCTCATTTACAGTTTCACTTTCGATATTCATTATGAGTGATTCCCACCGACTCTTTACGGAAGGAAATCGAAGGAGTGAAAAGACAATTTGTTACTTAAGATTATTCCTCCAAAATGAACATCGAATGAGAAAAGTCAAATTGAAAAGTCTGAATGAGCCTTTAGTGAAATAATAGAGTTATAATTATAAATAAATTGATTGCTTTTTATGTAGTGAATAACCCCTGTGTATATAGATTTCTTTGTATCATTCTACCTGCAAGATGTGTAATTTAACTTAACAGAAATGCACACTGAAGCAGCAAAACCGTACAGTGAAGTAGAAATTCGAAGTTCAAAGGTCCTTATCAGAAACCAGGATAGGAACTAACTTTTTTCTTTTTTTCCCCCATTCAATCTCTCAACTTTCGTTGCTATAGTAGTTAGTCATTATCTCAAGGCTCATTCACACTGTTTCACTTTCACTCTTCATCCTGAGTGATTCACTCCTGTGAATAGTTAGTTTGCATAGAAAAGAGAAGGAGTAAAGAGTGAAACAAGAATTTACACTTCGGATTATTCCTAAAAAATGAATACCAAAAGTGATAATTCTGAATGAGCCTTCAGGAAAAGGGTTCTCTTATCGCTAAGACATGTTCATGTATGAAACTTGACTAATAATCCTACTTTCTGTGTTTTTCAATTAAAACGCAATATTTTACAGACTTTCATTCATTTCTATATTTTTCAATAACAGAGGGATATCTTGCAATAGAGGGAAGGTAAACATTAGAAAGACAAAAAACGAGTTTTGGGATCCTTCTTCAGTGGAAACTCTGATATTTTTTTTTTCTGGGAAAGAGTGACGTATTGCATCAACGAAAGCACTCGGGTGTGATTTCACAGAATGGAGATACTCTGAAGACGTCAAGATATGACGCACGGAAGGAAAATAACTTCAGCCCTTGATCCCTAGGGAGAAGGATCATACACATATTACATCAGAGGGAAAAACTCTGAAACAAATGAAAATAATACTTTTTCAGTGTTGGAAACTCCAGATCTGAACAAGAATGATGCTTTATTGCATTTAGAAGAGTTATTTTTCTGGTAGTTCTGAAATATTTCTGTTTTATTTTTTGGGGATTCTGCTTTTATGGGTTAAAACCGTGTTTTTAAAGCTGCTTTAAAGGAAGATATTTTGAAATTTTTTTGATAAAAATCTTTTGAAATTTTTTTCGAATCTTTGTGTTAGAGACAACATTATTTTAAGATGTTTCTTTAGTTCAAGCATATTTATTAGAAACATAAAAAACGGTAATTATTAGAAAAAAATGTTAAATGTTGTTAGGATTTTAAAAAGAAATCTGCAAGGATGTTTTACAAAATAAATAAACTTTATAGGTAATACAAACTTCTAATACATAATTAAGATGATTACAACAGCAAAAAAGAAATATATAAGAAAATAAATATTTCAACTCATATATTTTAAGTACATTGATATTCTTAAAAGAAAATAATCCCAAGAACTAACAACCACGTTCTATTCTTTAATAATATTTACTATCATGTCGTGTTTTGATTCTAAAATTGCAATGTATTTGCAAGAGTTATTATTTGCTTGATCGCTCTCATAAATTTATAGAAAGTCTGTTTTCATAGCCGAACGATTTTAAATGTGTTGTTCCAGCAAATATAAATTCGTACGAAAGTTTTAACAATTGGCTTTAGGAATTTGAGACTAGAACAACCAAATCATGGATCCTTAGCAAAGCAAAATAAATAATTGTGAAAACAAATTCAGTTCCTTTTACAAAATCGGTAAAAGGTTGCAAAATCGTAATTTTACTGTCATTTTTTGGTTTGCCTTCACGATTTTAATACGTTGCCTCATCAACACACAATGAATGAATAAAGAAACTTTGTTGTTTGTTAACAGTCTCATGGTTGTGTTATCGTGTTCTGATTGGTTGGAATTTTAGACCCCCTCCGGTTGCAAAATAAATGTGCACTTGCGAAATATGCATCCGATATTACATATATATTTTCAAATGAACATGTAATGAGTTTATGGACTAATTGTGTATGTCTTGTTCATGTGGATGTCTATAGTATAATTTAAGCAAACACGTTTCGTGACTCTTACAAACAATTTGATATCTTTACGTCATTTCTTAAAATAAAGGTGCCCGATGGATTGCTCGAAACCGGCAATCTATTGCAAGAGAAAAATTTTTTATTAGAGTAATGATTTGAATAGATTCTCATTTAAAGCCCAACCATTCTTGGAAATTTCCGAAATTTTGATTATCTATATTTAGTGATAATTTACTATTGCTGACATATCAACTGACTCAGTGTTATTCCTAGGATTTTTTTGAAGGAGTAAAAATACTCCTTGACTTTTTTAGGAAGAGTGAAATTGAATAATGAGGAGTGAAATATGGAAAGAGCATGAACTACTATATTACAGAGACACGAAAACCGCTATCAAACTCCCTATAAGCATCATATCAATAAATGGAAAAAATTACTATAGCTGTATGAAATCACAATTAAAAAGTATGATTATTAGGGTGCCGTGGCTTTTGGCAATTGGCTTTGGCCAGAAGTCGGACGAAAATGTCTCCGCTGAGTTGGTGCTTTGAGTAGAAAAATATTATTTGTTGATTTCGGTGAGCCCACGCGGTGCATTTTTAAGCTAAACCTTTGTGAAAAATTCAAAGAGTGAAAATACTCCTGGCTAGTTTATTAAAGAGTATTTCCGATTTTCCAGGAGTGAAATACTCTCTCAGAGGAGTTAAAAATATCTCTGAACTGACTCTATGAAATTCATATCATACTGGCTGCATTGGGTACATGCTGTCCAGAGTAAAGGACATAATTCATCTCAGAGACCTCATAACACATGATATCTTTTATAAATAAACATCCATTCACATTCATATTCGCCTCATCGATACTTTCTCCTATTTTTACACCGACAGTAAGTAAGCAGGTCATATCTCCCAAACTCCTTCCCATCACCAAGTGTCTTCTCTCCAAGGTAAGGATCGTCTCCATAAATCAAACCCGTCTTTCCACGACCACCTCCCCCTGCTCTATAAATAATCCAACTATATTTGGTGCTGACGGACGTCGCACCGTCCATCACTCGAGCGGTCATTGTCTGGACGACACTGTGCGGACACAGGCGCCGAGATGACCCTTCGGACGCGTGGGCAGACTTCCGTGTTGTCATTCGCTGGGATTCGGTCAAGGGGGTTTTGCAGTTTCATTTTTCTGTGTTTCGATTTTTTTTTGTTGTTTCTATTCAGATAATTCTATTCAGATATCAGCCTAAAATAAATGGATGTACTGATTTTATTAAAAATTTTTCGATGCCTCTATATACTCTCTCTTTTTTTCTTAAACTTCTTCTCACTCTTCCTCTTGCCTTCATCTACGTTTTCATTTTGTATTCTCGCTTAACCTTCACCACTGTAATCCCACTCACTGCTTTTTTTTATATGCATCTCTTCTTTCTATTTACTTCTAACGTATATACTACAACTTTTATTCTCATTCTCGCTCTCATTCTAATATTATCTCTCTCTATTTAGTATCTCCATTTTACTACTCATTACTCCTTCACTGTTTCCTTTCTTTACATTAAAAATCTTTGTTTTCCTTTTCGAAATCCTTCTTAAATTCATGGACAGATTTATGGGGCATCATAGGAGATAAGGCTCGACCGATGGCAATTTTTTGGCCGATCGATGCCAATTGTTTGAAAAATTCCATCGGCATAGTCCTTAAAGGGCCGATTGCCGATGGCAAAAGATGCATTAAAAAGTTTGTAATTCTTATTTTTTTCAGAAATGGTAAAATCAGCTTTAGAACCGGAAATATGAAATTATGTTTGCTTCTGAAATTTCTGAATGGTGACTAATGTTCGATTTTAAATGTATATATTTCCTTAAAGCTATAATTAAAAGTACTTAATTAAGAGTCATTTATCCACCATGGCAAATTAGTTGGCAGCCTATAATTGTTGCACATTAGAAAAGGAAAGCAGAATACCCCTCACCTAAAAACATGGCTGGATAAGTAGCAACTTCCCCAAAATTTCTCAAGAAATTATTGGTACGTCACGTTCCCAGAGTCTTCAAGGACAACTCCCCTCCCATTAGTTTCAAGTGTGTACCCCAGGATGCCCCACCTTAATTGTTACAAGCTTTAATTTTTTCCACTGTGTATCTTTCTTTTTTTATCGTTCCTTTTTATTTATCATTCATTTGATCCTTACTCTTTAATTTTCTGTATCTCTCTTTATCTCGTTAGTTTGATATTTTTGTCACGCATTCAAATAAACTATTTATTCTTTCATAATGAATTAACGTCTCAATAAGAGAGTTCAAGGGATCAGTTAAGTACCCCTTGCTACAAGGATTCAAAAAAGTTCAATACTAATACGTATATTCATCACAAAATTACATAGATTCATTAATCATATTGCAGAGTTATTTTTAAATAAAACAACTTTTCATAATTTTTCTTAACTATAATTTCAACTCTGTAGATTTTTTTGATGGTTCTTTTTATATGATTCTTCTCAATAAATGTTTTTTAATCCTTTGGCTCCATCCTAACCGTGGGAATACCAACAGGACCCACATTTATTCTTCCATCTCTAACTAAAATAATAGAAACAGCAATGAGAGGGATTATTTCTTCATTAAGTCTTAGATCTTCTTTATTAGATCCTATAAGATCTTTTTTATGTATACCTAGTTAATGAGAATGTCTTTAGGTGAAAGCTGAATGGTGTAGAAGGAAGTACAAAGTTATATATATTTCAAACATTCTTGAAGGCATCAATAAGTAAGGATGAATGGGTTGTTTGAGAGAACCTGTTGGAGTAGTAACGGGACGCAAGGGACCCGCCGAATACCAGCTGCAAACAGAACCTCATGTTATGTAGGAATTTTCTAGACTGTTGAAACTCTTATAATTTCTTTTGGATTCTTATAATGGATACTTTAATAACATATAACTTTTTTACCCTGATATGCTCACATGTGTCAAAAAATGAAATAGGTATTGAATAAATACATCATCAAAAGAGGACTATACTCGACAGCAACATTTCCTGACCCTATGACGTCACTGCACGGAAGCAGAAACTGCGTAAACAGAAAGCCTGTTAGGTTGTTAGGAGGAGTTTCGGTACCCAAATCGTAGTAAAAAGACTATACAACACTATAGACATAGGTTTAACAAAATAATCTATTTTTAAATTGACGTTCTTCATTTCATTCAAAATTCAGACACCGCGCTGAGAACTACTTTCTAGTAGTATAAATAGTGACGTCATAGAGGGTCAGGAAACGTTGCTGTCGAGTATAGTTTACTATCCTTGACTAGATGATTTCAAATAAATAAACATATATTCTACATCATTGACGATTATTTTCAAACCTTTTATCAAAACGAGGATTTTAGAAAATTACGGTAACACGAAATACTACCTAATTTTCTCCTTTTTTACCAATAGAAGTATTATTTCAAATTATCACTTCAAATCAACCTTTTAGACAATAAAAGAACATATTCTTAAGAGAGAAATTTGGGTCCTTCATTTTAGCTTTAAGCTGAAGCACTTTGAGAAAAGCTGAATTAAAACTCTCCAAGTTAAAAAAAGAAAATTATTCTTGTAACAGAACTTGAGCCTCTAAATCAATATTATGCTTTTAGTCCATGCTGTTCGAAAAAACTATATTCAATTCACTTGAGAAGGGAAAAAGTAAATATTTGAGTTCCCTTCCTCGATACTGTTTATTGATTAAGAAAAGTTCGGGCTTCTAAACTTTATACATGCACGTATTTTTCTAAAACTTAGAGAATTTATTGAATTTTTATTTTCAATAGAAATCAACTCTAACACGTCTTTTTGGTGGTGGATTTGCATTTGAAATATTTTTTATTGGAAAGAAAGTTTCCCTACCCACAGAATAGATCGATCTATTCTGACAGTATCAGTTTATCAGAAGAGGTAAAAAGAATATTTTCACCTTTTCAGGGTTATTTTTGAAGGATGGAATATTTTTACAATGTTTCTCGTAGGCGTTTCGCTTTTGATGCAAGATTATTCTTAACTTGCTTAAAATAATTGTGTTTGAATACGACTGATATAAATAATTTACACAGAATGAATATTTGTCTACAACCAATCTAAAAATTTATAAGAATTAACTAAAAAATCGTACCATGCATCCTAAATTTTGGTTAGTCTCCTATTTAGTATATTTTAAAAGCTTTTAATTTTAAGATATAAAATTTTATTCTATTTTTCTATTGCTTGTTTCTTTTTTTATCACTAATCACTCATTCTTATACTTTATTTATTCTGTTTATTTGTATTTTGTTACTAATCAGTCATTATCGACAAATTTTACAGTTCATTTAATTTGAGATACCTGGCAGAACTTATAAACCCAACTCTACCAAGCTCTTTTCTTGTTTTCTTGCCTTTCTATCATAAAAAAACACTGAGGAAAAAAACCTATCTAATGGAATTTTTCAATTCAATCGCTTAATGTATATTTTTAGTGTCTTGTCTTTCAGTATTCTGTAGGAGATAAATGAGAATAAAAGTAAGAAATAAATATAAAATCTAGGTAGCACCATTAAACTTTATTGGTTCCCAAACTCCAGTCAAAATGGAAAACAACTTACAATCGAAGAATGTTTGAAGAATGTATGTACACATTTGAAGAATGATATATAAGAAAAAATTTTCTCTTATAAAATGTATTTTTCATTACAGCTAAAAGATGCTAAGTATTCTATAACAAATGAAATGATATTCTAAAGTATGAAGAATTAATTCCGTGAATACATAAGAAAATAGAAAAATACTTCGTTCACTTGTGCTTGAATATACTTTAGCTTTGCTCGTATAACTTATCAGTAAAAGGAAGAACACAACTGAAAATTAAAAAAAGTCATGGACAAAAAATAGTTTTATATTGTTCACTACTTAAGCCTTCAATTCACTTTAACTACAAACTCTATGGAACAACAAGAATGCAAGTATACAAACGATATGCTTGCTACCGACTAGATTATTTAATAAATATTATACTCAAATAAAGAATATTGCCCAGGCAAATACATATCAAACCACCATAAGGCAAAAGTAATACACATAAAAAGGTGTCGAATGAAAGATTAAACAAAATACATTTTAAATGTATTACATATAGATTACCAGATTTCAAAAGCAAAGAAATCGGAGCAAAATATTCTATTCCTCTACGCTTCCTTACCATAAATGACTACATTATGACTATGTTTCAGTTAATGATATATATCGACATTAAATAGAAAATATAACCACACAGAAGTGTACTTCGTAACAGTGTAATTATATTGATAACTTCATACTTATTATATTATATACATGATAAATTTCCATTTATAAATTTAAAATACTCTTTTTAGCACCATTAAAATATATTCATATGTATCTGTATAATAATACTATGCTTGTCTTTCATACCAGCAAAACATCCAAATATCAGACACAAAGTGTTTATTAGGTATGTAAAAGCAACATATATTTTTGTGTATACACTATGGTCTGCTAAAGTTCTGCACTTTTATGGAAATATTGGTATATCAGAAATAAGGATGCGTTTAAATACTATTATAAAGAATATATACATTTAGAAATTATTATTATATTGAAACTATAGTTTTCCATAGAACTTATAAATTGGATTTTCAAATTCATTTGCTGTTATCAAAACTAAATTAAATTAAGCAGTCATCAAAAGTCTCGTTGACCTTGTAGTGTTTTTACACTATAAATAGTACGAATGAACCATTAAAAAAATTGCGATACTTCAATTATATTCATAGAATAGGAATCTGTTAATTTAGTCTCTAAGATTGAAATTACTTCGAAAAAAAAAATGGAAGGTTCTAAGGAGAATACTTTAAAGATTTTCTGTCAAATTGTAGAGACTGGCGCGTGCGTATCTTGGAATATTTAATATTTGTTGAAAATTTTAGAATGTTTTTTTCTTTTAATATTACTTTACCATGCCATTAATATAGAATAAGCTTGCCTTGCAAGTGCCTTTTTTAATTATGAAAAACAGTTTTATCTAGCATTAAATAATACGTAGAAAACAAACTCTATATGTTTTATAACTTAAAAAAAAATATATAGGCTGAAAGTAGTAATGCTTTCTAAAAGCATATAAACTTATACAATTTTTCTTATTTTTATGCTTTCGAGTTGAATTAAAAACTTTACAAACTTATTAAATTTGATTCAATTTTAACTATATCTTTATTTGTATACTAATGAATTTAATTCTAATAAAAAATAACAGTTCTTAAAAATATAGTTCATCGGCTTATAAAGTTTAATATTGCTTTTAAAATATTTTTACTTTATATTTAAAAATGTTTTAATAAAAAGGTAAAGATACTTAAAGTAGATAATTAAAGTATTCTTATTAATTTAAAAACGTAAATTTTCAGCTTTCTATTTTAATATTTTTCTTTCAGAAAATAACGTACGAATAATATCTCAGTTTTAGAACTATAGATGTTAGGTTATCTTTCAAGGATATTTCAAAAATAACATATTTTTCACTATAGAATAAAAATATTATATCTTCCGAAAATACATATTTAATATTTATGATTAATTTATCTTGTCAAAACACATATTAACCAACTATCCATTCATTGTACCTTTGTACGATATTCTAAAGAAAATTTCTTATTACCTCTTGGTTATTCACAGGGTCTTGGACTAAAGAAAACAATGTTTACCATTAGAAAACTTTTTCACCTATAAACCCTTTTCTTCATTATTTCATAAAGCTTATTTTCAATATAACAGAAATAATAATCGGTGAAAAGTATGAAAATATCTAAAAGAACCCTCATTGAATCTTAAAAGCAAACTTAATACTATTATTAAGTATGTTGCATGAATTATTATTATTCATAAGTAAGTTGGTGTATCAATGAAGAATTCATGTTATTTCTATTGAAACTGGCACCAACAAGTTGAATTTTATATTTAAATTTTAGAGATTACAAAATAAATTAGTTAGAATCTTAAAAAACTTAAATAAAATGACTTACAGTTAAACCTATCCCGAAACAAAATAGCTGGGTGACTCAAACATTGTTTGACATGTCCGCAATATTTTGTTTGCTCTTCTAGTGTCAGTTAAATTGCTCAATAAATTCTTAATTGCTCTTCTAGTCATACAATTTAGCATCGTAATTTTTCCTCCAGTTCTTTATTTTGCATCTGTGTTTTGTTTGTACTTAGGGGCCATTCATTAATTACGTAAGGATGATTTTGGCAATTTTTGACCCCTCCCCTACCCCCGTGTAAGGGTACGTAAGATTTTTTAAACCCCTCTCCCTATTCTTACGTTTACATTAACTTGGAAAATCTTACGTAAGAATGGGTTTGACCCCCGCACCCCCCAAGTAAGGGTATGTAGAGATTTTTCCAACCCCCCCTCCCCCTCGGGACCCTTACGTAATTAATGAATGACCCCTTACTTTGTGTTCAACGTTCCTTCTTTTACAGTCTATGTATCCATGTATTTTATTGTTGTTTATTTTATACGATCTCTGTATGGCGTAATGATAATGTCCATAACCGCCAGCTGCATTGGAAATAAAAAAAAAGTGTCAGTTGTTCTTGGAAAATAAATCATTAGTCCATTTAACTTGCTTTTAGTATACTGAACTGCATTAAAAAAAATTTAAAAATGCATACAACTTATTTAATTTTACCGAAAAATAATTTAATTGAAGCACATTAAGGTACTCTCGATGAAAAAATCCTAATGTGCTCCAATCTCAACCTTCAACTATGTATCGAATAAATGATCAAACTTAATCATATCAATTCAAATACGTTTGCAAGTGAGCCCAACTTGCATACATGAAAATAAATCATACAAAAAAAAAGAAACTGTGTTCATTATATTCAAAGATGGAATATGTTTTATCATTAAAATCCACTCTGTCATTAAGTCCTTGGCACGTTTCATTTTGTTTTTCATCTCGTCTCAACTCACAGTCGGTACAGGTTATCACACGAGTTGAACCTGAACTCGCATTTCTGAAGTAGTCTGTGCCACAGGTTCTTGGCACGGGAAGTGAACTTGGCGTGTCGCCTGCATGCCAATGCCGCCGCTTGGCGCGCTTTTAACCGCACTTGGCTGAGAGATCCGACCAGGAGTTCGTCCACGTTGTGGTGAATCACCACCGAAGTTTCTATGAATTTCACGTCAAAACGGCTGGCCATGCTCCTTCCGTCTGCAAAGAATGATAAAAGAAATCAATTATAAAACATTTTACTCATTACCTTTTAATTTTTACACTCAGTATTTGTTGATATAAAATTGTAGTTTACTTACGAAGACGAATAGTTTGTTTTAATTGAGTATCTCTAAATTCCTGCATGCATATCAGTGATGTGGGTTGTCATGTTGCATAACCAGCAACCTCCATAACTAAATAATCTTGGGTAAAAGCTGAAATTATGTTACACTAAGCCAAAATGAGAGTTTGCAAACCATCCTTATTGAATTGGATTATTTTTTCCGCTGTTTCAATAAAATATAATATTTCACTCAACTTCTTCAGCTGCAAATTTTTTATTATTGAATCTAGTTATTCTACAAGACGAGTGAATCCTATTCTTGAAACATACATAAAATATTTAAGTAATTAAAAAGAAATTTTATAATACACAAAATATTTTACGCACTTTGTGTGCTAGTTTGACTCAAGCTTTAATTTATCATATCAAAAGTTCATTCTATCAAATAGAATGACACAAAATTTCGCAGAGGTACTTATTGGGCTCTTTTGTACACAGTTTGAAGAAAAGTTAACAGGTTAGGTTAAACAGGCATAGTTTCGGGAAAAATAGTTGAAAATGCAAGTTTTCGAATGTTTTTAAGGTTAGGGTAAAAATAAAAAAAAACTGTATTGAAGTATGCAATAAAGTAAAAACTTCAACTCCTTTGTGATTATTCATATTAAAACTTCTTATTCATGGACCTGATTTAGCGTTGCTAAACAAAGGAGATTTGCAACAACAACAACAACAAAACTTCTTAAGAATATTGGTTGGATCAGTTTTTGAGTTTAAATTATGTTTCAAACTCTCTTTGAAGTCAATTCTTTCTCTAACCTGCGTAGTTTGCACAATTAGTAGTACTTTTCGTCAATGCTAAAAATAAAAATAAAGCCGAGAAAAACCAAGCAAGTAATTAAGAACAAATTGAAAGATTAATCAAGTTAATTAAAATACAGTCCTTTAAATTCTTTAAACGATAAAGCAATAACGTTTTTGGGTAAAAAGGCTCTAAAAACTCAAAGCTCAACTTTTCGTTAAGGTTTGTTTTTTCTACTGTTAATAAACAATTTCTTATACTCTTGCCCGCAGAAAACATTTTCTAATTTTGAAGCTAGAAAATTTAGGTTTATGAAAAGAAGGAACTCATCTCTCTTTCATTTTATAGGAAATGAAATCCTTTGATATCTTGATACTGCTGATAACAAAATTAAATTAAAATAAAGGCAAAAATTTCTCCCCAAACCAGGAAAACAAAATATACAAAGCCAAATTTTTTACCAAACTTTCATGTTTTACTGTTATTGAATGTTTAGTTTTATAAACATCAATATTATAAAAAACACAATTTTTTTCAAGTTCAAAAGTTCAGGAAACAACTGCTCGAAATAAAAAAAATCTAAGGCAACAAAAAACTCTAATTTGCATCTTGATCTAAAAACAAGGTTCAAAAGTAGAAAATAAAACTATTAAAATAAAACAATTTAAGTAAAAATATACGAGCATGGAATAACGAATTTTTACCACAATAGCATGTTAAAACATTAATACTTTGATAGCACATTTTTTTTATATTTGTCTTTAACAAGTATTTTTAAGTTTTTAAGTTTAAAAAAAATTGTGAAATCTCTGTTTAAGGTTAAATAAAACTTCTATATGTTGATAGATAAATTCTCTTGTTTTTCATGAGTATTAAGTAACTAAATGTATGGAGATTCAATGCAGATTAAATAACCTTAAAAGTTATAATAATCTTGTAGAAAATTCCTAAACTATTTAAAAATAAAAAATAGAGCACAAAAATATTTATTTCAAGAGATTCCTTACATAATTTTTTTCTAGAAAGTATCATTAAAAAATTATCATTTCAAATTAGTTTTTCTTTTAACTTAATGTCAATCTTTAAACACAAAACTTTTTAATTTAACACAGAAATTAAGATTAAAAAGTATGATTGATTGATTAAATTAATCTTATCAAAAAAAATTGATAAGATTAAATAAGTATGATTCACGTTCTATTCTTCACTTTTCCAAAAATATCATAATCTTTCAACCCATTCCTTTACAAAACCAGAAAAGTCTTAATAACTAACAATGGATGACAATATTAATCGCATATCTCAATAATTCCCATAACACATAAACAACATAAAGAAACAGTCAAGCCTACCTTTTTAAAGTATGCTATCTGGTTTCTACATGTGTCTGGGAAACGCGTAACATTATGCATGATGCATATTTACAAGCGAAGTGGAAAAATGGAGAATAAGGGCTAGAAAGAAGAGTGCTAGACTGTCAAATGGTTGTGACAGCATACTCCCTGAAGCACAAAGATGTCTCTGACAAGTATTTCTGAACTTGACACCTTCATTTTGCCCTCAACGGAATACATGGCCAGAGAAAATGCTTTTAATGTATACATTTCATTGCAATTTATGTGTTTTATTTTGTCGCTCTTTCACCACCAAACTAGGGTCAAACTCATTGAAGTTTCTTCTTGTGGTTGATTACTAATTCATGACTCCTCTCTTACATTTACTTGAGAATTAAAGTGAGAGTAGTTTGGTTTGTTGGTTATTTGGGGTTTTATGGCACAAATTAAAGTGAGAGGAGAGTATATATTACAGTAAAGAAAAGTATATATTACAGTAAAATAAAAAGTTTTTTGGCTCAAAATATTTTAATAAAACATACAAACTTTCAATGAAGTAGAAAAAAGTTCATAATAGAACCCATTCTTATGCTCTTAAAAATTAGTTCTCAAAAATTTTTGTTATTCTTAAAAATTAATTTTTTAATTAAGGAATAAGTTAATGAACCTGTTAGATTAAATAAGCATTCATTAAATTGGTAAACTAAAATATTAGTTTGTGATAACAGGAAAAGAATGCATACAAATATTCTACCAAGTTTTTACAAGAGTTTTTGCGTGCTTGTACCTAAAACTCATGTCTATTGGATTTCTGAAACAGACTTCAAAAAATATTCAGTTATCTTAAAGAGTTTTTTTTTCATTAATTTGACTTATAAATTATTCATAAAATTATCACTTATGCGAGTTATACCAGCAGAGTTTCTACAAGGTTTTTTTCCACATAAAAACTATGTTTCTTCACAATTTTTTCTTATTTTTAACTGTATTTGGAATAATTGATTTTGCGAAATGTCTGAACTGTTTGTTTAGAGCTCTTTAATTTATAACTCATACAACTTTCTTAAAATTTATTTCAAATTAAAATGGTAACATGAAACACTACTTTTCAGAGCCAAAAAACTTTAATTCTATATAAAGTACATAATACCGATATATTATAAAAACACGACTATGAGAAACATTCTTCCAACTTCCATGCATATAAAAGAAGTAATTTCTTTATACATTTTAACGTAATATTTCAAGCTCCCAATGATAAAACTTGAGGAAGATCTAACTCAGTTAGAACAAAGATTTACCGTCCGACTTTATCAATAGACTCTCTAAGCCCTCTCCTCTAGTAAATAATATCTAAATCCTAATGATGATTATACCTGAAGTATATATTTAACTCGTCAAAAAAGAGGAAAAATTAAGTTTTTATTCTTTCTCTGATTCATCACAAACTACTTAGAGTCTAACGGATGGTAAATATAGATCTATGTATCATATTAGGGTTCCAATCAAAATTTCATCCATCTATCTTATGACTTAGTACTACAGTTGATACGCATCTATTTTTAAGTCTAAGTTTTAGCAGTCTAATCTATTTTTAATCTATTTTTTAATTTATTAGTTCATACAAAAGAAGATAGCCGAAAATGAATGCATCTAATAGAAGAAATTATCTTTCAATATACTATAGTACCATGATAGTACACCAAGAAACCAATATTTTTTTTTTTAAATATTTGAGATTCCTTATTGTTCTCCTCTTTAGGTGAATAATTTATCATCATAGGCATAGGGGTATTATCAACGCTAAAGAAAAATATGTTATGTACAGAAAAATTCATAGCAAAATCTTCACCAAACCAGAGACCTTTGTTGGCCCCCAGAATTGAGAATAATTCCGATTTTTGAAGGGGCAAATAAAAGAATACCAACTGTGCAAGTTGCTAACTGAATTTACAAAAACAATCCTGGTACAGTATATGATAAATCGAGTAGCATCATCCCTTACACTATTCGAGTCCCCTTGTATAAGCAAAAGATACTCACTCTCTGTGGAGACGGCTCTGAGCCTGGCGAGGTCGCACTTGTTGCCGACCAGGATGACGGCCTTGGAGCGGAGGCCGGGGCCTAGAGGGAGGGCTGCGGGGGGCAGGCGGCCCGCGGCATCTCGCAGGGCCTGCAGACAGCGGGCTGCGCAGCGGAAGCTTTGCTGCTCAGTCACAGAGTAGGCCACCAGGATGACATCCGCGCGACAGTACTCCTCCATGTTCAGCTGCAAGAGAACAAGTCTTTATAGGTATAGTGGGTAGATTGGTTAATTGGAAATGGGTGGAGTTTTTTTTTATCGGAACTCATGGAAGAGTTGTACATGTACACGATTGAGAGAGGGTTAATAGGGGTTAAGTTGGCTCTCATTGCAACAACTGCATCAATTTTTGGGAGGTAATCGGGTGGCTGGCGTGTCACGGATTAAGAAAGAAAAGTGGTCTTGTACGGGGCTTACTAGATACTATACACTATACAGGCTAGCCGAGTTTTAAATAATGAAAACCATTTGACAACTTTCCCCGCTAGGATCGCCACAAGTCCTACCTATACCGACCAACCAATAGGATAACACACTGACAATAAGGGAAAATAAAGGCGTGTTTTTATAGGTAAGCTTCTGGTTGTTGGCCATTAGTGGCTGACGTGAATTTTTGAGCCATTAAGCCCCCCTTCAAATCTGTGGATTTGCTTTGCCAGTTTGTCAGCTATTGCCATCTACATTTTTTAATGATTTCCGTATCTCGGCTAGCCTGTATAGTATCTAGTAAGCCGTGGGTCTTGCATAAAAATTTGAATTTGGTTTGACCATTCGTTGGGTTACTGAGGAAAGAAATGCAGTATGCAGTTTATTATTTTTGTTGCAATTTATTTTGATTAATAAAAACTGTAAAACTTATTGGAAACATAGACTGGTATCGTGTAAATTCAGCCCGAACCAGTTAGCTATGCACAAACACAACTGCAATAACTTTTTTTTAATGAAGAAACATTCTTTGGAGGACGTAATAAAATGCAAAATCATAACGTCACAATTATTATTTTTATAAGCGTGACTAGATAATTGACTTCGCCTTTGAATCCCCAATATCATCTCCTTCCACCATAGACGTAACAACCTCAAGAATGTCTCCATACGCGGTCTGTTAAATCAAAAGGGCTGAGGGCGGAATTGATTTTGGGTATTCTTTACGATCAGGAATATTAGAAAAACTCATTTTGGCTCAGGTCATCAAGGGCCCAATGGCATCGTTGCGGTCGTTTCAGGTCACAGAAAACGGTCGATAGTGCTGAGTAGAGAGAAACATCGTGGAGTTATAAACCACTCTGTGCAAGGCTCATCAGAATATTCGGGGTCAATGTTGAAGAGAAGCAGATACTTCAGCAGCTCATAACGACAGTAATCTAAGTCAAAAATGATCTAGGTTACTGTGATTTATTTCAGTTACGTTTTGTAGTGAAAAATTCAATACTTGGTCTATAAGAGCAGCCCCAGAGATGCATTCTCCATAGAGAAAAAACACAAATGTCGGGAAATAGAATACTTTCAATCATTCAAAATTTAGTTGAAGTGATTTAAGCTACTGTTATTCTAAGCAGTTACTTTGATGGCCTTAGTAGGAAAGGTTTGTGTTAATGAGAGTCGATGATTGGACCATCAGGGAAGAATGATATCGTTCATTTGAAAAGTTGTATGGTAGGTTTTTTTTTTAGAATCATTATAATGCATGATATCATGTTTAGATACTTTAGGATTTGAAAAATTTTGAGGTGGGTGTGGCTTTTCAATATTATAATTCCATGGTGTTATTTTTCTCTTATTACCAACCCATTTCAGAATTCAGCTTGAGGTACTTTCAAGGTAAATTCTATCAATTTAACCATTTGTACAATTTTTGGAATAATTTTGCTTCCTTATGGTAGCTGTGGTATGAATTGGTGCAAGTGTAAACAAAATAATTATGCCAACGAGAAACTACTCAATACTACTTATCACTGGCATGGCCCGCATTACTGTATTTCTGAGCATGGGCAATCACAGAGAATCACACTTAGGAAGAAGTATAAACATAAATTCAGTATAATTGTATAAAGTAAGAAAAATTGGATTTAAAAGGTAATATAAATAATAATAAATCTAGTTGCTTATAAGTTGAAGTTAATTTAAACCATAAAATTAAGAGACCCATGATTTATCTTGCCACTCCATAGTTTTGTCATGTCTCTTTAATATTGCGTGACAACATTAATTGATCGGTTATAAAAGTAATTAATCATTCTGATAAATTAAAAAAAATCCTTGTAAACCTGAATGGAGTTAGTTCTCAAAGTCCAAAACATCTCTTAAACTTTTATCAGCATTTATATTAGTTATTAATATACTACAACACTGGATATCAACTCATAAATAACCGTAATAAAAATTTTAGTACAACTATAAAAAAAATTACAGAAACCATTTTCCGAGAATCCTCCATACCTCAAGAGTAAAATATAATAAAAATAGACATCGGAATACCAGATTTTATTATGGAAATACTTTTCCTAAATTGGGTTCTCGTTATTATAGTTACGAGTTTGGGATTCTATGAAAGTTTTTATAACAAATATAAACGCAGATAGGGAAGGAACATATTTGATTACTTACTTCTGCGTTGGGAAGGAAACGAATTTGTCCCTCTTTTATAAGTTCAGTGTATGTTTTTTTTTCGTAGTTATCTTTTGACATAAACGAGAAAAATTTGAAATATTTGTGGTTGTCGGAAAGTTTGACATTTCATATTAAGGTAGTATCTTAAAATTTCATGATAGAAAAATCATTAAAAATGTAAAATGCTTAAAACAAAAAAACACAGTTTTCTTACTGTGATTGCTCATTAACACATTTTCTTTTAACTTTAACTCAACTTTAACAACTCTCAACTTTTATTTTTACGTTTTATAAATAGATTAATTCAGAATGACCATTTTGAATCTATAATTATGTTTATATAAGGAATAATAATCCTAGAATAAATTTAAAACAAATATCTTAGCTTGCAGAAATCCATTATACTATATCAACATCAAACTTATGATAAAAACATCATCACATCCAGTATGTTAATCTCGAACTTTAAACCAAACTATAGTTTTTAAAAATAGAAATCCCGTTATTTTGAGAAACATATTTGAAAACATATTAAGACTTTTCTTTAATAACTTAGGGCAACTTATAAGTATAATAAAATCGTGAAAACATATGGAAATAGACCAATCGTTACACAACTAAAGCTACACAGACCGTTTATTATAAGAAGTGAACCATTCTTAAGTAAAGAACTCTTCGAACATTTCCTTTGCTTATACACTCAGTTGCGCAATACTCATCCCACTCGGTTTCTAAAAGAAGTGGGTCAATACGAAATACGGAAATCGTACAGATGTGATGAAAACAAAATTTGTGGAATAAAACTTTCTGAGGGTGCTTATAGTTCTGGCTTCCTATGGAAGCCGATAAAATCGAACTGACTGATGCGAATAGAGCAGAGCGTGGATAAAAACCTAGCGAAATTTGTTTCTTTAAGGTCAGATTGTGTGAAGCTTGTTTCTCTTTAAGAGGTTTATGTTTTGAAAGTATGTAACTTATGAGTGTAATATTGTTAGGTTTGTTTTATCCAGTACTTTAAATCTCAGTTGGCGTCTAATGTTCTCAAATATAGACACAAGCACTACTGTTCAATAGCGCATTCTCAAAAGCATCTTTTACAATCGGGCCCTCCATTTAGAGTCTACTATAAACTTAAACATTTATTATCCATTTTTTTTCATACTGTTTAAAAATAAATTTTACAACATCCTATAAATTTGATTATTTTTCAAATTAACTTGAACTTTCAATAATTAATAAGGAGGTGACCAAAAGAAGAAGATATACGACATTTTCAGGAAAAAAAATGAGTTATTGTTGTGGATGAATAGGGCACGCTTAGGGGATACTTACCTAGACCTACATTTTAGTAGAGACATCATCTATCTCTCTAGGACTGATATTAACAAAGATGTCAGTGTCATAATAGAGGTATATGTGACCACTAAAGATGTAAACAAAAAAAAACTATCAGGCCAAATATCTGGAAACAAAAGTTTTTTGTTACATGCTTCCTTCTTCATTCAGCTCTTCAAAGAATTATTTTCTCTACATAGCTTTCATACCGTCCTTTTCATACCTGTACAGAGCACATTGTACCCCATAGTTTGGTATAGTTTGCAACCTCAACTATCATCTATCCAGATTATGGAGATATCATCCTTAAAAAGTTTCTACTCAGCCCCGATAAAAGAAATAGCTAAACACGAACAAAACATGTCTTCTCTAAACCCTCATGTTTCACCTTTCAATACTAGGTCATCTTAACCAATGTCACATGAAGTAGAGAGTATCCTTTCAATAATAAGCCTTACTGCCCTCCACGATAAGATCATTACCAAATGGCATCTTAAACATCCCAACCTTAACGATTGACTCCCCTTTACTTCAATGGCTCTTGCCCTAATTGGAAAGCTTTCCCAAAATTCATCCGTATCCTTCAGAACTAAACTGACCTCACTTACGGATTCTATCGACTCCCGGTTCTTTACGGCAAACTAATTTGGGAATTAATTCCTTCACGTGGCTTAGTGCTTAATTGATTTTTTTCTTGGGGAGGGTTTTTTTTACTCCATCGTTGTGATGTGGATGAGGTAATATCGAAAAATAATGGTTGTTAATTGGAAATGTTTGCGTAAATAAATCGGGATAATCAGAACTGGTGGGATGTCAGTACTTCGCGGGGGCTGCTATCCACACATCAGTAACGAGGATTATGATTTAAGCAACCAGAAGAGTTTGGGGGTAAATTCCAGTATGAAAAGGTGATAATTCTATCATGCGCTGACAAAACCTAAAAGATTAATTTCCACTTGAATGATTATTTTTTTATGAAAATCTTTATGCTATATGATTTGGGGTAAATCAGATCGATTTCACTGTAGGAACTTTTATTGCTATGTTATTTCCATCAAAACAAGATGAATTAGTTCTTATATGCAGGGTGTTTCAAAAGTTCGTTTCACGGCTTTTATTTGGAAATAACGCTCCTTAGAGTCATGGAAGTGAGGTGTACCCTCGTCTACCCCTATAGGTAAGTGGCCTTGCTTAATTTATGAGACGACTTACAGCGCTCCTAACGGCGAAATAAGAAAGTTAAAAAATTAATTAAAACACGAATAGAGATAGAACAAAAATATCAATAAAAATGGTTCGCAATATTATAACTAGGGCAAAGATTTATATGTAATTACATATTTGTTCAGGGATCTGATATTAAAGTGGGCTTTTGAAATCTATACGTTTTAAAAGATTTGGAATCGATTAAGACCAAGTTTATTTTACATATTTTCACATATTTTGGTTTATTTACATATTTAACTTATAACTACATATTTTTATTACATATTTATCCATTTTCAAAATTTTTCAAAAATAATCACACGTTTGACCGATTTTCAAATTAAAGTAACCCATAAAATGTAATGCGCATTCAAATTGTAGTTAAAATTAGTGCACCCAATGCTGAATTTAACTTTTAAAAGGTTGTTAAGTCGGGATCTAGCGAGATTCGCTTTCTTCCCAAAGACCATTTTTCACGGTCAACAGGTGGAGGGTGAATTTTAATGAGCTGTTAAAGTAAAAAAGCAGGTGTTATAATCTCTCACATGGAGACTGATGTTTTGGGATTTATTTATGCTACCTAAGGTTTGAATCGTTTGAATGAGAAAAAGTGTTACTATATTTTTTCCAAAATATGGTATGTCTTACCTAAGTACCCTACACTCCTTTCTCTGTCGGCAAATAGCGAAAACCACCCTTCCCTACATACTATATGCTTGCGTAATATATATAAGAGCCCCTTTAAAAAAATTACTTATAACATTTTCTTTTTATTATCACATATTTGGCATTTTTCAATACATATTTTGCTAAAATAAACACATATTGTATGTACATATTTTGGATTTTTAATTACATAGAAATCCTAGCCCTAATTATAACATTGGCTCAGAAAAATGTTTTATGAAGAGATATTGACGATCAAAGCACTTTTAGCAAAGCAAAGTTAGCACTTTTTTAATCCTTGAAAAAGGGGTCGACTAAAATTTAAAATCATCTCCAAATTTATTATGCTATTTTTTCATGATAGTATTTAAATTTGTCAAAGTCCATAACCTTGACATTGGAAAAGTTTCTAAATTGGTGAACGGCTCCTTCTTCAAAGTTAAAAAAGTACTAATTTTTAGTGCTATTTAGTAGAGGAGGAAAAAATAAAAGACGTAAAACGGACTTTTGAAACATCTTGTGTAGGATAATAACGTTACCAGCGACTTCTATCTTCTATATACTATTCTACCATGCATACATAGTAGTTTCTATAAATTAAAAGTATGAAGCAAACAAAACGTTCCCTTACTTCCTGAAATACTTAAAAAGTAATAAAGGTATGTTTCATTTTGTAGTACGGATTTAATTTTTTCAGAGCTTCAGCACTAACTTAACGGTAGTAAACTAAAATTATCGTTTTTATATTATTAATTCATTTTTGTTAATAGTAGGTATGTCTCAGTCGGAACACCTTTTAAATAAAATTTTCTACCTAGAATCAACATAAATACTTTTGTACACAACTGTAGCTATTCTCTTTGACTCTTTTTTTAAAAAATAATATTTTATAATTAGTATTAGATAAATCATGAAAATATTTTTAAGGGCTAACAGTATAACTAACTGCTTTGCAGTATACTGAAATTTATTTAATTCACGAGATAGCAAAGGTAGTGTCGTTTACATAGTAGTAAAAATATGCAGGAAAATTTGTACTAATAAAATATTCAAATAATTTCCTGGAAAGACCACTGAAATTACTTTAGAAAGAAACATAAAACTAAATGAAAATATTTATTGAATTCTAAATCCTATAAACTTGACAAGGTATTCGTATTATTTATCACAAATCGATCTTTCTATCTTGATTTTAAAAATAACTCAAATTAAAAGCAACATTTAATGGGTTCATACCTACGATTCTAACTAATCCCAGTTTTCTTACTCCGATGAAAGAGGTTGTTGCAAAGCATACAAATATATTTAAGAAATTCCTAAATTAATCAAAATATCTTTGTAATCATTTCCTAGAATTTTTCATCGGTTTTCTCGAGAAAAGGTTCAACTGGGAATTCCAAATCTCTTTTGAATTTGATTGGCTCTAGTTAGTGTAGTATACTGTGCGAGCATCTATTAGAACAGATCTTCTATTTGGTATCTTAATTTCTTCCTCTCGCTAAGTGATGAATTAGATATCCCGAGGTCTCTAGAGATATTATTTTGAGGATAAATCGATGCGTTGTTTGGCTACTAGCATAACGCTTTAAGGCAGCCAACTATTAAACAAACACATTTCGTACTGTTTAAATGACAAACCGAATAGCTAATTAGAATAAATAAAGCAAGACTGTTAATGGTTTTAGTTTGAAAATATGGAAGCAAATGAGTTTATTTGATGCACTTTGAATAAATATTTTTGTATTCTTATAAGGTATTCTTATACTCAATTTAATCGCGTTAAAAATATGTTTTGCTCCAGGGGTATTTAAATTAGTTACAAACCGGTTGGTGAAGATTTTTAACTGAGGGAATAAGGAATTATGAATTCCTGGAAGTACTTTGAATCTTAAATTTGGAAAGAAGTATGCTGTGTCTCTGTCATGAAATCAAAATTCTGTAAATAAGTAATGCTAGTATGGGATTAAGTATGCAGTTTTGAAACTTTGCTATGAATGTGAAACTACTCTGCTAATCCCTACAAATGAAAAAAAAAATGATTCTTTGTCTGTTAGACTTAATAGAAATTCTGTAAGGAGAACTACAACGGAAAAATTACTGGCACGACTGGATTTATTTTGATAAATATTATTTTAGCCATAAAATTAACTGAAATTGTAATAAAAATGAATTGAACATTTATTAAATTGTTTATTTTTAAGTTGGAAAAACTAGATGTAATTACAGCATGTAAGAAAAAAATTTTCTTATATGAATTAAATTTTCCTTAATAGTAATTTATACCATCCATAATAGTGTAATTCTATCCAAAATAATAGGATCATTCCAAAATTTAATCCTTATGATATAGTCATCCCTCTTAAAGTCTTAATTCCAAAGTCAGAAACATCTTATAAACCATTTAAGGCATCGAAACGAAAAAAAAGTTAACTCTAAGAATACGCTTATACGCCAGAAAGCAGAGGTATTAAGCAACAATGATCACATAACACCCGGTTTTATGAAGCTATAAAATCATTCTTAGCTCGCTTGATTATAGGAAGAAACGTCGTAAAGTGTATTTCACTGAAACCGTATCGGAAGTTTCTCCAAGGCAAGACTTGACGTTAATGGCATCCGTCACATACTTAATATCACATATCTCATTTGAGTTTGATGCTTTGAGAGCCGAAATGTTTCGATATAAAATAGGACACAAAGATTTTGGGGTAAGCGGTCACTAATTAGTATGGTTTTAAAGTTTTATGTCGTATAACGGCGGTTTAATTAAAGTGAAGGAGCCATAACAAATAAATATTAAGAACTTTAAACATAAAGAAAGTGAAAAGTGCATTCAAATTCAAACTAAACCCTGAATTTATTTTAATAATGGTTAACTAAGTGAAGTACGGAGAAGTAGGGTAGATGTAACTAGATGTAACCATGCTTGGGTGTAGTTCAACTTAGACCTCACATTACTGACTGATTATTGCAGACGTAATCATCATGTGCCTATAAAATTTGACAAATTGGTTTAAACTAGATATATGAATAATTATTCATAGTTCCCACTCTTTTGTGAGGAAAAAAATCAAGTACTTTTTAAGGGTCATTTAAAATTTTTCATGGACTAATATAGAAAGGCGAAAGTCATTTACGAGCAAAAAAACTAGTTCTCTTCAGTGCCCCTACTTCAGAAAACAACTTCTCTCAAAAACCTTTCTTATAGGGAAGACTACATTATATTACCATTCACATATATCTAACAATTTCTAACATACTACTATATATTTCACTCGTTTTAGGAAGTCAAACAGAAAAATTAAAGTAGCCAAGTTATACCTGTTCTACAATTTAAAAAATCCCATCCATGTTTAAGAAGATAACAGGATACTAACTACTGGAATAAAAAATTAACTTTTTCATTTTCAAACTGAAAATAATTCCAAAATAAAATATTACAAATAAAATTCAAGGACGTTTAAGGACTTAGCACTAAATTCAAGTACTTTCCAGGACCCTTGAAAACAAAACTGAAATTCAAGTACTTTTCAAGGCCCGCGGGGGAACCCTGTTATTATTTTAAAATTCGCCTCATGGTTTCATTTGCAACAGGGTTCTCACTCTTATTGATGGAAAAATTCAAGGACCTCTTGAGAAAAATTAGAGGACCATAAAATTACGATTTTTAAACATAGAAACAAATTATGAAAACTACTTCTTTTTTCCGAAAATGTCCGATCAAAAGGAAAAAATAAAAAAAAAAAAAAAAGATTTCATTAAATAGTCTATAAACAAAAGGTGCAAAATCAAATTGATAGATGAAAAGTTAACATTTTCAGCTTTTTGAACCTGGTATTTTTTTTTTTTTTTTGAGAATAAAGGTTTGATATGATTTTGGCATTTTAGTCACCAGTTTAGAATTATTAGTCTCTTAAATGGGTCATTCCAGTTCAAGTGGTCCAAAAAAAGTAAAATTGGTTGCTCAACCATTTACAAAAAATCTGAAATTTTTTGTACAACAATTATTTTTAATTTAACCTTTTTTACTTGTCCACAGCAGCCATGCAAGTTTTTTTTACTTACAAAACTTTTTTACGACATCAGTGATTTAGTATTTTATACCAATTGGGCAGGATGTATTGCCTGGGAATAAACTAAAGGTTTTATCGCATTTTTAATTTCACTACGATTAAAAAGTACAAAATTTGTTTATTCAATTGTTGAATTTTTGCCCTTTGAACCTTGCCCAATATTTTGTGCGATAATCTTGAGTTTTTTCTACAAATATTATATTGTGAGAGATTTGCATTATCAAGACTTAATTATGCTGTTTTTTAATATTTTACCCAATTTTTAAAAACCCACTTTGGGCAGGGGTTTGTTAAGTAGTTTAAATGCACACATTTCAAACTTTAAAACTAATTTTCAAATAAGTAGGTAATGAAAAAGAAGAAGGATTTTGAAACAAAAACAGTGACGTTATTATATTTACTGAACTTCCTCACCTTCTAATAACACAATTACCCACATAAAAACACCCCAAAGCGCTTCCTGAGAAAACGAAGAAAAAGTAATTAAATTAAATTAATTTTAAAGTATGAAATAAAAGAAGCTACCACAGTGAACTCCCCTAGGCAATTGCTGAATAGAGACTACAATTTTAAATAAAATTAAAGACAAAAACTCTGTTTACATGACCAGAATAACATGGCGCTATTTTAACCGAACTAAGAAATAAAAAGAATGCTAACAAAGAACTTCACACTTGTTTGCTGTTTAATTAGGTTACCAAAAAAGCTACATGGAAATCCTACAAGAGTAACTCAATTTCGGAGGCTCGGGTGAAAACACCATGGAAGAAATCAAATTATTATAATTCCATGCTGCACTGAATATGCATTTCGTTTTCCCCGAAAAGGAACGAAAAGTAATCGAATCCTATGTTTTTGTTTATGTCAAAGGATCTATTCCTATTCAAATTATTGTGTTGTATCAACAAGTTTATTAAAAAAATAATATATTCAAAATAGAAGTTGGCTTAATTAATTCTTTTAATTTGTATTCCATTTCCAATCAAAAAGGGTAATAAAATATTTAAGATGCAAGTTACGATCTTTTATGGTAATTTGAAAAAATAAATAATAAATTCTTACTAAAATGGTTTTCTTCGTTAAAATTTAATTAAAGAATTTGTTTTAGTATTTTCCAAGCATCTATAACATTTTTATAGTGTTTTAGTTTTATTTTTAACCTTAAAGATTAAATTTAGTTTATGTAAGAGTTAAATAAAAAAAAGTAAAATACGTAGAATTAAAATTACTTAAGAAGTTTTTTTTTCATTTATTGCAACAATTTTAAGTAGGTACTCATGAGTAATTCCATGAGAGAGAATTAAAAATAAATTTTGAGATGTAAATTGCACTTAAATTTTAATGCAGATAAATTTTAACTAGCCTTTTTTATAAAATAAATTTTCCAGCATTACTACACAATTTTACAGGAATTCTACAAAAACAACGTGAATTTAAAAGGAAACTCAGAGTGTTTTTTTTAAATAAAAAGTTAAACAAAATACAATGCAAATATTTTTTTACAAGTCTTTGGATGTTATGACTCTAGATTTTCTTTAAGAATAAAAAATACTGTGAATCGCTAATATAAACCCAGCAACTACAGTTTAAAAACAGAATACCCTAATCCTTCAACTTGTATTTGTGGGTGTGGGTGCAGAATTTTGCCTTAGACTCTAAGCTTTATTATGAGCTGCTTATCATGGAAATCTATGTAATACGTATGTACCTTTGCAACACTTCGCAGCTTTTGTGACAAACGGAATGATAGCAATTTCTCTCCTTTGCAAACAACGGAAAAAAAATCCACTTTTTCACGGAACTATTTGCTTAGGATGTCTAACAGAAACATTTTTCAAATGGTTGTTTTACAACAATTTAGGCTTCTGAATCTTTTAACTTAACTTGTTAGACTGTAATTCAAAAAGATAAAGTACTATAATAATCTTATAAATCTACGCTTTTTTAAAGGAATCTATTCTATAATAGCTATAAATATATTTATGTAGCTATAATAGCTATAGCTATATTTATGTTCCCTTTATCTATGTACTACTTTGGAAACTAATTTTACCTTTTAAAGTGCCTTTGAAATCTATTTCTATATGGAATTATTGGTTATCATTATTTTTTAAATAAAGAACATGAACATCCTAATATGTGTGGGAATCGAGCACTATGCTATCATAAAAAGGTAGTAACACAGAAATCCTAAAATAAAAAAAAAAACAAAAAAAAACATTAGAATGAGTTTAAAAATTTGATAACTTTAAGTAATTAGTAACTTTGATTTTACTTGATATCAAAACTATGATGTAAATAAAATACTTTTTAAAAATTACTCTTCTATAAGAGTTATGCACATATAAGTATTTGTTACAATTTAATTCGCATACAAATCAAAATAGTTCCAATAGAAAATTCTGTATTAAAAATTGGTTTCTCACACTTTCCATGGATTTTCTTTTATTCCTTTCTTTGTTTTTTGTGATATGTTGTGTTTAGTTAAATTTTTTTTATCTTCATATTTACTTTTAACTCCCTTAACTTCGACATTTTTTCGAAATGTGGAAGAAAATCAACAATGTAGAGTAGTCCATCATATCGCACACTCTCTAATCTGAGAAAATAAAAATATTGCAAATGCTGATGTCTTATTTTTTTAAAAAAATTATAGAAATAAGCGATACCGCAACTTTCTTTGTATAGTTATTATAGCAAACATAAAAAAGAACGATTTTAATAACAAAATGTTCAATAAAAAGAATCTTGAATTCATGGAATAGTTCTGACCAAAACCAAACTTATGATTTTAATATTCTGATTATCCATCAACTATCCTCTGTTTGCCAAACAGAAGTAGGCTGGAAAGGAAGTCTCATTTCAAGGGATCAGGCAATTCTCAGGGATGAAAATTTAACCCGTAGCAGGGGACGTGACGTCTCACAGACCGCACAACATTTCTCTCCCCTTCCCCCTACCACATGCTGGGTCGAATTGAATAGAATTTTCTCCTACCTTCCCCTTACATGACCTTGAGACTGACCCCTTCTTATCAGCAAGTTTTTCCAAAAACATCCGTTCGAAATTCCACAAATTCTTTCCCACGCGGTCCAGCAGACCTCAGGTCCCACTCAGTGTCACGGTTTTCGTCCAGACTTAGTACGCGCATGGCTTTGAAGTTCGGTCCGCCGAGATTAATTTATCCTTCTGATCCGGGTTATGTGGAAGAGTTAAAAAATATTATATGAAGTTGGGAGGGATTTTAGAGTGGTAAAGATTACTATTAATAAGATTTCTATGAAAAATTTTAAATTTTTTGCTTCTAAAACACTGGTGAAAAACTGATACTTTAGGTAGTGTCAAAATTTTTTGTATTGTTCTACGATGATATTTTTCCAATTAAAACTTGCATTACATATTAAATAATAAAAGCAAAACAATTAATTCATAATAGATGCGTTTTATTTTAAATTATTAAGAATTTACTGCACCATGTGGTTTCTATCGAAAAATTTAAGGCTCTTGGAAAATTGTCTGTAAAAACTTTAATTTTATCATAAAGTTAACAAATATTTTTCTATGAAGAGATAAATGTTCCAAGAACTATGTACTGAAATATCATCAGAATCCTATCTTAATTAGAAATTTTTTTAAAAAATATAATGTTGCGCGGTCTGTGAGACCCCACGTCCCCTGGTATGTTCCATTTTCTCACCTCCCCTGTTACGGGTTAATGCTGTTAAGTTATGCATTAGTCTTATATGGGCATTGTTAACGCATCTGTAACGATTGAGAAGCCAAGGATACAAGTGAGGATGTGTGATTATTTTGCATGATGTATAAAATTGTTAACCCACTGATAATTTTGTTCTACAAACTTTTAATGCTTAATCATCACTGCTACTATAGTAAAATGGAATGGGTGAGTTTCTCCTCATGTGTATTTCAAAATACATTTGGATTCGAATATAAACTTATGTATTAAATTGTATTTCAATGTCTGTTTAAAACAAAATTTAGATTCGATCGAGTTAGAAGATTTTAGTATGTATACTAACACACAGCAAAGTAATAAATACATAGTCTCTTATTTTCACATAAGTTTCACTACGGTCAAAGTATGAAGCTACGAGATGTCCTATAATATTTAACCTTTCTCTAGTAAACGAAAGGTAAAAACTTAGCATTCATAGTTGGTTATGCAACCACCTTCTATGGTAAAGAGAGAGAGAGGATGTCTAAGGTACTTTTAAATTGAAACCTTCTGCACACACTGAATGCAAATGCATCCCAGAAAACCTGGACTTCCAAAAAGGAATACTTGACGGAAAGGAATACAGGAATTTGTCACTTCCTTTCTGATTTCCAGCGACCGAGGTTTAATTTCACGGTGACATGAAATTGACCGAAAGTTAAAAATGGAAGTGGCAAGTCTCTCTCTCTCTCTCTCTCTCTCTCTCTCTCTCTCTCTGAAGTAAAATATATTTTTCTCGGTTGGTTAGGATGGCTTTGGGGTACAAGAGACATTTCCGGAAATGTAATATTATGTTCGAACGCTTTTCTTAATAGTGGACTCGAATCCCAGTGAAGGAGAAACTACTTCAGGACTCGTTCGTTCTCCAATATTGTCAGATATAAACATCATTTTACGTAAGAGATCTTATGGTTTGATTGCTCCTATCATAAAATTGAATATAAACAAAAATGTTGAATCTTTAATTTAAATACTGAAAACGCAACTGTAAAATTTGATTTTTGAAGAGTATTAACTACCGTTCTTTAAGAAGTCAGTCATATAAACTTTGGTTCTCATTGAAAATTACCCCTAAAATAAATAATAACGCTCTTTGAGGTTTAGTGTCCTTGAAGTTATACTTTAAATATACTATTATTGCAAAGATCATGGTATTCATCATCAGATCATTAAAAGTTAGAAAACCTAATAAGACTCCTATTCTTTTTCTGATATTAATTGGTAAATCGGTAAAAGAGCATTAGGAAGTAACTAATGGTTTGTTTATGATAATTTTAAATCCTACAGATACACAAACTTGAAGTTAATTTTTATTTTAGAGTTGATAAAATAATATTTTCATACATTTTTCCAAGTAAATATAAATTGTAAAATTTTGGCATCATAACAGATTTTACATTAAATTTTACCATTGAATATTCCAATACTGAAATAGTAAGTTGAAGGAAGAGATGTTCAAGGGTAATATTCTTAACCTTTTAACATAATAACTCAATGTATATGTTACGGGCAATGTGATAAATTCAGTGGAATTTATGAATGAAATTTATCACTTTGTCCGCCTCCACTTCAGGCATTATTAATAATGCCCGATTAATCACTTTGCCCATAACATATACTATATATATACAGGGTGTCTCAAAAGGTCGAGTACAAACTTGGAGGGATGATAGTACTCATCAAGACGAACAAGAATTGGTATAGAAAGGGGGGTCGCAAATGAGTTTTAAGGGGTGAAACCTCGGGGTGAAAATCAGCAAAAAAACTTGCATATTTGTGCAGGAAGAGACACAATCGTTCGATTCCCGTAGTTATTTTGTGAAACAACTTCAAATATTATAACTTCTTCTACTAAGCGAGTTTTCCCACCAGTAAAACTATTGCATTCGACAGGAAAAAAATGTCGCCAATCCGTGATCGCCAAATACTATTTTGTGATTCTTAAGGTAGGTAACTCAAATTTTTATGCATTAGGTATTATTAATGTTTTTTAAAGAGAATCGTAGAGGCCAAACTTAGAAATAAGATCACGTCGTGCTATCTCATACCTGCCAAGTACTCCGATTTTATTGGAGTTACTCCTATTTTTAGTTTTTTCCTAAAAACTCCGATTTTCCGATTTTTTAAAAATACTCTTGTTGCAATCGTAAAAAAAACTATTTTAATTTCTAAACTCTTTAAAGTTATTCCAAGGTGTCTACTGATTATGGGAAAGTCCTGAAATCGTATTACAGTCCGAAATTTCAATGAAAGATAACGAATTTTCATTTATGTTTCCGTACTTTTGCCTGTAAAGTTGGCTTTTTGCATTGCTATGGTGGACTGAAAAAACAACTTGACGGTCGCGATCGCGTTTTTCTTCCTTCGTGTTGATGTCATTAGTTTTAAAAGCTTGTTTTTGAAGAAATTGTTCACTACTAGCTGGAAAATTACGAAAGTAATAGAAAACAAAGAGAGAAATCTATCATTTGAATAAAACTAATTTAAGAGTTTTAATATCAAACAAAGAATTACAAATAGCAAAAATCCAACCAGAACTAGACCAAATTTTTTAAGGTCTCTCAATGCATCATTTCTTAAAATCAGTCTTTTATTTTCGTTTTCTTATTCTTAATTTTTTAATAAGGTTTCAGTATTACATTTTCTTTCTTAAAATTATTTTTTCCAGAAAAAGCTTTAATTTTAAGAATGATATTGTTTTTGTTTCTTCATAGGTTTTTTTGATCTGAATTATTTGTGCTTTGTAGTTCAAATATTAACTAAAAAAGTAGCTTAAATTTTAAATCGTGACCGAAAAATAGATGGGTGGGCTTTCATATGTAGTCCGTGAAAGTACTCCTATTTTTTTCTCCATCAGATTCGCAGCTATGCAATCTAGATTAATAGCTTTTAACATTTTTGTGATTCAAAAATTTAAGATACTTCAAATTTAAAATAATTTAGTTATTTTTATAAATGATTTCAACTCTAGACTCAAAAATATTGGTCAGCCAATTCAAATGAACATCTTCGAAATCAATTAGATAGTTGATTAAAAGTAACTTTGTGGACAGTAAAATGATTTTGCTTTAAAGCCTACAAAATTAGTTAATTAGTTCAATATTATGATCTAATCTAGGGCCACTTTTAATAAAGGGATTCATGGAGCCAAAATATCAATCACATGCGGATCATGGTCACAAGTAACAAATGGCCAAAAGCTTTCCACGCTTGTGGCCATTATTGCACAACTTTTAAAGTTAAGAACGTCCGTACAGCCTTAGCCGGTGTGAAAAGCTATCCCTTCTTGGCTAAGAAGATGCCGGCAGCGTCACACCCATAGGTTAATTAAAGCCCTGGATGGAGCAATCGTAACTAGCTCTAATAAGCAACGTGTGAGTACTGCTATCGAGCTAGCTGTCGTGGTACTGAAAGGTTTCATAGCGATAATAGACAAGAGAAAATTATTTTAAAAGTGGTAGATTGCCTCTTGGGGAGGGAGGTGAAACATCACTGAAAAAAAATTAATTTTACAAGAAACTAGTGTTATTTAAGTCACCACTCTGTTAATTAATTTTAAAATGACTTTGTCTGTGCACTGACGATAGGCCTTACTGTCCCCTCCTAGGGTCTTGGGGCATAACGAAGCTCCTGGGGTAACACAGTTGGTGTGTCCTCGAAGGCGCTATGCCATACTTTCCCAGGAGAAATGACCAATTATGGCCCTATCTCTCCATATTCTACCCTCCACAACACAGGGATACAAATTTGGCCGAGCTCGAACCCATTTTTGACCGTGTATTTGTCGATCTTGAATTTTTAATAATTTAGTCATGAGAATAACGGTTATGTTGTCGCATCTAAAGAACATTAAAGAATAAAACTGTTTAAAATGCTTATATTTGTAAACTCTTTTTTTTTTTATTAAAAAATGTTTCATACAAAGTTTAAGTCTTCATTACATTTTCTTACAGGGTGTTTCACAAAGAGCTCCCTGGTTTTAAAAACTAACGAATAGACAAAAATCCGCCACGCCGTCTGCTGCAATGTACTACTTCTTAGATCAAAGAATTTCTTAACACAATTTCTTTAAAATCGGTGGATAAAAAAAATTAATAGATGGCAGCCCAAGATTTTGTGAAACGAAGGAAAAGGAGTCCTTGAAATCCTTGTCATGCAGTATAGGGAAATAAAATTTACGGAAGAAACGATTTCTGAATCGAAATGTCTAAAAAGTACATTGCAGTAGACGGCGTATTTTTATCATGTTTTGTCTATTTGTTATTAATTTTTAAAATTAGGGAAGTTCTTTGTGAAACACCCTGTAGTTGAGTCTGTGACATTTCTTTAAAAAACTGAAAACTTTAAAAGAAAAGCATCCATAAAAAAAAATTCTATTTTTCTATTGTAAATTACATTTTTTTTTTTTAGCTAAATTCATCTGGTTCAAAAATTTCCCTTTTTAAATCAAAGCAAGTCATTGAATACTACAAAAGATAAGGTTTTCGGTTTTTATTGACCACGCAATTTGACTTCATTTAATAATTTAATAAATTAGTTTGGATTCATTAAGTTTGCTAAATATCGTCTAATGGTAAAAATCACCTTTCGAATTCTTCATGATTCAAGTGTGGAAAAGACCCTTAGTTTCTACATTTTGCCGTGAATAAAAATAATTCCGATGTTTGCACATTTTAAATACTATCATTATTATTTTAATTATTTTAGAAACTGCTTACAAAATTAAAATATTTTCTAGAATCACTTGTAATACATGTTTGTAGGCTTTGTTTATAGGTATTCATCCAAAATTTACAAATAATTATATTTCTTGATTAAATTTATTAGGGAGGCCAAGGTCCTACATGGACTGTAGAGCCGAGGAGGAAGGAAGAAGGATTAAATTTATTATTTTAATTATCCTTTTAATAATATTAAATAGTTAATTATTGCTTTTAAGCATTGAAAAAGTTTTCGAGATTAGAATTATTTTTTCGGGTAAACCTAATAAAATGAGTACTCATGTATTTATGAAAGGGTCTGTGGATTATTATGAAGGGTATGTTCTATTCAATTCGAAAAACTAAAATATCAATTTCACATTGGAATTTCAAATTTTCTGAGATTTTTAGCTTAAAAATATTTAAAAATTTCAAAATAAAAACTCATAATTAAATATTACAACCGTAGCTTAAAACTACTGTAAAAGTAAAACTGGAAAATCTTAGAGTTTCATTACCACTATTTTAACGATAAAATAAGAATGGAAAAAAAATTGCGCCAAATGGCTAATAAGTAGCCAATTTTGGTTGAACATGCATTAAAAAAGAAGACTGATCGAAATAAATCTTTCGCTACGAAAAGAAAACTTCTTGAAAAAGTTACAGTTAAATTTACTTTTTGCAATACGAGTTTTATTATTTTGATGTAAAAAATTACGGAATCGAACTATTGTGTCTCTTCCTGCACAAATATGCAAGTTTTATTGCTGATTTTCACCCCGGGGTTTCACCCCTTAAAACTCATTTGCGACCCCCCTTTCTATACCAATTCTTGTTCGTCTTGATGAGTACTATCATCCCTCCAAGTTTGTACTCGACCTTTTGAGACACCCTGTATATATATATATATATATATATTGAATTCATCACAAAAGTCAACCTACTCTTCGATTACACATTTTCAACTTAAATAACTTTCTCATTTCAACACTATACACTTCCCCATAACATCGACTTCCGTAACAAACATTTCTCAACACCAGTTCAGCCCCTGTTTACAGATCAGAAACACGGTTGCAATAAGGGATTCACCACAGATCAGCACTGCCGTTTGTTTGCGATTTATAGAAGGCAGCTCCAGAACGTGCTACGCATAGCGGTAATATTTATTCCAAAGTGTATTTTAGCACTCATCGTGCAGCGTCTTAAGCCATCAGTTCTCCTCGCAAATGGAGTTAGGAGGTCGAGATGGACTGTTTTGAAAAGATAGCGCAATGTTCAGGTATGGAAATTGAATGCTGTTTACCTATTCATCAGTCGTCTATGGAAATAGTTACTCTGTTACGATCCAGGGATTCATCGAATCTTTCAAGATACCTACATTGTGAGAAATTTACAGAGGGTAGATATTATGTTTATTTATGAAGTTTACCTGGAATTCCTTTTCAAATGTTGAGTGTAATGCAATCCCCATTTATTTAATGTAGTTCTATGTCTGTTGAAATTTCAATTCGAATTCAGTTAGGTTGGGAGGCTAGCTCGTCGGGTTTGAGTTCTATAAAGGACTTTACGTTCTACTGAAACTTATAAATATATGTTACTACTCTTCAACTCCAAACGACTTTAACAAGTTTTGGAATTTACTTATTTTACTTGAATAGAGGAAGGAATTTATTCATTGGTATAATATTTTTGATTTAGATATTGCCTAGCTAGATAACATGAAGTTAAATATTGGCAGAAAAGTTCATCTGTATATTTATTTCTGTCTATTATTTGTTATTTTAACATTTTTTGGGTAAAGCATTTCCTTCTCAATAACAGTTGTGTAAGGAAAACCTTAAGAATATTTTAATTGTTTACCTCAGAAAACGATAAAATCAAGAATTATTTTCCAGAGTGTAAAAGTGAGCAACAAAGAGAAACTGAAATTATACTATTTTTTATTGAATCCGAGTAATTTTTAAAAAACTTTGCGAGGAAATAAAATCTTTTTTAGTTGTTTTTATAATTATATTATTTTATAATTAAAATAAAATGGTACAGCATCTTCTCAAATTTTAATAATTTATTTATAAAATAATTATCAGAATGACGTTAAAGAGTTGTTGAAGTCAAAAAGTTAAAATACAAAATTAAACGTTTAAGTTATATTTAAATTTTAAAAAATTATATTTTAGGGCAATTCTACGGTCCATTTATACTGCATAAATGTCAGTCAGTTACCGTGTTGTTTAAAAATATTTTCAAATATAAATAAAAATATATTTGAAAATTTAATTATGCCATTAGATTTAGCTAACAAGAAAGCAATAAATTGGGCAGAAAATGTTACAAAAATATTTTTGGGAAGTAAAATTACAAAATTAAGTCAGTTACCCTTGGAATTGCCTTTTAATGACTCTGCATTAAATCCTAAATCAGTGTACAAACTTAGCTACAACAAAAGTTATTTTGGGACCAAATTTCTTAATTAGCATTAAAATCAGCTTCGTAACTTTTTAGTGAAATAAATTTAAGCCGTGAAGGAATTCTATTTTCGAATCTTAAAGTTTTGAAATTCAAAGATTTATTGCGTAAGTTAATATATTTCCCCCATATATCTTAAAAACTAAAACTTGGGTAAAAATGTTTTATAGGTATATTGAATTTATGTAATGTAACCAAAAGTCTCTTATGAAAACAAATTGAAATACACATCTATGTATGAGAAAATAAAAGCATAATATTTAGAGTCACAAAAATATTATTATGCATCTAATGTGAATGTCCCAAAAATATTCATTTTCTTTGGTTTCTTCTTTTTGTTACATTTATTATTTCTATCTTTTTGTTAATCAAATTATGAGTTATTTCGTACATTGTACTTTCTTTTTTTTTTCGCTTCTGTGTGTGCGTGTATTTATGTGTCTGTTTATGCGTGTGTTAATAAGTTTGATTTGATTTAGAAATAAGCTATTAAGAGACTATGTTATGATTGAACCTTCTGCATATTCTTAAAATTATTGTTTTGATTGTTAAAGTTAGACAAATTTAAGTTAATACGAAAGAAAAGTACTACATCAATGCAATTAAAACTCTCCAAAACATTAACATTTACTTTCTATGTTTCTGCAATAAAGCCAACAAAATTCTACACAACAACAGTTACAAATCCCACTGAAAGCACTAAACAAATCCCAGTTAATCCTAATTCATCGTGGTCCATAAGATCAAATCTAAATTTTATTCCTTTTTCAATGTTCTGCTTATCTTCATTTCCCAAGTTCCGTATCTTCCACAAACGTAAAACATCTTCCTTCCTCTATTCATCGGTACTAGTTAGCCATGTTATACTATTCAGAGGATAGAATTCATCCATGCATTGTATCCAAATTGTTACACAGAAATGGCGGAGACTGCATTAGATAACAAGGCTTGTGCAAACCTCGGCATAGAGTCAGTCAGTATAGTCACATATCTGTCCAACAGAATTCTCAATTCTGCACTATCGTCTGGAAAAACCTTGGCCTTATTCGCCTCTTGAGATTAGGACTTTGTTTCAATAAAATCTGAATGGGGACCTACTCTGTGTGTAGATATTAGTTTTCTGTTACATTTGATCACGAAGTGGGCTCCTTAAATCCAACGGTCTGAACGAAAACAAATTTACGGCAGACGAAGATATGCGAGCTATTTACGGGATGGAATCTTATTTGTGTAAAATGTATCTAAATTCTTTGTTAGTTTAAAAAACTTTTATAACTGTGTGTTGAGGAATAAGATGACTACGTTTATAATTATATTCTTTAAAAATGCGTAATTACTAAGAAAAAATCAAATTAAATGTAGTAGAAGTTTGGTTTTGGTTAACAACTGTTTTGAAAATTTACTCTATCTAGGACTTTTTTTTAATAGAAATCATAGAAGGGAATAGCAAAATTATTAATGTAAAATCGACTTTTGGAAACTTTTGAAAATTGTACGTTTACTGTTAAAAGATCCTTTGAAAAATAAATATACTTCTTTTGCGATAAATAATATATAACTTTACGAAATCTGTTAGTAAAAATGCAAACATCTTTGAATCTTTAGTTTAAATGGAATTTTAATAATAGTATAAACTAGAAATTTGAGATTGAATATTTAGCGTTATAAAATTTTTTATGTTATTAACTATTTTAAGAATTTAAATGTTAAAATTAATAAATTTTTCTTTATTACATGACTCTTACCTAAAGTACTTCCATTTAACTATATTTGAATTTTGCTATTAAAATGTCTCTTTAATACTAATAAATTAATAACGCTATAAAATACTTGAATCAGTAGTGTAATTATCTAAATCCCAATTGAATCCCTTTTGTCAGAGAAATGGGTACTTAGCACTACATAAAACATCACTCGCATCAAAAGCAAAATCCAATAACGTTACATAACCCTTATTTGAAATCACTCCCTACTGGGAACTAAAAATCAATCCATCCCGACGTTTTAAAGCGAATGCCAGTAAACGAAATCATTCCCTGAGATCCAATAAACACATACTTTTATTGCATTCATGCTAAGGCGTTTTTATTCCACTTAGTTTTATTCATCGTAAACTTTACACAAATGTGACCCAACATCCGAAACAAGCAATGGATGGGGATAAGGAAATCATGCCTTTTTACATATTTTTCTCTCGAGCTTTGCATCAAAATTGCATTCATTTGATTGGTGTTTTATTGCCGAGGAAAAAGCCATAAAAGATGAACTAAGTAGCGTTAGAGGCGTTAAGTAACTTCTCGCCCCGAGACCTTTGTTTGTTTTGTCTGGAGCTATAAAAACTATCAGACGGATAAATTGTTTTCTCGTGAAGCTTTTTTATGGCTGGGAGGCTTCAGCCATTCATACAAAATGGCTGACCTATCAGTTATGTGCTCTGGCTCTGAGCCCAAGAGAGTCATATGGCCATTAACTGTTCTTTTGTTTTAAACAATGTTTTTCTTTTTACGATTAGTTTTTATATTTTATTACTTTCATAATTTTATCTGCAAAAAATTTTAATAAACGCAGCATTAATTGGTCAATAGTTATAATTTTTGTTGGCAAAGTAATATTTTTATAGTGCAGTATAACGTCTATAAGTAGCCATTTCCATTAAATACTAATTTAGCACTGATTTTTTTTCTCGTATTTAATTTATTTTTTATGCGGTTTAAGATGAACAAAAAAAAAACTGGTTTATATTATGCTTGTTACATTTTATTATCCTTATTTTATGTTACATGTTTATATTTTTATGTTACATTTAATATAGTACACAGCGTTTGATTTTGTCTTTTGTATGCTCTTTTTATAAAAAAGTATAAGTAGGAGAAATAAAAAAAAAATGAAACAATAAAAATTTTTCTTTCTTTTTAAATAAAAGTGTTATTCAAGAAGTAATTAATAAATCAGTAATATACACGTTGAAAGCTTAGATTTTATTTCACGAAAAGTTGATCGTAGTTGACTAGAACAATATATAGCTACCCTAAAATGAATGAATTTAAGTATAATTTTGTATATATATTTTGTTCTTAATGTATAACAGTGTTTTTTCTTCTCCAAACAGTGAATTAAATGTAATTAGAAGAAATAAGTGACAAATTTTTAATTATCAAAATGTTAAGATTTCATCACAAAAACATAAAAAAAGGTTTGAAAGGAAAACCAGCTAAAAACTAAAAATAGTCTTTGGTAAAAGAAATTGTAGTAGCAACAGTAGGTATATCCTAAATAGGGAACCATTCCTTTTATTTTTGTCAATTTGAACAGAAAGGGGAAAATAATTTATATCATGTAAACATATTTTTAAGTGTTATTCAATCATAAAAATTACTCGTACGCCTCTCTAATAGATATTAAAAAGAGTGTATAATTAAGTTAAATAAAAATACCTTCTAAAATTGTATTCATTTTACAACATTTCAAAAGAAAAGGATTATTTCTTTAGTTCAATCTTTTCCCCAATCAACACTTATCTAATAAATTCATTATAGCATGCGATTTTGAAACATCCACTTATGTTGAAAATTAAACCAACCATTCATAAGAGTAACCCATTACAAAAACAAACTACTTCCGTATATAAAAATAAAACCTCCTCTTTATCCTCCTTTACAGATCATTCACTAAAAATAATCTCCTAAAGATGTTTTTACAATAATAAGCAACACCACTAAATTAGCAAAAGAACTCATTGAGGCGTCATCAAAGTGATTTTTCCGGAACCTCCGTGGATATTCAATCAAGCATTATAATTCTTTACACACCTGGGTTCCGTGAGGAGGAGTTAATCAACTCAACTCCACTTCAAAGCCATCGTCGTTCCAACAGAACCATTTTGCGGTGAATTCCATCATTCGGAAAGGCACGTGACTGACTCTTTCGAAAATGAATGGATTCCATTGGTTAAAATGCTCTCTGGTTTTTGGCGAAGATGAAAAAAATTTTTTTGTTGGAAATTTAACTCATGGATTCTCGGTGAATGTGTATTGATTGAATACGAAATGCTTTTTGATGTTGGTTTCACTCGTGCAGTATGGGTGCTGTGTTTGAATGATTGATGAAAACAGAGAATTCTGAGGCAAAATTTGTAGGATTAGAAACTAAATGGATTATTTAACTGTTTGATGAAATTGGGAAAATGTGTAGGGCAAGGTTTTTAGATTCTTGCTAATACCATATGTTCACGAAAGCTCGTTTAATTTTTCTTATAATTAACTTAATCTTCAAAAATTCAAGACAACAGATTTTTTTAAATAATTCGAAACTCTAGCAGCAATATTTGATAAAAAATTTTTTACATCTCTAACAGGTTTGAATATTTCCTTCCTTTTCATTTTTTTATTTAAGGAAGAAAGTTTAACTTTCTAAAAACTTTAAGGAAATCTAGATGGTATGTACGTTTATTCCAATTAAGGAATATACTCTTATTTAATCTCTAATAAACAAACTAAAATAAATTTAAAAAATTTCTTCTAGCTTTACTTTTTGTTACTGGTATTTTTTAAAAACTATTTTTACATGTACTTTCCCTATTAATACTACATATGTCGTATTTTTCATATAAACCCTCTGCTCTGGTTACTTTAAAATTTTCCCTTTACAGATTGTTTTTAATTCTACCAATTCATTAATAACAGTTTTACTTAAACCAAATTACTTATTAACCAATAGTTGCTTACCGCTAAGTTCTTTGATTCTATGCACTCAAGGTCTGCCTCTTCTTTATCAAGTAGAATAGACACAGTTGTGTTTTCGGTCATCATATCTGTAAGGCAATAAATAACTACATTACCATGAAAATGAGTCTCAGTGCTTTAAACATAATTTTAAGAGGCAACTCTTCAAAATCCCATTCACTTTAAGCCAGTATATTATAATTTCCCTGGTAAGAGGCACCTCTTGTTATGTTACACACAAACAAGGCTAAATATAGTAGAATGATTCCGGAATCAATTTATATGCAAATATTTGCTCTGTCTCTTACACAAACATAATCATAAAAATGGTAATGCGATGTTATCCGATCAATGGGAAGAGGTTTTTGTGAATAAAACAGAAAAAAGAGACAGTCTATTAAGGCAGGATTTTATGTATATCCCTTATAAAATGTACTAAGTTTGATTGAAAAAAATCTTAAGAATGTGTAATTGATTTAAGCAAGACAGGTATTATGGGTCTGTTTACTTCTGATATTGTGAGCTATTTTAATTTCGTTTTTTTCCCCTGTAATATGGAAGAGTACAGTGTTAAATGGGTAGAGTATATGCTTACTACTCTCCTACTCATTTTTAACTACAGCATTAAACTAACAAATAAACATAAAACAACATTTTACAAGGTCTTGGAATTCATCTTCATAAGATTGAAAATCTGTATAAAAACATTGGATTTTTGCAAGACACTGTTAAGACTAGAAATTGAATTCAGATAAAAAAAAGGTGGAGGAACCACTATTTGTTACCACCCCCATGTTTTTATATTTGAAACTACAAACAAATTCAGAAAACTGCAATAAAAAATTTACCCAAGAGCGTTAAGAATATGAGAAACTGAAAGGAATAAATATTCTTAAACTCTTTTCAAGTATAAGATGCCAATATTTATAAATTCTAAGAAGGGGTGGTGACTCAGAAGCCTCTTTACGGGTTTAGGTAACAGATTCTCATGAAAGGAGGTCATGTGAAGAACGGATGGAATGGACTAAAGCCCTTCTCAGAAATCTTGTCAAATGCACATGGGGATTTGTTGACACGTGTAGGAGGATCCAAAAGAATTACGAAAGCCTCTTTTTATAGACATTTAAATAATGAGTAAATTTGTTTGAGATTAAAGTTAGATATTCCTTGTAATAAAAGTACTTAAATATACATAATACAAAAATAAATTTGCTAATTTTGCTTGTATGTTTTACAACCTTTTACCTAAAACAGTTTTCAATTTATTTACTGCCTTTGTGAATATCTTTAATCTTTTCTTAGTAACAAACAATAAAAGGATGAAGTATTCATGTTGTTTTTTTCTATTTTAAAGGCAAATAAATAATTAAAAACCATACAGGGCCGTAACCAGACTTTTGTTTCGGGGGGGGGGTTTGACTAAAATATTTTCTGAGGTACCTCCTTACGGGTACTTTTATATGTTAAGTTTTAGGTGACAACACTGGATTGAAATTTTGATGCACTACATTTCAAAATTGTTTAAACAATATGAATTCGAAGTAAAAGGGGGGTCTGGGGGTCCTCCCCCAGAAAATTTTTGGAAATTTGCCCCTCAAAAGAGTGTTTTAGCTCATTTCTGAGACCCTTTAGATTACTAGAGACCCTATATATAGAGAGACTGGACAATGAACTTTTCGCCGCCATTTTAGTTACAAAATCCATGGATCTCCATAGACTGTAATGTTAATTCATCCGCCTAAAACTCTTATTATTGCACAAAAATCAAAGCGAAAACTATATCAAAAATTTCAACAATTCATTCCGAACACGAATTGATGTTCTTTTTTTTGTTATTAATTATTTTTATCTTAGAAAAAGCATTTTAAAAAATCAAAGTGAGTGTGAATGATTGTTGGGTTGCCACAGGCAACATTTGGCACGCTATCGCTCTTTTCGAGGAGAAATGTTATGGACTAGTAGCCAGGAAACTAGTCTCAATTCCTAGTTGTATTACTTGGTTTTTAATTTCTTATCCAAATAGATGGTTCACTAGTCTTGGTAGCCAACGGCGGATGCCAATAAAGTCGCCAACCAGTTAAACAATAAAATATTTAGTTTTTTGAATTTATTTGGCAATATTTATGAAAGAAAGTAAACAAATAAATTTTTAATAACTTATTTGTTTACATTTTAACTCTTCTTTTGGTATTTTTCAAAACTTTTAACAGCATTTTCCACGATTTTCAACATTTCGTAATGTTAAAGTATAGGAAAGTTGTAACTAAAATGGCGGAAATACCGATAATACCGGTGAGCCGTTGTCCAGTCTCTCTATATATAGGGTCTCTATAGATTACAATCATAGAGCACCACTCATTGTAAGCGGCCGAATTTTCAAGATAAAAAGAAGGAATATTGTAACAAATGGTGAAATGTTAAGAGGGTTTTTAGGTTCCTATAGGTCAGATAGTTCCTATAGGTCAGATAGGTTTTAGGTCAGAAAATTTTTTGAATTTTTCCCCTAACAGTGGCATTTTAACTCATTTTGAGACATATTAGGTAACATTAAAGAGGACCAATCCTTGTAAATCACACAAGTTTGAAGGAAAAACCGTATACTTAATAGATTTCAGAATTTCGAGGGGGTTTGGGGGTCCTCCCCTCAAAAAATTTTGGAAATTTTACCCTTAAAAGTAGGGTTTTGACTCATTTTGAGACCCTTTGGGTTATACCCGAAGAGGATATCGCTCCTTGTGAGACATAATTTTCAAGAAAAATAGCAGTATAAAAATTGATGTCAAAATTTCGGGGGGGGGTTGAACCCCTAAACCCCCCCCCCTTGGATACGGCCCTGAAACCATAGATAAGTAAAACTACCAGAGTTTTAGAGAAATAAAGTTTGCAGGATTCAGGTACTAATGCTAGATAGGGATGGAAAGAATGTGCGTATAAAATGTGCTTCAATGAGCGTGAGTTTGTGCAGATCAGAGCAATATATATATATATATATTGAAACATATTTTTAAAAAATTTCCTGGAAAAGTATTTTTTTACTTAAAAAAATAAAATTTTGAATTGTTGGAAAAGTAAGAGCAACCTTTATTCTAAAAGAGGTTATATTAAAAGTAAATAGCTATGTTTTAAAATCTAAAAATAAATAAGAGAGCAAAACTACCATAATGTGCTTAAAAATCACCACCGTTACTTAAATTGTATGTTTTTAACCTGTAAAAATGTTGCAGCTTTTCCTTAAGTTTATTACATTATTTTGTAACATGCTCCTTAATTTACTTTTAATCCCCTTTTATCATGGTAATCTCCTATATTTCTTAGTTTTTATGAGATTAATTATGGTTACGTAACAGCCAAGGTTTCCGAAAATTCTAATACCTTTCACTTTGAATCCTAATCTAATGAAATGATTCTATTACATTCGAACCTAAATGCATTAAAGTTTCATCACAACACACATTCAACTTGTATTAGTTAAAAGCACATTGCGAAATAAATTCAAAGCTTGATCTGGGATCTGATAGAAATTCCAACACTTTATCTCGCGAAAATGAATAGAGTTTAAATACAAACTCTCGACATCGCACTACCTCCAATACAATTGTAAACACTGCGATAGAATTCCTTCCTCTGAAGAAATTTTCACATCGATGCATCACATCTTATCTCAGGATGCAAATCAGATGAGATCATATGACTCGAGCAAGTCACAGGGGAGATTCATTTCCATATTTACATGTCCAAAACTCAACCTTCTAATTGAGCTTTGAATGAAACAGGACAAGAGATTTAAATAGACATTTTGAGTGGTTTTGGTTTAATTTAGTTTAATTTTTTTCCTCTTTCCTTATATTTGATTAGACTGAACTCTCTGATTGCGTAATACTTAAACATTAGTACTTTCAGGTACCTATTTTTTATTAGGTCACAGATACTTTTTTTTTTAGAAAAAAATACTAAACGTTAAAAATTTTAGAATTACTTTTTTCATTTTCCTTATTTTTTAATTACAATTATCACAATCAATGATTTTAAATAGAAAGCTTATTTATCTCTACAAAAAATTTCCAAGTGTGCATTAAAAAAGTTTTTAATTCACTTCAACGCAGCTAAAACACAGAATCAACTACGAATAAATTTCCGTCGTTAAAATATAAATATCTTTTCATCACACTAACAAGACATAAAACAAGACAATTTCTTTTGATTTTTATAAGCCGACTTTAAGGGTCTTCTTTTGCATCGAAAGCACTTTAATTCTAACTGAGAGCAAGGAAAAAAAATGCAGAAGCTGATAATTTGAAAGCGTCTTCTCGACAGCTCGATGCCAGGATACCGTAATCTTTCTGCGACTGACTTCCCTCCCATCTGTCACGAAGTTTTTATATTCAGGAGAGGAGGTATGGCTAATGCCGTGTTAATTGGACAGCTTAAAACTTAATAAGTGCGTTTGTCTATTGCAGTTGAAAACGTAGACGGGTTAGAAAAGAGTTAATCAGTCATTGGGGCAGTTAAGCTGAGGAATTTAAGTATTTATAGGGCTGGATTCAAGGTGAAAAGGCTTTTAATCATCATTAGTTAATGAAAGTATGACAGAAGCAGATAAAAGCTGCATAAATTGTCTAAGGATGGAGTTTAACTAGCCGGGTGTCTCAAGAGGGCAACTTATTTATTTGAAAGTAGAGCTATTTTTATTAACTAGCAAACTTGATAATTTATGCTTTGAACATTTCGGTATAAAGCAGTATTGAAAAGTATTGTGACTAAATATTAGAATTACATTGAACAATAGATGAGTTTTATTCAACTAATTGAGTATAATGTAATTAACTTCATTTAGCTTTCGATCCCTAATTTACGAATTTAAAATCAACGTTCACTTTTCATGTAAACTTAGTGTTTGTATCGTACGCTGTTTTCAATTAGCTTCTCCTAGGCTCTTTTACTTTATGCAGTGTCTACAAAGCAAACCAGGTACCTTGTAAGAAATTTTAGATAAGATTTAAATTAGATTTACCATCAAATCAGAAATATTCTGCTTTAAAATTTTAAAATTGCATTCCATTTAGATTCTTAGAATATCAATATAATTAATTTTTAAATAGACTTTAATAAATTTTTTAAACCAATATTCGGTATCTGGATTATGAATCCTTGACCCATTAAATGCCGTTAAAAGCACCTACACTGCGTTACCCCGCAGGCACCTGTGACACTACTTCCCGAGCCACATACATATTCTCGCGCAAAACCCTGTTTTACAGGGGGCTTCATTCACTTATCACACACAAGGACAGAAACGAACATCCATGCCAAACGGATATTCGAATCCTAGGCTTTGTTCGATTTTAATCTAGTTTATTTCAAAAACTTGGTCTTTTACATGTTTTCTTTGTAGTAGTAATGGTTCGGGCAAATCTTTTCTTTTGGAAAACACCATAAAAGGGTCAAAAGAGGGTCAGAAGTCGTTTTAGAATTTGGAATATTGCCTTGTTTTTCCTGGTATTTTTTACGTATGTACCACGTTTAGAGCAGATAGGATGAAAATTGTAGATTGAAAGATGCACGATTCATTGCGTGGAGTACTTGAAAAACGCCCATAGAACTACTATACCTCTACAATACATGGTTTACAAGATGACAAAAAAAAGTGAAAAAAAAAGGTCTATGGAAAACGTGAACATGGTTGTTTGGATATGTTTGCACACTAACATAATAAAAGTATCCGCTGCGCATGCCTGAGCACGCCGTGAAATGAAATAATTAACTTTTTATTGGATATGACTTCACATTTTTCGAAAAATTCCAAAAACTTCTAAACAAATTTGGTTTTGACATAAAATGTGTTACTGCTTTCACACATCATCCAAATTGCTCACTTACGTCAATGTATAATTTGCTATTCTTGCAAGTTTTAAAAATTAAATACTAATCACCTGTTTTATAGAGATAAAAATCCTAATTGAGTAAGAAGGAAGTTCTGAAAGCTTTCAAAATATCCGCCTCAGTCTACTACGTGATCAACTAAGTTGATTTATTAAGTAGGAAAGTTCAAAATTTCTGAACGTGCCAGTGCAGTGTAATAAATGAAACTAATAAGGATATATTTAAAATTTCAGTGACTTGTAACGGGTTAAATGTGTTGTGAAATTTCATAGATATAAGCTTCAACTTTAGTTTAGAAATTCTCACAAATGACACTTTAAAAGATAATTATATTTTATAGGAATACGTATCCTACGTATTTGGAGACTTTTAAGGCCTGGATTGTTTATTGTTGCAGTGATAAATTGATATGAGATTTTTGGTTGTGGTGCTGTAAAGAGATCTCAAGGGTCAAATCACTTGATTTGCTTTTTTTAAAAATTACATTAGATGAAACTGTTTTCACCCTCAAAGAAAATTTGACGTTTTGAGGGTTAAAAGAAAGTTCTATATTTTATGCCTATGTTATGTAATGTTTATGTCATATTTTATCTTAAATGTTTGTTTATTAAAAATGTAACTCTTATAATCAAGTTCTATGTAAATGTGTTGACTTGGGTTTTATGAAGAATTGTTCATGAAGTAAACTAGATTATACCCTACAGGAACAACCATTATAAGTGCTTAAAGATTTACACTAAAACATTTTGTTACATTACAAATATGTTTAATTAATTTTAAGTAAAAATGTATTATTTCACTGTCTATCTAAATTGAAATTGTATTACTTTTAGTGATGATGAAAATAGATGAAAAAATTATATATTATAGAACACTCTATTCCTACCTGAGGACCTACAATTCCGTAAAAGGGAATCATTTTCCTCTATTTTCTGCCAATTTTTAAACACTCATAAGACGACTCAACTCAACAAAGCAACTTTTTTTTCACGATAAAAATACATTCTGTTTTTTTATAGTTGGTATAAGGAACACTTCAGGAATTTTTGCGTTACAGAAAAGCATTTTAAATTTATAGACTCTAACTTGTTTGAAAAATATTAGAGGAAAACATGAAAAACCTCTTGCATGTTTTATGAAGGAAACTAAGTATTTAATCAGAACAAGAAAAACTCACCACTTTTTATTTTAGAATAAAAACGATACTAAATGTTTGTTGTAAAATTTTAATTGAAAGAAACGTTCAAACATGCTTCTTTTCAAAGAAAAACTAACATACGTTAGTAAATTTCATTAACTTGAAAGTTAAGATAGAACTCTTTAAAATATTTGTATCATTGTACTAAAAATAATGCTTAATAATTTAAAAGCTTTTAATTCTACTTACAAATGGTTAGGTTTTTAGTTTAAGTAAGTATTATAGGGACTCTCAGAACCAAAATTTGGTCAAAGTTTATATTTTGCCATTAAAATGAAGCTAATATATACCCTTAGAGTTATTTCTACACAGTTATTTATTGGAAAAATTTTTACCAAGGAAGAAAGATTTTTTGTACTTTTTTACTTTTACTTTTTTTGTAGATAAAGAAGAAGTGGTACTTTTGATACTAAGTATTAATTTTAAATATTGAAAATTTGTAATAGAAAATGGAAATATTTTCTATGATTGATGAAATTTCCTTTGCTTTTACGTATTAGTTTTATAAACGTAAAGTTGTGCATGTAATGGTAGAAAAGTCACTCATACACATTTATTTGTAAAAGCGATGTACTATTTGGGATTTCGGCGAGAAGCACTTGTCAAGAGAGAACTCCTTACACTGCCTCATTAATGACATGCGTTTGGAACCTACGTATATCCTTTTCCTTATATATCCTTTTTCGATAGAATTGAAATTGGTGGGATTCTAGTGGGACGTTGAGTTACACATAAATTGATCATGAGTATCGACTTCAATTGGACTTCCTAAGTGAAGGGGAAGAGAATTTGCCGGTGAGGGGAAACTTTCTGTCACATGCGTTTGGTTGCGCGATCCGGTGAAGGCCCAAAAGTACCTAAGGCGAAGTAATACCTGCACGTTCACTTTTACATTTGGTTTTGGTTCTTTACCGAATGAAAGGATGTCACTTTTGTCTTCCTGGGATTCGTCATTTGATAAATTCTGATTGGCGTACAGCAACCAAACGCATAAGTGGAAACGGTCCTAAACCACCGAGGACGCGCGCCGGCCTGCGAGGCCCGGGCACTTATATATGATCACAGAAACTCGTATATTTTAGCATAAACGCTTTGAACCACGTTTAGTGTTTGGTCCATGTTTCAATACCCACCTAAAAGTTTCAAGAAAGCGGCTTCCTTAGTTTCCGAGATAAATTATTATTTTTCTTTTGAATTTGAGCTTCAAAAACCCACTACTTGAAAATGTTTGGCTACTTCTATAGAATTAGTATCTTAAAACTTTAATTTCGGGTTTCTGACGATTTTTAGGATTCTCAAAAAATGCTACCTTACATTTGCCATAAAACTGAAAATTCTCACATATTTATTCCATTTATAAATTATTTCGTTCTTTACCTGATTTTTATAAAAAAGATGTATTTTGCTACACTGTTTGCCGGGTCTAAGAGGACCGGCGCGCGTAGTCATGTAACAGAAAGGTGCGCTCGTCCTGCCGTGTTAACAAAAACAGAATCAAAAAGATTTAGGCATCACTACGTTACGTTAGTAAAAGGTTGTTTGTATTTGTCTAAGGTCAACGATTGAATGCTAAAAAAGCTTAGCTGATCTCTGATACAGTTGAAGAAAGTGTTCCTTAAAATTGTAAGGATTAAAGAGACCTTATAACGCCAATTTTTAGTAGCTCTGAACTGATGTTGGGTCTTGGTAAAAATATGAAGATAACCTTTAAAAAGCTAATAAAGCAATAAAGGGCGATAAAATATCAATTAGTAACCGTTCAATGTATTCACCTTTTTATATTTTTGCTTAGAGGAAAATGTACATTGAAATGCCAATGCTTTTCACCCTAGATCCCTAACTTTTTCAATCTTTTATTTCGTGGGGGCTAGAGTGATACTATATAAATTACTATGTTAATATTTCAGAATGACAAAAATAATATAGTTGGAATAAATAAATTATCAAATCTTATTTTTATGGAATAAAATGCAAAACAAAAGAAATTGCAACAGAACTCAATGGTCACATTACTTTCAGATGTATTACACAAAACAATTGAGCTCCTCACAATGACAGTGGCTTTAGTTAAAAAATACATAATTTAGATGGTAGGGATTTCGGTTTCTCTTTAGATCCTTTATATTTGTTATGATCTTTCCATTCCCATGCCACAGACAGGTCAATCCTCAGACTGGACAAGGTCGACTTATCCTTTAATCCCTGCCAAGAGTCTTTAAACTGAGGACCAAGCATGATTGAGAACTAAATAATGGGGGGGTCTAACGGTCCTGGCCTCCTAACTAGGGATATGCATTTCACTTTAAGGATTTCGGTCATTAAAACGAATATGGACATCACAGGCCATGAGCTATTGCACCAATGCGCTTAGTTCTAGTCAGTTGTCTAAATACAAAGTACATTATCGACCAGCAACCCCAAACATGGAACAGCTCAGATGCTTTTTCAGAAATTCAGTCACTCAAACCACCGACAACCTGAGCAGCTCAATTATTTAATTTTCCACAGAAATTTCAAATTTTCCAATGTTCTGAAACAACCACATCAATCCACAAACAGTTTCTAATAAGACTCACCATGGCAGTCATTGACGATAGCGTTCCTCGCCGTCAGATACTCAGACGTCATGAACTGCGCAATCAGGGACGTCTTCCCCACTCCCTTCTCTCCCAGCACCATCACTCTGTACATGGGAATGTCCCCAGTGGACGGCGCAGTGGACGCACTGGACGACGCCCGGTCCCTGAAGTCCCCGTCCGTGGTCGCCGTCCCCAAAGAGCTCCTGGACCCTTCGGACACATCGGACCTCGACCTGAAGCACACCAAATCCCCCAAGTTGACCACATCACCTCTGCTGGTCACGCTGAAGCTACGCAGTCGGTACGATGCCAACGGGTCAGAGTCAATGGAAGACACCGTGGGTACTCGGGGTCGACTGGGCATGGTGTAGACCCTCCTTCTGAAAGGGGTGTCCATGGGCTCCGACCTTGAGAGGTCGGACGATTTGGGTCGAGGGTCAGGAAGGTTGGCACGGCGGTGTCGTGCTAGTTTCGCTCGGTGGTGGCGACTGGTTCGGAGGGGACTGGAGACTGGGGTGTCTCGAGGACTCCTGGGGACCAGGGATCGGGTGGAAGGGGATGTGCTGTAAGAGTCCAGGGTGAGGTCTGGCACGCTCTGGCCGAGGGTTCGTCGGTTGCAGAGGTCGCAGTCGCTTGGACTGTGCACGTGGGAGATGTGGAGAGCCATGGTGGACAGTCAGTGTTTCGTCTAATGTGAGATGGATCAATGGAAAAGGCCTTACATGGTTATAAGTGGCGATTCACCAATTGAAGCAAAGGATGATGATTCAAAACGGCCTTAGTACCAATATTGAACTTGGATATCTGAATATTGAAGATATAAAGTTTCTTCAGGAGCAATAGTCTGTCAGTTTCAAGCAATGTTTACATAGTTTATATCAGACTCAAAGCTTCTCAAATAAAGTTTTTGCCCCTTTTTAACATTGAAGATTCCCTAAAGTAAAGGGTATTTACACTGATGCCGATGATTCGTATTTCACTGTCGAAAATTGAAGTCGTTGACCATGTCCAAAAAACTTGCTTTTACTGGCAAACCCCACATATAAGGATTTTATAAGTTTCATAAGAGATATCAACAGTTAATAAAAATTTCTTGTATGACATCATACGTTATGAAAATGTAAAGTTCAATCAAAGTTACAAAGCTTTGCATTCATACACGTAAGCAAGGCTATTAATTCCAGTTATAGTCCCTTATTGAAAATAATTATTTTTGTATAAATTATTTTTAATGGCATTATTTTATAACTTAGAGTACTAGAGTTCGAAAAATCTTATATTAGTTCGTAAAATAAGAGATTCTATAATGTAATAAACCACACATCTTCAAGTGAAAATATTATTTCTCACGGTGTTTAGCTAAATCGTTATAATGTCAAATATTATACTGGAAGATCAAAGGTAAAAATTGGAATTAGAAATTGATGGAGATTTTTAATCCCTAAGCACTTTAGATAGGATTTTGAAAATGGTGTAAATATACCCAATATCGAGTCAAAAAAATCTATACAAGATTTTGGAGATAAAAATCTTGAGTTAAAAAATGATTTGATCCTGGTTTGATTTTGGTTAAATGATTATGTTTGAAAATTGTAAGGAAATTTTACGAAAATATATTACAATTGATATTATTTATGTTTTAAGATATACTTTTTATCAAACGTCATAATTTCATAACACTCTAATGTTTAACTAATTTCGTGTTATAACATAGATTTCATAAGGATTATCATCATTAATTAAAAATATTACCTGTACTTAGTATATTTGTTAGCTACTTCCAAGTTTATTCTGAATCAAAAGAAGGTAAATTTTGAAGAATTAATGGTAATTAAAAAGACGTGGAATTAAGAAATGGAGATGTTTTAAAACAAAATTTTAGGTTTAATGTCGTAGTACAAAATTTCGCCCAAAATGTCGTTACAAAATTTTTAAAAAATTTCGCCTTTTTACTAATGATGTTAAAGTTACCAGAAATGCAATCCTTGAGCACAAATAATTCGGAGGATTCTAGATATGGCAGTGGAACTGTATGTAATTAAAATTCATCATCACGGATCACAATGAATTATTCTTTCTTATAACTGTTCCAACAAACACCAAGAAGTGAATTATCAATGCAAAACCTTTCGAACATTCAAATGCAAAGCTGGAATTCCAAGCAGCAACATTCGAAACCATAACTCATGTACAACGTAGCACAGTCGTTCCAACTTCGACCAAAACGTCCGGACTCCGGCTGAAATTCGCGCGTTTTAAGGGAAACAGTCCGGCGAAGGCGGGACCCTAAGTCCGGACTCTTTGCCGGCGGCGGAGCAGGTATATCCGTGCGCCGTCCGTTTCCATGACAACCGATGAGTAGAGTTTGCGATCGCTGTTAACTCAAGAGGACGCTCTTTTAATAAGTAACTAGCTCTGTGCTCCAGGATGACACTCAACCGGCATGTCTTGGAGATTAGTATCGCTCGATTTTTAATTTGCTCTGGTTTGACTTTCTGAGTTTGTTTTCCTCCGATTGGAGAGTTTTAGAAGTTTTTGTGGAATTTGGCATGCCTGTCACGAATATCCCTGAGCCGAGAAGGGTAATGAGTAAGAAGAAAAACAGTTTTTTTAGGTTTAGAGAAATAAATGAGTTCTTATGGGAAAGACGTCAATAAAATGAAAATATCTGGTGTTTTTTAAAAGTAAAGGCCAATTGTTCTTTTATTAAAATTACCGTATTTTAAAAACGTAGGGGTTTATTTCAGACAAAACGAAAAAAAAAACCCCTATTTACTGAACAAATATGTCATGAAAAAGCTAATTATTTTCGTTACTAGTCAGAGAGCTTTTCAGATTTAGCATTCAATTTGACTTTAAATTAACCTTCTCCTAGTTTAGAAACATAGAAACAACAACTTTTTTTGGAAGAACATAAAGTCGGGGATAGGTGTTTTTTGTTGTTTTTGGGGCTTGATAATTATTTGGTGATTACTTAATTAATACTAAGTGCTTTCTTATACAACATTCGTACGAAATTTATGGGAAATGTTTGTAATCTAAAATATTACAAATAAAAAAGAGCAAACTCTTACATACACTAAGTAGAAAAACAAATCACCAGGGATAAGAAACATCAACACAACAACAACACAAACACTCTAATGGTGAAAATTATTTTTTGCACTGAGAAATTTCCCATAAGATTTGTTGAATAAATGTTAATAAACTGTCATTCTTCACAAATTACAAAATCAAAACCAACCATAGAAGAGAAGATAAAAGGTACCACGGTCACATACTCAGTTTTTTAATTATCCATGAACGATATGTTAAAATGTTATCCTAAATAAGGGGTTTATCAATCATCAAAATCGGTCGACGTTTTATTAAATAAGATATACCTATAGGTCCTAAAATGTAGATAAAGAAGTAGGATCTGGGGACGGCTTTAAAGTTTAATCTATTATCCTATTAACTATCTATATCTATTATATTATCGATATCTATATATATTATCTAAATTATCTTATCTATTATCCTTTCAATCCTAAGCTGCCTGAGATTACCATTGAATACTATGGAAAATTTGGGGGGGAAGGGGGTTGGGTTAGGACTGAAAGGAAAAATACAATTATGGGAAATTACAATTTTAAATAGATATTTTTAATTATCTTTGTTTTACTGTATACAAAAAGAAGAGTTTTAATTTATTAATAAATGGTCGGAAAATTTTAAATACCTTTACAGAAAAACAAAAAGGTTTTATATGTAATTTTAAAGGATGAGTTAAGTCTTAAAGAGATCAAAGCAAAAACATTCATTAAACTGTTCCAATCCATCACACTTATAAAACCTTAACACAAAAAAGTAATACTTTACCTCATCAAGTTAGCGATTTTTTCAACTTCCAACCCACTAAACGCCCAAAAAAAAAGTATCCTCCATTCATTCCCCAATATTTCATTAAAGCTCAATTTCGCCGACAATGACACCTTCGTTTTACGACTTGTCATTGAACGTATGAGAGAACCATAAACACAATTCGTAAATCACAGGACACCACACCTGACCTTGCGCCCCGTTCTATATGTGTTCTCGTGCGTCTGTCTCCGACCAGACGAATTTTACGACGTTTGGGTGGCACATGACTCGTGAGCGGTATCATCATTCATATGGTACTTGGCAACGATGTCTTCAGGTAGTTACAAGAACCGTTTGAGAGTCGTTGATGGATGAGTTTTATGGGTTATTTGAAGATGCTTTCAGGGTTCGGAACGTTTAGTTAGTATAAATTAGGAATATTTTATGCTGATGCAAATAAATATAAAACGTAAGTGTTATTAAGGGAAAACCTGAGATGTTTTATGGGGAGGAAATAGGTAATTTAATACATACAATTTTGTATTTTCTTTTATGAATAGTAAATCTAAAGTTGACTCATGGGGCGTAGTGAAGAAAAGCAAAAGCAGCAAAAAGTTACCTAAATGCAAGTATTAATCTATAGGCCAGGTGTAGCAATGCAAGTATAAAAGTCCCTGTAGAGTCCAAAATGCTTTCCAAATTCATGAATTTTTGAAATTGTGATGTCGGTACATTTGATTGGTATATGTTACGGGCAATGTGATAAATTCAGTGGAATTTATGAATGAAATTTATCACTTTGCCCGCCTCCACGTCGGGCATTATTAATAATGCCCGATTAATCACTTTGCCCATAACATATACAACATTGATAAGTAAAATGATCCACAGCAATTACTTCGTGCACTTAATTCCATTACTAAAAAAACTGTTACCCCTTGGCTTCTAGACTCCTCTAATGAAGTTATATTTAAATACTAAACGTACCGTACATGTACTAAATATTTACATAAAGTTAATATTTACTATCTATAAAGTTAATATTACTAATTCTTATTAATTTAAACTAGCTAAAGTCAAAAGATTCAATCAAAGAGATTTTCTAACAACATTTTAATGACAAGGAGGGGAAATTTTAACAACTATGAGAATTTGTTATCTTTCAATTATGTTTTGGTGTGGTTGTTCTTAAATTTTAATGGAATGTCAATAGATTTAATGAAAGAGATATTCTAACATTTTTTAATGAAAAAGATAGGAAGTTTTAACATCAATGATAATTTTATTGCTTGCGGTTTTTCTTAAATCTTAATGGAACATGAAATACAATTTCTCTAACACAATATACCACTTCCTATTTGAGGATGATTAGTGATAAGTAATTTGAGGCTTCCTGGTGACTTTTATTTACTTTAAAAACATTTTTTTTATTGCATCTCAATTTCATCTTAAATAAAGCAGTTCCTATGGATAAGAATTAATCAAACTGAACCTAAACCTTCTCAATTCAAAATACCTCGCAGTTATATAAACTTTTACTTAGAACTTATTGAAGTGATCTCCATTAACCAACTCATTCTTAAATATCCATCAAACAAAGTGCTTTCAACTGACTTTCATCAAAAACGTCTTTTGGGTCTTTCCTCAAAGTCCCAAATAATGAGAGCTCCATGCATTTAACCCTACTTCAAACTCAACTAAACCAATCTAAACGCACTTTCTCGTCTGTTTGCAACTTCTTTTAAATAGTATACAAACTTGAACCACCTTAAAAACCAGGCACCTCTTTCGCCTTTAAGCTGCTCCTTTAAGGTAAGGATACAGATAATTGAATCTCCCACAAAAAGTCCATCCAATTAAGGGCTGAGCATGCAGAAAGGCGTTCCGTCCGAAAGGGTTGAAGAGACCCTTGGGAATTCCAGCAGAAGGTCTTTCCAGGATTCGATAGAACGCACAAAGGAGGTTAAGTTGAAGGGCGCGTATATTGAAGCAGCCCGAAGTCTGGGAAGTTTGTTTGGATAATGTAATGAGTGTAAGACGTGGGGAAAGATGGTTTGTTGAAGCTTTGCCTTTAAAATGTTTCTGAGAAATGAGCTTCAAGTGCATTTATTTCCGATACTGTCCCCGTTTTCCTGTATTGCTTACACTGAGTGACTGATCATGAATTGACAGTTTTAGGAATGTTTTCCAATATCATTAAATGGTTTGAACTTCTTTAAATTATAGGGATTGCAATCATCTGAGTAGCTGAGTGAAAGTTCTATCCCCAGTGAAGATTTTAAACTCAAACCCTTCCTACTTTCAATTGATGTGGCATTTTTTTTTTCAGATTACAATTTCTCTTACTTTATATTTTATTCTTATTTAAAAGGATAAGTCCTCATTTTAATCAAATTTGCACAGTTTTTAAAATAAGAGATTTAGCTTAAATTTAAGAAATATTTGATTTCAGTTATGAATTAATACTTATAAAGGTTGTTTTTTGTAAATTTAAATAAATATTTAGCTTTATCAACTTTTATGAATTACTACATCACTTTAATCTAATAGAGCATTCGCACATGACGTCACTTGGAGGACAAAAACAACGTTGCTAAGGCTGTTGTTAGGGGCGGGAAATGGAAGTATCCAATAGCAGCATTCGCACATGATGTCACTGGAGGAATAAAACAACGTTGCTAAGGCCGTTGTTAGGCAGAGTCATGTGATTGAAAATGCTCTATTTCTTTTTATAAATAAACGTATTGAAACAATTACTTGTTATACTCATTATAATTAAACAAGGGAAAGTTTTTTCAAATATTCATAAACAATTTAAAAATATCTATTATACGTTTAAAATTAGAAAACGTGCAATTTGTAATGCAAATCAACCAACGGTAAGCTAAAATAATGCCTTTCTTCATCTTTTATTAACCGCATAAATTTGCATTTTAGAAGTGTTATATTTTTCATTTAACCTTTCAATTACTTTATAAAAACTTATTTTGTTAAAGATTTGAATTTACTTTCTCCTCTAAAATGCAAATTTAATGGTTTACAAACGACCAGAATGGATTGATAAATGATAAATTTTTCCTCATTTCCGTCCCAGATTCTTTCATTCAAACACGAAAAAACGAACATTTTTATAAAATTGTGTTCTGTTGAGTCAGAAACCCGATTCTCTTAAGAATATTGAATGAATTCTTTTCTTTACATTTCCAAACACCAGAGGATTTACTTTTTACCAAAATAATGGATTTTTGATTACTTTATAAACATCAAAATGGTCGGATTCGAAACAAGATACCTCAAACACACACTGTTGTCGTTCCCACAGTTTTTATTCCTGATTTAATTTCATTACCATAAACTAGACTGTGGATACAATTCTTTTGTTTGGAGAGTAACTATATAAAATGACCGAATTTAAAATAAAATAGAAAAAAAATTGAAAACATATTTCTATTTAAGGGGGTTTTAACAATATATTCATTTACTATATAAATATGAAAACCTTTAAAAAGGATAGAAAAAAATTATTATTATTATTATTAAAATTATTCTTGGCTACCATAAAACCAAGAGTGTAAATTTTACAGGTTAACTACGTGAGTTAAAATGTCTTTAGGTAATTTTCATTTCAAAGTTTTTCAATTTTTAGTACCAAATATTTATTGGTGATATAAATATAGACTATTTGAATGTGAAGGAAAAACATATAAAGGTATTATAATTCTTTGGGAATGTTTTCAATCCCTCATCTGTAAAAAGAAATTGAATGTACTGGAAGAGTTGATTTTAAAGACATAAATATTAAATATTTTAACTTATAATGGGTAGATGTCCCTTACTATGATATTTCTCCCATTGCAATGTCAATATTAAAGAAAATCGACAATCTTGTTTATCTCCATTGGAGCGTGGCTGGGACTAGAACAGAGATGTATCTTGACTTTTCATATGTTGTACATCCTTTATGCTATTAACAAGCATCAAAATGTTTTAGCGTGGTAGTCGTGATATGAAAGAGATGTCGAGGAATATTATACATCTTCCATCATCTGAGGCGGATGGATAAAACAAAAGTTCTTGAAAATAAGTTGCTGAAAATTCACAGAAAAGATAAGAAGAGGATATCTAGTACTGATAAAGTGCCGGAGCTACATTATTCATGACTGTATCTTCATATACTCTCCGGCCGATTCTTTTTTTGAGGAATGGAAGTCGTATTTTAAAACGATCGATGATGGGATTTTGCAAAGAAGTTGGTTGCATACTTTATGAATATGCATTAAGAAAATACCAGACAAAGGAAAGCGGACAATATGCAGAGTAAATGAAAGACGAGGGAAGTAAAAGAAAGCTCGTTCCACAGATGGCTTGCGTTAGAGGGATGAATTGAAGGCATCAAATTCAATGGTTTGTTCTGCAATATCAGAAGATAAACGAAAATCAGAAATTTCTATAGAAAATATTTGCTGGATTAAGATTGAGGATATTCTTTAGCAATTTTTAAAGACATTTAATAGTTCCTTGATGTAGGGATACCGTAGGTGAAAAATGACACGTATGTTAGAAAAGTCTACCTTTCTACGGGGGAAAATAAAGCTTAAAAACTTATCAAAGAAGAAATCAACAAAGAAAATACGAGGGTAGGCTATTAAGTTAAGTCAAAAATGAATATGATACATATTTTGAAATAACGATAAACAAACAACAATCAACTAAAACAACAACAAAAATGGAGGCAAACACTTTGCAGATGTTGAAGACGTTTGGAAAGTATGTGAATAGTAATCCAAAGAATTTTATGCGGATGGAACTGATAAAACGATGGAGCAAGTTGCATCCTCATTGTGGAAGATAAGGTGTATTGAAATAATAAAATTGTTTTTAAGAGGTCATCAAGGTAAATTATTTTTCTAACCGTTTGTGACTGACTTAATGACTAACGCTATAAGAAATTCAACTATTAAATGCGTGAGTTATAAACTCGTATTTATACTGATTATTATTTAATTAAGTTATAGATAGAAGATTTTGCTAAAAAAAGATGGGATAAGTGCATACACATTGATGGATTTAAAATTAAAAGGGATTGTTTAATATATTATCATATCAAGATATTTTTTAGACGTTGGTGCCTTACTTTAAATACCAACTCTAGTAGATCTCTGTACGAAATTCGACTTAAAAGTACGCAAGTTATAAACAGATGTTTTTGTAGATTATAATTAATTTATGTTTGGAGAATGCTCCGTTATTCAGCAGAATAACCACAAAACAAAAATTTAGATTCAATTATTTCCTATCTATAACTCACTCACAAAAGAAGAAACCTTTTATGATTCAATATGTCTACCGTCTCCAAGCTATTACAGAAATAACACAGTTGCATCACCTATCCATCTAATAACGCGACATGGTAGATGAAAGTCCGAAAATACCTCCCATACACCATTGTTAGTAGGTATTTACGTCTATCCTTCTAAAGGAAGTACGTCGTAACAATGCATTAGATTTTTATTCGTCTGGAAAGAACGAAAATTCGTTCGACTTTCCAGGACGCGACGGTTGCGAAAGGCATAAACTGATGCACGTGAACCAAGTTCGTAAAAACTTTCATTGGGCCGATTTTGTAAGGGATCGAATTGTAGTACCTACCTTTTGAATATCACGGGAGAGGAAGATAGGCGCAGTGGGGTTGTTGTATGGGTTTGGTCGTTTTTGTTTATCTTCTGATACCCCTCGAAACAAACGATATAGGATGTATTGGGTAGGAAAGGAAAGAATGTTCCTCTTTATGGAAGATGAGACGGTAGTTGTGAGGTTCCACCGTGGTTGTATTTCTTAAGTTTTGGGAGAAGTTTAAGGATAAACCTGATACTTTGTTGCCAGAATTGGTTTAGGTTTTTCCAAATCGAAATCATATATTGAATAGTATAAAACGTGTACTCACTAGAATGTGTGTCAAGAAAAATCTTCTCAGTAAGAGTTATAAATTGTGGTTAAAAAAATCGAAAGATTGAAATTGACTGTTACAAGTTAATTCCATGGTTTTGCATTATATTTTGCAAGTTAAATAAAATTTAAACTTCATAAGCGCTGTTTGGTTATTATTGAGTGTAAGAATTATTTTGGTTCTGAAATTCAAATCAGGGGTCCACAGACGAGCAACTTGGTCGTCAACCGGGTTGTCAATTTGAGCAAGTTTTAAACCAAGTTGGCCGTCTGTGGGGAAGTTGATGATTGAATTTCAGGTTGATGATCTGATCGTCAACTTGGTGGGCGGAGCTTAATCGGAACATGTTATTAGGAAAATAAAAAAAACTAAGCATTAAAAATTAAAATAATATAATTCTAGCTCGAGAGAATAATTAAATAAAATATAATTTTGCATTTAAAATATCAAAATATATTAATTTGTTACAATCTGATTAATTTTTTCTTCATTGTTTACATTCTGGTTGACGACCAGGTTGGCCGTCTGTGGGGACCAAGTTGCTCGTCTGTGGGCCCCTTTATATAATAAAAGTCAATGTGTGTGTGTTTGTGGGTTTGTCCTTTATACAAATCTATAGTTTCCTTCCGATCTGCACCAAACTTGGTATACATACGTAAAAACACATCCCATTTGAAATTAAGTCTATGTTTCGAAGTTCTAGAACGACCCCTTGACACTCTTTTGACCGTTTTTATGATCATTTTGCCGAAATATCTTTATTTCTGCTCAAAAAAAGATATGCTTACCCCATTGTTACAAAAATATCAAAATGCAAAATAACAAGTTTTTAAAAGAAAAACTACAAATAAGCCTCTTTAAAAATCATGTTAATAACCTAAAAATATATTTCAACAAAATTGAAATTTTAAAACTGGTACGTATAGTTTAAAAATTTTTATTTGAGAGTTTAATTTTTAAATGAAAATTTAATGGAAGAGCATTGTTGTTAAAATAGTCTCCATGGAAACGAGGATGTAAAATGAAAAGACGATCATATTGTAGTTTTTAAGAAAGTTGATCAACAAACCAAAACCTATTACTAATATTCAAAACCCTTTCAAGTGGAAATATTAGCTTTTTTCTTAACTTGCAAGAATATGTTTTATGTATTAAATTTTACCAAAGATATAATAAAATCCTAAAGATATGATTAATTAAAGGCTCTAATTGAGTATTTTAAGTGATTTTTGGAAGAATATTTTTCTACTATTTTGTTGTTTTTTTATGGGAATCATGTGATAAATGCAGAAATCATTCAGAATTTAAAATGCTTGATTTGACACCTTTGCACCTTTCACTCATCAAAATAAGGTAGGAAATGTATAAAATTTATAAAGGAAAAATCTCCATCTCCACCAGTGTAAAGCCGGGCATATCAGCTAGTTAAAAATATAAATTAAAAGGGTATCTTTTAAGAGAAACTCAATATATTTATTTATGTCTCCCAATGAATGTTTACTGTATCAATATTAACAGGAAAAATACCAAATTTCTTCGAATTTATAACAAAAACTTGTTTTGATCCTTTCTGTCATCCTTTGGTTTTGTGAGTTTTAGGTACTCAAAATAAATTACATTAATCTTATACCATAAAAACAATATTCCATTAAAATCATATCGAGTAAGTAAAATATTTGACAAATACTTTCTAAAGATTTTTTTATAAAATTACAGAGATTCAGTAAAAGCATCTATAAATATGTTTTACAAACCCATGGTGACATGAAAAGGTAGAAATATTGATTTAATAACTGAATTATTACAATTTTAAAAGAAATAGGGTACATGTTGATAAGAATAAAAAAAAAACATCCCACGTGCAAAACTAAGAAAATATTGGGTAAAATATACAAAAAAGAATCATTCAATTTTTAAGTTACATTCATTCTTCGATAAAAGTCCATTCAATGGAGCAGTTAAACAATTAGGTAAAAAGAACATTATTTATTTAAATGGTTTGAATTAAATTGATTTAAATACAAAGCTATACCCAAAAACAAATCACCCGCAAATAAGTTCAAATAAAATATTTCTCCTTTTGATTAAGCAAACACATCGAGAATAATAATATCTATCGAATTGTCATACATAAAAGTTGAATAAAAATTTAGGCAATAATAATTGCTATTTATCTCTCTGTTCCTTTTTCTTTTATCTATTCAGAGAGAAGGGAGATAAATTATTGAACGAGTGAAAAATATGTAAATTCTTTATTCTCTAGAAAGATAGTTAAATAAACTACAGTTTCCAGACATGAAAAGATAAGTTTGCTTTCAAAAGGATCGAAAGAAATTAATCCTAAACTTCAGATGACTCAAGTTTCATAAAACCTTAAACTTTGCAATTCAAAGTTCATGGAAGTATAAACTTTAAATTAATGTGGTTTATCAGTCTTCAAATTAAAATAATTCCACTTTAAAATAAAATCCTAAAACTAAAAAATATATTTTTTCATTTTTATTATTTACAATACTAAGCTGTTTGGTGAAATTTCGTAAACAATTTATTGAAACAATTAGAGAGTGTTAAGAAAATCTGTTACTTAGCCTTAGATTTGAGAAACAACGTCTTATTACAAAGGTTATGTAAGTTGTACTCATATAAAAGTGAATATGCTGAATCCGTTTACATTCTGATAATAATTGGAGTTCTACTGTAATATAAAATCTACAAAGAGCAATTTTGTTCAAGTCTAGAGGGTTATTTCTAAAGATTAAGAAGTATTTTATTACAAATTTAAAAGAACGTTCGATGAAATGGACTTTTCAAATTTTAAACTATAACGAAATTAGGTATTTGTTGAAACTATCAATTTTCAACACCGTTAAATGCCTTTAATCATCCCCTTCATATGAAAAGTGTTTTCGAATTCGGTAACAACACGAGAGGGAATTTCCCCTAAATATATAAATATATCAGAGAACAACGCCTTCGGCGTACGTAAAGGCAACAAACGGGTATTACCGAAAGCTTTCCGGTCCTAATTCCAATTACTGAACCCACGTATGTGTCTTCTACAATATGTAAACAAATAACAATCGGATTAACACTAATTCGATTCCTTAAAGTGCTACTAATGGCGTTGAATGACTGATTGTAATTTGGAACTTGTGATTTTGTTGTGGAACAATGTTGAAATTCTTAGAAAATGTTGATAATGTGTTGTATAACTCTCAAAGCAATTTCGCGTTTTATTTCCGATGCTGCATTTCGTCGTGGTTAAACGAAGTGGTTAAAATAAATTACTGTCCCGAAGATTGGTTCTAAAGAGTAGAGTTAATAGGTAATAGGGGGCGATATTAAGAACATCAAAACAATCGCGAAATAGCTTCAGCACTATACTGAATTCCATACAGCCGTCGATAAAAACAACAATACATTGAATATTGAACATAGCGGGCGAACTGCAGTTGTTCAGAAGATAATTTCGGTGTTCCATTTTTATGATTTAGTCATTTAGTTAGAGTATGGTTGAAAACTATGCAAACGATTTTTTTTTTCGCGAGACAAACACGACAAACTCCGTTTTCTTTTACTACGGCTAAAATGTTCAGAGCCTCCATTGGGATTGGGAGCGCCCACACAGCCAACTTAAAGGTTTTGAGGCTATGGGGCGAGTGGGCGTGTGACTTTAATTTATTTTATTTCATTATAGGATTCTATTTTTGCAATTAACTTATTCTATGGGCCACTGATTTGGTATGGAAAGGAATTAAATATTATTTTTGCTTTTTGCATGGAGGAGGTCAATCTCTTTATGTGGCATCCGGGTCTCTTCTGACATTCTTGAAGCACATGCTGCATTACGATATAACACATAATTCTAGTAGTTAAGCCACTAGATGTTTGTTCCGAACAGAAGTCTAAAAGCGTCATCACAGCCAGATGCGAATAAAGTTTGTTACATAAGGAATTTTCAGAAGCTTCTCCAAGTTCAACAAACCTATAGGCTTTATCCTAGATTCCGTTACCCTCTGGAAGTTTCAAAAGACTTTCAAGAATCAAAAAACCCCAACAACTCATAACAAACTGCTACCTAACTCCAAACCTATACACAGTGTTATTCCTAGGATTTTTTTTTGAGAAGTTAAAATACTCCTTGACTGTTTTAGGAGGAGTGAAATTGAATTATGAGGAGTGAAATACGGAAATAGCATGAACTACATATTAAGAGACACGAAAACCACAATCAAACTCCCTAAGCATCAGAACAATAAATGAAAAAAATTACTATGACTGTATGAAAACACAATTAAAAAGTATGATAATTAGGGTGCCTTATGGCTTTTGGCAATTGGCTTTAGCCAGAAGTCGGACAAAAATGTCTCCGCTGAGATCAGTTGGTGTTTTGAGTAGAAAAATATTATTTATTGATTTCGGTGGGGTACGCGGTGCATTTTAAAACTAAATCTTTGTGAAAAATTCGACGAGTGAAAATACTCCTGGCTAGTTTTTTAAAGAGTATTTCCGATTTTCAAGGGATTAAATATACTCTCTCAGAGGAGTTAAAAATATCTCTGCCTACCCATCATCAACACACCCGAAAATCCTTCAAAACCCGAACATGTTCTTCCCGGAAATCCCAAGAAAATCCGGACATCTCCCCCATTAACCCCAAACAACAAACAATTCATCTTGAGCCGTCTGAGGAAAGGGGATCGTAAACAGTGCTGTAAAGCCCCTTTTCGGGAATCACGGGGAATCATTCCTGCAGTTTATCGGGCTCCGCTCTTGTTTATGGCGATGCTCTGATCGGAGTGATTCCCGAAAGTTCTCTTGAAGAAAGACGCCCGATTGGGTATAAATTTCGAGGAGAGAGATAATTGAACAGTTTTATTTCGTGGGCGGACGTGGAGTGTTTGTGGGGGTTTTTCTTGGTGGGGTGGAGTGGCAAGTGATAAGTTTTGGGGAATGTTTTCGAAGTGCTTTTTCCGCTTGAGTTGCGGGTGAGGACGAGAAACGGTCGCATTCTCACCTGAAACTGCAATGTGTTGATGGTTCTATTCATTGATGATACCATTTATATCGACTCCAATATTATTAGTAGAAAGCTTTATTGAGGTACTAACACGCTGTAAATGTTATCTCCTTTTTGTGTAGCGCTACCGTTTTTTTTAGATGTCTCTACACTACATCTAGGGTCCTTTTGAGAATCTATATATAGTAGATGTTACGGGCAAAGTGATAAACCGGGCATTATTAATAATTTCCGAAGTGAGGCGGGCAATGTTATAAATTCAATCAGGCATTTATCACTGAGAATTTATCACTTTGCCTGAAATACGCGGGCATTATTAATAATGCCCGGATTCATCACAGTGCCCGTAACATATAATAAGGCCTTGGAACTTAGTTTTTATGACGTCAAAGTGTAATCATACCGTATATCCTTGACGTCACGTCATGGACAAAACACAGACAGTTTTCACCATACCTATGACGACGTAAAGATAAAGGGTCATGATGAATTCATAGAAAAAGCCATAACAGAGTGAAGGATGGTTCAATCATGGTGGTTAAAAGTTTAATCACCTCATAATGAAGCTAACTGAATGAATAAAACCTGACATTTTTATAAGTGTATTAAAGGGATTGGTTTGACAGAGCCCTCCACAGAATTTCAACTTCCTTCGAGAATTCGAAATGGGATAAAGAACTCAATATCTGACAGTGAAGTTTAGAAACATGGGTTTTGTACCTAGATAATCTCTATATCCATTTGTTCAACTATTCCCTTAAAAAGAGCAAGCTAAACACCATCACTAAAACTAAATGTTAAATTCATACAAGCTTTCGGTAACCACGAGCTGTAGGATTTAAAGCCTTACCTCATATATCGGATAATAGTATATCTCGATCCATAGAATGAAAAGTAAGTAAATATTTATAACCTCATCAACATGTATGAAAAAAGCTCCAACAAAACATCAAAAGATGTATGTGATCAGTGCCATGGGTATATAAAGTCATTTCCTCCATCCAGGATATAATGCATAGACTAAGCCTCCCTTGTCCAAGTAATGGATTGATCGGGGTTATATTATGGGATTCTGGTTTCAGCGTCTTTTTGGGTGTTGGATTTCTTGACAGCCTAGTTTCATGGACCTGTTCCTGCGCTCGCTGCTAAAGACAAAGGATAGAACCAGCCATGATACTGATGGGAAGAACATAATTTTTGTTGTGGGATTGAGCGACTAACGGTTTACTTTCATTGGTGAAACTGGAGATTGAGCAAAATCGTTTTGAAAGGAAATATTTAATTTCTTATGAGTACCTGAAATAATTATTTTTCAGAAAAAATAAATAGTTTAAAATTATATTAACTTTATTGAAATTTTAAATTAAAATTTATTGTTTCAAATAGACTAATACATTTTCATTTAGTTTTTTCACTTTAAGCTCTTGCTTTCTGTAACACTTATACAAGCTGTCTCAAAAGGTCGTTGCAGAACTTTAACCCGCGAGGACGCGCGCAGGGCCTCCGAGGCCCTGGCGCTTGAATAAACCTTCATAAAAACTGTAATTTTTAATCAAAAATGCTGAAATCCCGTGTATCTGCCTAAAAGGTTTCCACCTACCACCTCCTAAAGTTTAAATAGAGTAGGTAAGTTATTTTCCAAGTTAGGTTGTTGTTTTTATGGAAATGCTTCGAAAATTGGTAGGATTCGCGGGAGTTATAACCAAAAAGGTGACCAAAAGTAACTAGAATCTATAATTTTTCTTGCAAAAAAGGAAAATTAAGGTAAACAGCACTAAATCAAATGCGGAAATCGGCCCTCTTTTAAAGATAAAATAATCTCGGACACTACCTCCTGAATGCTGGTGCTTTTCAAAATAGTATAATATTACATATTAATAAAAAACAGTCAACTTAAAAATGGGTTATTATGCACTATGAACGATTAAATTATATATTTAAACTTTCCATGATAAAATTTTTGGATTCACTGTACATTTAGAACGGAAAACGGTGTGCAGGGCCTGACAGGCCCTGCGCGCGTGCCCGTGTAACAGAAAGTAGCGCGCGTTCTCCCGGGTTAAGGGTATGTAGGAGACAACTCTGAATCACCCAGGAAAGAGGGACCGTATCTCTTAATGCACTAAAGTGCGGACAAATGTTGCAAGAAGCGTGGAAATATGGTTGTTGTGAATAAATGGTAGGGAATTGAAAATTCCTTAGCATTAAAACCCTACTATTTAAAACCCAATTTGGTTGTGAGCAAGGTTATCAAAATCCATATTACCTTGGGCTTCAAAGCCCATATCTCCTGAGCGGAAATCATTTTAACCCTTCATTCCTTTGGTTACCAAAAAAAAACCCCCTTGCACTCAACCTCCAACATCCCACCACCAGTGTCAATGGCTGCAAGCAGAGGAGAGCGAGCCAAGCGCGAAGAAGGCAAGACGGCGGAATTCCAGCAAAAACCTCCACCAGCCGAGCGGCAACGAGCGAACGCCCTTCATTTGCATCGACCGAATTCCGCGCAGGCCGAAAACAACTCGGCACGACCCTTGCCCTGAGTATAAAAGCTTCGGACGTAATGGCAGAAGCCACCATTTGGACAAGTGAACTTCTTCTATCATGGATTACCACCTCAGGATAGCGGCAGTGCTTGTGGTAAGTTGCGCAGTGATGTGGTCACCGACTACTTCTGGAGAGTATAACCATGGACAGTAGGAGATGTGATGGTTTGACCTTTTTGGGACTTCTCTTGTGTGTTGTTCACCTTCAATAATCCTTTGGAAACTGTGGACTGTTTTGCATATTCATTTGATAGCGGATGTCTGCAAGGTCCGTTAGGGAGCGTTACCACTTATCAGGATCAGTAGCGTCACGGCAATCTGGCAATACTAATGGACTAATCACAGAGAGAAGAGTGACGTCATATGGAGCTGTCTAATCGTGATTCGTTTAATTAGTCTCATGTAGGCCAAATACTGGATAAGTGGAAACATTCCTTATGTGTGCATAACAGAGAAGACCCTTACTTGTTAAGTATAAGCGGGGACCCAGACCCGGAAAAAGGGATTAATGCTTTTTTTTTTTGGACTTGACCTAGATATGGGTTTTCCCAAACTTTAACTACGATTGATTACTTTAAAAAGTTTTACTTCTGGCATTGGGCCCTTTTAAGGATTTACTAGCTCTTAGAGAAACACCATTTTTGTAAATGTGACAACAATTTGTCATCTATTTGGTTTCCACAATCTATATAGGAAAGTTTTATCAAAGTAAAAAAATGTGTCAATTTTTTCCTATGAAAATATGTAGATGAAAACAATTCGTTTCGTGCAAGCCTTAAAATCTCAATGGACCCTAAAACTTTTCCCGATTCCTTATCGATTTCTACAGCCCCATCAACAAATTCAGAGGCTTCCTCGATGCTCAGGAAGTCGATATCGAACCCTTTAAGAATCCTCATATTCTAAACTTAAGTGGATATACTTTGGCAATGGAAGAAAATGGCCTCTCATAAATTCCCCAAATCACTTACCAAACTTAAGTTTTTCTTTGTACTAACTTCACAACTTAATCTAACACACACGTACGCATCACGAGAACATAAAGAAAAATTTTTCACCGAGTGGAAAATACCTTGATATGCTTTTGATTACTTTAGAGAAAAAAGGAAGTACTAAAATAGAATTTAATTTATGATGAAGACTTAATCTCGATGTTTCATATTTCTTCTTTAAAAAAACTCTAGTTAAACAGTGGTATCCATTGTGGTGATATTGAAGTTGCATAAAAATAAAATAATTTATTATTTTTTATGTAAAATAACATTTTCCATATTCAAGTAATTATAAAAAGAACAAAATACTATAGAATTGAAACAAATTAAAATATATTCACCTAACGGGGAACATAAAAATAACTTTTAGGGAATTTTTTAGCTTCTTAAGTTTACTAAGCAGAAATGGTAATAAAAATTAAAAATTTTAAATGGTGTTGAACGCGAAAAAAGCGAAACAAATTTAAACTCTTTACTAAGAAAACCAGGAATAAAACCGTGTAGCGTACTACTTTTGAATTAATATATTTTCTCTTAAATCAATATTGTTAAACTTACAACTATTATTAACTCTTCTATATACTTATTTTTCTTTTATAATTTATTTTATAAAAATTTTAAGTGATACGTATGATAGCGGATCTAAAAACGTTCAAAATTAAAAGTATACATATAATTAAAGCGTCAAGATTAAATAATAAAATATAAAATAGTAAATACTATTACCTCGAGAAGCAATCTTAAAGTAGCCGAAGTTTCAGAAAGTTTGAGCTATGAAAGAAAATGACCGGAAGAAATGAGACGTATATTTGGTAGATCCTACGATTCGGTGATTTGGCTCGATTTGACAAGCACCTACACTTTTTTCTATTCCCTCTCAAACAGATGAAATTCGTGTTCTTCGAATCTTCATTGCGATTCAGAACAGCTTTTGGGTTTCGAGGTCGATGCTCCTTAAGTATATAAGTGCATGGAAATTTTGGAAGCCCTTCAACCTAGAAAGGTCTTTGTGCTAATAATGAAATAATCTTACGGATTGGATACCTGCAAGAATCGTGAATTAAGGGATTATTTTGAATGCATTTTGTTAACATAACATTGCAATGTGTTTTTCATGTATCATAGGATTTCGTAAATTTGCATAAAAATAAGTAATTGAATCACTTGAAAGGGCTATGTTTACATGTTTAACATAGTTTACCATAGGTTTCAATTAGAAGAGTAAATTGTTTATTATGTATTAGATTAATTCAAAGGGGAAGTAATTGCATTTAAAAAAGACCTTCAGCTATAACTAAAGTTTACCGTATGTTCTAGAAACTTTAGTAACTGTTGACTAGATTTGTTACCCAAACTAGTAGTTGTACACACAAATGCACTGGAAGCAAATATAAATCAAATATTTACGAAATGCCGTATAAACAGGCTAAAAGGTATATTTATAAAGAGATTGTCATCAGGAAGTCATTTAAATCGTTAGAATTTACTTGTATCTTTTTAAAACAAACTGCACTAGCGAGGTGATTTTCATTTAAATTATTTATAAATCCATTTGCATTTCTAAAATTTGATGAAATGGCATTTTAAAAGGTATATGAATTATTGTAGAAACATGTTTGTCATTAACAATTATATAATTGCTGATTTCAAATTTAAAGCAATGGTTTTGATATGGATTGTTTACTACATGAAACCTTAAATTTTAATAGTTTTAGAGAATTTTAACACAATGTGTGATACCCAGACACTTAATTGTATAAACTCACCAAAAATATTGTTGATAAATCAACGATCTGCGTAGTTTACTTATAAAAACATAGATATGTGCATTGTGCGAGCATATAATTCAATTTTCACGGGGCTTTGGACCAGAACTGAAAGGGAAGCAATATTTTAACGAAATGTCTTATTCAGGATTCTGTTCACCCTAAAGAATTAGGGAAGAGAGCTACTTTTAATATAATGGTTCATATATCTTTTTCAGAAGAAAATCTATAGTAAAATAACCTTAATATTTTTGCAAATCCTTCAGATAAATTTAAGCCAACATAGAACACATGATCTTTTAAGTTAAAATACAGTTTTGGATATAAAAATATTTATATGGAGGAAGAACGATAAGTAAATGTTTTATGTTTTGACATTTGTTTCATATCTATCAATTGATTTTTCAAAACTGTTATACATCTAACAATTTGTTGCAAGGGTGCATAAAAAGTTTGAGTTGGAAATTATATGGGGAAAATCCCTTATTATAGACAATATGAAAAAAAAATTCTTTATTCTTCAATTTATTACTAATTTTAAGGAAATATGTTCACATGTGTATAATGATACTAAAAAAATTTCTAAGATCTCTACTCAATAAAAATTTTTGAGCGATTTTCGTGATAATCATATAAAAAAATATAGTTATCTTCTTTAGAAAGTTGCGGGTATACAATAATGTGTTCAAATTCAAACATCTTCATCAAATTATAACAGAATGTTTTACTTAAAAATAGTGCTTAAATACTACAATTAGGTAAAAAAGAATCCGGTAGATAATAATATATTTGAAAATTCTTGTTTATTTCTTAAATTCAAACTTAGGACATTTGTTAACTAAACTATGTGTAAATTATAATAGTTGATTCATTTCAGTTAACAATTTAAGGACATTTACAAAAAACCAGTTTATATAAAATGCTTAAAAATATTTTATCTCTATTCGACTATATATTTATGAAATAATTTATGTTGGATAATTTATCATTTATTAAATTATTACTTCTGCAGAGTAAATTCATTCACAAAGATGCAAGAAGGTTAAAATTTAAAACTATCGGAGAAGAAACACCAGGTTATACAGAACCCTGTCCATTCGGGGTTAAACCCACAAATCATTTCCGAAACAACGACAGTGTAAACGTTCCTTCACATCTCATTTAACCCGGAGTCAAAGCGTGACTTCGATTTCTGAGCCACCCTTTCTTTTTCCGTTACCGATGCACATCAAATGTGAGAAATTCACGAAGATGTACGACCTTTTTGAAGGTGAAAAATGAATTGAACTTTGTAAAAAGTTGGTCCATCCTTGTGAAAGTGGGGTTGTTGTGGTTTTCTGAGTTGTGAGTTACGCAGCAACTTTACTTTGAATAATTTTTTGTAAGCGAAACAATGGGTTGCTTGTCACCCTCTTAACCAGGTCATTGTGTCTTTGAAGAAATTTCTAGTCATTTTGGAGGCGGGGAAATTTGATTTGCCATGCAATAATTTACCTACTTAAACTTGTCTTGTTGAGTAATTTATCATAGAGAAACCCCTAAATATATAATATATAAGGATGTGTGTTCTAGGGGTTTTGCGTTTTACAGAACATTTTTTACGTTTTATTTCAAAAGTTTTGAAACATGACTGAAAATAGTGGTGGAAAGCTAATTTGTATTTAATTGATCCAACAAAAACATTTTATATTCTGCTAATTCTAAAAATAGAGCAAGGAAAACGATCTAAAAATACTATAAGCATGTCTGATAAAAGATAATTTCTGAAGCACTATTAACAATATTAATTTCAATTTTTAGGAAGCATTTTCTTGTTTAATGTCTTTACTCAATGACAACTTGATTAAAACATAGAAACAGTTCAGTAAAACATAAATGATAACCCCTTTAATTACAAAATTAAATGGAAATAAAATAAAGATTACTTTAAAAAATATTTTAATAATAATTATAATAATAATGATAATGATGATAATAATTAGAAGATATATTTTACAAATAATCCAAAATTAATCATAAATGAATAAAAAAGAGGTTGATACACAACAAATATTAAACTAGGAAACTGAAAATACGATAACAAAGGAAAAGCAAAGTACCTGAGGCATCTAATTTACGTAATCAACATAACATAATAAACAACATAAGAAAAATAGTTTTTGTACCCTTTACATCTAAAATACTTCTTATTTTACAGTTTTTGCTCTTGGCTTTCATCAACGAATCTACAAATGGTCAAAACATCGCCGAAAGCAGTTTCTTATCAAGAAATCAACAAGTAAGATTATTTTAAGAACTGCAAATGATAAGTAATATTGTGACTTATTAAGGAATTTTTCGGAAAACAGATTACAATTACTTATTCTAGTTCATTATTGTCTAAATATTTTCACTTTCCACCTACGCATCAACATTTCTTCTTTTTCCTTCATTGTATAAAAGAAAATCATTCAAAATAAATATTTCTAAACTAAATTTTCTCTTAGAACTTTTAGGTACAAAGGGAAATAAATCAAAATAAAGCAAACTTTTGTGTAATTCTATCCTAATGCTTCTTTAAAAGAGTCGAAAGCAATAACATCTATTTGATTCTTCCTAAGTATCACTTAGCTTAATAAAATTTCAGATAGCATCTAGTAAACACTAGAAATAATTCTCCAGTGGCTGAAATCATTCCTCCGTTGGTAAGTTGACCTTTAAGAACGATTGGGAAAACCTAAGAAAAACTTATCATCCAGAAATTATTTGCTGGATATCAATTTCTTTCGACTATCTGTCAAGTGAAACAAATAAAAGAGAGAGCCACGCTGAGGAATTAAAATTTAAAAACTGAGAACAAGATATGTTATGTAAGATAGGAATCCGCTTTTATATATTTCAAGTTTAAAATAATGATCCCAAGGTTTAAATTATGTGTTTTCAAAACTAGTATTTTATGAACATTTTAATCATTATTCTTAATGAACGCATATTAATATTTGTTTACAGTAATATGAAAAGTTTTTAGTTGTTAATAAATAAAAAAAAAATTTGCATATTTTTTCTTTTTAGCGTCTTACAAAACCATAAAAAAGTTCCGAGTAACATTTATTTTTCAAAATTTTTACAGCTTGGTAAGATAATTAAATGATTTCCCCCTTTCAGTTCTTATTTGGTATTTTATATTAATTTAACTTTCAGTATTTTAGTTAATAAAATAAGTTGATCCCTCATAAACGTTCATTTGATAAAAAGGTTTAATATCCACACTGTTTAACCTTTGTGCATTCATTTTAATGCCTTTAAAAAGTAGCAAAACAACAAAAAAAGCGTATTTTTCGCTTTAAAATATTAATATAATGATTTTTTAAAAAAAATTTTCATTCAATGGTTATATTATTTATATACAGAAAAATCTTTGTTTGAAAATTTCTTCTTCAATAAACATTACATCACTAAGTGCCCTATTATTAAACTATAGAAACGCTAAAATGTTAGTTAATTTTCTTCATTTTTCAATCTATTGACTGTTTTATATTTTCAGGAAAGAAAGATACACAACAACCCTTACGACGAGTTGGTACCTCAACGACCCTCGGGGGCATTCCACGACATTTACACCGTTCTGGGACAAGGAGGAGAGACCCAGAGGGTGCACTATGCCGTTGACGACAGGGGTGTTCGTGCCAACATCCAATCGAACTCTGTTCACCTCGGCGAAAAACCCGACCCTGCCTCTATCTTCTTCGGTACCAGACTCAATAGGTGGCCAAGTTCATCTGTGATACAAGATGGTGCATCTGGTTCACAACCAGCAGAACAGGAGGTACTTCCCCCTCCTGCGAAGAACCAGGCATCTTTTGAGCCTTACGGTATTCCACAACTCCCTCAACTGTCACCAAATGGAAGGCTGCAGCAAAGAGAAATATTCCCGTCAATCCCAAACCTCATCCCTGAAGTTGTTGTTCCAACTGACGGTGGCCGAGTTCAAAATTCTCAATTGTTTATCGACAGAACTCAGCGATATGAACCTCTCAGAATTTCTAAGCCGTACACTGAAGCAGGTTTACCTGAACCCGTGGAAGAGTTTAGAGATTTCCAGAGAGTAAATAATCCCCAACTACCTGAAAACCCTCCTCCAACTGAAAAGGGTAACATCCCAAACATAGTTCCAGGTTTTGGGCAGTTAGTTCCTTTCAGACCTCCCCAGTCTCCTGTACTAGTTGAAGAGCCTGTTGTTCAGAATTTAAATCCAGTATCATTTGCAGAAATGCCAGTTCCAGCTCCAGAAAACTCATATGAGAGTCTCAGAGCTCCCAAAACTATTGACTTTCTACCCAGAGTTGAAGGCCTTGAAAGCTACCTTACCATGTTCAATAAACCTGTTTACGATTCTAGAATTCCCAAAAACCCTATTAAGCAACAAGAAAATCCTATTCCCGTTGCTCAAGTACCGAAATCTCCTCTGAATCCTGTCTCTGTCGTTACAAAGTTTGATCAATACGCTAAACCTTTAGTTTCTATTCCTGCTGTGAAGCCTAACGTTCAGGTCTTGAAATCATCTCTAAAACCAACTTTTCCGAGGGTTGAAGGAAAATTAAATGCTTCTGTAGAGAAATCTCAACCTGAAAGGAAAATTCCGTCCTTGTTTTCAGTGTTGTCGAAAACACCAACCAAATCTATCCCCACTCCAGAATCTGTTCCAGGGTCATTATCTTTTACCAAACCCCTCATATCCTCCCCTATGTCCACCATATTTGATTCGGACAAAGAAAACGGTCAATATTATCACTATGTGATGAACGTTGGTCGCAAACCAGGGTCTAACTTGCCAGGAAGAACGAAACTGTTCTCCACTGGGAACGGGTTGTACAAGATCCTGAACCAAACTGGGATCCATTTCCAGCCAGATCGTATCACATACACCAATAAGAAACCAATCGCTGGTGACTATGCTGGATTTAAGAAAGTTACACTCAAGCCTCTGACCACAACAACGAAAAAAGCAAAGAAAGCGGAGAAAAAGAAGTCCAACTCCAAGGAATTTGACTTGTATACTGCAGGAGATGTGGAAGACACTGTCAAAGCTGCCGAAGTTCTACCCACTCCAAGTTCTGCTCAAGATCCGTCTGGTTTCAAGAATGCTTCGGAATATGCAATGAAAGAAATTCTTCGTATTACTAATACTGAAGAGACTGGAACTGAAACCGAAGAGAAGTCCCTTCCTTTGGTTAAAGTAGACATGGGAATTTCAAGTTCTGTTCCTTCTAAAATTCAAAACAATGCAAACTTGACATCAGAACAAAGTAAAACTGCATCGTCAGCTGGACTTCTTACTCAATCGAACTCTCAAGCAGAAAAAATTCAAGTTCCCTTTTACCTAACAGAACCAGATCCTTTAGATGAGTTAATGGGTAACATTCAAGATGAAGAAGATGAGAGAGATACAGAGAATGAGGCATTTATAGACGCACTACTAAGTGAATACACAACCATTTCAGTCCAAGAAACAATTGCTACAGATGCAACTCAAACTACGGAAACAACATCCATTACTACCACAACTACTGAATTATCTACTACTACAAATCCAGCTTCATCAGAAACAACTACTTCCACACCAACTGTTCCTTCCCTTGAAAGTATTATTACTTTAGAGCATCCAGAATCACAGTCGGATGAGACAACTACTGAAGCAACAGTGGAAGTTTCTTCAGATGAAACACCTAAGGATAACGTAACTGAAGTAATGGTAGAAGTTACAAATTCAAGTACTCAAGAATCACACGAGAAGAAAACACATGAACAAAGTGGTGACTCGAATAAGCCTATGCTTGAACTTTTAATTCAAAACACGGAGATGAGCGACTTTATGTCAAGAATAAACAACATGCCTATAACGATTAGGGTACTGAATCCTCAGTCTGATAAGAAGAATGAAGAAAATTCAGAGGCCACAGCTATTCTTGAAATGGATGAATCAACATCAAAAAGTGATGTCCTTTCTAATGAATCTACAACTTCACTTCCAAACGAAGAGTCAGAAAATGAAGCAGTTTTTCCAACAACGGCATTGCTTACCACTATAACCGAGGCTTCAGTCACCACAGCTACTCCCCAAGAGGCCCATATGGAAGCGACTGAAGAGTCAAAAGCTGTAACAAGACAGGATATTCCTAAAGAAACAAAACCAGTAACCACTAAAGGACCAAAGAGAACGAGATCATCGAAGAAGCTCTCAACCAAAAGGAACGAAACCGAACAGAAAAAAGAAACAGAAATCATCGAGTCATCGGCAGTAAAGCCCGAATTTGAAGAAAGTTCACTCATAGAAACCCATTCCCCTTTACAGTACACTTTGATAAGTCCTGAAAACATCGGCACAGAACCAACTGTTTTCAATACAGATGTTCCAGATACCATGCAGATGATGGGAGACATGGGGTTCCTCAGTGGAAACGACAACCATCGTTCCTACGTAGACCAAAGAGATACCATCCTTCTTCCAATGGAAAGAAACGCAATGAACATCGAAGGAATTCACAGATCGGAACCTCTTCAATTTATTCCAGTCATATTCGAAGATGACCTCCACAACATTCCCAGAAGTGAACGACTAGCGGATTACCACGACAGGTTCTATGGAAGCATGTCGTCAGTTCAGGGCTCTGTATACGACACATTCGACACTCCCAGGAATATCTCACTACCTGCCATCAGAGATACTGTAAATCACAGTCCATATAACTTGCCACCCTCTGTGGAATACGTTGACATCATGCCCTACGAGGAACTAGAGAAAGAAGGAACAGTCGGACACAACTATAACCCAGAAACCATTATGTATTTAGACAACTACGATACGTTGCCTGAGAATAATGGAAATAACCAATACGTTTTACTAGGTGATACCAATCTAGAAATGCCGTCTGGTACTGAGATGTACCCTCTGGACACCCATGTACAGCAATCTGCTTTGTTTCCCGTAAAAGTATCCCCTAAGTTCGGATCTAGGATTTCACCGTGAAGGATGTATAATAAACAAACTTATGTGTAATTTTAATTTTCAAAGGTGATACAGACATTTTGAACTATATGAAACAATGCCAAAGCTGCCTTTCAATAGACATCCCTGCTAAACGCATAGTGTTAAGATGAGATTTTGTATCATAGGACAATATCACGCTAGGTGTCTTTATTTTTCTGCAGCCAAATTTCAAACATACGTTTGTAAGTAACTTATATTTATGTATATTGAATTTTATAATGAGAGAATTATTTGAAAAATAAAAAAAATTAAAAAAATTATGGTTTTTTTTTTTTACAATTGTGTGATACTCTCTATATACAAATTCAAATTTTCAGACATGTAAACTTAATTCAAAACTTCAAAAACCAAAAACTTCTAGGTTCTAACGATTTGTTTAAATTATATATGATGTTTTGTGCTCAAGTTATTGAAGGGAAAGGCCTTTCATATTAATCAATGAAATTACAGATAAAAATTAGGTTATTTTCCCAAGATATTCATCAATATAAAAGGAACACGAAGTCATACAACAAGGGAAACATTTGTGAAGTTTAAATACAGAAATAAATTAAATCTTTCCAGAAAGGTGTTCTAAAAATATGGCTTTTCAGTGAAATCTATTCTCAGAATTTTATATTTTACAGATATGAAATTTGCCTTAATGTAATTAATTTTCCCTAATTCATTGCTTCATCTACGAAATTCCTTAAATTCTTGAAGTTTGCAATAATATTTCCTTAATTGTTTTCGAATATTTAATTATAGGAATTCTAGAAAGGGAACTGTATTGAAAACTATTTAGCCTACTTAAAATTTTAAAAATAAGTTGTTCAGTGAAAACAATTAGATATTTTTAACATAAAGTTTTATGGTTTCTCTTTGTATGGCAAAAACAGTAGGTTGTTTATGAAACGTTTTTTTATTCGTTTTTATCTGATACATCAAAAATTAAGATTGTTTTCAGTTAATTGGGTAAAAAGGAACATACGCTTTAAAGTTAGAGCTAAATATAGGCGTTTAAGAAGAGCTAATGAAAGAAAAAAAATCTTTTCTCAAAGACTAATTGTCCTAAAAACGTTTAATGAAGTTCTAATTTAATCAAGGTAATTAAAATCGATAGATTCCTTACTCCTTGTAGAAAATTTAGCGAAAAACAAATCCAACTCCTTAATTACTCATGCTGATGAGACAAGGATTATAATGAGTAGGTGCACAACATAGATTCTTAGGAAATTTTCATCCAAAACAAATTATATTTAAAATTTTTTAATTAGTAATTAAATTTATATATTTCTCTCATTAATTATGATATCTTATTAGTTATTATGTTATTGTGAAAAGATAATACCCAGGTAATACTGTACATTACAGGTAATACTGTAATGATTATAGTATTAAAGAAATTAATCAAAATTAAAAAATAGTTATAATAGAAAAACTGTAAAAGATCGAAAGCCGTTCCCTAATTCTTCCTGTGTGTAACCTATCAAAAACGTAGTCACCTTATTGTATCATCAGTGGTATGTGAAGTTAAAGTGTAAACAATTTTGATGTTATAAAATGATAAAAGGAAATCAGATAGAAAAATTAATAATCAAAACACAGATAATTTAAATACATACATGTAGCACTTTTCTACCTGTAACAAAAAGTATAAACATTCTTTCCATATTGTAAAGATTCTTACGATGCTTGAATAAAAAATATCTTCAAAATTTAGATTGTACTTTCTTTGCTATAATAATGTACTTAAAGAAAATAAAAATTATTTTCTGAAACCATTTTAATGAGTATATTGCCAAAATGAAATGTAATGAAATCAATGATGAAAAGCGTGAATATTCGGGATAAAATAAATTTGGTTGCTTTAGTCCTTAATAAGAAAATATCTAGATAAATTTAAAAAAGTAGATAACAAGCTATTTTATAACTAAATAAGCTTATCATCTGAAGAATTTGCAAAAAGCAGGCTTTTATATATAAGAAAAAGATATGATGTATCCAAGGGATATTGCAACTGTGTCACTTATGAGAGCATTTTCGGTCTATATATCACCTAAATGATAAAATTATGCTCAGTGCTTCCAGTAACATCAACCCACAGCTTTTAAACTCTTCTGAAATTTTCTTGAATTTAAAATAAAGTAATCGTTTCTCTCAGGTCTTTGGAGTAAATGGAAACGTTTACCATTTAACTAGAGCATTTTTTTAAACAGATTACCTAAAACATTATTTTAATGAATAATAGAAGCTGCTAGTTTTGCCGTTCTAATTTTTTAAGTAAAGGAGCAATTTAACGTTTTTCAAAATTTTTTTCGTAACAAAAAACAGCCACTTGTTACCAATAATTTGAGGTTTGAAGCATGATTTGAAACTGACAAAAACATTAAAAAGTTTTTTCCCCTATACACCAGGTCGACCTGGTCAATAATTCTGCACATCTTTGAAAAGAAAATTATACTTGAAAATATTAAGATTTCTCCTGGCATTTTTTCGAATATTAAACTTCTGAAAATAAATGGGAAAAGAACGAAAAAATACGTTGTCAATAAAAGTATAACTACACATATTTTCACAACTCAACAACCGACAAAGATTAAAATGCGAACTGGTTGGAATCAAAGTGGCTTGAATCATATTAATAAAAATTACTGCGTACAATTCCGTTAGAGTCCCCGCTAAATATCGCCAATATCCAAATCGCTAAATATATCCAAATATCAACAAATTTTTCTGACTTTTATTAATAAACTAAATAGTTATTGATCTAATTGAACATTTTAATTCAGGAGTTTGAAATTATTTATGAATATTTCTACTTTTTTTTTATCTAAAATAACCGGGCGATATTTAGCGGGGACTCTAACGGAATTGAACCAATTACTGTTATGTGTACGGACTTATATTATTGTGAAGTTTTTCTGTATATAGGCCAGAGTTTATAATGACAAAGTTTTCTAGTTCTAAAAACGATGATTAAATTGTCAAAGTACTTACTTTCGGGGGAGGGATGCCCAACTTCGGGGTCTGTCACCTTTTCTCTCCTAGCCCCTCGATGGAAAAATCCCCTTTCGAGGACATGAGAAATTTGTAGATCGAGGAACAAGTCCCTCTCGCTGAGCCTGAGAAAAGATTAAGTAAATACTTTCAAGTATTTTCTTAAATTTGTTTTTATAATTTTGAAATATACCTACACTATTTCTTATTTGTATTTTTTTCTGAATGTATGTTTCCTTGTTTTTTCCGTATGACTGTTTTTGTCTCAAACGTTTTCAAAGTTTTGTATTTTTTTCTTGTTTCATTTATAAATATTAATGAAAATATAGTTTAATTTTATGTTTCACTTGGAAGGGCTAGGTCCCCTTAGTGAACAATATTTTTATTTGATTTTTTTTTGTATTTCTTTCTTTTTTTGTTAATAAATTAATTATTATTACTTCATGTGATCTTCAATCGTTTCGAATAGAAGAAACTATTAACTGTATAAATATTTTAGTAATAGAGTATTATTTTATTATACTTTATTTAAATTGTTCTTTCATTTTTAAATACAAAAAATAAAACATCTGAAAATTCTCATATTTTTAAATTATTACGTCCAGTTAATTAATATAGACTTTCGGTTTTAATGACTTTCTTCTTCTTCTATAAAAGGAAATTTGAGGGGTTTTATATTCTATACTATAACTACAATACTGACTAAATATTATAGCATAAAAAATGTTTTTTTTTTGTAGTTACAAAAATTTATTTACCTTTATACTTTGATATAAAATGCGTTTCATCGCTAAATGTTAGTTCAATGTAAATAACTTCGGCTGCCAGTTTTAATTTATAGATCAAATTTCAAGAGCTGTTTCACTTTTATCACTTCAGCAGAAACCGAACAAATTGTTTGTTGCAATTTGTACCAATTCAATTAACATGTTGTTGTGGTAATTATGACATTGTTGATTTTATAACAAAGTGTACAAGAATGAGTTTTTAAAAGTATGACTTCTAACTGTAATATTCGCCAACTTTTTGGTGAAAATGTAATATCAAAATTTAGACTTATAACTTTTTGATTGATCTGATTCAATCAAATAAAGATTACTCTTGAAACTGTCTGAAAACTTTACTTTGAAATAGTTACTATGGTTTATTGTATTTAAATAATGAATACAATACTATAACCTTTCTTAAAAAATCTGTTAGATATGAATTTCATGGGATAGAAGTTTATATTTGATGATTTGATAACAACTTTTCTTCTCGTATTTTCTTTTGAACAGAACAACACTCATAAAATACCGTATACAAATATGATTCTACTCTATATACGAAAGTAGGTCGTACTTTTTATACGAAACGCAAGATGGATCAATGGAGTATAAGTCACCATCAGATATATCTCTTTCGTTTCTTATTACATTTGAGTGAGAATATCCACTAGTGTGTGTACTACATTTTTTATTTATTGCCTTCAGTCTAGGAAAAGAAGCCAAAGGGAGTATTTCTGAGGGAATAATTTCTTCGTTAGTTGTTCATCCTCCGCCATGACCTATTTCTTCAATATAGTTCTTTTTTATAAAAAGGTTTTTTATTATTGAATGTGTCCGTAAAATTTGGAGTTCAGGTGTTTTAAAATTTGGAAACACGCATCATAAAATAAAATGCTAGAATTTTGGAAGGGTACTTTGGAAGATACTTGGAAGATACTTTGAATTCAAAGCTTCAAAACAGTCATAATTTTGTATTTAAAAAAATCTATCTGTTTTTGTTTATTATCTTCTTCCGATTTTAGCAATTAGAATGCAAAGGAATCAATTCAATCTTTTGAAGAAAGAGGAAGATAAATTTGCAATTCATGAAAGGAAATACAAAACTCAGATATGCTAACAATTATATTTTGATTAATGAAATAACAAAAAAAAAATCTTCATATCTCATTATTTTGGAAATAAAAACAATATTGTAGGTAACAATTCAAACAAGTGTTCTCTTTTTTATACCTTAAGATGGCCATTCTGTGTAGTATTTATTTAATAAACTTCATTTCGTGCCCATACGTCGTAGCCTATACATGACACTTATAAAGCCACATTTTCCTTCTATCAAGCACTTATATGATTCTCATCTCTACTTCATGTGTGTTGTATGCCGGCCCAAGTCGAAGCAAAGAGCATCAAATATAAACCCAACCAACCAAAAGAAAACCACATTTTTAAAATTGAGTAAAAAAACTCAAATCTGAGTATATCACATCGTCACACTAGCTCCAAAACAAATTTACTCAAGTTAGAAACATGAATATAGGGGAAAGTATAATAGGGAAATTGTACCTCGGACCACATACCTCGGTTCTACACTGTTTTTAGAAAAACTTCTTGTAGTATGACAACACTACACTATTGTAATTAGCATCCTTAAAAACAGAGAACTCAGTCTAGCCTATTTTTTGTCATAAAAGTCAGCAATTTGAGATAAAATAGGTTAAAAACTGATTTTACCCATCAAAAATAATTTTTAAAAGTTTGGTTTCTAAGTCATAGTTTAAAAAATACAGATTATGTTTTACAGTAAATTTTGTATATTTCAGTGTATTGTGTCAACTATAATAGAATGTGCTAAAATGGGGCTGGGAGTAAACTGAACATGGTGGTTATACAATTTTCAGTAAATGATCAAGTATTGTACCATGAACCTAAAGATATCATTGTACCTTGGATCTATCCAAGATAACTTAACTACCTTGAATTACTAAAAAAAATCCCTATACTGACTTTTATTACATTGGTATTTTTATTTTAAAATCTGGGTAGGATTTAGTTTCGTGATTAACACTAATTTTAAGTGAAATATATAACTTTGTGACAAAAACAATGCTTTAAAACTTTTATGCTGAAAAGTACTTAAACTAAATCTATATGCTTATACATCTGGGTGGTTCAATGAGCACTTGTCCCTTGAGTTTTTCACGAACATTTTATTAAGTTTAGAGGTGCAATTAAAGTTTTTTGACTTACGACCAAGGTACAACACCCTTTTGTACCTTGGACCTATTTTCGGTTTTTTTTTTCATTAATTACGTACTGAAATACTTCAATTAAAATTCCGAAAAAATATATGTTGTGTATGAAAGGCTAAATTATCGAGAAGAAATTGTTTGATTAATTTATTTTCAATAAATAAAAAGTTACAGGGTAAAAAAAAATAGAAAAGTCCGAGGTACACTACCTTCCCCTACTCATTTCGGTAAACATGCTGGCAGATACTCAGAAACGATCATGTCCACAGATCGAAGTGCGACGAGTTTCCCTATCACGTAAAAAGTCGATTCGTAATTTGGGTGTAACGTTGCAACGTGGTGCCTTGTGTTACCCACATAATAAATTGATTTGTTTCCTATTTTGCCTTATAATTTCAATTTTCAATAACTATTGAATTGTATGAAACTGAGTATTTCTGGAATTTCATAATTGAAAGAATTAGATAGTTATAGTGCTGTCCTTTAAAAACAACCCACTCCAAATTGTACCCTAAAAACAACCCATTGATATTTTTTAATTACATAATTAAAATAATTTTACCATCTCATATACCCTGTCCTTCAATGCCTCTTAGAGTGTCAGGGATGTAAAAACTGGTCAAAGAACGGTTTATTTACTTATTTTTTAAACAAGCTGAGATAAAATACAGTAATAAAACGAAACAGCTGAGACAGTAATAAAACGAAACAGCTGAGACAGTAATAAAACGAAATATATAAATTTTAGTTTAATTTCCAGAAATAGTCTGGATCTTAAAATTAAGTATCACGATTGCTTAAATATCATCAGTTGTAATTGTAAAAACCTTGAACGTGTAAAAAGTTTTAAATACTTAGGTTTACATATAGATCAAAACTTAAAATATGCAACGCATATAGGGATTTTGAAAAATAAACTCCGATATTATTTATTGGTTTTCTTTCACCTAAAAAATTATGTTGACAAGTCCTTTTTAAATATCTTATATTATTCATGGATACAATCTATTTTGCAATACGGAATAATTTTCTGGGGAGGGGATTATAAATCAAATTTATTACCATTAATAAATCTACAAATCAAAATTTTCAGATACGTGAATCATGACCAGATTTTACCTCTAAAGAAACTTTTCTATTTTAGAGTGTTACTTTATATACATAATAATACATATTCCTTAGATAACCCAAACAACCATTACAATTTTAGAAAATCACCACTTTTAAATATTCCAAAACCTAATAAAGAGATTTTTCGATTAAGTTTTTTATATCAGGGTCCTCTCTTTTACAATAAATTACCTTATAACTTGTCTTCAATCTCAAATAAATTTTCATTTAAAAGGGAATTGTTTAAGTTTCTATTAAACATTAATGAAGTTAATTTATCTTCATGAATGTATTTTTTTCTTTATACTTCTTTGTATGAAGGTATATGCATCTTGATGTGTTTTTTTTTACATGTTAGTTTAAATTGATGAGCCCTATACTTTAGCTAAATATTTGTGCTCTGTCTCTGCCAAAATGTACTGTAATTTTGTTTTCTTTTTCTTTTTTTATCTTTAAATAAGTACTATAAATATATTTTTTGTTATCACTTGGAAGGGCCAAGGCCCCTTAATGGTCAATAGGAAATCTTTTTTTCTCTTTTCTTTCTCTTTGGTATGTTGTGTAATTGTATATAACCAATATAATAATAAATTATTCTTATTCTTATTCTTATAATGTAGATTTTTGACAAAAAATGTGCTTCAGATTTACAGATTTTGTAAAAATGTATGTTATAAAGACTTTAGAGCATTTTTTGCGCGTTTTTATGTTATCCCATTACTATGAGAATACAATATTAAAGTTTTAGCTCAGTCCGCCACTTAGAGTCATTCTAGGAAAAAGTGGGTTTTTTCAAATTCTTATACTTAATTGACTGCCAATTTGTAATGGATAATTGGAATTAAACATTCTAAGCACTAAAATGTTAAGGAGGATGAGCCGTTACAACAGGTTTTTGTTCTATTTAATTATCCTTTTTTTTATTTAGCTTTTAATGGAGAAAATATGAAACAGTGGGTTGTTTTTAAAGGACAGCACTATATATACTTGAAACAAAAAGTTTCATATCAAAATGAAAACATCGATTTACTCAGATTTGGAGATTTCATTTTTGGTAATTTTTCTCAGTGCGTATTTAACTATCGTCTTGTATGCTCTTGTTTTAAACTTACCATTATATCTTATTATTTTCTGTTCGATATTTGTAAAAATAATAACGATACACACAGCTGTGTGTACAATGTAAGAAATCCAGATCATTTTAAGCAAAGCAAATTTCATTAAAAAAAACTACATATTTCTTCATTAAAGTAATCACTATAATTTGTTAAATATTAAATATCTTTTTTTCATTTTTCCATAAGCATCTTAAACGAAAGTAAAACCCAGATTTATCAAGATTAAAATAAAAAATAAAACATTTTGCTGCATTTGTTATTGATTTACCGTATTCGTGCCTGGGGTCTCAAAGACTCCAGAAGGGGAATGTGGGACTTTTTCTCTTACGACATTTCAAAACTGAATAACAACCCCAAAAAAATTTTACCGATTGTAAAACTATACGTATTTAAGGAATACTATACTAGACAGCAACTTAAGTTTACCCTATGACGTCACTTACAAAGTAGTTCCCATCACGGTTCTGAATTTTGAGTGAAATGAAGAACGTCAATTTAAAAACATGATTATTTTGTTAAACCCATGTATACATAGTGCTTTTCAATCCCGATTTGCGTACCGAAACTCCTCCTAGCAACCCAACAGGCTTTGTGTTTACCGATTTCTCCTTCCGCGTTTGTGACGTACTGGGTTCAAAAAACGTTGCTGTCAAAACAAAAATACACGGAACATATAAAATGCCAAAGTGCGTTTGGGGTCTAAAAGACCCCATGCGGGGTAGAAAGGTTTAAGTAACCATTATAATTTGTTAAAGATTAATTATCCTTTTCTATACTTAACACACAATAATACAACACCTGAAACCCCCAAAAAAAAGTGAATTTAAAACCACGAAACCTTCCTTTCGCTTTCGCTTTCATCTTGACCGCATACTTAGAAGACGCGTCCAAACGATGCATGTCACCTCCACCCTAGATTAGCATTCTCCTCCAGAACACTTGGGCGAGATCCGAATGCCGTGAATAGCACAGTCGCCATGGACAAGCGAGCGGACAGAATGAAGCAAGAAGCAAAAGTCGCTGGACCCTTAAATGGTATATAAGCTGCCGAGAGACTGCAGAGGGTATCATTTGTGTGACAGTGTTTCCTATCTCATCTTCTCATGGATTGGTGTCTGAGGATATCAGCTGTTCTGGTAAGTGTTGAAGCTTGAATCGGTTTATCTTTTCTAATACGAGTTTTAAGAAATATGACTGAAAATCAAGATGATATATTTCAGTTTTAAGAAAAAAAAATAACAGAACAAATGTTGAAAACCTTTAACTTTCTACCTTTTAAACTCTTTGTTACTAGAGAGATGAAAAAAATTAAAAATATTAACATTTAATGACTCAAAAAATTAATCGAAAATCAAGAAAAAAAGATACATAGTTCACATTTTCATACAAAATGAGTGTGTGGCTGCAAAAAGACCTAACTCTACAGATTTCGTTAAACTCGGCGCAAACAAAAAAACACTTTAATTTTGAAAAAAAAACCAACCAGAAAATAACTCCGAAAATAATACTCATATCAATTAAACTTTAGTACCCAGAATGTTTCTCAAAAATTTTTTAACTATTCACGTATAGTAGATTTTGTGCAATAAATGTTTGAACCGCTCAAGTTTAAAAGTGTCTGAAACAGTGCAAGTTAATATAATATTTCTTTTAATAAAATAAGTAAAATATTTCAAAGCTGAAATCATAGACCAGTTTTATTTACATATGATTAGATGAGTTTTTAATATACTAAATCTAATCTAAGCTCGAAAAATCGTCAATGTGTCAATGTGGATAAAATACTCTTTTCTCAACCAAGCTTTCAAATTATATTTTGTTTGCTCTTAAATCTATCATTTATTATTCAGTAGAAAAACAGTTTTCATCTCTCCTTTTATATTATTTAGTAATTATACCAGACAAAGTGCTTATAAGTGTTTAGAGTAAACATTTAAGATGCTTCGAAAATTAATTGCATTTTTGTACAGATGGCTTTTTGGCAAAAATAGTTGTTTTATTTCTACGTAGAATCCATAAGTTGCGCTTATGAATTAAGAAAAGGTTTCCTTAATATTATTATAAAGCTAAGCAGAAACGCATTTTAGTTTTAAGTTAATCATTGTGAAATTGAAAAACTTATTCTTTTGAAAGGTAAAAATCAAGAGTAAAATAAATTTACCTTATGAATTTGATAAACTTATCATAAAACATTATATAAAATACCCAAGTCATAATGTTAATACCTAAATTCAGAAAGTTTATTTGAAAACTTTTATGATATGAACTAAACGAAAACACTCAAATTAATTTTTATCTACTCGGTATATTAAATTATTCTTAAGAAATTTCTTACATTACTTTACTTTAGGTTGTATTAAAAGAGTTATTATGGTAGCAACTTGAGTCTTAGGGGTACAATTATCTCTAATAGTACCTTAATGAAATCTAAGCTTATTCTTCATTTTGTATTTTTCTTTCAGGCTTGCGTCTCCTTCCTTTTCATTGCTTCATCTTTTGGGCAAAATGATTCTCAAACAAGTCTTTCAAAAGTAAATGAAGTAAGACCTTTAAATTCAACTAGTCTTGAATGAAAATTTATGTAGTTAAATTGAGCCTTTAAAATATGTTTCCTAACTTTTGGGTTATTAAGTTAATTACACTTTAAAATAAGTGAATATTGTAAGATTTCTAATGGCATTTTGTATGAAAAAATGTTCTTTTCTTCTAAAAAAAATAACCTTAAGTAATTTAATTTATTAAAGTTTCTCTGCTGTTATCCGCATTTCTGGAATTAAAATCCTAATGGTTATTTGAAGTTGTACATTTTAATGGAATATAATTTAAAATTGGTAACTTCTAGTTTGGTTTGATTTCCTACAATTAAAATTTATTACTTACTAAATTAATGTAATTTCTCAACAGGAGGAAATTGAAGACGCTTACACAGAACACCTGACCCATAACATTTCTACAATAGTTGAAATAGTTTCCAATAATCCATATGAAAATACACAATTCTCTCCGGACTTTGATTTGCACCAAAATCGCACTGGCCTAAACGAAACTAAAATTAGGAAGCGAATGCCAAGAGCTATTGGGTATGGATCTAGAATAAAAAAACCAGCAGTTTCTGTACAGGAATCTTCCACTGACCAAACAGAAAGCTTGACTAATTCTCAGCCAGTGTCTAGGAGAGGAGGAAAGGATAAATCGTTGACTTCCACGAAGGCCACCACAAACGGGTGGAAAACATCAACAACTGATAAGCCTCACTCCAATAAAAATGCTGCACCATTCAGTAAACAAAGCGAAAGGAGTAAAACTTCTTACTCAGTTTCCGGTGAAAGCAGTCCTGATTTCATCTCCAGAAGAACTACGAGAAAGTCGTTGAGAAAACCGGGCGTGCCCAGACTGTCTTCACAGCCACAAAAAGTTGTTGAATTTGGTGTTGACGAACAGATTGAAACTTCTTCTCCTGAAAGTAACTCAGAACAGGAGGAAACAACAGCCAGTCCAGCAAGTACCACATCCCTTCGTCGCACGAGAAAACCATTTTTGAATATCCACCGAGGAAACAAGACTGCTGTAAAGCATGATGATCAGACTAGGTTGGATTCTGCAAAAGTAGGTAAAGAAACTCCGTTCGCTGCTGGTAGAAATACTGTTATTAACCGTCGATTAAGAAAACCAGGTGCACTTCATGTTGCACAAAACACCGAAGATCTAGACTTGCAAGACACTAACACTCTTAAAGATTCTAGAATTCCCTTAGATAATGAGGAAGAATATGATATAGAGATTACTAAAGAAAATGCACATTTTAAACCAACTCAATCACCTTTCTCTTCTGATATCTCTGAAAGCAAAAGCGTTGAACTCACTAGCACTTCAAATAAGACAAATCTCTACAGCTCTCTTTTTCCAAAAAGAAGGACCACCTCAAAATCACTCATAATTAAAAGACCAGGAAGCTCTCAAACTCCAGTCCCTGAATCGATTGAAAACTCTGAAGACGAAGATGCCTCAATAATATCAGATCATGAAACACTCAAAGTTCCTTCCAATTTAGAAACTGAAGCTTCAAGTCCTATTTCTGAAAATGAAGCTATCATTGATCGTGATTCAACAAGACTATCGGAAGTCGACGGTGAAGAAAGTGATACATTTGTTTCACCATCTACAGCGAAACCGCGTCGATTGAGAAAACCAAGCAGATCTAAATCAGCTCGCACTACGAAAAATCCGGATCAAAATGAGGTGACCATGAATGAAGCAATGGAGTCCTCAACCTCTAGAGGAAGAAAGCGTACAACTACTCACAGATTTGTCCCAACACCATTACCAAACGTGCCTCAGTATGACAAGGTAAAAACTGTAGGGGAACAAAACACTAAAGAGTACGTGAATACCAGGTTTTCAATCGGGGAGCCTTCAAAAGATTCAGATTTGGCGCCAAAAGGTCAAAGGTTTTATGAATCACATAGAATAAGGAAACCAAGCGGGTCCGAAGATCCTTTAAAAGATAATAACTCTAGAAAAACATCGAATGTTAAAAATACCCACCGTAGAAAACCCCCTGTTAAATCCAATGAAGAAAGTCAGTCATTCAGCATTCCTTCTACAATTGTCCCAGCTAGGCCTCCTCAGTCACCAAGTCTCATTCCTGAATACGAGAAGGAATCTGAAACTGAGAATCATGATGAAAATTCTAAATATCAAATAAATTATGACGACGAATTCGTGTCTACCATTAAATCAACATCGTCTCCTCCAAAACAAGCAACAAATGGTAGACGAAGAAAACCAAGTGGAACCAGAAATTCTCCGCTAACACTTTCTTTAGCTCATGAGGTAGCAGAAAACGAACAGACAAAAAGGATTGACCAGGACCTAGATCATTCATTTGAAGAGATGGACGACTTCAACTGGGGTAGAGTAAAATCTAGCGTACAACACGAGCGAAGACGGGGAGGTTCAAGACGCAGTCATAAAAAAGATGGATCTAGATCACGGAAACACAAGAACAAAGCAGTACCCGTAAATTCTGAGCAGTACCCTACCGTAAATCTTCCATCAGAAAAATCAAGGGACGATGATACAAAGGTAAGAGATACACAAGTTGTTCAAAGACGTCGTACTACTACTCCAAGAGGCTCAAATCGAGTTCCTCAAAAAGAGAGTTTCTATCAAGATTCTGGAAACAGGAACTCTAATGAATACGTCAGTACTCACATGCCTTATTATGAAACGGGAAAGGTAACCCCTTCCTCTCCTTCGAATAGTAAACGAAGGTTGAAACCTACTGCTTCCAGCATCTACTATCCAGAATACCATTACAACTCGGGAGAATACGGAAATAGAGGTAAAAGCAGAAATTCAAGCATGAGACATAAACAATCAAACGATAATTCACAGCAATTTAACTTTTATACTTCAGATGAAAAATTATCCTCAAGCAAGGGTTATGACGTGGAGCATCATATCAATCAGAAAGAGAAAAGTGTATCCTCTTACGAGGTCCCTAAAGGTGAAGAAAGAATGACTACTCCCCATCATCCATCGTTTTATACTACAGAAGTTGATACTGAATTCTTTTCAAATACTGATGTAAAAGAGTCTTTGAATGAACACACGGGATCTACACCGATTCCATCCGAAGAATTGCTTGATAAATCTTTCTCTTCATCTACTATCCCAGATTATACAAATTTTTCCCAAAACCCTGGTAACCAACTAATAACCTCTCAAGAATATAACTTCAACTCTTCAGATTCTAGAGAAGCTTTCAATGCTTATACTCCAGACAAGAATAAGCATCCCTTACCAACAACTACTGACCAGTTTAACCAACATCATTCTATCAAAGAAACTTATCATAAATATCCATCAGAATATAATATAAATCCGAAACGCAAAAACCCTGGATATGCAGCTGGAACTAGCAGAGAAGATATGTTGTCTGCTTACCCATATGCATCACACAACCCAGATGCATCTCAGTACCATAACTCCCCTAAACTATCAAACTATGTAAATCAATTCCGAGAGCAGCAGAAATATCGTCCATACATCTCAGAAATGACACCGGAATTTGATTTACAAGCTGCCAATGCAGGGAACGTCCACTCCACTCATGATGCATCGAATCATGCGCAATTTGAATACCGGAATAATACCCAAAATCATAAACCTGCCGGAAAATGGAACCCTTCGGCCCAATCCCCTATATTTACGGCCTCCCGTCCCGGTTTTATTAAATACTTCAATCCCTCTTCCCAAGATCGATCGCCTTCTCCTTCGAAATCGTTCATTTCGTCTCCTATGTCAACGATATTCGACTCCTCGGCCGAGAACGGTCAATATTACCACTACGTCATGAACATCGGTGGTCAGAAATCCAAAGCCGGTCGTCATCCGTCACGTCAAAGGCCTTTCGATGGAAATAATAGGTATGAAAATCAACATCGATATGAGACCAGTAGAATCGATTCCAGGCCAACGCCGAAAACCGTGTCGAAGAAAGTGTATAAAGTCGACCCCGAAAAACTCGCCAGTTTGCTTAATGCTACCTCAAACATTGGAGAAAGTGGAGAATACATTAACGTGTCTCTTCCTTTAAAAAACGTTTTTTCACAGGGTATAAACGCCACGCACTTATCTAAGTTCCTTGAAACATCTCCGCAGACGATACTAGTGCATGAAATCGAAAATACCAACTTACAACAAAATACGTCTGAAACCAATTTTGATAAACCTAGCTCAAACCAATCCATGGAAGAAAGAGAACTTGAAAATTCTACCATCGAATCGTTTTCATGGAGTACCATCGCACCAACAGAAATCTATCAAGAATTTGAACAAATATTAAACAATCAATCCCAAAACGAGATATTTTTTAGTGAAAAGAATTCAATAAATGCTACAATACCCGAGTCCAGTGACATTGAGAAAGAGAATAGTACTTCTCCATTTGTTAGTATCCAAACTTTATTGAATGAATATTTTCTTTTTGGAAATGAATCAAATTACGATGGACTTAAAAACCCAAATGGTACGATAGATGACGATATTAATCTTCTTTTAAGTGCTATAAACGAATTAAATTTAACTTCAGAAATAATGACGGTAAGACCATCGATGAGCCCCAAATCAACAGTTAATAACTTAATTGAAAAATTTTACACAACTTCATCATCTATTTTTGAGGATATTATGATAACCACTCCACTTCCCACTCATAATACCCCAGAATTTAATCTATCTCAACACAATGATGAGACTACAATGAATTCTAATTCGGACACATTTCAACATTTAATTTCCCTTACGACTGCATCCCCTGAGATAAGAGATGTAACAAGATATGACTTTGAAAATTTCGCTAAAGAAATTGAATCACTTGAAACAAGCGGGACAGAATCCTTGTCAAGTATATCAGGAAATGTTGAGGTGAGCACTGAATCTCCTCCTTCTCTCCTTACTGAAGTAGAACTAGTAGATTCAAGTACTGAATCAAATGATTTGAAAGCCAGCTCCCCCATGCTAGAACTCGTGATTCAAAGGTCTGAAATGAAAGATTTCATGTCAAGACTTCACAACTTGCCCATTATTGTCAGAGTAATCAATCCCGTTGACCAATCATCGCAGAAAATCCAGGGAAAACCAAGAATAGAATTAAAATCAGATGAACCTAATATGGCTAGTGAGATAATCGAGAATATCTTACTAGAAACCACAACTGAAAGCACATTTGGTTTGGAAACAACATCTATTGACAGTGCACTGGAAACTACAACAGTGAACCCCGTCCAGAATTTAGAACAAATATATGAATCAACCACACTTCCATCAGAAGCAACCGAAAGTGATTTATTCATAAGAAAGGACGAAGCAACTTCAACTGTTTCTCCAATTCCCTTAAAAACCCAGTCTGATACTGCATTAAGCGGTGAAGATTTAATTATAGAGGCAATAAGCAGATTCTTAACTATTAAAGATAATAAGCTCCAACCTACGCCCGAGTTTCTAAGCATCCTAAACAAAAAGTATTCAAAATATACAAATTCTGAACAGACGAATTCATCCCAAATTTCATCAACACCAGAAACAACAACAGCCAGTGACAACTCAGAAAAACCTGAAAATAAATACAGTTCAATGAAAAATGCTACCAAGAATGATGTTTCCTCTACTCCCTCAACAACATTTGACGTTTCCTCTACTCCCTCAACAACATTTGACGTTTCCTCTACTCCCTCAACAACATTTGACGTTTCCTCTACTCCCTCAACAACATTTGACGTTTCCTCTACTCCCTCAACAACATTTGACCCTGAAGAAATGTATCCCAAGTTCCACACCCCTTCAAGCGTTGATAAAAATCCAATTGGATATTTCAGAGACACTCCCTTGAATCATGTACCATATGAAGAAAAGCAAAATTTTCCAACGTTTTTAAACAATGAAAATTTCTATGACTCTAAAAATCCACGCCATCCTTATGTTTCCGATACACCTACAAACCTGTATGACTTTTATTTTGATCCCCAAGCAAAAGAAGATTTCCCTATTTTTCGAGGAAATCCATTTTACCAAGACTATGAACCTGTTTCATCGCACGCCTTTAAAGCTAATACTGCACCATTTGAAAAGTACACTGTCACGACGAGAAGGCCTGAGTACACTTATACGACTCAGAGTATTCTAAATGCTCTGCATCCAAATCCTAAATTGGATGAGAGAGAAGTTTTAGAGTCATTATTACAGTCTTTAAGACAGAGAGAAGGGCTAGAAAAATATGATACTAATCAGGAAGTATCAAAACCAACATTAGTATCTGCCTCACAAGAAAACCCCGATGACTTATTCGCCAAAGGTATTCAGTTCATTTCCACTACTACTCCAAAACCAAAAAGCACGGAAGACAGCATACAGAAACTGATAGATCAAATGATGAACTATCAACCGAAAACTACTACCAAAGAACCAGAAAAGGAATCTTCCGAAATTGCATCCCCAGTCACAAAAGATCCAAGTTTAGTCCATAATCATCCAGAACCTATCCATATTATTCCAATTTTGTTTGAAGATGAATCTCAACCCAAAGACACTGAAGCAAACAAAGAAAACCATGAATCAGATGGTCAACAACTGTTGACAGCAGTTTATCCAGATGAAGAACTACAAACATACCGTGAGGATAAACTTTCTGAAAGTAATAATTTCCCAGCATTTTCTGCTCCTGGAGAAGATGCACCGTTTTCTTTTGACTACGAAAGTACAGATCTCAACGCAGAAGGAAGTATGCCGTTCCCATACGTTTTACCAGAGAGGGAATATACCTTCTCACCTCCAGAGACAAATGACAAATTCGATAACTTTGAATACAGTTCCCCCTCTCCTTTTAAAGTAATGCCGGATGGTTCTCAGATGATCATACTAAAAGACAAAATTCTAAACCTACCTGAAAATTTCAGTCCCAACGTCTCAACGTCAGTCTCGGTGAGTGTTTCAACTAGCGTCAAAGACCTGAACGGACTAGAAAATATGGATTCGACATACTTTTCTCCAGATTTCCATTTAAAAAATGCCTCCCCTCTGAAAAGCGGCATTTTCAATAACTACGTAACTCCAAACAGAAACTTCCACCATGGTGCGACAGCAAATAAAACACACGAAGAGGCTCAAAGCACTGTGGACGATGAGATTGATCCTTTACCAACTCCTGAAGAAGAACTCCCTTGGTTCAGAACTCGTTCTCAATCCTACAATCCACCAGAAATTATGCCACCCATGAAGTTTCAGGTTCAGTCTACAGTTCTACACACGTTACCAAGGGATGAAATGAGCGATCGGGGAATTTCAGAAGCTTCTGATGAAATTACACGCAATTTATGATATCTGATCCAACAATGAACTGAAAATTTGAGACTGCCGTTGGTAATTTAAGTTTATTTTATGTCCCTTTATAGATTTTATGTTATGAAAGTTAATGTAAATACGAATATTTGTAGGTTTGGTTTTTTGGTTTTTTTGGTTACATATATTTTCCGGTATGTGTGCTTGATCATATTTGTAGGATATCTGTAAATAACTATTTTGAGTGAATTGTTGCCAAATTTTGTGTATATAATTAGCATAGACTGAAATAAAAGACTTTAGTATAGAGAAAGCATTTTTATTTTTGACACAGTATAAGCCACAGAGAAATATCCTAACAGAGGGTCCACGAGGCTATTTTCAAATGCGTTACTGATGTGAGGGCGCCACACTAGAGTCTGGAACCTATGCCAGCCGCTTAAATCTCTCGCCAAAGTAGAACTCAGCGCAAGCGCAAAAAGGTGTTTTCGATCTCTTATAGGCAACCGGCGAACGATTCAGACTGAATCCAGACGCTAGTGAGTTTAGTGCGATCTCAGCGCCACAATTCTCCCAACCTGTAACAAGATGTCATGATTTTCGATTTCCATTATGGCCTATGGCCGTGGACTCTCTGTTCTAGTACTCTGTGGTATAAGCAATGGACCAGTGTTTGAAGTTTTACTTTTTAACTGTTCGGTTAATTCTTTAGTTTCAGAATCTATACATATTTATTCCATTTCTATTTTCTATTTAAATTTTAATTATGATAAAAAGTTGCGTTCTCAGTTATAAAGGAATTAAGCAAATTTTACTTAAGCCTATATTTTCTGAAAATAATTAGCGACTTACGCTATTTAATGAAAAAAGAATTAACAGCTAAGTCTTAAATTTAAGAACTTTCTCGTTAGAGTAAGTCCATAAGAACCAAACTGATATTGAATAGAATAGAAAAAAAATAAACAGTGTTTATAATATGAGCATACATATTTTTAAACTTTGATTTTTGTTTTTTGTTTTTAACAAATCACAAACGCATTTCGACTTTTCGACACTTAATATTTTATGTAAATAAACCTTGTCAGTAGGAATGTACATTTCTAAAAGTATTTAATGTTTTCATGGAAATAATTTATGAATTATTCTTTGATGTCATTATTATTTCTCAGAATCTTTAGACTCGTTTAAATTTCAAAATTTAATTTTGAGAATTAAATAAAATATGTGACGTATTCTTATTATAAAATCCATCAATACGAATGAAATTATGCATTTTTTTATGTTGTTTGAAATTTGATTATAATTAAAACTCAGACTTTTAAAACGCATTAGAAGTTATTTTAAATTATTGAAATAAAGAAAATGTATAATCATACTGACAAGGTAATAAGAGAAAAATAATACTTCATCTTTTAAATTCAAATATCTTTAATACTTCAAAGTTAACAGATGGTAAATTATGTAAGATACATAGAAATCCATTATAGTTCGGAAATCAACAAATTTTCAGAATTGAATTTATGAAGGAATTTTGAAAAGCTCTTGACAATGATGAAATTATAAAAATGAAATTGATTTACATTTTAACTATTATTATAATAATATTATTTTAGTTATTTTCATATCATTCATGTAATACATGTTATTTCTATGAAATGCTTTGATAAAATGAGAACTAACAATGATGCATTTATCTCCCATTTGGTAGAAATATTTATCATATAATCCTTTTGACTTTTAAGAGATGAAAAATAATACTGAGCATATTTAACTAAACATAGATTGATTATAGAGACATGTTTATGTTTACATATCTTTAGGGTATATATCAGGGGTCCCCAACCCTATGCCCGCGGGCACCATGGCGCCCGTCGATCGGTCTAGGTGTGCCCACTGCTTGTGCCCAACGATGAAATATTTCAGTTTTCCATTATTAGTATTCCTTTATTTAAAAAAAAGAATATTAATATTAATTATATTAATGTGTCAAATTAATTCTTAAAATTAAATTTTGTGTGCATTAGTGTATTATTAATTATGTCTACCAACTATAAATTTATCACGAAAAAATAAATGGTGCCCTCCATTCGACCGATATTTTGGTATGTGCTCTTGGGTACAAAAAGGTTGGGGACCCCTGGTATATATGATCATTAAAAACCACAGAAGAATAGGTATGGTAAAAAGAACTTTAATTACATGTAATATTTATTATAGACTCTCATTACAGAAGCAATTAGAGCGGTTTAATTATTTATAAATTGTAAACAAGATTGATTTTTTTATTAAATGAAGGTGATACTTTTTTAAGGTTATCATTTTCTTTTGGTATTTATAAATATAGTATATTGAATTTTTAATGATTAGTCATCAAAATTTAATTCAATATGTTTTATTAAAAGTTAAAATCAATTTTGTTCTTTCAAATTAGCAATCTATTTTACTTTTTAGTATATCGCTGAAAATCTGATAAAATGTGATACATTTTCCCTTTATGAACAAAAAAATCTATAACCTTTAAAAAAATAATGAGTTTTTATTAATGAAATTGAAGTATCATTAGTACAGTTACAAATAAGTATTTAATTTGCTCCAACCCCTGTGTTCTTGGCAACAACTGAGAGAACAAAAACAATATTTCTTTAAAAAATCATTTTTTCCATAATATTTTTTTTTTCATTATTTCTCACATTACTGTACAAAAAATTGATTACTTCCAAGATAATATTATTTAACACAAATTAATCAAAAACAAATCTTTAGTCAGAAATGTTTTGAGGGTTCGTTTCCAAGACTTCTCTTCTTTTCATACAGTTGAATAAAAATCTCAGATTTGAGTTGTTCCCTTAAAAAGTCAACTGCTAATTTATATTTTATTTGATTAAAGTTCTGTAAAATTATTTGACTTCATGCTTTGGGGAGTTTTCAAAATGTGTCCTAGACAAGACCACGAGTTCCTGTTCCCGAAAAGAGGTGAAATTAATTTTCCGAGTTGAAGTTATAGTGTTCCAAGGTTTGCGAAATTTAATAATTTAATCAGGAGGTAATTAAACTAGGAGCTGCTAGGATATGTATTGCGTTAGTTAAGTTCGAGTTAAAAATAGAAATATTCGTTATAAAACTGGACGAGAGTTTTTGAGGTAGTAATTTCATTCTATTAATTTTTATATTGAGTCAGAGAAGAATGTAGTTGAAAAAAATAGCTAAGTAACTAACAGTTAAAACCCGTAGAAATAAACACAAATCAAACAAATGTATTGATTGGTATATACAGGAAATAATATAACACTAATTAGAAATGAACATCGTGAAATATTTTGGTCAAATAAAAATATTTTGAAAATTTGTGTTTTAACAAACCTGATTAGGAAAATGTTTATTTATTAAAAGATTCATTGTGAAAATTATTTTAAGAACATAACTAGCTATTTACTATGACTGAAATGTAATTGGATTAAAATACAGACTTATTAATAAAAAAATAATGATAATAATAGACATCTGCAATCATTATTCACAGTGCATGCAAGAAAAAATTAAAAGTATTGAAAGAGCTAAAAAAAAAAGGTTTTAAATCAAGTTTATAATCATCTTAACTATCTTAACTATAAAAATTCTTTATGGTAAACATGAGGTGCTTACTGTAAATCTCTATATACTTTTTTAAAAAGTCTAAAACATTTAATAATTTCTTTTTCCAAAAATTTTAAATTTTCTTTCAAACAGTTTACTACTTTCATCTTAAAAGAAGAAAGAGCACTGAATTATTTTGTAATCCTTCATTGAGACTATTTGAACCATAAATCTTAAGTCAAATCAGGGTTAGTTTAAATTAATGGTGGTTTGCTTTACTTGTCAGTGACTAACGAAGTGAAATACTTTTTATGTCTCCTTACCCTATTATTTTATAGGATTAGCTTCATCGTTGTTATGAATTCATTATCTGACATCTTCAGAGATTTTGAGATTACATATTCTATGTAAGCTGGTTATTTTAAGAAACAAGACATGTTTGTTTTTAATCAAAAAATCTTTTTATCAGAAGGGAAACTTGTTTTTAAACGATTAATATAATATTGTCCAATTATGACTAATTTTTTTTATTAGCTGAACAATGGATGGGAAATGGAAATTATAAGTATTTTTTAGTACTTACATTAAAATAGAAAAGCATAAATTTAGCTGAAATATTTTGCTAGGATAATTAGATAAAGTTAAGGTGTGATTTTGAAACTAATTTTTTACCTAATAGCTAAATACTTACAAAAGCTAAAGAATTAAGAATATAACCTTTAAAAATATTAGGTTTTATGTGAGATAGTAATTTAAAGCATCATTAAGTTTTAGATGTTCTTTTTCTCATTTTATCGGGGTAAATAGATTTTTTCAAGTTTGTAGACTGCTTTTCTTAACGAATGATATTTTTTTTACAAAGGTTTAATTTTTACAAACAAAAGTAATATTCGTTTATGTCAACAAATTTAACACAATCTTTTGGAACAAGAGTGAATAATTTATTCATGTATGTATTGGTATTCGTTTCTATTTACTAGTGCAGATCTAACATTCACCTGCAAACTGAGAGTAACATTCTACACTGAGTTCAATCTCCTTTCCAACTTCAAAAGTCCTTCCTAACAATGGAAAATGAATGAATCGAAAGGAAAATAGAAGTGTTTTGGAATATTTTTGAAGTGCTTTCTTTGATGTTGATGTATTACTTATTCAGTAGGGTTTAGAAGAAACAGCTTTATTTGAGAAGGAGTCTATTTATTCCATTTAGTAAAAAAAAAATAGAGGAAGGATTATTTTTTCCCTCTGTAGTTCTATCTGAATATGTCGGAACCATCCTTAGTTTATTAATCCTTAGCAAAAAATACAAATGCAGCTTTTGTTGAGAGAAACTAATTTTTTAATTGCTACCAATAGAAATAAAATTTAATGTTTGAGTTTTTTCCGTTGAAGAATGGAGGATAGGAAAATTCAGCAAAATAAAATAAAGCTCTTCTAAATATAAACCATAAAAAATTAAAATAGACATAAATACACATTGCATAAACCAAAAACAAAAAATTTTCATTGCAATGATTGTGCAATCATAATGTATGCGAATTAAGAATAATTTACAATCAATGCATCTACGTCATAATTTGAATATTTTCTTACAAAGGACAAGTTTATATTTCTGCTTTAAACTTAAGCACTAAAATATAAATTTTCGAAAATTCAACGGGAATGTTAACAATGTGGCGAAACTATATCATTCACATCACAAATTCTTTTATTTTCAAGAAATTTTCAGCCCAAATCGAACTAGTATTACTTTTTTATATTACATTAACAACAATGTGTATATTGTCGCTCGAGAAAATTGGGGAAAAGAGAAGCCTGCTGATTTATCTGAAGTCTAAAGAATCGCTTTTCAGTGAGTTCTTCTGAAATCTTGTTAGGTGTTCATGAATATTTATGGAACTAACTCAGAAAATACAAAATGATAAATGCATGCTCTCTTCATCGTTCGATTTTCATTTGGTGCGCCATTAAACATAGAAGAAGGATCATGGAATTTTTGCAAATAGAGTAAAAACAAATCTGTTTTTAAATTAATATAAATGTTAATACTAGACGTACATTCTGTGAGGGTTTAGAAAGTTGACAGTAAGAATAACAGAACCTTAGGTTCAAATATGATGTGAAAATAAAACTGATAGAGAATTCCTAAAAACAAGATAAAATTATTACTTAAATATTTCTTTTTGAGCATTTACATAAAATATTTAAAAAAAAACATGATTTTATGTAGGATATATATTGGATCAACAGTAATAGAATAAAGATAAATGAGGAAGAAGTATTTAGTTTGATCATTACTAACATTGATAACATGGTCAAGGGCATAATAAAAACTGTATACATGACTGAATTTTTGAAACGATAATTATTCTACACCTAAAATTATTAATAAATAAATAATATTTGTTAAAATCAAGGTTACGTTTTTCCTGCATTTAAATTCCGTAAATATTCCATCTTCTATTAGTTCTTCTGAGGTAAAAATTTATTTTTCTGTTTGAGTTGAATACTATAACTTTATGTGCTTAGGGGGGGGGATTGCACTCAGCTCTTTAATATTTTGTAAAGCAATAACATCTTTAAGATTTTTAAAACGTAAAAGGTTTAAAAATAAACATAAATTAGGAGTTACACATCTTTATCGTACATGTCAACAACATTTTATATGACTTTGATTTTATTAATGTTTATGGGACGCAAACTTGCTGCGTATGACTCCATCCTATTTACTATAGTTTTTCAAAAAAGTAATTATTAAACCAATAAAGGTACTCAGGCAAATTATTTTTTACCATAAGTTTTAAAGTATTTTCTTGTGTTATAAAAGTAATCTGTTATTCAAATCGTAAGATTTTGCAAAACATAACACCAAAACTTAAAAAAAAAAATTTTTTTTATAAAAATCAATTATTTCTTCCAACTTCTGAGAATTTGCTCGTAGTCCTATTTTCCAATTAACTCTTAAGGAATAACAACTCCTAATAAACGCATTACTGAGAATTTTATACCGAAAATGGAAGGTTATATTTTTAAATTTTTGACACACAATAATAAATTGCATTACCCGTCAAATAAATGCGATGATGGTAATGAACATTAAAAGATGTGCAATATATTCCGCTGATAATGTATTAACTTAAATTTCATTAGATACTGATAAATTTTTAGTTCATTCTTAAAAATTAAATTATTATCCTTACTTTTAAAACTTTAACATTCTATTGTAGAAGTCTAATTCTTCTACCCGGACAAAAAGTATTAAAAATGTTCATTTCTATAAAATAATCCAATAGATTTTTTTTATTTTTAAATAAAAAACATATTACCAAGTAATAATCAATAGAATTTCGATGCGTGAGTTACTGTCACGGCCAATACCGTGGACATATAATTAATTTTTCAACGAACAGATTTCGATACACTTTTAATCATGTATTTCTTCATATAAGACAATTCTAAGTAAAAACTATTCAAGTTATTTTCGCTGCAATTATTTCAGGTTACGTTTGGTCGTACTTTTTGCACGCGTTTGTAGTAGTAATAAACGCCTATCTATGCTTATGTTTTCAAGATATTTTCAAAGTTCATTTTTCCTGAGGTTTTATAAGAAAAATTTATTACACGTGGATGTATTTTAATCTCTATAACGGTTTTTGAGTAAAAGTATTGTCATTCGAAACTAATATTAACTGTTCATAAGCAAGTTTTATAACGATATAGTAGATTCACCACCATCAAACCGTCTCATTATTTGTATTTTTATTACAAAGGATATATAGTGCTGTCCTTTAAAAGCAACCCACTCCAAATTGTACCCTAAAAACAACCCATTTAATTAAATAATTAAAATAATTTTACCATCTCATATACCCTGTCTTTCTATGCCCTTTAGAGTGTCGGGGGTGTAAAAACTGGTCAAAGAACGGTTTATTTACTTATTTTTTAAACAAGCTCAGATAATGTAGATTTTTGGCAAAAAATGTGCTTCAGATTTACAGATTTTGTAAAACTGCATGTTACAGACTTTAGAGCATTTTTCGCGCGTTTTTATGTTATCCCATTACTATGAGAATAAAATATTAAAGTTTTAGCTCAGTCGGCCAATTAGAGTCCTTCTAGGAAAAAGTGTTTTTTTTTTCAAATTCTTACTTAATTGGCTGCCAATTTGTAATGGATAGTTGGAATTAAAAATGCTTAGCACTAAAATGTTAGGGAGGAGCCGCTAGTACAGTTTTTTGTTCGATTTAATTATCCTTTTTATTAAGCTTTTAATGAAGAAAATATGAAACAGTGGGTTGTTTTTAAAGGACAGCACTATATATTATTTTCGAATTGTTCTACTTTAACCACAAGATAATTTCTCGATCTGGCTCAAGCACTTTATACCGCATTACTTCAATGAAAATTACTATAAATCTAGAATAAAATTTTATTTAATTTCATTTTTGGCTTGGGATTTTAAAAAAAATAGTATAAATTGGATACTAAATGACTGGTATAAACCCGTTCACCGAAACTTAAAAAATAACAGGTTATTCTTTGACACCTTAACTAATTACCCTTTTTAATATGAAGATTCTTCACTTCCTTTTTAAGCAAACCTTCAAACTCTCTCACATATTCTTCAAATACTTCCCACCACAGATTAAAATCCACAATCGTTACGAAATCCCGCAGAAAACTTTACTCAAAAACAGTAATCCCGTGAATTTCAAAACCAAACCTAGTAAGATTATGAAATCCCAACTTTTGTCAATTTCGATTTTCACTTTCGAATCTCAAGCGACAGGAGGTGTCATGCTCGAGTAACTGGTGACTATTTTTAGAGCGATAATCCGTAAAATTCGATAACCGTCATGTTTACCGAACACACTTAAGAGGTTAAAAATTTATGGCAAAAGTCAGACTCAAATATTTGCGCCATTTCACACTATATTTTTCTTCCAATCCAAGGTGTCTGACACTTGCTCTGGAGTAGAGAAATTTCCGTCGTTGGTTTTTGTGGCTGTTTGCTGATTTGATCAATAAATATTGAGTTTTAGGAATTTATGATCGTTATTTGCTAAATAATCCGATAAATTGAAGATTTCTTTAGCATACAAATCGTTATCATAGACATCTGTCGAAAAGTGGAATATACTGAAAAGTAATAATATTTGAAAAGACGAGGAAAGAATTCTAAAAAATCAATACGTGAGAAGCTAATTTAAATTTCAAAACATCTCGCAAGATTGCGTTTAATGAGTAAATAATACTTTCATGATTAACTTCATCATCATCATTACCTTTAACATCTCTCTTAGAAATTTACCTAAAAAAAGATATTTCTTCTTCCTTAAATTTTTTCTCCCAAGGCTAAAAAAAACCTTGGAACTCTTAACTGTTAAATCGGTTTTTAAGAACCATTGTTAGAGTTTTCTATTCAAACATAGCTGTAATATTGTAACACATTTAGACTTTAGAAAAGGATATACAATAAGTGAAACCTCATAAGATCTGAAAGTATTTTTGACAGATTTGTCAAAAATTGAGCTGCCTGTAATTACCTTACCTGATCCTGTGTATTAATTTCAATAAGATTTTCTGAATGACACTCATATTTCTTATATTATACGTATTTTTCAACTTCTATTCACAACCATAAAATATAAAAGCTAATCACTTTGTTAAAAATGTTAATAAAAACTAATGTTCTTAAAAAAAACCTTCTCCATTAGAATTTATTGTACCTTTCAAAACAGCATTGCGGTGTTTCTTCTCAGTATCCAGTAATTTTCCCTCTTTTGTAAATCTTTTCTTTCATCTCAAATAAAACTGGACAGCTGTCCTGAAGAATTCCGTTTAAAAACAGAATCGAAGAAAAGAAGTGGACCGCCATTGCAAAACTAGTCGGAAGTTGGAAGAAACTTCACATTACAACACAAAGGAGGGACCCAAATCTGAGGTATTTTTATTATTTCAGAAAGATAAACCTCAAAAGAAAAGTCTCGATGTAATTGCCTTTTTCTTGGCCTGACTTTGAGCAATTTAGATCTTAGGGTATAGGACCCTAATGCAATTTCATCTCCTGTGGTTTAAGTGCTGTTTTCCTATCCTGAAGGGAGAGCCTTTGATGGGAAAACTTATTCGTGCTGCCAAAAGTGGTATAAAATATGTATGTTACTTGTGTGCTTTTCTTCTAAAACAAATCTCGAACACAATAAACTCTCATTAGTATTTTAAAGAATGTTTTAATGAGCAAATAAATAGTATGGTTGTGGTTGGTTGATCATCGGAGGTTTATGACACAAGGGAAATAATAAGTATGCTTATGTTACTTTGAATAAATATTTAAAATTTAAATCTGGTATTTTTATTTTTCTCTTACTTTTGTTTGGAAATTGGAAGCATATGCGGAAAGTTATTGCACTATTCTCTGGATGTCCAAAATGTACATTAACTTCAATTTATGAACACACATTTAGTAAAATTAATAATTCAAAATCTTCTTTAAAGGTTAATTTCAATTTAAATAAATCTTCTTATGCCATTGAGCGATTTCTTTTCTTTAAAATCATTTTATCTCATATGAGATTTACTTTTTGAGATTAACTTTGCAGTAATAAAAAGAATTAAAATGATGATACGCATTAATTAACAATTAATTATTGCAATTTCTCCTTAGTTTTCGTTTTTTTACGAATTTCTTTTGACAAGAAGTAATTATGTTGTTTGTGTCAAGAAAGCCCAACTGAAGGTTTTACAGAAATAGCAAAAAAAAGTTTATTCCCTCCAACTAATTCATACAACTGCCTTAAAATAATCTTGATTATGAGCATTTCTGATAGAAACAAAAAAAATGTCGATGTACTGTTATGAGAAAGCATTATATAATGCAAAGAAATGGAAATGGACACGTGTCTAATCAATATTGATTAGACACGTGTCCATTTCCATTTCTTTGCAAAACGTGCCTAAAGTACACGTGTCGTGTATCTTTTATTGAGGCAAAGAACATACTCTATTCATTTTAAGGAAAGTTCAATATTCTTAGTACATTTTTTTTCTAAAATTGCTATTCAGCAAAATTTGTTGTCCTCAAAATATAAAGCTGAATATACACGCAAAAATATCTTGCACTGTAAATAAGCAAAGAAAATATTCCAAATTTCCATTATGAAAATTGGGTTTGATTTTCTTTTTCATCCCATCAAAAATTTCTATGAAACGCTTTGGGAGTAAACATACTATAATGTTTACAATGAAGGATAAACACAAAATACTTACCGTGATGATAAAAAGTTGATATTAATTTACAACGTGATAATTTGAGAATGGTTCTATTAAACCACTGATTAATTTACTGCTTGAAACACTATTAGCCATTATTTTAAACTTTCAAATTTAAAATATGACAGTGAAATCTTTCAAAAATTGTTTTATACCTCCTTCCGCAAACAATTACGTTCTCTTCAGAACTACAGCTCTTTTTATAGGACACTTGAGAATTTTCCTAAAAAATGCAAAAAGACCCTTCGTGAAATAAATTCCTTCAACTCGCATGTACACTGTTTTCAGTTTCCCTCTTCCCCTAAAACTTGCATTCCACGTGCTTCTCGTACGTTTGTTTCATTAGAGAATCCAACCCAATAAAAACACACTAGCTACCTTCGACAAATCGTTAAACAAAGAAACAGTAATACTTTTAAAACAAGGATTTTGAAGCCCTACAACTCAACTCCTTTCTACGCTCGCCCACGTATCAGATAGAATCCTGATACTGGAATCTCATTCGAATTACGATCTGAAGTGAGTTCACAAGGGATTTGGGAATGCGACTTCCATTTGGTTAAAAGGGGTTATGAAACGCTGCCAAAGAGAGTAACTCATATTAGGGGAATAAAACTCGACAAATGATGAAAAATCTACTGGTTCACTGAATGGGGAATACTCTTACTTGTTTTACTCGTAAGAAGTAATCCAATCCGGATAGTGAATTTTGAAGTGGTGGGACAAATCTGTGTGAATTATTATAGGTGAAGATTCGAGATAAAGACAGGATAATTCTTAGTATCAAGTCCATTGATTTTAATCAAAATTTGGAGGATGTAAAAAATTCTTTCATTCAAGTATTACAATTCAATTCAACTTTTAAGGTTCGTTTAATCCATTCAAATCAGTATTCTATTTCATGTTTTCTTATTGACTAAATTTGGTGAATTTAATGCAATTGAGTCAGTACACTAATTCTTTAAAAAACTCACTTTTTACATTAAGCTTTGTAAGAATTAAAAATCTCCCTAAATTTTTAATTATTTTGGTATGTAAGATATAGGCATATATCCCTTCCACTAATCTTTATCATCCTAAGAAAATTTGTACTCTAGTAAGTACCTACTCAGGATTTAATATCAGTGGTTTCCCTTCGATACAATTCCAATTCAACAAAAGAAACAAAATTTCCAAAAAGAAAGCACTTACAAAATAAGTTTATTTTCCTTTGACCGAAAAATTAGTTTGTGTTTCACTTTGCATTTAAAAAGAAAACCTTCAGTTAGTGTAAAGCAGAACAAAGTTTTAACACGGTTAAAAAATATTTTGATTAAATTATTCTACACCCTTCAAACATAAAAACGTTATCAATAATCTAACCTCTAGCACTAAGTGCGTATTTACCTAGAACAATACTAAGCTACACAAGTACAAGCCCAATAAATCAATATTCTGTATTACTATCCCTTGCATACCAGACATTCCTTCACCTGCTAACATCCTACGCGTAGAAAAGAAACAGTGAGCGATCGTCCACATCGAAGATATTCGAATGACATCGAATGGAATTCCGAATTTCGGCAGTAGTCATAGTCGAATTCTTTTATTCCCTTTACTTTCTCCAGTTCTCTTTCCCTGGATCAACTTTCTCACGGAGGAAAAAAACATGGAGTATAGTAGAATTTAAAGTCAAAGGAGTGAATTATTCATACGTGTACTATGAAATATTTCGTTAAGTTTTTATGAAGAAACAGAAAATGGTTGCTCATTCTTCCCGACATTTCAGTGAACTTGATTTGCAATATTTTGATTTTAATCAGATCTAAGTTCTTAAATAAAACTTTAAATAAAATATGTGAAAGCATTAAAACATGATCAAATATAAGTATTTTTGTTTTTAAATCGATATTTTTTAGAAAAAAAAATTAAATTAGTTAAGTGGTAGTACTTTCCATCAATTAGACATTAATCTCCATTTGGTACAACCAGGGACCAATACAGGTTGATTTTGGTACCGTTTATCGGCACCTTCACAAAAAATGTACCAACAAAAACGGTAGCTTCACAAAAATTCTTCTGAAAAATCGACATAATAACATAGCCCAAAATAAGTATTATAAATTAAGTAATTATAAGTAATATAATTTTTAAGTATTTATTTATAGAATGCTATAAAACTGAAGAAGTAATTTAATGTTGCTTTCATTAATTTTATAGTTATCAATTAAAATAGTTCCAAAAACGTCAAAAATTAAAATGCCATGTAAATATTTCTCAAAAATGGGGTTAAATTTAAAATTCTGGATTGGTCCCTGACAACAATTGAGAAAACCACATTAACAGGTTAAAATCAATATAAAGCTATTTGAGTTAGAGTTCTTTCATATTTCAAGAACCTCCATTGCATTGTAAGGAAAAATATTCCATACCCAGTTCTTTTAAATAATCACCATAAAAAACCTAGTTGCCTAAACTTATTAGAATACTTAAATGAAAAAAATTGCCCGACAATCGAGATCCCCAATTCTAAGCACCAAAGTAAACCAGGACTTTCATAACATACAGTAAGTACATGAATTGAGAAGAGCATCTTCTGTAGTCATTTTCATTAATATCCATTATTTAAAAAGTCTATATGAAGCTAATGGTTTGACACACCTAGAATTATAATTTACTCTCATAAAATCACGTTATGGTTTTCATCTGTGAAAAATTATTCGTATACCCGTTTGTTCTATTTGCACTATTTTTAATAAAAATAAAAATTGCTTTAGGTTATTCTCTAAATTCCTTAAAAGTAGAAATATAAGTTTTGGTTCACTTTTGAGCGATAAAATATCTTTCAACCAGTGGACAACAGCGACTCACCCATGCTCGTATAAAGGAAAGGGGTAATATTTAAATTACTGAAAATTGTGATGATCTTTTACATTTCCATAGCATAAAAAAATCGATGAAACTAATTTAGTTTTATTAGTCATTTTAGAAATTAGTCGAGCAGTAAGTCTTAAAGTATAAAAATTATTAAACTTTATTTAACAACAGAATAAGTAATTAATTCCTCCAACAAACAATGGATGTTTTCACTCTATCACACCATAATACAGTATTTTAGTCTTAAAAGTCAACAAAAACAATGCATAAAAAAGATATAAGCAGAGCTATCTTATTAAACCTGTGTAGCGATGCCACACCATTTTCATAGTTGCAACGGAGAAGCTCTTGGTTTCATGTAAACACGAGCAAATTCAGGGAAGTACACAATCTGGCCAAACACATCTGTGGATAACAATTTCGATTCAAAGTAGGTCCACCTGCAATAAAATCAAGTACTTTTAGTTCTCCATAAAGAAATTATCATATTTTTGCAATTAAGAGAAATGCTTCAAATTTCTTTAATATGTTGCAGCATTTTTCAACTTGAAATTTACAGATGATCTGTTGCTATGACTTTCAGCAACACAAATCAGAAAAATTAAACTAATCAAGTTCTAGGCTATTATACATACCACCTTATGTTAGCTACGGGGAACTTGCTTCTATATCAATGGTGTAAATGTAAAATTTTTTAACTTTATTTATTCTTTTGGGTTGCCGTAAACCATCGATTTCTGTCACTAACTTGCAAGTGCTTTGAGGACAACTGTATCCACATCATTGTTTAAACATGTTATGATAAATAAATTACGAAACAGTGTTTTAGCAAATTCGTCCAAACTGCATAACCAGATTCTTTGCGGGGAGAAAATTAAAAATCCCCACAGCACACATACCTCTATAACCCATAGTTCCAGAAAATTGCGACAGGATAAGGTACACGCGTGCACAGTGGAACGAAATAATTTTTTATTAGAAATGACGTCACATTTTTTGAAAAAGTCGTCATAGAGGTATGGTTTTCTGCGCATGTATGTTCTTCACACACAGAATGGTAATGTGCAGAATTTGGGTAAACTTACTTAAAACACCCTCTAAATAGAAAAAAAATTAAAATGTTCACCAGATGGATAAATACAAAACCTACACATGAGTAAAAAATTATTATTCAACCCTTAAAATTTTCTACAGAATCACGACTCTTGGAAGAAGTGTACAGCTGAGGAAAAAAAAACCGTTACAGTAGACTTTGCGGGAGAACGGGTGAGGTTAGAAAGATGCTTTTGGTGTCATTTTTCAGGATTTAGTGTATGCTTGAAAAAATTAATTGACTATTTTTCTCTCAGAGGTAGTCTTCTGGTGCAGCGCAATAAAAACTGCATCTTTTTTCATGGCGACCCTCAATTTTTATTCGATTTTATGAAAGATCATAGTAATTTAACCCTCATCACCGAGTTTCATTTAATTTGGACGTTAAACAAACCCATGGCAGACCGTCAAAATCTGAAAAATTCATTTTAAAAGCCTGAAATTAGTCGCCAACATCCGATTGCCAAACACGGATTTCTGACAACCTACCAGTACTAGTGAACCGATTTTCATTAATATTTCAGTTTTAAATTGTCGAAACATGAGATAAGGTTATTTTTAAAATTTTTAAGCTTTAATAAGCATATAAATATTATGATTAAATTATTTTAATTTTGTTTATTTATATTAGTTTATTAGTAATTTCAAAGTCAAAAATCGCACTGAGCTATTTTCGTGTTGTTTGAAAACGCGTAAATAAAAACAAAAATGCAAGAAGCGCCAAATCATCGATAAATTGCCAAGCCTAAAAAATAACTAACGTTTTTTTTTCCTCAGCTGTACGCGAGGAATTAAAAAATAATTTAAGCCCTTAGGGTATAACGCGTTTTTAGTTCTTTAAGTAACATTAATGTATATCATTCATAAAACGATTTTGTTTTAAAATTTCGAAATCTCTAGTGACTGAAATGTTACACAAAAAATGTTCGCAAGTATTTTCAGATTAAATTTTTTTTAGAAGTTCAGAAGAAGTTTAGAAGACTTCAGAAGACACTACCGGTTTTTTTACAGTTAAAATAGGTGGTTTCAACAAAGCATTAGTTCTGAGATTCAGAATGGTACAAAAACAGAATATACATTGTGACACATTACACTTAGTAAGTCAAATGTGACCCACAAATTGACCTCTTCTGGTATGCATTTTGAATAAACCATTCTTACCATCCCGTACTATCACTGGTATCTTCATAGAAATCAATGTGTTCTCCATTTTCGTGGGCAACAAACAAGTTGATTCTCAACCCGTGGCAGTCAAATGTGATCTTTGAGAGCTTGTTGTCAACCTGGGAAAAGTGATTCGAGGTTAGATTTTCATTAAAGTTTTCTAAAATATATGAACCCGGGAAATGTTAAAAGTTCTAAAATAAATTGAGCACATGTAGTTTTTTATTGTTTAATTAAACCTAAAAACCAAATGTTGCGTCGCATTAGCCAATGAAAATGACGAAACATTTCTTTTACCCTTGAAGGATGCATCTCTACTCAAAGCTATCTCAGGAAAAAAAGGAAAGTTCCACGATTAAGATCAATATTTTTTTTTATACATTTTTTTCTTCCTTGGCGTTGGGAATCGCCATGGTTTTCATATTCAAAAATCGGCATCGTACTCACCGACTTTTATGGATGCGTAGGCAAATCCAATTTTCCCAATTTGTTCTATTGAGAGTACTCTATGATTGAATCTTTTTCATACTATTCTGTAAATACGCGGTGGCTGTAGTTTATTACTGTTCTGTAACGTCACACCGTTTGCGTATAATAAAGCAAGAAGTTATGAAATGAAATGATGCTTAAGACACCGAAGCTTCAGAGGGTTAATGAGGGGGAATGAATGTTGGGGAAAAAATCAGCGGAGTTCGTCTAGAATCCTAATAGTATTAGTTTATTTTCTTTATCTCCGTTTGTTCAGTGTGCTATTCTAAAATTTTACGTTTAATTTGCGCTGGGTTTATGTTACATTATGCCATACTTAAATTACAAATACCGATGTAGCGAAGAGATCCGAAGAGCTCATGGGGGTTGGCCATGCGACATGTTGGCACTGTCAGGCTCATGCACTGGCTCATGGGGGTTGGTGAGGGACAAAGCACGGACCAGTAGTCTTCTAGGCTTAAAGTAATTTAAATTCTATTTTCGCTTAATAACTGAAGTTTTAAATACTTTGGAAACCCAAAAATAAATTGTAGATTATTTAAACTATTGTTTTTTCCTGTGCTCTTTCCTGTTTCTTTTGGTGCTTCATTACATGACTAATAATTTTAACAGCATTAACTTCAAACCTTTAAATAAGAGTCTCAATCAATTAAATATCCAAAGAAATGAAAACTAATAACTAAAACGCATCTTCAAACTTTTTAGGTTATTGTGTTACAAGCTTAATTTTTCTAAATTTTGTACACTAAACAAAGATTCTTTGTAATACGCTCGACATATTCCCTAACTTTAAGTTTACGATTTGACAGTCTCCACTTTTTCAAATAAAATTTAGAAAAATAAGACCTCATACTGCTCTTAAGCTTCAACTTTACTATATTATTCCTCAAGTAAGACACTGTCTGTTGTAAAAAGATAAGGGAGAGGTCTTAACCTTAATGTTATGCAGTTTGTTCACGAGAAAATAAAATCCCATTCGAGGAAAAAAGGGAATAAGATTATCTTTAGAATAAATAAACTTTGATGGTGCTTTAAAATGAGTGCCAAATAAATATTCCTAGGTTCTTCCAAAAAACTGATTTATCAATACGGGGTTTTTTTTAATTTAAGCTTACACGAAAACATAGAAACAGAATTTAGTTTTTGCAACCCCCTCCAAAAATAAATGATCAAGTTTTTCCAAAATTTAATTTAAAATACCCAGTTACAACTGACAAAAATAAGATATTTTACTGAAGATACTGTACCTATACAATTAATAAATATATCTCCATATTATTGTGTGCGTTGTGTCCATATTATAATCAAGCACACTACACACTACATCGAGAATTAAGATGTTCATGTATGTATAAAAAACTTCATAATATTTATATGTATTATTTTAAATACAAAACCTTTTTAATACGTGTCATGGGAGAGCAAACGAATAATAGTCCTTCCTAAATTCGTATTTTTGAAGTGTTTTTACTTACTGAATTAAATATATTTTTATTATAACGTTTTATAAGAAGATTGCAAATCTTAATTCTTTCATCTTATACATGCATAAATCATCAGTTTTTAAAATAACAAAATTATCACTTGTTATTTTAGCCGTGTCTTTTTGATATTATTTTTGGCACAAAATGTCCTCATAGGAACCTTGTGCCGTAAAACCCAAAACTACCAACTTTTTTAAATACAAACTATGTTCCATTCATGAAAAATTGTTTAAACATTTGTATTTCTTAAGGAAACAGATGCAAAATATTTTTCTATAACTCTATCCACTTTTTATATCCATAGCCAGCAATGCTTTGTGTTTTTTGTGTTTAGGGCAAACTAAAAAAATCCTAACTGATGGAAACTGGCATACTTTTTTCATACTGAACAGCGGAAACCCAAAGTGCATTTGTCTTGATTTATAAGACGCATCCTGAATGTAGGTCAAGGAATACTTCAGTCTTAACCCACATTAGGGCATATTTAAACAAATATAGGGCTATTTTGGAGGCACAAATACGATAATTCACATTGTAAGATCAGAGATCTCAGTAAAACATAGCTGGATAAAGAAAATGCATTTGGACAATAATCCGTTATTTAAAAAGTACTGTAACTCTTCAAAACGTTCTTTTGAGATTGCTTAAATCAATTTAAACACAAGCAAATTCAATGATAAAACCAAACTATTACTAAAACAACTAAAAAAACTGTTTACTTCAACATTTAATGTTTGCAGTCCTTTAATGTGTGAATTGTAACACGACTTCTAATGTGTATTAGAATGATCTCTGGTAAAGTTTGTCGATGTTAAGTGTTAAAAAATGTTCCTAAAGAGGGGAAGAAAATTATTTTAAAACTTCTTACGGAGTTAGAAATTGCATCCTATATTTTGAATATTGTTGAGTAAATGTAATTACAAACATAAATTTTCGTAATCATATTCGAACTTTTATCCTTTATTTTTAAAAATTAAAAATTAAAGAGGGATCATCAAGGTGCTTAACTATAATGCAATAGTTAAATTTTATAATGCAATTAAATCTACTTACAACAGAAAACTCTGGAATAAGTGTAAGGTATTCATTGCCAGAGAACATTTCAGTCACGTTTACTTTTTCCAAATCTGAATTCAAGGCAGCTATATTGAGATCAGTTACTGTTCCAAATATATTGCAATTTCTAAATAAACCTAAAAAGTAGAGAGATGTCTTACAGTCACTGAAAAAATAACCAAATGCTTAAAAGCAAAGAGATTGAACTGCAATTAGTTTACTTTGTTTATTAAAGATATTTTTCATTAATAAAAAGCATGTCTCTGGGTTGCTAGGGTTGGTAAACAAGCGTCAGATTTTATTTGGAAACAACGTCTCTTCGAGTCATGTAAGCAGTGGCGGCTCGTCCATAGAAGCACATGAGCACGTGAACCCCCAGTGAAAATTAAATAAGTCGATCAATTAAAATAAATGAAAAAGTAATAAAGTTTTATTTGAACTTGTACCTTATTCAGGATGAGCTTCCTTTAGTTTCTTAATTATTTTTTTAAACTTTTTTTTTAACTTTATTATTCCGTATTTAGAAGCGACTGCTAGAGGTTCAATGGATTCAGCATGGTCACTTACCTAAGGCCTTACTCTATTGACCCTGTGGCGAGCGGCACTAGCGACCAATGCTTGCTCTATTGCATTGCTCTTGCAATGGTCGCGGCACTAGCGACCAGCGCAGATGCTTGCTTTTTACATTGTTGGCTAAGCTAAGAGACCTTGATTCCAAATAAAAGCCGTGAAACGGAGTTTTGAAACACCCTGTATACCTAAACAGGACTTAAATTATAGCAAATCTGTGCAACATAGTCGTGCTAGGGGCCGTTCAACTATTACGTAAGCACCTAAGGATGGGAGGAGGTTTGCTCTTTGCTTATTTTTCCTGACAAGGGGGGAGGGGTATGAGTGATGCTTACTTAAGATGTTACAAACACTGCATTTTCAAAAATATCTTGTTTTTTGAAAAATAGTTTCAAATTAAACCAAATTAATTATTAATTATTAAATTAATTAATTTATCACAAACTGAGAAAAAACTATAGCAAATTGATTTCACAAGGAAAATTTTAACAATATGTTAAGTGTTCCTGGAGCGCAATTAATTTCTGGAATTTAGGCACTGCTAAAACATTTGTAACTGCTAAACATTTTGTACAAAAAAAAACAAAGGGGGGTCGGGCAGTTTTCTTATGTAATTATGAAGGGAGTTTGCAGTTTGCTTATCTTTGCTGACAAGGGGGAAGGGGGGGGGTCAAAAATTACCAAAAACATGCTTACGTAATATTTGAACGGCCCCTTACATATAGAAGCAAGCAAACATTATAAAAACCCATTCCAAATATTAATTACCGGAACGCGACTCCCCCCACAGCCAGAACCGAACAAAGTAGGGATGGAAGACCGCTTTGAGTTCCTGAAGAGCTACTGCCGCTCGGTTCTCTAACTGATCACGCGTCAGGGTCGGATGAGGCTGGACCGCAGCACTGGCATTCGAGGGACACGGGAAAAAGAAGGAGCTCTCCATCTGGTACAGGAAATGCACCGGATCCGACGGGATGTAGAGGTCCAGCTCCAGTTTGGTTGGAATACGAACAGCAGTGAAACTAAAGGGAGGCAATGCTTATGTTAATGTATACGATACAGGAAGATTAAGTACTAAAAATTAACCTATTTAATACCAATTGAGTCTAGTTTCGAAACCAGATAGGTAAAATTTTCAGTTTGTTAAGTTCTGATTGTTAAAATACAGATCTAGCAAATAACCAAGTTTTAAGCTTTTAAAAAATATAGATCTAATGTTTCATGACTAACACTAATTTCGAGGAAAATCTATAATTTTGGGACAAAAAACAGTGTTTTAAAACTTTTATGCTGAAAAGTGCTCCGACTAAATCTAAATACATGTTGATAATGTAATCATCTCCTACCATCTTAATAAAAATAAGGGTTTTGTAAATGCATAATTTGTTTGAATATTTAGTTTCTTGTTGTTCCTGAAAAATTAGGAAAATGTGACTTATCTGGTTTTGAAACAAGACGACTCAATTAGTAAATCTCATTTCAACTTGAAATTTTTATGTAAGACTAGTAAAGCGAATGAATTATGAACCGAGATTTTCCCAAGATCCCATTGAAAATTGCAAAAAAATTAGACCATTTGAATTTTTTTAGGAATATATTTCTTTAATTAACAAGTTCCGATAGTTTAAATAATAAGTATGGTAATAAATGGGGGTGTCTAGGGTTTTCACCTGAATATTTTTTTTCAAAATCCACTGTTTTAAGTGAGGAGGGGTAGAGCATTTTCCAAAACTCCACTTGATAATTTTCACTAATTGCCTCAGGGCCCCCTTTAGAATTTTCACTTTTGATCTTCATTTTGAAGGAATCATCCAAAATGACAAATTTTCGTTTCACTCTCGTCACTCCTCCGATTTCCTATGCAAATGGGGGATTTACCATTGAGGATCACTCAGGATGATCATCGAAAATGAAACAGTGTAAATGAACCCAATAGAGAGAGTGAAGTAGTACAATGTTCACTTAATCTCTCAACTGAAGGGCAAAAAGCTCTCCATCAAGAGTCCAATTTCTAGCAGTAATGGGAAATCTTTGGGTGAAATCAAGGGGTATTATAACTTTATTCATTTTAAAGAAGAATATAATAGAAGAGGGATTCTTGGCAGCAGTATCTCTCAATGCCCCCCCCCCATAAATCACGCACCTGTGATAATCCTGTAATGATACATTTAAACTATTACTCACTTTTCAAATGCCGTACTATATTTGATCAGTGGTGATTCATTAACATCTTTCATATCGGATCGCCAGAGATACTCGTTCCTCCGGTAGAAAACACTGGCGTACAACGCGGCTGATGCCTTGTGAAAAGCGAACTGAACCGGTAGACTTTTCTCTGGGAGCCGGTCTGGTAAGCCTTTATGATTCCGTACTATTATATCCCATTCTTCAAAGCCTCGAATCTGCGTCATGCTCTGGAAAAAAGTTTTAAGGTGTGGCAGTTTTCTCGGAAATCTTTCCGTGCAATTATATTAAACTTCTTACCAATTGCGTTGTTGATAAGAGCCGAGCCTGTAATTTTATACAAGAAAACTGTATGATACCAAGTGTATAAAAATGTATACTAATCCAAATATTAATTAAAATTTGATTTTTCAGTTTCACTCAAAGCTGGATAAATGGAAAAATAAGTCCAAAATTTACATTTTTTGGGCACTTGTGACCTTCTTAATATCTTGATATATGTGTTTTGGAATAAATAAGAGATATAAAGCTCATCATTTTATAAATCTTTAGGTATAAAAAGATTTTGTGAAACCAATGGTTAGACTGAAGGGTTCTATACACGCAATGACATTGCTTATAAGAAGGTTAGAGGAGGTGAGGTTAAATGAGTACTTGTATTGTATTATCAGATCGACTGTTCAGCGGCTGTCTAATTCAGCGAAACAGCTATAAAACAGTCTATGGGCTTTGATAACGTTTTCGAATTCAGCGCCACGGTTGACGGGATAATACGTAAGTACAGAAATAAAATTTATCTATACTACACTGCAACGTTTCCTGACCCTATGACGTCACTACACGAAAGTTAAAACTGAATAAACAGAAAACCTGTTGGGTTGCTAGGAGTTTCGGTACGCAAATCGTAATAAAAAGACGCTATATATATAGTACATGGCTTCAACAAACTAATCATATTTCTAAGTTGAAGTTCTTAATTTCCCTCAGAATGGAGGCACCGCGTCGAGAACCTGACCTTTATAGCTCAGGTCACGTGACTAAAAATTTTAGTTCAGGTTTCGTGTGTGGAGGGCGATAGTGTATGGAAATTCCCATGTTAAGAATTACAGATTTAGGGTTTATGGAAGTGCTCCTTCTGTATTCTTCAATTCTGTGAATCAAGCCATCATGGAAAAATGCCCCGACTTTCCCCACTTACCTCATTGAGTATCCGTCCACCGTCCTCATCAATACCCATTATGACGCTGTTCTTTGGGCCTAGGAAGCGAGTAGGGTTGAAACCGTTCTTCAGCAGGAGGACCTTGCTGTTCTGGTTGAGTAGGCAGAACAGGAGGGAGGGGTCCACCAGAACAGATGTGAAGTTCAGATTTCGGCCTAATTCGCTGAAGAATTTCAAGGCGTAGAAGACTGGGTGTATTCGTCGCTGCGTAAAGAGGTAGTTGAAGGGAAATTGGTTAATACTAACGGCAGTATTCACCGCTAAACTGACAGGTAATCAAACTTCTAATTTGGCAAATTGCTAGTTTGCATAGAAATGCGAAGGAGTAAGGAGTTTAACCCTAATTCACACTTTTCACTATGGAAGATTCCTCCGGAATGAGCACATAAAGATATGTCTGAATAAGTCTTAAGTCGAGCGTAGTTTAAAATCTGAAGGTTTAAGTAGTATTCAATGCACCGCCGTAATCCGTATTAACTTCAAATATCCTCATAATCAATTTGTTTTTAGAGTAATGGTGTCTATTACAGTTAATTGTGTATTTTATAGCTAACCGTTATTCTTAAGCTTTCAACGAGATTTTTGGTTTTAAAAAATGCATAATGGCCTATTTCTAATAAGTTGATCTTCATTTTTTAAGAAGATTGTTTCAATATAAATCAGATTTTCGTAACACCTGAATCAATTCAAAATACTCAAATATGAATACAGTTATTCAAATATCACTCAAATGTTTTGAAACATTGAAGTTTAGTTAGGAAACTTTAATTATCTATTATTCGCAGGGATCGATTTTTGGAAATACAGGTTCCCGAACATTAACATTTAATGGGTATAGGTAGGTGGAGGTTTTCTATAAGATAGTAATATTCTATGGGATATTCCAATTCCTAGATGGCACAGAAGCGCCTTTTAGGGGTGTTCCGACTCAAATCGAGCCCTGATTATAAGTATATAATCATCATTTATAATTGTGCCTAAAGAAACATCTATAAGTTATTTTAAGGTTATATTTGTCAAACGTTGAGCGCAAAATATAAAGAATGATGTAGCGCCATCTGTTGATAGAATATTAACTATTTTTTTTTCTTAGTATAATCGTTTTCTCTCTCCTTAAAAGGTCTTTAAGTAAAGTTTCAGGGGATTTAGACTAATGTTTCTGGTTTTATATATATTTTAAAACTTGATGTTAAACGCCTGTCTTAAGCAGTTGAGAAACTCACCTCAGCTTCGGGTTCTGGCGTAGTTACATTCTCAATTGTCTCCCCCAAGTGATGCTGGCCAAAGTGCTTATGGGCGGTCATCAGGCAAAAGATGTTTGAAGGGTGGGTCAGGCATCTTTCGAACCCTTTGTCCAGAACGCCCGCCACGCCTTCAGTTTGCATGGATATCTGGTGGCGGACCAACAAGTCTTCGATGCTTTCTCCCTGCAAGGATAAAAAAATTCGTCAAAAGAGCAAATTGAATGTTTCAGAACAAAGGTGAATGCACTCCGTAACCAACTACAAATATGTAATCTGTTTTGTTTTAATATCTTGATTTGCAATCACGGTAAATTCAAAGTATCCGGGCCTTGGCGTTTTTGGCGAAGTTTTGTTTTGCCAATGCCGTTCATTAGTGAGAAAACAAATTAACTTTCACCGAACCGGGTAGCTAGAACCCACAGCTCCTTTGGTAATTTTGGCGACATGCTCGGATTCTTTGGATTACCACAGAACTCTGCATGAGCTTGCATAAAATGAACATGTAAAAACCTCATTCACATTGGAATCTGAGAATCCCAATAAATTTTTAAGTTGCTTCTGCAATGATTTTTAGGGAACCTTAAGCCAATTTGTGTATTGTACAACTAAAGTTTCCGACAATATATCGACCGTAAAAAATACCATTACAAAAACATGGTTTTCAAAAACACTCTTAAAAATCCAAGTAATTCCGATAAATTCCCATCTTTCCCTCATAATTCAAGTTTCAGGAATATACTTACATTGATATGCTTGAATACTGCAATACTGGCGATCAGGTAACCAGCGCAAGAAACTACAAGTGTTAAGAACCCGTACTTGAGCACAGGAATAAAACTTGCAGTTGTTACCATTTTTAAAGAATCTGTAGTACTGCTACAAGTCTTGATTTAACTGTCGAATTAGAAATCCGTCCGTAATAGTTATTTTTAGGCACGCTTCAAGTATCCATGATGATTACTGAAATGTATATTCAAATAGCTAAACACGAAAGGTAGCAATAAGTTGAGTTGATGATGAGTTGAGGTAGGTGCTTGCTCCGCTCCATCTTCCTCTTTGCGTTTTTTCTTTTAATTAGGTTTGATTTTTGCTAGATGACGAGGGTTGAATCAAAAATGTCCAAACCTTTTTTTTTCTTTTTCGGTTTCACGGGAAGTTAAAATGCGAATGTTTTATCTCTTTCAGTCCTGACCAATCCACATTTTCTACAGGGTGTATAAATAATAATGGGACAAACTTTAAGGAGGGGTAGGGGTACATCTAGACGACTCAGAATGAAAAAGGAATTGAGGGTCGGAAATGCACCCTTAATGGCATAGGGGTTTTTATAAGCGGGCATGGGAGGTTATATAATCCCCAGCGGAAATTGAATCTTAACCTTTTAAGATTGGATTTAAACCAGAAAAACAAAATCGTTCGATTCCGGCATTTTTTACATAAAACCAATTTCAGAGCTAAAATTTCTTTAAATGTTTAACCAGACCAATTATAATTTCTCAATCTTAAAGGATGACTTAATATTTTTAGCCTAAAAACTAAAATTAGGATTGAAATTTCAGCTCTCAAATTGTTTTTTTATCTGAATGCTGGTATTGAAAGATTTTCTAGTTTTAATCCTATCTTAAAAGGTTGAGAGTGTCAAGATTCACTGGTGATTTATACAACCTCCAATGCCCGTTTATAGTTTTAGTGTTATTACTATTATGTAGTTTTTGCGATTTATATATAGCTAAATATTATAAAACAAATTTCAACTAAAAAAAAATCAAAGAAACTTGCAAATTTGGGAACTTTTTCTTTGATGAGGCCAGAAAAAGTGCTATTTTTACTAGCTAATCTCCTCAAATATTGAAGATATTTTCAAGAAATTTTTGCAGCGCGATTTTTTAAGACATTGCCAATAATTATGTCATTGAAGTTTTTGTTCTTTCTTCTGTAGTTTTTCAATTATTTCTTAACTTTCTTATTTCGCCGCTATGGGCGCTGTAAGTCATTTTAATAGATTGTCCATGGTCCCTTACCTAGGGCTACACCTTACTTCTAAAACCCTAATAGAAGTTGGTTCCAAATAAAAGTAGTGAAACGGACTTTTGAAACACCATATATAAAAACCTTTTCTTTTTGTAGGTTGAAATATTAGAAGGTAGTTTTTCCCTCTGGGATATCTTAAAGGTTTAAAGAAAACTTTTCTATTTTATACATCTAAAACGTTGGTTCCCAACTATAAGATGTCTGATGATATCTAAGCCTTTCCAGTAGTACCATTCTGAGTTCATTTTTTAAAAGCATGTTAATAAATTCATAAAATTATTACAAAATTTTACTGTTTTCTTAAGCTGATAAAACAGAACGAAAAAAAATATCTTTGGAACTGAGTTTTTTATCACAAATTGATGCTTCTTTGCGTAAAAAAGAAACTAACAAGCTATCTGCGATCGCAAATCTCTCAAAATGGCACAGAACTTTGCATTCTTGTATTCCAAAACATGTGACAAGGAAACAAATTGTGCTCTAGGCAGTCTCGTAAATGATTCAAGTCTTCAATAAGTTACACCATTAGTATACAGAACACCTTCAACGCAATCTAAGGCACCACAGATATTGAATAAAATATATCCAGGCAATGGAAATACGACTCCTTGTATGGAAATCTATTCCTCGCGATCTGTGTCTGCTTTCCTTGCTAATGAAGCTTATTTATGGTTTGAACAGTGAATTTTCTCCAGCTGTGAGTTTTGTTCTTGATAGGAATTCGGCAGGGACAAGTGGTTGGAGTTGTAAGATTGTTTTGGATGAAGTTATTGGAAATGCTTTGTGTATTGTGTGGGTTTAGAATAATTGATAGGTCACATGGAATCAATAGATAAAAATGATTGTCAATCTGTACGTAATATAAAATACTGATATTTTATTTAAATTTTTAAAAATGTGTATAATTTTAATTGAATTGCAAACTACAACATGTAAAAAAATATTTCAATTTATAAAAAGTAAACACAAGGACACTTATTTTATGCGATAAAAAGTTGAAGAATCGCAAAAGGAAAAAATGGTTTTGTATATTACAGGGTGATTCAAAATTCATCATCAATATATTTGGTGGGGAGGTAGGGAATATGAAAAGAAGGAGATTTCACATAGGAACGAATGGGCGCATATGCCATGTAGTAGGCTTTGCTTTCCTATGTGAAGCCTCCTTCTTTTCCTATTCCGTACCTTTGATGAATTCTGATCACACTGTATATGTAATTACAGTTACCCCTCTCTTATTTAACTATCAAATTTTGATATTATGCTTATTTCGTTTTTTTTAAATTAAACTCGAGTGTCCACGGCAGTAGAAATATAAGGAATTTTGTCTTATTTATTGTTTTATTTCCTTGGTCCCATAATGACGAAAGACCAGGAATAACTGAACGAATTGAAGTTAGGATGGAATTACCTAGTAAGAGGGGAATCCCCAAATCTCCTATAATCGTAACCTTATTCAAAAAGTAATACCATAAGCATCTTTCACAATATCTATAGCATTCTAAGAAAAAAAAACTCTCACTCAACAGCCCAAAATATTGATAAACAACTAAAGGAAATCTGAGAATATTAAGTAAAATCGATAAGATTTAGCTTAAAACCCCCCAAATCTCTCGATTTCAGCATTCAGAACCCTCCTCAGCTCATCACCGAGCTCAGAGAAGCATTCAATTTTCGAAATATAGAACAGTGCTTCAAGATGGCCCATGGGGACAGATTGTAAGACCCATTAATTTCGGCGAAGTGCCCTGGGACTTTTCAACCTGCCACCCGAGTGAGCTAATTTATCGCGAGAACGGCCGCTTTGAAGTGTTGACAAAATGGCGACGGAGAGGAAATTGTTTTGGAATCTTGAAGGTCGAGGTGGTTAGTGAACTTGACAGCAAATTAAATAGTCGCACTTTCAGAATGAGGTAGGTGGGGAAACTCTACACGGATTGAGAAGTACTAGTTCACGCCGTCTGTGTTTGGAAAGATGTAAGGAAAGAACAGGTAAGTTTTGGTCTCTTATCAGGATGGGCATTTAAGGTTCATGAAGTTAAAAAAAAACCTCAAGATTATTAAAAAAAAATTGTGATTTTTATTTGTACTCTTTTATTTAAATCTTTCAACAAGCAATGTTTTTACCTATAGCAGGATTGCAGTTACTTATGCTCAATATTTTTTTAAGTTGTGGTGGATTTATTTTTTACGTATGTAAACATGGCGTATAAGTGCCTGATAAGAATTATTTGCTGTAAAACACTGAGGCGCCAACAAGTTAAACCAGAATACAGTGTTTATGTTTTTTCTTTAAAAAAAGTAAAAAAATTCAGAAATTCTATTTTTATAGAAATCTTTTTAACGATGACAAAATCAAATGCTATATAAGTGAAAAAAAATACATCCATAAGTTGTTACGTATGTCATAACTCGTAATATGAAATAAAGTGACATACTTTATTGAGAAAAACAAAAAACTTTATTGTTGGCAGCGGTTAAGATAATTTCCATAAGTCCGTAGCAATGCATTCTTGAGAGATGCTTAGTTTTGGCTGAGAAGCATTTGGAAACTTGAACTCACGGGAACATACAGATGTTTGGATCCATAACTATTAAATGAATAAAAAATCTATTAATTCCAATATATCAAAATACTTACATAAAAAGTTCTCCAATACCTTTATAAGGAAATATCAACAACATTTTGATTAGATTCCATGGTCTTTATAATTTGATTACCATTCATGGTGTTATATTTTATTTAGAAAAAAAGTTATAAACTGCTAAACAAAGGTAAATTAAAGGTATTAATGGTTTTTTCTGATTAAACCTACCTACATTGAACAAAATAGTTCAGATTTATAACATATCTCCCAGGTAGAGTCATAATTGAAAAGAGTGTGAATTAAATAATTAAAAGTGCTGTTCAGCAAAATTACCATCCATTACGGTTTGACCTTTCCCATTTCGTAGAGTCGACCACTTGTTATTTTTTAATCCACAATCTATTAGATATGGTTGGCTTGGAGTCGGAAGAGACAAGTCCCTTTGGGCTCAAATTTAACTAACACACTGCCTGATCGCTTATAAACTTGGCGAGATTTTTGAGAATTCGTTCATTTGTTAGTGTCATTCTGCCGCTTTCATAAGATTCTCCAAATGTGGTTTAGTACCTTTTTCCTGTAAGCCGATGATATAGAGAGTACGGTATGGACAACAAGGGTAACTCAGCCAGATTTGTGGTAACTTTGGCCAACCAAAACACAGATATTCTAGACAGACAAAGGGTAGTGATAATAATCAATTATAAGGGTCAACACTTGTAACTTCCTTTCTTCTTGGGTACCCTGAAGGTAGATTGTTACCTCCCAAGAATTTTGAAAACTCGAATCGGGATGCTTACCGACAGTGTATCCTCCCCGCAAGTCCGGGTGTCCTATATTAAGAGAGAAAAGCTAGCGTTAGGAAGAGGGTGAGCAAAGAGAGGAGAGGACATCGGGATAGGTAGGCTGACGCTCCTCTCTTACCTCCGAATCCAGCCTCTAAGGCGCTGAAGCGATCTGAAAGGAATTCGGAATCAATCATTTATGGAAGTTTTAATACAACTTTACAATCTTATAAATACAGTGCTTTGCTTGAGTGTTTCAACATCACTTATTTTTGTTTCTTTCTGTCTAACTAACTAACCCTTGCAATTACAGCCCGTGCAGGACCTCTCTAACCATTTTCCCCCAAAGCCCTCTGTCTCTTGCCTTTTTTTTCCAATTACGGACTTTTTGAATTTTAAGGTCTTTTTCAATCTTATCTAACCATCTTTTAACTGGCCTATTTTCCTGGCACTGGCCTTTGAAAACCTTTCTAATGCCCCTATCTTCTTCCATTCTCTCGAGGTAACCCAGCCATTGTATTCTTTTTGTCTTTACGTAATTAATTATATCCTTTTCTTTAAATAGTCTTTCAATTTCAAAATTAAATATTTGTCTCCATAGGTCACCCTCCTTCAAAGGTTCAAAAACAGCTATTAGAAATTTCTCTCCCAGGTGATCAGCATCTTTTCTTGTTTTTGAGTCTGATTATAGTTTTATAAGCCTGAAGCTTTATTTTTCTTGTTACTACTTTATATTTTAATAGTTTCTCAAGTGCAAAAAAGCTGAGATACATCTTTCTGTCTACGGTTCCAAAATCGCATGGGCATTTTAAATTACCCTATGGGATCTATTCATACGAAGGTATTTAAGAACGTCTCAATGTAAATAAGTTAAGTGTTCTCAATGGTGTTTGGCTATACTACATAAATTAATGCTACATATGAAAGATACACTAATATACCAACGACAAATTAAGTACATTGAATTTTTCATTATGTTGTCAATATTTGTATAGTTCATTACATTAATTAAATAACATTATTTTAAGTTTTGGTAGGGAAATGTTTAAAAACGGAAGGGTTACAATTTTATAAAACCTTTACCTTTTTCCTCTTCCTTTTCTACTTTGTTTGAATCTGGAATAAAAAGTAAATACTTGATCATAAAAATTTATTAAAACACATAAAAACAATGTAACGCATCCGCATTTAATCAGCAATCAACTTACTACAAGTTCGAAATTAGAACAATCATAATCAGCGTAATCTACAGTGATTATATTCGTATATTTTATTCTTTAAGAGTTCATTTCTTCTTAACCCTCCCTATATGTAACTTTATATCCCTAGTACCAATATTTATAAATTTTAAATCTTAAATGACGTAATTCTTGGCGTACGTTCTAATAATCTAATTAATTTTCGAGTATGGCGTATGCGTAATGTTCTAAAACCTTGCTAGAATTTTAAATATTTGTTAGAATTTATAAACTACCCTAAACATTTTTATATTTTTAATTTTGTGTATACCCTCATAACACCGGTGAAGCTAAATGTATACCTGTTTGTGTTTCAGTGGAATAAGCGACCTCTTTTATTTGGCTCGTCGGTTCAACTAAAACAAATGGAAATAAAATAAACAAATAATGTTCTCTTTAAGGGTAGAAGAATTTTTTAATCGTAAAATTGAACAACATATCTAAGTCATATAGTAGTCACTTAGCATGAAAAGATGCAAATATATTCATGAAGTGACAGCAAAAATTAGAAACGGTGAATGAAAAGGAATGATCTGAAAATTAGATATGTAGAATTCCTTATGTATTTTGAAGACTTTAGTCAAAATAACCTTATGATATATTTTTTCTGGTAAGAGCTTATCGTAATCTTATAATGGCATTATATATAAGTTCATATTTGCCAAGAAAAAAGTTAAAACTTTTTAATTGCAAAGGATTTTTATTATTCAAGATAACTTTTTAACGTTGTAATGATTCAAGTGAAATATTTTTTAGAATCAAACATCAAAGAGATAAAATTCAACACGAAAAAAGTCAATAAGACAGTGATTGTATAAAAGAATTGTCATACTAAGTTCTTCTAAACGTGAGGCTATGTAACAGTAAGTTGAAGTACATTAAAGGTAAAGAATCTCAATACAAGTAAAACTCGTTAGGTATTATACCTGTTCGAACCTCTAACTCAACAACTTCCTTGGAAGTCGGACTTTCAGCTTCAACTGAAATGAACAAATTGATCCATTTAATTAATAATTTTTCATTTCAATCTTTTGGCTTTAAGCTAAAAACGAACGTGACATCTGATTTTGTTTATTTTAATAGCCGTAGTGTATCTAATTTTCCAAAGTAGTATACTATATGTGCAAATTTGCATAATGATAACTAGACAAAAATTTAGAATCTGTTCACAACAGCATTGGCGAGTAGGACATAAAAACTAATTTCATTATATCCTGAACCAGTTTTAAAAACCAAACCCAAAATCTTTCTCGTAGCTAGGTAATTCAAGATGTTATGACAGTTTAACTAACTCAGATGTCACCTTTACAGGCTAAATACTTTTTTCATTCGATACCTGGTGTTGTTTTGGGCATGGTTTCAGACGGAAGAGGGTTGTGCGTCACTCGGGCTGGAATAAGAGAACAAAATAAAAGTGAAAACATAACCGGTACAAAAAATATAAAAACAAACAAAATAATAATAATATCGTTAAGAGCCAAAACTTACAGTTCATTTTTTACACTTCCCACACAAAATTTATTCGTGTTTTTTTAATATATCAATGGAATATTTATACAATACCAATGAAATAATGCCCTTAGATTTCATGCAAAAACAAATGAAAGAATCCATTTATACTTAAATTAACACTGAAATTTCAAAATAACTTCTCTTATACTTCCCACATGGGGTACTAGATTTGAAAGGTTTCTTTTTACACTGCATAGTGGTCAAATGTCATAGGAAAACATTTCTACAATAAAAGAAAATCTTGCAGCAAATCCTTTGCAATTACAAAAAATAGGCTCATAAATGGTTAGATATAGCCAAATTTTTCATCAAACATGTAAGACCTATTCTATGAAATCAATATGCAAGGAAAATTAGAAACTTATCCTTCAAAGAGTGTCAAAAGACTTTCCCTAAATAAATAAATTTGATGGTGAATTTTCTTTCATTGGTGCTTTTCATCGTATTCAATTGCACAAATTCTTTGAAAGTTTTACCAATGGTTTCCAACTAACTTTTCTAAGCGCACTAGAAGATTAAAAGTTCGAGGTAGAAAACTATTTTATCATAAGTTATGTGTTAACAATCTGAATTCAGCTTTTCTTGCTACCATAGAAGAAAAACGATTACCATGTAGCTAAAAGAACCAGGCCTATCAACGAACCTTCAGAAGTTTGTTTTTCTGCAGAAAGACTACCATAAAGGAAAAACGTGTTTTACAGTTACATTGGAAGCTATTTGTGTTGCAGTGAAGTCGCGTTTATTCTTTAGAAGCGAGTCGGCGAAAGGTCGGGGTAAAAAAAAAAAACGAAAATAACTTCTAGCTATTAAGATTTTGTACTAATTATGTTTCATAGAATTGAATGAAATTGAAAATTACCGAATAATATTTTCCTGTAGATATTTTCAGGGTTTGTTTAAGGATTTTTAAGTAGGTTCACTTTTATATATACTACATTGTTTAATATAAACTGTTGAAAAAATTCGTCGTTTTACGCATTCCTTTCTTTGATTTTTTTCAAAGATTAATAACGTAACCTAGAAAACGAAATTTTACCGTGAAATATTTTTACGAACTCATCCATTATGTTCGTACGGATAATACAAAATGTAAACTTTTCACATTGATACTACAGAAGTGGGTTTTTTTCATGGTTAAAGTGTGATTACTTAAGATTGAAAAACTTTTACCAATCGTTTACAAGTGAATAAACATTTTAAACTTTCTTAAATCACAGCAAGTAAAATGCACAGAACAGCTTTCTTTTAACGTGCACGTCCACCGAGATAGAAAAACTTTTTTTTACATATTCATTTCTTTTACAATTAAGATAGCTAATTTAAAAATGCATTCCCCAAAAAGTATTTTTAATGTTTTGGAATTTATATTCAGAACTAAGTAAACAGCTTCAGATAATCTTAAAACCATAAAAGTAATCTAAACTCATAGCTCTACTTTTCTTTCACATACTTGACGAAGTTTTATGTAAAATATATTTTTACAAACGGTTATCAAATAATCTAGCCTGGTGGACAAGATGCCGGAAATCAAATCCAAAGCTTGCGCGATCGGGTCCAACCAAGAACAATAATTATTATTAGTTTTTGATTTTTTGAGAGCATTAAAATCATATGACGGGAAAAGGAAAAACTGACGTTTCCTCAAATGACAGGAAAAGCAAATACGGTCCTCAAGTGATGGAAATAATCTAGCAACAACGCTGCCAGTAATTCCTGTTTTTTTATTAAGAAAAAAATATTACAGTGTCTACTGATTCACTAATTATTATCGATATGTAACCGCAGGTTACATTATTAAGTAACCGGTAGTGATATGATCAGCAGGCACGAGTGGCAACTTTGATACCGCATGAACCGCAAAAAAATCTTCTTATTGTTTATACCATCACTCAATAATAAATTTAATTTAAGTAAAATAATATTTAGGTTCTGAAAAGTTTATTTTGCTGTAAACTAGTTTTACTTCAAATATGTTTGTTAGATATATTTTTACCTCATTAGGTACCAAAAATGAAATTAGTTTTATTAATTTATATTCACGGAAAAAAGTTATAGTTTTAATTTTTTTTCTGAATTATCATATTGCTCTTTTGATACACATGGATGAGCAATAAGCGTAACTACATGTATAAAATTTTTTGACAGATCCTAAATACACATTGGGAAAAAAAGTACTTCCACCTTTTGATCTCTTAATTACTTCCCTCGACACGGCTAAAAATATTTTATTTTCCAAATTCTTAGAACATAGTCCTTTTTTTCACCTTAATGGTCCTATATTACCCGTCATTTAGAACGCTAAAAACTCTCATTGATACTTCCAAACTTTTAACGCCCAAAAAAACCATCGCAACTGCCATCAAAACTCCTTTTTTGTTTTTCCCGACTGAGTTTTATGTTTTCAATCCGCCATGCCCGCATATCGAACCAGCACGATAAAATACAAGTGACGAAAGTCACGTCCTGAGAATGAATCACGGTGGTGCGTACGTGCCTTTCGTTGTGACGTCCGCCACGGCCACGAGAGCGTCTCTGAAGGGGGCGACGGCCTCCAGCAGCAACTGGAAAACAACACAACTCCATCAGTCAAACAGTTAAAAATATATAAGTTAATGCACTGTGGTAATTCATTGCTAATGTTAATAATATAATTTTGTAATTTAAATGTAATATTAAAAAAAGCTCGTGTATTTATACGAGTTAAGAGGAAAAAGTTCTGTTGATCTCTCTAAATAAATGTCGAATGAAAATATAGCAGCACTAGCTGTTACGACCCGGCAAAGCCGGGTCTTACAGCTAGGCTAGCCTTTTATGCGAGCTTCGCTCGTTACTACTTCAAGTTCCTATTAATTATACATTAAATAAGAAGTTTAACTTTAATAATTTATTATTGTTGAATTAGAAACCAACTTCCCTAAAAGTAACTTTTTAACCTTTATTAAGTAAACCAACTTTCTTGAAAGATATTTATTTAAAAGCTATTATATTATTTTAAAATTTTAATTACTTTTATTTATTTATTTTTCTGATTATTGCGAGATGGCATCGAGTCAGTGAGTGACGTGGGCTTTTATATTTTTCTGATGATTATGATTATTATTGCGAGATGGCATCATAGTGTGCGAGCGTTCCAGAATCAGTGAGTGACGTGGGCTTTTATATGAGAGATATCCTAAAAAATCATATTTTTTATTGAAAAAAATAAAATATAAAAAATGGATGTCGGAGCTAAGGTTACGAAAATTTTACAGTATAATATCAATTGAGGTCTGCATGATGATTTATTAGAAGGAACAAATGCTTTTCTGAATCTCTCACTTTTTTTCACTAATTAAAGGGTGAGAAAACTGTAATGACATCCTAAGATTTTTTGCCTCAAATTTTAACGTAGAAGTCAAAAATTTTTGAAATTTTCACATAGCTTGGATTTTTCTGGATCTACATAATTTTATTAATTGTCATCTATCGCATTTCCCCGAAAATAAGAAAGGGTCTTATGTCAAATTTTGTTGCAAACGACACTGTGGCGAGCTTACTCACCACTATAAGAGTCAAGTAATTCAAATGGGCTATATATACCGACTGAAGCGATTATAACTCCGGAGTATACTTTTGAGTCGTATGACCTTCGGATCGGTATCTCCCAGTGGCTCGCACTTGCCACATTGGTGACCCGGTATACGAACACGCACCTTCACCACCTTCACTTACGGTTACCAGCTCCAAACCACCCTCTTCGCTGTGGTTGGGTTCGCAGCGCTTCGCTCTCGGCTTCGCAACTTCACGCCTCGGGATATTCAAACATGGGCCATAGGCTCCGCACTCCCGGCGTCTCACCTAGCCGCGAGATCTCGGTTTCACGAATCCAGCCCAGCTGCATTCTGGAGGGGGAGTACTGTGGCGAGCTTACTCACCACTATAAGAGTCAAGTAATTCAAATGGGCTATATATACCGACTGAAGCGATTATAACTCCGGAGTATACTTTTGAGTCGTATGACCTTCGGATCGGTATCTCCCAGTGGCTCGCACTTGCCACAACACCAACAAAGTTTAATTAATAAGTTGCGGGGTTTAATGTAGATGTCCGGGATGTAGATGTACCAGTCAAACTTACTATCAAAAATATAACATTTATTTCACGTCTCAAAACACTGGAACACTAATTTTATACATTTTCCAAAACATATCTTTCATCACGCGTGAGCTGAAGCACGCGCGCTGTTATATGCGCTGGTGCTGCGGCCATTATTGCTCGGTACGCCGCAGCACTAGTATCGCCCACAAAGTGAATTGTTTAATTAGTGAACTGTAATTAACATCTGTTCAAATTTAAGATTCAAACATTCAAAATTTAACAATATCATCCATATTCTAGATACTAATTCATTTTGATGTAGGACTTACGTAATAAAATACCAACCAGTGTAAGTGTTTTTCATTTATAGTAACTCATTATTTTTGTATTTGATTAAAAATATTCTTTAAAAACGTTATAATATTTGTATCTAGAAGTTTAAAATCCTATCGTTAATAAAGTTGACCGAACGACTAGTTTTGAGATAGCTGTTTGCACGAATCTAGTAGCATCATTAATAGAGCATTTTCAATCACATAACTCGGACCTAACAACGGCCTTAACAACAGAAGGTTACAGTTTTTTGTCCTACAGAAGGTTAACAGTTACAGAAAATGACTGGCCGTGGAATTCTTCTATTGGAGCATTTGCAATCACGTGACCCCATACCTAAAAACCGCCTTAGAAACAGATACCTCGTTACCTAGCAACCTCTTTAGCAACAGTTAAAAGCCCTACAAAAGGTTAACAGTTAAAAGAAAATAGCTGGTCGTGACGTCACCTGAAAATACTCTATTTACAGTTTTATTTCAAAATTTAGTTTTCTAATTTAGCGAGTAATTAAACTGAACCAATCCAGTCTTACCCTGTGCTTCTGGCCTACGGGAGGCAGAACGACTTTGCTGGCTTTCCAAAACTCCGGAAACGTATCGCCATAGTTTCCCTTCTCGAAGAAGAGCTGTGTGGGTCCGCTGTCTTCCGTTTTCATGCTCAGCTGAACAGTGACCGTTTGGTATCCATATAGCTTGTACTTGAACATCCACGAAGCCTCCTGGTCCCGAGGGGGCAGCCAGGGGCTGACCAACATTGCTTTCCCGCACGCCGGAGGGGAACACTGGGTCACCTCCACCCACTGGTCGCTCGAATCTATAAAATAATGTAAATAAAGAATTTGGAGGAAAGCTAAAAATCCAGATAATAATAATAATTTAATAATAATAATATTTTTTAATGTAAACCATCCAAAGACAATTCCCGCATTTTTTTGAAAACTGAAAAAAAAAATCTCTTTTCCAGTAAAACAAAATGGTTCTAAATTCAAAAATCGTCATATAAAGTTTCAAAAAAACGTCAGATGTTTTTTTCACGCCGTTTTTAAAAGTCAAACTTTGAAATTAAATTAAAAGGTAAATAGGCATCGCAATTAAAAAAAATTTTGCGGGTATATTCTTCTCTTGGGTGTCTCTATCGAATAAAAAAGTACAATAAAAATGCGGAAATTGCCCATTCAGAATTTCATTATTCCCAATTCTGAGACCCTAAAAAGTTGCCTAGGAATAAAATGAAAGATAATAGTGAGTAAACAGTGGGGGTAGTAGAATGAAAATTTGAGTGTCAATTTTCATATTTTAACTTTGAGTATAAAGCTTATTTTGTTCTTCAGTAGTCGACTTTTTAACTTTTTCTCTAAGTACTAGCAAATTTATGCTTCCTAAAATGCCTTTTTAGACAGTCTACGCTCCTTATTAGCAGTTTCTCACTTTATTTTGAGACACCCTGAAGAGCTTAATAAACGTAAAAGAAATAGCGCTCTTTTATAATATAAATATCTCCTACTTTAAAATCTATCTTAATCGAGTATTATTTAGAAGTGCATATTCACTTTTACTAGCTAGATTAACATGGTATCAAGGGTGAAATTTTTCCGTAAGAAACTTAAATTCGTACTAGCAATTTTCTTCAAGGCGGAATGAGACGAAAAAAAAATAACACGCTGATAATTAGGGGGTAATAAAAATATCATTTGTAAATTACAGGAACCATAGTTTAAATAGCTTATTTGTGTTAAATGTATGATAAATTATAAAAACTTACCTTCCTTCTCCACCCACCGCAAGGGTTGGCTTTCGTCATGACTCCAAACACATTCTTTCTCGTTACCATTGACACATTGGCCGCGAACTGCAGTATAAAAGAATTTAAGAGAAAATACATTTTTGGTATTTTAGTACTTATTTTGTATTGTAAAGTATCTACCTGTTGATATGATGAAACAAGAAAGCAGTAGTATACGTCCACAAGAAAATTTCCCATTCATTATATGAAGAAAACTACAAAATTAAATTTCCAAAGTTACTCATAGTTGATAAAATTTTTAGAAAAAAATAGTTAGCCAATGATTTAAAAGAAGTATTTTCAGATAGAAAAAATATTGCTGAAGTTTTAAATAAAAGGAGGTTTTCATTTTTCAGAACTTACATAGAAACTAGTATTTAATCTGCATACGAATGGGAACTATGCCCCACAGGGACCTACCTCCCTTAAGAGAAAGACTTCCAAAGATTCTAAAAATTCTTTTTCAAATGTTCTTAATGTGATTTGTTTGGAAAATAGGATTTTTTACTGATTTCATGAGATACTCGTAATCGTAACCCCCAAAGTCAGAACCCTCTAAAAAGTAATCCCCCTTAAAAAAAAGTTCTGTGTGAACCACTTTGTTTCTTCTTACTTAACCTTTTGGGATTCCTAATGTCTAAATGGTCTTTGAATACTAATGCAGGCCTTTAATTAGACTTTTGTTTATGGAAAAATGATTATAATTAGAGACTAAATTATTAATTTATGCTATTCAGACACTAATTCCACCCAAACATATAATAAGTTCTAAGTCACTAACCGTGTCTAATGTGATTTTTAAATTTAGGGGATAATAATGAGTTATGTAAAAAATGGAATCTGTGGAACTTCCCCTAAAATCATTTTTTGAAGTTTTACTTATCATAATTTAGGATTAAACCCACTGCTCCCCTCTTGGAATATGGCTCTTTACTAATTGTTACCCTTCAATTTCTTATCACAAGCAATAAAAATATTTTAATTAATTAAAGTATACATTAAAATGAAATAAAGCACAAAATTCACATATTCAAAACACATAGAAACCTAAGGAATGAGAAAAAAAATATTTAAAATATTTTTAACTTACCTCAAAAAATCATTATAGTATAACTCGCATCATCAAACCAAGCTGAGTGAAAAATCTCAGCATAAGCTAATAATCTTTAAGGTCAATGCTCAGAGGTGTCGTCTCTCCTGATTCATAACTGCCTCTGGGAATAAAAACCCCGTTGCCACCGAGCAGGTGGTTTCTCATGCTGGTCCCCCCCCTTCCAGGGATCAAAAGAGGAGCGAACTCATTAGGTTTGTTGTCGCACGTCGTCATGACAACTGGACCATCGTGCGTGATCCCAACACCTCCGAATTGTCTTCACTTCGCATTGCGATGCGTCCGAGTATTTATTTACAGAGCACGACACTTTTTGTTTGTGGGGATGGCATCACGCTGTTTGTTGGATTTTGGTGTTTGCTGGTAAGGTGAGGTGTAGGGGAGAGGGGTCAGTGGACGTCTGGGTTTCCCTGGGGATGGGTCATTAGGTGAGGGTTCGTGACAGGTTTAAATTTCGAGTGGAGCGGATGTAAAGTTCTGTTCCAATTGCGTGATGATATTGTGTTTGAATTTTATCTTTTGGAATTTATTTTTTTACTTTTTTCATATCAGAACGGTTTCCAGAAGGAGCTAATTGGTTTAATGGACAGGAGATACAAGGGAGAAAGTCAATGATGGTAAAAACCCTTAGGGGTGTACTTTGCATCATCTTGCAGTAATTTTACACCAGATTACCGATGAAAGCCCGAATCTGGAAAAAAAGAGTATAAGTGCAATTTCGACACAATACGAATTCATTTAAAATGAGTCGATAGCAGTAAACTTTTTTACGATCAAATCAAATTAAGGAGAGAACCTATAACCCCAAATTTTCTTAAATAAAAGGATCAATTCAAAGCAAATTTGAACAATCTAAGGTTTTAGTTAATTATTAATTTATTTCTTTATTAGTAATGGAAAGTGTATCTTTACATTAATCATATTCAACATTATACTTATAAAATTTAAACTGTTATACTATGTTATCCTACCTATAGTTCTTTTAAAACGTGAATTCATTTGTGATCTATATTACAGTTTATTTCGGCTTACCAATCCATTACCTAAAACTTTTTCACTTCTTTTAAAGCTCTGCCCCACCTCTGATAAAAGAATGGGTTAAATTAAATTTACAAAGAAGGGCAAAAAGCCAGAGACTTCAACTAAAATACCAAAGACCATTATACAAGAAAGAGGAATATAAGGTTACAATGAATGTGAAAATGATCATTTTAATGGGCAAGAAGGTAAAATCTGTTAATATTTTTAAGTATCAGTTATTTTTTAAATTGTTTTATGTAACTACTACGTGAGTTCATATTCATATTATCAAACTTAGACGAAACTTCAAAACTTTCTTTCCCTCTAAAAAATTCTTTCCCTTGAATAGTTCATATTGAAAATCCGATTCATGATATAAAAAAATCACAAATACAAAGAATACCCTATTAGCACAGCTCTTACTAAATGTTTCTACATAGTTTATGTAATTGCTATTAGAAATAAGAGAAATTTGGTCAAACATGACAAAAATTGGACGAATCTTGAACTTTTGTGCTGCTTGGGTGCTTAAAGAATTGAAAACTTCACTATTGCATAACTATATTTTATTCTTAAAATCAAATCTTAATAGAGTTTCTCCAATTAATTTCTCTAAGTTTTAAAAAGTATCACAAATATCAATATTTGTTGGTGAACCATGTGAAAAGTTAATCCACAACTATCTAGAATCAGATGCATGTTTGTCAGCTGTGTTTTTCTGTTATCTTCCATCAAAAGCGGTCTGTGCATAGACACCAAATCTAAAAAATCCTCCTTATTAGCATAAATGCATGTGACACGAAACTTTCTGTCGGCATTCCTCTGCCAACAGATGTCACACTACATCGAAGATAGTCACACGCATTCTCATGCTAATCGCAGTTGCACAAAATAAAACGAAAGGCAACCAAAGAACTGCTAAAATCTACAGAATAAATAAATAAATAAATAGGTAGATAGGCACATTGCATATTACAGATAGAACAAATTGCTGTTGACATTACTAATGGATGCAGAACACACACGCACGATTTTCCTTTGATAGTTTTTAAATTGTCGTGAAATATGTACTACTAGTGAAATAAGTCAATTTTTTAGGACCACGAAACTCATTAATGTTGACCGGGAGCTGTAAGTGTTTGTTATAAAACTGGACCTTAATGTTGCCGACTAAACATTCGAAACCAAACAGGGGGCTACCATAGCAATTTTCGGTACTTAAAAAATGAAGGATGTGACAGTGACATACATTTAGATTTAAGGTGTTTTAAACTAGAGATTTCATTTAAAGCTGTTTTAGATATGATGAATGAATTCAAATAGTTTCGTACACTGATGCTTTTATATAACATTTTTCGCTCACAGCCCTGCGAATACTTGACTTTTTATTTCGATGAATGATTTTCATGATATTTTTAGTGTTCATTCTAAAATGTGAAGTTAATTTATATCCATCACGTAAGGACTTTTTATAAAGTAATTGCGTAATTTAAAAAAAAAACATTTTAAGTCATGAAATTTTGACATTCTATTTAAATGTCTTAAATCTACTTAAATTACATGCATTTCCTAGTTCAAGTAATGGTTAAGTTTGCCTAGAAAGTTACAAGTCCCTAAAGTAATGTCTTTTCTTCACCTCAAAAGTACTTTTGCGTCTTTTCTTCTTGTAAACTTTACACAGATATCCTCTTTGTAGTATCTAGCAGCAGTTTGGCTACCATGCTTAAATTACAATATCCTGGGAATGGAATGAAAGCCTATTTAAAAGTCTCAACATTTCAGACTACGAAGAATAGTGGTGTATCCAGATTCCAGAAATAGCTCATACTCACCCTCGGGAATCTCCAAAAATTAGCTTAAAATTACTTTTTTCACTCTAAAATTCCAGACCCCCGTCCGTCTTCTTGGGCAATGGTTTCTGGTTTCCAACCAGTGTTCTTTAGTTTTAGACCACAAGCGGTCATTGAGAGCTTTAAATTTGTCCTCGAATCACAAATGAAAAAAAAGTTGCCTGAATTCCTTGGGACATCATTCATCTCCAAATGGTTAAGACTTAAGACCGTTCAAATATTACGTAAGCACCTAAGAAGGGAGGCGGGGAGGCGTATTCCCAAAAGTGCCCCCGAGTTAGGACCGCTTGGCGATGCGCCGGAGGAGAGGGGAATAACCTATGGGAATAACTCGCCATTCTGGGAAACTTTGGCGCAAATCCGTAGAGCTCAGAAAGCGGGAAGCGTAAACAAATAATCTGTCCACCGATTTTCATTACGCAGGTTTGAGTTAGTTTAAAAGTGTTCCTCTTGATATGTAACTTCTAAATATAGTTATAATACTTATAATATTACTTTATAATTTATTCATTTTTATAATGTCCACGTTGAAGAACGGTTAAAAATTTTCTGGTAATTTTGCTCATATTGCGTAAAAAGAAATTTATGATACAGTCAATAATTTGTTCAAACAGACTTGTGTGTACATAGTGCTACGTTTTGCTCTTTAGCAAGTAATTGTTCAAATGGACTTTGCAGAACTTTATAAACAATCATTCAATTAATTTAATTTTAGTTTTTAATTAATTTAGTACTAAATCATTATAATGTTTTTACTAAACAAACATTACATATTATAATTATTTAGTTCTAATACTTGTTAAATATTTTAAAAAACAATAGTTTAAATTTTGAGTTGGTTTTGTTAATTTTTGTTTTCTTTCCTTTCTTTATTTTTAAGTCATATTTATAGTTCAAGGAATGAATGAATGGCGTAAAGTTCATAAGCTTCATTTATATATTTAAATTTGGTAGTTACTACATTAAAACCTTTTCCCAAATACTTGGTGTCTGATTTTACTAATTTGCAGTATGGTCAATGAGCTTATTAGTACATAAATACCAAATAATAAAGTTAAATATTTGTTCAATAAAATTTATTTCAAATTCTAAAGCACAGCCCTAAAAATGTAGTGAAAGTTGTTTGCAATTAAATACTGTGAGTGTGAGGACCCTGAACCCTGAAAGAATATTGTTATAAGCAAGTCATTGTTATACTGAAAAATACTATGAAATTGTATTATAAGCTTATACAATAAAGAATCTTTAGGTTTTCATTTTATATTATCTCTTATTTATTTGTGAAAAAACTAGTAAATTGGCATCCTTTAATTAATTAATACTCTTTAAATAGAAACTTTGTGATTTTAATCCTTTCCTTTGACAGAATCAAGCACTACATAAGAAAAATTAGCCATTATTATAGATAGGTGGAGCCACATGAGTCCACACTTACTAGATTTGTTTACAAACACACTCCGACCACTCTCCTCCCGCACATCGCCAAGCGGCCCTAATGGAGGCTTTACACCCCCGAGGTTTGCGATTTGCGATTTGCGTTTTGCGGCGAAAACGGGAACCGCAGAAACTCAGCGACCGCTCGAAGGAGGGCGCTAGAATCGATTTACGACACTAGCGGCTGCCGCTAATGCCGCCGCGACAGTTTTGGTTCCCGCGCATTTTCGAAAGTGAAGTGCGAAAGTGAAGACATAATATATTAATTATAAGAAAAAAAGACAAAATGTTCAAACGTGATCAAAACCAAAACCAACAACGGTGCACAATGGTCAACAAAGCACGAAAATGCGCGGGAACCAAAACTGTCGCGGCGGCATTAGCGGCAGCCGCTGCGGTAGTTTCTGCGGTTCCCGTTTTCGCCGCAAGTCGCAAAACGCAAATCGCAAACCTCGGTGGTGTAAAGCCGCCATAACTCGGGGGCACTTTTGGGAATACGCAGCGGGGAGAGGGTTTGCGCTTTGCTTTTTTTCTGACAAAAGGGAGGGTGAGTATGAGTGATGTAAGGGGGGGGTCAAAAATGGCCAAAAACTTGCTTACGTAATATTTGAACGGTCCTTCCTTGCATCAATAATTTCGAAATCCAACCAAAAATAAATTTCACAAAAAAAATTAACTAAGAAAAAAATTTAAGCATTTTCATAAGGAAAGTTTTAACGATAGGTTAAGGCAGGGGTTCTCAAACATTCCAACATCACGACCCATTTTTTATAAACAAACTCTAACGCGACCCACCTCATCTTCAGTTAATTTTTCAATACCCCCTACAAGACTTTAGCTCCATGCGCATGTGGTTTGGTCATCAACTATTTTGTTACTACTATAATAAATTACATGCAAGTATTAGAGATTATATTAACTTTTTAGAAATTTAAGAAGAAATACTACTTAGAACCTAAGCGTGTCAGATTGTTTGATTGGGGGATTAACAATGATGTCCACAATCAAAAGGGGGGTCTGTGGCTCTGGGGGTCCTCTCCCAGAGAAATTTTTAAAATTTGACTCTAAAAACAGGGTTTTAACTCGTTTTTTGGTAATCTGGGATAAATTGCAATTACAACATCCTTTCTAAGGAAATTCCTAAATTTAAAAACTTGTTCGCATTTCTTATTGCATTCCATTCAAAACATTGTTGTTGTATGAGAAGACTATTAACAAATTATGATTACATAAAAGTTTTAACCCTTTCTTTTATCTTAGTGAAATCTCAGAAAATTGAACTTTTAAACCCATACTGCAGACTAAAATCTTGAAATTTATAATCTGTTCTACAATATATTGGTAATTTGGATACTCTGGATTTACAAGGTAAAGTTTTAAAGATTTCTTGATTTTCTTTCTTTAGTCTTTGACTTTTCAACTTTCCCCTTTTTAACAACCTCTTCTGGTAGGGGATGCAGACGAGTGCGCTGTATCCGAGGACACAGAAGAAGCGCCATATGGCCCTTCGAAAAAATCTGAAGGTTTAGGAAAAAGAGGTCTAGTCTAGGATAAAGTGCTCTTTATAGTCTTTAGGAAGGTTGCATAGAGAAGTCATCGGATGGAGCTTTCTTGTCCAATAGAGCATTTGCGATAACGTGACTCACACCAAGCTACCGCCCTAGCAACAGGTGCGACTTCTACAGTAGCTAACAGTTAAATGAAAATTACTGGTTTTGTGATGTCATGTGCGAATGCTTCTATTGGAGCATTTGTAATCACGTGACCCCGCTCCTAGCAACTACCCTAGCAACAGGGCATGTGTCCACCGGCAGTTAACAGTTAAAAGAAAATAACTGGTCGTGACGTCATTTGCGAACATCGACCTTGGCGAATGCTCTATATTTATTTTATTCTTTTTAAAGCTATTTATTTTATATTTGTTTATAAAAGACCTTTTAGTATTAATTTATTGAGATATTTTCTGCACGTGCTTTTATAAAATATTTCATACTTACTACTTACTACACTTAGGTGGCTGTGGAGAGCCTAGTGGTTAAGGCATCGGCTTCGGGATCGGAGGGTCCCGGGTTCGATTCCCGACACCGCTGAAGACCCACCGAGTATATGCGGAGTACGTGCTCGTTAAATCTGTGGGTCCGAAAGTCCTGTGGTCCGTCATGGCGCAGTTTACCACTGTAGACAGGTGTCTGGAGACTATTTCCCTCCCCTTCAGAGCCATGGCAAAATTGTGGAGGTGGCGATAGATGGTGGCGACATCTATCATCCGAGGCTTAAGTCGGACTCCCGCCATTCATGGGCCTCACTTTCTCAGGAGCCGCACCCCCTTGGCCTTAAATCCGGTACGCTTATCGAATGGAGCTTGGATATTCCAAGTGGCATACGACAACAACAACAACTACACTTGGTTTGGTTTGGTATGGTTTTTGGTTACATATATTTTTCCGGTATGTGTGCTTGATCTCAAGGATCCGCTTATACACCTTCGTCAAGTAAGACAGACACAACAGAATTTTTACTGACACATAGAAGGAAAATACACCCAGGGGCGAGGTGAGAATCGAACTCACGACGGAGCAGTGCGCAGACTGCTGGCGTGAAAGGCAGAGGAGCAAACCGAACAGGCCATCCGTCCCCCACACCTACACTTAGGTAGGGGGACTGTTTATCGGGGTTGAGAGGACTGCCGTGTGTTAACACGCGCCTCACAAGTTACATAGATTTATTTCTGTAAACAACATGGGCGCCCATACATAAAGAAAAAGGGGGCCCGCCCCCCCCCCCTTTCACCGGAGATGTTACACAAAATCTTCCTTTTTAGGTTCTGACTTTAAATTTTGCAGCTTGGCGTAGGAGCGATCCTCTATTTTAGAAGTCACCCAAACCCAAATGAGTTAAAATACTACTTTTAAGAATAAAATTTCGAAATTTTTTCTAGGGGAGGACTCTTACAGCTGTATTCACCATTAACTTAAACCTAAGTTTAACTTGGAATCAAACTTTTTCGTCACCCCTGATAGAGCATTTTCAATCAAGTGACTCAGACCTTAGCTACGTTGTTGCCTGTCCTCCACGCCTATCCACGTCGTCAAGTGTGACGTCATGTGCGAATGCTTCATTTGGATCATTTGTGATCACACCTGTCCTCCACGCCTATCCGCGTTGTCAAGTGTGACGTCAAGTGCGAATGCTCTATTGGCTTAAAATTCGTTTTAAGACCAATCAATGATTTGATTCCAGATTAACTTTAGGTTAGGTTTAGGTTAATGGTGAAACGGCTATCAGAAACCCCTTTTTGCTTGAAACTCCAGTATTATATTTACAAAATTTTTAGCATTAAGAACTCTGTGAGGGGTCCCTCTGAAATAATTATAAACCTTCAAAAAGGTATTTTTTATAAAATCTTCACATTCCCAAGTTATTCTAGATAACAACATTTAAAAATTTAATAAGAGAGGACCGATTTGTGTTAAAATACAAAGGATCGCAGAGCTTTTCGTCTTTTTCTTGCAAGGCAGGCCACCGTTGCAGACGTGCAGACACGCAGACACGCTCATTTTGGAAGAAGCATTAGTTTTCTTTTCAAAATTAGAGGACGCTGTAACAGCAAACAACCTCGGAAATCTGTTTACTTGGTTGTACCCGCGAAGCCACTCGAACAGCAGCAAGAGTGCAACTAAACATAACTCAAACACAATTTCCCCACATGTTTTCATTTTCATCCGGTTTTTTCCGATGATAGTCTTCCTTCCTTATAATTATTAAGTTAAATTATTTGAGTAAAAAATGCCGAGATCTAAGAGAAATAAACAAGGTAAGATATATATTTTTTCTAACTAGACAGTTTTACAATATGAAACAGCTTTGCTTTAACTGTTGAGTTATCCACAATCGCTTGAGATTCTGTGTTTACTTTTTAACAATTTCGTTTGTTATAAACTAAATAAGATTTTTCATTACTTCAAAGCATTTCACATGCATAATTAGTTGCATTTGTCCCGATGCAAACCGTATCTAAGTGTGACTATTGTTATGTTAGAACTTGAGAGTTTCAATATCAGACAAAGAATTACAAGGTGTGTAGATAGTAGGGTATATGAAAATTTTAAGGTATAAATGATATTATTTAAGCATTATTTAAATTTTTTATCAGAAAAAATGTCTTACAAATTCTTCCATATGGGTTATTTTTGGGGGTCTGAAATTAATCTTCTTGGATTTAAGTTTCTTACTCAGGTCAGGAGTAAAAAACTGTCAGTGTTTTAGTTTTTCATTTTCTGCAATTTATACATTTTTAGTCAATGCATTAGAATAACTATTGATCATTATTTAAAACTAGAGTACAAATTAAAAAAAGGTTGCAAACAATATCGATAAGCCTTGAATTTTTCATCTGGTAGCCTGGAAAAGTCCTTGAATTTTTATCCTCAAATTAAAGTGTATGAACCCTGTGTGTGAGAAAAGTAAGAATATTTAGGAACTTATAGCTCGTGTTGATTGAAGGAAAGTGTTAATTGCTCATTTCCCTGCCTTAGCAAAATTTTAGTTGCCAAGCGATCGCTAATCTATGATGTTTGCTTGTTTTTAATTTGAACAATGAGTGCTAAATTGAAAAAGTATCAAACTCAGGGACCAATCCAGGATTTTAAACTTAACCCCCATTTTTGTAAAAAATGATCATGGCATTTTGAAATAGTGTAACAGCTTTTTAATTTTTGTGAATTTTTTTATAATTATATAATTAATATTTTAATGGAAACTATAAAATTAATGAAAGCAGCTTTAAATTACTTTTTTCTTCAGTTTTATAGCAACTTAAATACTCAATTAGCAATTCATGTATTTAATAATGATTTTTGTGAAGGTGCCGATAAACGGTACCTTTGCTTTTTGTATGGATTGCTTCTGACATGAATATATTAGCTCATGGCTTTTAAAATTTTTATCTTATTCCTTAAATTCCTTAGCCAAAATAAAATTCAAAAAATTAAGTGATAGTAATCGTGACTTATGATACCTACATGTTTATAGTGCTATTTTTAAGTGCTGAAAAATATTCCATTTAAATGGAATAAAAAAAATTGATACATTATACAGAAAAATTAAAACATTGCTCGAAACCACAAATTAGCTGTCAAGGAATTAATTCAAGTACGGTTTTCCCTTACCTATATAATGACATTAAAATTGGGCAAAAAGTTTTAAACCATTTTTTAAAAAGATAAACCATAAGAGCTTGGCAAGATTATATTTGAAAAGGAATTAGTTACAAAATTATAATATTTTTTTTTATGTAAAGTGAACAAAGATGTTTTATGTATTGATTAATGTCTGTATTTTCAGTTGAATTATCCAAAACTAAGAAGCATGGTTTGGAAGGAAAGAAACAATTATATAATGTGGTAACTATGGTTTTATGTATATTCAAAAATTAATATGCTTTATGCTTTCTAAAAAGTCTGAAATAATGCTACAAGAACCCCTTCTTCGACATTTTATTATCAAATTTCCACCCAAAAATTTCATTTTTTACTGCTGATAATTCAGATATGTTTGGTCTTGATACAAAAAAGTACAATAATTTTGGTTCTCAAGCTATTTTTGCTTGATTTCCAAGGGGTCAAACATTTAAGAACTTATTAGTGATCTCTAGGGTTTTTTTTTTAATTGATAATGATAATAAATGGAAGAGCTACTATTAGGATTTTAATTTAGCAAAGAGGGAACTTTTAATTTGTAACCCATGCTTGAGGGATATTACTCTCTAGAAATTAATTTTTTATTTGACTTGAACTATTAAAAAAGTATTATTTCTTAAATAACAGGTTACAGGCTATTATTATAATGTAAATAATGTGTTACTAATGCAGCATTTATTTTTTTATTAGGTACGCTCTTGTGCTGACTCATACTCCAACCTGTATATTTTTTCTGTTAATGATATGAGAAATGCTAAAATGAAAACTGTTCGAGAGCAGTGGAAAGATAGCAGGTATAGCAAAGATACCTACCTGAATCCTGGTGTAATAATTTTAAAACAATTGCTTTAGTAATGTTTATTTGTAGGCATGTATGGAATGTACAAATCAACTGAGATAACAAGAATTTTTTAAAGCTCGAGTCGAATCTCTTTTGCCTAGAACTTTTATTTGATCAATTTAAGAAATTATGAATTGTTCAAAAGGTTTATTATTTGTGATTGATTAAAAAATTGAGGACACCTCCATATCTAACTATGCTGAAGTTAAATTTAACATTTTAACTACATTTCTAAAGCTTTATACAGACCCAAGTATTGATACACTTTTCCTGTTTAGCATTTGATATTTATTTCTATATTTATGCAGGTTCTTTATTGGTAAAAACAAAGTTATGTCCTTGGCACTTGGTCGTACGGAAGAAGAAGAATACAAACCCAACCTGCACAAAATTGGAGAGCGTCTACATGGAGAAAGGGGCCTTCTCTTCTCTAACAGATCCACTGACGAAGTTGTTCAGTAAGTTTCTCTTCGAGTTTTCTCTCTTATTTGAAAGAATTAGTTGTTCTTGCAACATTTGACAATCAATTATTTACATATCGTCGGTACAGTGACAAAAACACGAATCTTCTATTCATTAACATGGCAGATTCGCGTTTTTTTTTTCATTATGCCGACAATATGTCTAATAGAACACATTTTTTTTTTTTGAGAATTCCTGTATTTAAAAAAAAGAAATACAGTTTTCAAGCAAATAAAATGGTTCTGCATCCAAATATCATTGCTAAAAGTTTCAGAAAAATTTAGTTGAAAATACAATATTTTAAAGTAAAAATTAACAAATTTGAAACATATATTCTAAATGCTCTGCTGTATTGGTCCTTGAAATTGTGGTGTTAATCAATCTGAAATCAACAGATTTGGGATGGCTTATTCCATGTTGAACCTTTATATCTCCCATAATACATTTCGTTGTCACCTGAAATTTTCCAAGCAAGTACTGTAACAGTTATTTTTCAGGATCCATCATCTAAATAATTTTACTAGCTTTCAAAACCCACATTTTAACAATGAACTTAATGACCCTTAAATCGCGAGATCAAATCCCAGCAAGGGACGATAATTTCAAACAATTATTAAAATTTGAAAACATTTTAAAGTTAAATACACTTTAATAGTAATAACCATATTTTGAAAAATCAGATGAACATGACTTGATTAAGAGGTGCTAATCACCTAAAATATGCACATATGTTAACTACTCCTTTCAGAACTGGACAATAACTGGCATTGAAAAAAAGTTAGGATATTACTAAATGCATGCATTAAAATAGATTAAACTAATCATAAAGTTTAATAATAATAAAGTTTAGATCACTTGTCAGAACTTTTTTTCTTTTTAAATCTCCAAAGAAATGGAAAATACAGAACTCCATAGTTACATAAAACTACTTAGATTTTATTTAACTACTCTTGTTTTTAACTGGAATCACTTTTCATGCTGTAAAACACTGAATAATTTTATTTACTGACATAATAATTCTGTTTTTTAAATGATATTTTCTATTCACTGGGGTAAGACTAAACTAGCAATTAGAGTATGATTTAGTTTTGAACTACCTGACTATTAAATAGCATCAATTAGTAGTTGAGCTATTGATTGATATCTATGTTAAAAAACTACTTACTGCAATTACTCTAGTAGTAGATTAGGTACAACTTAAGGTGAGACTGGGTACATAAAATCATACTTGGATAAATATACCACGCCAAGCATGGACAACTTAAGGATTTTGCCGAAAATCTTTTGAATAATTTATACTTATGATAAATATTTTGATTTATCCTGTCGTTGCTCAAGGAGCATTATCACAATATTTAGGTGAACAAAGTGACGGTCATGTCTTATGTCAAAATTTAAAGAACTAGGGGACACTTATTTAATTAGCAGAAAACATTTGAACAAAATTTGGTGCACAGAAAGTGTTTGTTTTTTCTAAGTTTGCATAAGAAAATATATTTGTCCAAGAAGTATGATGTTATTATTTTAGCTTTAAAAGTGGAAACCTACCAAAATAACAAAATTAATAACTATAGTTTGATGACCTGTATAAAGATATTACTGAACTTAAAATTTCTTTCAGGTGGTTCCAATCTCACACAGAAAGTGACTATGCAAGGTCAGGAAATGTTGCCAATCAAGATGTCACTCTCCCTGAAGGGCCATTAACACAGTTTCCTCACAATTTAGAAGCATATCTGAGACAATTGGGTCTCCCTACCACATTAAAGAAAGGTAAGAAATAATGATGTGTTGACATGAGGTTTTATCTTTCATTCAGTTTCTTTTAGACCTTTTTAAAAATTATAAACACTGGTTTTATTAATTAAAATATTTCTACTAGCTATGAATAAACATTTTGTTTGCCTCATATTCAAAATAAAAGTTTTACAGTGGATACAGATCACATAAAATAGGTGGCTTTATGCAAAAAATACCTGAATCAGTTATGGCACTTATTGATTTTTACTTAGCTATGTTAGAGTCAAAAAATGCATTTTTATCAAAATATATTCCTCTAAAGAGTATTTTTATGAACTACTACACACTAAACAGTATTATTGCAAAAGTGCCATACAAAAGCATGTTTAACTGTCCTGTGTTATGCAAAAAATCAAAGCCACATTAAAAAAACTGATATTAAGTTTTTAAAAAATTCTAATTGAACAGTTTTTCAATAAAAGTATGAAATAGATTTAGAATGTAAAATTAATGTTAAAAGAATGTTATTGTGAATAATGTTAACAGTTTCTGAATGAAATAAAATTTAGTAAGTTGTGTAAAAGTATATAAGATTTTGGGTATTTAGTGAAATTATGATTACTGTTTACTTAAAATGATGAAGCAGTTTCAATGCAACCAAAAATGAAACAAAGAAACCATGTGGTTGTTTGATAATATCAACTTTCAAAAGATTTTCAGTTGATTTGTTCTTGTATATTATTTTGCTAAAACCAGATAACAAATTTGCATTATCTTATTTCTTATTCATATTATATCTTTTGTAATTTGTTTTTTCTAGGTGTTATACATTTAGTTAAGGACCATGAAGTATGCAAAGAGGGAGATGTTCTTTCACCTGAAACAGCCAAAATCTTGGTAATAGGCCTTTCTTATTTTTGCCTCTCTAAAACATCCTATCTATTCATTTAATGTTTATTATGTTGCCACTTTAGCCATAACATAACTCAATATCTCTTACTTTGATAATGTTAGTTAAATTGTAAAAATAATCTTAAATTTTTCTTATAATTTATATATTTTAATATATATATTAATAATAAATATTATATATATTAATATATTATATTTCTTATATTAATCTTAAGTTTTTTTTTTAAAAAATGGGAACAAATGAAGACAGTTTTGTGTTAAGTTTTTATACTGTTCCTTCACCTCTTTAGTGAAGCTGTAACAATATGAACACTAAATATTATCAAAACGTTTTTAATGCTAGTACTTATCAAAATTATCTATAATGTAACTAAAACTATTGCAATGGTTTTTGGCTCTTGCATACAGTTTGAGCTCAACTCATAATACAATTAGGTTGTAGGCATTTAGGAAATTCTTATGAAGCAAAAATTAAATCAGTACTTAATAGCAGGGTTGAAAAAAAACCATGGATTTTTTGTTTTAAACGTGTTTTTTTTTGTTTAAAATGTTACATTTGTTTTTTTTACCCTCGACAAGTATTTAAAATTGAAAATGGATTAACAAAGCTACCCCTGACATCAGATGACATCTTGAGCTTTTAAGCACCTGTTTCTAAGAGCTTGGCTGAAGTAAAATGATTGTTTTGGAAATATGTTACTAAGTCAACAACTTGAGCTTTAACATTAGAAATGTCAATATATTTTGCTAATAGATTTAAGATACGAGCTGAACATTTATAAGTTATTAAAATATTAAAATAAAACATAAAGAACAGGTGAATTATAAAAAAAATATGATTTTTAAAAAAGTTTATTTGTATTTTTTATTAAATAACTTTCTAGAAAAAATCAAATAAAAAAACAGTTGAAAGTAGTAAATACTAAGTTTTATATACTAATGCCATCTGTTCATAGAAAAAAGAATTACTAAAAAAGTACATGTGTTTTAAACAATGTTTTTTTGCTTTGTTTTAAACGTAACAACCCTGCTTAAAAGTATCTAGTATGAACATATCTAACTACTTTTATTTTCTATTTAGAAACAACTTGGCTATGAAATGGCAGAGTTTCAAGTAAAAATAGAATGTGTCTGGTCTAATGGCACCTTTGAAGCTCTTTGTCCAGAAGCCGAAACTGTGCCAGAAACAAAGAAGGCCACCCCCAAAAAGCGAAAGATATCCGAAACAGTGGAAGTGGAGGAAACTGAAGACATGGACATTGCTGAGGATGATGAAGCTGAAGCTGATGAGCCTGCATCAAAGAAGTCAAAGCAAGAAGAGTCGGAAGAGGAAGAAGAGTCTGATGAAGCAAAATCTGAAGACCAAGAAAATGTTCCTGTAGATGATAACATTGAAGAAGAAGAACTTCCTGCTGAAGAAATTGCCGAGGATGAAAATGAGAAGAATGAGGAAGAAGAAGAAACCAAGGAAGATGCAGAAGCAATCCTGAAAATCACAAATAAGAAGCTGGAAGATTCGGCAAAGAAGCCGACTAAATTCTCTCCCAAAATGACGAGAGCGAGGGCTGCTGCTGTAGCAGCTGCTAAGAGTAAAGTAGCCCCCAAAGAAGAGAGCAAGCCAAAAGCTGCTGTGAGGCAAACACCGCGTAGAAAGAAAGCTTAAATAAATGTATGTATTATACAAATTTTGATTTTGTTGTGATATTATTTGAGGACTGATGTAAAGCACTTTTTACCTGTAGGGATTGCTTTTAAATGAAGTTGTAAATTGATGAATTTGTTTTTTATTTATTTATTCATTAAGGTTATATTGCTTAATGATTTTCCAATGTTTCAAAAAAAAATCCCTTCAATAATACTTTTTAAGAGTTATATTCAATTTAATTTAAACCACAAATATTATATTATACTAAATAATCAATTATATTATTTTAATTCATTAGTATCTTCACTTAAACAAAATAATGCATCAAAATTTTTAAAAATGATCACTCATAGCTTGATTTTAAATATATCTTTAAGAAGACTTCAATGATTCTATTAAATATGAAATTCTTGAAAAAATGTATATTATGTTTATGTAATATAATTTTAAACCATGGATGATGAACTTTCCATCCAGAGACTGAAATCTGCCCTAGGGACTTTCTTCTGAAGGGAAAAAATTACACAGTTACCTACTAATTCAGGGTTCCCACTGTCCTTGAAAGTTGAATTTTTTTCTGTAAAATTAGGTCCTTGAAAAACAGCCTATGTCCTTGAAGGTCCTTGAATTTTGAATCCACTCTGGCCGCCTTTCACTAATTCATCTAAATTTCCTTCCCGCAGTTACCGGCGATTTTTGAAACGCTCCGATCATGAAATTACGATAGTAACACTCTACATCGGTTCCACAAATGAACCAACAAGGTAGAGCCAGTTTCTGGTTGAGTGAGAAATGCATAGAACTGTTATCTCGAGGGTTATAATTTTTAAATGTCTGTGAAAAAGGTCCTTGAAAAATTTTGTTGAGGGCCTTAAAAAGTCCTTGATTTTCAATGTTTTCAAAGAGTGGGAACCATGTAATTAGAAGATAAGAAAAAAAATTTTTAGTGAAAATATTAATTCCAATTTTGTCCTGGAACATTTCCCAATTTTCACCCACATGCATTTAACTCTTATCTCAACAGATTTAGTCATAGTTTTAAAAATTAAAACAGCATAACATTTTACTCTTTTAAAAATATATTTCCAATTTCTGAAATTTAATTTTAATAAGGGTAAATATAATTTTATTAAAATTTAATTGTTTATTTATTAAATTGGGTTTAAGTTCTGTATGTAACTTAATTCCTTCTTCTCTAATTATTCCAACCTGCCCCATGGATGGTGGTTAATCAAAAGTCTACTGTAGTTAAAATACATTTTCAAATACCCTTCATAAACATTTGAATAATTTAAAGTAGTAAGTTCTAGATTTATATACACAAAAAGACATACAACTACACTGACAAACACTTTATTTTTCAATAGGAGAAAACAATACACATCATGTTTCAGCTGTACATGTCTCAACACAGACTCAAAAGTTTGTTCAAAAAATACTCAAGAGTTGGTCAGTGGAATGACTAGTTGTGAAGACATAACCCTGCCTTCATGATAAGTTTGAAGAAAAGAAATTGAGCTAAGGTCCTGGGGCTTATTTCTTTTATGTATTTTATGGAACAACCTAAAGAAAAGAAGTTTTTCCTTGCCAACCTAAAAAGGTTTAAAGCCCTCTTTACTTTCTTTTCTACTTGGGCAGTTTTAAATGCCATCATTGGGATAGTTTACTGTCAACTTGGATTCTAAAAGCACTGAGCATTCCATCCTAGTTCATTTTAGCAGTAGCACTTAAAAATGCATATAAAATTACATTTTTACTACTTTACCAAAGTTAATTAATCTATCCATACATTACTGGCTAAATGTCAAGGCTTGATTTTGTACTTACCTATTTTTGGCTTCAAGTTAAATGCACTGACTTGAATTTTAACAATTATATTTTAGTTTCACAAGTTCATTCGTTTATATTGTTATTATAGCAATCATAGCAAATACGACCTCATGCTATCTCATGATTCTAAACATATTCATAAATAACTATTTTGTAAGGCAAAAAATTTTCCTAATTAGAGAGGTTTCTGCATTTTACGATGAATTTAAAATACAGATCTAACAATTAAGGCCCACTTTGTTCATTATGAGATAGTTTCCTGCTCATCCAAGTTTCACTTTGAATGCTCTACTGTTACTGGCTACCTAAAAACTTGTTTCAAATGAAAAAAAACTTCCACAAAATACGGAATGCTGCTAATACTCTTCTGTACGTTTAAAATCCAACTGGACAGAAGGAAAAAAAAATGAGTCGACTCCTATTCAATATGATCATTATACAGATCTTTAGTTGAGAATGAGGTATGGAAAATATGAAAGCTTTCTTCATATTTGTAAAAGAAAAAAAAAGTAGTTGTGTATGGAGACTCAATATGGGGCTCCTCCTTTCATATTCATTCATCAGGGGTTCGGTGTCCATTTAAACGGAGGAGGTATTTCAAAATTCACCTTGGATTGGTGGGTGATGAAATTGTGGGTTTGTTGCTGGCCTTCTCAGGTGTGGAAGAAAGAGGGGAAGTAGGCGGAGACTGACTTCCTGTAGAGCGTCCTGGGGTACTCCAGGGAGGAGTTGGTGGAAGAAGAGCTGGAGGACCAGGAGCAGAAAGGGGGAGTGGAGACGCGGTGGCTTTTGGAGAAGCTGCCAGTGCATTCACCTTCATCTGTAATGAACACAATATTTTAATTCCACTATGTATTTTAATGTGTTTTCCTTTTTTACAAATTTATTTATACAAGTCTAGTCACGTTATGTAGTGATACCTTTTGTAATTGAAGTAATTTAGAATTAAGATGGCCCTCACGAAGTAAAACCTTATTCATAGCTGAACATGCAATATCTACCTAATCTATGATTAAAACAATTAGCAGGCTTAGTCCTAAAAAGAAATTGCGAAGATGTAATTTATTATTACATTATTGTTTTTTTAAATCAAATTCTGAACGAAAAGAAATCATGTACAGAAAAAACAAGGTATCTGATTAAATATTTCAATAAATTGTAATTTTCTAAAATTTGTTAATTTTTCTCCTTTTGAACCTCTTTTACACTAAATTTCAATGACATGTATTAAAATTAATTTAAATGACATGTTCACAGGCATTATAGACAACTTTATTCTTGACAAATGAGGGAACTTTTAACTTACCAAAGAATGGAGTTTCATCGTATAAAGAGCTATTCCTATGACGAGCGAACTGTGAATTCCTGCACACGCATGGCGATGAAATTTCCATTAGAGATTCCGAGGCAGGCTTCCATAATTCTGTAATAAAATATTCAATTAGGGTTTTTAGTGTACAAAATCGAAGATTTCGCTACAATAACGATCCAAACCCGGATTATTGAAATAAAATTGTTTAGGTAGCATTTAAATTAAATTTTAAACTCTGGACACACTTTTCAATTGTAAAAGTATTTTAAGCGGTTAAAATCGTGACATACTCAAAGCAGCAAATTTTGGAGTTGGCTTGTTTTTGCTGCCACGGACGAATTTACGAGGGAGGTACCTTCCTATTTTTTCGAGGGTGCTCCATTTTTTAAATAAAAAGTTGTTAGAGCAGTGGTTTCAAATCGGTGGAATGTGGACCATAAGAGGTAGGTGAAGAGGTGAGGTGCTTCTCTTAAAGATATTCGTGGGAGGCAGCCTTGCATAGGTATAATAAGAGTGAATCAAAAGGCATCAAAGTCAAAAATGCAGAGAGACTCAAGAAGAGCAAAGGGGTGCTGAAAACTAGGAAGTGTTTCCAGAGCAGACATCCTGATGATGCTCAAGAGTATTAGGATGCTGGATGAGGCTTTGTGACTATTAAGAAGACTGAGAATTGGTCACTTTGGTGACATGAAAAATAATGTAGACTGCACCAGGACATAGAATAGCAACAATTTCCTTGAAGAAGAGCGTTTTCAGAGAATGTATTTTCACTTTTAAAACTCGGTAAGCTTGAGGGGATTGTTTTATTTAGTACCGTGTCCTGAGATAATTTTTTTTTACCTAAGGATATTTTTACTCGTTTTCTTAGGTCATAAAAATTAAAATTTCTGATTTTCGAGATATGGGAAGCATTTTGTGATGTAAAAATTTGGAAATCCGGCCTAAGCAGAGAGTTCTATTCTTACAATTTTTCTGGCTGAGGCATCTTTTTGAACTAAATCGATGCTGCTCTACAACTTAGTGGTTCTTTTGTCTCGTATTTCTAATAGTTTCTTAGACTGACATAGTGCTTAAACGGGGTTTTCAAAAAGAAAAAAAAATCCTATAAATTTCATGCACGCATCATTAATTAACGTAGTTTTATAGAACATTAAAAATATTTTATTTTTTAATATCAAACACCCTCTGATATAACGACTAAAACATCTCTCGTAACCCGTATGTGGGCGTGGGGTTACCTAAAAAAATATTTACCGTAGTCTTTGATGTGCTGGTTGATGTAGTTGAGCCATTCGGTGAGCTGAATCGGGGAATCGGCAGCTAACAGCAACTCTTTATCTTCGTCATCTTGATTGTACTCCGCTTTGAAGCTGAAGCGAGGGTACGACACAGCCTTAGAACTAGGGGTCACTTTCGTGCCCTGGAAAAGAAATAGCAGCTGATTTTTTAAAGAATTTCCAAACCCAAAAAGGTCTTTAAGATTTTTGAAATAAGAATGAGTTTTACCGTTTTGATTGGTATGACTACGTCGGGGTTTGAACTATGAACGTCCGCGAAATTGGACCACATGGACAGGGAGAAGTTTTTCAAGGAACATAACATTCTTCTTGAGCCTGTGATATTCCCGATTTGCTGAAAGCATACAAAAGCTGTTAATCAGATTATTTTGATAGTTAGAGAAGTTAACGGATATTTCTATGGTTCTTTCCTCAACGCCTCATGCATGTTCTTCACAGGCTGGAGCTTCCAGTTATAATGGAGGCCAGTCAGCAATTCCAGATAGCTCAAATCGAATTTAACCCTACAATGCATGTTTTTTTTTTTTTAAATAATCTAAAAAAGTTATTTGATTCCTTTAGTGTAGGTTAATGAAAAAATACTTTTAAAAAATAAACTATGTTTTTGATACTTTTTGGACAAAAAAAACACCATTAATTTCCATAAAATCTCCTTTCCCTAATCACTGTACTTGAGAAACACATTTCTTAAAATAGAACATCTGCCCCCCCATCTATTGGCAACTTTAAGAGCTGGTGACAAAAATGGATATATTTATTATATTTTCTCCGTAGTGTTGCCATTTGGAAACATCTGTTGGAACTGGTAATGGGGAAGAACAGTGTTCACTATAGGATTAAAACATTTAGTGCATTTTCGAGCCTGCTCAAGAATTTTTCCCAATGGATTTAAGTGGTGTGGGAATGTTAATTTGACCTCCAGTCTTCATCAATGGCATTTTAGTACTCTGACTTCAAGGTAGTTAAGCTAGTGTAAGTGCTTACTGTCAGAGTTACATGAAAGACTTTCCTCTGGTGATAGCCTAGCAATAACAGACTTACTTGGACTAGACTGAGGTATCCTGAGAAGACTTCGTCCACCATGCACTTTGGCTGGACGGCCATGCGACAACAGAAATGACCGAAGAGCGGCAACCCCTTCTCTCCGCTCTCCATCGCCAAGTCGTACGTCTTGATGCGGGAGTTGGCATCGCTTAGGCTCAGGTTGGCGTGGGCCACCAGCTCGAACTCTGAACTCCTGCAAGTAACGAAATTATGTCTAAGAAAGTGCCATGAACCTAAAGGTATTCATGGCTGAGGTAGTCGCTATTCCTCTCCCTAGACTCCTATAGGAGTAATTGTATACAGAGTGTATCTGAAATGGTGCTACAAAGTTTGAGGGGTGATAGTACTCATCAAGACGAACAAGAATTGGTGTAGAAAGGGGGGTCGCGCAGATACGCCGTTAAAGAGCTAGGACCTAATGTAGTGCGAGTGCGTTTCAAAAGGCCGTTTTTAGAAGGCCTGTGTGACGAAACAAAACATAATAAAATGAAAAACATTATTGCATGAGGTACAGGAGTATCCATACTACTTAAATCCTCAATGTGATAGAAATTGGACCACTTTCTAAACCGTGGGGTGAGTTTTAAAACGTGCAATATTCATCTTTTAGCCAAAGATTGGAGTTCCCTTACATTAGTGTAATGGTACTTAGAAAAATGATGATTGGGGAAGGAATTTTCAATGATCATACAGTTTCAATGATCAATGTATGATCATTGAAAATTCCTTCCCCGATCATCATTTTTCTAAGTACCATTACACTAATGTAAGGGAACTCCAATCTTTGGCTAAAAGATGAATATTGCACGTTTTAAAACTCACCCCACGGTTTAGAAAGTGGGCCAATTTCTATCACATTGAGGATTTAAGTAGTACGGATACTCCTGGGCCTCATGCAATAATGTTTTTCATTTTATTATGTTTTGTTTCGTCACACGGGCCTTCTAAAAACGGCCTTTTGAAACGCACTCACACTACATTAGGTCTTAAGCTCTTTAACGGCGTATCTGCGCGACCCCCCTTTCTACACCAATTCTTGTTCGTCTTGATGAGTACTATCACCCCTCAAAGTTTGTCGCACCATTTCAGATACACCCTGTATATGTATATATAGTATAGTAAATATATACTATAGTATATATTTAAAGTAATTAGTTAATTAAAATTAAACTAAAGCGATTTAATCAAATTTTATACATAATTACATAAAGTATATTAAATCTAAAATTTTTGGTTTCTTCTTTCCTGTAAAAAGGTTAACAAGACCTTTGATAATAAGGTACAGAATTAATGAGTAAGTTTAAGAATAATAATGGGACATTCCACACGGTTACGATGGAACCTTTCACACTTATAAAGGAACCTAAAGTCCGTGGCGGATTCAGGGGGTGGCACTCTGGAAAGTGCCCCTCCTTGGAGCCAAAAAATCACTCATAGGTACCAAAAAATGTCCCAAAAAGTACTCAAAATGAGTTAAACCCCTACTTTAACACGTAAAATTTCAAAATTTTTTCAGGGGGGGACCCCTGAAAGCGGTACCGAAAGGGGATTTTGATACTTTTTAGAAAATCTACAAAATTTTGAAATTTTTTTCAAAAGGTATAGGTGATAGTCTGAAGTGCCCCCCCCCTTGGAGCCGTGCTGGATTCGCGCCTGTCCTCTTCACATGAGAAAACCGTGAAGCATCCCTTCCATAACCTGTGAAATATAAGTTTAGAGCTCTGTTCTTAATCGGTTTGGATTATCCCCTTCTAGTGGTAATGGTCTTTAGTCACTGCTTTTTAAATTAAGTGAAAAGTATTAAGTTGAGCAAACATATTTCTCTGTAACGGGATCTATGTCCAGCGTGAGAAGTGTTTCTCTTCACATGAGAAAACAGTGAAGCATCCCTTCCATTACTTGTGAAATATAAGTTAAGAGCTCTGTTCTTAATCGGTTTGGATTATTCCCTTTTAGTGGTAGTGGGCTTTAGTCACCGCTTTTTAAATTAAGTGAAAATTATTAAGTAGAGCAAAAATAATATATCTATATCTGCATGTATCTGTGTCCTGCGTTTGGAATGGCTCTGTTAATCTAAGGCAGGGGTCCCCAACCCTATGCCCGCGGGCACCATGGCGCCCGTCGATCGGTCTAGGTGCGCCCACTGCTTGTGCCTAACGATGAAATATTTCAGTTTTCCATTATTAGTATTCCTTTATTTTAAAAAAGAATATTAATATTAATTATATTAATGTGTCAAATTAATTCTTAAAATTAAATTTTGTGTGATTAGTGTATTATTAATTATGTCTACCAACTATAAATTTATCACGAAAAAATAAATGGTGCCCTCCATTCGACCGATATTTTGGTCAGGCGCGTAGCCAGATGGGGGAATTTGGGATATATCCCCCCCCCCCGAAACTTGGAATTTTCTTTTTTTTGACCATAGAAAACCACTAATAATACCCCATATCCCTCCCCGAAATATCAATATCCCCCTCCGAAATTTTTTTCTGGCTACGCCACTGATTTTGGTATGTGCTCTTGGGTACAAAAAGGTTGGGGACCCCTGATCTAAGGTAACAGTCCAGGCATTCTTCCCAAAACCTGTGAAATATTAGTTCAGAAGTAATTATGTTCAGAGCCCTGCATGCGCTCGATTTAGCGCGCCAAGCGCGTCTCTTTTAAATCAGATCGTCATACAAACTTTCAGCGCGCCGAGGCAACACGCTTTCCTTAAGATCGTGCCGATTTGAAGCTAATCGCCGATTTGAAAAAAACGCGCCGCGCTATGAAAAACGCGCCGCGTAACCAAAAACGCGACGCTCTCCACATAACCCGCCGATTTGAAGCTTGCGCGCTACACTTAAGTAGGAATCGCATGATATCATTGCATTACACCTTCATGAAACGAGAAAATATCGTGAATGAAATGAAAAATCATTTTGATAAAATTATCACTGATTTATAGATAAGTATACATTTCCAGATTCATCAGATTGAGAAGTTTCTTGATCTTGAATAAATCTTAGAATAAGAATTAATTAAAAAATTTATAAAAAAGTGCATCCCTTAAATTAAATTTAAATCCTTTTAACTTGTAAATAGTTTTTTCTCCTCTTCTGTAGCTGTTAGTTTGGTTTATAAGGATAAATGAACTTTGAATTAAGATTTATATAACCAGTTGTATCAACTCAGCCAAGCTGTGTTGTTTCGTAAATAGTATTCCTTTCTAACATTAAAGTTGTATTTTCTAACTTTTTTTTTATCATTTCTACACATTGAAAAATTTCATAACTTTTAACTTAAATATGATTGGACTTGTGCTTAGAATGAAAGTGATCAAGTCTATACCAAATTCTGATGTAAATAAATGAGGGTTATCTATACAGGTCCAAAAATTAGGACTACATATACTATCGTGAGGGATAATTTTCGCCGTGGATAAACTTTTACCAAAACTTAGATAAAACGGGGATACAATTTACATGTGAACAATGATATCCTCAGATATTGATACTTAATTGCAGGAACGTGGTTTGGTTTCAACTTATAGCATGGACGTATATAAGGGGGCGGTTAGGGGGTCCAGACACCCCCTTAGCCTAGACCTAATGTCAGCCAAACAGAAAGGTTCCTGTCCCTAATATTAAAAGAATGAGTGAAAATACAACTTTTTCGGGTCCAATTTCACAAAAATTTCTGGGGGAGGACCCCCCAGATCCCCCTGTTTTGCTTGAGGGCATGTATTAACCACAAGAATTCACATTTGCCCTACATTTTACTCAGAATGGGAAACTATTAGAAACATTTGGGGGGCCAGAACCCCTTCGAAACAGTCTAGTAACGGCTCCCTTGGTCCTGAGGTCTTATGGCGGCTTTACACCACGCGGTTTGCGGGACGCGATTTGCGGCGAAAACGGAAACTGCAGAAACTCAGCGACCGCTCGAAAGAGGGCGCTAGAATCGATTTACGACACTAGCGGCTACCGCTAATGCCGCCGCGGAAGTTTTGGTTCCCGCGCGGCAGCCGCTAGTGTCGTAAATCGATTCTAGCGCCCTGTTTCGAGCGGTCGCTGAGTTTCTGCGGTTCCCGTTTTCGCCTCAAATCGCAAATCGCGTCCCGCAAACCGCGTAGTGTAAAGCCGCCATTACAGGTTCTGCCCCCCCCCTAGTCAAAAGTTGACCCTATGCCTATGATATTCCATTTTGTCCCTCCTCATGATAAAGGTTAACCTAAGCCTTTATAACCCCTTGCTACGCTCAGAGGGAAATTCAAGGTATACAACCTCTCTTTCGAAACCTCAATTTTTCTCCATAGAAAACGACCGACCAAAGCAAAGCTACTCCTTAATTTAATAAGGTATATATGGGGGTTCGGGGGTCCTCCCCCAAAAATGTTTAAATTTTAGTATGCTAAAATGTCTTCTAAAGCTACTTTTTAGGGAGGTTTCAGGGAGCTTCGCGGGCCGCATGCGTCCCGCCAGTTGGAAAACCCTGTTTTAGTTAAACTTTCAATGTGACCACTGTGACCCAAAGTTTCTTGAACACCCCCTTATAAAATCTATAGCTACGTCCGTGACTTATAGAGAAAAATACTATTTACAAAACGTTCGGCAAAACCCCTATAGGTTATTATATAATTTGGTTGAAGACAAGTGGTTAATATATGATACCATAATCGTCTATTAATCCAGATCCTTAATTGAGCATGATCTCCTGTTTGATTATCTCAGAATTTTTCCATAGAGAAACTATTTTTACCTGTTAAAACATTCTAAACAGTACTAGCTTACATATCCTTTAAAAATGTTAAATATATGCGTATGATTAAGTTTGTAAAAATTTATATTAGTGTTTACTTTGACTAAGAAATTAGAGTGGAACCCTTCATCAATCCTTTGACCACTTCAATCCCAAATTAACATAAAATATTAGATACACTGGTGTAAAATCATTTCGAGTTAAATATCTGACTATCGAGAGCTAACATTTACTGCACGTTGACGATTCAAGAAAAAGTCGCCGCGCTTTTCACAGCGCGCCGAATTTTTCTCAGCGCGGCGCTTTTTTCCAAGCGCACCGCTTTTTCACCAGCGCGTGCGATTCTAAAGTAAATCGCCGCGTAAACAGAAGCCTGCCGATTTTTTCACGACTTGATCAAAATCGTACGCGCAAAATCTTAAGGACGCGCTTTTTTTTTAAATGGCGAGTTAGACGCGCTATAGCGAGCGCGTGCAGGGCTCTGATTATGTTCTTAAACGGTTTCTTATTAGTGGATGTGGTTTTTAGTCACCACTTTTTAAGTTAAGAAAAAAAGATTAAGTAGAGCATCTTCATTAACTTTGACTGAAATTTTGTTACCACTTAATAAATTAGGATAAAAATCCTAAGTTAAATGAAACACCTGGGTTGGTGGTAGGGGGTTGGGGATGGAACCTATCTCTGTCTTCCTCATTCTTATGTCTCCTACATTATTTCAGTTTCCGTCGTAGGTAAAAGAGTTAAAGTCTTGAAATGTTACAAAAAAAAGTGTAAAAGTCATCAAAAATAGTAATATTTTCAAATAATTTTACTGTTACGGTTACAGTTAACGTTGAAAATTACAAATATTAAGACCCCCCCGTGAATTAAGCAGGAAAATTTATAAATACCAATCAGTATTTATTTCCGAGTGCTATACCCGCTGAGAAGGCTCAGATTCGATCTGAGGGCCTTTCGGATGGCAGTCAGGTGTGCTAACCACCAAGCCACATCCGTTCCTGCAGCTGCGACAGTCTTGTAATTAATTTGAAGTTGATACTTCACCATTTCCGAAAAAAAAAATCAGAAAATATTGCCGAGGATCGAACCCGAAACCTTTTGTGAACAACTGTCACCTACCTCAGACGGCAGTGCGTTAACCAACCGTACCATCCTTTCCTGAAGCATATGGTTTATTTTAATAATTCTAAGTTAATATATAAATTCAAAATTTGAAAAAGTGGTAAGCAGGCTTTGAACCCGGATCCATACGATTTGTAACATCACGATCTTGACGTCCAGGCCATTCGCTCACATCTCTCCGAGAATTTTAAAGCTACTGGAGATTATTAATTTCGATATGGTAAACAGTAAGAAACATTCAGTATGTGTTATCCAAGTCTTATTTTTCTCAATTATGTTTATAATCTATTTTTTGTATGAATTTTGTATATCATCCTGTCCCATCCTGCAACCTGACCCTCATGTGTGAATTTCACTAACACTTTTAGGGGTTATTCTTTACTGTGAAAGAAACATGAAAATATATTTATTTGAATTTTTTGGTGATTTTTTTTAAAAATTTGAAAAAAAAAAGTTTTATAGCTCTTTTATCTTGAATAACTCCAGTTCTGTTAAGCTTAAAAAAATGCATCGATCTTTACAGATTATTTTTTTTAATTTGAATTTCATATACAACCTGACTAGCTTAAAAAAATAAAACTTTTATCTAATAAAAAAGAACATTTTTTTTATTTTAAAAATATATGTTGGTTGAATTTATTTTCAGTGCTACTTCTTATTTGTTTGTAAAATTTCCGGTTGGAGGCTTTTTTCTAATTTTATGAATTTGAGTGTGTATGAAGGACAACCAACCACTCCATAACTTTATTCATGGGTGGGCAAAAAGTCGATACACTTTTGAAAGTTCCATAGAAACTATCTATTATCATAATTTTGAACTAAATTTTGTATTGCCTTAAAAAATCCCTAAGACTGGAAACCATTGTATTCCGATTTTTTTTTATTATTATTTTCAAAAGTGTACTGACTTTTTGCCCACCCTGTATTCATTAAAATATAAAAAAAATTATTGACAACAAATTGAGTTCATATAGCTCAATATAAAAATAGGAGTGTTGTGTCATTATCCCTGCAAGAAAAATAATTGGTTAGCAGGTAACAAAATGGTATAAGACGGCTTTTTAATATTTCAAAATACATTTCAGCCAGGCGCGGATTTAATGGGGGGGGGCACTTCAGAAAATGCTCCCTCCTTGGGCTGAAAAAGAAAGGGAAAAAGAGAGAAAAGGCGTAAAAAAGAAAAAAGATTTTGGAGACCAAGAATTTTTTTATGTCATTTAAAAAAAGATAATTATTTTTTTCTTCTTTTTACCCATTTTTCTCTTCCTTTTCCCTTCTTGGCCCCCTTTTTAGCCCAAGGTGTCACTTTCCCCAGATTCTCCAAACTTTTTTCGTTCATCAAGCGCCTGTGCGGATCAAAAATGAATTATTCAGGGTCAAAATCCATACAATTTTCTAGGGGAGGATCCCCAGACCCCCCAAAAAATTTGCGTTCTTAAAAGACAGTTACAAGGTTCAGATCCCGATCATAGGTTCAAAAATACTTTGTTGTAAACATGTTGGGGTTCAAAAATAAAATTCATTAGGGAGATCTTTATAGAAAAAAGTAAAATTTAGTCTATTTTGCGTGCAAAGGTAGTAGGTAGAGGTGATCCTCAAAAAGTGCCCTCCCCTTGGAAACCTGCTGGATCCGCGCCTGCCTAAATTTGCGATGTAAACCTTCGATGCGATGTAAACCTTAAAAAGGTGTTGGAACCTTCCTCTTAGTTGCGGTGGAAACGTGTAACGTAATACTCAACTGGCATTTTCTTCACACCATTTTATGGTGTAACGTAACATTTTTTTTTTAAGCGGGATGAAAGCTTTTAACAGATTTGAGTTAAGTTTAACTGTCACAATTTGAGGTGTTATAAATAAAAATATGGCCAACTAGGACTGATCTTAGGCTTTCCCTAGTCAAGAAGTCTTAAAAAGCATTCCCTAATCCCTAATTTCCTCTGTATAGACAGAGTCAGTTAATGACAGTAGAGTCTCAAAAGGTTACAGAAACAAATAAAGAGCATGAGCCTGAGCAGTGAGCTCTTGAATAGGGAAAGCTTAAGATCAGTCGTAGTTGCCCATATTTTTATTTACAGCATCTCAAATTGTAACAATTTAACTCAATTCTACTCAAAGCTTTTATCCATATGTAAAAGGAGCCACTGGATGGGTGTTAAGTACCCATACATAAATTAGTTCTTTTTAGAGATAATGGAATTTTTGAAATCTCGTAATATTTCGTTAAAAAATTTCTTCTTTTTGGTAAAATATAACATTTTTCATGTCAAACTACTAGTTACGAATGCATGCCCTTCAGAATTTATCTAATTATAAAAATAAATCCCATAGTAAGGTCGAGTTTAAAATTCCTTGCAATTTATTTGATTAATACATGACCCCACAGAATCCCTTTCATCAAATTACGAAAGACAAATATCGCCTTTGTACACTAAAGTAGGTCAAAAGGATTTATGTAAAAGTACCTAAACTAAACAAGCAGACAGTATATTTTGTCTTGTTTACCAGCACAATCAGTTGCGCTCTCCAGCCTCCGTTAATATACATTGCGTCTGGTTTCCATGGCAACAGACAACCCGGAAGACCTCCTTTGGGATCACTGGGGCGCAATATGAATTTAATAAATACGAAGTCGGAGAGACTTACCCATTCTTGAAGTTAGAGTCTTCCCTCTGAAAAATAAATGAGTATTTGAGTACATTACGTTTGAAAAGTCGGATGGGTATAATTGATTTGCAAAAGAAATAGTAAATTGATGGCACTGAGAAGAGGTTTTGAAAATGAGAAACAATTCCTTTATAATTTACCAAAATAGTTTGTAGGCGGTAATTAGTATTGTAATAAATTTTAATGTTTGGGGCAAATAAGTAGCATAAGTAGGGCAGAAAATAGCTAGTCTTTTACAAGTCAGTCTAAAACGAAAAAAGTTAGGCAAGAAGTCAGTAATCCCACCCATACAACCAAGTTCTGTGACCATGTTCCAGGTTCTTAATTTTTTTCTGAAGAAGTTCTTTTACAATCATAATAGGTTATATGCAAACTTTCATAATTTGTCACTAGTTATTTCGGAGTAAATATTTTTCTTGCATTCGGGAAAAAAAGTAAACTTAAGAACTAACTGTTACTAAATGTTTTCAATTTGGATCGTTCTCTGAATATTTTTATTCTTTTTTTAAAAGGATGGGAAACATGGGCAATATTATTCAAATGAAATTTGAAAATTGTACGAAACTTTAATTTAGATTTGGAGGGAAATTAATTTTATGAAAACTAATATAATAGTTTATCAGTTATAGCATTATCGGACTATAACTGAAAAATTCTTCCTATTCTTCTGCTATTGTAGGAGAAGAATATACTTTCTCCTATTGAAATGCGCATTCTAAATATTTTTTACAATGTATCTATACCACGTATCATCTTATCTATATCACACGAATACTTACGAAGTTATCCGACATCCTTTTACCGATGGCTTTGCTGACGGAATAGGATATCTTTTTCTTGAGCTTGTTGGAAGCACTGGCCAAACTCAAGTCGTCTTGTAGCACATGACTGTAGACTTCCAGTTTGAACTCAAATTCGTTTGGTACATTATTACTGAAAAAAAACAACAAGTTATTCTAATATTAGTCCATTTTTCAAATTGGAACAACGAAAAATTAATGATAATGTTGTGTCAAATACCAATACCCATACTGACACTAAAGTCTGGTTAAGGGAAGTCTAATAAATTACATGAGGTCGAAAAGGGGGGGGGGAGGGATCCAGCAAAATCTCATAAAATCTCACCAGGGGAAAGGGGGAGTCAATTAAAATCTCACGTGAACTTTTAGTTTAGAAAATATACGTTTTTTCTTTTATATTTTTAGCAAAAGTTTAGGAAAAATGTGCAGATTAATCAAAACAACGAATTATTAGCCAGTCAATCGTGATAATTACAAGTTAAGACCAAGTTTTTGATTTCAACATGTATTTGTATCAAAACTTATGCAATGTTAAGTGTAATGCAGATAGACGAAAATTAGAACTTATTAAAGAAATTAATTTGTTTACAAGTTATTGAGAACCGTCCCTTTACGGCCCTGAATCATTGTTAATTTTTTTTCCGTGTATCCCCTTCTCCTATAAAAAGGCTCTCGTGGTCTCTCTGTTTACCAGGAGTGAGGATGGGATGAGCCCCCCTTCTACTCCCACTCCAAAATTAGAGAACTCATTAAAAAAAATTAAAAGACCGACTCACAAAGTGATGACGTCCTCGAAGGCGATGTCCGTCATGCTCCTGTCGACGTCTGTGAGCATGGTGGTGTCGAACACCTCTGAGCCCACCTTGAGCAGGCAGAAGACGGCGAAGCGCCGCTGGTCTCCGCGGTTCTTGAAGTGGTCGCTGTCTTTCCAGATCAGCGGCATGCGGATGTCTGCGGGAAAACATCCATCTTTTAGTGATGATTGATATATTTCAAGTATCGAGCAATTAAAAGGCTTTTTAGGGCTAACAGGTCTACACGTCCTCAAACTGCGGATACCATTAAAACAGCAGCAAAATCAACTTAACGAACAAAATGGAAATAGTCACAATTTGTTACTTCACTACACTATTTTCATTTTGTTTCAGTTGATTTTACTTCTGCTGATGACGAAAAGTCCAGATCTTACAGTCTGCAGCATTGTTTCCCAACCTTTTTCGGTCCTTGCCCCACCAAAGCATTTCTAAATTTTCCATGCCCCCCATGTCCTTTATTTTTTCAAAAATCCTTCTTGAAAAGTAAATAAAACCTAGTGGTTCACCTGGTGGTAGTGGTAGCACCATGGTGGACCATAGTAGTGGTGGACCATGTACATGGTCCACCTGGGGGGCAATTTGGTTGAAAATTTTCAAATTGCCCCCTAGAAATTCATATTGCGCCCCACGATGGGAAACACTGGTCTAGTTACCTCGGCCTGGGCGAGCGCGCACGGGCGACTTTTGTCACGGTGACAAAGACAAAAAAAAACGTTGCTAAGGCTGTTGTTAGGGGCGGGACATAGAAGTATCCAATAGCAGCATTTGCACATGACATCACTGGAGGATAAAAACAACGTTGCTAAGGCCGTTGTTAGGTAAAGTCATGTGATTGAAAATGCTCTATTGTTTTCTAATGATATTTTTGATACTAGTAATCCTGGTCGCCGTGACTTTAGTCACTCGTGCGAGCCCAGCCTTAGGTCAATAATATTTTATACATATTGAGTTCACTTTAGAAGTATTTATTATTTCTTTACTATTTAAGCATTGAATGATGGATATTTTTGAGAGCACTTTAAGGTGTTGTTTGTTAGCTAAATGTCATGAAACAAGAGAGTGAGTTACTCACCACTTATTGCTACTCTTCCCCGGCTTGGAGGAATTAATTCTTGGGGGATTCTGAAAAGAATGCATGGATATTAATAAAAGTGAAAACAGAACTGCTCCCAAAGCTTAAATTTAAAAGCTTCTTAACACATTAGGTTTTTAAAACTTTGTACTAATAATTTATTTCTAAAGCAGAGGTTCCCAAATTTATTAAACTCGTGCTTAACATTCAGAAGAGAAACAATATGAGTGTATTATGATGTAAATTCAACTATAGAGTTGCCAGCTTTACAACTTATGCAAAATCAGAGGAGAATAATCGAAAACTCTTGGAGGCTTTCAGAGTCATTTCTTAAGTATAGTATAAGCTGTTGACTTGCTGACTCCCATTATGAGCTTCTCACAGGACAGCTTTCGTTTCTTTTAGAAATGGAGTTCTAGACGCAATATTACGTAAATCCGAAAACCATCGAAGCGACCACAAAATTTTGCATTTCAAATCAGCTCTCGCGTTTACTCCATCCATTCAGCAGGAAACATCCCCCAGATCACATCTAGCAAATGGACTTCTTCCTTCATAAATCGACGCCGACCGCAATTTAGGACGATAATTACCCACCCTCCGACCATTAACGACTGTCCACCCACCGCATTGAATTTTAATGTTCAAAAACGCCATAGCCGGAAATCAAGTGGGGGCATGCCGCATAACCATATAGCATACATAATAATTCTGCCTCCTAGCCAATGCGTTGGCCCATGTCGACTGGAAATTAAAAGATCAAGTGATGCTTATCCCTTGTATAATAGCCCGTATCGTGCGTAGCTCCACCGGCCGGAACGGATATGATTTGTTGAGCTATCCATCGCTTTGGATTTCGTTTTGGTACTGTTGGATTGACGAGGATTTGTGTGGTATTTCCATGTTTGTCTTGGGGATAATTGCTAGTGTATATGAGCAGCGGTTGACTTGATTCGAGCAGTCGGTTTTTGGGGAGGGATTCTGGTGTTTAATGTTGTGGGATATGGTATTTGTTATTATGGTAAAGAAAATGTTATGTAAGCTAGTCATTCGATTTATTTTCTTTTTACTCCATTTTATTGATTAAATTTATTTGATAACTGATGTTGAAAGTTAAAATTACGGTATGGAATTTATATTAATTTATGTCTTAGATTTTTTGTGTAGTACGTTCGAATGTATAAACTCAAAGAAAAATTATAACGTTACATGAAGATGTTTCAAAATAACAGGGACATAATTGTGGTATTTTCTGTTTTACAAAAATTAAACTACTATATCGATTTACGTAGGGGGGGGGGAATATTCTAATACCAACTTTATTTAAAATCATATGTCTAAAAGCAACAGGAGAGTTGAGAATGTTTTATTTTGATATTTTTTAAAAAATAGGGAGCTTTTAAAAGGATAACTCTTAATTTCATCAAGATAAGAAACAAAAAAATATTTGTGGAAAAATAAAAACTGGATAGATAGTCTCATTACAGTTTGCTATTGAAAGTAGCCTCTTATAGTCATTGTAAGAAGATTAGCAAATATGCATACGCACGAAACAGTAAACATAATATAGATGATATTTTTATGAACAATCTTTCTAAGAATGACTTCATATGTCAATTGATGGAAAGAATCTTGTTGCACTTTAAAAACTTCTTGCAACTAATTCTATTAGCATTCTTTTCTAGTAGGTATATTTTAAATATTAAACCAAAAAATACACAACAGAACAAATGTTTGCTCACTTGTTGGCCTGCTTCCTCCTCTGCAGTTCGGCCATGTAGGCGTTGACCCTGTGTCCAGAGGTTAGCAGGGACTTGAGAGCCTCCAGAGACTGCAGCTGGTATCGACAGGCAGCCAGCAGCTTGGTCGTGCCCTCCTGCATCTTGATTTCAAGTTCGATCTTCTGCTCCAGGTCGTACTCCTGAAACACAAAAATAATAACTATAGCAACGTAACTACCAAGATATCGCTGAAAAATGATAGGTACTTTTGCGCAATAATTATCTATAACTTTCGCATAAAATTGAAAAGTATGCTGATACCTTCCGCTATGCAACAGGAGAACTGTGTCCTCTTTATATAATTGGTCACTAAATTTCACGAAAAACTGATGCAATTGTAGACACTGTTTTATAAGCATACCTTCAGCATATGAACACAATTAATTACCAAAGATTAAGAATAAAGTACAAAACAGCTGTGAAATATCCGCTATAAAAACGTGAGAACGATAATCATGACTATGGTTGGATTTGAGAAAAAATTAAAACTATTTCTTAGTTGAGATAAAGAGGATAATTTTAAATTTTTGAATAAAATATTCTTCCCTAGCTACCCTCCCGGTAAATGACAAATTTTGAATGCTGACTTTACTACAAAAAGTGTTATTAGGCGATATGACAAAAAAAATTCAAAGGAGAGGATAGCCTCACCTTAGAAATTAAAAAAACTAGTAAATGTAAAGAAAAACGCAATTTTTCGAAGACTTCATACGGGAAACTATTGTAGGAGTGATATCTATCTATTTTAACGAACAATTTTCTTTTTAGAAAAGGTCTAGCTAGAGAGCTTATAAGTTCATTTCTGAAACGTTGGTGTTTCTCCAAATAAATATGGGTACACGATTTCTCATCTACTTCTCACACTCTTTTACACCTATCCTATGCATTTCCCCTCATAATGAAGCGTAATAATTCATCAAAAGATTTGAACCCATCAGAATAACCAATCCCATAACACACTTTCAAAAACAGCTTAACTTTCCCTTTCCATAACGGGATCAGGAAAAATTATCGTTCTGATTGCCCACAGGCCTTCCTGAGTGAAAGTGGCACAAGGACCAGACAGCGGATCAAAGTTCACGCAATCCACAAATCGATCGATTCCAACTGGAGTTCATTTAACCCCAATAAAAGCCTGGGGCAAAACAACGGGTCCATCTCTACACTCATATCTCAAGCTTTGACAGGAACATGACCCAATTACTATACTGCCATTCAGGAGTAACGGGGAAAGATCACAACAGAGAGAGTTAAATGAGCCTTGTAGAGACCACATTCGGGATCGAAAAGCATGAATTCGCAGTGCAGAAGCCTTTTACTGGAGACAATAATAGTTATTTAGAAATGTGAAGTCCGTGACTAATGAATGGTAAGGTGAGTTTTGAGGGTAGAATCAGTGAGTTTGATTATAATGGGACACTGAAGTAGAAGTGTATACGGAGGAACGTATTTCAATGGAACTAAATATTATTAAGAAATTTGAATTCAATCGACAGGGTCATGATATTTTTTTAACTGTAAAAAGGAATTTTACGGAAGATTTGCCGATATCGTAGGAAAAATGAGGTATTTAAATTTAAGGAGAGTAACAACCAATTCCCCTACAAATGCCATAAGCCGGTTGAGCGATATTCCGGTTAAAAAGGAGAATGAAAATATATACATATTTAATTTTTGGGAATGATTTTTTTAAAGTTAAGCGAAACATTTATCAAATGGGGCAATTTATAGCAAAAGCTCTACATTAAAATAGAGGGGTTATTAAAATGTATCGGGGCATGAACTTCAATTCTGCCCTATAAACACATTCCCTTCCATGCGCTTAAAATACAAATACACCAGTCTCAAATTCTTAATGAGTGAAATTTATACATAAACAACAAGTTATCTTTGCCAGTTAAAAAAAAAGGAGCGCCGTATAACGAAAACAGCATATCAAGTAGACCTTACAGAAAACATCCACGAGGATTTCTAATAAACAAACCCAACCCCACACACATAACAAGACAAAACAATAACAAACAGCAATAATAATTAACATTGAAAACGAGACCGCCTCATCAACAAATGGACCTTACCGCATACTCCGATAACACATCCATTGGTACACAAACCACCAACAACCCTTCACTCCATCCACAGCATCTTCAGTCGGCGGTATTCAACTCGCTTTTGCGGGCCGCTTTGTTTACTGGCGTTTCACGCTACGCCGCCCAACTATGAATAGATGTCACTCGTTTCGCCAAAGGAAGGGACCTTGGCTGGACACCTGTTGGAGAGGCTCTTTGGTATTCCGCGGGTGTCCGCCGAAGAAGCCATCGAGGAAGACTAATCTTATCGGAGGGGACGAGAGTTGTAGCGTGTCCTACTTTCCAGAAGGTGAATCTTGGGTGATTCGACGCTTTCTTATTCTTCCCCTTGACATCTTGGGGGTTTTCAAGGGGACGACTCGGTCGGAATGGTCAAGTGTTTCCTGGTTTGCTTTTTGTGGGTGTTTTCAGGAATTACTAGCTAAATTGTTTGTATAGACAAGGCAAAATTTTAAGGATAAAGTAAGAAAAAAATATGAAAAGATGTAACCACTGAGCTACTTCGTCAGGGGTGCAGAACTCAGCAGTACTTTCTGTACGGGGCAGTACTGCAATTGCAGAACCACCCCATACATTAGGGGTGGTTCAACCCTAACCATGTAGCAATCCTGAGCTACTTTGACGAAGTAGCTCAATGATTGCATTTTTTCATATTTTTTCTTATTTTATCCTTAAATTTGGCATATAATTTCGGTCTTTGTATCAAGTAGCTTCAAGCGCTGATGCAACATAGAATTAATTTAAATACAAATCTTTTGACATTTATGCTTGATATTCATGTACTGAGATGGCCATGTTCTCACTGGTGACTGGTGTTGTGTTTCTTGTGAATAATTTAGTCCAAATATATTTTCGGGGAAAAAAACTCGTTAAGTCTCCTATTAAGTCCCTGGCTGGATTTATAAGGAAGACCATCGGATGGATGTTGTTCCTGATGGCTCTGGATGCATATTACCATTAAAAACTAGAAACTTCGGAAAATATTCGGAGGGAATTCCTTTTCCATGACCCCGTCTGAATCCCCCCATGGTTACGTCTTTTGGAATAATATCTCTATAATATTTTAGAAGGAAAGAACCCACTCACATTACACTTTTTTCTTGCTTTGCGAACTTTATGTATTGGTATTTGTTCAAGTACGAGTAAGAAGACTATCTCCGATGGTTCAGTTTTTGCTTTTTAGATCAGTGCTTCCCAATCAGTGGTCCGTGAGTATCTTGTATTTTCCTTGACACAGAATCAGATAAAACAACAGAAAAGAAATCGCATTATTCCTTCTTTTTTCTTCTTCTGAATTAAACTTATAGAATATTTATCTTCCTGTAACTTGTAAATTGTTCTTATACTGTGTTTCCCAACAAGAGGAAAATTTTAAAAAGAGTAGATTTAATAAACAAAGTATTTTCCGTTCTTTAATAAACAAAGTATTCCCTTGAGATATCTCACAATAGAATCAATGTTTGTTCCTATAAAGTAAATACATCAAATCTTCTATACCGAATATATTGTCGTCAATTTAAGTCCAACAAGGCTGATTCTATGTTATCTAACTTCAGTCATAATTCAATACCCTTGACTTCATGATGTATCCGTCTTCCCTTTTCGTTTCTTACCATTTAACCTCGAATCCAGTATTACGTGAATACATTTTACTTAATTGTACAGACGACACATACTCCGAATACCACAACGTGATAAATTAAACACGGTGAGCATTCAAATAACTCTTTAATGAGGGGAGTGAGTTTTCGAGAATTGGGTCAGTATAAATTATCGAACGTTTCAATTCATCTTTAAGGTCAAATCATGACATTTCTACCCAGAACGAGCTCTTTGGTACTGCACCTCTCTTTGATAGATAGGGGGTCGTCCACATATAAAATACAAATAAGGAGATACAGCAGATTAGTATATAACAAGACGTATAAAGACAACTGTTAAGAATATCTTGAAGCATGGAAAAAACGCATAATTATAGGTACCAATTATGGGGTCCAGAATACTCGTGCTCATTATTAAGAGGGAAGTAGATTTATTACCTAAAATAATTAATAAAAAATACAATGTGCAGATATGTAAACGCTTTTTCACTGTTGTCATAGTCTTTTGGTTCAGAAAAATTGTAGATGATTCGTAGCCAATTAGAGAAAAATATGATCATATAACTATAATACACTAATTATAATATAGTAATTTAAAAAAATATATATTTAAGTAAAGAAAGTTGAATTTGTTTCAATTAATTAGAAAAGAATACGTATGTATAATGTATATAGTAGCATAACAAATATGGCATGTTGGAAAATAAAACTTATTCTACCTTATTTCTCGATAAGAAAAGGAACGACTTTTCAAACATTTAAGCTTTGAAGTTTCCTGAATTGTTTTTAAATTTGGTTAAATTTATGAAGCATAGTGAAAAGGTTGATATAAAATGTTAATGTATGTAGTTTTCTAACATTTATTAGGAAAGGGGATGGTATTTAAAATCTGTTGTCGCAATACGAGTGAAAATACGCTTTAAAATTTCTATCACTTTGAGAGGCAAGATCAAAACACAACCATGATAACATTGAACAATCATTTATAAAAAAAAATAAATTATTACATCACGACAATAAATGCAATCAAAAACACATTTAACAATTTTTAAGCTGCAGCGGCGATTTTCTTTCAGTGCATTAGAGTTGGGTTGTTTCTTACACCGAGAAATTAGCTATTCAATTTATGTTTAACCCTTAACATCTGTCGATGAGAGTGAAAATGGGCGTCATTGCCCTTTCACTTGTGTTGACACCCAACCTTTGACAACAATTAGGCGTTAAGAGAAAGTGAATTTCCATTTCACATACAACGACTCCTCTGAACTTGGCGTGTCTTAGGAAACGCCTAGAAGCCCGGAGAGCATAGGCGTTTAGAATAATTGTGACTTCTTGTGATTAGTCAAACCTACAACTAGAAGGATTCAATCGTGAATATAAGATGTATTGCGTATTCCAGAAATGGAGTTAAGATGAGTTATAAGCAGGTTGTAAAAATGAATTACACGGAAAATGTGCCTGACGTGTTGTAAGGATTTGAAAATGTTGTTTGCAACGTTATATGCCTGAATAGTCGGTAGTTTATCCATAGGGAGAATGGTTATAATTCATCGGTAGCGACTAAGAAAGAAAATAAGTGAGAAAAATGTAGATTATATTGAAACTGAGAACGCGCAAGAAGTAACAAAAAAGAGAGAATAAGAATAAGAAAGAGAATATGAGAGATACAGAGGATAGAGAGTAAATAAGAGGATCAGAGAGATACATTTAAAATAAGATAGACTGAGAAAAGAGAGTAAAGTAAGAAAAAGACCACGTGAGAGAATAAGAATTAGAGAGTAAGGAAGAACACCTATATCAGAGAGAGAGAGTAATTCAGAATACGAAGCGACTTAGAGTAGGCAAGAGAAATATCAGAACGAGTAAAAAGGGAAAATGGGAAGATGAAAATTACATAAAAAGAGAAAAATTAAAATCTGAGAAAAAAAAATCAAATATTCCGTTCCATTGCCATTTGAATCTAACTAACTCACTGCCTTCCACACAAAACCTCCTGTGATGATGTGAACCACCTTCAGCACAGGGAGCATCCTCACCAAGTGAACCGTGGCATCCTGCGCAGCCGTGGAGGTCAGCTTTCCGTGTCGCGGCCCTCCCACCCCATTCGAACGACCACTTTCGCACTCCATCGGGCCGCCGCGCAGGAAAAGTGACCGCCGGAGCGTGGACATCGCTGCTTTTGACCCAGAGAGAGAGAGAGAGAGAGAATAGTCTTTGTGTTAATAAGTTTCGTTGATCCGAAAGTTACGGCTGCTAGTTGATTTTTTGTTTGATATGTCCAGCTTAATTCAAGTGCAATTAAAAAAATTCGGTTGAAAAATCGATTATTTTGAAATTTATTGAAGACTGGACTTCAAAAGCTAGCTAAGTGCCAAAAAATTAGCTTTCCGTAATTCATCATTTTGAATTTGATTCTCAATAGAAATACACATAATAAGTCATCCTTCAGGCCGTTTTTGAACTACTAATCGTGGTCGTGGCACTTAGCTGGATTTATAGGTTGTTGGTGATGGCTTTTAGATGAGCTTTTTCGGGTCTAACTCATTATTTTAGTTTTGGCACTTGGCTCGTTTTTGAAGCCCAGTCTTCAATTGATTGTCTAAAGAAGGAGTCTCCCAAGTCTGGCCCACGGTAGAGACCCTTTATATATAAAGGGTCTCCAGCCACGGGCCAAAACTAGTCTACCAGTTCCTAAAATGTGGCTCGTGGAAGCTGATACCAGATACTAGACATGAGACTAGGCCTCCATTTTATCCTGGTAGAAACATCCGGACATTTTTTTAAGGAGATTTCTGATCAGACTCCAATGTATAAATATTTATAAAATTAGTTATATAATTATTACTAATATTAAAAATTATTTATTGGTATATAATGCATTATATTTTATATAATGCATGGGACATCAAAGTTCTCAAACAAAGGTTCCTTTGATTAATTACAAGGCATTCTCATATGATAATGTTTTTTGGTCCTTCAAATTTAAAAAGTGAATGCTGGCCCACGGGACATTATGGAGTAGAAAACGTGGCCCTCAAGCTGAAATCTTGGAGACCCCTGGTCTAAAGAACCGTTTCCCTTAATTTGATTATTTGCGAGCGGTGAGTTTGAAAAATTAATTCGAATTTTACAAACAGCTTTTTAAATTAAGAGTTAAGTTGGTTTCATTGAGGACATTTTCATCTTTCTTTATTAACCATTAGTTAGGTAATATAGTATTTAGAAACATAAAATACTATAAATTTTGTTTTACTTTTAAAAATTTTATTCATGGTTTTGTTTAAAATAGTGTATTTAAGGTGTTCAATTGTTTATTCTCAGAAACTAGAACTTCCAATGAAAAACAATACCAAATTCGAATTTAGGACTTCAAATTCTCCTGAAATCATCTCAAAATACCCAGGCACCAAAACACCTGTTATCCTGTTTTTTTTAATAATACCTGTTTATAAAAGCAAGCTTTCCCATCAGAAAGTTACATTTGATCGTGAGTTTTTTCTGAATTGTTTCTACAGCGAAGAATAGTCATCGTAAATGGAATAATTGGTACTTAAGGTCATCGAATTCAAATTTGGATAGTGAAGCTCCAACGCTCTGGTGATTTCAAAGGCATTATTTTAAAAGTGGCTTTTGTATTTGCTTACTATGGGGTTGGAAAAGCCAATCTTCCCTTTTAGAGGGAAAAGAATAGATTTCCTTAATTAAGGAGTATTTGTTTCGTTTCCATGGCTGAGAGTTAGTAGGGTTAAATTTTTTCTTTCTTTGGTTAGCTGGTTAAAATGGTGCGGTTGCGCTATTTTCAGTTTACATAATGACTGAATTTTGGAACTGCACATTATTGTCTTTTCGTTAAAAATTTTAACTTTCTCATTGTATTTTTCCTCATACAACGAATTGAGAACTGTGTTTTCAGAATTTTTTTTTCATCAGACATAAAGTGGATCACTTTGATAGACATTTAAGGCACACAGATACTCCATCAATAATACCAAAAAGAATATCTCCCCAAAAATTTAGATTTTTTTATTAAGAGACCCAATATGTTTAAGGTATATCTATAAGTGAAGCTGCAAATTTATGAATTTAATAACCCAAGAGGGTTAGTGTTATCAAACTAATTCCCAAAAGAAAGTACGCTGCCGAAGAAACTACCAAGGTTGTTCAAATAAAGACAACCGTGCATTATTGATGTAAAAGATTCACTTTTGTTACTCCCCTCAATATAACTGTAAATTAAAAAAGCGTGTTTATTAATATATCTGGAGCACATAACATGGAAGAGTCAGTTTGGTCTGATAGAGGACATGTTCTGAAAATGTAACGTAGTATGGGTAACAAAATTTTCATTAAAAATTCATGCACTAAAACAGTGTACCATAGACTTAAAATTAAGGCGATTCAAGAGAAATTTAAATAAAAAACCAAATACATAAGAGAATTTTACTTTCACCCCTCAAAAAAAGCAAACCAAAAGGGTTTTTTTTCTCTCTTCCTCCTTCAAACACCTATGAAAAAACCATTTCACACCACATCGCGTCACCGAATCCTCAAACAAAAAGACAGCTTAAGCCCCTTGACTGAGCCAACCATCTGTGCACACGCCCCAATAACTGCCCCCTAACGCCCTGTGACGCCTGCCGTCACATGGTGATCCGATATTCTCTTCGGGGATCACTCGCTTTCTCCCGTCATCCGATTCTGGCGGATCACTCGCTTTCTCCTCTTTTAATAATCCGTTCGTTGATATCCTTTCTCTTTTCTGACTGGAGAGGGAGCAAGCGTGAATTGATGGGCAGCTGATGCATGGAGTTATGATAACTAGCCGTACCTAGCCACTTTAAAAATATGAAAAGTTTTGCAATTTATTGGGCTGCTTGTGACTTAACTAACAGCTACACTTTAATGGAAGAATTGAACTCACACACAGAATACAGATGTGTTGTCGTTGTTGGATGTTTACTCAAACGTGTTCGGAAAAAAGGAATGCAATATATTTCTGAATGTCAAACAGAAAATAAAAATGAATATATTTTTTGAGTGAACCCCAACTATTTAAGACGCTGAAAGTGAAATATTTCCTTCCTTGAAATTTAGCTTTTTTTAGGCAATGCATAAGATTTAGAATAGGGGTTAAAAAGAGTGTTAGTAATGCTTTTGTTCTATAAATTGCTTTTATATAATTTCCCAGGCGTGTGTGAAACAACTTGCAATCGAATGAATGGTATGGGAATAACGTAAAAAGGACGCACAATCTAACACAGATTTTTTTTATATAAGACATCTTTCTCAGGAAAACCAGGGAACCATAAGATTTAATTGCCATGCATGGCCTACTTAATTTCCTACCTCAATCACTAGATCACATATTTTCTTCAATATTTATAATTATAAATACTGGAAAAATAACTACTTAATTCCTACTATACTATAACAATAACTAATCAGAAATAGCTCAAGTCGAATAAGGAAGGTTTTATCCTCCATTTCCTCCTTACAACAGAAATTTAAATTAGGGAGTCGTACCGCAGATACAATCATCGAAAATAACAAAAACTCACTTAAATGGAGACTTAAAACAAAAAGAATGAGTATTCGTTGTTTTCTTGTCAAGTAGAGAATTCTCGGTCTTTTTCCAATAATTTTTCTGTAAGAACTCGATTTTTCTTTCCTAAATCTGCACTTCTATGATGCTTTAACTCCCAATGTTACGAATTTGTTTTTGCCACCCATGTTGGCACCAAGGGTTTTCTTACCAAAACACTCTCTTCATATAACACATCTCTGCCCTGATGGTTCTGTTCTGACTGCTGTGCGGTGAAAGTGTCCATTTAATCAATCGGTGAAGTGTGACGGAGCTAAAAGAGTGATGCTGGAAGAGGAATAAGGGTCTCATTGATGGTATTCTATGTCTTCCAGCGTTTTTGATGAAATAAAAATCGTTCTTTTTGATTGAGGAGTAAAGGAGTTAATTTCAAGAAGCGTTTCGATGAGATGTGAATGGTGTGGACTAATGGGAGATGACCTGGATTTATGCTTTTGAAAAGGTTTGGGTAGTTCAAAATTTTCCTACTTCTCTGTTGTGGGATTTCAATTAAATGACGGTATGATGGTGTTTTTTTTATCATTATTATAAGTTTTTGTTTTTAATGAGCTGAAATGTTCCGAATTGTAGTTGGTGTGTTCACTTTTGATTATTTTGTCTTTGTATGCTATTTATGGATAAAGTTAAGGTGTTTGCGCTGTTTTGTTTTATTCTAAGAATGTTGATGAGTTAGAGGGCAATAGCATTAAAGGGAAATAGTTAAGGCGACGAGGTTTAGAGAGAAATTTTACAAAAAATAAGAAGGAGGTTCAAAGAAAATAATTATTTAATTTAAATGTGGGAGAAAAAGGCACTTAAAATTTGAAAGAGAACTATCGAATTTTTAAAAATCATTCTATTGTTATGTTTCCTTGAAATAATTTTGAATACAATTAACTAATAATATATTTAGTTTAACGAATAAAGCTTGTGTACAAAAAAAGTGAAATTTAAAGAAAAATTTTTTCTCGCAGGGTATATAAAAAGAATGTTTCAAATAGAAATTCGCAACAATGGGTGGAACATTTTTACTGTATAATACTTGGATAACTCCCACAACTAGCAGTACTTTTCACTGTATAACCACATCGAAAGAGAACTTTTTTTTATTTTTAAAATCTACTGCATCGTATAACTTAAAATAAACAGTATCAAGTATTAAACACTGCACAGTCTCGTAATTTTTAACTCTTAAACATTATCGTCCAACAAATTTCTCTTTACAAATATATAAAGGTTCCCAAGGTTTTGAATACCTGTAAATATATACTCAATTTCCCCCTCAATTTCCTTAACCATATTTCAATTTTTCTTTTCATAACTCACCCTTCATTTTATACATTCAAGAAAACATTTGCGGCTAGAATTTATATTTATATTTTCATAACTTAAACACATTTCTCCCTCTAAAAACCAGTTTCTACGTCTAAAACTATGGTTGGGTAACAATTCAGAAATTTTATGGCTCAAACCCAAAAAAAGGAAGACCATCAAGGCAGTGACTAGAATTCGAAAAACCGGCGTATTGATTTTTCGACTTCCATTTCCAAAATTAGGTATCAAGGTGAAGGAAACGGTTCCATTGACTCCTTCATGGGATCCATTACATGAAGTTGGAAATTTCTTTCTAAGAACTCCCTTTGAATCTCTTTCAGGCTTCAGATAACAAAAACTCGAATAAGTTAATGTATTTAATTAGGAAATCGGATGAAACTTTATTCAGCAATACTCAGCGAGGATCTTCTGCAGATAGTTATAACTATTTTCTTAATCAATCACTTAAATTTTATAAAAAATGAATTTCGCATTAAATTACGTAGAAATAATTACCAAACATGTCGCTGATATCGGTTAAGTATAAGATGACCTGATTTTTCCTGCAACAAAATACTCTTGAGAGAAAAACTATATACTTTTTTCAACTCATACTTAGACGATTTTTAGGTCATCAATTTCAAAACAGATACAGTACTCTGCCTTTAAATTCGGAATAATACATTAAATTTTAAAAGAAAACTTTTTATTACAGGGATTAAAAAAAGACAGTATGTATGGAAGTTTCTTAACTTTTATACTGTACCATAATAATTTAAGAAAAAGCATTACAATTTTTTAATTGTTTTCATTGTGGAATTATGTTAAGAGGAATTGATAAAAAATAAAAAGAGTACACAAATGAGTTAAGAAAAGTTCTGATTCTAATGCGTTAAATTCAAACTCTAATTACACACTCTGGAATTTTTATACATTTCCCATTAAGAACTTCAATCCCTTCCCCAAGTAATTTATTTGGGTACACCCATAAAATATTTATCTTTTATTAATTTCTCAACTTTTCTATTTATTTTCAAACTTTCTCTGTATTAATTTTCCATTTTCTTAGTTACAATATCATTCTCAATCTGATTCTCTTTTATCCCTCGTCATCTTTTTTATCAAAAGTAAGTACACGCATTAATAAAGACACTAATTAGTCTTCAAAATAGTAATATAGCTCTTCTTTCTTCGGAAGGCCGCTGAGAGTCACGGAATCTTGTATTGTGTAAGGTACGTTTCCGCAGTTCTCAGCCGCCTTCCGAAGAAAGACAATATCTCTATCTAAGTTTTCTGAGAGTTTTTTCTATCCAAATCTCAGCTCCTCCATAATCTACCCACACTGTCCATCAGTTGTTCCAGTGACCGCACCGAATGTGTTGCCCCATCGCCCCATCAACCTGCACTCCCGTCACCACACCTCCGTACTCTTCAGGATCCCGGAACACACGACGATACAGCCACGCACAGAGTTCAATATTATTGAAAGGATCCCCGCTGCCGTGTTGCAACCAGTAAGAGATTTACCGCTGAGTCCAAGTTATGGGGCTGATGTGACGAAAGGGCGGAAGGCAGATGTTGAGGTTTTCTTTTTTTGTCGAGGTTTTGACACGGTCTCTGTTGGGGTTTTTGAGATAGAGCGATGATCGGGACGTGTTGGGGAAATCCTTGCTTCCTATGATCTCTGTTGAAATGGGTGCTGTTACACCACACTTTAAAAAAAATGTTCTTGCGTGTTTGGTATACTTGATGTAACGTTACATAGGTGGAGATTTATGTAATTTATTGGAAAGGAGTGATCATCGCAGTCAGATCATGAGGGGACTTGCACCTAATCCAAGTCGAAGGCAACTTAACATTCAGTTCAATAGTGAAAAGAAGTACGTATTTCAATTTGAAGGCTCTAGTACCGCACTTTGCTTCAACTAGAGTAGAGACATTACTTGCCTTTTTTCTTATATTATTTTTATTTGTTACTAAAATGGGGCAATAGATAACAGTTTTCTTTAAGAAAACCCACCCAAAATGTTCAATAATTGCATTTGTCACTACGCAAATACGACGGTACTATAAAATAATTTTTTTTTCCATTTCAATACAGTTAGTTTTATAATCACAGAGAAATAATCAAAAATGAACAATGAATTGAATTTGAATGAAAGTATTGGACATCAGAAAATTATAAATTTATTAAAAATTGAATACGAACAAAAATTGAATTGAAAAACATTTGAACTAACCGCAATCCACACATGCACTTAGTGCTTTTAACGTGAATTTAAATTTTTATTCGGCTTTGTTCGACATAGCTCGTATTTAATCTATGGAACCTTTTAAAGCATTTTTAAGAACTCGAAAATAGTTTAACTAACTTTCAATAACAGAATGTCAGCTGAACTGTTCATCAACCTCCAAGAACCCATTAAGTTTCAATGATACTTTGACGGTTAAGCGTCGTTTCTAACACTATGCACAAGCAAGGGCAAAATGTATTTCATAAAAGCTTCTGACATAATGATTTAGGACACCATAAAAACACCATAAGAGCGAAAATTACATTCCAAGTCCTTGACGGCGATTAGCCGCACATTCATGGTGGCTTTAAACCTTCACCTTTCATACGCTGGTCAAAATTAAATATTAAATAAGCTAGAGGGCAGTTTTATTCATCAACAGAACTACAGCAACTGGCCAACGCCCACTCTTGGCTATAAACCCATTTTTAAGACGTGTTAAGCAGTTAAGATCAAAGGTTTCCCTCTGGCGAAAAGTATGGACCATAAGCCTCAAAACATCAAGATGTTCTTTATCCTTTTTCATCGTGAGGCTTCTGTTTATCAACAATTTAGATGCTTCTATTTTATTTGATAAATTACATGCATTGCATACGATGATATGGTTATTTTCTATTTTCTCTCATCCTTCTTTTGTATCTAATTCCTTTAATTTTACTTTTCCAGTCTGCTTTATTTATTTCAATCAGGTTAAGATAACGAAATATATTTTTATAGGTAGATATTTAGTAAAGTTTTCAAATTTAATATTTGGGGTATTTGTTCTTTCAATTTAAATTAAATTTTGTTTTACAGGCTTTTTAAGTTTTAAATGGCCTCTTTAGTTTAACAGTGTTAGATTGAAGATAAACACAAGTTTACCTTTTATGTGTTAATTATTTATCTGTAAGTTGAGAATAATGTCACTATTTCGAATACACTCACACAAACATTATGTATTTCAACAGCATAGAAATACTTTTTAGAAAATAGAACACCCCTTTAACTCAATACAAGAATGTCTTCTAATTATAATATCATTCAAAGCTCTAAACCTTCCAATAAATTCTCCCAAGCTAAAAAAAAACCTGAATTTGCCCCAATATAACTTCATTATAATATTTTATATTGAAAGCCCACTCTTCAACAATTTTGAAGCTTTTTAATGCAATTACCTTTTCTAACAACCTTCTAAAAATATCCCGCCATTTCCATGCACACCTCAAACGCTCCACGCCGACGTCATTTGGTTATCAGCAGAAGACTTCAGAGAAAAAACCGCAATGAGGAGAATCCGAATCTCTCCATAACAATACATCACCCGAAGTATCAGACATTATCTCACCCTGTCTTACACATTTCCGAATTCCATTCCCCTTATCTGTTTTATTCAGTGTCATTGTCACGAAAAGAGGTCGCGTTTTCACACAAGCTTTGACATCTCATCTTTCGCGACTTTTCTCACTAACCGAAATTCTATTTAGGGTGTTTTTTATCCAGTTCGTTTTCCTTAGAGGTGAAACGAATTTTCACTAAGATGGAATTTTCTTTTCAAATGAATATAGTTCTCCTCTAAACATATACTTTCATTTTATTGGTTAGGCTGATTCTTATCGGAAGTTCTCTTTCGGGAATTCTTTCAAATCTTACTTTCAAAGTGCATCTAGTTATTGAGGAAAATTCTTTATTTACGTCGTCCATTTTGTGTCTCTTTTAATGATTAAAGTAAGAAGTAAGAGATAGAAGATAATTTTGAATGTATAAATACTCTTAACACTTCAGTAGACACTTCAAAATCTGGCGAATTTATTCTAGTAAAAAAATAACTTTTTGATATGCTTTTAAATATAATTTTTTTACATCATAACATTACTAAAGTAAAAAGTGTAATTTATTTTCCTCCTAAGCTTTTAATGAAACCTAAACTCTACCACCCCTTCACTGGCACACATCATTCTTAGTAGGTATCTGCCCACAATATCAACACAATAGTCTTTTAGCCTCCTCCTACAAGACACACAAAGCATCAACCAACATAAAATAAATATCCTCTACCTCGAAAATCCAGCGAGTGTGGGATTCGTGTCAATAATATTACCTACCTGAAACCTGAACCCACCCACTGAGATTGGCATTATAGGTATATGATAGAACAGCAAACTTCACAGGATGTCACCCTTTATCGAAACTTAACTCTTTATTTACAACGCTTGAAATGATTGCTTCGAACAGGATTTATAATAGAGACTAAGTTCTAATAGGTTATATGTACCGTGACTGATAAAGGGAGAATTCAATTACAGTAAAGTAGAGTTTTGAATCAATAGAGAACAGTCATTTTAATAAACAAAACATAAGTTATAGAACAAGTATTTGTTTTTAATACAATTCCATAAAACTTAAACGTCAAGTTAACGTCCAAACAAGCAGTTGGAAATTCATTGTTGCTTCTAGAGAGTCAATATAAGTAAAAAAAAAAGTATAGGTATCAAATTAATGTAAATATATCTTTCTAAAGATTCTCATGACTTAACGGAACTAAGTATTGCAAAATAAAAACTTAAAATAGTTTTATTTGTGTATATATTTGAGCTCCGAGAGTTTCTTCATACTAAATGAATGACATCACTAAGTAGTAAAATCCTGAATATTGATAACCAATATCCACTAATCCAAGCACCCATAGCTCGTTAAAAACTACCCAATTAGTCCTGAAGGTCCAATTGCAATATAAAGGTCGAAACGAACGCATCGAGGTCCAATAATAAGCAGCGGAAATAGTGATCACACCTTGACGTATCCACAGAGCATACCTTCATGTTGTTGCACCTTCTCCCGCGTGTTCTGCTCTGCAATTCAGATGTCGCAACCGCTCATGGGGTTTATAGGTGTCAAGGCCTTCAAGAGGATTAAACAGATTCGAAAACAGAGTAGGCGGGAAAAAAGACGTGTTTTGATAACCTGCTCACGGGACTCATACCTGGGTGCTATCCAAGGATAACAATCCAGTTTGAGCATTAACAACATTGTGTACAAAAAGAATTTAAGGAGAATACAATTTTTCAGTGTAATATCGATCTCAATTCTTAAATTTCGACATTTACTGAGCGGAACTTATTTGTAGAGCCAACAACATGGTGTGCTTTATTCTTACCATGATTTTTGGATTAAAATGTTATTTAGCTTTGTATGTTTTTTAAATCCAGATTGTTGCGTTTCATTTATAATGTTGATTTAATATTCGAGTTATAAAGAATTGAATGGTCAGTTTGAAAAAGGGAATAAGTCAATAAACCAAGTTTTGACAGCCGGTATAAGAAATGAAATTTTCACCACCAAATTTTTACAAAGAATGCAGGTCCCTACAGAACAATCATCGAAAAAATATAAGTATATACTATATTCAAATGTATTGTACAACTAAAAAAAGTTGATAAACTTATTCCCTTTTTCAAACTTGAAATTTCTGCTGAAAAAATCTTAAAAACCACTTAAATTGATTGACAATTAAATTACAGTTCACAGCACTAAAGTGAGAAATAGATTGTGTGATTAAAACAAATAAAATTCAAAAGTATTGTAAAACCGAGTCATTAAGACAGTTTAATAAATATCAATGGAAATAAAGAAAAGGTAAAACCAGTTTTCAATTGATTTTTTTTTGCTTAGTTTACAACAAAAAGAATAAGAAGGAAAGACAAAATAACTTAAATTTCAAGTTAAATAAAAAAAATTCTTCGATTTTCCTAAATTCAAAGGAAATATCTTCCTAAAAGGGGTAGTTATTTTCCCCTCTTCCTACTCATGTGCAGAGCGAAGCTTGGAGGGGTTTTTTTAGCACAAAAAGTCAATTTGCCATGTTTTGAACTTATTTCCTACTTTAAACTGACAATTCAATTAAATTTTCAATAGATAAAGCATCTTAAGTACACTTTTGGTAAAACTGAAAAGCAACGTGTAATGTAAACCTTACTGAATAAAAAATGGAGCTTTCTCTTCCCTATCCAATTTTTACAGCATTGATATAAAATGTAAATAAATAATTGAAAAACTTAACATGTCATAAGATCGGCATGTAAAAAATGCTAAAATTCAAAAATCTTAAAATGTGTAAATATTTTGCTAACAACTTTTCTAGATAGCAAATGAAAAAGAAAAAAGTACACAATTCGATTGTTTTTGGAAGTATAAAAATATATTTGAGAATTCAAAATTTTAGAAACAAAGTAATTAAATAACTGCTTTAAATTAACTCCCTATTTTCAAAATTTACAAAATATGCTTGGAATATTTTCGAAACACAGCTAAGGAATCTCAAAAGGATAATATGTAATAATATATTTTAAAATCTGCTTAAAAGAGGAAAATGCTTAAAAAATCCAAATACCTTTTAACAGTTTAATTTTGCATCCCCAACGCGCAACTTAATTTATCCTTTTACTTTAAAAACAATAAAACGAAGTGCCTTGACTATAAATCTGTCTGAAAGATCATGTGTTGTTTTGAGATGGTTTGAAAAATTGGTAAAGCAGGTCTTATAGGACTGATGAATGCGACATGCATAATATGCGACGTAGTGAATAACAGATCGTATTTCAGAGAAATATTTATGGGTGAGGTACTAAAAGGAATGTCATTTGAAGGTATGGAGTTGTTTTTTATAATAACATGTGGGAACCAATTGAAAAGCGTGAAAAATAAACACAAATTTATAAGTTGTATTTTAATGACGCAGAAAGAACATTTATCAAGGGTAAATACATAGTTAATGATTTTTTGCCAAATTTTTCTAAAATTCTGTTAATATTTAATTCCATTTACAATTAAGTTTATAAAAAATTTGCAACAGAACATTCAAAGTCACACAGTAATATATATATAGTATTTTATACATATAAAATGAGTATAATTCACACTATAGCAATAAGTAATAAGAAATTTTATTTTTAAAATAAAACCATGATTATTCCATAAGATAGGAAACTAGAAAGTATCAGTAAAAAATAAAACAAAGAAAGAAAAGAAAGAATCAGTACCTCGCAAGAATTCCGCAATGTGGCTTTTTTCGCAAAATGCTAAAGGAACTCATCAGATAATGCTAAAATACTTCAGACAGTTTTCGCAAAAATGCGAATGAAAAATCTGAACATTATTTAAACACTCGAATTTGTTTATAATCTAAAGGTTTTTTTTTTAATATTAAGTATTGAGTTTATTCTTTCTGTTATTCCTATTAATTCATCAAATTTGTTATACAATAAAACGTATTATAAGAGTACGTTCTTCCCATAGTATTGGTACACAGTGATGTAATAAAGTATACTTTTTTTAGCAAAGAAACTCAGAAGATCCAGAATGTAATTAATCCCAAAGTTTGCTTCCAGTTTAGTATAGTTACCGCCTTTTTTCTCCTATACTAAAGGTTCAAAACTGAGAGGAACTATGAGAAAGATGAAGAAGTAAAATAGCATCAAGTAAGTTACTTCCCTATCAAAACTGATGCCAAAGCATGTTATGAGAAAAAAATCAGTGTTTTTAGATTATCCAATTACGAAAAAACATATTTGAGCGAGGAAATAAAAGAAGAAACGTTTTTCGTTTCAACCTAACGAACCAGTGTCTGGATTGAAGTTTCCTATGTCTCATAAGAAATGGAATTGATAAAGACGAGTAATTAAGCTTCGAAAGAAGACTTCGTAGGAGAATCTATTAGATAAATAGCAATTAAGTATGTTTTTATAATATAGAGATTCGAATCGTCCCTATTTTTATATAGTTTTTGCTTTAATATCAAAGGAAGATAACAGTTCTTAAGGCAAATTTTCTTTTCCTTATTTATCTGGTATTAGCCGCCTAATGCATGAAAGCAATAAGAATCTGCAAATTAATTATCATGGAACGAAAAGATGTTTTAGTAATATTAAATCTCTAAAACTAATGGGGGAAATTGTAAAAAAAAAAAAACTATACATTTTTTTAAACTTGAATAATCTAACGGTAAGTTATAAACTAAACAAATTAGTAAAATGAATGTGTAAAAAAATTAACTTGAATATTGATATATGCTTTAATGAATAAAATAATGCAGTTTAACTCCATTTAACTCTGGTTTATATAGTTGAAATTTCAGACATTACATTTTTCGTAAACCTATCAATTTCATACCCATGGACCCATAAAATACAAAAAATCAAAGAATCATCGCTTGGTTTGATTAACTTTCTTAAAAACCACCATAAACCATATACTCTTCTACAATTAGTTGTGAATAGGAAAATAGTACTCAATAAAACATGTGACTCATTTCTATTGGAAATAAATTATGAAGTCAATGCGTGTACCTGATAAAACGATAAAGTACTAACACAGACTCATTAATTAAAGGATCAGAAGTTGTTGTTGAGTATTACTATAGCAAAAGACAATGGTGTCAATAGAAAGGAACAACAGGTGTGATGAAATATGAATGACACAGAAGCACACTTCCGTATACTATTATACACTACTAACGTCTGTAACAGCTTTTATTAATATTTTCCCTTTTGTTTTGATTTGTATATCCCCATAGGTTATTGTTGTTCTTTTATTAGGTATGGCTTCATTAGAACGCCATAAGGAACAGATTTCACTAATTAACGACTTCTGTTTCAATCCATTTAATAATCCCTGATAGTCACTAAAACATAGTGCGATGACTGAAGATGGGATTAGCTTAAACCTTGTACAGTGTGACTATGAAACAATACGATAAAAACTTTTAACGAAATGGGTTGTAAATTAGCATTTGGCTGTTTTGAGTAAAGCAGTAAAACTAGGTTAAAGACCGTCGCACGCATTGAAAATAATGGTTTGTTTCTAAGTTCTTCAAGTGATTTTTATGTAAAATGATAATTTTCCTTTCTGAAAGTAATCAAGTCTTTACACTTGATATTTGAATCTTTATACTTTAAGTCAAAATAACAGTTTTTGTTTTGCGAGAGATTCATTGCAATCTATTTTCTGGGCATTGGAATATATGTTACGGGGAAAGTGATTAATCGGGCATTTTTAATAATGCCCGACGTGGAGGCGGACAAAGTGATAAATTTCATTCATAAATTCCATTGAATTTATCACATTGCCCGCCTCCACTTGGGGCATTATTAATGATGCCCGATTTATCACATTTCCCGTAACATATATATATATATATATACATAATTCCACTTTTACTTACAAAAAATTAATGAACGGAATATAAATATTTATTTTTAATATAGCTCATTATAGCACTTATATTTAAAAGTAATTCAATGGTAAGTAAAGTTTAATGGGAAACTGCTAATTGATGAAGAAAATGTTAGTTAACTTCCCCTTTTGTGCCAACTAACCGATTCAGAAAATGGATCTTAGAATTAAGTTATTGCACATCCTATTTATAAATTATTTTATAATTTTGTTTGCATTAAACGAACTTCTATTAAAAACTATTTAATTGAACAAAAATATATCATTTTTGTCCAAAATTTAACGGGCATTTTTCAAGAGTTATAAACTATGATTTTTATACAGATTCCAGTCATAGCGAAATAATTCTCAGAGCTCTGTTTCTATAATTATAAATTTCTCGGAATTTTTAGAAATTACTACATATTTCCGAGGATATTCTATTCGTCTGTATTCTGGTGGTCACTGAAATTATCAGTTGGTAACCTCGAATTTCGTGTTATTTTTCAGAAGAATAGAGTTATTATATTTATAATATTCCTACTTAAACGTTAATAAAATATCCAAACGTATCAAGAAAGGTCATTCACATTCTGCAAACTTTGTTTCACAACATTTCCAACAGAAAACAATTATACGAAAGGCAAAAGAAATCAACATATGACTGCTATAATTTGATGAGAATAATTTAGGAAATTGTTTTAGCTGGGGGAGAGCAAGATTTTGAAAATAATTGGCTAATAGACTTTTAACAAGTATAAAACAAATTGCTATTGTTGGTTGATAATGATAAAAATAATGTTAAAAGTTACGTATCGTGCGTGATGTTAAAGAGTATTTTGTATATGGTGGATGCAATAATACTCCTCTGTCTCCTCCTTATTATGTATGTTCTTGTTTTATAACCTGTTAGTTAACTTATGTAAATCTTAAAAAAGTAATTAATTTTCTGAGTAAAATGCATGTTTGTTAATTTTATTTTTATAGCTAGTATTATTTTTAGTTAAAATAAAAATCTACTGTAAAATATTTTTTAAACTTTTTCTTCTATAAAATAAAGCCTCTTTTTTTTCACTCCTTTAACTTAAAATATTTTTCTCATAAAGTAATCTTACTCGAACTTAAAAAATAAACGTTCAAAATTTACAAAATGAGTTTTCTTTAAGAATGTATTAAATACTTTTCTTAAACCAATAATGGATTTAAAATATATTTATATTTGTTTCAACGCCCAACTCTGTTTACTAATATTTCTTACGAATAAACTCTATAGTTTACCTCAAGAAATAATTTTATTTTAGAAATTGACCATTAACTTGTATTAGTTTAAAGCACTTGTCAAACAGGAGATACTGTAATTTTCAAAAAAAAACCTTCTTTTTATTTTATTCCTAGAAATCTTCTCTCATGGCACGAGATGTAATGGCGATTTTGCTTGCATGAACGATATTTATGAACTACTTCACGCCATATTTTGACCAAGAGCGATCACTTGACAAAAACCGAAGACAAATTCTAATTCATCACGTCAGCATGCCCTTCATAAACTACAGGTTAATGGGCCTACAAAATCCTGTTTTCTTTCAAAAACCAGAGCGACACATCTCCACGAGTTAAAAGCAACGATTCACACGGCATATTATTCTCACACTTCATCATTACCCACTACTGTGTGACTTAATAGAGCAGTCGGTGACTCGTCCTGATAAGTTCGCTGAGCTGCATCCAAAATCACAGTAAGTGAACTTCAACAACCGTGAAGTGCTCTTTTAAGAGTTTAAAAGGTTCAGGGAGAACTTTCTCGTTCTTACAACCGAATCTTGACTCTCGCGCGAGAGAAAAATGGAAGAAAATGTACGAAATTTCGTAACACGCGACGTTCCATGTTCTCTTTTTTCGGCTGCACCCCGGAGAACAATTGATTTAAGTCAGGTGCGTAGAGGTTATGCATGCAAGCGCTGGATTTAGTCCGTAACGAGTATTTCTAGTGAGTACAAACGAGAAAGATTTATCTCCCGGGGCAAGTTGGTGGTTGGATGTGTTTGAGAAGTTTTCACAAATTTTGTCTGAACAGAAAAACCTTTTTCGTGTACACGCACAAAAAACGGCATTGTAGGAATTCAAAACGATCTAGTTTCTAATTAAAGGTCACATAAACCTTAAACTTTACTTTTTGAGTTCTCTCTAATGCATAAAAATTCTTTATTTTTTGCTCATAACATCGAAATTATTAACAATTGATTAATAGAAAAAAAATCCCATTATTTATCTACATATGTTCAAAGCATGCCAACTCAAGTTATTGCATGTTCAAAGTAACTTGTATAATTTTAGCAATTAAGGTTTTACAAAACGTTAACAAAGCTTTCTTTTTCAATTTTATTGATTTGGGTGTATTTCGGTGCATTTTATGAGTAGGGGGAAAGAGGGGAAAGTGCGCAGTCGGGTAAAAGTACGCAGCGGTTTTTTCCCTGTTGGCATCAATATAAGGGGGAACGAGTATTATCACATGAACTTGAACATGTGCATCATAAGCTATCTTTAAAGACTGCCATTGTTATTTTCATATTTGTTGATTTTTATTTATTTGGTAAAATATGCATACTTACCAAAGCATATTACTCAAAGAAACCATGGTTTCTTTGAGTTAGCATCTAATTTTTCTGTGAAGGAATCTTTAATTTTTTGCAAATAAAGGACTAATGATCGCTTTCAAAGTAAACACCAATGTGAAGTATACTTCCTTCTGAACAACTTGGCATCTTTGGAATTTAACTGTAGTGCATTTTAGGGTTGATTCAAGGACCAAAAAATAATTAATACATCAGTGCCTAAGAGTACGCTATACACAGACAAAATAGTTGAAAGTTTTGTGGAGAGAATCATATAACTCAACTTACTCTTCACCACATGAGAGTTATGCGCTACAGATGTTGAATTAATTTTTATTTTTCCCTTTGAAAGCTTAAAACCTATCCTAAGTTGAAAACTAATAGCTCATGCAAAATCCTAGAAAATTACTAAGTGTGATCTTTCAAGAAGCTTGAATCGTGTGTAGATTATATTTAAAGAGAGGTGAAGAATCTTCCAATTACAAAAAAATGAGGCATTTTTTGTGATTTCTATCAAGTTTTCATGGAGCGCACTATTGACTTTTGACGTACTTTTGACTTCATGTGCTGCGTACTTTTATCCGTCAGGTCGGATGAAAGAACGCATTCAATTTTTATTTTGTTTATGATTTTTAACAATTTCATTTAAGCTTAGAGCTTCCATTTTCATTGGTTGGTTCTTGAGTCATTAAACTTGCGTTCACTAAATTTTTGTGACTCTGGCTTTTACATTCTCAATTTTATAGCCCGAAATTATTTTTGAGCGCGCTCTTACCCTCCTTTCCCCTGCACAGTTCTGTTACAGCTGTTTTGGATGACCTTTAAAAGGATTCCGCTGAACTGACAGTTCATCATAATTCAAAGCGGCAATTCTTCTACATATCTGTAAAGATTTACAAAAAAAAAAAAGCCCCATTTCAAATAAAACCATCAGAGACATTCAAACATTTAGAACCATTCAAATCTCTTCAAGTGCCACAAGTTGTGCACTTTTGCAGCCCCCACTTTACTACTCTTAACAAATACCTCCATTGCGGGCATGACACAAACAACTCTCAAAGGCTCTCCACGCCTTCCCACAAAACCATAACAATCCCGGCATCCCCCTTTGAAGTTCGAATCATCGTAACGGGAGGATGAAGATGCTCCAGCAGGAGAGAAGAAAGAGACAAATGCATCCGTTTCCTCCTCCGCATCTTCTCGAGACGCACGTGTGGTGGGGAAAGATTCGAATTTCGAACGCTATCGCGGAGGAAGCCGTGTTCCTCTGTTCCCCAGAAGCACCCTTCACGCGCCGGAACCGGAAGCGGCCCGGATGTTGCCAGTTGTCTGCTTGAATCATTAGGCTTTCACCTCCTTTTCCCCTTTTTTGAGGCCTCTCTCAGTCGCGAATTTGTAGAGTTTCGTCATTTTTATTACAACCTAATGTCGTTTAGTTACTTCCCCTGGAAGAATGGAAGTTTCCGTATATTGCTGAGAAATGGTGAATTGCTCAGGCCTTTGGGAACAGTTCGAATGCAGAAATCTAACAAAAGGAAATAACGTAAACTTTAAAAAACTAATCAAGATTTTTTTTTTGTTTTGAAAACTGAAAAATAAGCTTCGGGTACTTTTTATATTAAACTTCATAATAAATAAGCGGACTTCAAATGAAGAAATAATGTTTGGAGATGAGGGTGGAAACTGTATTTTATAGTTTTCAAAAATGCTCTGATTAAAACAAATATTCGTTTTTAATTTTACCTAAAACTTGAATCTATTATTTTTATGTATAGTGGGGTTTTTTTTAACTTTTTTCGGGATGAAGGCAAAACAGCACTAACTATTTCTTCTTTCAAAATTTCATCTAATATAGTCTGTTTAAATAAAATTTTGATTTAATTAATTCTTAATGAAAAAACACATAAAAATACCATTGAACACATGGGGAACTACGTAAACGTAGTACAACTTTCCTTATTTTCCTTTTCCTCTTTTAACGGTTAAAAATACATTAATGAATTTAAACATGGAAATATATTTGACTTATAAAGGGTAAACCAAAAAGCAGAGAGAAAGCTTAATAAGACGATGTAACAAATTCAGTTTCATTCATAAACCGGTTGAATGAAGGAAACAATTTGCCTGGAGATGGACATCCTTCAAAGTCGTTCTCATTCTCCCCTTGGGCGAAAGAATTGTTAGAGCAAAATGTTTTTCGATTCAAAAGTTCCATTCTGCATGCAAATAAGGAGAATTCGGAAGCGAGTCCGTAAGACTTAAGTATGTGTTCGGTAATAGTTGGATGCATGATTGCTTCCTATTTTCAAATACCTTCAAATATTCAGGAAACGTGAAAGTGGACGATCCGTTCAAAAGAACTGCTGTGAGCGACAAATGACAACTAGCTCGGAATTCTCTCCAAATAAAAAGATGGAACAATAACGATTATTTTCAAGAATAGTTTTTGTTATAACAAGCGTGCCAGTTATGCAGGATAAATATTTTCTCTGGAGGAAAAGGGGGATTTTAAATTTGATTCAATAAATATTTGAAATAACAGTTCATCTTAAATTTTAAAATCAATATAGGTTTAAACTAAACCAGAATGTTCGCCTTCCTGAATCAAAAACTTAAGCCTTACTTTTAAATTTACTTGAAGGTAAGGTTTTGGAAATGCAATACGAATAAGATTCTCCTAATTCGGATTAAATTTAAAAAAAAATTCTTTTAAAAATAAGTTACGAAGGATCATAAAAAATTTTTACACAGATATCGGATACTTGGTTTTTCCCATAATAAGCACTGAAAATATTTTTTTTACTTCAATGAACAATAACTTTTTACAAACTCACCAAAAAATAACGAAGCTTATCATTCGTAAGATTAAAAAATATTTTTTCCTTCGTACTTAAAAAAACAATTTATTTGATAAAAAGTTAGTTTACATTTCTTAAGTAATTAATTTTCTTGTAGATTGTTACAAATTCTTAACCATTCCAAAAAAATGAAAAAAAAATACTGTCGCATGTTTTTGTCGAACAATGTCATCAATTTTTGTCAAAAGTATGGGCTTACAAGAAATCAAGCTTTTAATGGCTGGTAGATTTTCCACAAGAAGTGTTAGGAAACCTAATGTCACACTAGACAACGTCATATTATCTCATTAGACGACATTGAGGAACAGACTTCACAACAAAGACAACGGCTTTTTTACAGCTTAAGCGGCGTCACAGGCAGAAAGATGATGAGCATTTCAATCCGTGAATCATTGCCATGACTTGTCGGCGTTAAAGCTTATAACAGCCATCTATTGTCGGTCATTGTAGAGATCAAGGACTTAGGGAGATTGTATCGAATGAAATTAAATAAAGAGTAATAAAAGAAGATTTAGTAGGGAGAGAACAGTTGGAAAAACCGTCCTTGGGGGAATGATGTGAATAATAGAATATTAGATTAATATGGGATGGACGGCGTTTGCATTGCTGTAGCTTTGTATGGACAAATTTTCTATTTGAAGAGATTCAGGCAGATATCTATGTAGCTAATGTGTCGTTCCATTAAAGATTATGGTTTTTAGGAGGGGGGAGATTATGGGTTTTTAAATTGGTTGGGAAAATAATTGCAAATTAATTTGGAAAAATATTCAGGATAAAATAGAAATAAATTTTACAACAAACTTGTTTGTGAAGAAGTTAAGTATAAATATGTCAAAGTTGTGTGAATACAAAAAAAAACTTTTAAATTGTGTTATTTCCCAATAAATACTTTAAATTTGCTGTGCGAAACCGACTATGATTTCAATCATAAATTCCTATAAAATTCACTAACAAAATAGGTTTCTTTAAGTTATTATGTAATTAATCATATTTTAGATTCACTTTCAAACAGAATTTTAACAAAAGGATCATTTAATTTCAGTTCATTTATGAATGAATTCACTGATCAGTAAGTATACCAATTTTTCAGTGCTTTAAGCATAGAAATTTAATAATTAGAAAATAATTTTAAAAAAACTTTTTTAGAAGAAAAGTTTTCTAAAATGTTTTTATAAAAAATGGATGAACTGCTATTCGCAGTCCAGAATAACTTAATCGCGAAAAACTGAAAGAGATAGTTTCCAGAGTTATAATTAACTAACAAAACAAAACCTACCCTTTTCTCAAATCTATCTAAAATTACCACCAAGTCAACTCAAAACAAAGCCATCAATTATTGCATAACACCAACTGCGTAGAAAAACACCAAATTCCGTAGGCGTCCATTACATCTACATAAAAAGATAGCATTTCTGTAAGGACACTCTCCCAAGAATCATTTTGAGTATGCAAATAGCATAGGGTAGAAAAACCGGATGCGGTAAAAACATATAACGAGGCGGGCCAGTCTACTAAAGTAGACACCGATCGAAGAAAATCAATCACTAATGTCCGAAGTCTAATTCAAGGTCATGTTTTGGTACCTAGCTCGATAATGTCGCTCATTGATGACCGTAAAGGTTATATGTGTATCCGGTTTATAACAGGGATTTTTAATAAGGAAGTTGAACTAAAGTATTTATAGTGTTGGGGAGAATAATAAGCTGGTCACAATTTAAATGTGTTTTAGGTGTGTTACTAATTATTCAATTTAGAATGAAATTGTTTATGAGTGGAAAAATTGATATTGGCTTAACTGGTCGGGTACCCTAGGCTATTAACTTAAAAGTTTATGGTTTTAGAGGTATTTACCTTTTCAGTATCTTCATAAATATGAAGTCGTAGAGATAAAATTTATATCTGACTCAAATATTTAAAACTGTTAGCCTACAAAACTTAGTATTCTATCAGCATCAGAGCCCTGCATGCGCTCGATTTAGCGCGCCAAGCGCGTCTCTTTTAAATCAGATCGTCATACAAACTTTCAGCGCGCCGAGGCAACACGCTTTCCTTAAGATCGTGCCGATTTGAAGCTAATCGCCGATTTGAAAAAAACGCGCCGCGCTATGAAAAACGCGCCGCGTAACCAAAAACGCGACGCTCTCCACATAACCCGCCGATTTGAAGCTTGCGCGCTACACTTAAGTAGGAATCGCATGATATCATTGCATTACACCTTCATGAAACGAGAAAATATCGTGAATGAAATGAAAAATCATTTTGATAAAATTATCACTGATTTATAGATAAGTATACATTTCCAGATTCATCAGATTGAGAAGTTTCTTGATCTTGAATAAATCTTAGAATAAGAATTAATTAAAAAATTTATAAAAAAGTGCATCCCTTAAATTAAATTTAAATCCTTTTAACTTGTAAATAGTTTTTTCTCCTCTTCTGTAGCTGTTAGTTTGGTTTATAAGGATAAATGAACTTTGAATTAAGATTTATATAACCAGTTGTATCAACTCAGCCAAGCTGTGTTGTTTCGTAAATAGTATTCCTTTCTAACATTAAAGTTGTATTTTCTAACTTTTTTTTTATCATTTCTACACATTGAAAAATTTCATAACTTTTAACTTAAATATGATTGGACTTGTGCTTAGAATGAAAGTGATCAAGTCTATACCAAATTCTGATGTAAATAAATGAGGGTTATCTATACAGGTCCAAAAATTAGGACTACATATACTATCGTGAGGGATAATTTTCGCCGTGGATAAACTTTTACCAAAACTTAGATAAAACGGGGATACAATTTACATGTGAACAATGATATCCTCAGATATTGATACTTAATTGCAGGAACGTGGTTTGGTTTCAACTTATAGCATGGACGTATATAAGGGGGCGGTTAGGGGGTCCAGACACCCCCTTAGCCTAGACCTAATGTCAGCCAAACAGAAAGGTTCCTGTCCCTAATATTAAAAGAATGAGTGAAAATACAACTTTTTCGGGTCCAATTTCACAAAAATTTCTGGGGGAGGACCCCCCAGATCCCCCTGTTTTGCTTGAGGGCATGTATTAACCACAAGAATTCACATTTGCCCTACATTTTACTCAGAATGGGAAACTATTAGAAACATTTGGGGGGCCAGAACCCCTTCGAAACAGTCTAGTAACGGCTCCCTTGGTCCTGAGGTCTTATGGCGGCTTTACACCACGCGGTTTGCGGGACGCGATTTGCGGCGAAAACGGAAACTGCAGAAACTCAGCGACCGCTCGAAAGAGGGCGCTAGAATCGATTTACGACACTAGCGGCTACCGCTAATGCCGCCGCGGAAGTTTTGGTTCCCGCGCGGCAGCCGCTAGTGTCGTAAATCGATTCTAGCGCCCTGTTTCGAGCGGTCGCTGAGTTTCTGCGGTTCCCGTTTTCGCCTCAAATCGCAAATCGCGTCCCGCAAACCGCGTAGTGTAAAGCCGCCATTACAGGTTCTGCCCCCCCCCTAGTCAAAAGTTGACCCTATGCCTATGATATTCCATTTTGTCCCTCCTCATGATAAAGGTTAACCTAAGCCTTTATAACCCCTTGCTACGCTCAGAGGGAAATTCAAGGTATACAACCTCTCTTTCGAAACCTCAATTTTTCTCCATAGAAAACGACCGACCAAAGCAAAGCTACTCCTTAATTTAATAAGGTATATATGGGGGTTCGGGGGTCCTCCCCCAAAAATGTTTAAATTTTAGTATGCTAAAATGTCTTCTAAAGCTACTTTTTAGGGAGGTTTCAGGGAGCTTCGCGGGCCGCATGCGTCCCGCCAGTTGGAAAACCCTGTTTTAGTTAAACTTTCAATGTGACCACTGTGACCCAAAGTTTCTTGAACACCCCCTTATAAAATCTATAGCTACGTCCGTGACTTATAGAGAAAAATACTATTTACAAAACGTTCGGCAAAACCCCTATAGGTTATTATATAATTTGGTTGAAGACAAGTGGTTAATATATGATACCATAATCGTCTATTAATCCAGATCCTTAATTGAGCATGATCTCCTGTTTGATTATCTCAGAATTTTTCCATAGAGAAACTATTTTTACCTGTTAAAACATTCTAAACAGTACTAGCTTACATATCCTTTAAAAATGTTAAATATATGCGTATGATTAAGTTTGTAAAAATTTATATTAGTGTTTACTTTGACTAAGAAATTAGAGTGGAACCCTTCATCAATCCTTTGACCACTTCAATCCCAAATTAACATAAAATATTAGATACACTGGTGTAAAATCATTTCGAGTTAAATATCTGACTATCGAGAGCTAACATTTACTGCACGTTGACGATTCAAGAAAAAGTCGCCGCGCTTTTCACAGCGCGCCGAATTTTTCTCAGCGCGGCGCTTTTTTCCAAGCGCACCGCTTTTTCACCAGCGCGTGCGATTCTAAAGTAAATCGCCGCGTAAACAGAAGCCTGCCGATTTTTTCACGACTTGATCAAAATCGTACGCGCAAAATCTTAAGGACGCGCTTTTTTTTTAAATGGCGAGTTAGACGCGCTATAGCGAGCGCGTGCAGGGCTCTGATCAGCATGCAGAAAAAAACCTCAATGATCAATAATTAAGAATTCCGTTTTAACAATATTTTCTCTTCATGTAAGTAACTATTTTACATTTCACTTTTTGCCTTTGATAATATTTAATACAGTTAAATACAAATTTTGTATTTAATGAGAAAATCATTTTATTAGTGGCACTTTTTCGCCATGAAGTTCAAATAATAACAACGAATGAGAATGATAATAATGATGAATATATTTATCACAAACAAATTGCAATTAATTTGAAATGTTTTGAAAATGAATCAGAAAAACGTACGTAAAATATTTTTTTTGAAGTCCATTATTATTTTATAATTACGCTTGGTAATGTGTAACTTGAATGCATTTTTTTAAACCATCGGAAGTTAGTAGTTAATATCAAGGTTTGGCTTTGCATATTGCACTGTAGGGAAATATTTATTAGAAGAAATATATTTCAATACTACCGTGATTACAGAGTAACTAAATTTTCAAAGAGTATATAATTCATTAGATACTTCATAAAGCTTGAAATGCTAATTATTTAGTTTGCATATAAATGCTAATTTCCTTCAAATTTCATTAAAGAGCAAATAGTTAAATTGAAGCACATTTTCAAATCAGGCTAGAAAATTTTATTCCATAACCAAATTATCTTCAGGAAATCTCTTATTAGTAACACCTAGATATGATGTACCCTCATGTTTCACAAAATATCTTCAGAACTAGTTTATTGTCCTGTTATACTTCACGATGCGGGCAACTCAAATGCATACATTACTCGATCAATGAGCAAGTGATTAAAATGGAACCCTCTGTTCCAGACGTTCAAATGCCAGTAATTAGTTAAGTAGACTGACTAAACTCTAGCAGAAAATTAGTTGTTAGAGCCGACAGTTTAAAGAAAAGATTAGCAAACTCTTAAGAGTGTCTGGAAACACAAATGGTAATTTACACTTTAATTAAAGCTTAAAATTAGTGCAGATTTAGAGAGAGCCTTTTATGGATAGGTGCATTATATCCTTTATCTTGTTAGTTTTTCGCTTCACCCAAACACTAATTGTTATGGAAATGGAGTACTACTATTTACAATACAGGAATAATTTACAAGTTAAATAAAGGGTCTTTTTTGGACAGTTGAACAAATTTTATTAGATAATTGCAGTTTCTCATTCCTTATAAATTCAAAATATATATGAAAATGTAAACAAATTTGCTCTATATAATGAATCATTGGCAATTTATAAAACTTTCTATCTACTTCTTTAGTAATTCAAAGGACATCGGATACCCAAAAATATTTAAAAATGTATTTTTATGGTATTAAAGAACTAATAAAATAATTAGCTTTAGACAAAGCTCTTAAGCAAGACGCAAAGCCTACTCAGAACACCGAGGTCCCAAGTGTAATAAGACAACAATAAAGACCTAATAAAACACCAAAACATAAAACACAATAATAGAACACTTTAGCGGTTATGAGAGTATTAAAGAAGCAAAATCTCTTTAAAAATCAAAATTTTCGAAATTTTTTACACATACGTAAATATTGGTTTTAGTTTTTTAAATATCAATACAATGCAGAAAAAAGTACTATAAGCATAATCCAACGATCTATAATAATATGCATTTTGTTAAAAAAAAATATATAACTTCTTTCATCACTTACTCACCCTGATTCCAGATCTAAATCGGAGACGTTTTGGAAGACTTGCCATTGCAGTTATATCTCAAGTTATGACTAATGATTTCGATACCATGAGCTGAAATTTACCTATCAATGATGTCACTAACTTCAATCGCATCTGCCGCATGCTATCAATTGATTCAAGTATAAAATGATATGCTTCACACCTTGAGTGAAAAAAACCTCTAGGTTATCTTATCTTTTAACAGATAACTTTGCTTCGTAAGCGAAAGAATTTACAGAAAAAGTAACGGTCTTCTTCTATTCATAATTTTCTACTCCATTCATAAATTTAAAAGTTCTTTCAACCTGTTATTTTACTATGCATCATTGTAGGTACACACATAATTTGTAGTGTATTAAGTAGAATGCATATTTAGGAAAAAACTTAAGGAGCCCAGTATACTATTGTTAGTTGAATTTCACACAATACATAATAGAAGTTCACATACATTGAATATTAAATAAAAATATTGGTCTTGTGATGTTACTTATACTAAGTTATTTCATAGAGGTGTTGAATTTTAGATTATTTTAACTTTGCAATGAAAATTTATTTTATTGGCATTTTTTTATCTTTGTCACAGCTTTTGAAACAAAACGTTTGAATATTATTACCGCAATCAAGATTCTAGCATTAATCAGTTACAATCTTAGTATTGTTTAGAAATCTTAAGCTTAAACAAAGAAGATAAGTAACGAAGTAGTAAAGAATTCTCAAGGGATTGTATTTTATATCTTTCTCTAAAGAAATTTCAATTAATAACTTTTGAAGAAACGACGGCACATAAATATAATCATAAATCAACTTTCTTTTCTGTTTCCAAACAAATAAGTTATAGCAAAACAAAGACATAACTACGCTTCAAATAATCTAAGAAGTATAAGTCTTTTGTACTTGAAAAAAATATCACCATAAAAATCCTTAAGAAGTATTTATCAACGCAACAATCATGTAATAAAATAACTACGAAGGATTAAACGAATACAGCACTATCAGTACTGTATTCAAATACAAAATCTTAAAGATTAGTATGAAGGAAGGCATCTATCTCCCTTGTCATCGGCAAAGTCCTGCCTTCCGATTTATATTTTTTTATTTGTGAAAAACCTCTTTTTAAACTAACCTAGGTATGAAGATTTCAACCCTGAAAAAGTGAACCTGTTTCCCTTGCGACATGGTTCTTAAAATACATGAATGCAACCAGGCTTGCATCATGAACTTTGCGCAATAGGTCGTTAATTAAGTGAAGAAAATAACGAAGAGTCAAAGATCTCGGTTCCCAGGATAATCTGCGGATTGCTCGCGGAATATTTGTAATCAATATGTGATAAGGAATACAATGGACAATCAATTGAATTCTGCAAAGTGAAAGTGGGCTTAAGTTTAAGATTCAGCTATCAACTTTTATTATCTTTGTTGATTGTCATTTCTAAAATTTATATTATGCCTCAGAATTATAGCATTACTTCATTTTGATTTACGATGATCCCAAAATCATGAAAAGTATTAATATGAAAGGAATATAACGACTAGCACTAAAATAACGAAAATAAAAGGAAATAATTTAAAAATTTAAAAAGTGTAAAGAGATGAAGATAGTAAGATCCAATGATAATTTGTTAATTTTTTGTCTAACTTTTACAATTTAATTTTTGATAATTTTCTATATTTTTGAGGTTGATTGGATCATTTGATATTGAAATCTCTTTTAATAACTTCTAAAAGAACTACAAATACATCTGTAAGATTCCCATTTAATGTTAATTCTAAAATATATTTAAAATTCAACTCAAAACCATTAGAGGTTTTAAAACAAATTAGAAAGATTATACAGTGAACCCCTGTTAGTTTAAAATATTTAATTCATTTTCAAGCACAAAAATAAACTTATAAATACCTTAAACTCAATGATTAAAAGTTACTGTAATAAAAATAAAAGATGTGGAATTCCTTAGTTAGTATAACGTGCTTTTAAGTATCAAATTAACAAAACTACTAAAAAATGAGAGATGGAAGAGACACATTATATCTGTAAAATGAGAGTAAATGGGAAAAAAACGTAAAAGGAGTAAAAGGAAATATTGAAATAGATTCAGGGCAACTTAAAAAATTCAAAGCTGGATATTGCATCTAAAAATTTCGAATATCTGAACTCCGAATAAAAAGAGTGAAATTGATGAACTAGGTTGTGTTTAAGGGACTAATCTTCAAATCATCCACAGTTTCAATATAGAGAGGTCAGAGTTAAGTTAAACTGTATTATAGTATGAGCTACACAAAATGTCAGAGGCTTTTAAGTCCACTTCACATGGTTTTGAGAAGTTGAAAGGTTTTTTTATGCTATTTCTATGAAGAAGGCATTTTTGAAGCTTCTCTCAGGCCAATTATCGAACATTTTACTTAGATCAAAGGTTCTCAACCTGTGGTCCACGGAAGGATTACAATTTTCATTGATTTAATTAAGTATCTAGTGGTTCTTGGGTATAAAAAAGTTGAGAACAACTGACTTAAACCACGAAATAAAGGATCTAATTAGAAACCTCAATCCATGATTACCTCAAATATTGGACTTGATCCACGGTCATACGTAGCACCTAATATACAATGGAAAGGAAGAAGAGAGTAGGACACAGAAACTTAAAATATATTCAGGGACTTCCACCCCTTCGATAAATTCTCGAAATTATTTTGAGTTATAATTGGTTTTTACTTCAAAAATACGGCTCACCTTAGCTTCTTTGGCCAGTTGCTTGAGGAAATAGATGTCCAAGGCTGTGTCGGTGCCCTCGCTCAGTCTGGCGGCGTTCGGCAAAGATGAGTTGGAGGCGGTGGCCGAACGGCTCTTCCGCATTGACCCGAACAGAGACGACATTTTGATATTATTTTATTCGAGATTCCAGGGAAAGTGTCAGTCACCCGGGCTACTTTCCACACCCGTGTGCATCTCTTGTTGATGTATCCTTTGGAATGTTCATGAAAGGAATTTTTTTTTCTTATTGAATGGAATTATTTTTGGTGGTATACTAATGGAAAATTCATGAATGAGGGATTCCCTTGTTGTATCATATGGCACTTTCACTGGAGTTGGTTCCGTCAGTATATGAAATTGACGGTAAACTTATGTTCCGAGTTGTTCAGTTCCTTCAACGTAAAATTATAGCTCAGGTTATGAAGTTATTTATGTAAAAGCCTTTGAATGCATCCAAGGAAATTTTTTTGGTTTGAGTTGCTTTGTTTCTTTTGGGTAATAGTTATTCTTTACAAATTAATGAATGTGAAAACCAAAGTAAAATAACTTCTAAAAAATCTATTCCAGTTTTAAGGAAGAAATTTGAAAGTAATCTTTGAAGTTTTAATAAATAAAAAAATTTTGGAAGTCCTTTGAAAGCTCTTGATCGAAATATAGAATTAATCTTTCTTCAATAATTAATTCTAGTATTTCCCTATGACACAAATGAGTGAAGGATAGGTATCATAAGAGTGAAAGTTTCTGGTAGTCAATTGGGTTGAGCAGTACTTGAGGAGTATGAGAGAAAATAAATAATGCATTAACCAATGAGAAGAACTTAATCAAGTTACACTAATTTGATGAAGAATTTAAAAATTAGCAACGTACGCATTATGGCACTAAAAATGTAAATACAACATATATTTACAAGTAAATAAAATTATTGCTTTTGCTTGAGTGGGAATAAATTCCACTGAATATAAACTCGATAAACGAATGGTTTTTAAGCAGTTGAAAATAATCTCTTTATAATTTTCAGAATCTTCTAAGAAGTTTTTCTCAGCATTAACAAGATGATATTGCACTTATTGGATTTCACTTGAGGAGAAAAGCAACAATGATTGCACAACAAAGAATGATTCACCGGTTAAAAATAAAAAGATTACAGTTCATAACAAGGTTCCAAGCTGTAAATTACCTCATTCTCCAATTAATCACGATTTCGTCGGAGTTAATGATAAACTATCACCGGTTCCAATTATCTCCAATTCATTAAATCCATTTTCACTCCATGGTACACTTCTCATCAAATTAACACATCTCACAAAAGAAATCCTGAATGAATAAACCGATTCACATGATAAGACTGCGACCAATTAAGTGTCGCCAATCAAGGATGACAGGGACGACCGCGCGAACCGAACGAACACAATTCGCGAACATAAACACACGAGAGCTCGCTTGTTTTGGCACTGGGAAACGCACCGGCAACACTGGGAAGACCAGCTGACATCAGCCGGGAAGCCATCTGCAACTGTTTCCAATGGCAACGCCAGTGGTGGCCGGCGAGTGACGTCACGGAACCGCGGGAAACGCTGCTCCTGCCGAGTTCTTCTTCCATTCAGGAACGATCGAATGTGATAAACGGGTGGAAAACTGCGCCGGAATCTTGGGGGGATCCTCCGATAAAAAAAAAGTTCCCGCTCTTTTTTTTTTCCCAGCCGATATCGGGTGAATTCCATTTGCCGTGAATTAAGATACATTTACATCTAGCTTAGGAAATGGAGATGGTTCTTTTTTTTTCTTGTGGAATCTTCTAATGTTCTTTTTTTAAGCCTAGTAGAGGCGCGTTGGGAAAACATGCAAAAAATTAACACGTGTCGTTTCAGAGGAACTTTTTTTTTCTTGGATGGCGTTTAATGATTTCATTCGGAACCTCTGCAAACATTCGCCTAGTTTTTACCCCTGTTTTTAAGTTGCTTCAAAGAGCGTTCTTGCGACATGATACGATAAGGAGGACATTTCATTAAAAGCTTTGATAGAAGGTTTAAAACCAAAAACTATTAACTTGAATCTTTTTTTCATCATCAAAGAAATGAAGTCTTTGAAATCCTCTTTTTTCTCTCTATCCTATCAGAGCGGTAGTCTTTTCTTTCTTTTTTCTGTTAGTAATTTTCACAGATAATGCTACCTTTATCATTTCCCTGTCTTGGTAATTACATGAATTAATTCTTTTCAAAACCTATTCGCTCGCTGTCGCACCAACTTTCATCTTCTTCCATCCTTCTTTTTGTCCCACTTTCTCCTCACTTTATTGTGAAAATCTTCCTCTTCGTTTTTCTTTATTACAACTCCGACTTAACTTTTCTCTGTCATCACTTTTCTCTGATTCTTAGAAATACCCTTAGGGGAGCTTTTGAAAAGTTTATTTGCTTTCTTTTATCTTTTGAGCTCATTGTCCACTTTTAACTTCTAAGAATTCCATCATTTAACTAATTTTTCATTTGTCATTTATGTTATAGGGTGGGTTGCCCAGTGAATGAACACTCCCAGTGAATGAACACATGGTCGTATAATCTCAATTATTAAGCTATTTGAACTCTGTAAAGACTATTACTAAAATTCAGTAGTTGCAATGAGACCTCCTAGAGGCCAGGCAATCGTTGATTTAACCGTATATTCCGATTTCAGTCTGTTAAAAAATTTTTACTGATACTCGAGCTTCAGGCCCATGAAAAAGTCTCCGGTAAGTTAAGATTTGACTTGATTCATTCATATTTTTCTAACTTATAATTGCGCTTATTATGATTTTTGTTCTTTTTTATCAAATGTTAAAGACTTAATCTTTGATATGGCATAATTCAGAAAGCTGTACTTTTGAAATTGCGATAGATAAGGGGGTGTTCACTTACTGGAAGTGCAAACTGTGATTTCCCAGTGAATGAACAGGTGTTCATTTACTGGGGAAAATGCATATTTCGTAAAACCTCATGATTATAGTTTTATTTGATTCATAATGATGTAAGCTAAACTATGTAAAAATGCGCGATGATCAAAATTGTGTCCTTCCAATAAATGAACGGGGTATGTTGATTAGAAAGTACAAGTGTTCACATACTGGAAAGAGTAATTAAACTAAGATTTACCAGTAAATGAACAACATTCATACTCTGGGAAACTGCTTATCTCGTGAACCAAAAGACCTATAGGCTTATTTGACAGCTTAAACTAGGACTAGGTTATAATAAAGATCAGTAATGTCTTTCCATAGAATAAGTTTTTGATTTAAAAGTCTAGGTTTATACAGGGTGTATCATTATGAATGGGAAAACTTTTAGGGGAGGTAGACATCATAAGGGTTCAGAATTGCATAGGAACCCATGGTCCCAAACGACAGGCATGGACGTATATAAGGGGGGGTTAGAGGGTCCAGACCCCCCCCCCAAAAGCCTAAACCTTATGTCAGCCAAACAAAAAGGTCCCTGTCCCAAATAACCAAAAAATGAGTGAAAATGCAACTTTTTGGATAAAATTTTCTGGGAGAGGACCCAGACACCCCTCTTTTGCTTGAGGCCATGTATTAACCACAAAAATTTGTGATTAAGTTCACAAAAATTCACATTTGCCCTACATTTTACTCGGAAAGGGAAAACTATTAGAAACATTTTGGGTTCCAGAATCCCTTCAAAACAGTTTAGTAACGGCTCCTTTGGTTCTGAGGTCTTATAGGTCCCCCCCCCCAATCAAAAAAGTTGAACTTACGCCTATGATACTCCATTTTGTCCCCCCCTCGTGATAAAGGTTAACCTAAGCTTTTATAACCCCTTGCTACGCTCATAGGGAATTTCAAGGTATACAACCCCTCTTTCGCAACCTCAAACTTTAAATTTTTCCCCATAGAAAACGACCAACCAAAGTTACTCATGAAAAAGTGGGTAAATAGGGTTCGGGGGTCCTCCTCCAAAAATGTTTAAATTTTAGTATGCTAAAAAGTCTTCTATATAGCTACTTTTTAGGGTTTTCAGGGAGCTTCGCGGGCCGCATAAGTCCCGCCAGTTGGAAAACCCTGTTTTAGATACCCATTGCGACCCCTGAAAGAAGTTTCTTGAACCCCCCTTGTAAAAGCTATATTGATTATTAATAATAATATTGATTATTAATTTGGTAAGATGGCATATGCAATTAGTATAGCGTCGCAATCGATGTCTGGCAAGATTTGCACCCACCTAATCCTAAGTATACCTTTTTTGTGTGTGTGCGCGTGCGTGTGTGTGTGTATTGAAGAAATTTTAGAGTTCTTAGTAAAACATTTTCTATTTTATGTAACGCAGGCTGATCAGTTGAAAAAAATCATGGTATTTTTCAGTGTTCATTCACTGGAAGACACTGTTCATACTTAGGGCAAACTTTGTTCATTCACTGGGTCTATCGCACTTTTTTCACTCAAATCAGGATTCCTTCAAAACTATTGATTTCTGAGATCTGGAAATACTTCGATCATATTGCCAAGAAAAAGCCAGTATGGAAACATATTTCATTTTTAGAAATTGACCGAGAAAAAGCCCTGAAAAAATTTTTGAAGTGGGAAAATCGCAAACCCAAATGCTAAGTGTTCATTCACTGGGCGGTTCACCCTAGTACTATCTTAATTCCATATTGAAAAGCACTTTAGAATTTGGTTTCTGTTTTATATTCAACTAAACTAGAGAATAACGTTTGAACCATTTAGGAAAATTTTTATTGACAACACACAGAAAATAGAATAGTAATTTGTAAAATATAATAAAACTGGATTTCTGTTCACAATTTTATAGCTATAAAATTAATTCCTCAGCATTTTTTATGTAAGCACAAAAAAAGCTAATCGACAAATTTATCATGTATCACCTTTTTAGATAGAGTTTATTAAAAGCATTCTTATTAAACTTATTGCATGTTTTTTTTTAATATTTATATTTTGGTAGTTAATGTAGTTTTTTACAGAAAAATATTTAATATTCATTCATTTTTTTATTTTTTCAATTATTCTCACAAACAGTACATACTTTTCTGCTGATTTTTGAAGTTTATTATTTACCAAAAGGTAAAGAAATTTCCCCTCTACAAAATGTAAGTAAAAAAGCTAATGAAATTCTTTTCATTTAAATATACAGCTCAAACCCCCAATAAATATCTTATTCATTTCTCAAATTTTCCTAAAATCTAAAAGCATTAAATGTTATATACATTTATAAGTATTGTTCATTAGTAAAAATAGCAAAGCACTCGACCAGAAATATATTCCAAGCATTTACAACGAATACCTAATTCCTATAAATAGCTTCCTTTTATTCTTATCGTACAAGTGAAGATCAATTAATTATTAGGATAATGAACTCTTATAAATTATTGACGTTTCTCTTAAGGTAAATAGATCCCTTATGATCTATTTTCAATATATCTTTGCAAATAAACTGCTTTGAGCAAATAGAAGCTCTTTTAGAGAGTTGGAACCCATTTGTTTGAGTTTGTTAATGGATACTTCCAATCATGATGTGCAAACTTTGTCGTTATGGAAACGCTTTTCGGCTAGCTTTTAGGAAGTGTATACTTGTTTGAAGTTGCTTTGATGCGTTGAACGTAAAAAGTTATTTTTAAGATTTGAGGAGTAAAAACTGTTTTATCAATTAGCTGTCAAAGACATTAGAATGTTTCTACCTAAAAATAAAATGCTGTGTCGGAGCAGCCAATGAAATGAAAACGTCGAAAAATATAAGTACGATCTCAACTAAACGAGAAAGCTATCTTTAAAAATAATTGTATGCTATGCGGATATTGACCAATATCTTTACCGCTTTGCGATATGAAGGGAAATGCATAAATTTAATTAAAAATAAAGCATCTAAACTTATAATTATTTTGATTTTTATATTACTTTTGAATAAAAGCGGATTCATATCTAAAATATAGTATGACATAGTTTTTATGAACTTAATATAAAAAAACTAAAAAAATTTTTCTTCCCGAGGAATATTCAAATCAAACACTAATTTATTTTCATAACATATGAAAATTTGTACGGCCTCAATATTTTCATCATATACATGATACTATTTCGCACATAATAATTAGATATGTGATTATATAAATCCCTTTTTATATTTCTGTTGGTAAATTCATGAGCATTTTTCATAGAATATTTTGGAGTAACAAAAAAGATTAGTCCAAAAATCTAAGCACAATTTACTAAAAATCGACTTTGATTCTGTGTTTATAACAAAAATATCTTCTTTAAAACATTTAATCTAAAATTATATAGAAATAGAATGCATGAGGAACATCTTCAAAAAAGTTTAAAAAGCAAGGTTCTCTTTTAATACAAGTTAAAATAAGTTTAAGGATTTAAATCTTCTTTCCGGTCTCTCCCCCCCATTATAGTTGATTACTAGTTATACGGATGGTTTTACACATTATTTTACGATCAACAACCAATAGATGTGTAACCTAAAGTTACACTATGATGTTCTTCGGTATTAGAATCGAATTCTTTTGCATGCGGAAGACAGACCCCCTCCCTCCCACTCACACGTATGTTCTTGCACGTGGTTAAAGTCAAAGGCTAACAATAAAGGTTTTCGAAAACACCGGTAGCAGCCATCAGAAACTCACGAGCTCAAATCAAGAATTTTAATTGCATGTTTCACTGCGGGGTGTCCGGATATCCCACGGAAGTTCTTACAGTTTCGAACTATACCAAAAGGAAAGTTCTGATGATGTTATGAGAGGAGTAGAAGTATTTTATGCAATGGTACAAATCTCATTAGCAGGTTTATTGATGTAGCTCCTTTAATTATCTTTGGAACGGTTGTTGAACTATGACTATGAGGTTAGCTATATATGAACTCAAATAGAAGGTATGGAATAAAAGCTACTTTGAGCAACAGTTGGACCTTCAAAAAGTTAAACCAAAAAGTCACAAACTATTTTTAATTAAAATAGTTTTGAGCTATTCATTACAACTGTTGTTCAACATTTCTCTCATTCTACTTTAGTGATCAGAATAACAGTCTATGAAACTAATATTCTAAAGCAAAAGTAATAAAAAACTATTATGATTAGTAGTTAGTGTATTTTATTCCAAAATGTATTTTGCATAATATTTTGCTGTATCATATAAGAAAAGATATTGAATTTATTTGCTGACTCCCCAAGCATAATTGAATCGTCAGTTTGCAAGAGGGAATAAGTCCAGAAACCAAGTTTTGAGAAATAGAAGTAATGCAATTTTTGCTGTATAACCACCAAATTTGTACTGTAAATCCAAGACTCTATTTAGAGTACAGAATAATCATAGAAAAAATATAAGTACATTCAAAAATATTTTACAGTTGAAAAAAGTTAATGAAACCTTTTTCAGTCTTATGAAATTTCAGATGAAAAAATCTAAAAAATCACCTTAATTGACAACCAAAATATATTTTCTGCTTAGTTCACAGCACAAAAGTGAAAAATAAAAAGACTAATGAAAGACTAATTATGAAACTGTGTCATTAAATCACTATCACCAAAAGAGTAAGTGAATATATATGGAGTCAAACATTCATTGGATAAAAAAGGAAAAAAACACTTTTAAATTACAATAAAATTTTATTTTGGCTAAGTTTACAATACAAAGAATAATAAAGTAAAGACAAATTAACATAACTTTCAAATTTAATAAAAAAATACAATTAATGACATCGATTTCACAAATTCAAAGACGTATATCTGCCGATAGGGGGTAGTTATTTTTCTCCTCTTTACACTCATGTATAGAGCAAATCTTGGAGATTTTTTTTTTTTGCGCACAAAAAATCAATTTGCCATTATTTTGGACTTATTCTCTTTTTCAAATTGGGGTAATTTTCCAAACGTTTTTCAACTGTTTCATTTAATGGGGTTATAATGAACACCCATTTAAAGTTCCAAACCACAATCAAGAACTAAATTTTTTAAAAACAAAATTACCCCATGATTGCTATGAATAAACATTATCAAATTACAAAAAGAGCAAAAATAAAAAAAATATTGAAAGTGTTCAATTATCCTGACTGACCCTGCTTATTTTTTAATAATACTTAAAAAATATTTTAAATTTTAAGTCATTTGAAACCATACCTGAGTAAAAAAAATAGCATAATCAGCCTCTTAATTTCTTTAACCACTGACCTTCCATCAGAAAAACAAGGAAAACATTCCAAATCGGCTATAAAACACGTTTACTTAATCTCATCAGTTCCAATTTCTTCTAATCGCATGCTGCCATTCAGTAAAAGCTTAATACTAGCATTTACTCCATTACTCGCTTGAAGGAAGAAAGCAGTCCGCCATTTCCCCACTAACCTATCACCTCGATTAACAAAAGCAACAAAAATCTGGTTCACAGGTGTATGTTGCAGAACTGGTGAGGGATTTAACATCCCATGCCTCGCCTGTGTGTCAAGAATGTGGAAGGAAAAGTGCAGGAGAAAGTTAAACGAGTTAAAGCGGTTTTTGCAAAGGATTTCTTCTTTCTCTGCAATTAAGAGTTCGTGAAGAATTTCGGAAAATGATGGCAAAAAGAGTGGCTAGTTTTGAGGTTAGATATGTATGAAGAAGGAAGAAACATATTTTGAAGTATTGTTTTTGAAGATGTTGAAAAAAAGTGATGCAAAAAATATTTACATGCTGCGATGCTGATATTTTTAAAAGTTTATTTAAACTTTGAAGTGTAGATAATTTTACTTAACTTGTATACCTATTCTTAAATAATAGAAAATTTTGTATTTAATTTATAAATTTGATATAGGAAAAATCGTATAAATGATACCAAATGTCTAAATAATATATTATGCAATTAATATTTTATTATGTATCTTTCAAATATGCTTTCTAAAAAGTAAAGATATATTTTTTAGTGATTCATTTGACAAACATTTTTGTGTTCTTTGAAAAAAAAGAAACTATTATAAACATTAAAAATTGTCTTATAGATTTTAATGTTTTAATTAAGTATATAAATAAACTTTACAATTTTAAATACCTATTAAGGTTAGAAAATAAGAAATCTCAATATATTTCAATCTAATCAAAATAGTAATAAAAACAGCGTACATTAGTCTCTCAAGATTATTGCAGTAATGTAATATGGCAGGAATAAAAAAAAAATTAAGGAAATATAAATTTTCAATCATTTGCATACATTTTATTTACCTATTTCATAAAAGAAGAAGGCAGAGAAAGTTATAAATAAATTTCACTTGGTTAAGATACCTATGGTTTTTAAAAGTCCTTATATAATATGCTGAAAAGCATGGATGGTACAATTTCTAATTACCTCTAAACATAATCATCCAAAGGTTTGGAAAAACTCGTTTATCATTTTATAAAAATGCTCCCATTTAACAATTGCATACACCTTTTTAAATTTTAAAACTACGTATTTTCCAGACTTCAATAATTAGTGTTAATTAACTGAAGTAGAATTCTTAGTAATTATTTTGTCTGAGACAGAAAAAAGAAAACCTAAATTTTAAAAGAACTTAAAATGGAAGGGAATTTTATTCCTTAACAAGTATATTAGCAGAACTCGTGTAGTTTATTACATCTCCTGTAAGAATTAAAACCCTAATTAAAGTATAAAATAGAATGGCCGACAAAACCCGTAATTTGTTAAGCATGGTGATAGAGCTCATACTTAATCAGACATTCAAAAACTGTTCAATAAAAAAATTTAATTCCTCTAAGAAAAACCACCATAATTGAAATGTTTCCCAGACTATATTTGACTCAAATAACCATCCACCATAAAAATAAAGATTTTAAAACCAGATGAAGAAATAAAAAGTTTTTCTACAAACGGATCATCATGCATTTATTTTAAGAAGAATCTTTTTAAATCAGTTGAATTACACAGATAAAATTAAGCGGTTTTCTCTATTACATAAAAGGAACCCTTAACTCACAAAATAAAGATTAAATTGCTTTATTTACTTCCATGAACCTAATGCCCTCTCAGCTCTCACCTTTTCAAAAATCCAAACATAATGTGATTTGGAAAAATTACTTTCCATAATCTCGTTAGCGATGCGGTTTAATGCAATTATAGTAGTATGTAAATATCCTGCACACAATCCGTTTCATTCCACATTTTTTTTTCTTTTTCTAAAATAAATAAGAACTTTTCCAACGTGACCCATATTTTCGAAAGTCTTTGTACGGTTTCGTTCATTTAGTAAGGCTTCCAGAAGGATTTTCTTGAAGAGGTCACGTGATAAAAAGTTCAGTTGAGTTGAGATGTCTCTCAAACTGCTCTTTTAATCTTCAGAGAGAACAACTGTGGGGGACTTTTAAGAGCTCAAATTCTGGTAATCTACTTTTTATTTCCGGTGAAACAGAAGATTATTGGGGGGTAATATCTTCTTAGGTAGAATCTTTGTAAAATTTACTTAGGTTTCTCTCACAATGAATTTTTTTTTATTTCTGGTAGAAAGATGTCTCCTGTCAACTTTTCTTTTTCTTATTGGGAGAATATTTTTTTGTTTCAGTTTCGTGATTTTGTCTGTAGTTCTATAAAATTACCTAACTGACTTGGCCACAAAAAATAAATCAATATAATTTTTAACAATGTTACATATTTGATTAAATCTTTTGTAAAAATAAATTATTTTGAATTCAGCAGGGACTAAAATTAAAACGATGCTTATGGAATTCTGGCTATAAATAATGTTTTAAATTCCTATAATGTAAAGTGATAAAAATAAAGGTAATAAAACTTGATGATTAAGTTCTTATGCGTGTTTAAAAAATATGTAGAGTTTTTCAAAAGCTTCACAGCTTGATTCATAAAAGTTTCCTTCTATAACGAGTAAAGAAAACAAATGTTTATTTTATTCAAATTAAGAGAATTCTTTGCTATAGCAAAAAAAGAAATATGCTTGCGACAGTGAAAAAAGATACGAACGTTTCTTTAAAGAACGGAAAGCGTCCGATATTTCGCTGACAGCAATTTTCCATTTCTTTGAAGAAATAATTTTTAAGAGTGAATGCAAAATGGCATTTACTCAATATCCGATTATGAAATATATAACTATATCTTATTCTCTTTGGTCTAACGTTTTATGAGAAGAAATGCCATAAGATTTAACAACGCTGTTGGGTAAAATATGACATCTAAAACAATAATAGAAATTCCAATCTAGCTTATTCATTTCTTACTACAGCTCTTACCTTCAGATTCGTTCTGCGGTTTTGTTATGGAAATAATTCCCAGCTAGAGGCGTAGCCCTCATTAGACTTTATGATCCTTTTACCACACAGAGGTGGTTGCATTTTATTAGAGCATTGGTCAAGGAAAAACTTTCACTAATGAACCAAACACCAAGTCTTCCGTGGGGTTACTTAAGGTTATAGAACTTACAAAGTACTTGAGAAGGAAAGACAAATTATTCAACAAAAGGGCTAATCAAAGAAATGTGCATTGCGTATAATATTTTCTATAAAGTTAAGTTAAATGAGGAATAGGTATGTAATATTTTGCTATATTTTCAGAAAAGAAATATTTAGGTATAATTAAGAACAGTATACTGCCTGGTAAACAATTTGAAAATGGTGAACTTAAAAGGTGTATGAAATATTATTGCTGCAACGCTGCACTGAATTAAAGCCCTGGATGAAGCTACGTTACTGAATATGACTTAAAGGTAACAAATGTGTATAGTATAGAAGGAGAAACAATTAGTAAAAATTAATTTAATGTTACAAGAAAGTACCTGTTAGACTCTTTGAATTTTATACACGACTTATTCAGGAAACATAGGTAAGTTATAATAGTGCAGCAGTATTGATAAAAACGTTTAAGGTCAGTAAAACTTTTATATGTTGAAAAAGCTAGTAAATGAATTTGTAAGTTATTTATTTTATTGAAATTTGATTCCTTTATGATAGCTTTAAAAACGGAAAATTTCCTCGTTGCATAATTTATTCAGAAAATGAAAATGAAGTGAGAATGATAATAGAGAAAAATTTAAATCCTCATCACACACATAAGATACAGTAAAAATCTCCCACAATAGATAAAGATCCGAGTAATCCATCAGTCCTGCGGGAATATCTAAAGGTGGACACAAATTAGAGCCGAGCGCCACAAGCGAACAGCCGCGAACACGCTCTGCGCACGCGCAGCTCGTAGCGCCTACAATCGGCGCATGCGCAGAGCATGTTCGCGGCTGTTCGCTTGCGGTGCTCGGCTCTAATTTGTGTCCACCTTAATATCACAAACATATTGGGTATAGGGGGGATGGCGTAATAGTAAACTATTTATTTGATCTCATGCCATTTCACTATAAAGAGATTTGGCTCATTACCCTCATTGTAAGAAAAAAAATTATATTAAACATGTGTTAAAACAATTCCTGCTTTCATCATTTGAAACATTTTCCTTTATTTCATGAAAAACGAAAATGAAATTGAAATAAACTCATTCCGACAAAAGACTTCGAAATATCAGGATATATCCATTGTAAAATCTGTATGAACAAGGTATGTAAATATTAAGGGATTTCCCCTACTAATGTTGAGATTTATTTTTAAAATTGACGAATTCAGACAATAATTCTACTTTAAAACTTTTCTACACACGCAACTTGTTAGTATGAGGCGATATTTCCCCTACACAAACTTTTTTCACAATTAAAATCTTTCTTCAAGAAAAAAAAAATCTTCCCCAGGGTTTGCAACCCATATCTTTATTTCATAGCACTAAACATGCAGTGAAGAAATTACGTTCTTCGACAAATGTGTAATTCTCCACTGACTCAAAGTCGTTCCCCTTTCTATGAAACCTTTTCAGATATGTAACCTGTCATTTTCTTGTCACGAAGGAGCTACTATTCCCTCTCTAACAACCCTTCATTTAGTTCTCTATAGAATGACTCAAGTTTTTCTTTGTACCTATTTCTTATACGGTATGTGATTTTCAAGTTCTTTATTACATTATGGGATCGATGCAGGTAATATTTGGTTCTCTAAACCTGCGTTTCTGGTGAGTCCGAAGAGATGAAGAGAACTGATTTCTATTCTTCAAATAAAGTTTAGAAAAATTATTTTAATTAATTATACTAAAATAAATTGTGTAACCCAGTACCACAACCTTCTAAACATACCTTTATTGTATTGAAAAAAAAATAGCATGAACGTTTTAATAGGAGAATTAAAAGAGAAGTTAACTTTTTTGTAGTGCATTTTGTCGATTTTTCTCATTCATACCTGTATGAATTGGTAGATCCAAACAACTACCAAGTGGTAGTACGAAACACTCTGTTTTTATTTATTATTTTTTTTTAATTTTATCATTTTGCAGGTTTTGGAATTCTGTTACTCAATTTCAATACACATTTTTCGAAAGTGAGGAAAAAAACTTTAATGACTTCAAATAATTAGATATACTATTAATTTTTAACTTTTTGGCTGCATTGAATGATTTTTCAAACATTTTAAGCTGAGACTAAATTTAATATTACACTATTTTATATCAATTCAATCGAAATATGGAGTTTTATACTCTCGAGTATGGAATGAAATAAAACAGCACCAACCCAAGAATATAAGTGATTGTAAAGTTCCCATGAACCCAACGACACAACCGAAAAGATCAAAAGAATATAATCGAAACTCGAAATTACCAATTTCCCATCCACTTTATCCTGACTTAATTCCGAAAGGATTGTCAACAACGACGGGAGAAAAAGAGAAAACAATCCAAAATTGCTCCCTGAGGCGTTTCCACCGATTCGGAATTTCCAGATTACAGTTGTAAACACCGCAATGGAATATTTATTACCGGTATGGAAGAAAGGGAAATAGCATTACTCTCGCTTCAAAACGATCGGAATTTTTTCGAAAGTCAATATTTCCTCAACGGTTCGCTTGAAGCCGAGGAACCGTAATTTCGTGCTGTCGTAGCATCTACCTTACATAACAATGAGCCGTAATTCAAAGTCGGAAATACCCTACTGCTTGTAAGGGAGCGCGAGTGCATGAAATTGGGCTCTTTTTCCAAGCTGTGTGAAGGTGGTGCTATCGTTTGGGAATGGGAGGATCGCGTGAGTCTTCTGCTGCTGCCACACCGAAATGCATAAATCATTCAGATTTTTCTTTGGGTAAGGCATTTATATGAAGCACGAGAGTGAGGTAATTCCAAGATAGGGTTCCTTTCGTGAATATTTTATTCCCACACGAAGGAAGACCTCAACGGGATGAAGAAACATATCCTGATTTTTGTCGTTCCTCTATTCTGAATAAAGCAATATTTTGTATTTACCCCACCCCACAAAGTGAATCTTTATTATTTAGCTTCATGTGAGTTTATTTCCCTTAAATATAATTATGTAAATGGTTAATTTAATATATAGTGGTGAACAACAATATATCTTGAGATACCTTGGGTGTGCTCAAGTCTCAAGAGTAGGTTAGTTTAATTAAATGTTGACAACAGAATTAATGAAAAAATAGGCTACAATGGGGGATAGACGTCTATGAACTGCATATGTCACAATACCTAGAACTAAGTATTTTTCAGTTGAGAATTATAAAACATAGTATCTCTGGTATCTATGGGATGAGTGAAGCTACCGATGTAGATAAGATTTTTTTTGCAAGGAAGAAAATAAGAGAAAATTGGAAATAACGAATACTAATGAAAATCTCAAAACCATTATTGGTATTTGAGTTAATCTTTCTTATTTCCTTATGTAACTTTAATGAAATGGTAATAAAATTTTATGAGAAATTGAACTCTCCTTGTAAATCATTAGTTTCAATATCCTTCCTAAAACAAACATTCATTTGGATGTTAATCAAATTACTCTACATGCGTCAAAGATTTTCAGTGGCTCTTCAACATATTGAAATACTCATTCATTAAGATAATTTTAACTTAATGAGATAGATTAAATTAATCTCTACAAGATTGGTAGTAGAAATATCATATTTAAACTCAACACTCAAGCGGATTACAAGATAACTTCACAAAGGACACAAGAAAAGGAGAAACAGCTACATTCCAAATAATCATGTCCATCACAATCAGAGCTACCGACAGGAAGACATTAGCCGCTATCACCACAAAAATCGCTCCACGAAAACGAAAGCAACCCCAGAAAAGAATGGCAGGTTCTCGACCCTCTCCCAACAGACACAAAAACGTATCTTCGAACGAAATCAAAAAGCTCCAATTAGACCCCGCAAATGGGTTCTTCTGATTATCTCCCATTTGGTTTTTAAAAACAATCATCGATTGTTTCGTTTCCGGTAGCCAGCCACCCTTTGGTGGACCCCTTTTGTTATGCTAGTTTAGATAGATAGACTTAATTAATCACGTTCTTGCCGTTGCTTGCTCCGAACTTGTGGCCACGCTTGGTGGCACAAGCGAAAGAGTTACCTACTCGGAGAAAGTTAAACCTAAATAGCTCGTTTCGCCTATTAACACTGATGCAGACACAATTGGAGAAATCGGTTAAGCTATCGGGAAGAGATTAACCAATTTGGTTGTCAGTCGATGTAAATTAGTGTAGCTTGTCTTGAGTGATGGAGTCGGAGTTTTGTTCTCGTGAGTAGCAGTGTGCGATTGGATAAGTTCGGCCTATTTTAAATGTTGAGTTTTTTTTCTTTCCAAAGTTTGACAGTTTTTGTCAGGTTTGACGTATTAATTCGTGGTGTAAAACGGACAGTTGGTTGTGATTATCCTTGTGAAAAGGGAATGTTGTTTTCCTTGCTTTGAAGGATAAAATTAGTAATTTAATCCATACAACGGGAAATGGTGTTTCACGCTTTTATGTTTACAAATGTGTTGAAAAGAGGAAAATGTGAATTAGACCGTTATTTTATAATTTCCACTTGAATTATCCAGAATTTATTTTAAAATTGTTTATGACTCATTTGTTTCAAAACGTTTCTCTTATACCAAGTCCAAACTAATTAATTAAGTGTGATATTTTTCAAATGCCTAAATAAAAGGTTCAAAAGTCATATCTTTTAACGTTCTATACAAAGCTACATCTTACTTGTAATGTGGGCATGGAATTTGTGTTAAAAAATAATACAAGCATCCTCCTCCCCGAAGCAGAAATACGGTTACAATTCCGATCTTAAGCATGAAAGAATTTGAAAAAAAAATTATAAAGAAAATTTAAAAATATTCAATTAGTGTAAAAAAGTTGGCTTCATTGTCACAGTAAGACAAAACTGAATATCAATTGGCTAACTAAACAACTCATTGATGAACGATACCTCAACCACTAAACCTGCCTAGCTAAATCCCTCTAAGGCTAGCCTTGAATCCCTCAAGTACACCCAAAAGCCTCATCTCCTTGAATAGATCCGTTATACCCAATATCCAATCACGCCCAGGAATTCCTCTAATTTATTCCCCATCACCTCTTCTACAGATCTCACGCCTTGCCAACATCACTTTCCCAATTCTCATCCAAGGCTTTGGCTCAATTACCTCATCCTCTCTGTGGTGGTCTGTGCTACGACACACTGTGGATTTTGCCTTGGGCACAGTTACGTAATGCTGTCCATCTATCAAAAGCTAGCTCATGATCGCTTCAACCAAGGATTCATCCTGTTTTGAATTGCCGACCTTCGTGAATAATTATGTAGAGGTGTTCGGTAGGAAACATCGAAGGGTGTTTAGAAATTACTCTTACAGGAGGTTAGCTGAAGTTCATCATGAAATCATTTCTATTAGAGGATATTTTTATTCCAACACCTCTCACAGAGCAGTATGATTTTTGCCCTTCTAACGACTTTTCCCTTACCCATCCCTTTTCGTTTAATGAAAAGATTTACTCTTTATGAATAATCATTTTATATATACGAGGAAAACTATTGTACATTGGCTTTGCTTTTATGCTAGGACTTTACCAATTTTTCTAAAGAACAGGAAAAATGTTTTCAAGATCATGGAAACACCAAGTTCTGTAAAGTAGTAGTAGAAAAAAATCTTTTAAACTCTGACCAAAGGTAATTTTTCAATCCAAAATTTTATCTCTATCAAGTGGACTTATTCTATGAAGTTTCATTTTCATAATTAAAAAAAAACACAAAGACTTTTAAATTGTTTTACCTAGTGTAAAGACTACACTGACGAAGAGGATCTAGGTATCCTCGAAACAAATTTGCATGCATATTTTTAAATTCATTTTAACTTTGTGCACATAAACCACGCTGTTTTCCAGGAAATTTGAACAGCCTTGCATAGTTTGCTTTTATTCGACACCCTAAATATCTTTGAGTTTTCCAGTTTCAAGACATTCTTTTGAACTTTTGTATATCTTGTTCAGAAAATTGAAACTCCGTTACATCGCCCCGCGCTGGATAAACCCACTGCGGGAAAGTAAAAATAAAGACAATTTTTCGCTTTGAACATTTCTTTTTGCCTTAAACTATCAATTCAATAGACATTTGCATCGACAATTCCTCCTAACACAGAACACCCAACTATTTCTTCGACCTTCTTATCAAAAACACTTCAGCACCATCCCTACTCTTATATATTCACACGACACTGATTCATCCCGCATCCACAAAACGCAACTCCCCCACAATGTTCATATTCTTCGCGCGACCTTGCGTCCCAGTTCCCCGCCGCTCCCACGCGTCTGTGCCGGCTGGACCCCACGCGAGACCGGGCCCACATGCGGGCTGAGTCACCGCACGGGAGTTCACTATACCCGCTCGATCGATGGACGGTCGGTCGGAAGACGACGGGATTTCCTGGATTTCTTTCCGATGGAGAAGCAATTCTGGGATGGTGTTGCTTGCTCATATGAAAATGTAAGGCCGTAACTAGACTTGGGAGAGAGTTCCCTCCAACAATTTCTTTCTCAATTAATAAAGGATTATGCAGCTTTATGAAACATCAGAAAGTGGAATTTGAACTTTGACGTATTTAAATTTAAATTTATGTGCATAACAATGAGTTCCGCACCAAAAAAGGGTTATAAAGGTCCCTCCCTTAAAATGTTTTCGAAATTTGGCTCTTAAAACAAGATTTCAACTCATTTTTAAACACCTGGTTTTCCGATGGAGAAGCAATTTCGGGATGGTGTTTCTTGCTCGTATGAAATTGTAGATTTAAGCTCTGGAGAGTTAGCCCAAAACGATTTCTTTCTCAATTAATCGTATGTTGTAAGAGGTTGTGTGTTATTGAGCATCTCAAAGTAGAATTTGAACTTTGACGTGTATTTAAATTTAAGTATTTGTGAATAACAATGAGTTCCACGCCATAAAGGGGTAATAAAGGTCCTTCCCAAAATTGTTTTTGAAGTTTGTCACTTAAAAATAGGCTTTCAACTCTTTGATAAGCATCTGGTTGATATTGATATACAATGTCTCTTCGTCGTTTTCAAAAAGTTTGTGAGAAAAAAAATAATCGGAAGAAAATTGAACTCTAATGATTAAAATCAATTACATCATTGTATCATTACCTCCAAATTAAATTCCCTAGTTAAAATAAACACAAACATATGTAGAAATAAAATATCCTGCATGTATCTGTACGAGTAATAATATGCTACAATGTGTTATCATACAAAGAATTGCTTTTATCAGGTCTTTCACTAATAAAGAAACCTCTTGTTAGTCAATCGACTTCTGTTGTAAACGGTCGAACCAACTCCCTATTCGCCACTCATACCCATCACAAAGAACACCCAGAAAGGCCGACTCTCTCCACAGCTATATGAATAAGCCCCATTATTACATCAGAGACCCCCTGCAACTGATGAATAGCCAGGGGCTATTGATTCCAAGGGGTCTCTCTCCCCCCCACTTCTATTAACGAACCCTCGTGCAGATGGTGGGGGTCTTTCAGAGGGTGGTGTGACCGAAATGATTGGTGAGGAGAAAGGGAGAATTGTGCGGGGACAGCCGAGGGAGAGAGAGGTTTGGAAGGGCGTCGAGAGTGTGGAGAGGGTTTTCGGAAGTGGGTAAAAAATGTTTATGCATTCTTTTAACGTTGTTGGTAGGGTACGTCGCACCTTAAAATGCCTATAAACAAGTGATTGATTGAGAATAACTAACACTCACACAGAGTGAGAGGAGCAAGCTAGATCAGAGATTCTCAAACTGGGTCGCTACAAAGTTTTTGAATTTAAGAATTTTCTTAGGAAATGATGTTGTAATTGCAATTTATCCCAGATTACCAAAAAAACGAGCTAAAACCTGTTTTTAAGAGTCAAATTTCAAAAATTTCTCTGGGGGAGGACCCCCAGACCTACCCTTTTTATTGTGGACCTCATTGTTACTCCCACAATCAAACAATTTTTTACGCTTAGGTTCAAATATTTCTTCTTTAGAAACAAAATAGTTGATGACCAAACCCCACGCGCACGGAGCTAAAGTCTTGTAGGGGGTAGTATGGGGAAAATTAACTGAAGATGAGGTGGGTCGCGTTAGAGTTTGTTTATAAAAAGTGGGTCGTGGTGTTGGAAAGTTTGAGAACCCCTGAGCTAGATATTTGGAGAGGGGATTTTCTTTTTCTTTCTCCCTTTTCCTCTCTTATTTTCTTTTTCTTACATTTTCCCTTACATTCTCTCATTAGCCCTTTCTATACTAGTCCATGCGGGATTATTATATGGAGTTTAATAGAATATTTGGGGCGGCCAGGATTAGAAAGGTTAAAGTATAGGAAATTTGGAAAGTTTGCAAAAACTGAAAACACGAGACATCTGACTTAGAATATAGATAAAAAGGAGATATTCAGGTAGATTCAAATTTATTTAGGGAAACATAATGCAAAGAGTTGAACAAGAGTTAAAAAATACTGAATAAATTAATTTAATTTTAAAAGATAAGATATAGAAATGTCAATAAAATAAGGATAATATTTTTAAACAATATTTTCTTCTTTTATCATTTTAGACACCGGTAGTATATTGATTGGGTTTTTGAAAAGACTTCAAAGACGAAAATATATTTTAATTAATTGAAATACCTTAAGGGTGATTACAATCTGCGCTTACAAGTAACTCCTATCTAGTCTTTTCCTCCTCAAAACACTATAATTAAAGCACTTTCTCAAATATAAATGACGTTAATTAACTCTTTTATTTTCCGTGTTCATTACTGCTCTTAATTAAATTCTTTGATAAAATTAATTTATTCTCGGTTTAAAAAACATTCCATTGCTAATAGTATTGTATCCGTAATGATGGTTTCAATAAAACTCTCCAAAATGTTCTTAAAAAAACAGAAACTTCATTTCATACTATTCATTCGTGTTGATTATACCCTCGAAGAAGATAAACATCCTTATTAAAATGAAAATTTTAACAAAGATCTAAAGTTCTCTTAATTGAAATGATACTGATAAGATAAAAGGGAGATATAGAGAGTGTTCTTATTTTATGACCGGGGACTCTAACGAATTAAACAACAGATAAATTTGTAAATGAAATCCATGCTATAGAACGCATATTTTAACTTCCTTCAATCTATAATTGGTATTATACCAAAATAGCTACTCTGCGACTATTATTTAATATTAAATACTTTCATAGCACAATCTTGCTGTTTTAGGAATCTCTGAATTTTTATCTCTTCTTAATTTAACTTTCATTATGTACTATGATCTTGATATTTTGAAATAAGAAAACCTAAATTTTAACTATCACATTATAAGATGAAAAAACATATTCAGCGACAGTATAAAAATTTTGCTTCAAAAAAAAATTATTAATTCCTACCGTTCTTTTTTCATATTATTAATTTATTTATGATCCTAAGACTATTGGCGTCGTTATACCAACTAAACATTGAAGGAGGAAAGACACGTGGAGATTTTGGGATCCCACAAAAAAATTAAAATTAATCGATTTCAGGAAATATTTTAACTCTTTTTATTAAAGATCTCAAATGTTGCAACATTTCAGCATGCTGAAGACGTGTCCCCCATAGGATTGAAATCCGGCCTGAGACTCTTATCTTTTGAAGCTAAGATCAAAGAGAAGATTTATAGCAAGAGTCATCACTTAAGATGAATATCTTTTAATTACCGTTCAATAAATCACCGTAAAATACCCAAAAACCTTTCCAAATGATAAAGTAATCAAGTTCTTCCGGAAAGACCTTGTTATGCGACGAAATCTGATATGCACTGAAGAAGGAAACGTCCTTTCCAGATCCATTCAACAAGAAAAATATTACATTCGAATTAATTACACGTTACACTTCATCTGTCAGTTACACCGTTTAGTCACCAAGTGTCGCTTCAGAAGGACTGTCACCACACGGTCTGTCACCCCCCGGCTGTCAACACTGTCCATTTTTCCTCTCCAGTTCATTGGCATCGGCCCAACCAAGCGGAATTGACGTTTCCGTAATGCGCACGAGAATCCAATATTTTTATTGGAAAGTTGGCAACACGGAGTTTTGAATGGCTGAAACACTGGTTTTCAGTTGGTTACACAGGAGAGAGGAATATTACAGTGATTTGTGCTTTCTGACGAAAGTAATTGTTGGTTTTGAGGTGTTTTTCAGAGGGTTTTCGGTTGTTTCCTGTAATTTAAAGTCTTAATAATCAAATAATAGATAACCTAATGTAACATTCCCTCCAGTTTACAATTTTTTCCTTTCAACAATAAAAAAGTCAGCGAAATTTATTTTCATAGAAGATATATCTACAGTTCTTGATATTCGACTAAATTTCCTTTCTCTTGCATTTTTTATAAGAATATCATTACGGTCCATTTTTTATAATGTTGATATAAAATATAAATTTTATAAATTATATAATTTTATAAAATTATAATATAATTAATATATAATGTAATATAATTTAATATATAATAAGTTATAATATAATAAATGTAAAAAATTATAATATAATTAAAAAATATATGTTTATAAATTATATAAAAGTATCATGACGTAAAAATGTATCATAAGGGTAATATACAAAATGCCATAAAAAGTTAACTAATAGTATCTCTAACTAGAGTGCCATAAGAAATAGGAAACTAAAGTTCCATGATAAAAACGGGAGGGAATTATTTAGAAAATATCTGTACATCTTTTTATTGAAATTTAACAAAACAATTGCACACATGGAGAACTTAAAAAATGCTATTAATAAATATTATTCAAAAAATTATTAATTTTGTGCAAACGTTTTTAAAGGAGAAATCTTTCCTAACTCCTCATATAATACATAATAAGACAAGACGAGATATAAGAAGTCAAGAAGAAAGTTAAGTGTAAAAGTCTTAATGTTAAAATTAACACTTCAAGTGTTTTCTGGTCTTGATTATAAAAGTTTTTTTGAAGAAACTAAGAAAAGGGGGCTGTATTTTTCTAGATTTTTTTTACTTTGTAACAAATTGCAGAATACATTTTTTTACTGGCATGCACAAAATTTAAGAAATTTTTTTTTTTTTTTATTTTTACATTTAAATATCAAATTTCACAGCCCCTTGATACCCCCCTTTCTAACTACAACATTCAATTACTATCGCAATTACGTACTCTGAATTAAAAATTCATTTTTATCAAAAACTCCCCTCATTATATACAAAAACACGCTGAGTATATACAGAGTAAAAACAACGCAAATTTTAAATAACACAATAAAAATTAAATTAATATCATATTCTTAGTGTTCATAGCTATATTTTGAGGCGTAATTTAATGATGAATAATTTAAAATGCAAAGTTAGTAGAATAGAAGCAGAAGTAAAAGTATAAAAGACTGGTTTAAAAATATCTGTACACTTAAGAAAAAACTCCTAAGGATAATTAAGTGGGGAAAATATTTAAAGTAAAATAGTTTAAGACTCAAAAAATGCTAATGTATATGGCACTTTATTGATTTTTTATTTTATAACATATGGACATCAATATTTAATGCAGAAATCCTGAATTAGTTGATAGAAGAAAGTAAATTTAAAACATCTTTACATTTATCAAAGTTACGAATTATTTCGGTAACCTATGCAAAGAAACACAGGAAGAGTATTAATACTTGAAAGTATGGAGTTAATTTGCATATTCAAATTGCGTTTTTTAGGCTTTTTAAAGATCTTTTTATAAAATATTTTGTTCGGATTTATGGATATAATAAAGTAATTGTTTTGATGCAATTTGTTTATATTTAAGTAGTATATGCATGAAAAATGTTAAAGTTGATAAATTTTTACTGGTGTTTTAGTAAATAATAAAAACTTTTTTTTTCCTCAGAAGTTTACACACTGATCTTTTTGAGAGAGAGGGAATAGTCTTTCCAGAGTTATCATTATTCTTATTAAAGAATATACGACATTGATTCTTAGTAGTAGAACCATAGCACCTTAATAGAGCAACTCTTCCTGGTACCTTATTCTACTATAAGGAAAGGATTTTATAACGAATAAAATTATTACTATGATAATAAGGGCCTAAAGTAATGTGTGAATAACAGTATGACATTCATCGTATGAAAGTAATCATTTATTTCTATTAAATTAACTATTCCTCCTTCAAAACACATTAGCTAATTGGTTTAAAAGTTTTGTCAATATTATGTAGAGGTTAGTTCAAAAGGTATGTGGATGCATGGGACAAAAGTTCACCAAGGTAAAAAAGGCCTATAGGGGGTTTTACTTAAAAACTTAATACAATAAAGCTTCTTCAAAATGGAGTCAGTCCCGTTTAATATTTTTCGCATTGTGGTTGGTTCTGCTATACACAAAAATTTCACATTTCATAATTTTTATGTTGGGCTTAGGCATTTTAATGAAATTTCGACTTATTCCTAGCATCTCTTTGATTCAGATTCCACTTTATCCAGAATATATTTTCACCTACAACTACAATTCTAAATTTCTTTGCAAGGAGTCACTCCCGTTAAGAATAAATATTTTTTTTTTGGTTGTTTGTAGATCTTTTGAATCGTTTCTTTTACACGATTTTTATAAACTTCATTTGAATATCTCTAAAATTTCCCATGTACAAATACAAATGTCTATACTATAAAAGCATAGAGAAAGCACATCATATGAGCACAACCAACTCTTTATCAAGCATTAAAAATCTCTTACCTCAGTTTCGATGAAACAGAAATGTACGGACTTCTGCCACAGAGCGTAGATATACCGCGGCATACTTGCTGCCAGGTTCAGCCAAAGATTGCAAAGATAACGAAGTCTCGCGCGGTTTTCCTAGTCGATGTAGGACGAATATCAGCATGGGAAGAAGAAAATCCTTTTTGGGGGGGACTCTCCTCACTCTCGGCGGGACGTTCAGAACTGGAATGACGGCAGAAGATACGCAAAATGTCAAAGTCCGAGTCAGAAGATCGTCCTTGGATGAAGGCCCTTTCCAGTTTCACAACCAACGCGTTCCTCAACTCGACCGCTCCATTTCTTAATATTCGTCTACCTGAGAGAGTAGTTCTCTGTTTCGGCGTTCTTTTCCCCTTTCGATCGCGATTGGTCCGCAGCGGAATAACCCACAGGCGGTTATTCGACAGACTTCACCAAACGATATCGGAATGAATATATCGAATGCCTCGCTTTCTCGAAGAAATAAAGAACTGCTTGCTTTTCGAAAGAGGTTACGTCACGCTTTGCTGGCGGCAAATCAGGGTTAACTTCTCGGGGCTCCTTTTTTTAATTCTCGCACGTAAGTGCGCATTGTGCGGCAAGGTTCTTTTTCTCTCTGTAGAATTTAATAATCAGTCGTTCTGAACACGCGAGCAAGTTGCTCACGGGCGGGCGTGTCCTATGGAATGTTTTGTGTTCCTTGATCGAATGCCTCGAATTCGATCTTTGTCTTGTTGCCGATTGTTGTCGTGAACAAAAAAGGCGGTTCGTGATTCTGTTACGAGTGCGTTTTCATACATGGCGGGCTAATAAGATCCTGAACCTCCTCGTATAGGATCAATTGCGAAATAAGATTTCATTCATTCATTCTGTGGACGAACTACGCAGTGAACGACGACTTCCGTTTATTCGTGTTGAATCTGGTATTCAACAACTTGGTAACAAGCGTTTTTATTCATCACGATATTTACAAGCACCCAACAAGATATTAACATACCGTATCACGACAACTCGTTAACTGGGAAGTTATGTAACATTTAAACATTATGTTTGGAGTTGTCCATAACTCGGACCTTGTGGGCACCATAGAGGGAAGCACTTTGGATGGACTTTTGGGGAACACTCATCCCCAATGGATTTGGAAACAAAATAGGTTTCCTGATAAAGTTTGGCTCCACTGCGTCGCTTCTAAAGTCCGCCCTTGGTTTTACTTCATTAATTAACAACAGGGTTGGAAAAAAACACGTTTTTTTCTAAAAAATACAAAAAACATGTTTTTTTTGTTTTAAACGTGTTTTTTTTGTTTAAAACGTTTTATTTGTTTTTTTTTACCCTCGACACAGAAATTCTAAAAAAAAGCATGATTTAAAAAAATTAAATTAAGTTTTAAAATTGAAAATGGATTAACAAAGCTACCCCTGACATCAGATGGCATCTTGAGCTTTTTAGCACCTGTTTCTTGGAGCTTGGCGGAAGTAAAATGATTGTTTTGGAAATATGTTACTATGTCAACAACTTCAGCTTTAACATTAGAAATGTCAATATATTTTGCTAAAAGGTTTAAGATACGAGCTGAACATTTATAAGTTATTATATGCATATTCATTTCAGTCCTTTTTAGTTCATTGCATATTTTGACGACATTAGCAGCATTGATCGTTTAAAATATTAAAATAAAGCAAAGAACGGGTCAATTATAAAAAAAATATGATTTTCAAACAAGTTTATTTGTATTTTTTACTAAATAACTTTCTAGAAAAAAATCAAATAAAGTCAATCAAATAAAAATCAAAATCAGTTTTATATACTAATGCCATCTGTTCATAGAAGAAGAATAGACGACATTAGTGTGACGTCACTTGCTTGTTTGGAAACGTTGATTCTATCCGTGATTGGTTCCGTGATTGGAAGTAAATCCGTACGGATCCGTACGGAACCAATCACGAATGGAATCAACGTTTCCAAACAAGCAAGTGACGTAATGACTAATGTCGTCTATTACTAAAAAGTACATGTGTTTTAAACAATGTTTTTTTTGCTTTGTTTTAAACGTGTTTAAAACAAGTGTTTTAAACAAAGTGTTTTAAACGTAACAACCCTGATTAACAATTTGATCATTACAGGAGAATTTTCATTATTTTACTAATCTCTATTTACACACTTTTTGAAAATAAAACCTTTATAGAATCCTAAGAAACCTTCTGTTTATAATGGTAGGGTAGGCCTCCTAAGAAATACATATAAATCATTATGCTGTTGTGATCATAAAAACTGAAAAGACTCACTGAGTGATGCTTATTTTGCAATAAATTAAACGAGAAGCTCATGTTAAAATATACTTTAGAATAAAATAATCAGACCTACGCTATCTTGATCACTCCATCTCTACCCTGTAGTTTAATTTTGATAAATAAGTTACATTCTTTGTTTCGAATTTTATTTAATTTTATGCTATTAAAATAAAATATCACTCTCTCCGGGTTCGCTAGGGAAAGAGTCCATGATAAAACAAATGAACTAGGTATTCCGAATTATTTTAGATTATTTTAAAAGTTTGTAGTTTTAAAATAAAAAATATTATTTGATTTTTCAAGCATTTCCTATAAGTTTAAACTCCTATATTTAAATACCAAAACATAAATCCTTAGCATGGATAAGATAGCCAATTGTATTACTTATGTTTTATCATTATAAAACATCCACTAAAAGTAATTATGAAAACTTATTTTACAAAGTATTCTGAATTTAAAATTAACCACAAGCATAATGCTAACAAAACTAAAAATCTTTCAAAAAAAAAAAAAAAAAAAAAAATTGAAATTAGTTCATAATTGTGACCAAACTATTTTAAGACACATCCAAAAAAGTTTCCTTTAAATGCCCCATATGGGGAGAGTGAAGAATAAATAAAATGAATGATTATACAGAGAAATTAAAAACTGTATATGATGAATGGTCCTGCTCACACAATTTAACTTAACTTGACTTAATGACCACTCAGTTTTTTCTGCAATCGATTCATAAAGTGTGACTACAAAAATAACTCTTTCCTTGCACAAATTATTACATTGCATTTAATAACGTCCAACTCTACCTTAATAATGCACTGTCATTGTAAACTTGAAAAGATGTTTAAAAGATCTATCTCTGTATGACTTTCTAAAATGAAACAGACCACGCCTGTTTTGTACGTCAGTGAACGTGGCCCCAACGCCCTGTGTGTCAATCAAAAAGAACACTGTTGCTAAAATGTTTTATTCAAGACTGACTGAACTAACTCATTTAAGTGAAACGTGCGAGTTTAATTGTAACATTTGAGGTTATCATGGGGAGTAAAACTTAAATCAACCGAATATTACCTTCTTGACAAGATAATGTAACAAATTAATATATATTTCACGCATATTTCATTATTAACTTACTGGAAAATAATATTTTGTTAGTTTAATATGTGTGTGCAGTGGGCAAATTTCAATATTAGAGAAGTTCTCAAAAACATTCTTCAAGTCTCGGACTTTTTTAAAGCTAAAAGGTTTCTAAGAGTTCTAAAATGTGTTTTGTTACTTTGCATAAATATTTACGTGTGGATAGTGAATTTCAATAAAATATTCCTTAATATCCTTAAATCTTAAAATTTTCAGGCAGGGTTTGAACACCCGGACCCCCACCCATTTATTTCTTAACTAGTGAATTAGTAGTTATAGTCGTTTTCTATGAGAAAAAAAAATGTTAAAATTTATTAGGGTATACTGTGGGGATTCGATGTATACTCTTTACATAATTATAACACCACTGGTTAAGGACTCCAATATTATTTATTATAGACTAAGAAGAATATACGTGAAGCATCTTAGAGACTTGGCTCCCGACTGGGGGTTGCTACATTTCCCCAGAGGGTGAAGACCTTTGGCTGTGGTGGTGAGGATTTTATCTCCCTTTTGGGGATTCACCACAGAGTATCCCCCCAGTGACTGAGGGGCACTGAAGGAACGATATGACAAATTAATATTCAAAGATGCATATAAATGAAGCACAGACATAATTTAAAGGAAAGAAACACATAAATGCACTAAATTATTTCAAAATAAAAAGAATTGTTTATATATATGTATATATAAATGAATTTAAAATGAGAAACTATTTCCAAAGCCATGAAATTCCACTGGGCATAACAAGGGGTTAAGGGGGTTTCTGTGTTACAGAAAGAGTTTCAGTGATCTAAAAATGATTTAAAACACTGTTTTTTTTATGAAATTTACGAAGAAGATGAAGGGGTGAAATTTGAAGAACCCCCAGACCTCCACTGTTGGTGTAAAACTCAGGTATTAAAATAGGTAGGTTGTAGGTTTTGCTCTGAAATTGTGAAGGATGTGCCAGAATCTATACTTACTAAGCAATTGACCTCTATCCCTACCTTTCCGGAAAAGTCCATATTAAAGACTCTCTCCCCTAAAAGTATATCTTGGATATGACATGAACCTAATTACTTGGCAGCCCGAAACTAAGACTTATGCTTTCGATTGCGGTTCTGGAGCACTTGAAAGTTGGAAACTCCTGTGCTACAACATATTTTAATCAGAAGTATTCAGCAGTCGTCTTGAAGTATGGGGTGGTACGGTATGCACTGATAACCTTTTCCTAAATTGAATATAAATAAAGTGTATAAGACAGAATAAAGGTAAAAGATGCTAAAGAGCAAATATATTTTAATGAGGAAATGGATAATAGATGCTCAAGAGCAGAGTCAGGTTGAAGAGTAAAATATTAAAGAAAAGAGAGAGGCTCGAGAAACAAAATATGTTAAAGGGTAAAGGGATGCTGAAGAGCAGAAAGAGGGACAAGGGAAAATAGATGCTCAAGATCAGAAAGAGGCTTGAGAGCAAAAAATACTGGAGAGCAGAAAGATGCTGAGAAGCTAAAGGATATACTAAAAAAGTACGGGAGCCAGGGACATATTTTTGTCACCCATTTCCTCTCAAGCGATAATTGGTGGAATGCTTCAGGGAGTTCTATCATAAAGCCTCGTGAACGTCAGCTAAGGTTCCGTGGGTAAAGGTTCCCCCCAAACACGTAAAATATTAAAATTTTTAGTCATTTCTTCCCGGCTAAAAATTTGTTACATTGTGATTGTAGTTTCCCCAATATCTCGAAGAAAAAAAACCCGTCAGCCTGACTGGGTGGCGGTGGAAAGACCGTCAGTCCATTGCGGCATTTAAAGCGCCATTTACACTACTGTTGGCAAGACTAGTGCAAGAAAAGTCTTTCGTCATACTTCCTTGCACTAGTCTTGCCAACACTAGGGTCTGGTATAGAGTGTTTTCAGGTGACGTCCCAACCGGTTATTTTCTTTTAACTGTGTATCTTCTGTAGGGCATTTAACTGTTTCTAAGCCCGTTGTTTATCTGTTGCTAAGGCGGTTTTTAGGGATGGGATAGCAACTATATGGATAGCAACAGAAAATGTTACAGTTTTTTACCCTACAGAGGTTAACAGTTACAGAAAATGACTGGCCGTGGAATTCTTCTATTGGATCATTTGCAATCACGTGACCCCATACCTAAAAACCGCCTTAGCAACTGATAAACAACGGCCTTAGCAACAGTTAAAAACCCTACAGAAGGTACACAGTTAAAAGAAAATAACCGGTTGTGACGTCACCTGAAAACACTCTATAGAGCATTTGCACATGACGTCACTTGGAGGACAAAATCAACGTTGCTAAGGCCGTTGTTAGGGGCGGGACATAGAAGTATCCAATAGCAGAATTCGCACATGACGTCGCCAAGTGACGTCATGTGCGAATGCTGCTATTGGATACTTCTATGTCCCGCCCCTAACAACGGCCTTAGCAACGTTGATTTTGTCCTCCAAGTGACGTCATGTGCGAATGCTCTATAGTAGTAGATCTGGTACGGTTTACTAGATATTTCCTGATACTAGAGAAATTAAGTAAGCCGTAGGGTTCAGGTTATGCTTATTGAGAGGAATACTGTCTATGGCAATTTCCATGTTAAATTCTGCAGCTGCTAAAATAAAAGAAAAAATAATTGGGAGACAGACCGACAGACTGTGTTATGTGTGGTTATGTGTTTTGTTTGGATAGTATGTTCTCAAAATGTCTGAATTTGTCTGTTCTGGTTCTTAAAAATACTTTTATTGGACGATATTGAAAATGTAGGATACACCGGCCGGTTACATTTTATTATTCATTAAAATTTCATAGGAATATGTTTAGAAGATCCTCGCAACTGTAAATCAGTTTGAACAACTTTTCTACTATTAAGTTAAAGAAACAAATTTTCACATTTTAATCATCAAAAATAATATGAGCAGTAGTGAAGCCTTTGATTTAGACATTAAATGTAAAAGCTTGAGCAAAGGTAAACGAAAGGCAACACATAGCTTTAAGAATACTGTTAAAGATTTGGAATGTGAAGGTAAGAAGTTAAAGGTGATTAGTTTACGCTAAGAAAGTATAAGGGACAATTCTAATAACCGATATTTCAAAGTTTTTAAATAACTTCACACAAATCCTTACTTTCCATAATTGTTTATAAAACTTTATTATTATTTATGTACTAACTAGCTGATATGCCCGGCCTTGCACGGGTGGAGTCTATTAATTTATTTTTTTAAAGTTTTCTCAAGTTACATGTCTAATTTTCTGTAACCGTAATTACCAATCATCCCGGTATTCCCGGTAGTTTTTCATATCCAGGTGTTCCCAGTAGTTTTTCATATCTTGGTTCTCCCGGTAATTTTTCATATCCCGGTGTTCCCGGTATTTTTTCATATCCCGGTGTTCCCGGTACCTTTTTCATATCCCGTTGTTCCCGGTGCCTTATCCCTCCCGGTTCCAACTGTGTAAATCTAACCTAACCCATCCAGTTCCGGTGTTGCACACTTAATAGAGTGTTTTCAGGTGACGTCACGACCAGCTAATTTCTTATAACTGTTAACCTTTGTAGGGCTTTTAACTGTTGTTAAGGCGGTTGCTAGGTAACGATGTATACGTTGCTAAGGCGGTTTTTAAGTATAGGGTCACGTGATTGCAAATGCTCCAATAGAAGAATTACACGGCTAGTCATTTTCTGTAACTGTTAACCTCTGTAGGGCAAAAAACTGTAACATTTCTGTTGCTAAGGCCGTTGTTAGGTCCGAGTCATGTGATTGAAAATGCTCTATTCCGACAGTTACCAAATTATCCATTCTTTGTGAAAAAAAAATCAATTAAAATTATTACAGATATTTAAAATCCCAAAATTTGTAAATACCCCCTGTTTAAATAGAACAAAAAAATCCCGCTAAACTACCCCCAGAGAAACAAATTATAAGGTTAAATAACAATTGATCTAGTGTTTCTATCATCAACTTTCAAAAAAAACTTTCCATTATTACTTTAACCAGTCTAATTCTTAAAACTTTCTGTTTCAACTTAAAATTTCATGGAAAATGGAGTTTTTAATAAGAAAATACTGTTATAAAGTTTTTTATAAGGACAGTTTTCAAGTTTTAAAAGTATTTATAACCTTTTTTAAAAAAAATTAGTCCAGTTTCATCTTTAAATACTTTGTTTTATGTTTAAAATTGTTTTTGTTGTATTATTTGCAACAATGCGAGTTAAACAGATCTTCTTTAGTGGAGAAGTAAGGCGCGATTTTTACAAAAAGGCCTAAAAGGGGGTGAAGGGGTGGTTTTAGAAATTTGGAAATGATGTCATTGTCTTTCCCCCGTCCCCATACGTATGTGTACCAAGTTTGGTTCAATTCGGACGGGTAGTTTTGGAGAAATTGAGCCAAATCTGTTCCGGACAAACCCAGGAACCCAGGAACCCAGGCAGGAACCCAGGCAGGGACACCTTCATTATATATAGAGAGATATCAGTAGCAATGTTTTTAGGGTTAACATTCTGTGGCATCATTAAAACAAAATACAAGAATAAATTTAATTAAAAGTTTCGATATTGAAAGGCGGTAAAAAGAAACCATTGATCAGAATGAATTGATATTTCACCTGAGTATTCTTGAAGAAGGGGAATATTTTGGAGTAAGAAAAAATACTTCCAAACTTGACCGATACGGGGCGTTGTTATGTTCTTCACAACACAACACCATAAGACCGAACTATTATTTCTTACGTGAAAGAAGTCTTCTTGCTTCAGGAATATTTAGGTGAAATATTAACTCATTCTGACCAGTTATTCTCTTTTTTACAGCCTTTTAAAAACGAAATAATTCAAATTATAATCACCCTACATGGCGGAGAGCCAAATCTTTTTTAAACCAGGACAGTTTTTCAAAATGGGAAAATAACACATCAAAGGGTAGCACAGGTGTTTTGTCAAATCACTTTTTAATACTTTACAAAATAATTCTTACTTTCCAAGACGAAGAATCTGCTAAATTTGGAATGACCCTACAACATTTATAGGTAACATTTTATTAATTTCGATGTTCATTACAGCACGAAAATGTTTACTTGGAAGAAATAATGTGCTCTTAAAGTTTCCGCAAAAAACTATCTTGATTTGCTCTGGCTCACTTACAATGGAAACTACCCATAGAGGAAATTAGACATCTTCAATTACTCAAAACTAAGTTCAGTAGACTTATACCACTTTCATTCTAACCAGCTCTTATGGTTGTAAGCAGGTACAAATTGACGCTAGAGGCAAGAAATCGCCTCAGGCCTTTCGCCTACTCATTTCTGCCTTTAAAAGATTGGAATCCACCCTATGTTCCATTATAATTATTACTATTTTAAATAGTCACTCACTATTCCCCTCTCCTTTTTGTAGTAATCAACTCTAAACATACTCATTACGAATCCAGTTATAAACAAAGCTGATTAAAATTAGCTGCAAAAAATTACGTTAGTAAATTATAAAGTAATAGATCCCCTTTAAGCACTCTTACTTTCTCTTCTCTTTACTCTCTTCTCTAATAGGAAACCAGAAAAAGCAACCTAATACGAAGACCGGTCAGAGGCATCACTGTCCTGAGTGCACGTATTCTACCAAGTACAAATGCAACCTCAAACAGCACTTGAGGATCCACACGGGCGAAAAACCGTTCAAATGCACGCTTTTTGCGACAAGGCCTTCACACAAAAGATCAGTCTAAAGTCCCACCTCACTATCCACTCAGAAGAGAGGCAATTCAAATGCGGCCAATGCGACAAGGCTTTCACCCTATTTGGCAATCTCAAAGCCCACCTCATCATCCACTCAGAGGTGAAACCATTCAAATGCGACCACTGTGGTAGGGCTTTCTTTAGAGAGAGGTATCTCAAGAATCACCTCCTTACCCACTCAGAAGTGAGGCAATTCAAATGCGACCACTGCGACAAGGCTTTCCTCCTAATTGGCAATCTGAAAGCCCACCTCATCATCCACTCAGGAGTGAAACCATTCAAATGCGACCACTGTGGTAGGGCTTTCTTTAGAAAGAAGGATCTCAAGAACCACCTCCTCATCCACTCAGGGGTAAAGCCATACAAGTGCACCCACTGCGACAAGGCTTTCACCCAAAAAGCCCACCTTCAAACCCACCAACGCCTCATTCACTTAGGGGTAAAGTCATTCAAGTGTGACCACTGCAACAAGGCTTTCCTCCATAAAGGGAGACTGAAAGACCACCTCCTTTGCCATACGGACGAGAAACCGTATCAGTGCGACCATTGTGACAGCGCTTTCAATCGCCGGGCATATCTCAAGAGACATCTAAAGAACCACCTCTTCATTAAAATGGAAGAGACCCCCATCGTTTGAATTAATTGATTTCAACCGCAAGACCATCCCATCTCCGCACAGCCAGATTCATTGTGTGTAGTACATAGAAATGCCCAAAGAACTGTACCTCTACAACCCCCTTTTTTTTTTTTTTGAAGAAGAAGAAATTGATGCAAAAAATGTATGGCGCCATATATGCACCGTACACAAAAAATTTATTCAAAATTAAAACATGGGTATTTGCAGACTATTGGGGCATGCATGCGCATCTCGGGAATGTTTCTTCATAAACCGGATTTGACGTAATATTTTTCTAAAAAAAAAAAAAAAAAAAAAAAAGTCGTAGAGGTACAGTTATTTTTTGAGTTTTTAATATCGCATGACTGCAATACGTTCTGGCTGTGCTGAGTTTGGGCTGTCTTGCTGAAACACCCTGTACCTGTATAACTTTTGGAAAGGCACGAAATGACATGTAGTTGTTAAAGACGTTTTAGGTAATTTGATAGAACAATGTAACGAGACAATTATTTAGTGCACCTGAAAGTTTATTTCTATTTAGAGCGTGTGTTGTACTTCATTTGTAGCACTTTACCATTATACGGAGCTAAAAAATCTATCTTAATTTAATGGTAAAAATAAAAGATTTGTTGAAGTAAAACAACTCTTTCGTTTTCAAAAGCGTATTTTCTGCTTCTTCAATCAAAATATTGTTAACTCTATACCTTTGCTAGGATCTACGAAAATTAAACAAGCACATTCGGACTAGGATATCTTAAGCCTTTTAGATGACATTTTCGAAATAGCTGTGGTCACGGAAACTAAATAATGCAGTGCTTCTCAAACTTTCTATATTGGCAACCCAATTTTCAATCATAATAATTTTCATCGCCCCCCCCAATGTATGAAATGCAATAATAATATTATTTTGACGCTAAAGAATAATACTACCTATTATTTCCAGGACAGATTTTCGAAGGGAGCTATTCCAGGGGGGAAGTAACACGACTTCGATGTTTCGGATATAATTAAGGATATAAAAGAATTTACCAATTGAATAAATTTTTAACTATTTGGATGGTTAGGGGTTCATCTAAAAGAAAAAGGGGCCCGTTTTAGGACTGTTCACAAAATTCTAATCTTCAAAAAAAGGCCCTTCACAAAATTCCGATTCCCAAAAACGGACTCTTCACAAAAGTCCCAAGATTAAAAATGGTTTGAAATTTGTTTTCAGGAATGTTTTTATCACTTTGGTATGGAATTTGCCAGTTTTAGACCCATTCCATGAAAAACCTGGATGAACCCCTGATAGTTAATTACGGATGCAAATTAGTAAAAAGGCAGATATAATAAATTATTAAAAGTTATAAATACATTTAATTGTAACAAAGAATTTTGCTTGAATTATACTGGGAACACATGCCATATGTTTTAAGCGTTTTGAATGCGAACAAATTGGGATAGAATCTATTGTTTTTAATGCCATTTATAATTTCGTAATGAATAAGAGTTTTAAGCCGGCGAGATCGACCCGCAGAAAATGTTATTTGGCCCGAGGCCAAGGGCGGATTTAGGTGGTGAACCCTGGGGGTGCGTAGTGGAAAACTTGGGGGTGCAAACTGTCCCTGATGGCTTTGAAAACATGATTTTCCCTATAAAAATTGAATTTTCTCAAAAAGTTGGGGGTGCAAAGCACCCCTATGCACCCCCTTAAATCCGCCCATGCCCGAGGCCAGTTGTGATGGTTTATTTTGGCTGACCAAAATCGATAAAGTTGTGCATGATATGACTGTGATGTATTTTGTACCTTTTTTTCCCAAAATAAAGAACTAATCTAATCATATGTCGGTGAGCAAACCAAATAATGCATTCTTCGGCTCCTCTCATGGCACCGCTCAATTTTAGTGGTGTCGCCATCTACAACTAAAATATAGAACAATATGTTAACCCCAAACTCGGGAAAACCATTCGTTATAGGCTTCCAAGTATTACTTTTTTCAAAAAAGGATTTGTTTTAATACCATCATAAAATAAAATAAAACAACTATTATTGAATAAATTTGTACATTTGGCAAAAGCATAATGTTAACTCTCAACTAAAGCTGATTTTTCAAGCAAAAAATCACATAAATGAATCTTATGGCCAGTTTTAAAATACTCCAACTCCAGACAGCATTAAAGAACCGGGTTCAAGACAATCCTAAGCTATTCCTTGAACAAAGGCCAACACATATGAGAAATTTTCAGTGATGGACAAGATTTTTATAAAATTTAAGCCAAAATAAAATAATTTTGAGATGCTTAATATCCCATAAAAATTATTTAGTTACCTTTTCTATAAGACAGATCACACAGATTGTTGATACTATAGAATGAATCTAGTTTTAAAAAAAATAGTTATGTGATAGTTTAGTTTTATCACTGAAATTTAATAAATATAACACCGCATAGCCAAAATAAACTTTTAGAAGGGAATATTGACATTTTTTTTGGAGATGAGGCAATTTCGGTACTTTTCTACAATCAAACAAGAAAAATTTAAACTTCATTTACATTTCTCATAAATTTTAAGGTTTTTATAAACAATTTTTATTTATCTTTCACATCTGAAACAAAATTCACTGATCCAGTTCAAAATTCATTGATCCTTAACACTTATTCAACAGAAAAATACTCAGTAGTTATGTATTATTCGCTTGGCAGTGATTAATCGTTAAAGATTTTACTGTGTTTATCAAGTTTTTTTTTGTTTAGTTTGATTGACTTCATTTTGAACCCTTCACTTAGATTGGATTGTATGCAATTCTTTGTTTTCATTTGATATTTGAAAAGACTGCTAAGCAAGCTAATAGCTAATGGTAAGTAGATAATACACAGGTACCAAATACTTGCTACTTTTACAGATCTAAATATGACAGCCTCTTACTTTTGTATTAGAAATATTCCTGAAAATTCTTGGCTTATATACATAAATATAAAATGCTTTTCTAACAAAAAATTACAAGTCCAAGCAAAATTTACATTGCGTCATTCGACAAATACCTACATTCTTTACACTAGTTTAATCATTCTAGTTACTTTTCCCAATCAGTTGGGTTGACAAAAAAAATTAGGAATAGTTACAATCAAGGTATTATTACTTAAAATTTAATTTAATTCTTAAGTACAAAGAAACATCACTTTTTAAATTTTATATAACATTTTATTTCAAGAATACATATGGAAACATTACAAATAAAAATAGATTTCTTGATACTCTAATGCATATTATGTATAAAAAAAAATTAACATAGATAAAATTTTGAAGGGGAAAACAGTATAAAAACAAAATCACTAACACTATACTGGATTACAAATTGTTCATAAATATTAAAACAATGCCACAATTTAATAAAAAGATTTTTAACACTTTTTCAAAGTTTTACAACCACGATCTTTTCTAGTTTCTACACAGAAGTGTAAATTCTAGAAAAGGGGTTTACTGCAGATTTGAACTTGAAGGCTTTTTCAAAATAGAAAAGTCAACTTTAAAAGTTTATTTAAATTTATTAGGTGTAAGCTAAGTTTTCTATGGCATTATATTTAAAAATAACCAACAAAAATCCTAAGGTTATCAAACCCAGGTAACTTCATAAAGGAAACTTTTAGACTAACAAAAACAAACAAAACAATAAAAGTTTAAAAACAGTGGTTGACCAAAAATATTAGCAAATATAAAAATTGTAAAAGAACTTTTTATGATTAAAATAATACTAATTTATTAATAAAATGTTTATAGCTAGTTAATATGATTTTTCATTAAAATAATAAAATTGAACAGGAAAGCAAGAACAATCTTTCAATCTAGGTAATTACATATAGAATTATCATAATAACATTTTAACGGAAGCATTCAACATTTCTTTAGATGGGATATTTCATTAATAAATTCATAAAACTGTTAGAAATTTCCACATCTAAAAGAAAACTCTTTGAAAAGAAAATTTAACTTTTATTTCCTATAAAAAATATTAATTTTACATTTGAAAGATGGAATTAGCAAAATATTATAATTCATGTTTGATTTTTTAAAAACAGGATAGCCTTACTTACAAAATTTCAGTTTTCTTAGCTTTTTTAAATATAAATTAGGTTTTTAACTCTCCTACTGGTTGTGGAAAAGGGTGTAAAATGGTAAAAAAGAAATTTTATAATTATATACTTAAAAGTCACAAAAACTTGTACACCAGTTGAATATTGAGCAGGGCCCACTAACTTCCATAAAACGATACGTCATGGACTCAACTAATGTTTGAAGGTGTGCTGGAGGAATTCCCCAGTGTTGAAATTTGTGCCAATTTGAGAAAGAGTTGTACGTCCGTCACATTCAATGGTTCTCTTCAGTCATCTATGGTCCTAGTCTTTTCTTTTCTAGTCTTTTTCAGGCCACAGGGATATTACAGATTCAATGTTTCGCTTAATTCTTCACAAATGTGGTACTAGTACACTCTTTAAATTATCATAGGTAACTATTCTAATTTTATCATAGAGAGATACTTTTTCCTCACTCATGCATCCCATCTCCCCTGTGGATTTGTTCCTCCCCTATGGGCTGCCCTGCAGAATTAATGACGTGAAATTTCAGGCATTAGTAAAGTCAATGCCACATTATTTTGTTGCACTTTGCATGCTCGCAGGACCCCTACACAATATTCAATAGGTGTACGAGTTTTTTTTTTATTTCTAGTGTACTATATTTTATCTATGACATTGTAACAAAGTATCAAAAGGGTTTATTTTCAAAAACTACATAGTACCCTTCCATTGTTAATAATCAGTACCCTATTAAAATATAAAGCTAGAAATAGTTTTGTAAACAAATGTAAATAACAATTCTCATTTCTTCAAATAAAAATATTATCTATGAAAAATAGTAGTTATGGCAGATACTTGAGCACTGAGATTCACTCTCTAACATGGGTGGGTTTTTTCCAGATATACTGTGCATATGTTTTTAAAATAAAATTCATTTCAACAGTAGAATAAAAATAGAAAAATATTCTGATATTTTTTTTCCATTTCTAATACAAAAATAGGTACAAAATAGTATTTATAAACACATTTCTGCATATAAAATTATCAAATGATTATGAAAATATAGCATTACTTATTTCCACAAATACACCAGCAGCACAGCAGTTAATTATTAAATATAACTCCAATAAAAAAATTGGTATGTATTGAGGTTATGTAAGTATGTTACTTTTTTATGTATGTTACTTTTTGGCAAACATTTTAATGTTTGAGAAATGATCAACAGCCTATTACACACTGAAAAATGCAGTTGAATAGGTAATAAAATATTACATATTGACTTAATCTCATTTAATAAAAACAAAAGAGTTCTTCTCTATCCACCTGTTCAGGAAAGTAGTTCTCAAGTGTAAATATGATTAAGTAGAATATAAAGTTTTGAAGAAAATCTGAAGCAGCCATCAACACCGCACTTAGATTCTGAAAAAAAAAAGGTATTTGATACATTACTCTAACAACAGTAAAAATATTTAGACTAAAAGACACCTCGAGACACAGTCAGTTCTATTGATTCATATGATTTCCGAAAGCATAAATTATACAGTGTACCTACACTTCATAAAGAAATATTTAAGAAACATTTCAAATACCTCTCTGCAATCTTGTTCATTAAACTACCAAATGAAATGAAATCCAATCCGTTATTTAATATCCGTTATTTTAAAAAAACTGTGCATTTCCTTTATTATTTATAATATTAATACAGAGAAAATATTTTAAATCAGTCAGGCTAATATAAAACTGGAATGAAAAAAACCTTTTACTAAACAAACTCCTTAACCAGCCAAGTCCCCCTTTTTTTTTTCTTTTTCTACAATTGGAAATCTGTGAACTCATGGACGAGCTGTGGCTCCTTTGGGATATATTTGCAATTCTTTTTTTCTTTTATTTTAATTATGTGTAAACTTTTGTGAATCTGCTTTCAATTTTGTAATTTGTGTTTTTGTTGATAAAATTGATTGATTGAAAAACAACCCAGGGTATCACAAATTTTAACAAGCATCTACATCCTGACAAGGCGAAAGACACATTTTATACTCTAATATAATTAGACTTTTTATTAATTTTAATTGAAGTTATTTTTATCTTAACTATTACTTTATATTATCTCAAACATTTTGTTTCAAACTCTTTACAAATATTCTAAATAACAGTAAGCCCTTTTTTTAAGCCCAGTGGATCACTTTCCCCAAATTGTTAAAACTTCTTCATTAAGTGCTTGCGCTGATCAAAAATGACCTATTTAGGGTCAAAATCCCTACCATTTCCTGGGGGAAATTTCATGGTGGATCTAGAGAGATCGTTATAAAAAAAAGTACATTTTTCTACATTTGCGTCCAAAAGTTGAGGTGATCCTCAAAAAGTGGAAGTCCCTCCCCTTGAACCCCTGCTGGATCCATGCCTCTTTGAGATAAAGCACTAATCATATTCTTCCTGGAAATTTTTCAATAGTTATTGCTTAAGAAGAAATGGGTAATTTTCAAGCAAGATTATTTTTCCAAACACAAATGCGAGATGCTGGCATCTAAACAGATCGTTTTCTAGGTTCTCCTATAATAAATGTTTTGATATTTTTGAAAAACTAAATTGAATTACAATACCATTAACACTAAAAGAAGAAAGAAAACTCACTTCTACAGTTGTGGTTCTTCAGACAACGACCATCCTCCTTCTCCATCCAAATGAAGAAATCTCTGATGAAAGCTTACGAGACTAGCCCGGTGTGCAATGCTTACTAATGTGATGCCAAGCTCTCGGCACTTGAGGTACAACTTCTCTTCCTGTTTTAGGTTGAGAGCACTGGTGGCTTCATCCAAGAATGCAAGCTTTGGTTTGTGGCAAAACAGGCGGACAAAGCTGAGTCTTTGGGCTTCCCCTGGAGACAGCACATCATACCAGTTCCATTCCACCTTGTCAAACAAGCCTGCCTTTGAGAGAATGTGGTCCAGTTCTACATACTTCAGATAGCTGCAAAAAAGTTATAGAGAAACCTCATTAAGGTTACATAAACTTCAAACCTTCAGCAGATAATAAAAGCTGGAACACGATGAAATGGTTAGCACACTATGACTAGAAAGAAATCCAATGACTTTTCTAGACTATAGGTTGATGCAGTAAAACTTTCATAAAGTAGAATAAATTTGGTATTTACCTATTATCATGTTGATTTTTTAGCAGCCGTCTAATTCAGTGGCACAGCTATAGAACAGTCAATGGGCTTTGATGGGGTAATACGTAAGGAGTAAAAATTTTATATATCAAGTGGGAAGATGGTTAAAGGAGATAGTAGTTACACTTTTTGAATACCTCAGTTTATAAATTAACAGATCTCATTCTTACTCAGAAAGTTTTACCATTATGAATCAAGAAGAAAAGTGAGAGAATCAATGGCACAGCTTTGATAAGAGCCCTCCAGCCGCCATGTTTATCCACAGGAATATGCTTAAGTGTTGTCATCATTTGAGCTTATGGGTAAATAAGGCGGCTGGAGGACTCTTATTGAAGCTTTGCCGAATCAATGTTAATTAGAATAGCACAATTTGCAGGCAAAAAGGTATTTTTGCAGAGGTAAAAACTGGCAAAAAATTGCAAATAGCCAAATTGGCTTAGTTAAATGCAGTGAACCTCACATTAATATACATAGGAGTTTCCAGAAAGTATAATTTAGTTTTAAAAGCAGTATAAATATTACATTAATTTGGGGAAAAAACCATGTAACTATACAGTTAAAATTTATAGAATCCACTTACTTAATAATCAAATTTATATCTTTTTCTTTTGGCTTCACCTCCCTTGGCAATTCTAATGGATATACAATCTGTTCAATCAGAGAACCATCAGTAAGTAGGCTATGCTGGGGCAAGAAAAATATAAGTGACGGCTGCCATGGTAATCTCCGAAAAATGTCTCCTTCTTCAACAGGCCATAGACCTTTGATCACTCGAAAGAGAGAAGTTTTACCACTGCTACTCTTTCCTGTTATGAGAATATTGGTTCCCAAGTTGATTTTCAAGGAAAGATTCACCAGCAAAGGCTTGGTCTCTTTAGGGATACAAAACGTAACATTTTGAAGTTCTATCACAGGAGCTTCTAAGTCTACTGCAAATAATGAATAACATTTTAGTAAACTTCATGTAATACACATAGAAAATGCTCAAATTTTAGTAAGAGGGGAAAAAATCCCATTGAATCTATTACATATGAGAGAAAACTATTTTGAAGTAATACTTGGCAAATTGAAGTCATGCTTCTTTATATTCCAACTCAAAACTAATAATGTCAGGGCCTGTTATTGTTAAAACTATAATCTAATACTTTTGTAAAATCAATATAAAAGGCAAGAATGTCATTACTGATATACCTAAATTACTTTGCAATGAAAATTTAGGTTATTTATTATAGTAGCCTTGACAAGGATAATCTAAATTTCAGGACTTCCAGATTGAATGAAAATGTTGGGAACTTATCTCTATGTAGGGTATGGTTAATTTAGAACTGGGAAAACTGCTGTTATGGCAATTTTTAGATAGGTACTGGAATGCTGACTGTACATTCTACCTTAAATCAAAATCTGGTAGAACCAACTTGTGATGAGAAACAAACCAGTAATGCATAATTTAAATTAGGCATAATTAAAGTAATGCATAGTAAAAATTTTAATTGATACAGGGACATGAGTTTTAAACACAATTTGTCAAGCCTATATTGTAATCTGTTGGAATACTTTAACCCTGTCACGCAACTGAAAATTGCTAATTTTACATTCCATACCAAGTTATTTTGACTGTTAAGTACATAAAATAACAAACTTGTATACATGAAGAAATTCCTACAACATATTTTTAACATCATAGAATCTTACTTGAATCTCTAGTTTTAAGACGTATTCTAGACTTCTCCAACAGGTCCTCTTCTTTAACATCTTTATCAACTTTCAGAGTGTCCAGTATTTCACAAACACGATGAGAAAGCCCAGCTAGTTCACTGATATTGGTTGATATGTTAATCAAGCTGGAGAAACAGGATATCAAATAAATAGCCACAAAGGCATTTTTGCTGATGAGAGCACTCAGATCTGATGGGGATAGGTTATCATATTTCCCAGAAAATATTGGAAATGCCAAAATCAGATAGCTAACTATGCTACCAAAGTAGCTAAATGTGTTTACAGCAATATCCAATGGGAACTCTCTTAGGTACAACATTTGCTGGGTTTTGATAAGATCAAGAAGCTTGTGCTCAGATCGAGACAATTCAGCAAAATTTGCATCTTGGAACGCAATTGATTCAGCATTGGTACGAACTTGCATATGCTTGAACCGGAAGTTACCCTCACACTTTTCTTGTTTAATGACAAGTCTCATAATAGGTTTAATGAGGAGTTTATTCACAAGAACTGAGAGAAGAAAGAAAACAAAAACTCCAACTGGTCCTATCCAACCGGTAGTTTGATAGCAATTGTAAGAGTAGTAAGATATTGTAAATGGTGCAATTACAAAAGGGCCAAGGATAGAGCTGAATTGCTTACAAAACTTGTCAATATCCTGAGTTATCCTTTGATCTGGATTATCAGTAGAGGAGTATTTCTGAGTATTCAAAAAGTAAAACTTATTTTCTAGAAAATACATGACATGCAATTTATCAGTTAGAGTTTCTCTTGAAACCACATAGAAAACATTTAAAATATATTTTTTGCAACTTAAAACGAAGCACATAGCCAGTATTATGAGGGACCCTTTTAATAATTGAATCCAAAAACTCTTTAAATCTTTATCACCTAAAACTTTATAAAAACCACTGGGAATAACACCTACATTGTAAGCTAAATATTGTTCTAGTAAGGCCATGAGACATATTAACAAGAGGAGTAAAACGCCAAGACGTTTAGAGAATATTATTTTCAAAATTTGTCCGATTCTACGTAAAGTAAATACTCCAAAACTATACGACTTAGAAGAAGAGGAAGCATTTGCTTCACACAGACTCAGTCTCTCTCCTTCGACTTCCATTTTCAAAACTCCTCTTCTATAAGATTGTTATAAAATTTGGGTTTTATAGGTATTAAAGCACTGTGTGAAACAATAACAAACGCCTCTTCTCCAGTCACATCAAATCGATCCTATGCAAGTGTAAACAAACTTAATGTGGCCATATTAAACAATCTAAATTTAATTTTTGTTCTCTTGTTCTGTTTGTTTGATAAATTTTGTTGGAAGGAGGTTTTCGTGCAATGCAAAAGAAGATAGATAACTTTTTATACTATTAATTTTTTATAATAAAACTTTTCATTGCAATTTTGAGTAAGAAAGACTGCGCGTAAAATATTGGAAAATTACCTTATTAAATTTCTTTACTGGTTTTAAATGTAAATTAAGATAAATATCTGTAAAAAGAACCTTCATTCAGTAATTATATATAATATTTTTTTAGTTTTCAAGTGAACCACACTTTTTGATGGCTGAAAAGGTAATATTCAAACTCCTGCTGGCATCACTTTCTTTCCCCCGTTTTACCGCCATCAAAATCTCTTCGCTCCCTCCCTGTCGCTCGCAGACGCAGAGTACAAAAAAATTCCGGCGAGGAACTTAGCGGTAAATTGAGGTGAGTTCTTGATAGTGTTTGATGAATTGGTTTGGAAAAAATCAGCATTATTGTTAAAGTCTAAACGTTTAACCTTTTAACTCATTATTCTTATTTAAATATTTGAAATGAACGTGACGAATTAAGTGCGTGATTCACGTGTGGTCGTAAAAACTGATCCGGCCTTCGCATGAAAAATAGACATCTCATTGTGATCGATAATACTGTTACTCTACAAGATTCCAGCAGAATTTGTTCCACGTTCTGTGTTACTATTGTAATTTTTCTATCCACAGCTTACAGTTGACGTTCGGTATTAATTACCATTGTTCTGATTGTATTGTGTCTAAATTGTTATTTTTTGTGAAGAACGTTTTTGACTTGCCCTGCTTTGTATTATTGAATCTTTGTATTGTTGAAATATATGTTTAAGGTATATGTTTTCTTAAAAGTTTAATTTCCTTTTTAGGCGCTTTTCTGCTATTCTGAACAATGGGAGACCTTAAAGAGTAAGAACGCATTTTCACCGGCATGTTTTAGTTAGGCTTAGTCAAAATAAATGAAATTTTGTGTTTTTAGAGGGATACGGTCTTGTAATAGTTGTAATATGCTCTCCTTTTTAAAATAAATTTAATAATGAACATGTAATTATTAGATTAAATATATTTGAAATTAAGGTCCTTTGTTTTACTTGCCTAATAACATTGTTAATTAAAAAATAATGGTGTGTTAGATGAGTAAACTTATTCAGGGTTCCCACTGGTCAGGGAATACTTGGAAAAGTCAGGGAATTTTAATTTCACCTAAAAAGTTCGGAAAAATTGCTCATTTTGGCCAAAAACATGTAAAATCATACCGAATACCTGGAAAATGAACAGTTTTTAATTGGTGTCAATTTTGGCTTTAGAGTATGGAAAAAAATAGACCATTTATTGAAAATATGTGTTCATAAGAGCAAGAAATATCTCGAAAATGCCGTAAATAGCCTGGAAAAGTCTGGGAATTTTATTTCTGAAATTGAACGGGAACCCTGCTTTTTATTACTAGAGTTATTTCCATCCACATTACTTTTTAACTTATTTAGTTACTTTGTTAGCATGATATATCTCAATATAAATTATAAATAATTTAGTTTTGGCTTCTATTATAGCTTTGCTCATTACCAAGTTTTTATGTTCAGGATTATGACTAATTCTAATTATAAAAGTTAAACATGTGTTATAATTAAGATTGAATTTCAGTAATCAAGCTGGTGATGGTGCTACTAAGCCAGAAACTGGTAATGTTGAGGCTGTTGAAATTGAAGCTGAACAGAATGAAGAAAATGAAAGTAAGTGGTACTTCTGCTTATTATATATTAAGCATAATGTGGTTACTCTTTTGATGCAGTTAGACAATATAGTATATTATTTTCTTTCAAATATCATGCCTTTTGGTGAATTTTATTATCTTTTCTGTTAAACATCACCTAAACACATTGCTCATCAAATAACAATATTTCCGTAATTGTTTGTCTTTTCTCGCTAGGTGGATAGGGGCCATTCATTAATTACGTAAGGGTCCTGAGGAGGTGGGGGGTTAGGAAAATCTCTACATACCCTTACTTGGGGTGGGGGGGGGGGTCAAACCCATTCTTACGTAAGATTTTCCAAGTTAATGTATACAAATTCCAATTATTCTAATCAAATTACTATTGATTAATCCTGCAGAAAAAGTTAAAAATGATGACTGAACTCTGAAAATAAAATTTTTGAATCCATCTTCCAGTTGTCAAAAGTCCAAACAGAGAAATCTTAATTAGTTTTCGTTTCAACTTTTTAATCATTTTTTGCGCTGATGGTTGTCTTGGCACCATAGGTTTCCCATGCTTCAGGCCAAAAGCGAGTAAATTGCGTGATCATTACCGTTTTATTTTTGTTATTTTGAAATTTTTACTTATACTAATACTTATGTCAATTTGCAGTCATTTAATTTTTATGACCCTCCCCCCACTCTGAAAGCTTCCACTTAGCATTCTGGTTGTTGCATCTTTCAGTTTGCCATCATCAATACAATGTAATTTAGGGAACATACCCATACTATGTGACCTGTTTAGGGGGGAGGGGGTCTTCAAAACACCACGCTTGGTCACAGGGGGAGGAGGGCTAGGGTTTCGTCATGTAGTCTAAAAATAAAGAAAAAATACTAGTTTTTTTTTTAAATTACTGGTACAATAACTTTTACAAAGTTTTTTCTTCTTGATAATATATTTTCCACTTGTATGCACGCACTCTTGTCACGAGGCAAATTAACTTTTTTTAACTTTCTGTTTGCTAAAAATGATTAAACACCGCATTTATGAACTACTACAGGAAAATTAGAGGGGGAGGGGGTAAAAAATATACAAGAAATATAAATAAGTGACATAATGACAATAAGTGACAGGCTTAGATTAAAAGTTAAAATTTTGATTAGGTAACAAGCAGAAAGGAAACTGGTGCATTGCACTCAAATAACTCAAGCAACCTCTTTTGTTTTCATTCCGCATTGCACGTTTCAAAGTGGCAAAAAAAGAGCTAGCAAATCTCTAACCCCTTCAACGCGTAATCGTTATTGCACTGATTGCTCGTTTTATGGAGCCAACTATTACGGAATGTCCTTAATGGTTACGGAAATTCGGTTTGTTCTACAGAATTTCGGATAAAGCTTAATTTTTACGCAATTTCGAAAATTTTCGAAGAAAAAATATTATTTCTTATTTCCCGGACGTTTGCCTGTAAAGTTGGCATTTTGGCAGCGTGGACATATATATAAATTATGATAAATATATGCGGATGATAAATATAAATTATAAGTGGACTTTAATACCCAATCAACACTGAGGCACCATTACCTCTTATATTCATTTTAAAATACATTAAAAGTCATATATGTAATTTAAATTTTTGACCCCTTGGTAACTATTCAGTCGAAAAAATTTCAATGTAAAGTAAATAATTTTAATAAAGGCAAAACAACTATTAAATGATTTAGTATAATTGTTTCCTCATAATATTGTCCTCGCTGCATGGAAATTTTGTTTAGATAGTTTTTTTGTCTTTATAGTGAAATCATTTACTTTGCTTTCACAAATGAATAAAAATGTAGTCAATTTAATTATGCTGTACTCTGTAGCTAAATTGTCTATTCTGTAAGTTGCCTTTTGTATGAATTTGTGCTTTGCACGTTCATTTTATTGAAATATTGGGTTTCCTCTTTTTGCGAATCACATCCCTGAAATTAGATCATTTATGTTTATTTTCAATTAAATTACAAATTTCTTTGATTCAATGAATTTTTTTGATACTCTAATTATTTCACATTTAATATACTTTTTTACCCCTTTTATATAACTTTGAATCAATAGTTCAAATTGTACTTTTGAGGAATGAGTCGCGAAAAATATTACTGATGACAGTTTTTAAAAGTTGGCAAGTATGATGTATTATATATTTTACTGTATGTGCATAAAATATGTCCGAAAAATGTCAATCCTTTCATTATTGAAAAAGATTTTTCCAAAAATTACTTGCAAGTACTTAATTTTACTCTTCAAGCTTCAGTACGAACTATGAACTAATATTGCTATCTTGTATTGTATGTTCCCCAAATCATGGATACAATATTTTGATGTCAGAGAAATGTTCTTCAAAAGTGACTTGTATTCTCATGACTATAACTTATATTCTTGCAGAACTAGATGCAAATCTTGCTCTCAATGCAAAGATGGCTGCCCTGATGTTGAACCCTGTTGCAGCTCTTCCCAAGGACATCAGAAGAAAAGTAAAAGCCCTCAAAAAGATCCAACACACGCATGTTCACCTGGAAGCAGATTTTTTTAAAGAACTGCATGAGCTGGAAATTAAATATGAAAAGATCTTCGAACCTTTGTATGAAAAGGTATTGAATTCAGAAACAATATTGAAAACATGATTAATTAGGGAAACTTTACTAAGCTAACCTAATATTGATTGTTTGTCGTGTATTGCTTGCTTGATCAAACTTTGTACTTCTAATTTTGAAGACCAATTTTAAAATATTTAGTATATGTCTAGCTATACTCGACCGCAATGTTTCTTGAACCCAGTACGGCACAAATGTGGTAAACACAAAGCCTGTTGGGTTGCTAGGAATAGTTTTGGTAATTGTGATTAAAAATCACTATATATATATATACATGGGTTTAACAAAAGAATTGTATTTTTAAATTCACGTTCTTCATTTCACTCAAAATTCAGACACCGCGATGGGAACTACTTAGTTTGTTAGTAACGTCATAGGGTCAACTTAAGTTGCTGTCTAGTATAAGATATAGAGCTGGTTTTTGGACTTGAAAAGCAATTGAATCGGTTGAATCCTAGTTGATGGGTACACGTTGGCGATAGATGGCGTAGTCAGAGATAGATTGCCAAGTCTGGCGATTGCGGAGTTGAATGACGAACGGTAATGCGCAATTCATCTAAATGACGTAATAATGTGCTCTTGTGTTCTGCGTTGCATTGTAACATTCCGAATTGGCGAATTAAAGAGTGATGACGCAATTGACTCGGAAAACCAATAAGCTATCATGTTGCGCGTTAGATATGCGCGCTTTTTTACAAATCTTGTGATCTCTGCGCATTTTAAAAATAGGTTTTGATTCAGATCTGAAGCTGAAGTGAAGTAACAACATTTGTGTTTGGTATGTTTTTGTTTTTTGTACGTGGCATATTCTTTGTAACTTCACGGATTATAATAGGTAATTAATATTTTTAAATCTTATTCTGTGCATTTTATTTTATTCTAAATGAACCATTGCTTAATTTATCGCACGACATACGACAAGATGTCGGAATTTATTATATTATCGTATCATTACTGTCTTCAAAATTCGTCAAACAAGTGATAAATACTTTAAAATATATTTAATTTGTTTCCTTATTCAGTTTAAGTAGTGTAGACAATGTTTTTAGCTTAATTTATCGCAAGACATACAAGATGCCGGAATTATATTATTATCGTATTGTAGTATTACTGTCTTCAAAATTCGTCAATAAAGTGATAAATACTCTAAAATATGTTTAATTTGTTTCCTTATTCAATTTAAGTAGTTTAGACAATGTTTTTAGCTTTCCGCAGCGAAAAAAAAACTTGGCTCTTTTCGCATTTGGCGACAAAAAAACTTTGCGTCGAAAATGCGCGAAGGTGTAACCATGAAATAGGATTTTACCATTGAATCTTAGTTCCCCCCCCCACAAATATTTTGCATTAAATTAAAAGATTACTAAACAATGTTGTACCATGTAGTGACGTACAAACTTGGATACTTGTGTGTTGCTGAGCTGATTCTATGTTCTGTGTATTAATGTTATGAACTATTTGCAATTGATGAAAAATTGATAAGCTTATCAAAATTCTTATAGCGAGCTGCAATTGTAACTGGTGCTCATGATCCAACTGAAGATGAATGTGACTATGTTACTGATGCTGAAAAAGAACTTCAAAATGTAGGTATATACGAAATTTAAGTGTTATATCTGATTAATGCAATGAGCAATTTTAATATATTTTTTTTCTTTTCAGAGTGGGCTAACTGCTGGAGATGTCAATGAAGATGATAAAGGTACATAACTTACTAGTGGTTTAATGCGTGTACAGATAAAATATTTTAAATTCAATTATCTCTTTATTATTTAAATATTAATTGATAATCTTCCACATTACACAAATCTAAAATTTCAGGAAATTAACTCCTGTGTGATTAAATCAAAGCTTTAAGTGAGCTCTTAGTTTTTAGATGGAGAAAAATTTTTTAAGCTTGTATGTTTTTAGTATAAATATCAATGTAAGTTATTTGCTTTTTTCAGTTGTAAAAGGTATTCCTGAATTTTGGTTGACAGCTTTTAAAAATGCCCCTGCATTATGTGATATGATTGAGGTAATATATTTTTTATTTATCATCTTTCCTTTTGTATATATAAGATTATTTAATTTTATTGTTTCTTTTTCTGCTAATTTTTTTCTTGTCCTTATTTTAGGAATATGATGAAGATATTTTGAAGCATATAATTAATGTCAAGTCCACTACCTATTTGGATCCAATGGTATGATTAAAATAAGATAGTTTACTGCCAATCTCTGAAATTCCAAATATATTAAGTTTTCTAACTGTTTCAAAAGTGCTGGTAGCTAAATGATTTGTGTTTTTATGTTATGTAAGAAGTTAATAATTGTATGGTGGTTTTTTTTTTCAGAGCTTTACCTTAGAATTTCACTTTGAACCAAATGAATATTTCAATAACACTGTATTGACCAAACATTACACTCTCAAATGTACACCAGATGAAGCTGATGTTTTTACCTTTGAAGGCCCTGAAATTGTCAAATGCACTGGGTATGTAAATAGACTAAAACTGACTAGCTAGGAGTATTAGTTTTATTACACTCGAGCAGGGTTCCCCAAATGTCAGGTAATACCTGGAAAAGTCTGGGAATTTTATTTCTAAAATTTAGAGGAACCCTGCTCAAGATGTGGATTTTAACTAATTGAATTTAAGTGTCATGATAGTTAATCTTACAAATGTATAATACAGGGGTAAGTTTTTTTTCATCAGGAAACCCCTCTTAAAAATAGTTTTTGGGGATTTTAAAAATACTGGAATTTGTTGTTTTAAAAGAGATGTTAGGTTTTTTTAGATTTTTCATTTAGTACAATTCATGCATTTTTACTTTTTGAATTATAGATTAACTAAAATTTTACTAAAAGTACTTTTAATTAAATACCTTTAATTTTTGTTTTCAAAGTTCATGGAAATATTTAGTTGCTATAATAGTTTGACTCTATTCTAGCCAATTTTTGTAGTTGTAAAATTCAAATCCTATATAAAAATATATATCTAAAATTTGGGCTAAGAGTAGTACCAAAAGTAGTTAAAAACCTGTTTTTGAATCAAATTTTCTGGGGGAGGACCCCCAGGCCCCCCTTTCGTACTTGTAATTATGCTTCCACAATTTTTCTTATAATAAGTTTTTTAGCGCCTAAATAATCACCTAAAAATGTATTGAATAGCTACATTGGATCTATTAAGTATGTTTGGGAAAGGCTGAGGAGTATTTTTGGGCCCCTCCCGAAATAAATTCCTATATATCCCACTGCTGTCTAAATAGGTTCACTTATTTCAAAATTACATGAAAATATTTTTATTCAAACCCCTTTTTTTGTAGCTAGGAACTATATGAAAATTTGCTTTTATTAAACTATTTAGTAGATAAAGTTGTACGAAAAGAAATACACATACTACTTAAAAAAATGGTTGCAAACAATATCGGATTTCTATATAAGAAAAATATCATTATAATAATTATTATTTTAATATGTTTACTACGTTCAAGTATATTTGGGTTTAAATAACTACCAGTTTACAGTGTATTAATAATTATCGTTGGAAAAATTTTGATGTAGGTATATCAGGGAAATTTTAAAATTATAGTCAGGGAAAAATCAGGGAAATCTTTTCCACTGATTCTGTAGCCACCCTGTAGACTTAAGTTTTAATTATAAATTTGGTTTCTACGATCAAAATAAAAATAAAATTTTTAAATATTGTTTAAAGTGACTGGATGTGTTTCTTGACATTGGCATTTGTTTTTTAGATGCACAATTGATTGGAAGAAAGGCAAAAATGTCACAGTTAAGACTATCAAGAAGAAGCAAAAGCACAAGGCACGTGGTGCTGTGAGGACTGTCACTAAAACTATTGCTAATGATTCCTTCTTCAACTTCTTCAGTCCTCCTGCAGGTAAATAAGCTATTTCTGCTCTTACACCAAACTTAATTTATTGTACTATATTCTAACTATTTAAATTAAATTTCCTTTTTTTTACTCTGAAGTAAACTATTTGTATTGTATTTTAGTAACTTAGTCTCAAATCTATCTGCTTGAGGCTAAATTATTTGTAAATTATCTGTTTTTACAGAGGGAATTGGTGTTTTGTTTAATTGAAACTTGCCTATGTGTATACCTACATAAGTTAAATCTTTTTTTTTCAAGTGGACAATAAATTGTGTGTGAATATGATACAATTTTTGATGATTGTTTGGTATTCTAAATAGGGTCCTAAATTTCCATTAAAAATTTGGTTACACAATGAAAGTAAAATTATTTATACAGTTTTGTTTTTCTATTCACAAGATTTAGTTTTTCGACTAATTCCCTTCTCTTTTATTTTAGAACCAGAAAATGTCGAGGAAATGGTATGTATTTGTATTTGTTATAAAAAAAAAACTTTTGAATTAAATATTTGTTAATTGTTTGAGTCCCTGTCTTGAGTATTGGTGAGGTAGGGAAAATACTATAAGTAAAATTAAATGATGACTTTTGTCACGGTGACAAAGACAAAAACAACGTTGCTAAGGCTGTTAGGGGCGGGACATAGAAGTATCCAATAGCAGCATTCGCACATGACATCACTGGAGGATAAAAACAACGTTGCTAAGGCCGTTGTTAGGTAAAGTCATGTGATTGAAAATGCTCTATTGTTTTCTAATGATATTTTTGATACTAGTAATCCTGGTCGCCGTGACTTTAGTCGCTAGTGCGCGCCCAGCCTTAGACTACAACTACAGATTTGATAAGGTTTTATGTTCTGTCCAAACAAAGTGCAGTTATCTATTATCCTTGTAGGGAGGTGTAATTCTTGAGAGGTGGTTCTACTAAATGCTTGTTTGTGGTTTTATTTTATTCAGATAAGATTAGTGTTAATGCTTCATATGTAGGATTATGACCATTAGTAAACTGCATTTTTTTTCACTGCTCTAAAAATTGTTTACAAATATACCAAATGTAAGGTTAACGGCTCTTGAGTTTAACAAGTGAATATTTATGTTAATTCTAGGATGAAGAATCCCAAAGTATCCTTAGCCAAGATTTTGAAATTGGCAATTTAATAAAGGACAGAATAATACCTCATGCAGTCCTGTTCTTCACTGGAGAAAATCTCATTGATGAAGATGTAAGTGCACTTAAATTCTTACATTTGGTGTAATGCATTTTATAAACTTCTTTGAAATGTTTTTAGAATAGGTATTTATAATTTTATATAAAATTTGTATTGTTAGGGTTTGAATTTTCCTATATAATATTTAAAAAAAAAATAGATTCATCAACGGACCTGGAAAAAGTTTTAACCTTCCCCCGAACCTAATAAAATTTACCCAAACCTAATGTATTGCTCCTATGGAGCTGACAGGGGCTTCCCCCGAACCAAGTTCATAGGTTCGGGCACTTTTTCCAGGTCCGTTCATCAATATTTTTAAATTACTACAATCTGTATACCCTCTTATATTTTGAATTGCTTAATGTTAGTGCTTCTTGATTAGTTAAGACTTGCTGACCTCTTAAATCTCAGGGAAAGCTACCAATAATTAAATCAATATTTATGTTTAGGCTTCATATTCTGTGTGGATATATGGTTCTATTTAGTCTGTAAACAATGGATTTGATTTGGAAAACTAATTTTTTTTTTATTTGAATATTATTTTTACTTTCCAGAAATACTCCAGGTTATATTTTATGATTAGAATTTGTACAACTTCCAACTGCAGTTGCATTAGTCAAACTAACTTTAAAATATTGCATTAAAATCCTTAATTTATCAAATGATAGATATATAAACACTTGTTACAACAAACTACTTAATGCTAAATTTTCTACTTGCAGAATTTAACTAGTCAGTATCTGTCAAAAAGTTCTTGATAGCAGGGTATAGTTTCATTTTTATTTCTCAAGATCCCCTCCTATTTTCTCCCCTCAGTGTTCGACTTTTCAAAAAGACCTATCTCGAATGGACAACACTCATTTTCTCCATTTTAAAAGGTCTCCCCATGATCTATATTGAATAATCCTCAAATATTACTTTAAAAGATTTGAACAATTATGATTATGCCCAATGCAATAAATGCAAGTCTGTTTTTGCTTCATACAATTAAGAACTTGTTTGATGCACCTTCATACATCAAAAAATTCTTCTTGCTCTTCCTCAAACAAAGTTTGTTTGTACTGTATCACTTGCATAAAGATTTCTGATGCGAGTTCTCTAAATCAGATGGAAAGTCATTCCCTTAAGCTAGACACAAAATATTTCAGGTGATCAATGAAAGATGTTTATTGGATGTCTTAAACCATGTTAAGTTGTAAATATATCTAATAAGTTTTCTGAAAATATACTCTTGGATCTAATCTGTGGGATTATATTTGCAGTTCGAAGATGAAGACGAGGAGGACGAAGATGAATATGATGAGGATGAAGATGAAGAAGAGGAGGAGGATGATGAAAATGATGGACAATGTCTGGTAAAAAATATCCCTTAGATATTAAAAGGTTTCTATATTTAAATTATTAAAATAAACACCCTAACCTGATGTCTAGATTGAATCTTCTAATTTTCTTCTAACTACTGTCTGCATCTTGAGGTATAACATTTTTTAATAACCACTCTTTATGAGCCCATAATACCACTCCTTATTTTGTTTTTAAATAACACAGGGATGAGATTTTTCAGACTTTTGAAAGATTTTCAGACTTTTTTGAAATGATTATGAAAATTTCAGACTTTTTACTTTTAAAATAATCAGCTTATGAACTAAAATTTTTTACTGGGAATTTTATTTTTCTGAATTAAAGTTGATGTTCTTGATTTATGAGGCTCTTTTATGGTAAATTTTCATATTTAAGCCAATTTATTACAACAGCTTATAGTTTTTAAAGAAATCAAATGTTTTGGCAGTTAGCAGACTTTTAGCTTTTTTGCCAATCTCATCCCTGATAACAAGATATTTTTAGTCATCTGAGCTTCCTATTAAATAAACTTACTAATTTGAAGCCTTGAATAATTGGGAACTGTTTTGATGGACCCTTCAATTTTAAAATAACACTTGTAATTGTACCTATGCAAAATTATTTTGTAGATAAACATTCCTTTGCATGCCATTTTATAATTAGCCAGAAGACTGATCACATGGCACTCATTATTTTGGTAGCCCCATAAATCTTGGATGATTGAAATGCTTTATAGCTCTTAATAAGCTGAGGCCATATTGTCAGATAGCAATTTGTTTGTGATTGCATCCCTGTAACTTTTCTGCTTAGTTCAGGTTTGATTCTTACAAATAGTAGACAACTATCCTCAAAATAGAAATTAAGGTAGTACTTAAATCTTTGGGAAAATATAGGTTTTATAAGAATTTTCAATGTTTAAAATGTAAAGCAATTAAAAAAAAATGCGTGCAGTTTCTAATAGCTTTTTGGTATTTTCAGACTAGGAAAAAGTCCCGAGGTCCACCTGGTGGAAATACACAAGCACCTCCTGAATGTAAACAGCAATAAGAAAAGATGCCATGTTTAACCGTTCCATATATAAACTTATGCAAAAATTGTACTGTGTTAATAAAAGTTGCTTTTTTAAATAAATAGGTTTGTTTAAATCTTCCACATTGGACATTGCCAAATAACATTCATTCTGTCGATGCTTAAAAGAGACATCTTCCTTCAAAGATATAATTATAGTGAAAACTTAAACTGGCTGTATATACTGTTTGTCTACCACAAGCTGTGTGAGCTCTCGCTTATAGTACGGGAGCTGGCGTTAAAATCAAATACTCATCTGCCCGTACACGATTTTGATATAACAGGATAGTGTTAGTGGTGCTGATTACGGAATCGAGCGTCAGCTGGTCAGGTAGCGGTGGGTTGAGCGGGGGGAGGGGGTCAAAGTCGCAAAAAAAAGTGAAAAAAATACTCATCTGCCCGTGGATGAAACTTGGTGGGGATGGTAATTTAGACCTTCCTGATTACAAAAATAACCGTCAGCTGGCTGGGTAGCGGTGGAAAGACCGTCAGCTGGGGCCTCAAAGTTCAGCGAAACACGTGCTTTTAGTCCGACGCGCCCATGAATATACGGGCGTCTCTCTGTCCGTCCGAAGCGTTCCGGAACAACGGTCGAATCGAAAGGCTCCGAGCTTTCATTTGCTTTTTGCTCGGAGCCTTTCGACATTTTACCATTCATTAACACGTTTTTCTGAAATAAAAACTCATTTTCATAAATAGGTTTGTGAATATTTGTCCAAAATTTTAAATAAAACAAATACTGCACCGAGATTTCGCAGTTGAATACTTAGGTATGAAATAACAATACAATAAATATTAAAATCCCCTTTCATATATTGATATAATCTTAATTAATAACGTTTTGCATCATATACCGCCTAATTATAAACACAAATAAAATAAAATTTTGCATAGCTACAGTCTTTAAATAGGCTGAGCTGCCAAGATAAATTTTCCACTTTTAAGCCATAAATTATAACACAAAAACACTAACCCTTTTATCAGAACAAAAAAAAATTATTTGCTGCAAATTATCTTTAAAATTATAGTATCTTAAAAAGCATCCATTTTCTTCAAAAAGACAAATTTTCGAATATCGAAACGCTTTAGGTCTCAAAAGTTGCGTCTTGGCATGCTGATAACTGGAAAAATAATCAAAAAATTCTTAAAAATATCCCTGAAGAGCGAGCGCATCGGGCCTAAAGTTTGAGAAAATTGACAAAAATACCCTTAAGTCGAAAAAATTCCCGAATTTCGTAAATTATGTTTATAAACTTCAAACTAGGTGGAAGTATATCCTTTTTGTTGTCTGAAGTCAAATAAAAATATTTGAAAGATCTTACTTCATTTTTGAAATCCGGGAAGGAGGCCTAAACTTGGTGAATTTCAATAGAAAATCTAAAATTTGGCACTTACAAAAGAAAGGCACTATTGAATGTAAAACTTAACAAATGCGCTTTTTATTGATGAAATAACTTCCTACATGCTCTTTCTTCACCTTTTGTTCATTTTATTTTGTGCACAATGTTTGTATGAATTCTTCTTCAGCTTTAAGCAAAGTCCATCACAAGTTTAACACATTTTGCGACAGCTTATTTGTAGTGAAAATAGTTGTGTCCATGTTTTATATCTCTTCAGAAATTAGTTTTCCCAGCATGGTTGAGGAAATGAGCGCACAGTTTGTCCACTGAATATAATCAGCGTAGTCAGTAGCAGAAAAATTAATGGCAGGAGGCATAAAATTTTTTAACCTCTTAATGAATAGTTTTTTTAATTGATGGAGTATTAGAAGTAGGTTGTGCTAAAACACCAATTAACATTATTTCATAGCATTGAGGACCTAATTCAGGGTCCATATAGCAGTGTTTTGATTGCTAGCTTCTTTTAATGAGCTACTTTTTAGACACTTGTTTCAATGCTTTGATGGCGAAACCAAACCAAAGGACCATTAACTTTCAGAATGAAACAATTTGCAAACAACTAACTGGCTGTGAAGAACTACTTACTATTATTTTCAATGCAATTTATAGTGAATAATCCATGTATCAAAAACTATAATGAAACTAATGAAAATGATAGAATATTACAATATAATTTGTACAAATGACGACCCTCTTTGGTTGAACATAAAATGTATTTATAACGCTGATAGTAAGAAACTGTTGAGCACACAATATAATATGGATAAAGCATTGTATACCACAACTCGATTTTTAAACTATTCTCACTACAAATAAGATGTTGCAAAATGTGTGAAACTTGTGATGGACTTTGCTTATAAACAAAGCTGGAGAAGAATTTATGCAAACAACGTTGTTTTCACATACGATCTTGTATCCTAGATTTTAATTGTAACCCAAACTTTAAAGCTATTTCACAGACATAATAAGATATAAGTACCTTTTCTACGATTAAATGGGGTTGAATGTATGGTAAAGTAAATGAGGCATGCTTCACAGGAGATATTTTTTGTGTCTTCATGTAACTAATTGTGCACAAAATAAAATGAACAAAAGGTGAAGAAAGAGCATGTAGGAAGTTATTTCATCAATAAAAAGTATATTTGTTAAGTTTTACATTCAATAGTGCCTTTCATTTGTAAGTGCCAAATTTTAGACTTCAGACAACTAAAAGGATATACTTCCACCTAGTTTGAAGTTTATAAACATAATTTACGGAATTCGGGAATTTTTTCGACTTAAGGTTATTTTTGTCAATTTTCTCAAACTTTAGGCCCGATGCGCTCTTCAGGGATATTTTTAGGAATTTTTTGATTATTTTTGCAGTTATCAGCATGCCAAGACGCAACTTTTGAGACCTAAAGAGTTTCGATATTCGAAAATTTTTCTTTTTCGACCCAGCCTACGTACACCTGTGTAAGCGCCTGTCAAACCCTTTAGCATTGATGAAACTACCAATAAACTACAACTGGTATTCTAACTCGATTTTATTTGTGTTTATAATTAGGCGGTATATGATGCAAACCGTTATTAATTAAGATTATATCAATATATGAAAGGGGATTTTAATATTTATTGTATTGTTATTTCATACCTAAGTATTCAACTGCGAAAATCTCGGTGCAGTATTTGTTTTATTTAAAATTTTGGAAAAATATTCACAAACCTATTTATGAAAATGAGTTTTTATTTCAGAAAAACATGTTAATGAATGGTAAAATGTCGAAAGGCTCCGAGCACAAAGCAAATGAAAGCTCGGAGCCTTTCGACCGTTGTTCCGGAACGCTTCGGACGGACAGAGAGCGGAATTACGCCCGTATATTCATGGGCGCGTCGGACTAAAAGCACGTGTTTCGCTGAACTTTGAGGCCCCAGCTGACGGTCTTTCCACCGCTACCCAGCCAGCTGACGGTTATTTTTGTAATCAGGAAGGTCTAAATTACCATCCCCACCAAGTTTCATCCACGGGCAGATGAGTTTTTTTTTCACTTTTTTTTGCAAGTTCACTTGACCAGCTGACGGTCATTCCACCGCCCCCCAGCCAGCTGACGGTCATTTTTGTAATCAGGAAGGTCTAAATTACCATCCCCACCAAGTTTCATCCACGGGCAGATGAGTATTTTTTTCACTTTTTTTTGCGACTTTGACCCCCTCCCCCCGCTCAACCCACCGCTACCTGACCAGCTGACGCTCGATTCCGTAATCAGCACCACTAACACTATCCTGTTATATCAAAATCATGTACGGGCAGATGAGTATTTGAAATTTAACGCCAGCTCCCGTACTATTAGTTTTGTCAGTTGCTATAGAAACAAGACTGGTTCATTTCGAATAGGGTTAAACTGTATTTTGATTTGGTGGGGATCCTTGACAATAACAAGCGTGATGTTCTCAGAATTGATTCAGTTGTCGCATATGTTTAAGAGGGGCCTGTTTAAAATAATAGAGGACTAATGATTCAATCCAACAATTTCTCCTGTTGCCTTGGCAACAGAAATGTAAATGAGAGCTTAACTTGTGATAGACAGTAACTAACTTAAATAAATTTGCCACCTTGTGCAGTTTAACAAATGGACATAGTACTGGCCAATTTTAACGGATTTTCGTATAGTTTTCCGGTCTTGTTGATGGATCAGAAAATTTTCTGGATTTTGCATTTCTTTCCACTTTAACTATCCATGAAAATACAAAACATATGAGATTTTCTCTAATATATTTTTACTTCAAAACCAGATTCCTCTGCTAATCCCTGCCCTTACAATTTTCTCAATTTCGGTTCTTTTATTGATTGAAATAAGTATTTTTTTGTAAATATATTGGGTTTGTTTGCACACATGGTAAGTTAGCTTCTTCCCGTATTCCGATTGCAATGCGGAAAAACAACTTTAACGAGATCAGCATGCAATGTCCCTCAATTAGCATTGATGCTTGTTAATGTGGAAAATCTTCTCCTCGTGTTCCAATTGTAGAAACTAGCTTTCACTTGTATGTTGATGGAAATATAGAAAAAACATTTATAGCTATATCGTGATATTTGATCTGAAATTGATTCCGAACAGATTTAAATAAAATAGTTTGGGAAAAACAGTACAAGGTATTTGGGTAACCAAATTGATTTGTAGCAGGAATTGTGTGAAGGGAGATAAGTCAGTTTGTTATCAGATCAGACTTAGTACTATGATGCAATGTAAGCTTGTAAAAATTAAATTTAAACTCAGAAATTTTACAATTTTCTTCAGTTATGTGAAAAATTTTAAACACTTATAGTAAACTCCCGTTAGTACGCCGTTCAAGGGGATTTATGAAAACGTCGTAATAAGCGGTACGACGCTATATGCGGAATCAAGCGCGGATCCAGGGGGGGGGCAACTGGTCAATTGCCCCCCCCGTGGGCTCAGCCGCCTTTTTTTTTTAATACAGAAAGAAGTAAAAAACGAGCAAGAAGAGAGAAGAGAAAATCAAGTTATAAGAATGTGTATTCCAGGGTCGACAGTTTTCAACCTTAAAATATACCCTACCATATACCTCATATTCGATTTTGGTGAAAATCGGTTGATAATATTATGGCAGTTATTGGACTTTGAAAAAAGTTCAGATTTCGACGAAAAAACACAAGTACAAAGAAAGCTTATAAATCCGAAAATATTATTAGTTTTTTCTTAATTTTTTCTATTGTAACTAATTGTAATGGCAAAGTTTTTCCAGAATTACGGGTTTCCATGGGGATTTTTACGTCATCCAGGATTTTTAGAAGAAGACTAGAGCTTACTTACATTTAGAACAACCATTTTATGAAAAGTACTTTTATAATAATTTGTGCAGAAAAATTTTAACGAAAATACAAAAACGTTAAATTCGAATGTTATAAGTGTTAAGAGTCATATTTTCCTTAAAGAACATACATTTTAAAGGAAATTAAATGTAGTATATTAGTCCAGGACGATTACGTTTTTATATGCTTATAAAAAATAGCCTCTTTCACTTATTTCAAATACTTAATTAGGTATTACATATTTCTAATTGAGTTCCTAAAAAAATGAAATATTTTAACACTCCATTTTTGTGGGGCAAGTCGTGTCAGAAGAGTAGAAGAGTTTTCACAGATTACGAATATGTAAATCATTAGGCCAGACTGGGCCGAGTGGCGATCGCCACCCTGATGGGGCCCTATTCAAATAATTACAATTTTTCAAAAATAAGTTCAAAATGTGAGAGGGCCACCGAAATGGGGGCAGAAGCTATGAGGTCCCGAGAGAAATGTAGAATTTTTTTCACATACCACGCTTCCCTTTGATTTTGCTGCCTTAGCTTTAACAGGGCACTCGAAGTCTTCATCTTCGACCCACAAAAACACTCCCTGGGAGAAACCAGAGATCTAGAGGGATCTAGAGAGATCGGACTTGCCCAAAGCCCTCATTTCATGTTTCAAAGAGGCCCCCAAAACTGTTTAAAAGCTAAGAAAATGTGAGAATGTAAAATAAATGTATTGACTTATGAATTTAAAATCAATCTTAAGCTTAGGCACTTTTCAAATAAAGAATTTTTACGAAATGCTTACACAAGGATTGAAAATGATTGATTTTGTTACTTTAAGTCAAATAAATTTAATTTTAAATTTAAGACATGACGAGGGCCCCCAAGCGAATCTTTTGCCCTGGGCCCTCAAACTTGTAAGTCGGGCCCTGATCGGCGTCAAAACACTGTAAACACTTTCTTTTTCCTCTATCATTGTCCATGCTATCGTTCGCAGAAGGGAGTGAAAAACACAAGCTACCTCGGTGGCTTATTCGACCCCTCGGCCACACACAGACGGCGACAGAGGGATTGTAACTCTATACCATGTGCTGACAATCCATATTTATAGCCCCCCCGTATTGAGGATGGTAGTTGAAAGGGTCTCCTTTTCTTTTTTATCTTGTTTAGAGGGTTCAGGAGCGGGCGCTTGTGTTTTCTCAGGGCTGCCGCCTCTCGCAGGAGATGGGACACCGTTTTATGGTTTTATGGCCTCTAATTGTTTGTAGATTCTTGTTTTCCCACCCCACTCCCCAAATGACCGATGGGAAGTTGGGAGGATACATTTTTTTCTGGGGGGTGACACATTTTTCCAGAAGACGTCCTTCAGTCTCTTGTTGGTTGTGATCCCAGAAAGGCTGCTGGTTTCTTGGATCTAACGGCTAGAAGTATAGCTTCCCAAAAAGAGGTAAGATGTTTTATATTTATTTTTCAAATTAGTAAGGGGATAAGGGATTTATGTTTTATATTTTTATCTAAATAATTACAATTGGTTTTTATGATTTGATATTTTGTGAGACAAGTGACTTAAAAATTCTCCCATTTTTGCCCATAGGGTTAAAAGCCGTTTTTCTCTACAAGCTACTCTCATACAAGCGTTCATGTAGTATTCTTACAAGATTCTATAAAAAAGTTCATTGAAAGTTTATTATAACATTCTTCCTTCATCACTTTCTTGAAGAAAAACTAAAAGTAATAGAAGAGCTACAGACTTAAATTTAACTTTTATTATTTCTTTAAAAATGACCGGAAAATGTGTCTGCTAAATACGAATATTCCATTTGAATTGAAAAGAGATAAAATATAAATTTAAAAAATTTGATAATTGAAGAAACGTCTCTCAAATTGAAAACATCGCTCAAAATCACAAAATAACAGCGAAAGAAGTAATTCACACGGTTTCCCCTTCCTAAATAATTCCACACTAATATTGTTAAAAATGGGACAAGTAAAAAAAAAATTAATTTTTTCAATTTTATTTGGCCTTAAAATTCGACCTTTTTAAAACTCCTGTTATAAGCGTTTAAGGCATTTTTCCGAGGTCATTTTTCCATGAATATCGTAATTATATAGCTATATAACATAAAAAACCACCATTGGTGATTAAGTCATTAGTTAATTAATTTATTAAAGTGAAATTTGAAAATACAGGTAAAATTTTCCAATCAAGTGAAACAGAAAATATTTTGACAATGTTTGGTAACAAATCATTTAAAAAATACTTAAATTTAACAAAGACAAAAAAAAATCTTTTTTAAAGTTTAAATTTTAAACAAATTTATTTATTTCTTAAATTCTTGTAGTATAGGCATGTGATACATGTGTGTAGGTAGACTATATTTTAGTACTCTTTGCGATTATCAGTATCAGGCCAGTCAAATTTAGAATATGTGTGGAAATATTAAAGCATTTCAGACAAAAGTATTAATAATATAAATGCTTCAAACTAAATTTCAAAAGAAAGAGAGGGGAAATGCAAAGAAATACTTTTTTAACTAGCTAATGAAAATAATTGTTTTATTTAAAAAATTGGATAATAATGAAAGGAGGAAACCATTATCTTTAAAATCTTAAGTAACCTTAAATTTAGAGTTAAATGTAATTTTTTAAAAAAATTAATTACTTTAACAATTTATAAATAAATTTCCTTTTATTTTTATATTACGGTGATGATAGAAAATCTAGAAATCTTTACAACATGCTAAAACTTAAAAAAATTCCCAAGGTATAAATAATGCTGGAACTATAGTGCTAATAAATAACAAAGTATGTTGATCTATAATAATTCTCAGATTCTTCCATTTGATAGGACTGTTATTTGTAATCGTATACTTATCCAGTATTATGTTAATGTCCTACCCAGATTCAACGTTTTCAGTCAAATTTTCTTGGTCCCATGAAAGACAGTAAATCGGAGTTAATATCTAAAAACGTATTTACAAGCTACATTGAACCTATTAAGGGCATCGAATCTATTAGGGCACCTTAATTAAGGTCTCATCCTCCGATCCAGATGCCGTCTGAAATGTTCAAAAATGAGTCGAGATACTACTTTTTTAGTCTACGTTTTCAAAAAAATTTCTGGGGGAGGACCCCCGGAACCCCCACGGTTCCTTAGGTTAAGGATCGACAGTAAAATTTGCACATTTTTTTCAGCGAAAGTTCACATTAGATCCATAAAATACTTGGGGGAAGGAACCTTAGTAAAGAAATTGCGAGTCAAAACCATTTCTGGAAACATAAGTCTGGTTGGGGGCAGGTCCGTATCGAAGGGGGGGGTTAGGGGTTCAACCCCCCCCCCGAAATTTTGACATCAATTTTTATACTGCTATTTTTCTTGAAAATTATGTCTCACAAGGAGCGATATCCTCTTCGGGTATAACCCAAAGGGTCTCAAAATGAGTCAAAACCCTACTTTTAAGGGTAAAATTTCCAAAATTTTTCTGGGGGAGGACCCCCAAACCCCCTCGAAATTTTGAAATCTATTATACGGTTTTTCCTTCAAACTTGTGTGATTTACAAGGAGTGGTTCTCTTTAATGTAACCTAAAGTGTCTCAAAATGAGTTAAAATGCCACTTTTAGGGGAAAAATTCAACAAATTTTCTGGAGTAGGAACCTAAAAACCCCCTTAACATTTCGCCATTTACTACAATATACCTTCTTTTTACCTTGAAAATTCGGCCGCTTACAATGAGTGGTGCTCTATGGGTGTAATCTAAAGGGTCTCAGAAATGAGCTAAAACACTCTTTTGAGGGGCAAATTTCCAAAAATTTTCTGGGGGAGGACCCCCAGGCCCCCCCTTTTACTTCGAATTTAAATTGTTTATACAATTTTGAAATTTAGTGCATCAAAATTTCTATCCAGTGTTGTCATCTAAAACTTAACATATAAAAGTACCCGTCAGGAGGTACCTCAGAAAATATTTGAGTCAACCCCCCCCCCCGAAACAAAAGTCTGGTTACGGCCCTGGTTGGGGGGTTATGTCACTGTAGTTAACCAAAAATGGGTTTTTAGGGTCTTATTTTCAAAAATTTTCTGGTGGAAAATCCTAACCCAAAAATGTGGTTGCCCCCCCCGTAGGTCCAGGCTGGATCCGCCACTGTGCGGAATTCCATAAAACACCGTTTTGGCGATATACCTAATCTTACCTAGACACCTTTTTAAGCGGGATTTTATCACTAAAATAGAAACGAAAAGAACAATGTCTAAAAACAGAGCAAACATTCTTACCTTTACAACTTTTATTATTGGTATACTATTTAAATATAACACTTGAAAATCATGACAAAACAAATAAAATGGTGTCTCTTATTTCATTTTGTGAGACTAAAAAGTTATTCTCCCCAAAAAACTGCATTTTTTCCCCTGAATCTATCCAGCCAACCGGCAGTTCCACTAAAGTCTGTTGCATTCAAACTTTTAGCAATTTCTCGTTCTACTCGCGTTTTCAACGGTTTCTGTAGCTCATACATTATTTGAAAGGAACTCGACGACGCTATAACCGGGATTTTTCTTCGGGGGACCGAAGAAAAGCGTCGAAATATGCGGGAAGTCGTTATAAGCGGATAGCAGGGACCGGAGAAAAACGTCGTAATATGCGGGACGTCGCACTAAGCGGGGGCGTACTAACGAGAGTTTACTGTATTTAGGTAATAATGCAATCTACCGTCCTGGGTGTATTACGAAACAAAAAATCAGCTTAGCGATTTGTACGAGGGCTGGCCGTAAAGTAAGGTTCCCAAAATTCTGCAGATGCGAGGAACACTGTTATGGGGAATTTGGCTACACTGGCCTGTACCTTGGACCCTTTTCTTCAAATACCCGCCCCCACCAACTGTTTGCCTTGCTTATTGAAGGTTAGGCAGCTGTCAGTTGGAGCTTTCGCTGTTTCCTCCCGCCCACCGCGTTATCCGTCCCCCATAGGCCGTCCACCGTCCAGCACGTTGGGCGTCTGTACGTCCGATTTTTAACTCTCTACCATTTGCGCACATTTTGTACGGTCATACACTTTTCTCCGTAGACTTCACACATGCAGTGGCGTAACTAGAGTTGACTAATGGGGGGTGTTACTCCGACCAGTCAACCACTCCAACATATATTACTCCCTTTAAAAATATTCTCATAATGCAGGTACAATATTTAGGGTTTTTTTTGCAGATTTTCCGATGGGAAAACTTTATCTAAGAGGCTTAACTTTCAAGGGAAAAACACAGTATAACAGACGTAAAAATTTTTGGGTGGGGTTTGGGGGTTCTCCCCAAGAAATTTTTAAACATTTGTCGCTTAATGTAGTGTTTAAATTCATTTTGAGGCCCTTTGGGTTAGTTCCTAAAAGAACAGTTACTTGTGAACCACCTGCTTTTTCCTATACCTGTGATGCCCTCAGCGGCGATTGGGTGGAAATAGTTGGGGGGTGGACTGGTGGATAGCAAGTGGACCTTCCTTTTAACGAGAAACTTTTTCATGTTTTAGAAACCGTTGATGTAATGGGGGGTTACATCCCCAATAACCCCCCCTCGTTACGCCTATGAATGTCCTTAAACCTTATGTAGCTTTTTATGAAATCGTAAAGTAGGATTTGCGTCCTTATAACTTGATACGTGAAAAATTGTTGGTGATACAGAGTTGCAAGTACGGGGGTCCCCCAGAAAAATTTTGAAATTTGACCCTTAAAAACAGGGGTTTTAACTCGTTTTTGAGCTGATTTTCAATGGGGGGGGGTTACATTCCCAATAACCCTCCCTCGTTACGCCTATGCACACATGTGGGAATGACTTTCCACTGCCGCAATGTGTTTCGCACACAAAAAAAAAATCTCAAGAGAGTGGTGGGAGAAGCAAGTGGAAGCTCCATCTCTAACAGCTGCCAAACCATTAATAAGCATCGCAGACAGTTGGTGGGGGCGGGGATTTGAAGAAAAGGGTCCAAGGTACAGGCCAGTGTAGCCAAATCTCCCATAAGTGTTCCTGCAGAATTTTGGGAACCTTTACTTTACGGACAGCCTTACTTACATCGTAGCCTCGTACTTACATCGCACATTATGCCCACAAATAAGCCTGTTTTACTCAGAAAATCTTTTGAGTTAATATTTAATTGTTCATATGATATTTTAAATAAAAATTGTTATGTTGTGGAGAAATGATAAAAAAAGTTGCAATTTTTGTAGAGTGGCACCCATAAATGATCTTTTTTTTTTTGTTTGAAGCAATTCAAATTATAGTTTTGTAACGTTACGCAAAACGTTTTACTGATGCAAGTTTTCAAAAGTTGGCAAGTATGTATGGAGATGAAAGTTGCATTTATGAATGAAATTGTTTTTAGGCATTTATACAGTTTATAGGCACATAACATATTGAAGCCCTTGAGAAGTTCCTAGGTCTTTGACCCCTTTGCATTTTTTTTATTTCTTAAGAATCATTGTTTTACCTTGATACAGAAAAGTGCAAATCCCCAAGCTATATTATTCACATTTTACATGTGTTCAAATCTAACCAAGTTAAATGTGGGAACAGTGGGCACCTAGCTGATTAATTTTAAATAATGCAAGTTAGTGGCGTATAAAAATGTAAAAATTCATAGAGATATTAGATTGTGCTATCTTTATAGCAGTTGAATAACAACAGATCATTATTAGAAGGAAATATAAATTTTAAAATAACTCCATCTGTCGAGTGACTGAAATTTGGGGCCATTTTATTCGAAAGACAAAATACTTGGAAGAATATTTTGAAGAATAACTCATATTCCGAGATTCTAATTTTGGCAGATTGCTTTACACTCTTTGTGGTTCGTTAAGTTTCCATCCACAAAATCTATAACAGCTACTAATTACCATAAAAAGTCTTCCGTTTCGTTTATTCTATATGTTATGTTTTAACGTTCTGATCCGAATACAGCCCGTGATTCTGCTTATGGAAGTGCGTAAGGCGGTGGTTTTCGACTCGAGGCGCCCCTACTCTGACTGAAAATTTTTCCATGTCACCCCTATTAAAAAAAAGTGTAATCTGAGGAAAAATTAAAACTCAAAAAGTTTATGAACTGTACAAACTTTCAAATCTACATTTAAAAAAAAAAATCAATTTTTTACAACCACCCCTCTGTACCATCTTTGAATTAGGATATTGTTTTTTATTTCCAATGGCATTATTATTCCAACCGCATAATGATAAATTGAGTTAAAAATAGTTTTCTTCTAAGTTCAAATATATTATTTTATGTCCTTGAATATTAGATTTTTTATAAGTAAGATGTATATGTTACGAGCAAAGTGATAAATCTTGGCATTATTAATAATCCGCCCACGTATTTCGGGCAAAGTCATAAGTGCCATTGAATTTATCACATTGTCCGCCTCCAATTCGGGCAATATTAATACGTTTTTTAAAATCCCCTTCCTTGGTTAATTGTATCAAAATTTTCACACATAGCTTAGACCAAGTAAGACTACTATCTTGCGTACAATGCTTTATTGATACTTAAAAAGTCCATAATATACTTTTAAAAATATCGCAGTTTATCATTTCTTGAAAATTTTCATTATTAACATTAACAAAACTATTTTTTGTAAACCCCAAATTTCCCTCCCTCACTACATTCATGACCCAATTTTGAATTCCAAACCATTCTCGTGCCCCTTGATTTAGAAAACGAAATGCAATCACTTCCAACTTCGAATATTCCATGGAATAATCCAACTTTCAAAACGCATCGCGACTGGTTCTTCTTTCCCTCACGGCGCATGCGCCTACCGCGAATCGCCGCTTTTCAAAATGGTCCTGGGTTTCAAATCGCGAGGTCGCGTGTTTTGAGCTCTGCGTGTGGAAGTGACAGTCGGACTATAAACAAACACCGTGTCATCACCTGCACCTGCGGATTTCACGGTGAGTAGAACATTTTTTTTACCTTTCCTTATATTATGGAGGGATGGGCTTTCATCATACTCATCAGTTTATCTTTTCTTCGATTTAATAGTAAGACATTAAAAATATTTTGAAGTTGAATCGACTCGATGATATACTAAACGTAACCCTTTGATGTTCTAATCTGAAGATTAAGGGAAAAGTATTTTCATTCATTATAACAGGTGTTTTAAAATAATCTGCTCACTATCGCTCTAAAGAAATACGAAGTCTATCTAATTTATCAAAAGACTCAGTTATACCATTCTTTACACATTCACATCAATTTTATTGCTTTAAAAACATTAAAATAAATATGGCAATGTTTAATTTAAGCTCTGTTTCGCTTAATAGTTATGTTATCATTAAAAATTAAACATTTAAAATACTTAAAAATAAAATATGGGTATAGAGATGTATTGTGCCGCTTATTACTTTTCAGATAGTGGTTTTTGGTTTGGTGACACTGAAATTGGCCAACGATATTAAACTTTACTAAGCAATATCAACCAACAGTTTGCCAATTTAATGACAAAAATCCAACTAACTAATAGTGGTAGGCATATTACATTAATACCAAAACCTAATTTAAAAGGTAATATTTTACATCAAATCAACTTAATTTAATGACAAAAATCCAACTAACTAATAGTGGTAGGCAAGGCATATTACATTAATATAAAAACATAATTTAAAAGGATATATTTTAGATCAAAGCAACTTTCTACTGAAAGAATATAAATAAATATGAAGGAACTCTCTACTAAAAACATCCTATAAGTTCCTTTTCAATATAATGATCCTTTTTAATGAAGTAAGTTCTGCTTCAATACTTCGTATATTTTAATTGAATCTTCAAGACGTATAAACTACTAAAAAGGTTTATTACCTATACTATGACCTATACCATGAAATTTTTTTTAACTAATATCGTTTTAACTCAAAAAGTTAAACTATCTATGTTATCTAAATGTTACCTCAGCTATCACTTTGAACCTTATTATTACTTACACTCCAAAGTCATGCCAGTATTTTTTCTCCAACTGCAAGACAATTTAACATTTCCAAGGAGATATTTCTTAAAGCTAATATGCAATGGTTTTTATCTTAGTGGTGTGGCCAAAGGGGGGAGATATATCCCCACTAAAGTCAGAAATTCTCCATTTCTGAACATATTCCCATCCGAATTTTTTTCTGACTACATCACTGCTTTATCTTAAGTCAACCAGTCAAAAGTTTCCCATCAAAAGGAAGATTCTGACTTATCTTATTTGACTTCCTAAATATTTTTCCCGATAAAATGACGTATGTGCAGGTGTGTTTACAAGTGATGACATTATCGTGGCTAACCTAAAAATAAGTTAATAAGAAATCAACTCATTAAAATTGTAGTATAATGTTACTAGTTGTAACCCAACCCATCGCTCTAAATTACCGAAATATCATGCAAGACGTAGATATATTTTACTTGACAGAATACATGCGATTACTTAGGGCTGTAGAAACTAAAGTTTAATATAAATTGGGGCCGCATTTTCATTTTGAATTGGAGATATTACCTTAAATTTTTGCTAAACAAAGTGAAATATTAAAAGCTGAATTTTTTATAGTTATCTAGTTTTTATATAGTGCGGAAGTTGCTTTGTTATACGTTTTAGTAAGAATTTTTCACTCGGATAAATCTTAATTTGACGTTTTTACATTGATGTGTTGCCGCTTACTTTTGTGGTGTAAAAATATATTTTTGTAATTATAGGTACCCTAAAAATAATTTCATTTGATTTTTGGTTTGCTCATGGGAGGACATAACCAAGGGATAGCTCGGCCCTCTAATGCAAATAATTAATTTATACATTTCCATCGACTGTAACTTCTTAGTTTTTCTATGAATCATATAGAATCTAAAGGCTGGGTATTTTGCAGTGCCAACTTTGTACTTACCAAACTTTGGCTTTCGATTTTAATAATAAATCTCATAATAGGTATAACCAGGAGGATGTTTGTAGTATGGGATCCTGTTCTTTTGTGCCCCTCGAACCACGAAAAACATGTAAGTTCTCTACCTACCAAAGGGGAAACTGAAGAAGCACAGAAACAAACGATTATCACGAAATCATTCATGGGCGAAATCACACCGTCATTGTGTATAATTCGCAGTTCCCGCCGCGAAGTAATTATAGCTAGAGTTTCTCCAACCTTGGCCTTGGGTCAGTAGTGTTTGATGGAGCGGTATGACGGCACCGACAACATTGGGATTCCCTCTTTGGTCGTGGGTTGCTGTATATTTTTTTTTTTAAGAAATCAAGGGCTACTCAGAATTACAAGTAATTGAAGGTCTTTCGTGGCACCACCTGATTAGGCATTTTTAGGCCTGTTTTGACAAATACAACCAGTCCCTTATTTAGGGTTTCAGCGCCCTGTGTTACATTTTCCCTAACTTCAACTTACATTTGCTTTTAGAATAGGCGATTGTTTTGTCTGAATTCGTACCAGAATTCTGTGTCTTTATTAAACAGATATTAGGCCAAAAGAGTCACGTTCGTTTTCTTTGAAATAGGCATGAATTCAGGCTATAATTTTATAGTTGATCCCATATCCTATTCTCTTCCCTCATATTTATGATAATCCAATAGAAGAAATTTGAAATAAGATTGTGAAGCAAATTATTATTTTCAAATGTGATATGGGTTTCTTGACTAGCTGTAATTTTGCCTCCACCATAAATTACATCGCCTTGTACTGGGGCACTTGTTGCACCTGCCTTATGCCTTATGAAAATAATGAGTCTAAAAAGAAACCATAATCCATGCTTATCTTAAGTTTTGGTCGTAAATCACTATCCTCTTCATGTGTGTTTTGCAGTTGTATTCTTTTCGCGATATTCGGACGAGTCATCCAAATTTTCCCTTTGATGGTAAATATACGAGGAGGGATTTGATTGAGTATCAAGAGATTGGAAAGTAGGTATCGTTAATCTTGAGATTTTTATGTATAGTTTTATACTTGTACATTTTATACTTTTTTTTTACTTGTGCAGGTTTAAAATGGGATTCAAGATGTTTTGTGGATGCGGTTGTGATAAAAATTACGAGGGATCATTCGTACTTTGCATCTCACTGGTTATCTTGTTGTGGAAAATGCCTTTTAGCACATTTATATAGTTAGAGAGAATGAAAGAGATTGAAAGGGATCTATTAGTGATTCAAAATAAGAGAAAGGGAGAAATAGGGGAGAATCAGTATGAAAGAGGGATAAGGTAGAAATAGAAGGAGTGAAAGAGAGTGAAAGATATTAAAGAAAAAAAGGTAATAAAAAAACTCGATTTAATTAGAAAACCATGCGTTTTTACTAATGTCCTGTTTAAAATGGCACTTAAGTTTTAAAAGAAAAATAGAAAGTGGTAGAAACTTTTTTAAGTATTATTTATCCTTTTTAAAAATAATTTTGGCATCAATTAAAATTTTGGAAACAAAATAGCATTTGAAACTTGACAACTTGTGATTAGTAAAAATTGTAAAATTAACGTTATAACATTTATTTGTGTCCCGTAGCTTAGTAAGATGAATCACTTAACTTATCCTGTCGCGTTGGAGCTTACCATTTAATACTGGTTTTATGCCTTGGAACGTTAATTTTAAAAAACGCTAGAGATTTTGTGCAGGATATATTCTAAACAATTCAACAGTTTTTTAAAAAATATTTCGTTTGGAAAAATGAAAATCACTAAAGATCGAGGGAACAGCGTTATAAGAGGTTATATCTCCCTCCCTTATAAATTATTCCCTTATATTCCTATTTCTGACGATTCTTTACTATTTCTATTAATTAAAGCTATATGATGCTTTTAATTGAAGGAAATCATTAACTAGCAAAAATACTATATTTACTTAATATACTATTAATATACTTTACTTAATAAAAATACTATTATACTCTTACATATAAGCATTACAAGTTGCGAACACACACCGTACCTCCCTATCCAGCAGATTTTCTAACCATCACAGCTTATCATAAGAAAAAGAAGGTCAATGATTTCTAGACTTGACACTCGGGAATTACGCTATGGAACGATTTGAGGTCAACCTCATAGACTCCCTATAAGCTTCCCTCCTAATTATAGAGGCCTACTACTACATAATGTGTCTGTCCCCCCACCCATACGACCTTGTTGAGTTCTTATTCTTTGTATTGATCCAATGTATTCTTGCTGTTGGAAAACCGAAGATTATGGACTTTGGAGGAGGATGTTTTACTGTCTTTGACATGTGCGGATGTTTTGATAAAACACAGTTTTCATACTTCTTGTTACGAAAACTTTTTCGTGATATTACTTAAAATAATTTATCACATAATTTTGAGATAAATAGCAGAAGATGAATAATGTTCGACTTTATTGATCACAGACCTAAACAATTAATTTTAACTTTATCTAACTAGAATTGAGACAAAAAGTTGCTTTTACTAAGAGGAAAGTTGAAGTAAGGGGACAGCAAGAAATTTGTCTCACAGGGTGGATAAAACCCTAAATACGGGTCGGTATGCTGTTACATTTGAGGCGATAAGTCATCCTTAAAATTGAATGCAATACTTTTAAATACTACGTATGATGACTACAATATTAGGCTAAAATGAAACTGAATTTTTTTAATTGCTAAAATAATATATTTTAGAAAAGGTATTGAAATTTCTAAGTGATAAAAATACAGTGTTTAGATTAGAATATCATTCAAATGTTAATAACTTATTGATTTCTTAACGCAGCCATATCTTAATTTCACTCTTCTCACTATTTAAACTTTAACGGAACTCCTGATCTGAAAAATCAACTTTCACTGAACATTGCTATTCAGATAATCATTCACACACAACATTAAACTCAGTCTGACTTATCCATGCAAAGTATCTCTGTTTTTACTAAAGCCGTTTTAAAGCTTCAGTTCATGAAAAGCAACTTGCTCTTCATACCACTCATCCTTCTCCTTCTCATCGTTCTTCTCCTTCTCTTTATCTCTATTACAAAAATCATTTCAAACATCCCTCTCTTCTTAAGGCTCATTTAGACTTTTCAGTTTTTACATCTTGGAGAAATCACCCAAAATGACAATTGTAAATAGTCTTTTCACTCCTCCGATTTCCTTCAGGAAAGAAGTGAGTTTTTGGCGAGGATCACTCATGATGAGCATCGCAAGTGAAACAGTGTAAATGCGCCTTTATCTAAATTCTAAAATATTCCGTTCATTTCCCTCCCCATTCATCACGCTCCTGCTTTTCATCTTTTTTTACCTGAATCATCCCCTCATCATCACCCTCTTCTTCATCATTCCTCTCATCCTCCACATACCCCCCCTCCTCCACCTCTTTATATCGCTCAACTTAATCATTCTCAACTTCCCCTTCATCTATTTCATCTAAATCATCCTCGTTTTATCCCTCTCATCCTTATATCCCTATCCTCCTTTTTTTCCTCATCTCTTTATCTCTCTCCTCCTCGTCATCCCTCTTCATCAGAATCATCTCCTTCATAGCTCTCTTCCCATTCATCCCTTTTTACCTTCATCACCCCTCTTCCCCACTTCATCCTTTTTATCGGAATTGTTCTCTTCGTCCGTCTCATCCTCATCATCGTTCTCAACTTTATCCTTTTCCTCCCTATAGGTATGGGTGGGCCTTCAATGATTCAAATAAAGTTAAATGATTCCGTCTATCAGTAAGACACCACTGCTCTAAACCATGAAAATGGTTCTAAAGAGTATTTTTTATCCAATCACAGAAAAAAATTACGAGTTCGAAGTTACGAGTTAAGAAGATATTTTTTTTTTAAATCGGGGATGAAAAATATCTTACAGCCTCTCTTTAATGTAGAAAGGGAAAAAAGGAAAGATTCGGACGAAAATCCCCTCTCCCTTCAAAATGCATTAACTGTTGAATAACAATGGCAAGAAAAAAAAAACCTTTCAAATATCCATGACTTTTAATAAATACCCTCTTCTCTTTATCCATCCCACGTCATTAAGGTGTTACTTTCGGCACTACAATTTATCAGTTCCGCATCAGAAAACTTTTCCTAACTTTTACGCCGTCAAATATTTAAGATAATTCCCCCGAAACAGGAACAAAATGCCCTTTTTCCCCCCTAACTCCGCTCAGTTGTATAATCCCCGTCAGATGGCTTTGTTTTCATTTTTTTCCAAGAGAAGAAAGAAGGAAAGTTTTCTTTCCTGCCGAAAGTGTGCCCCAGAGCATAGCTTTAGTTTTGCCTTCGGTCTTGTTTAATTAGGAATTTAATCTCAGTTCTGAATCATGCCAGAGTGTGTGGACGCCCTTGGGAATTCATTAGCTAAAGTGGAGGTGTGGACCGTGTTATTTATAAGATGACACAAATAAGCTTGTAAAAGGGTTTTGATAGATAAAGTAGTTGCATAGAATTAAATGGGGTTTAAGTTTGAATACAATTTTATTATTTGTGTAAGAAATAATATTTATTTCTATTTGCAAGATAGATGAGGGTTTTTCATTACCTTTGCTGTAAATTTGGGTGAAATCGGACTTTTAGCAGTTCTTAAAAGAAACTAATACAGTTAACTATTAACATTACTAGCTGAAAGAAAAAGCTATATGTTCCACTATTCAAGCAGTTTTGCAGTAGACCCTACGATACTCATATTTTATAATTTTATGTACCGTTTTTTCTTATTCCCTTTGAGATAGTCGTAAATCATAAATATATGGATATTAATAACCGAAAGGGAAATTATATACACCACACACACATCGTGGATATTGTAAAGATAAAGAAAGATTCAACCAGGATTAACCGATATAAAATATTATTTTACAAAAATTAATGTTCAAAAAATTAAATTAATATCTTATTGACCCGAAAACTCAAAATGTGTTGAAACTTAAGAGCCAAAATATAGGCTACACGAAAAAGGAAAAGTTGTCACCTTCTTCCAAATCGATTAAATTATCATTTTACTTTTCCTTTAAGTTCATATGGAAATGAAACCAAACTTAATATCGGTTTGTTTTTATACGAAGTTTATTATGTAACAAACTTAACTGTATTAGCTGTTTCAGCAGCCGTATAGGCTTATGTAAGAGACTTGGAAATTTAATTTATTCTGAAGTGGGAATGCGAGTTAATTAAGGCTTTAAATATTACAGAATTTAATGACATCACTCTTCATTTTTGTACTTGTTTTCACTCTTAGATTCGCATGCTACTGCTATGCTTGTGAAAATATTTTTCAACCATAGTTTACTGAATATGAGTTTACTTTTTTGTAGCCTTTGACTCTTTTAATGCTGGAAAACTTGGGATGGTTTCTCATGTTTTCCAGGCACAAAAACCCTTTATAAATTCTCTCCGAAAGAACTGAATCTAGATAATGGTACCCTATCCAAATTCCTGTTTTCGAGATCAAGAAAATTTACATTTTGCTTTATCCCTGTACCTGATGTTTTTCGCTTCTAAGAGAATTTATCATGTGTCAGAGTCTATACAATGTGGCTCCGATACTGAATGAAAAATATAAAATATACATATATTGCATTAAAAGGGAAAATATTCTCCTTTTTTGAAACCTATGATGCTTTGTACTTTGTAATAATTTAGAATCTTTGTGGGCTTTTATGACGGTTCGGCATGGAATATGTGCCTATGTGAGGCATGTAACAAAAATTACTCAAAAACAAAAGTATATACTTTCCCCAAAGTGGTTTGAAATTATTTTTCTCTTCAGTCTTAAATTTATGCATTCGTTCTTTCCCTTCTACGTTTGAAAATTTCATTGATTTATTACATAGTATTTTTATACAAATGAATCCCATTTTTTTGCAAAAGGAAGAAACATTGAGAGAACATAAGAGATGAATCCAGTAATGAATACTGTGCTTTGACAGTCATGTGTCATTCAAACATTAACGATATAATAGTGAATTATGAAGGTTAAGCTGTCTACTATAGCTCTAAAAGGATCTTAAGTGGCACGCTTCTCAATTCCTTTACAATGTCACAAGAGATACTCAACTGAAGTTCTTCAGATAATTGGTCTCTTACTCGGTCATTAGGATTTAAATATTCTTGCTGTTTGTTAAAGAAAAGAATTTAATTGGCGTCTTTCAAACAGGTTAGAGATTGACTTTGTAGTGGTGCAATATGGTTAAAAATAAGCTTACAGTTTATTTTCAAAAATGACCTCAAGGTTTAGAATATTTACTAATTTAAAATCAAATAAGTTTGATAAATTAATTTTATGTTCTTTTTTCTTCTTAAGCATTTCAGCTGATTCCCTGCCAAGGGGCTATAAACTAAAAATAATACTTAAAGTTATTATTTTTTTCAATGAATTAAAAAGTGAAAGAAAATGACTTATTTGCCAAATTAAAATGACAGATTTGTCTATTCTTTTCCTTTACTTAATAAATGATCAAAGAAGAAATGAATATTCTCTACATTAAAAGGTGAAGTGAAATTTTAATTACCCCCTAATGAGATTTGGTAATATTTTACCGCTCCGCTATTTTGGTCTCACGTTATTAATGGATATCCCCATCCAAATCTTATTCATATACAAAAAATATGGAGAGAATTATTCGTATGATGAATTTCATATCAAACAGTTGCCCTAAATCAAGAATCTTTAGCCCTCTTTAAGCCAATGCTCATCTCTCTGATTGGTCGAACTAAATCATGTGACTTATGATGCCTTTTCTTTTACTTGAAAAGTTTAACCAATCACGGTAGAGATGAGGAACGGATCAACTAAGACTGCAGAAATTTTTTCTTAAAAAAACCCCTACTAAGACCAGCCAACTCATTTGAACCACACACATTACAGCAAATCCCTCAATTTCTCTTAACGAAGTTCGGTGGACTTAAACCACTCTCATTCCGAGCATCTCGTATAAAAGCGCAACTTCGTTTTGCATTCTTCCACCCTCGCTCCATAGCCGGACCAAAATAACTCCGTAGGGAGAAATTTGTCAAGTCCTGCAGTGTCACGAACTGAATACGAAAAGCTGGTTTTTTTTTCACTCGCGGCCACACAGCCGCATCTATATAAATGTGTACACAGATAGGGAACGTAGCACTTTCTCGATGCATTATTCAGGTATTGACAGCGCCTACAAAAAGAAGTAGAGAGATAGATGCCATTCCCAGACTAGGCCTAACTTGGGCTTTTCTTTCGTGGCAGGAATCAGACAGGCCTCTGCTGGATTAAATAATGTATTTGGATGTGTGCGGCTTGGTGATTGGATCAATGTGTGCATCAGGTTGAATTGAATGTGTCTTTTAGGGTATTCTTTGGTGTGAGGCTTGTACTACTGACTGATGTGGTTAATGAAAAATACATATTGGTGCGTAGCTATAGTTATGGTTTTTTGTACATAAATAGGTGATGGCGATTTAGAGGAGGGAAACATTTCCAGCGCGCATATCAATTCAGATATTGGTTTTCATAAGGATTCGAAGTCTATAGATCATGTTGATAGGTAGATGGTGTTTTCATTTAGCTTCTTTGCTTCTCTTTTTCACACCTCCTAGTTAGAGATAGGTAGATACTAGTGGTAAGAAAATGAGAGAAGAAGAGTATAGAGAGAATCAGAAAGGGGAATATAGATACCAGTGACAGAAGTAGGTAGAGAGAATTAGTCAGAGAAACATGTGAAGACAGAGAAACATGTGAAACTGAAATATTTCCGGATTGCTGTTTTGGTGCTTTCATGTCCACTAAAATTTTGCAGTTCCAGTAAAATATAGAGATTTACCAAAACTTTATTTTCTAGAAATAGATTTAACATTGAATTTAAACCAACTATAAGTGTTTATGTTGGTTTGATGTGTAGTTTGAGATATACCGCATACGTGGGATAAATTTACGCTTAAACGAATTGAAAGATCTTTGTTACTAATTCAATTCAAAATTGCAAGAAAATGTTTTCCGATTTCGGAAAATTTTTACAATTCATTACAAAAGATTACCTAAACAGTATTCACATAATTAATCATCAAATTAAAAGAATTAGGTATTTATTTTCCAGAGAACAACTACCTAAGTATTCTACAATATTATATTAGATTAAAATAGATTTATTTTATAGTGTTTAGCATCAGTGCTAATGTAACCAATCGAAATTAACATCAACATGAGGGCGACCATGTAGAAATTTTGCTTTTAATTTATGTCAACAGTTTATTATTTAATTCAATAGTAAGAAATAAATAAATTTATCTTGCCTTTTCCCCATACCTTCTATTTGGAATATATGTTTCATTACAAAAAGTGAGTCCTATATGATTAGGTGCTCGACAATCAACATTTAACACTGCTGGACCATTGATTTCCTCGTTTCATATTATTACAAGGAGTTGTCCAGTAATTTGAAATTTAACATGGCATTGAGAATAGAAGTGGTTAAGTAGTCCATGGTTTCGTTATAACTGCTATTCAAAAGAGTGGGAAGCCAGTCAACCTGGGAAGACTCAGAATTTCCATTTTGAAACGACACGCAGACATTTGATGAAATAGTTGTCATTAACTTTGCATTTGTCTCCACTCTGTTCTTTCCTTGATGGGTTTCATTTATGCCTCTCATGTCAAAGTACACATTTTAATAGGTGCCCATTGATCAAAATCTACTTCAGAGCTGCCTATCAGCGATACAATTCATTACAAATCTTATAATTCAATGACAAAGTAAAAATATATTTATGATATATTTAAAATGTAGGCAATATTGTTTTATACAAAGATGGGAAATTTTATACGATTCAATGTGAAATTTTCACAACACACATTTTTTGTTTTAAAATTGGAAGTATCGTCTATTATTTATTGTAGAATATTTTCATTTCACTTTGATCTCAAACTATATTTTGAGCATGAAGTAACTCATACAAATTTGACAACGGGAGTAAAAAATCAAAATCTGCACATATGATTAAAAGCATACCAAAAGGTATAAAATCAATAATTTCCAGTAAACTCTTCCACAGTAATTGTTAAATTCATAGAAAATTGTGTAAACAAACTTTTTTTTCCATGAGTCATCGAAACACGCCTTATCAAGATTTTTTTTCCTTTGAATCTACTCACTTTTACACCTCTATTAGTGTTCGCGGTGAACAGTTGTCAACCTGAGTCCCAGGGACCCACTAAAATAAAAAATGTGGGTCCGAAAGCAAAAAAAATGAGTCCCTAAAATTTTACGGGGGAGACATGTTAATAAAACAAAGAACAAAATAATATTCCACACATATTAGAAAATAGGAGTAAGAAAATAGCATTTATTTGTTCTTACAAATTTTATCTCCTATGACACATATTTTTGTTTGCATTGCACTAGATAGTATTTATTTTTCTTTGCTCCTTTTAAATTTGGCTCTTGCAAACATATCATCATTAAATTACTTAGTTAAGTTTTTCCAATCTATTTGCAAACAGTTAGGCTACGGTAGTTAAGACCCCTCTATTGTCATGTGAAATTGGATTTTAACTTGCATAAAACTAGTTATTAATATTAACCTGATTAATATCTCCATACTTAGAAGAATACATTATTTCAAATAATATATATCTGCATGAAAATAACCAAAATGTAACTAAAATCAAATAAAAGTTTAGGAAATTAGTTAATACTAGAATAATTTAATAATTACTTAAGTAATGGCTAAATTACTTAAATTTTACCAATATCATTTTTGCTTTGTAAAGAAACAGTAAGAAGTTTATTTTTGAAAGTATTTTTAAATCTAAAATCGTATTACTTATCTAAACAGGTTATGATCTACCAAAATTTTTTAAAAACCCACTGTATTATTATCTTATTAATAAAATTAAATTTATTATCTTATTAATCCTTCTTCAAGGCGACCTTTCAATAAAAATATACAACTTAGAAAAACCTCATGAGTTGAAAATATTGATAAAATCGAGAAAAACGCGATTCTGAGAGATATTACTTGACTACTAGACTTATTAGGCTGCTCTGACCTCAGTAATGTTGTTTTTTCCACATCGCGATCGCGATTACAACGTGAGAAGAAGACAACGTCAACAGACGCCTGTAGGAAGCACTCGCGGAAAAAACGGAACTTTCGCGAAAAATCTCAATTTTTCGATTTCCGGAACATTGGACTCAAGGTTGTAGAGAGAGAAGGTTGGCTCATCCGTGACGTCACCAGATGGGAAGAGGGTGCTCTGCCAATGGCAATGCTTGGCAGAGCACCCTCTTCCCATCTGGTGACGTCACGGATGAGCCAACCTTCTCTCTTTACAAACCTTGCATTGGACTTGTTGGCTTCTGACCACGCTAAAGTTGTTTTTTCTACATCGCAATGACAATCGCCGACTTCACCTTGGCGCCCGCGGCCATCCAAGAAAGCATCGCGGGAAGAACGGAACACTCCGGGGGCAAAACAAAACACTCGCGGGATGTCGCGATTTTCCGACCTCAACCCTTTTTCTTGGAAATTTTCGGGTCCGCGTTGCTTCCGGAAGTTAGGACAAAATTGCGTTCCCTATCCGAAATTGTATTTTTTTTTCTCGGAAATTTTCGGGGTCCCGCGGACCCGGTATTTTGCCGGAGTTGAGTCCCGCTTTCGCAAATTTGCGTAAAAAACCCGGTATAGCGGGTAAACGCGAACCCTGGACTCTATAAAAATATTTTATGTCTCGTACATTTTATAAAGGTATAGATATCCGAGTTGGATGACATTACACATTTTACCTCATATATTAGCAGGATACTCGTACTTGGATTCATAGTGTTTTGCATAAAAATACCAAAGTTCACCTACCATATTCATATTTAACCACTATGCAATATCTTCCCTCTCTAATAGCTGCCATTTTCATAAAATATCGAAACGATTATCTTCTCCATTTCGTTAATTTTCATCAGTTAACCGACCGTCTTAACTATTTATGGGAGTGCGGGCAACTGCATTAGAATACTGCACCATTAAGGAGTTTACGTCATTGCATTTGTTTAATGGAATAGCTAATTACTTCTGGGGACTTTGCCTTTTCTTGCATTGATTAGGATAAAATATTTTCTAATTTATCTGTTTTTTTTTAGAATGTTCTAGCGTCTGGAAAGTGTCGGTATTTTTAGTGAGACAGCATTTTAGAAGAATTTTCTAAATATAGGGGGGCATTCGGATATCTGTTAATTAATTAAGGGAATTTTTATACAATGGTGATATTTTTTACTTTACCTTCATCCTATGTTAAGAATTTTTGAAACATTTAAATTCAAACAAAATGGTAATAAATAGATAAAACTTCTACTTTTAGGTATCGATAGTCATTTATTGTGTATTTTAGGTATTAAATTCTGAGGGGATAGAGTACAATTGGTACCAATTCTTATGCACTATCCCAAAACTTTTCTCTGTCTAATATTCTATCTTTGATTTCGAATACTCGGTGTTACATTAAGTAGTACATCGGTATTACATCGGTTACATTAAGTAGAAACACGTAAAAGTAAGGGTAGCTATTTGTAATTTTAAGCATTATAATCAGATAAAAGTATTAAACACATGGTAAATTTAGTTTATCGTAAACTGAAAATGATGATCTTTCACGTAAAGTTAAGTGAGATTCATTAATTTTTAAAAAGAAAAAGTTAGTAAAAAATATAATTTCGGATTCTTAAATATATAAAAAAATATATGTTCGTATATATCGGGAAAAATACATCTTAGGAAGGTAACACATATCATAATATCTTGGAAGGCTTGACTTCAATGAAATAAGTATAAGATATAATGATTGTTTTCTATGGGTTTTTCCTGATACAACAAAGAACACCTTTACTATCTACTCTCCTTGATTAGGATAACCTTTGTAATAAATTCGTGGACTTCTTAAATCTGAATGCTATGCTAAACTTAACGGAAATAAGCATTTTTAAATAGAGAAGATTTGTTAATTTAATGTTGTGCTCTGCGGACTTTTTTTGAAGTCATTATAATTTATTATTATTAGTTTAGTTTGAAATGGATAATTACTGACCAAAGGAACTTAGCAGTTTTCTGCTTTAAAGTCTCTTATTTATACCACTTTCTGTTGTTTAAAGTAGTAATTATAAGGGATCTAAGGTAAATAAGAAATAAATAAATGTCTTTCAGACTAAAGTTATGGGTTATTTTGATTTCTTTCTAAAACTTATCTTCTATGTTCTATATATCATACCATTTAATTTTCTCGAAATTCATTTCAAGAATCAAAGAAACACCATTGAAAAGCCTGATTGATTTTAGACACCCAATGAAAAATACGATCACAGCTATATTACTTATTTAAATATGAATTATTATTCCTCCAAACTCAGCAAAATTTACTTTCTCAGATATCTGAGTATCTTTTTCTCGAATCCTTATTCAACCCGATGGCCTTTTTATTCATTTTAATGGTATTGGAAACCGTTAAAGAAATTATTCTTAAGGGATATTTTCATTCTATTGCATGTATGGGGATATCAAAACCGATCGATCGCTATATACTACCTGTGAAAACGCTCGTTATGGTTCGAACTAATACGCATTCCTCCTCTCGTAAGCGGTTTTCCATTGAATCCTCATCTCCTATTACCATCTCAAAAGTGGCCGCAATAAATATATGACGAACCCTTTCCCTGGTCCATTATCTGCACAAGCCCAGTCACGGTCGCAGTGGAGAGCCGCCATATCTGCCGCTGCAAAACTCATTTCGCCGAGCGCTCGGATATAAATCGGGATCGTTAAAACGCGAAATTTCACCGCCGGAACAGAAACCGAGATTCGCTCTACTATTTTTTTTTTAGCGATATATATTTCATTTCCCATCATCTCCCCCTTCCGATTGCATTTTGCGTCGTTCTATGGAACAATGGAATGGAAGCAATTAGTCGTCTGCCGCGTGCGTGAAAGCGCGGGAAAAAAAAAGATTGTTGGTGCGCGGTGCTTCTGATTAAATTAAGAAATCGTATTATTTTCTCTCCAAATTCGTTTCGCGGAGAGTAGAGATTCTGTTGGGATTTTCTCTCTTTTGTTTTTGGGTGTTCGCTCTTCGAAGCTCAGGTGTATTATTTGAATTGTTAATGCTGCTACCTACATTTCGATGTGAGAATTGTTTTGCCTTTTTAAGTTTTTTGAACGCAGAGGAGCGCTTTGAGATTAAACGGAATTCGGTCCTTTCTGTTCAAAAATAAAGTTTGGTCTTGGAGTTTGTTTTAATCTTTATGGAAATTACGGTCTGAATCGAGGGAAACAATGACTTGCCGAACTCCCATTGCACTTCGTAATTAGTTCTCAACTAAAAAAAATTATCTAATTGCAATCAGTAAATAAGCATTTCTTTAATTTGAAGGTTAGACTCGAAGTTAGATTTATCTGTAAACGATTGCAGTCTTGAAGAAGAAAATTTGGATGTTGAGGGATTATTAGATACTAAAAAAAAAATCTTCCATGACATCTCCGAATCTCATTGAAGTAAACAAAAACTACATATCTGAGATTTCTGCTGAACACATAATTTATAGGAGAAAAAAAAATAGAATATCCTGAAAACATTTTGATTTAGAAATGCTTACGGCCCCAAAAGATGAATTAAGCATATCTGATTGCTAAATAATTTTGGTAATATACAGGGTGTTTCAGATAAATGTTTCATAACTTCTAGGGGAGGTAGGGTACATCAAGACGAACAAGAATCGGTATAGAAAGGGGGGTCGCAAGTGGGGTCTAAGGGGTGAAAATCACGGGTGAAAATTAGCAAAAAACTCGCATATCTGGGCAGAAAGAGATACAATTGTTCGATTCCGGCATTTTTTACATTCAACCAATTAAAATTTTTCATATAAAAACGAGATGCAAATGTTTATTCTAATCAAAACAGACCAATAATTGAATGAGGCATGCGTTATTGGTAGATTAAAGTTACAATTGTCCCTTAATCAGACTTTAGTACTTTGTGCCATATAACTAGAACCAACCAAACAACCAACAAAACTCTAGTATTAGGGCGAGCGCGCACGGGCGACTTTTGTCACGGTGACAAAGACAAAAACAACGTTGCTAAGGCTGTTGTTAGGGGCGGGACATAGAAGCATCCAATAGCAGCATTCGCACATGACATCACTGGAGGATCAAAACAACGTTGCTAAGGCCGTTGTTAGGTAAAGTCATGTGATTGAAAATGCTCTATTGTTTTCTATTGATATTTTTGATACTAGTAATCCTGGTCGCCGTGACTTTAGTCACTCGTGCGCGCCCAGCCTTAAGACGATTTTGTCGTGACACTTTCTATAGCAGTCTATCAACTTACAATGTATGCCTGTTTCATTTATTGGTCTGTTTTTGATTAGAATAAACACTTGCATCTCGTTTTAACATGAAAAATTTGAATTGGTTGAATGTAAAAAATACCGGAATCGAACAATTGTATCGCTTTCTGCACAGATATGCGAGGATTTTTACTATTTTTCACCCGTGATTTTCACCCCTTAGACCCCACTTGCGACCCCCCTTTCTATACCGATTCTTGTTCGTCTTGATGTACCCTACCTCCCCTAGAAGTTATGAAACATTTATCTGAAACACCCTGTATTTGTTCTTGGGAAACCTTTATCTTCATGTCATCTTTTACTATATGATAGAGTAACAATATTAAGAACGCTAAACCCCATTTAAAAGTTTTGGACAACGACTTAATAACCTTCTGAAAGAAGGACAGCTCTATATTTACCCTCATCGTCCAAGTGTCACGCATAAATAATGCGGTTCTTATGTCCGCCGAGGTCCATTACGCTTGTTTTTGTGAGGCTGTTGTAACCCAACGAAGCACTTGACATAGTTGCATGGCGAAGTGACAGCCTGGCTTATTTCGTCCTCAAGCGTTGACAGTCCTGTTATGCAACCCCGCTGAAAGCTGTTCTGTGTCCTCCTCTCTTGAGGGGGATTCAAAACTGAAAGGTGAGAGGTAAGTTGTAATTAAGAGGTTGAGGTTCTTGTGTTGATCTATCTTTTTTTTCTTCTATGGATTTGATCTTGTGCGTCGGTTTCTTTGAACTTTCCATAGTGATGTGTGTCTGGCATCTATAAAGTTTTTGCGTTTGTTTGAATGTGAACTCCAAATAGGCTATTGTGATTGCTGAAACCAGTGTTATTCCTAGTATTTTTTTGGAGGAGTAAAAATACTCCTTGACTTTTTTAGGAGGAGTGAAATACGGAAATAGCATAAACTACGTATACAGAGACAAAATTTCTATTAAAAACGCTTACTTTTTAATAGACAAAATGAAATTGAAAAAAAAATGAGGATGCTATTTTGGGTTTCAATCAATCAAACTCCCTAAGCATCAGAACAATAAATGAAAAAAAAAATTACTATGGCTGTATGAAAACACAATTAAAAAGTATGATAACTAGGATGCCGTGTCTGAAGGTTTAAGTTAAATCTTTATGAAAAATTCAAAGAGTGAAAATACTCCTGTCTATTATTTGAAGTGTAATTCCGATTTTCAAGGAGTGAAATACTCTCTCAGAGGAGTTAAAAACATCTCTGCCTGAAACGTATGTTTTTTCATGAGAGCAAGTTTTTACCTTGTTGGTTATAAAACTACAGAATCCTCTTGTAAAATAAATACATTTTTAATTTATTTACCTCAAAAACGAGATGTTTTTAAATGTTATAAATTCAATCGAACCAAGCAAAACTGAACTCGTGATGTAGTGAACCTTCAGAGGTTTATGGACCTTCTCACCAGTCTACACTGAGTTATTAGTCACTTGGATTATTATCGGTTTAGATAAACTATTAATTTGGTACCATGATTGTGTGCTGTAACAAAGTTAGAATGTATAAAAATTAGACAATTACTATAAAAATATCTTGATGTGAAAAGATATAAATGACACAGTTACACAAAAAATGTAGAAACTTTCTCTGCTGGTGCCTTGACACGTTTACCTATATGTTTGTCTTGAGTTGTGATCTTCGATTGTGAGTTTAAGCTGGGATATAACGTGTTTGTTCGGGCACTGTTCCAATTCAAGTACTACAACCTACACAGATTCATTTTCATGGATCTTGTTCTATCATTGTCTTTCTGCCTTTAAAATTAAAGATGTTAGACACGTTTACTCCATGTTTGTTCAAACAGTCTCTACTGAGTTTAGGTTGGCAAATCCTATGTATTCAGCCAACTAATGCAACTCAGCCAACTCTAAATGCAATTGAGATGAAGAGTGTAGCAGGTAGAACAATTGGACAGAAAATATATAATTTGAGTTCCTTTATCGAGGTAGTATTAAATTTGGTTTTGTTGAGATTCTATAGTCTGATGGTTCTTCAAATTAAGACATTAAATAAATTCGTAAGTGTTTTTATTAGAGATTTACATCTTAAAACCTAGATTTAATAACCTTTTTTTGTAGTTTTCAAGATGGAATAGTTTCGAGTTCATACTATAGCCACGACTGTAACGTCTTTTCGCCCTACACTATTATAATACCTTCAGGAAGCGCTTGTGGGTGCTGCTAACTCTTCCCTCAACTATATTTAAACTAAATCATCAAACCTTTGGAAACCATAAGCATCCGGCCGGTCATGTCATTACGCCTCCTTTATTGACCGGACACAATAGATTATTAAAGCTTTACCGCTGCTCTCACGAGCGAGCTACACTAATCCCTGAATGAGACGGACCATAAAAGCTATTAAGCTTTGGGATGACAGCCGAGTTAAAAATAGATACCGTGTTTGGTGGGGTTTGTGATATTTAGAAGGTTTTGGGGGGGACTGTTGTAAAAGCCCGAAGAGCAATAAAGGAGATTTGATGGACTTTTACGAGTGGGCCGACTGAGTATGTTCACTGTTGTTTACGCTATTGATGTTTTTTGTATATTCCCTATTAATAATACATCATAATTTCGTAAGAGTACGGGGCGGAGACCAGTAATTAATTGTCAATTTTAATTTAATTAGCAGTATTAATTTTAGTGTTGGTAATAAATCCAATTTAAATATTTAAAATTTCGTTGAAATGTTAGAAAAATACAGCCTACTGAAACGCATGGTGAGAGTGTTGGATGAATCAAATTATTTTATAAATGTAAAAAACTTTTTAATGGTTCTCTTATTTTAGAAAGTTGATTTGCAATAATTTTCTTATGTTATGCGGGTACCAAACTCTAAATCTAGACCACCCAAATGCAAATTTTTTGAATTTTGGACAGTAATTTTCTTATGTTATGGGTACCAAATTTTAAGCCTGGACTACCCAAACAGAATTTTTTGGACTTTACATTATTAGGCGAGAAAATTCAATTATGTTCAGGTATATTTCTGTTGATAATAAATTTTAAGACCTTTTAATGAATTGAAAAAGGAAAAAAATACTAGAAAACTACTTGACTAGGAAAAAAATGTTCCTAGCTTAAAATTTCACCATCATCTTTTAAATAGTCATTTTTTGTGGGGTTCAGTTCTATTAGAGTCCCCGCTAAATATCGCCCGGTTTTTTTAGACAACAAAAAGTAGAAATATTCATAAATAATTTCAAACTCCTGAATTCAAATGTTTAATTAGATCAATAACTATTCAGTTTATTAATAAAAGTCAGAAATTTTTTTTGATATTTGGATATATTTAGCGATTTGGATATGGGCGATATTTATTTGGGACTCTAACGGAATTGTGCCTTATAGGGTTTAAAAAAATGGTTATTTTGAACTATAATAATATACTATGACAACACTACTCCCAAGATAACCTTACTTAACTATTGCTTTATTTCTTCAAAATAATTATAAACGTTTATTCACGCAAAAAGCACATTAAAAAGTAAAATGCCACTCAATAAAGTCTAGTTCCCCTACTTCTCCCCATTGTTAGATATTTTCATGCATTTTCCGAGTCTGCTGACCCCTGCCCTAACCATGCCTCTTCATCACCACCACAACAGCACTGTGTCCGTACACTTTGACATCTCAGTAATCCAACTCCTTCCTCCATTTCCCCATTATCTCCTAAGAGCGACGATGAGGCAAAAATTGCGTCGCAGGTGCGCTCCTAACTACAGTCACTCGACACCTCCATTGCAGGGCGCTTGGCACTAATTGTTTAAATGAAGAGGAAATTGCTGGAGGAATTAATTTCCCCCCGCCCAGAAAGGGGTTTCTGAACTGCAAAAGCCGGGAGATTTCTCAGAAACTGTGTCTTTTCCGAGTTGCGTGGGGGACTATTTGAGGGATATTTCAAAGTATTCAACAACCCGGGGTGTATGCTGTTGCATAATGTTGGATACATTAACAGATTACGCCAGTTGGGATAAATTTTTATTTTATCAATTTCTTAATTAGTTAAGTTATTACATTACTTGGAGAGTTAGTTTAAGTGGTCTAGATTACTATGTAATGAGTGTTTTCAGGTGAAGTAACAACCGGTTATTTTCTTTTAACTGTGTATCTTCTGTAGGGCTTTTAACTGTTGCTAAGGCCGTTGTTTATCTGTTGCTAAGGCGGTTTTTAGGTATGGGATCACGTGATTGCAAATGCTCCAATAGAAGAATTCCACGGCTAGTAATTTTTTTGTAACTGTTAACCTCTGTAGGGCAAAAAACTGTAACCTTCTGTTGCTAAGGCCGTTGTTAGGTCCGAGTCATGTGATTGAAAATGCTCTATAGTACGACCACCACGAGAAAAAATGTTGTACAGTATTGTAGCGATTGTTATGGAAATGGGTATTTCCCCTCAATTTTTGGGGAGATATAGTAATAATATAATTATAAAACGCTGAAAAAAAGTTTTGTGCGAAATCTGTGCGACTATCATTTAGATTTGAACTTCTTTTCAAAGTTTTGTTTTCCTCTTGAAGTTTTCTTGTTTCAGTCGGACTGTAGTAGTTTTTCTAATGTGTGTTTGAAATTTAGATTATTGCCTGCAACGTTTTAGTAAGCAAAAATACTTTATAAGGGGAAAAGAATTCGCATAACACATGTCAGGTTTCAACAACTTTACTGCACAAATTAATTATGAAAACAATTCTCAAATTTTTTAATTCTTTATAATATAAATAAATTTGACTACTTCTTTGAAAACTGCTCTTTAAATGTCTTCTAAAACCCTATCGGAAAATTATTAATATTTTGAGATTAGAATACATTATAATTATAATATTTGAAATTTTAAAACTACCTCAAATAAGTACCGCTTCTTCCAATAAGAGCTCTAAAAATGGCAATTTTCCCTTTTGAAGAAAAGAAATTTGAAACTCTTTCCTACAAAAATCAAGCATTGAACCCCTCCTTTTTTTAATGGAAACTTACGAAGAATCTGTCCGCATATTTTTAGTATGTGTCCCAAAGTACTCATTGCAACGATGGATTCCCAAAACCAATTCAGCATTCAAAGTTTTAAATGGATAAGACAAACACCCGAATTAAGATTCGATTCCTCACTCTCCCACAAGAATTTAGCTCGAAGCGGCCTGCTCTGCTTTCTATATGATTAAAACGGTACGAACTTTCCATCTTTGTCAAGCAGTTCGAACACAGAATAACCTGAGAGGATTTGTCATAAACTAATGTCAAAATGAAATTCTCCACTCCATAAGATCATGTATTAATTTTATATAGTACAGTTTTAACGCATATTAAACTTGCTGATAAACTCAGAATTGCGTTGGTAAGGTCTATACTCCTTAACTAACTCAATTAATGGAATTTGTTCATTTCCTGTTTTCCCGATTTCAAAACGAGTAAAAAGATTAGACTGATGATTAATGAGAAGTAAATATACCTATATTCTAAATGTGAATTATATAAGTTTTAAAAAACTTTTCGGATATGCTTTATTTTTTTTATTTGACATAATTAATGAGGACAGTAAAATATTTAGAATAAAAATTTCTTCTGCATGAAAGTTAAAAACCAACCTCCAATTTTAAAAAGTAAGTGAAAGTCTTATTAATCGATTAATTATTTGAGTAGTTACTGTAATTACTTGCATTTTTAACAACAATTATTTAATGAATTACGAAGATTACATTTTGTACGAATAAAATCTTTGATATTTACCAGATTTTAAAGAATTTAAAAAAAGGAAAAAATAACTGAACCCCTTTCTCTGTTTAAGTCAATTTTAATTTCTCTTACTACCTCTTATTACCCTATTAACGTTTTGCTATTTCTGATTAAGGGTCAAATGCAACTTCTTCAAAACGATATAAACCAAATAAACGAAGTTTTCAAATTTCATTTAAAATCTGTAAATCAAAAACTGGCTGTGAGATCAATAGAAAAAAAAATAATCAACCGAGGTTGACTTCTCTGCATACAAGAAAATTGGTACTCCTGAGTTCTCGTTTTTTATTACCTCATTTGTTTGGATTGACGTCAGAAATTAAACAAAAACCCGTTTTTAAAAACATTGTTCGAAGTTGTGAACTATGCGTTGTAACCATGCTTATGTCAAATAAAGGTTTCTTTTCTTACTAGTGGTCTTTTTCTTTAACATAACTACTATTTTCCCAACTACTATCCTTCATTGCTTTTACTTTCATCATATGCAAGAGAAATTTGCATAAAAAGTTATTTCTTTTAAATAGAAGTTCTCCTAAACCTAGCATTTAAGTTACTCAAGGCTTATATTTTAAGGGTTTTCACCACCCCCCTAAACGTGGTTGGCGACTCCAGCTATATGAGTAATTCTTCATCCTCATGAGGCCTATTATCACACCTCAAAGTTTGTAGGTCGAATTATGAAACACCCCGTATAGAACTGATTTATTAAAAGTAAAACTTTAATGGGAATACCTCCCAAATACAAATATCAATTAAAAGTATACGCAGTTCTTACGAGATTAGTAAAACAAAGTAATTTTTTGTAAAAAATATAATAGTGGAGTTTGATAGACTCATATTAACATTAAACATTAAAAAAAGTATAACAACAATTATTCTACATCTCATTATTTGCACCTGAAAGATTGGTTTTAGTATTTTTTAAGTATCAAAACCTTTTTATTTAATTCCGCTCCTAAATATAACTTAGTTTAACAGTAATGGTTTTCAGTTAGCGTAACTGAAATATAAATACTAGGTATATCGTTAAATATCTATTAATATTAAAGTAAATGTTACACTTCAACTGTCATATGTAAGCTGTGTGGTGTTTAATCAACCAGTATAACATGTTTCAAGTCTGCAGACACCAACTTGTCAGGCTCAGATACTGATGTACAGTTATGGGTTTAGTTATATAGTTCTAGTCTGTCTAACGCCATAATTATACAGGAATAATTATTGCATCAACCATCATCTAAAACTATTCTCTGTTTAAATTTTAACCTTTTTAATACTACTAGTATAATGATACAGAAATCCCTGTAACTTAATTTATACATAAATCGGTTGAATAACATTCTGGAAATATGAAAACACGTATGTTTTGTCACGTTGTTTCTCAAATAATGCTGCACACATTGAATTTGAATGTTAAGCGTAATAATCGAAAGATAAATATTTTGCTCAAGGAACGGGCCTTAAAAACTTTTCAGTGGTTTATTTTCCCTCAAGGTTTCGGAAACAGAATCAATGTATTGCATGCATGTTTTTGAGTATAAAATTTTAAAATAAACAGAGCCAAACCTAAGAGCTCTAAAAATAAATATATTCGCTCTATGATAAACACAAACATGACTTTGAAATGTATTTTTTGAAGTTTTGAATGCTTTCACACTAAACATCCATATTTCTATTTCAAAGTTCAAGACGAAAAAGAAGTTGATTTTGTAAATCAAATATTAATATACGATTTGAAATTAGTTTTACATTCGGTATTTCTTCGTATGTAATAAATTTATTAATGTTTAATTATTTATTATCAAGGAATTAACATGTATTAAACAAGGAACAAATTTATTTATAAACAATTTCTACACATCCTATTCTACAGCAAGAGTTTAAAACTTTTCAAAGTTTTGTCACTTACTATTTAACTCTTAAGGGAAATTTTAACATTTTTAAAGCAGAGAACAATAGTTATACTATATCCTGAACTCTACACTAGGCATTTCAAGATGCTTATTATAAAAAAATTTATACGGGATAATTTATTATCTATTTATATTTTATACAGTATAAAACTATGAAAGGAAGAAAAGTATTCATAAAGACAAAAAAAGTTTCATTTTGTATTCAACTCTTTTAAATTAATGCATTTCTAGTTCATTTATCAATATGATATATCTTGACTATTCTATAGGGCTAAAAATTTGACTTCTATTTCATTTGGTCTAGTGAATCTTCACAATAAAAATAGGCTGACATACACAAACGAGGATTTCTATATCTTTTGATATCCTAGATTTTTTTATATTCTGGAATGGTTAGAATTTCGTTTGGAATGGACCCAAACTTGAAACAAAGTTGTAGGTCAGTTTGAACACTGTTTGAAAATTTCACATAGCTATCTTTTCGAAAGATCTCTTTTTCTTTTATGAATCCTTGACCTATACTTTATTATATTCGTTTCATCTTAGTATGTGTTTAGTAAAAAATGTCTAGCAAGGAAAAAACACAATAATACATTTCATAAATAGGAACCCAGATAATTTGTAAAAAAATATCTATCGAACATGGTATTTTTTTCGTAAAACTTGTTATAAATTAAGGTTTAAAAATTATTAATGGTTCATTGTTTAAATAATACAATTTAATAATTTTATTTTTTTAAATTTATTTTTAATTTTATGAAAAATATAATCCTTCATACAAATATAAAACCCTTGGAATTCTTTTTAAGCTTTACAATTGAAACATTACTTTTATTATCAACCAAAAAGACGTTAATGAAAGTTATGGTAAATTAATACAGTTCAGTTTTTAAAGTAGTATAATTTTTGTTTATAGTATAAATTTACAATTAAAAAAATCATATTTTTTATGAAAGTAAAATATCGGCAGTTCACAAACAACCATATTTACATCTATATCTCACACGTACTCCAAAATTTACCCCCTTTTAAAAAACATTCTACAATTTGAGCTCCTGATCTCCTTTTAAGTTTTCGAAAATATAAATTGGAATTCCAAAATCTCCTCTTAAACTCCCTTCATACCTCCGCTCTTTGAAATCCATGGAAAATCCCTTCCATATAAATTAACTCCTAGCGCAATACGTCTTGGTCAAGGACTCACAAAACTCCATCCCAGATATCCTCGAGCCCCCTTTTTATCTCGCTGCCCCGATAGCCTCGGACCCCCTTTTTATCTCGCTTGTCCGGACTCATCCATTATGACCCGACTTGATCTCTTGACTCGTGTGTTCTCGGATTTTTTCGGAGAAAATCTGGCAGTTTTAGCTCCCGGACATGACAGGTCTTGGGTTGTGATCTTTCTGAAGGGTGGGTGGGGCGGTTTATTTTTCATTTAGGAGTGGGTGGAATGAATAGTTCAGGTTCTGTGATTGGATGAAATCGTTTAAGAAGATTTTGTTCGAGGGTTTATAACTATAAGCTGATGGTAAGGGGAAAATTGTCTTATATGAGTAATCCTTAATCCTTCGATGATACATGAACCCAAACAAACTTGTAACATAGAAAATGAAAAAAAAAATAGAAAGAGAGAGAAATCTATTATTTGAACAAGTACAAATAATTTTATAATAAGTAATAAAAAATTCGCCTAATATGGATTTTTTTTATTCTTCAAGGTGACCCAGAACTTAATAAATTTAAATGAACTTTTGTCTGTAACATTAAAAAGAGCTGAAATCATCTCCCATTATTTGAAAAATTAAAAGCAAAATTAATTCGAAATGTAATAAATAATAATTTCTTTTAAGAATACCAAATATTTCTAATAATTGAAGAAATCACTCATAAGCATCTTAAAGTTAATTTTCTACAAGGACATAGGAATGAAAAAACTCTATAAAATAATAATTCAAAGGCATAGTTTTCCAATTAACTTACTCTCACCCCAGAAATGAAATTACTCTAATAACTTTAGTTAGAGTAGTAATTCTTAACGTCGGGGGGCAATATGAATTTCTAGGGGGGGCAATTTGAAATTTTTTAACCCAATTGCCCCCCCAGGTGGGGCATGTACCACCAGATTTTATATTTACTTTTAGGGAAGGATTTTCGAAAAAATAATAAGACATGGGGGGGGGAATGGAAAATTTAGAAAGGCTTTGGTTGGGCATGGACAGGAAAAGGTTGGGAAACAATGAGTTAGAGTATGTTTACTCTAAACCGATCAGTTACCGAACAACTTAATTTCGAGTTAACTCCTGTATATATAACCCGGATAATCTACTCCAGGGATTTCCAACTTTTTTTTACCATTACGTTACAACTTCAATAACTTAATTCATTCCGCCCCCCAGAGCTTGGGTGACACTGGACACTGATGAATCCTAAGCCGCGAAATCAGGCGGGCGCTTGTCCCCGTATCAGCGCCCCCAGCCGCGGCTAATTAGCGATGAAGGCACCACCTGTTTGCGTGGACAGCGATTGTTAATCACCTCTCAATCGATCCCTCCGGATTTAGAAAGGCTGGATGCTCTCTTCACCGCCCGTCAATGACACATTGCTGTGGATCTGACTGCTAGTGATGAAGTTTGTGCTTTGGTGGAAAATCAAGTTTTGAAAGTTGGAAAGGGTGCTTGAAATTTTTTTATTGAAATTTTGGAGTTTTAAGTGAGATTTTGCGTGATTATGTGTGATGTTTAAACAAAATAAGTATGTAATAAGTTTTAAATTTTGATTTGAATGTGGAAGAAAAATAGTGACTTGGAATGTTGGTGGAATAATATGACGTCACAATTGAATCGTTGTAGTTTGAAAAAAGGGAATGAGTCTGAAAAATGGCAAAATGACTTTTGTGCTCAAAAATTATGATTAGGAATAACGAATGTGAAAACTTAAACAACGCAAAGTGAAGATAATTATATACATATTTTGTTTATTTACGAGGTCACACGTGGTGTTGTTTTCAGGTGCATTTCTAATTAGAATGCGGATTTTTAAGATTTTAAATGAAAACAATTAATCTCAAATTTTGCATGAAGAACCGGATATGGATATAATGTGTATGGTTTGAAATTTTTGTCACAAGGATATTTAATATGATTTGCATGCTTTTACAGTAGTGTATATGATTGAATATTCATATCTAATATGGAATATTGTATCTATAAATACACATTCACTTTCTTTAGCTTTTTTAATATAATTTTTTTACCTTTGTAGTACATCAAGTCAGTAGATGGATCAAGAACCGAACATTTATTTTAATTCTCAATGGAGAAGCTTGTGAAATATAGCTAGCATTTATTAGAGGTTCTAAGCTATCGCAAAAATGGAAATCATTTTCCCATGAAGGAAAATATATAGGGTCACTTGGGGTAAGTGGGACCCCTTTTTGGAACAGTACATTTTTGAAGCTTCATAAAATTTTTTTGAAGAGTCTCAATTTGAACTTAATGACATATTTTATTTAAGACACTATTTATAAACAAAAAATTATAATTAGATTCTAAATTAATGTTCTACATTTTTCTTAACTGGTCTTTTTGTAAAAAATGAGACGGGTGTCCCACTTACCCCATAGGAAGGGGTAAGTGGGTCCCCCCTCTTTATTTTGATTGAAAGCAAGCAAAACTTAAGAGGGAGTAAGTGGGTCTTACTTGATAAAGTATAGAAGTTTTAGGTACAAAATATTTTATTGTAACTTAATTCATGAAGGAGATATCTACTCACATTTAAATTAATAGGGTTGGTTGGGGTAAGTGGGACCCCTTTTTGGAACACTACAATTACAGAATGTTTTTTTCAGGTTCGAATGGTTCGGGAGACTTATAAAGAAACCCTCGAAACTATTCCCCCACCCCACTGTGTGTTTTAATTAATTTCTCGGCAACGTGAATAAAAAAACCTCAACTTAATAGTTTTCTTTACTTACCACAGCTTATATTAAAACGCAAAATAAATACAAAATTTCAATAAATTACTTATAAATGTTTCAATAAACATTAAAATGGTGAGTTTAGGGTGTCCCACTTACCCCATAATGAGGGGACCCACTTACCCCTACTATGCTTAAATTACGGGGTAAGTGGGACCCCCCTCTTAAAAAATTTTAAATAAGAGATTTTGTGAAAATTCAAATTGCAGTATGTATTTTAAGTCAAACCTGGCACAACAGTTTAAAAAACATTAAAATATAGTAAAAACTTTCCTGGAAACACTTCTTGGAAAAATGCATCTTGAACTCTCCAAAAAAAAAATTATGGAAATTTTTTTACAATAGTTCTATAATCTTAAAAAAAAATACACAAAACTCTAATATATGCAAAACCCATCAGTGTGACAAAATGTAAGATGATCAATGTGAATAAGTGTGAAATGTCCTTTACATAGTTTAGTTTGAGGGGGGTGACCCACTTACCCCAGGGACCCACTTACCCCAAGTGACCCTACTATATGTTTCTAATGTAACTTAGGTTATAATATAAAATCTTTCAATCCAGTATCCTTACAATGTCAGTGTCTAAACTGATGGCCATGTCCTTTTAAGTGAGAATTTCTGAATATCTTAGAATTTTTAGGTTGGAGAAAACTGAAAAGTTATTAACTATATAGATACGTAGTAGCAAAACGTGCCCTCAGTATCCGAATAGTGGCCAGCAGTACACGTATCCCTATACAGTACCAATCCTCAAAGCACTTGGTGGAACCCGATTTATCCTAAGGAAATCCAAATGGGAATATGAAGCCGTAAAGACGCCCGAAAGCCGTATAAGTTCGTATGTCGCTCGGCCAATTGAATAAATTGGGTTACTGACCCCATCTAAAACGGGGTAAATTGCACTTGCCCGAGATAAACTCACCCCACAAGCAATATAACCCCCATAAAGTTTACAGCCCGAATCCGACCACTGTGTGCATTTAATGAATAGGAATAGGAAACTTCCATTGGTCCCATTCGATTTGTACTCGGGAAATGTGCCTATACTTGGTGAACTGCCATTACTCAAAAGTAGGATCCGTTGCCTAGGTTACCACGTTGAGGATGTTGCCAATATTCCACAGCTTAATATCGGCTACTTGACCTGCCGATAACTCCGGTCTTTAATGGAGTGAGATGATTTTATGGAAACTGTCCTGGCTGTGATATGGCCTGAAATACGATTTGTTATTGGCCGGAATTGGACTAAAATTAGTTTAAATTGCGCTGTTCCGGTAAAGTTTTAGAAGTTTTAACTATAAAGATACCAATGCTTGTTATATTTAATCGATTTTTGGTTGTATTAGATAGACCATTTTGGTTTTGAAAATTAGGTGACAGTTTATTGTAATTAGAAATATCCTGCTAATGGTAAGAGTAATAAATCAACTCTTGCATGAAACACTTTTTTTAATATCAAAAAGCTGTTTGAATTTACTATATTGCTATTGAAAGAAATATTTATAAAGCTAATAAATTTGAAGAGTACTTAATATTCTTAAGAAATATACTTCAACACCATTGGAAGTTTTAGTAACAAATATTGGTAGTATAGATAATTTAATATTACAGTGAGAAAGATAGTATTTTTTTTAAAGAGCAGTATAATGGTTAATATAGGTGTACGTGAAAGTGTTTTTTGTTCAATTTAGCAACGTATACGTTTTTCATAATCAAGTTCTTAAAGAAAAAAATATTTCAGCTAGATCAAATAAAAACAGGAAATTTAGTTGATAGCCTAATATATTTTGTTATTTTTACTCTTAAAAAAGCTGCCTTAAAATTTGTCGACTCAAGTCAAACCAGCATTGACCACCAAAAATAATATAATCTAGATATGGAACAGTCTAACATAATTAATAACATAACAATACATAAATTGTTCTTTTTACTAATACAATTGAGAGTTTTCTAATTTGATATAAATAATTTACTTTGTCATCATGTCATTTTTACGATGTACCCTGAAAGTCTCGGTGTGATAAATAAGAATGATTCATTTGATATTATTTCTACCAAGTTTAAGAAAATTATGTTTAAGGTTATAATAAAATAAAGCTTTTGATATTTTAATCTGTGTTGAATCAGATATTGATGATTTGTATCATAAATATATGTAACTTGATATAATAAACCTTATTTTATTTAACAAAAAAGTTACCCAAAGCTAAATTTAAAACATATAATTTAAACAAGTACACTAAAACTCTTTTATATTAAGTTATATGATTCATGCAACTATTATTACTCCTCTTTACAGTATATATCGAAACTAATATCTTAAATATTACATCATTTTCTTAGTAACTAATTCAATTACAATATAAGAAACTATCTTTAGTTCGTTTCAAAATACTATAGACTACAACTCCGTTTTCACTTGGAAAACATTTCAAAATTTAAAACGTGAGTCACGCCATTTCAGTCCATCAGATGAATAGCTTTGATTGTAGCCTTTTCATCTTGTTCTTCTTTCCAAACTCCGGCAAGCTGCGAGACGGTAATCTCATCACGAAGTTTCACGTTAGTTCCGTATCAGACAGCAGTATACCGTGAGTTGAATGCGAGCATCTACCGGTGATCTGCTTCGGTAATTCTGAAAAAAAAATCTTACTGAGATTTCTTCCTTTGATAACCAGAACCTATTTGGAGGGAAATGGTCGTCAGTTTGTGCTGCAGATTGCTTTATTTTGTGAATGATCAGAGATCAGATATGCTTGTGCGGAAGGTATAGACACGTTTATTATTATTATTTTAATTTTAAAGCGAAATTGTTATTTTTTGAAGGTTGATGAACGTGATGATTTGAATGTAATACGCTCAGATGAAATTGTTTTATTATTTTATAGGTTTCAAATTGAAAAGGGAGGAAATTGGTTCGTGGACTTTGAGTAATGATGGATGAAAAAATCTTTAAAAATTTCAGTGCTTTTAGTTATGAGAATAAAATTTCTTTGCAATGTTTGAAAAGAAGGGTAGTTGAATTAACAATAATAGGGGAGAGTGGGGCACCTCGAGACACTTTTTCCTAAATTATTTTTCTAATTTATTTATACAGTTATATTTATTTAAACGCAACTAATATATTAAATATAGTCATTTGCGCATCTAATAAAAATTTTTCCGACCAATTATCTTTTTTAGGGAATTCATAATAACAAATTTAAAAAACCTGTTTTAATGTTCCAAGGTGCCCCACTAGTGGTCCACCTCGGGACACTGCAAATAAGAGCATAAAAACTTATGTTATTTTGAAAAATATAAAAATAAAACATGAAATTATGATAAAGCTATGCTTAAGAATCTTAAATTGGTCATCAGTAATATTTTACATTTAAAATTTTTCACTAATTTCTTCATTTTTGTCATGACGTAAACCACTGATTTTTTGTATCCTTCTAGTAACTTTTTTGCACCAATTTCTAAATTTTAATCCTCTAAAATCTTAAAATTATTTAATTTTTTGATTTAAAATAATAATAATTTTTTTTTATTATTGAAAATTTTGGGGTATCTTTTAGCATGTCCCAAGGTGCTCCTCGCCTGAGTGTTCCAAAGTGCCCCACTTGACACTTGGATTATTAAACTTAATTACCTTAATTACTCTTTTAATAATTACTCGTTTAGCAAAAAAAAATTATTTTTCTTTTCTAAAATATTAATGGATACACATAGTTTAATCTCAACATAATTGCAATAACATAAATAAACCTCTTTTATTAAAAAAATTATTTTAAACTACAAGTGATTGTAACTTCGCATCACGCAAAACAAGAAAACTGATGTAAATAAAGACGAACCAAAGATTCCAAAACACGTTGAAGACTAGATTTTAGGATAATTTATTACAGTACCTATAAGCACGAGTTCATAGCTATAAAATTGCGTTTGAAAAGTGGAGTGTCCCAAGGTGCCCCACTCTTAGTAATAATAATAATTATTATTTTCATTGGTTAATAATTGCACATACAAATCAAAAGAAGCATTTGTTACCAAGTGGAACAAACCCGGCCATGTGACTAAGGATATTTACATAATAGATATAATTAAAAAATAACACAACACGTTAAAAATAGAATGAAAGAAAGTAAAAAAAAAGAAAAAAGGATGAAAATAAATATAATATTGCGGTAAAGAGTTCTGTAATCTGCTATAAAATGTACCTTGATATTAAGGGCGATTTGAAATTATGAACCATGTTAATGTGGAAGTTCTCTTTTCAAAACCAGAGAGATGTATTATATTTTTTACCCTAAATCTACTAAGCCTAAAGGTTAAAAAAAATCTATAAAAACTTATAATTTCTTTTGAATACCTCTTTAAAAAGCAAAATTTAATACCGGTTTTTACGTTGAGCTGTTTTAATATGCATACCGAATTCTATTCTTAGGCTTATCATTAGTTTGATGTCACTAAGATTCGCTCATTCATTTTATATTTTAATCTACTTTTTCAAGTGATTTATGAAGAGAACAATATTGATAAAACTTTTACATCCTTTAATAGAGTTAAGGAAATACTAAAGCATGTTAATAGAAATATAATGAAGTTGAGAAGATCTTCTTTTGTTTAAACCTGATAGTAATATAATAAGGAAATCTTCCATAGTTACTATTCCTTAATCCATTTTTCGGGGTTGTTGATCGTGGCTTTAGGTTATTTTTTAAAATAATGTTTGTGTTTTTCTGCACTTTGGCTTACTAACCATATTTATTTTTCAACTATTATGAACTCTTTTAACATAATTACACACAATTTGTTCTTATTTTAGAACAGTGTTGCTTAAACAACGCTCCAATATAAACACAAATAAATCTTCCATTTGAATACAAAATTTGAGAAAAGTGTATAACCATACAGTTAACAAATAATCTTTATTGTTTTCTCCTAAATCTTAGAACTGGAAATGAAAAAAAAATCAACACAACACTTTTTCTATGTTTTTTATGTATTTTAATAATCTTCATATTGTTTTTATCCTGAGTTTGAAGAAATGTAGTAGTATGATTTTTTTTATAACAACAACAGAAACTATTTTTATTATGAGAATGGTATGATTATGTAAAGTTATACAAAACAACGGATGAAAGAAGAATTTAAACGACACGAGGAAAATTTTGTAATCCATCTTTCCCAAACTTCAAGCTCCCGAGACCTGAAAAAACTTGTGTTTATCTCACATAATTAAATTTATTAAAAATGGTAATGGATTTAGAATGTTAAGAGGATAAAGTTTTTGTAGTTGACAACAACAGAGGTATCTTCAAGAGAAAAAAATCATGGAATCAAGAAAGGCATTTTCTAAAACTAATTAAGAGATTAATAAATAAAATTTTTTGGCCATGTGTTCTAATTTAAAAGTAATTCTGGTTGTGTTTTGAATTTTAAAACGATACTTAAGTGTTACCTTAAAGTTAAGTAAATTTTCATAATTTTACTCTTTTATGTAACATTCTTAATCTTATGGGGATAATCAATTTACATAAAAAGTATTTATTTAAAATTCTTAAGGGCGTAACAAATTTTATAAGAAAAGTAACGCTTCAATAATAAATTAAATGTAGTGATTTTAGTGGAATCTCGGGATTATTTAATTTGAGATTTATGGATTTGAAGCAATTTGGAAAGAAAAGTTGATATGTTTTAATATTTTTTTTTACAGACAGAGTGTTGTGCGGTATTTGTACTGAAGAAATTAAAGCTATAATAATTTTGCCTTCATTCTAAAAGGGAGCATTAGTTTTTATGTAATAACTTTGGAAAATGTTCTGTTAAAAAAACCACTTCTTCTTCAACTTTTGTTGGAATTGCACAACTAAATTTGCAAAACCAGAGGCTACGGGTAAAAGCTTCTGAAAGCTTTTAAAATGACGCTTGATAATGTTCAGCCGTACATTGCTCGTGCTATTAAAATAATCCTTTTGAAATTTCACGAAAAGATTATATGTGTCTGTTTCGAGAATTATTATCCTTACATCAGAGAGCACACTTTATGAATCAGAATTTTAATAATCCTATATGCGGACATTTTCCATTTACAACTTTACAGATTTGGTCGGACGTCAGACAAAGTATTTCTAGATGTCTGAATCGCAAAATGACATACTTCGTTTTCAGTCTTTATCCATGGTTTCAGATATAGTTTAAAAATTTTAGGATTGCAGGTAGACCTTGTGAAGATATGGTATTGAAAGAGTCAGAGATATAAAGAAAGCCAGAAAGCTTGTGTTAAAACTTAATTTTTTTTCTATAACTTTATTGAAAAATCTGTTTTATTATACTCTTGGGTATTTGTATACAATGTATCTGTTTTATTATACATTGGGGTAAGGTGGTTGTGATCTTAAATAAGCAGTTAGGAGAAACTCAACTTTGCTGTTTGAAAATTACTACTACCATGCAAATTTATGTTATGGATTTAATGAATATTGAAGACTTAAACCTAATTTTTCATAAATCAATACCATAAAAATTAAATAAGTGCGAATGCCGTTCCAATGTAATATATTCTAAGAATTCTCTTATACTCATCTATGCCTAATATCGATTGAAACATTTTATTTTGCAATAAAGAAACTTATCCAATAAAAATGTTCATTCAATACTTTTCATTATTTATTACTCTTCAATACTACATAAGTTAAATCTAAAATAGTCATTACTTTACTTGGACCTCAAGAAAGTAACTTAATTATAAGTATATATTTGATAAATATAGAAAAATAGTAGTGCAGTAAGAGGGTTATTTCATAAATCAAAATATTTCTTTCTTTCTCATTTTTATCAGTGAGAATGCGTATTGAATTGGATATTAAAGGTGCTTATAATAATAACAAGACGCTTTAATATCGCTACATTTGAAGAAAATTTATTTCGTAGATAAGGTTTATATTACTATGTTTAAATTGTTGATAAAAAGAACTCTTCTTTTAGAATACAATTGTTCTAAAGATAATAAAATGTTTGTTCTGTAGCCAAATTTGATGTTTCAACAAAAAAAAAAACAACAACATTTAATTGCTTTAGATTTCATTTTCATTTTGACTTAGAAGTGAATGTTTAAGTTAGTTGAACTGTTTGGTTAATGGTTATGAATGACAATCTATATAGTATCAAGAGAAAGACAGTGTCAGATAAATGATAGATAAGGGTTGTTTATTTTATGGTTACCTCCTTGTGAATGCTAGAAAATCCTATTGCATCTTCGTTTAAAATTTAATATGAGTTTTGAGATTGACTTTTGCATTTTTAAAGACGTGTACCTGTAACATTTACTGATACAATTTTAAAAGGACTTAAAATTAATGTTTATAGTTAAATTAGAGGTGATAGTTATGTTTCATAAAAACTAAATACTTTATATGCAATGGATATTAATGGGGAAGTTATAATTATACAAAGAAGCAAGTGCATGCTACTTGCTTTTTTCAGTATAATATTTTTATTTAAACAAAAAGAAAAGAAAGTTACGTTTTATACTTAAGAGTAAGGAAGTAAACAATTTTCTTTCATGATATTCATCATATTATTATAGTTATTTTATTAGTTTTGGATATTTTTTTTTCTATTTTGTTGTCATTTATGAAACATACAGAAAGGAAATTTTCTTAGATGTATTAATTCCTCAAATTTTTCTCTCCCACAACCCCTGTCTTTCTGGAAACAGATGGCTCTACCAAACCTTCGAATACCCCCAGAGCTATTTTTATTACACACCTGCATCCTTTCTCTACAGAAAAAACACCTTAACATGAATCTTTAACACCGTCAGTCGGAGGCTACCGTAACATGTGTCATCTTCCCTTAACTAGCCGTGGCGTTTATTGCTCCATCCCGTCTTGCAGGCCCAATCACTCCTGTCCCGCCAATCGATCACGAGGTCCTTAATAATAAAAGATGATTGGACGTAATTGGAGTCCCGCTTTGGCTACCAGGGGGCGCCTTTTGTTACTTTCGTCGAGTCGGAAATGCGTATTGATTGTGTGCTGGGGCCCCAGCCACAGGATACGATTGTTTGTTGCTGCCGGGTACGATTGGGTTACGGTTTGGTTTTCTTTTTTTCAGCTGGTGGCAGCAGTGGGGGAAATCTTTTGGTAGAGTGAAGTTGAGTTGAGTAACTCGAAACCGCGTGTGTGTTGAGTGGGAATTAGTGTTGGAACAGCGGAGCTATTTTTACATGCGTTGGTGTTTCGCTTTGTAGGGCTAATCTTTATTATTTCTAAAAGAAAGTAGATTTCGTTCTCTGTTCTTTCGAGGCAAGGTCAGGCTTAGTGGGTCACGTAGAAGATGTTACTGTTAGTTAATTAACCCATTGAGTAGGCTACCCGAAAAGAATTGCCGTTAGTTTGCTAATCCATTTGAAGGAGATAGGGTCAAGTTGCTTTGGTTGATTAATTCAATGGGAAAAGAGAATGGGTCACGTAGAACAAGTTAAAGAGAGCTCTGAAGATCATTATAGCACGTAGAACCCTTGATAGTGTTAGATAACTATTCCAGTGTTCTTTTGGCGGTTACATCAACGTGGGTTTTTATTTCTTACAAGCTTTCTATGTGTAAAGAACCTGGAGAAATCATTCAGTTATTAAAAAAAATGTAAAGGAAACTACTCTGAAGTTTATTTTTTTCTTAGTGACACAAAGTATTTTTCTATGGAATTGTTTTCTACATTTGTACTCGCATTTCTATTAAAATATCAAAGTCAATGATCAATTTCACAACTTCAAATTTAAAGTGCCAGAGAAATGCCAAAACGAAGTCCAAATGGGTTTGGGGATAAATTAAAAGATGATGAGAGTGTATTTTAATTTTACCCCTCTTTTAATGATGTGTAAAACTCTGCTTTTAGTAACTATGTATTAATTCATTTTTCCCGTGAAAAACTTTTCTTCCTTCCCTCTCCTATTGTTGCTTTTTTGCAAAATCTTTTATTTCAGATGATCACGTGTCATATATTGGATAAAGATTCATGCATAACTCAAAATGGCCAAAAATTGGGTTGGCACTTCATTTTATGCACCTAAAATCACGCGACCTAATCTAGATTTCTTGGAGCGGTGAAGCCTTTCTCTCACTACCATGTAACCGTTCCTTTTTAAACTCACTTCAAAGACCCCCGCTACTCCAGACCGCGTTCTGCAGTGGAACAGAAGCCGCAGACCAAAAATATATGCGACTTGTTGCGAACCGCTGCGCATATTCCCAGAGTTAAAAGTGGACAGGAACCGAATTGCAACCGGTAAAAGCGACCGCTCTATAATCTCCCTCGCAAATATCACTTTAGTTCGCCGACAGTCGACGTACGGAAACGGAACGCTAAACTCCTCCCATTCAGAGTGGGGGCTTACGTTTCCTGAACGGTGGGGGATTCTAGGTAAAACTGATTCAAGTCCTTATTACATCGGTGTACCATTCAGTATAAGAGCTCGCTCTTATTGGTACAACTTTTAATGTGATGACCCAGCCTAATTTTGAGAGATAATATGGATGCTGCTCTTTGTCCTGTATATTCATTTCATAAAAATTTGTTGTACATACGTTGTAATTGTTAACTTACGTCACTTAAAAAGTTATAGTTGTAAGTGATTACTCATATACCGGGTTTAGGAGATGGTATAGATAGACGAGATTGTGAAAGCAGTTTTTGGAACTTCTACAGAACAACAGAACAGAACAAATTTATTTATTGACAAAGAAAGAAGGATTTTACAGTTGAACATACATAACCTGGAGGAAATAATCCTGTGCAGGTATAAAAGAAATACAATGAGATATAATAAACAAATATAAAATTACTGGCAAAATTAATACTTAGAATTGAAATACGAAATAATGAAAAATGTGAAAGGAAAACAAAACAAAAAAAAAACGAATACATATGTATTAAAAAAAAAGGTGTACTAAGCGTTGGCGAAACGGTACGGTGTCGGGGAGTTATCAATTAATTTCAGTCAGTTTAAAAAAGTTGTTCAATATCAGTTCTATCAGTTCTAGAACATTGTTTTGCAGTTGTTGACTTTAGGTTTCAAAAGAGATTTTTCCTCATCCCATTTAACACCTAACCTAACTTTAAAAGTTGCCGGGAAAAAAATTTCGGGCAAAAGTTCAAACGTCTTGAAGTTGAATTAGTTTCGTATGAGCATACCCCTTTTCTCTTTACGTGAAAGTCACTAATCATAATACTACAAAGCTTGCTTGAGAATACAGTGTTTCAATACAGTAACGTAAGTTGAGAAGTGTAAGTTGTGTTAGCTAAGCAATTTACTAGGTCTCCAAAACACTGAAAATAAAGTTTTGTGTAAAAATTTGGAGTTTTATGATAGTTTGAGTATTATCTCAAGTTTTTGATTATTTCAGAGGAACAATTTAATGCAAAGAGAGACTGCATACAATAATAGTTTCCGCGACATTTTTATTAAACTCGATAATAAATTCTTGATTAGAATTAAGGTCCTAATATGACATAGCAGTCAAATTGAGTTTAGGTGCATGGGAACTTAGCCCACTCTGACTCTGACCCAGCGACATAGACCGTTATTAAAGCGGGCAGATTTCAGGGTCCGCTTTTTAGCGTTCGGCATATTATTTTCTTCTCCAGGGAAATAAAACGTCCAGAGTTATCTTCGTTCTTGTTTCCTGGGAATGGAGATTTCTCTCTCCTCGTGTAATCGAAGCGAAAGCTTTTATTTGCGGTGCTTTGGCAACAGGAGAAGCTGCATTTATTCTCCGCAGGCGGTTCATGCGAATCAACGTCTTGTGTACATTAGGGTCGAGATTACGTCCATGTTTGGTCTCTTATGGCAGTTAGTGAGAATGAGGAAAAAGAGTGCCCTGTGTGATGTAGGAGGGATAATCGTATGTGACTTGTGTTCCTTGAAAGGAATCAGTCCATATTCTAAGTGCATAATCTAAGACAGCATGAGGGCACTGCCTTCACCCAATCGTATCAGGATGTCCAACTTATCTGCAAAGTAAAGGGATATTTCTCATAGCCATCTCTTTAATTTTGACATGGATTTTTTTAATTGTTGGTAACAGTAGTAAGTTCAAAACATAGAGTAAATAGAATGGGATTTTCAAAATCCGGTTATAACATATAAGCATAGGAAGAACTAATAAAATGTACAAAATTCCATATCCCACTAAAGAAATAAAGCGCAAAACATTTTCGTATCTTGGTCCAAAGTTTTACAATAGCTTACCATAAAATCCTCAAAACATTATAACCAGTAAAACTTTTAAAAGCATTTAAAATCTTACTTATATTTACAATTACTAATATTGAGCAGCATTTTTAAATTTACTGAATTAAATTTCTAACTCCAGGACCGCACCGTTTCGCCAGCGCTTTGTGTACATTTTTTTCATATATGTTTATTCATTTTTTTCATTTCTATGAATTATGTTGAAATTTTTTTCTTCTATTTTTAATGTGTATTACTTACTGTGATTAGTATTATACCTGTGTAGGATCACTTCCTCCCGATTATATATAAATTTGTTTATTCTTCTTTCTGTCAATAAAATAAATTTGTTTGTTAAACAAGGACAAGATGAAGAGAGTCTTACCACTTTTATTTGTTCTTAAGTCATGAAATGACTCTAATGAAATTTTTGAATGACCCTTAATTGCTTAACTTGCGGGAATATTTCCATTTGCAATCATACACACCCAAATTCGTGAAGAAAATTATCATCTAGTTTCCCAAAGGAAATATTTCCAAAACGTCAAAACTAAGGACTGAATATTCCCTGACTTTCAGACTGGATGAACAAAGATCAGAATTTTAGAAAAGACGATAAGAAACTTCTGGAAAGGGCATGTCCATACTTTTTACGGATGCTGATGCAGGCAAAATATTCGGTTTCATTGTGGAAATGATAAAACGGAACCAGATCGAATATATCTGGAGTTGAATCAGAAGTGAGTCAACCATCCTTGAGTTGGTTTTGCAGAGAAGAAAGTTTCTTTGGAATAAGATAAGTCAAACAAATTGGGGATTTTGGGGGACTCAGCGTTTAAATTTATGTTTAAATATGCCATAAAATTTCATTTAGCCTGCAACTGTAAAAATATCTATTTTAGAATATTTATGACTTTTGATTTGTTATTTTAGTATAGTAATTTAGATTTTTTTCCTGGAAACACATTAAAAAAAATTCCATAGGGGGAATCTGATTTCCACACATAAATTCATTTTGACAATAGAATCAAGTCTAGTACGCTTCGAATACAAATAACATAACAAAAGAAAACCCTTACCAAGAATGTAATACTCTCTCAGAAATACATCTATGAGAGTTTCAATTCTAACAAGATTTTGGAGATGCCTTCCAAATAAAATAACTCAAGGGGGTACAGAGATATGGAACGTAACGACTTTCGATAGTTTCCCAGAAGGTTCCCACAGAAACCTTCTATCCGTCAAATCGATACTTACTTTTCGAACTGACTTATTTGTGCAACGCCGAATGGCAACAGTATAAATAAAAATCCTTCATTTCTGTAACTCAAATTCTGGAAAGTCGAGCTGAAAACAAATATTTTGATCCGGCCCGTCCGTGACGGCAGCTAGCTGTGAACGTGCCGCTAATATCAACTATGTGGTAAAGAAGAGATGTATGTCTTTCGTGAGATACGGATTAGATATATTTTTCTTTGGACAGTTATTTCAAGCCAAATGCCTAGTGTTCTAAATCCTTTAATAATCAGAAATGCATGACTTTGTGAAGAACTTAGTGAGAAAATATAAAAAATCCGTATAAGAAGAATTAATGGGATAGAATGTTTAGTTAGTTTATAACCTCAGATAAAGTAGAGAAGAACGTTAGTTGGAAAATTTCACAATTACGAATGTAATTCTTGCACAACACAAATGGCAATAACAACACACACAATTACAACACAAATTAAGACCATTACTCATAGATGACTCATGGTACTTTCACCTCAGAAGATATTTCATAGTTGTCCATGCAATTATTTAACTGAAGGGAATAAAATTTTAAATTGGCATTGTAGGCATCTATTGTTATTCAGTATCTATGAAACTTAAATGGAGGATATAAAAGATAAAAAATATAAGGGGAAATCAATAAATAGTTGGCTAGATAGTTTGTGTTACAGAAACGAAAAAAACCCCACTAGTTAAGATAATTGGGTAAAAACATTGTTCATTAGAATTGCAGGACAAAATAAGATAAAAAATTATAGTGTTTTTTTTCTCAGTACATATTCTTGTGTATTGCCAAAAATAACAAGTTTAAAATATAAAAATAGTAGAAAGTATCAAAACATCTGGTATTTAATTGCTTTGTTACTGGAGTTAATAATGCCAAAAAGATATTTTTAAAGCTTAATTTGCAATAATTATCTGCTGTTTGAGGAAAACCATGAGTGAAAAAGTTAATTTTCCTATTAGTAGATATCTTCATTTTGTTTTTCATACCTATTTTTTTCGCTTACACAACTTACACAATTCATTCTGTTTATATTTTTTTCCAACACAGCAAAAGACACTACAATAATTGCCTAGAATTTTTAAATAGGAAATTTTATTGTGAAATTCATTTTATTAGAAATTGTAATCCTCTTTGAAAGTATTTTTAGATACGAAAAACATTACAACGGAAAAAAAATAAAGCTCCTTTAATTACTTTTTTTAATCTTTTGAGCTAATTGAAAATGCAAGAAGTTCCGCTTTAAAAAAAAAAAAAAACACATTTTTTTACATTAGGAACGTGTTGGTCTAATACTAACATCTAAAGAAGTTAATTTTAAAAATAGAGTATTAAAGAGTAACTAGAGGAATATTTAAATGTCGAGTAGTTAATTAAGATTTTGCGATATGTCTATTACTTTGTTAGGGAAAGGAGACAAACAACCAAGTGTTGACATCGGTTCTAGCTCCTGAATTTATAAAGGGTTGTTTTACTTTTATTTTACAGCGTGTTTCAAAAATAATTTACACTCCGAAACTAAAATAGCTGCACTGTAATATATCTATTTCTAAATTATTATCTTCCATTATTTTTGTTCATAAGGCTCATATGGCACAAATTTATCAATTTTATTTCATTATTTAGTTTAGGGTCTGATTTGAAATAAAAATTATAAATTACGATTTTTTTTTTTTTGAATTTAAGTTTTTCTTTTTAACTTTCTTTAACATACTTTCTTTAACTTTTCTTTAGCAAGACATATAACTTTAAGCAGCCTGTGCTATTTCTTTTATTAAAACTAACAGTACATCAATGTGATTTATGTTAAAAGTTGACGCATTAGTTAAAATAAATGCGTCAACTTTTAACATAAATCACATCGATGTAGTTACTGTTAGTTTTAATAAAAGAAATAGCACATTAGTAAGTATATTTTGAATTTTATTGAAATCTTTTAAAGAACATGTTCTTTAAAAGATTTCAATAAAAAATTTTGTTTCATACTTATTTCTATCGAATGACGCTTTTGTTTTTTAAATTTGAAAGGGATCGAAAAAAATACGAATTTCTCATTTAGGCATTCTCTTATTAGAATTTTTTGAAACTTGGAAATTATCTTCGATTTCAGAAATTTTTCCATTCAGATTATATGAGTTAAGATGTTTCCCCAATAAACATATCAGTTGGCATTAAACGCTTAGTTATAATCACTTTACTTCTATCTGTGAGTGACATAATTATTTTTATAGTGACAGTAAGATTGGATATTTTAAAATAACCCGTTTTCAGGTATCAAGTTTTGATTAATTTTAAGTATTGTTAAATACAACTTTGTTTGTGCATTTAATATCCAAAAAGATATTTCATTCTCATGTGTCGAAATTCAAAACTACTGGTATTACCTCCATTGCAAGAATATTTTAACTACTATCTAAGTTTCATTTCCGAGGTATATCATTATTATTTCCTTTTTCTCTTTTCACTCTCTTCTTTTATTAACTTCACAGTTAATAAATAAATTTCACTTTTATAAATAAATAAATAATATTTCACTTTATTTAGTGACCAGCAAAGAATTGAAGAAAAAAGTTCAGTGGCTCAAAAATGTCTCATATCTCATCACGTTAGATCGAATGACAGAGTAAAAATCATTTCTCATAAAAGAACGAATGAAAACGTTCCATTACAACTGGAATCGGTAGAAGAAGTGAACCTTGATGAGAATCACCTTTCCTTCTCCTTTCCTGGATTCTTTCTTTGTTCGAATCTTTTGTGGAAATAAACTGAACTCACTTTGTCGTAATAGCTCGAAAAGCATACTGCCCATTATCGGAGAAGTTAGGGAAGAAAAGTTGGAAAGAGTAAATGTGTAAGTTCTTTTTTTTTTACCATTTTTCATCGTTGAAACTTTTTTTATTTTACATTGACAAAATAGCTACCGGTTCCACGAATCGTCTTTTTATCGAATCGGTTCCACGAATCGTCATTTTTATTTTATCGTAAGCAATCTAGATTTCATCAATGTAAAATTTTAGCGAAAATTTTGAATTTTTAAAATGTTTGTGCATAAATCTTTATTATTAAGTTTCGTTAGACTATTTAGTTAAAATTACAATTTTAGAAAGATATTTATAAATATTTCCGAAGTTTAGATTTCATTACTGGTACAAATTTTAACTCAAATAGTTTGTTTCTACTTAGTATTTCAAAAATTATGAATGATTTATTGCTTCATTTTATTCAGTCTTAAAAAATCTTCATGTGGAAAATTAACTATTTTCTTTTAGAAATTTATATAATCCCAAATTAGTTTTATTTTTATCATCAACATTTTTAGATTTCTTTCTTATTAATAACTAGAAAAAGTGGTTAAATTTGATAAACTCAATACTTTCGAAATTTTAAAACAAGTTAAAAGTGATTAAAATCAATAAATTGACATTTAATATGTGCTTCTAAATATTCAATTACACGCGTTAGTGAAATTCATATTACATCCCATTCTTTCTACAATTACATTCAGTCCCTTGTAGTGGACTAGAAATAATTTCTAGCAATAATGAAATAAAAACAATAATGAAAATTCTTTCTTTAACTCCTTCATTAAGCGCTACATTCTTTCTCACTATTTTGACAACACTTAAAAGCTCCGACAACAAAAACACACGACAATTCCATTCTGTCCTCGAATTGGGGGGACGCTTTAGGACAAAAGAACGTTTTCGTTCCATTTTTGTTCTTTAAATTCCTTTCGGGTGCATCCGAGTGTGGGCAGCAGTTAATTGGGCCTTTTCCTTTTGCACTTCCTCTCCTTATTTATTATACATTTTTTTTATTTTTCACGTTGGCAACGTCGTTGTTTCTCTGGCGGCCCGGAAGATAACCGTCACACATGGGCCGCTGCTGCCCCATAATGCAGATATTTCTTCGATTTCTTTTGGCAACAGTTGTGCCGGAAGACGACGGCTGGACGAAACGTCCGCGGGGGAAGATGAAAGGATGTTTGAAACTTTCTAAATCTATAGTTCCTATATTGATAAAATTGAATATTTGACTTTGGAACTATTACTCAATACTCAAACACAGAATTGCCTTTATCAAACGAAATTTAAAATTAAAAACATTCTCTCTCAAAGTCATAAAAAAATTAATCTCAAATCGCTTTATCTGCTTTTGTAATTTTTGAGGACGCTTTTAGATTCAAAATAGCTGCAATGGAATCCTATTCTTATTTTGTTTCCATTTACGAAGATGCTTATGAAAATAATTAATGCATCTAGCTTTACTTCACCAATACCTGACCAAGCCTGACGCCCCATTGCTAAGTAGTAATGTTAAACTTCAGATCAGTAAATTATATTCACGGAAGAAATTTTTAATGTAATCACGACTTGTAATTTGATCTCTAAAAAGTCATCAATGACGTTTGAGTACTTAATTCAATAGATATAGGTTACTCAAATACTGGGTTATTAAACATTGCATCAAAGTACGTTTGTTCTACAAAGAAATTCAAAAGTACCTAAGATAACCGTTGAACTCTTAAAACCTTTGCAAGACTCGTGATCTTTTGTTTGTAAACCCTTTTGAATTAACACGAATTATTTGGTAATGGTTATAAAAAAAGCTCTACAACCTAATGGCTTTGTTTCACTTTGTAACGGTCATCCAAATCATGAATAGGATATCACGCAAGTTGTTACACACAACAAGGCGTTGACCCTTACAATTCACCTTAGCCAACTCCCAGGTAGCTTCCCTCTAATAAACCACTCATTTGGGAATTCTCAGACAAAAGAAGTCTCAGGCTGATTGAGCGGGTAACAATACTGGAGCAAAGATGTCTTCTCCCTTTCATTGCCAGAGAGAGTGAAGAGAGCACCTGATGGCCATGCTTCGTCAGGCGGAACCGATTGGGAGCAGTCAAGCGCTATTACGCCGGGACACTGACCGACTGAGCTGGCGAGGCAGACTCAATTGGTATTGCTAGGTGGATGTTAAGGTGATGAGTTAAGGGTTGGGACGAGTAATAAGTTAAAATGATTATTCTGAGGGGATTTAAATAGAGATTTATTTAATTGAAAACAACATAGGAGTTTTACAATAACAAATAAGTTCACAAGAATCACAGTGGCGTATGTACAGAAATTTATTTCGGGAGGGGCCTTTAAAAAATTAGTCATTCATCAGGTCTAAAGCTTCTTTCTTCATAGATCTTTGATTCCCAAATAAAAATACATGAACATTTCTAAACGTTACGAAAAAAATTGCTCCATGCACGTAATACCAAAACAAACCCTGTATGAAAAGGAGACCAAGGGGAAGTTAGTTAAGCTATAGATAAATATATCAGTTTCAAGTGGTAAATTCTTAAGTTTAATTCTGTTAGAATCCCATTTTCAGTCAATAATTCTATTCACTATGAAAAGTAATTTTTCTTGTTTATTAAATCACTTTAATTCACGTATTATTTTGCGAATTTTTAGTGAAAGTAGCTTATGTAAAGCATTTATTAAAAATAATCAAAACGAAAAAGGTTTTAAATATACACAAATGAAAATTCCCCATGTATAACCTATCCGCAACTACTCATACAATCTCATATCTCATTACGTTATTTTCCAACTAAAAATAAATTATCTTAAATGAAATTGTTTATGAATTAATGAAAGATGGCATATTTTAAATAAAATATGATTGAGATAAAATTCAAGGATGATTTAATTCATTATTTTAAGCTTCAAGTCACTTGAATATTAATTTGAACATACCTTGTTGACAGTTCCATGTTATTTTTATCCTTTTCCAATTTGCTCATCGTAGCATGTTTCTGACATCTCTTCGCTGTCTCCACCATATGAAAAGTATAAAAAAACTGTTTTAGAATCTGGAACGGACATTTAAATGTTTAAAGTATTTTTTTAGTTTCATTCTACTTAACTTTAAATCTCACTTCGTAATCTAATCGTTATTTGGAGAAAATAAAAACATTAGTTGTGCATCACATTAACTTATTGAACTTCACCTTATTTTAATTAAATATGAAAAATGAAAAGCAGTTATAAATTTATTCATGAAAGCCAAATTTAGATGAAGCTTTAAATAGGATATAGAGAGTTTTAAATATGCGTGCCCTAACTTAATTATGAATCATTCCATATTACTAAGATCTAATAAAACTAAAGGTTATTTTAAGGTAATAAGCTCAAAGATTATTCTGAATTCTTTCCTTATAAAATTGTTTATTGCTAGTTTGATGGAGCAAATATGATTTTTAATGCATCCAATTCTAAGAAGAAACATAAAAAAATCTTCAAATGACATTAAAATTTTTTTTCTATAAAAAAATACTATTTATAATAAATTAATAAAAAAATTTATTAAATTACAAAATTATGAATAAATTAACGTAATTGTATCAAATTAATGAATTTTAATAAGATAACACTATAGTACAAACTTTCTTTAGCTTTAGATCAATGAAAAATTTTTTCCAAATTTAGTAACAAAATGATACACTTACTGATATCATGTTAATGAAAGTACATTTATTTAATTGTCATCTAAGTTAGAATTTTAACAAAATATATGTAACAGGATATAGTACCTATAATTTTTAATTTTTAGACATCCTGTAATGAACATTATAAAAGCATTAACTTGAAACAGTTTCACAATGAAATAACATTGGTTTTTTCTTCCTTCTGTAAATCTGCAATACTTATTGAAAAAATATTAATGTAAGGGAATCTCCTGGTTTTACCATCCTCCTTCCTAAAGCATTCCTTCTTTAAATAAACTTCTTTAGTATAATTTACACTGTTGTTGTTACTTTTAAGTTCATCATGAGTGATCCTCTTCGGTGAATTTATTTGCAAGTTACATTTGTTCTTTTGTATAATTCTTCCAAAACGAAGATCAAAAGTACAAATGAGCCTTTAGGAGGAGGTGGTGCAGTTACACCAGGAGATTCCATCGCATTTACAATTTTCAATAAATAAGGCAATTAATACCCTCAATTCACTTTAAACATCTTTGTTGTTGCTGTCTTGTTTGCGGCAATCGGAAGACCCAAGCTTCTTAAGGATTGATAGATGGCAGTCCCATCTATCATCCCTTTACAATTTGCCATGAACATTTTGAACATGACTTTCGGAACCACAGATTTAACGCGCACGTATACTCTATATATCCTGAAGCCGATGCTTTAATCACTGGGCAACCAACGGCCCTTAAACATCTTTATTTTCTACATAACATTAGAAAAATTTACGTTTTGAACATTCATTAAAAATACATTTCCATAACAGCATCGTTTCTCATCATTTTCCGTTTAATTATGCATAACAATCATACTTAGAAATAGAGCTCTGAAGCTAACAACTCTTCTCTTACCCTTTCATATTTCCATATAAATGACGGAAACATTCTCCAAAGACCTTTCAAACTTTCCGACAACCACCCTATTTACCAACAAACTTCGCCCATACGTCTCAAAAGTTCGATACGCAGCCCCACCCAAGGAAAAGAACAAACCTTAACATTTCAACAGACACCCATTAATAAAGTAAAAAGCTTCGAATTCCGTTCGGTACGTTCCTCATTCTCTTGCATCTATCACACGGTTCGTAATTGACATTCCCCGTTCTTTTTTTGCCCTCCCCTGTCCGGCTGGATAAAAAAAGGCAGACGATAATTTATCGCCTGCTTTGTTTTATTCTTATCGAGCGTGCGGTCGCAGTTAGGTAGTGTCGGGAGTCTTAATTTGTATTATTTTTCTCGCAATTTCTCTTATTCTCTTCGTTAGGAGCAATTTTTCTAGGGAAGAGTTATTGAGGAAAATTTATATTTATCTTATAAAAGTGATGTTGTTTGAAAACATATAAATGATTGAATTTGTAATATTTTTCTTCGTATGAACCAGCTAGTTCTGTGATAGATAACTACTATACCTAAACTTACCTAGAGGTTGTTTTCAGTACAGTCCAACTGAAAATGTAGTTGATATTAGTTCAATATTTAAGGGTTTAAATCGGATTTTTATTGATTGCTGGAGTATTTTTCTTTACTTCTGAAGATTCTTAATGGAAATGAAATTTCTTTTAAACGGTGCTCTTTCACGCTGTTTTTATAAAATGAAAAATAACGTAAATGTCAATTTTGTTCTTAATGCAATTTGTGTAACGTTTCATTTCAGTTTATACTTCCTTTTTTTTTAATAAGAGTAACGCTATTAATGCTTAAAAAAATTTGTATCATGAATTGATAAAACAGAACAATAAAAGGTAATACACCTATACTTAAAAACGTTAAAAAACTGTGTTGTATTTTTCACCAAGACACTTAGGGTAATCGCGGTGACATTATTAAGATAATAACTATATCACTGATGAAATAAAAACATTTCATTACTACACTTAAGTACGTATATATGTTACGGGCAATGTGATAAATCGGGCATTATTAATAATGCCCGAAGTGGAAGCGGGCAATGTGATAAATTCAATGGCATTTATCAATGAAATTTATCACTTTGCCCGCCTCCACTACGGGCATTATTATAATAATGCCCGATTATTCACTTTGCCCGTAACATTTACATTGTTCTGTTTTTACTAACTAAAGAATTATATTTTAACGGAAAAAATAATTCCCTTGTCATAAAATCTTGTTATAAGAAAATTAGATTTAGCCGGACGCTCGTAGCAAGAAATATAAAAAATAAGTAAGTAAGTAAGTGTAAGTAAGTAAGAAAATTAGATGGAGAAAAAGCTTGCCCGTATCTAAACTTTAAATATCCTCTGGTATTTTCAGGACTCCCTTTCAACTACTTTCCGAACTTTACTGAACTTCGTTAAGTTTTATCCCTTTCATTGTAATACCGAAATTTTCAGATCTTTTTCATGAATATTTATAAGCCTTATCATTTTTATTTCATAACCTAACTTGCTGTTAGCTTTTACGGTGGGATGAAAAGCTAGTTTCCATTTATAACTTTTTATGCCTCATTTTGATGTTTTACGACGTAACACTGTCACGAAGTTTCTAAAAGTGGTTATAGAGACAGACTGTGAATTGGAAGTTACTAACTTTTGGATATTTTAACAAGGTCAAGCTTATGAACACAATATAAAGATGTAGCGTTCTGTATTTTTACGATGTCTGATACTGTATAGTTAAGTTTTGTTGAGTCCCAATAAAAAGATAACCCAATCGATATTATAATATGGAGCAAAGTAATACTAAAAAACTTTGTTGTGCATCGTTATCTTACTATGTAACAGAAGAATTATTGAATTCTAATATCAAGTTGTTTTTTAATATTAAAGGCTTCTGTAAATGGTATAGAATATTAAATCTCTGGAACAGGATAATCTGTGAAAAATAAGCATGCAAAAATATTAGTTCCACTACTGTTAATTTTATTCTTAAGCTTAAAAAAATTGTCTTAACCAAATATAATTTTAATTTTCATTGATTAATGTAATTTTAGGTAATTGTTTTTATATTGGAATGAAAGTAAAAATATTTGTGAGTTTATTTAATTTTACTCCTTTTGTAGGACGTAGTTTATTTCTTTTACTTTTGTTTCATTTTGGTCTGTTTGATATCATAGTGTTTATGTTTTCCTGTATCCAATTAGCTCCCATTACTTACATTTCTTCTTTTTTTTATAAATCGCTAATTGTCAACATTTTTGTAGCATTTGATAATTAATAGTCATAATTAATAAAATTTCATAGGAAATATCATTAAAAGAAATTATTGGTGAATTCAAAATACATACATGTGAAGGAAAATTCAATTTTATTAATTCAAATTATATCAGGAATTATATCAATTGAATTGGTATTAACGGAATTAAGTTGCAGTAAAATTTTAATTGTAATAGAGTGTTTTCAGGTGACGTCACAACCGGTTATTTTCTTTTAACTGTGTACCTTCTGTAGGGCTTTTAACTGTTGCTAAGGCCGTTGTTTATCTGTTGCTAAGGCGGTTTTTAAGTTTGGGGGTCATGTGATTGCTAATGCTCCAATAGAAGAATTCCACGGCCAGTCATTTTCTGTAACTGTTAACCTCTGTAAAACTGTAACATTTCTGTTGCTAAGGCCGTTGTTAGGTCCGAGTCATGTGATTGAAAATGCTCTATTGGTACATTTTTTGTTTGTTTGATTATTGATTATGAAGCTTTACTTTAAATCGTGAGGATTTTTAAAATTAACATTTAGTTGTTTTAGTGATATTGCAGGATATTTATATTATAAGTATTGATAGTATAAATATTGCATGATCGCCAAAAATTTTTAGTAAACTGAATGAGAAAATTCTGTTAAAGATTGAAATAGATAACATTTTAAGGAAATAAGTTGTGTCTTGAGAAGATACAATTTCAACCTTCTATCTGATGTTAAACTGTTAATAAGAAAATTACAATATTCATGAGTTTTGTGTCTGGCATGCAAGAATGTCTGTACCATAAGTATTACCATAAAACATACTAGATCCCCACAGTTTTAAAATTTGATAGAGGATATAAAAACCTGATTTATTATCCAGACGGTGTTATCCTTTTCAGATTATATGTCAGAAAACAAGGCTGGTTAAACTCGTGTGGTACTCCAACTATTATTATAGTGTAAGGTTTTTTATGTTGTAGTTTATAAAGTGTCTAAGACAACTTGCATATAAAAATAATAAACCTATGGATAATACATAGGAAAATGACGGACCATTTTTAAACCTTTATAAAACTGCCGTGAAAGTAAAAAAAACATAGTGATAGTTAACGTAACTCTCTTAATGAAAGTAAATGGGGAAAATGGTTGTGCTTTTATAGTTAATTAGGAATTTCAGAAAAAGATAGAAAACCCTGAATATTAAACGTAAGTTGAAATAGGATTCAATTTATATATTAATGGAAAAAAATTGTTAACTAAGAATTATTATCGTTTTTTAATATGGTATTAATTTATAATTCTAGTAAACTGGTACCTACCATTAACCTTTATCATATGAGGTTGCCTGGAATAGATGATTGGTCTAAATTTTCATTAGCCTCTTTTCGAAAGGAAAAAAAATCTTTGAAAGAGTGATAATTTTATTTCTACCTTAAGAACTTAATTATTCCAGCGATAATGTGACTTAAAATTTGTTTTTATGAGATTCGTGGAGAATCGAGCCTATGGGATCGAGTGATTTTTGTGGGATGACACATAAAAGAATAAATGAAAAGAATATTCTACTAAAAAATAGAAATTATACGTGGAAAACACCACTTTCATCTAGTCGTGCACTATCAAAATTTAAAAAAAAAGTTATGTTAGCGTCCCTCAAAGTTGTCTGCGGGGGGAACGAAAGTTTCCAATGGGGGTGTGAATACTGAGATCGATATACCCTAGCGAGGGTTATCTTTATGATCGGAAACCGGGTAATTTGTGTGCCCGGGTAGCAGAAAAAGTGAGTGAAAGGATTTTCCGGATTCGTGGACAAGAATAGAGCGGAGATTGACGTCTGATAAGAAAAAAAAAACGTCACAGGATGAAAAGGATTGGTTTGATGGTGGTTATTTGGGGATAATTTAAAATCCCGTATCCTTCAGGGTGACCCCCGATCTTGTCAAAAAGGGGAAATGGAGGGGAAGGTAATGGGGGTGGGCTTCATTGCGGGGGTGTACAGCCTTTTGACATGACTGGATGATGAAAATTTGCTATTTTTGGACTCATTAATATTTAATTTTCCTAATTATTGTAATTAAAATCGGTGTTTTCTGTCTAGTTTGAGGAAGTTATTTATTTTACTTTAGTAATTGTTAGGTATCTCTTTACCGTTTATTAGGAGGTTTATAAAAATTAGCGTAAGGAGAATTTTGTTTATGTAGTTATAGAATAGTTAATAATGCATATATTTTTTGTATAGGTAAATAATTTGATATGTATAGGGGAGATCAGGCTAATACGACATACCACTTTTTCAAAGCAACCGTAAAAGACTAATTAAATAGATTTCCTGTAGTTTTCAAAGCCAATGAAATGTTTATTTAATGCTCTAACACCCCCTAATTGGGTATATCATAATCTTTCTTTTTTCTTTTTCAAAAACTTACTTTTCTAAAAAAGTAGAAAATATGTCATTTTACCCGATATAAGGATAAAATGACATAGTAAATATTTAGTAGGAAAAAAAGTAATATCTTTGGCAAAAGCAATTTTATTCGATCCCAAATAATAACCATATTAGTAGTTAAGCACTTTGGCATAATCTATAATTAATTTTTTGGGGAAAGATAACTAGCTAATTTAAAAATACAACTGTAATGTGCTTATAAAACAAAATTTTAGTTTTTTTCTTTCATAGGAGACGTTAAAGTTAACAGAGTATGCATTTTTTCTGAGTTAACGTCGCTTAAGATTAAGTGCTGTGGAACATGCGGGATAGGACCTATTTCAGCAATTGAGGATTCAGAATGACATACTATGTCATTTTACCCTTAAAGGTGTACTTTTATTTATTTTCAATTTCTCGTAAAACAAAAAGTAAAAGCAACTACCTACCACATGAAATATACTCTTAATTGAACACACATTCACACAAGAATCTTAGTTTAAGTTAATTAAAGGATTTGTATAAGAGAAAGCTCATTATAAAAACACAAAAAAAAATATTTTGACACGCACGATTTTTATTTTTGTTCACCACGAGGTAAGAAATGCCTTTTAGACAATGGCGTCTGTTTGTATCATTTTGGAAGCAATAAAAGAAGAGAAAAATCGCCTGATACGGGCTGTCATTCTGCTAAATTTCAAGAAAATCAAAAAAGTCATTTTACCCGAGTATGTCGTATTAGCCTGATTTCCCCTAATTAAAATTGTTTTTGTCAATTTGTTCTATGCATCGATGTTTCACTAAATTAGTTATCCTCATTGTAACTTGAGAATAATAATAATTAGTTTTTTCCTTTAAAGATGATTTGGTGCTGTAATTTTAGGGTTTTATACTCTAACGGAATTAGTGCCCCTGTAATGGGATTGTAAGAGGAAGAGTTCATTCCTTATTAAAAAGTTTTGAGATGTCCTGGTGATGAGGTCATCTTTGAAATTTCCCTTTTCCCTAACCAGATACAATAAAAATAATAAACTTCGTTGTCAGATGCTGGATGAAAAATGTCCATATTTCAGTGTGACTTCATACTTCAATAACTAATTTAGACAACAAAAGACAATACCTGTCATCTTTGATAAATTGAGAAGGGAGGGTTTTAACTTAAAGAAATTCTCCTAAATATTTTAGCATGTTAAATGTTATTATTTTATAAATAGATATGTATCGTGGCTCAGTAGGTGGATTGTTTTGAATTTAAATTGGAATAATTTTACTTTGTATCTTTTGACCTTATCTATATATTTATAAACATTAAGATGGAGTTTCGAAAAACCTACTGCTATTTAACGTTCTAGCGGATTTTAATTCCGCATTTATAAAAAAAAATGGAGGTATTGTAGGAGAAAATAACAGCTTTAGTTTGGAAAAATACAATGTTAGAGGAGTCAAATCATTTAATGAAACCAAAAAGACATTAGTTTTGGAATAATGAAGATTTCGGTGGCCCAATGTAGAGATGCATTGTAGAACCAATTTGCAATACTTTCCAAAAGGCTTTAATGTAATTTTACCCAGTACACTCTACTTAAAGTCTTTATCTACATCGTATACCAACTATTTCAAAACTCTTCGGGACTGTATAAATATTTATCATTGCCTTCTAATTTGATTAATAATGCACGCTGTCAAAGCTCAAACCTCATTAGGGAAATTTTACATACTTCCCTTCCGAACTTCCTCCTCATATATTCCATAGAAGAATAGAGTGCCAAACCATTCCCATTCGTTCTAATATTTCACTCGGGTTTAGAATAAGATTCTGGTGCTTAAATCGAACCACCAGAAGTTCTTTTTTGGAGTTGTAAGGTGGGTATGGTTAATACTTTGAAATATATTTCGTGAGGGACGTTGGCAGTTGTTGTAATTTAGGTTTAATGGGATTTAAGTATCGAAGTTACTTTGCCTCTTTTAAGCCGATGAGTTAATAGTGAGATTTGTACGTCAGGTTTGGGACCATTCGTAAATTATAGCGTTCTGATGTGTTTAAAAGAAAAGTACAAGCTTTTAACCGTCTTTTAAAGTATTTCACGAAGGGGGATTAAGTGCTTTATTGAAAATAAATATTTCATTTTCATGGTTATTAATGAAATTAAAAAGTTCTTTATTACAATATATGTGTGCAAAATCCGTACTTTTTGTACTGAAATTATTATACATTTATCCGCTTTATATCTTTCACCTTTGAACATAATTTCAATAGAGATTAAAACACACTACTTCAATAACATTAAAATAGTTAACCCGGGAGACCTGTGTGGTGAGGACATTGAAATAAACACTCACAAGAACTCACCTTTTAATGATAAACGGAAGAAATGTGTATCTGCCCTTAAGGTTTCACTAAATAATCACTTAAAATTTCAAGAATATGGCCATTTTATTTTCCAAGAAAATAGATTTTGCTTTTAAGTTTGATCTTTAAAAAAGTCTGGTGGATGAAGCTCTACTTTTTTACTTTTCCATGCATATGAATTTGATTTTACCTTATAAATATTTTAACTATTGCACAAACTCCTTAATTAAATTATCATAAATTTTTTAATTTCATGTTTCTGATGATTTTTAGTAATTCTCGAAAAATGCAGTCGTATAGTATTTGCACTATTTACTTAGAAGTCTTAAGTTTTAATATTTTGAAAAATTATTATCTAAAGATGTTTCTTCTAAAACATCTTTTACCAATTGTTAAGTTATTTGCTGGTTTTTATCAAAATGTTTACACATTATATTAAGTGTGGAATGTTTTAGTTTTTGAACATTTTCCAAAAATCTAGATGATTTGTTGTGTACAAGTGTAATATTGGGACAGTGTATGAATAGAAAATGAAGTACTTTTATGTTATTCAGGGCGAATCCCTCTAAAAAATACACAATAACATCAAGTAAAAATATATGACATTGCAATTAATACAAAATACATTAATACATAACTTTTGCGCATAAATAAATAATCTCCTAAAGGTGCAAATATTTCACTTTTTAACCTCATGATTCAGAATTTACCTACTTGTAATTTAATTTATGACTTAAATTCATTCTATTTTCAATAACAACATTTTTTACGACAAAACATTCAAAAACATTTTGTAACCAATTTAATTTTTTAAAAATTTAAATTAATTTTAACAACTTTTAATGATGGTAGAACAATACAAGAAACGTGGTTAAACAGAAAAATAAATCTAATCTCTTCTGCAGTAAAGTTTTAAGACAAAATAAAGAAACAAAAGTGATTTTAAAAACAACTCAAAACTAAGTTTAAATGGCTGAAAAAACTGAAACTGCACAGATAAAGTATCCAAGAACGTATACAAGAATGTTGATGAATGCATTTTACTATGGTGCCTTTCTGCCTGATGATTCAATGCATGCGATTTAAAACTTTTTTTTCATTTTCAGGAGAAAATACCTCAGAGTAAAAGAATGGATGGTACGGAAGAAACTTACAAGGATCTTTTAGAAGAGCCACAGCCATCTGCTACTTACAGGTTAGAATTTTCTTTTATTCCGTTAAGGAATGTCGAAATCTCATTTATGAAATCTACAAGGAAGTCTTAAGCATGGATTGAAAAGAAGTGAGATTTTCTTCATCGATAATTTCAGATCGTTCCGTAATCTTTATCGATATTTTTCATAGAGATCGAAAGAAATTTTAAACAAATAAAAGAAATCAAACAATAAACTATGTTTCCATTGAAGAGATAGATACTTTATTATATGTCTTTCAACATAGCATGTTCTATTTTTAAGGGTATTTTTTGAATTGTTGATTAAGTTATTAAAATACATCGACTTGTTTTCTCCGAATAGAAAGTAATTACTTTACACTTAATCTAAAAACTTTAAGCCGATTTAAATAAGTGATTTAAATACGCTATCGCCGTTATCATATTTATTATTAACAAATGAAGTAACTACATTGCATTTACTGTAAAATAAAGTAAAAAATCTGTATAATGACGTATAACTACCAAACTAAGTGTCAATCAAATATTTTGATGGTATTATTGGAGTTTTGAAGGATATTAATTTGGCTCAATGGGAAATGTCAGATCAATCAGCATGATCAGTGAAACTATTTAACTCTAATTTTGATTTGAAAATTCCATTTTAGTTATATATTTTGGTAAGAATTAAAGACATGTATCAATCAAGTTCTCCTTTAAATAATCATTTACGCTCTAAAAGTACTTTAGTAACTTGTAAGTTGATTTTTTAATCGCAATAGTAGAAAAGGGTTAATTAGTTATATTAGTATTTGAATATACAACTACCAAGGTACTGATCAACTTACATCGATGAAATTTATATTATATATTATGTTTATATTATAAATCGTTACACTTATATTTTGTTTAAAATTATATTACAACTGTATTAGATTATAAACTGCGATAGTTGAATATTTACAGAAGATAGTGTAAAAACTCTTTCAAAGTAGTTATGAATAACAGTTATTCGTCAGAGTGACAAAAGTTTTAAAATAATTTTCATTTTTAGTAAGGCGTGAAATAACTGACAAAAGTACTTTGGAAAAAAGTAACAAATTGCAATATTTTTTATTTTATTTGTTAAATGGTTTTGATCTCTTTGAGGAAAGGAAAACAAGTTTCGAAAACTTATTTTTAATCGAATTTCTTACTCTTTATGGAGATAACATCTTAAAGACAGTCTTTAGTGACTTAAACATGGTGGCATTTTTTTCGTTAATAACAATCCCGAATTGTTAAGTAATTTTAAATCCATTAACGGAATTTAAGGATGTAAGATGATGAAAAATAACTAATCGCATTACTTAAGCCAGAATTTATCTGTTTATTTTATAAAATCCTCTGTCTCAGCTAAATAGTTGAAAAGAAGAGGACCTACTTTTAAAATATTTCTTTATAATTACATGATAAATATAATAAATGCTTCATTCTGTAAGAAAAGTTGGGTTTTTGTTTTAAATGTAACTCTTATCCAATATCAAAACGCACCAAAATACTGACGGATTACGCACGGATTAAATTTTACACAAAAACACTTTAGTTTAGAGTGTGAAGCAAACTTATTTAAGTACGAAAACTTGAATACCAAAATCACCCATGCAGCAAACGTAATACAACTGCGATCTTTGAGCTTCTTATCTTTATAACCACGTAAATCGATATTTCCCCCAAAAAAATTCCAGTAGAAAAATAAATATGCCTTTTGAAAAAGAAGAAAAGAAAATTTCTCTTCGAAAGACAAACATTTTGAATGAGTTATTACGAATGGTGCTATGTTCTATTCCTAAAATGTAGTCCCGGAAACATTTGAAAACTATAAACTGAAAGAATGTTTTTAAAACTGGAAAATATATGAAGTCTGGTGCATCAGAACTCTTAAGAAATAGATTTTCCTGTGGTAATAGTCTTTATGCTATGCAAGCTTTTATTTTATTTTTGGAGTCTTAAAAAACCATTAACAGTAGCTAGCGTGTATTCCATAGTTTATTCAAAAGTGTATAAGGCTAAATTTTGTTTTTGGTATTAGGATAAAAATTGTTTTACTTAACAATTGAATGATTGTATTTTCTCGTCATTACAAAGTGAAAAAATCAAGTTAACTTATTTGAGTTAGGTTTGAATTTATTTGAACAAAAATTGTTTGAATTAACAAAACATATATTTATACAATAAGATGGAAAAGTAGTACTACATTCAATAAACTGAGACATGAAAAAAAAGAAGACAAAATGCATTTATTATCATTATCATTTTAAAATTTAACATTCTAACACGAAATATTTTATACTTCTTATTCATATAATATACTTCATATTTTCATTTGAGATTTTGATAGTGGTTAATAGTTGTCTTCAAATAATAATAATGCAATTTAAAATGTAATAAATGAAAGGTAATTGTTTTCAATAAATTCTTTATCAAAAATTAAATCAATTTTATGATAGGTAAAAAATGAACCACATTTAAACAAAATGAGCCATTTCTATTAACTCTGTCCAATTTAAAAAAAGAAATTTCTTTAAAATTCCAGACTTTACACAACCTTATCCTGCACTGACTTTAAGTTGTCCAATTAAATTGTGAACTTATCTAACAATTTAAAAAAATAATGAATCGAGATTTTGATTCAAATCATTGTATTTATTCGAACATATAAGTACTTAAAAGTTACTTTCCTTAAAACCAGGGTTGGCAAAATGTTGTATAAGATTTTATTATACAAATTTTTCATAGTTTCTAAATGAATTGTTTCAAACATTGTTTTAAAGTACAATGCTAGAACAGACGAAATAGACAAAAAATTTATAAAATCAAAAATTTAATGTAGAATTAAAAGAAGCTCAAACACTTTTATTGAGCATATTGTAAAAACTAATAATAGAGAAAGAAAATATAATTTTAGAATCATCACCAAAACCTAAATGTGTTCAAGTTATTGATCATTTACTCAGAATTAAAACATTTTACACTACAGTGTTGGAAATTTACCAAACTTTTTTGATTTTTTTTTTCATTGAAAGTAGTTTAAATAAATTATTACATATTAACACTGAAGTGTGTCACTTTTTTGCTATTAATTTTAAAATAATTTTAAACGTTTATGCAGTGTCCTTCAAATCTGGGCAACTAGTTTTTAATGTTAAATCCCCTTATTTTTCTTAACATTGAAAGGCAAAGTAACATTATCATAATGGTATAAAACAATGAACAAGTTAATAAAATCAAGTGATTATTGTTATTAGCTGTAACTTAAAAATCAAGCACTAAAAACAAGTCATCTCTTGTGTTAAAACTTTAAGAGAGAATGATATGATGTTTTTTATCATATACTATTATGCCAGATTTTATTTTTACTTTCTCAATTATCAAGTACCTATTAATTAATTATAAGTGACTAATTTATTTCATACATATTATGTGTTCAGATAATTTGTTTTACTTTTAAAATGCCTGATAAAGTTTTTTTTTTTAAATTTCGAATGTTAATTTAAAATTTCTAATATTCTATAAAGAAATACAAAATTTCTATGATTTCACAATACTTGTTTATTTTATTTTTTTTTATTTATTTATTTATTTTTTTTTTTTTTAAGAATACTTTATACTGCGTCTAAAAAGGTCAATAAAAAGTAAACTCATTGATGCACCTGAAAGTTGTTTACCGGACTGTCCTGTTAATGTTTTTAACGCCATCTATACAAACTGAGTGAAACTAAATATAGATATCCTTCTATAGTTGGAACTAGTTCCACTAGATGTCCCTACGAAGCATCTTTGTCAAAACATTAAAATTACTTTCTGTGTTGAATTATTGAGAAAAAAAAACTTTACTTGACTGATTGAAACTAAAGAAAAGATGAGAATTATTCTTTTAAATAAAACTAACATTTGATGACAATTATGTTCCTCAATCAAAACAATTACTTCAAATGTTATAAGAGGAATATTTTATCAACTTATAGGATTGTGAATTTTAATTGAGTTACCTTAATTTCATTTTTAGAAAGACTACTCTACTGTATAGATTCCGGTGATTGTTTGGAAAAATTTCCTTCTCTATAATGTAACTTTAACAGTAGATTAGGCCGAAAAAAACTTTTCATTTTTATTTTCGATATCGATAGTGCGTAAAAAAGTGCCATTTGTTCCAAATAGACATAAAAGGGAATCTGTGCATAGAAAAAGTCTATCCTTTGCCGCAAATGCATAGAAATTTTGGCAAAATGCTGATTAAAAAGCTATTAAAACATAAGTAAACCATCATTGTTCGTGATTTTTCATGTAGAATTTCTATCTTTATAAAAATAACAATGTTCCAGGTTTAAGTTAACTCATTTTTTGTATATTTGTTTTAATGTTGAAGAACTTTTATTTATAACTACCTACAACTATTTATAACTATTATTATTTTATTAGAACTATTTATAAAAGTTGTTTTTTTCTACGATTTGAAGCACAAACTTTATTATTAATAAATAATAACTAGACATTATTAATTTTAGATATTTCTGTAGACTTATTCAAATTTATAAGTGGTTGATAAAGACCGCAATGTTCATGTTCATAATGAATTCTTTTTAAATATTGATATTTCCTAGTTCAAATCTATCCTTTCAGAAACGCACTATTTGTTTTTCCTACAATAAATAAACACACTGCCCTTAACATCTGAAAAACAAACTTCAAAAAGATGTATATGGAATTTATATTAAAATTCACAAAAAAAAGTCAGTTTTCGAGGTACCATAATTACTTTGTCCCAACGGTTCTATCATAGACATGAACTTGTACTTTCACGTTCTAGAACTGGGTGTGTGAAAATTCAATAACCAAGAAGCAGGTTTTTTTTATTTCGTGTATAAAGAATCTTCGACGTGTTACCACAACTCAAGTGATAATATTTTCAACACTTTTTAGTTCCATAGTATATTTTCTGACGGCTAAGCGGGTAAAATATGAACATCTCATATTGTCCAATTTTTCTGCATTTTCAAGTCGATAAAAAATGGCCGGAAGATGGCAGAGGATTTCCTGTCAGTGTGTCAGGTTTCAAGAAAATTTTGTGAATTATTGAGGGTTCCGGATAGGTGTGATTTTTCACCTTCGGAAAGAAAGGATGTATAGTATATTTTTTGTTTTGAAAGTTTTATTCGCGTGCACAATCGGACAGGCATTCATTTAGATCTGAAAGTCCAGATCAACTAAATATTTATTTCCCAATTGCTTTTTTAAAGTTTTTAAATTTTGATAAAATAATCTAAAAAAATTAACTTGTATCTCTTGTTATCTATATCTATATCAGAGAGTGTTGGGGGGAGAGAATCTACACCAAATTTCTCTCTTGTCTCTTGTAGGGGCTTTAATGTACAATTTTTTACTAAATGTGTTGAACTACTTATTTTCTAAGATTTGTCTTTTTTATTAATTAATTGAACCTCTATAGTCAGAAATAAAATAAGAACTTAATTTTTTTTTTTCAAAAACACGCACTGTGAACGACTTTACCGATTAAATAGACTGAAATATTACGATGTGAAAACTTAATGAACTTAATAGCGGTCGTTATTCTCTGTAGGTTTCAGTTAACATAATTTATTAGACGCTTACTATAGACCCCAAAACATTTTAAATTGTCACTCATTAGAATGTATTGGAAAATTTCAGTACTTATGTCTTAAAATATTTCATGCATAGAACTGTCTTTTCCCTCTGCCTAAAATTCCTACTTTTTTCCGTTTGGAAATCTCTCTTAAAACGTTGCATTGCTCCTCTTCATTTCAAATCGCAAAATTATGTACATGGCGTTTCACTGCCTGTATAGTTTTATAGCAGGAAAACAATACTTTTGCTATTCAGGCCAACCACTAAGCACAGTGATTTTTTTTATTTCATATAAATCTGAAGTTTCCTTTTGTGAACATAGGAATGTATATTTAACATTTAAAACAATAAATTTCATTTCATTGCTCTTTTTGACTCAGAAGATGCTTTATTTTCATTTTGAAAACGCGAAGAAATCCTAATAAAATTACTTGGTATTTCTCAAAACAGTGTTATTCTTTATTTTCTTATTCATTTTCAATTTTTATTCGTATTTCTACATATAAATGTACCTATACGGCTATGCATTTTATATATGAGTTGATAATTTATTTTTGGAAATTTACATGAGATGCCTATATATATGTCGTTTTAAATTTTATATTTTTAACGATAGTTTTTTTTTATAATAATTATAATCCGTAATTCAAATTTATTGTATGTATTTGGTTGATATACTTTTCATAGTCCCGCCATCTATAATAAGAAACACGTACTACCTACTATTATTTGAAACATCTAGCCATGAGAGAATGAGAAGGGAATAGATTTATAAAATTCAAACCTTTTTTTAGAAGAATCTTGTCACAAAACTAAAAAAATGTGGATTAAAGTAAAAAAAATATATCTGAGGTTTTAATACGCATAAAATACCCTTCTTCTTCTCATGATTATGGAATATTTTGTGGGGACATTCACAAATTTAGGTCAACTTATTTTACGTTAACGTTAATTATAACATTTCATTATAATTAATATGATGAGAATATAGAATGATACAAGAGGAAGTTCAAAGTTTGTGACATCGTATCGCTGATTTCTACTCTAACCATGCTAAAGAAGTATTATAAAGTTGATTTAAATTTAAATATAAAAATGAATTTAGTTTTAATATTTGAAAATGTTAAAAAGAAAATCAAAATAGGACATTAAAATGGACGGAGGAGGGGAGGGAATTGAATGACGGGAGGAAGGCGTGTGATGTCCCTTAAAATTATGTGACGTAATTAGTGAATGGTTTCTTCTAGACTTCATTTTAGTATTTAGAATTCTACTCATCAGTACTTTTGCCTCCTGTTAGCGTAACTTAAATAAGCCACCAATCTGTTTTTATTCAATGTTATTGTTGTCAGATTGAACTTCTTTTCTAAGTCCTGTTTTTCGAATTAAATTTTTCTCGTGGAGGTGGGGCTGTAGGTAAACCTCATTCATTATACCACAGGTGCTATAATATTTTATTCGGTGCAGAACGTTTAGAATAAAACAGCATTAAACTTTTTATCAATATCCACATTTTTTTGGTAAGTAAATGCTACCCTGCGGTAATCAATGTAGCCAAAATACTTTTATCGTCTTTCTCAATTCGCAGTTTCCTTTTTTCATTGCTGTTCCTTTTCAGTTAACAAAACACATTAGCTGATCTTGAAATATTCACTGAAGTGATTTGTGTTATATGACGGCTGGAAACTGGTTCATATTGTTAGATATCCGGTGCACTCACCTTAATAAAAGCGCTTTCGTTCATGGAATTTTCAATATCGATTTTTAAAACTTCTAAATAACTAATACAATGTGCTGAAATTAACCATTTTCTATTCGTAATTACATTTTCCTATTCAATTTATTAGTCTAGTGTACCACCGACTGGTCAGCTCAAAACAGAGGTATACACGTAGAAACCACACACATCGATCTAACCCACAGTTCTGATACTAATACGTACAAATCTGATAACAAGCTAAGAAAAATATCGCACGCATGCCACCGAAGTCAAAATTTCACTTCTTAGTGTAACATGAAGTAGAAAGGGGCTCTAATCCTTTCTCATTAAATATTTGAATTCGCCTCCCGTCATTAAACAGTGTGTGTGTGTTGAAGGATTAATCGTGAGACATGTCTTTCGCTCGCTTCTTTTGTTTGGTTTTAATTAGGCTATGGCTTGGAAAATGTAGATAATGCTTGTGTGTTGTATCAGGTATTTTAGTATTTGTTTTGTGAAATGAAGGCACAGTAATATTCGCGTTCCGTGGTTGGAAGGTTAGGTATGGTGTGTTTAATGAGCTCCCCCCTTGCCCTATTATTTAGGTTGATATTTTCTCATGTATATGGGTGAGAATTAACTTAACACTGGTATATTGAGGAATGGCAGTTATGTTCATAATTTCCTTAGTTCAGCAGATATTTAAGTTTAAGAAAGCGAGGACCATATTTCAGGGTAAAATTCATAAATGTGTAATAGAGTATTCTTTGGAGATGATTTAGATTTGTAACTATCTATGGAGAAATTCATTAAAGCAGAATTGTTCGAGGAGCACTTAAATGTAATACATACGTCTCTCTAGTCTAGTAAATCAAGTAAGGTAAACGTACACCATGAAAAATTTATAGCGTGTAGCTGCACCAACTACTTCGCTCTTATAATATTACAAACATTGATTTATTTAATTGAATGTAAAATTTATAATTATTTTTTCTAAGAGATGAAATTGATCCAGTATAGTTGGCAGTCAGAGGAAACAATGCGAACCAGTATTTGACAAAATTTTGCAACAGTAATTCAGCTAGGTCCTACTGCAATTAAACTGGAAATTAAATAATCCTTGCTATTTTAAAACTGTAATGGTTGTAATAATTTAAGAGTTGTTTAGGACAGGATGTCTTTAAATATATTTCTCTATTCCTCTCTTTTTTTCATTTATCTTTCTTCTCTCTTATAGTCTGATATTTCATTTACTTTCTTCTTACTTCTATCTCTCTCTGGATCACCATTCTTCGTATTTCTATCATTTTTATTTCTTATATTTTTGTTCCATTCTCCAAACCAATTTTTCTCCAATCTTTCTTCTCTTTACCCTTCTATTGAATTCTTTCCTTTCATTTTGTTCGGAGAGAAATACGAAGATAAAAATTAAAAATAGAGAAAAGGTGTTAAGGCGAGAGGTCAAGAGAAGAAATTAGACAAGAAAAGTAGACAAAAGAAGAAACGAAAAAGAGAAAATAAGAGAGTAATAGCAAAAGGAAGAAAATTCAAATAAATATTAAGTTTAGAGAGTGAAAGGGAGATTAGGCAAATAGAGTAATCAAATTGCCTAGCTTCAATGTTTCTCTCTCAGAGGTTTTAGGTTACTTTTTATACTTTCTGCAAAAGTGTCAACTAACTAAAGGAAAACGGGTATAAGTGAAAAGCACAAACCTGTAAAAAAAAAAAAAACAACCAACCAAGTGTCAACTATTGGTGCTTTTACCTTATAGCTAAGATTTTTATTTGGGAAGTGACATTCAATTGCAATGAAGCATTGTATAATAGATATGATTGTTAAACGTCCATCAAGTTAAGATACATTTCCAGAAAGGGAAGGCAAGAGAACTCTGGTGCCAACTTTTATTTTAATTCATAATCCTTGTGAAAATATATTGTGTTTCTCCAAAACATTTTCCTTTGGTCTATGCATCCTGTAAATTAGTTTAAGTAATTACACTCAAAACTTTAATGTTTCGCTGATAATCAATTTTAATTTAAGCCTGACCTTGACTGGGTTTAATACACTGGATTAGTGAGATTTCTTATACTTTATTTAAAATGAATAGTACTCTTTCATGTATAATTTATTAAATGTTTAGCGTAATACATTTTATTTGTAGCGCAAGTGGTATATGAATACAAAAGTGTAAACTAAATAATAGATAATAGAACCATTGTCTTTTTGGGGTAATAACATCATATTTTAAACACACAATTGAAGTACTACTATTTTGAGTTACTCAAATGCGCACGATAACACATCAGAAGGTAAAAATCTAGTCAGTAGGGCGCGTTTAAAAAAATCTTATAAAAACATGCATATGAACTTGAAGTTTCACCAGCCTTATTTTTAATGTTCTCAATTTACATTCACTTCTTTCTTTCTAACATTTATTTCAATTGCATCATATGGGGAAAGAGCTTACTGTACTCCCATCCAATCTAATCTTATACCCACAGAATGATACTTTTAAAGCCATCTTGAAGAAACATTATCGACCTCTCACCATCCTTACTATAAACTCTACCTTTACCTAACGTGTCAAAGACCACCTTCCACACCTGCGATCCTCTTCAAAAATTTATCGAACAATCCCAAAAATTATCGTCTTTGCGTCGAAACACTCTAAAAAGATCCTTCCGAGTGATCCAACTTCTCCAACCGTTTTTTAACGGCCCCATTCAAGTTTGGACCAAATCCTGGACCGGAACTTACGTCCGCAATTCCTATCAGGTACCGGATAAGAGAGAGAACAAAAAAAAAAAAGAAAAAAGGATGATTTCTTCCGATCGCCATTTTGCAGCGAGCGAAGGTTTCAGACTTAAGTGGAAGCTCTCCAAAGCCAATCCTTTTCTGGAGGTTTTTTGGAACAAAATGGTGAAGATTTTCTTTTGTTTTAGTCTTTTTTTTTTTATTTCCCGTCCTGGGGCATTTTAAGGCCAAGTGCGATATCCTGTCCTGTTCTAGAGAATCTGGAATATAGTGCGATTCTATCCGAGAGAATAGAACTGGAGTTGGGAGATTTATAAGGTCATCGTGTTTTCTTGTTCTTGGTTAATATTTTTGGATTTCTGGATGGTAGCTCTAGGGTTCCAAGAATCAGTCTCACCTATGTTTTTCTTTCCACTTTTTCTCAATTTTTTTTTATCATCAAAACCCATAAATTTTGAGGGACGTCCCAAATATTTCAAAGCACGTTTTTCCCCGCGTCCCCTTCCAATCTCAACATTGCCAAGAGTTAAAACAATTAAAAATTTAAAACCTATTAAAGTTAGTTCAAATGATATTTCAATTCCGTTATTTGTTACGTTAACTGTCACCAAGATGTTTTGTTTACCAAATGTTAAAAATATCTCCAAAGTTTGTAAACCAAACTAAAAAAAAACAAACAGATATATCAATGACAACTATAAATATTTTACTACATTTAAATATCTTACGACCGAAACAGCTTGGAAATAGTTAACGGGGCAGGTAACGAAATTGAACTTAAATTTTTCATAAAACGATATAAAGTATTTTAGAATATCCAATTTTTGTTTGTTATTATTTTATGGTTGGTTGGAATTCATACAAAGTGCTCTCGAGAAAAGAATAATGATGTTAAGTGGAACTAAATTTTTACTTAAGGCGGAATAAACTGAGAATTACTGTATTAAGTACTTAAGGATTAGGTGGGCGCAAGTTCCAAGTGTCCTGAAAATTCTCCAAAATAAATAACCAAATATCAAAGTAAAATATTATTAAATTATCTCAACTAGCAGTGTTGCTTTTCATATTTTTAATGTTTTCAAGTGTATTTTGTAAAATATTGCCAATAAAGTCCAATTGCCGATATTTAAGCCCGGCTAATCTTAAAGTGCCCTTATTTCTTAACTACAATTAACATTTCAAACTTAATTGCTTTAATCAATAATGTATATTCATTCCATTCATAGATTTTAATGGGGGCTGTTCAACTGAGTTTTCATTAATACATTCTGCAACATAATTCAGATAAGGAATCAATTAGTTGGATGGTGAGCCTTTGAAGTTTCTGCTATTTGAGAAGCTTCAGTTTATAAACATTAGACTACTCTGTGACTCCAGTAGTATCTTTCACAAACTATTAGCCTACCTAACAACAACAAACCCCGAGCCCAACTAACCTGCAAGGCAGGTTTATAGCCTTGTTAGGGCAAGGGGGAGAAACATCCACCTCATCCAGTGAGCCAACTGCTGAGGCAGCGGACCCTGGAAGTCAGCGGGCCTTATTCACTTATAAAAAGAAGCACATATATATACTTAAGTTTAAACAATTATTTCACATATAAAATTCTAAGATATAAAATTAAAAGCACTTGGTAAAAATTACATTCTTGTTAAAATTACTATTTACAATTAAATAGTTTTAAGTTAAAATCTTTAATCCATAAAATTCCAAGAGTCCTTTTCTTCTCTTTTTCCAGGATTCCATCCTCAGCCAACATCAAGCGAATGTCTAGAGTAAGGTCACAATAAAGGAGTAATTACGGTTTAAAGTGTTGTATATCTTATTGACCGTATCTATATAGTAGCCCCCTCTGTCCAATCTCTTGAAATATTGGTGCAGATCCTCATTCCCTCTGGGCCTGATGCATTCTGGCGAGAGACGGCAGGACGTTTGGAGGAAATGTAGGGGGGATCCCTCCTCCCCACAAACACATAGACTGGTGTCTAACTTGTTGATCTTCCTGAGGAAAGTTGGAAAGCTTCCCTTGCCTGTGATAAAGTATATCAGCACATGGTTTCGAATCTGCATTCCCATCTTGACAACAGGCAGCACGTCATACGTGGATCGACCTTTTTCACTATTGTCCCACTGTCGCTGCCATTCTCTCAGGACAGTTTCTCTACTAAAATTCGTGAAGTGGCTAAAGGGCAGGGGAGTATTGATTGATCCGATATCCATACCGGTGGCCATCCTAGCCAATAGGTCAGCCATCTCGTTACCGAGGTTCCCATTATGTGCTTTAACCCAGGATATGTGCACCGGTTTTTTCAGGGCTTTAACTTGATGTAGGATGCTGTTCACTATTGGAGATTTAGGATACGTGTTTCCAAGGGCCATCACAGTCGAAAGGCTGTCTGTGTAAACACACACAGTATCATATCTCAGAATGGCCGGATCCTGAAGACAAACGAGGATGGCTGTGGCTTCCGCCTGGAAAACCGAGTTACCTGGTTTCATTCTCTCCATACGTGTCTCCATATGATCACCGTTGTCAACACTAAATATCCCCAGTGCGACCCCAGCATTGGTCTTGCTGCCATCAGTATAGAATGATATCACATTGCCCGAGATCCCCCCACGCTCGCCTTTTTCACCCAAAAATAGATTACTTGGGTAGTCGTTAGGACTTTTTGATGTCTTAAGGGTTTTACTCTCGAAGTCCCGGATATTCAGATACTGATTCCTAATAAATAAGGAATGATCGTTATACTTGAGGTTAAACTTCCTCGAGAGCTCCTCAGCCACGATAGTGATTGGGGGGATACCTGCCAAAACCGACAGCGCATCATTTGAGGCCGATCTGTACGATCTAGTCAATTTTATCAGGAAGGGTCTCTGTATAGAAATTAGCCTACTCCTTCCATGGCAGTTCATTCTCGGGTACCACGCCCCAACTGCATACAACAACTTTGGCTGGACAACAGTCATATACCACAGTCTCAGCAGCCTAGGAGATACACCCCCGTATTTGGATGTCAATCTACCCATATTTATATTCATCTTCCACACAGACTCCTTGAGGGCCTCCAAGTGTGGCAGGAAGGTAAGTCTACAATCCAATACTACTCCAAGATATTTCAAGCTGCGGACGACCGATATGTTAGTGCCGTTTAACTTAAAGATGGGATTTCGTCTTGAGGTGTCTTTTCCAAGGACTATTGCCTTAGTCTTTTCAACTGAGATCTCCAAGTTGTTGTCATCCGATATCCGCGAGAATCTCTCTATTAGTCTATTGACCTCCGACTCCAACTGTCTTCTTGAATTTGCAGGGACTACTATAGCCATATCATCAGCGTAAGCAACAATAGTAGATGTTGTTTCTTCTTTGAAGTCATTAAGGACGCTATTTGCCAGAATGTTCCACAAAGTTGGACCCAAACAGGAGCCCTGAGGGCAACCCCTGGACACACAGAAGGTGCTGAATCTCTGTTTTACTTGATATTGTATTTTTCTATTTCTTAAGTAGCTTCCTATTATGTTACTTAAGTATTCATCTATTTCATAGCTTTTTATTGCATCTTTTATTAGGGACCAGTCCGCTCTATCAAAAGCACCGGTATAGTCAAATGATACTATTGCAATATATTTATAATTGGTTCGATAGCTGTCAACTGTTTTCAATAGGAAATTTAAACATTGTTCTGTATTCTTACCCTCTCTGAAACCAAATTGGTTTGGATGCAGTATGTTATTATTTTCCAAGACGTAATTTAATCTATTGTTAATGATTTTTTCTAGGACTTTACTGATGTTCTGGAGGAGGCATACAGGTCTATATGATTTTGGAGAATCCGACTTCTTATTTGGCTTCAGAAAAAATATAACTTCAGCAACCTTCCATGCTTCTGGAAAATAGGACATCGATATAAGCAAGTTGAAGAGCCGGATCAGATATGACGGAACAGCAGTGGCCAAACCTTTCAAAATTCTTACATCTATTCTATCCGGTCCAGGAGCCTTATCGAGGGCCTGTGAATCAATGGCTGTCCTCATTTCTTGAAGAGTAATCTCCTCATAAACGCTAGGTGTTGGTGTCTCAGCATCCCCAGCACTTGTCAGCGAAAAATGCGTGTCGATCAATTTTTTGTATATCCCGTCCAAATCTGTACCATCGGGCATGCCCTCAAACACTGTATTGATATCTCTAGATCCCGCCTGCCCCCTTCCCTTGAAGACCCGGAAGGCCTCTCCATAATTTTCACGTGTACTTTTACAAAAATTCATCCACGACTGAGTCTTTACCCTGTTAATCTCTTTTTTATAAGACGATCTTTCTCTGTTATATCTCATCCTATCCTCGACCCTTCCGCTTGCTTTCTGTCTCTTATATAAGGCTGTCAGTCTATTCCTCTTCGTCTTCAAGGTTTGAGTCCACCAGGTAATCTTCTTCCTATGTGTTCTCTTACATGTCCTAAAAGTCTTATCACACACTTTGTAGATGTTGTCGTAGAATAGTTCTAGATGTTCATCTATGCCACGGACGTCACTCCGGAGTTCTAAATCTGCAATAAGGTTGTGCTCCAAGACCTTCAGTCTTTTAACAAAAGTTAAGTCGTTGCCATACTTGGTCTTGTACCTATTATTTATCCTATCGAAGGTTGGGATAGCAATAGTATAGGTAATGTATCTGTGGTCCGAACCTGACTCTGTGAGATGTACTGTCCAGTCGGATATTTTTTCCACTAGGTGGGTGGATGCGATTGTCAAATCAGGGCAGCCATATCGCCCCTGTAAGTGGTAAGTTGGAGGCTGTGAGAGGTTATTGACAGCGTTGAGACCATAAATGGTGCAGAAATCCAAAATTATCTCGCCTCTTCCATCGTTTCTGGAATACCCCCAACTTCTGTTTTTGGCATTTAGATCACCAGATAGGATGATGTTATTATCCCCTGGGTCTAATTCCAAATTCTGGATATCTTCCAGAAGGTCGGAGCTAGGGGATGAGTAAACGGATCCAATTTCAAATTTTCCGTCTGGCCCCTCAATCTCGATCACCACCGCATTCTCGGTAACCCTTCTTATCAGGTGCACCAGTGATCTCCTTGTTATGACAACAGCTGAAGAACCCCTCCTGGAAGGCAGGTAAGTCCAACTCTGTGGGAGCCCTATTGGCACCTCGTTTCGTAGGTAAATATCCTGTGTTAGAATTATATCAATTTTCCCATTAGTCGCGAACTCCACCAGTAAATGCGTTGCGGCTCTGCAATTATTCAAGTTTATTTGACAGACAGTGATGTTACCCTGAGTCGCGCTAGCCATTCTTATTTTTAAAAGCCTCTTTTCTAGCCCTAACAGTCTCCTGACAATTCTTGTTACCAGCGTAGTGTTCCACTGAACCACAATGTGTGCATTTCCTATCCGTGGAGCTGCATTGCCTTGTGTCATGCTCGCCCGCGCATTTAGCACAGACCGGCTTTTCCCTTTTGCACTTTGGGGCAATATGTCCGAAGGTTTGACATCTCATGCAGCGAAGAACTTCAATATACGGTTCTATTTTAACCCTCACCAGGTCAACCAGAGCGTGTTTCTGTATTTTTAGGCGCTCTGCCAGTCGTGGACTAGCATCGATAATAAAGTTTTTATCTCCATTTCTGCCCACAAACTCTCTTACTATCTCAATCTGATCTTCAGTCGAGCTCAGGCCCAATCCATCTTTGAGGTTATCTTCCGAAGAATCACCATGAGCTCCAAGCACAATCAACCTATTTCTCCTTGGCCTGTTTACCCTTATGTCCGATGGCACTAAGAGGTTGTTATCCTGCAATCTCTGCCTGAGATCATCCGCCTCTTTCCTATTGGTCATCTTGATAATCAGTTTATTGGGGGCCGTGATTATGACGTCCTTAGGGGGAGCAGTAAATAGGGTATCTCTGTTAGCTCTCAGTGCATCCCTATAAGATTTAGCGCCTTCCAGATCCTCCGTGCTAACCATCAGAGTAGACTCCCCGGACTGACTTTGATCCAAACCCTTCGAGGGCAGTTTAGGGAAGTCTCCATCTTGCGTTTTCAGCAGATGCTCCACTCTTTCCATTCCCTCCTTCAACGACTCCTGATTATCCTCTAGCTTATCCAATCTTCCAGCATTGTCTGCAGCAATTCCCTCAAGCCTGGCCATCTTCCTCTCTGACCCTATAACTATCATGGCCATGGAAAGAATTTCCCTCTCTATTCGGTTCTTTAGGGTTTGGCTCATTCCCTTTTTGCCCGTCAGCAACTCAGCGTCCAAAATGCTCGTTATCCTCTCGCAGTGCAGTTTAAACTTCGAAAATGTTGGTGATTTATAGTTCAACAATACGGTTTTGACTGCGCCCGACATGTCAATATAATCCTTTCTGGGGAATTTCTCTCCCTTGTCCAGACTGGGCTCCATGGTCTTTAAATTGTTCTGATAGTTCTCAAGTGCCTTCTCTCCATCATCATCCTCATCATCATCCTCCGAAACCTCCTCATTCTCATCATCCTCAACGGTCAAGATCTCGGACAAAATTGAATCTGCCCGATCTCGTGTACCCATCCCGAGAAACCAATCTGCTCCTAGAGAGCCCACAAGAAACTCCAATAAATCAAGATACCACAAAGTGATCAATCTTCCGATTCCAAAGTTCAAACAATCAAAAGCAAGAAATCCAATAACTACAAACTTTCACATCACCAGATCGAAAAAAAAAAAAAAAAAAAAAAATGCGTATACTTAGCAATCAAGTCCGATCTTTGTTTCCGATCTTTATTCAGCTCCGATCTTTGTTTGTAAACAAACCAGAATCAACTGCGTATTTGCTAGGCCCTAAGCCTATCAGCGGAGTCCTCACAGTATTCCCGCCGAGAAAGGTATCTCTCGGGCGGGGAGAAATCCAGCAGGCGCCGGTCTGTTGATCGATATTTTCAAAGTCCCCAGTCTTCTAGCCTACCTAACATCTTCCACTATCACCTGATCAAACTCAAACCATTAATTTGAATAAACAACAGTGACTATTAGCATGTCTAGTCTACACATCCCGCCACTACACACAAACAGACCTTATGTACAAAAGCCTTTGTATGGGGATCAGAACCCACCGTTATTTGTAAACATCGCACAGACACACAGCAAAAACATCATCATCAATATCTAAGAGGATTCCTTCCTTATTAAAGGGGAAAGCCATACCCGAGGCCTTCTCATTCATTCATATCTCATCCCTGTTGATCCACGCGGGGATCTGCGTATAAACCCCGGTATTCGTATTCAACACGGCAGCTAAATCAATTTTCCCTGTTTGATAATTTCGCATGCATCTGGGATTATGTATTCTCCGATGGTTGCAGTCTATCTGTTTGGGTATAGTTAGGAACTGATTCACTGCTGGATATGGAGCATTCACATTTTTGCGATGGTGAAATTGGCTTTATCCGGTAGGAGGAAATCTAAATAGATATACCGTGTCGTAACTAGTACTGTTTTGCCCAAACGCCGTTTGGAGGAGACCTTATCGGATAAATATAATTAAGAAATATGTTAATACAAGTGTAAGATCATATCGGGATTCATGCAGGCAAGGATGGAATTTTATATGAACAGATTTTGAATTCAAGATAAATTTCTGAAAAATTCTGCATTCACAACTTATATACTAATATACGAGCATTTATTCGTAAATACACATGGTGGTATATCTTAGGAAGATTTCTTTTTTTTCTAACAAATGTTGGGTTCTTTCTACTATTAAAACCCTTTCAGACCTAGCCGCCCTAAATTCCCATTGGGTTTAAGGTAATCTCGGACGGCATATGATTTAAATTGTTATGGAATGCAAACAAGTTCTGCAATTTTTTTGAAAACCAAACCGACTATTGACTTTTTACACAAATAGGAATATGAATTAGTTTGTGGAAACTTAGGAACTTTTCAATGATCCCATTAAAATTCATTTGGCTTGGATTTTACGCAAAAGATCAGAATGTACAGCTAAATGTAAAAAAAACAACAGCATTCGAGTAAAATACACCGTTATATTGATGAATGCCACAAAATTTGACGATACTGTTTGAATATATTGCGTCAAAAGTACTATATTGGGAATTTTCAACTCGACAGGTTACGTAATAGTACCGAAGTTTTTCTGTTTACAAAATTCTATACTTATAGCTAATGACAGCCATCATTGTTTGATGACATCATCAATCATTATTAATATGACGTTAACATATTTGATATTACGCTAGCAACCCCATGATTGATTAATGACTGTTTACATTTAAGGGAAGGCAGCTGAAATTATTCAATGGTACTTTAAAGGCATTAAATATACAAATATATGGTAAATAGACTTCAATGCTCCCTTTCCAGCAAATACCAAATTGTAAAACTTCTAAAAAAAGCAGTCATTTTGAAGAGCACAAATTTATCCTAAATGAGTTTCAAAAACATAAGTTTAGAGGGAAAGGTTTTTGGGTGCTTGCATATATTCACTTACCATCAAAAAAAAATATCTCAATACATGCATGTAAAGAAAAATTCACGAAAGGTTAATAATAATACAAAAAAAATTATGTTTTCGCTTTTTACTGTGAGCATAAATGCTCTTTAGATAAACATAAAAGTTTTTTGCACCTATTCGTCAGCTTATCTTCTTTCTTCTATACACCTTAATCCATCGTTTTAAAGTAAACGTGAGTCACTTAAAAGCTTTTGGTTGTTTCGAACATTTTCACCGGAAAAACTGCGAGCAAAATGTTAATACGGGTATGGCATGGGAAAGAAAAACCGTGTCAGAAAATATTAAAACTGAATTACTCAACGAAAAATGGCTAAAAACGTAAGGTTTAAATGCTTACATACGTTAAACAATTTTCTCGAAGTAAAAATGTTATCATTGGGGACTCTTTTTATGTGAAAGAAACAAGCAAACTATTTTCCCTTTAATTCTGTGATGCATAAGATTTAATGGTATGCATTCTGAAGTTAAGGTTTAAGTCACATGAGTGATCTATTTTAAATTTTTAACCCTGATCCCTATCGAGAGTTTGTTAATGCACCTAATAGTTGCGATAGTTACTATTCAAATGAATTACTGTTAACTTGTAACTGAACAGATAATTTAAAACTGTGTTCTCAGAATAGCATATTTTTCTAGTTACACTAGAATAATGTTTTAAATTCATTCTTTAAGATTCATTTACATTGTTTAGAAACGTTTTCCTATATGTGGAGTAGGTGTTTGAAAATCCTTAAATTAAAGGGTACTCTAATTTTGCAATATTATTTTTATTATTTGCAATTTATTTAATTTTTACTTCTGATATTATGAAGATGTTAGTTAATTATTTGAAATCTCAGATATATCAGTAGTTTAACGGTTTTCAGTATTAACGTTGAAAATAGGAAATCTCAACGTATAACAGACCATAAAATCAGCTGTGATAACATTTGAATTGGAATAAAATTAAGTATTAGATTGGTTTGCTTTATACTTAAAGTTTCCTATTTTTATAGAACATGAATTAATAGAAACACAAATATATTGTTATTCTTTTAAAAACGATCCTCTTCTTTTGTTTTCTGACATCAGAAATGGAAACGCTTGCCTATGGAAACAGACATGCCTATGGAAACAGACATGCCTATGGAAACGTTTACGTTTTCCATAATAAATGAATATCCAAAATCCTTTTTTGAAAGAAGGAAATTAGACCAAAAGAAGCAGGGATAAAAAAAATCACAATGTCTAGGTTAAGCGATACCTTTCACTACCACTGTTCTTTTTATTTACAACTTAGACATAATGCCGAGTTTTCATTATTAACACAAAATAAACTCATCATACGATATTAATCGGAATGTAATCTAAAAATAATACATAATATCGATCTTCTTGTTTATTTTTGAATGTTAGTAAAGCTATTAAGTTAAACGCATGACATGTCTTCGGCGATAACTTGGCAGGGTAATAATATGTAGGATTTTGTTTTACCTCGGTAAGCCATTTTTACCAAAATTTATTGGTACCTCTTATATATTCCATACATCTTTATACATATATCACAAGAAAAAAACAAGTGAAATCCAACGAGAAACTCTCCAAACGGCAATCGCTTCCGCCAGGGGCGCGGCTGCTCTATTCGAACGCAGATGGGACGTTCTCTTTCTTTGCGAATTGATCCCGACAACCAGTTGCGTTTTCGCTCCGTCTTTGACCCACGCGGGATACTTGCTACCCTCTCACATTCCATGCCAACAGGTAAATTTCCATCCGTTCTTATGCAGGTGTGAGATTGTGAAATTTCAAGGAATTTGGGATTTGGATGGAAGAATTAGGGGGTTTTGAAATGCATGCGGTTTTGTTTGCAAAAAGTTTATGAGTATATGGTACTCCACTTTTTTTTTTTCAAGTATAATTGGAAGCTTCATTCTAAATAAAGACATCATTGAATTTTTTTGAGTTCCTTTCATTCATAAATACACAATTGCAATTTTAGGGGTACAAAATTGTAGAAGTTAAAGGTAAAAAATATCAAGTCAAATAATAATCAAATAATAGTTTTTCTTATATTTTACTGATAAAATTATGTATTCCTTTTTATAGTAAAAATAATACATAATTTTATTATGTATTATAATAAAGTAAGAGTAATAAAAGTAATTTTAATTACTCTGAAGGAATATAAATAATTTATAAAAACTACTCATTAGAACTTTCCGTTTTATAAAAGAGTTTTAGAACATTTTTAATTTAATATAAATAATAAAGTAAAAGCTGAATATAATACTAATTAATATGAATGGGAATATTGAGTTACTTCTGTTCGTTTAAAGGTTATCATAAATAAGTGAGTAATTCTTAAGTTTTACTTTATGAAATCTTTAAGAAACAAAAAAACTTTATTTGTTAATAATATTTTTTAATATTTGGAACCCTACAATTTTCGTAATTGGCATAGCCTGGGGATCCTTCATAAAGTTGAACAGACTGGTTGTCAATATTTTTTATAAAAACAGTAAAAATCTTAACTTGATTTATAATCATTATGATATTTAAATGTAGGAGTAAAGAAATGATACAGTTGAAAATAACTTTAAATATAAATTTGAAAGGTATAGTACAAAATTTTTCACTCAATGTCAATTTATTGCAGTTTCATGGTGCACATTCCCAAATTCCTTGAAAATTTTACTCTTATAAGACGAATTTATACTTTGCTAGTGTCTTTTGTTTAAAACAAATTGCATTAATTGAAAATATTTTTTCCCTTTATTTTAATGGAAAATGGGTGATGGGTTAACAAATGTAAAAAAATCCTCCCTTTTAATATTATTATTTGGAGTTCTTTAACGGTCTAAATAATATTTTCTGTAACGGTCTAAATAATATTTGACACTATCACAAATGAACCCATAACATTTTACATTTGATAACTTCATTAAAATATTTCAAAATTTTACAAATGAAAAATAACTAATTTAAAAATTTTATTTTGACTAAAAATCTGTTGTAAAAAAAGTTAATCATTATTATACTGCTGTTAAACGTCTATTTCAATGCTTCCAAACTATTAAAAACTAAACAATAAACAGAAATTTGTACAACAGATATCAAAAATTTCCTTACCAAATTCAGATTCTATGATAATAATTTGTTCACCCCCCCAAAAAATTGTATTTGGGTATGAAATTTATTCAAATATATTTTAAAACCATATATTTTTTATGAATCTCTCGAAAAAAAATTATTGACAAAAAAAATCGAATTTTCATCGTCAATATTCTCTTTGTTAATTACCCCTATCACCCTTATTTATATCGCTGTGTTCCTAAATTGTTTCATGTATGACATCTTCTTTGATATTTTTTTCAAACTTTATTATTGCTTGAACTTTTTATAATAAATGCATTTGGATGCAAAAAGTAAGAATGACTTTTTAGTAATTAGTTTTGAAACATCTATACATCTAATCGAAAAAAGAAAAAAAAATACAACCATATTATTTCAGAAAAGATTGATTGAAAATTCAATTTAACTTAGAAACTATATTTTTTATCAAATTCCTTTCTGTTACTCAAACAATTTTAAAATTTTATCGAAGTTTTGAGTTGTTTTTCTTCCTTTGGGGAATCTCTGAAGTCATTTCTGAAATGACACCAATTTTGATTAATTAAAATAATTCAAACTAATTTTACAAGTTTCAAAATGTTGTACTACAGAATTTCACGTTTAACCTTAACCGAACTCTTGTCTGGAAATACTTTAATTTCACGATAGGAACCAATAGAGTTTGATTGATTACTGTAATTAATCATAAACTTCGAAGACAGCAGAGATCTGGATGGAATTCTAAAATATGATGTATGTTATTACACAGTAATTAAATATATACTGTTTACTAAATATGCGCCCTATAAGTCCTATTTAAGCTCTAGAGAGCATATTAATTCTATAAATTAATTTATATAGCTAAATAAAACCGATAGATGCATTACTTTTAAAAGAAAAGTTAATGAATCGATAGGGAAATATGCAGATAATTTTTGAGGCATTCAACCAATACTTATATTTTTAAATTAAATAGTTTATTGCTCTTTAGTAAATCTTTTCATGAAGAATCTATAAGAGTTTAGTTATTAATTCTATACTCTTTTTCAAATCTTAATTCATCAGTATTAAAAGGTATTTCTAAAAATTTATTATGGATTTATTTAAACTTACGGCTAATGTAAAGGTATAACTACTCAACTAAAATGAAAATTTCCCCAGAAATAATATCTTCTCCGAGTTTAAATTATCTACTCAAGCTCTGCATTTAAAATATTAATGAAAGAAAGTAATCCTAATAGAATGATATTCCTAAAGTATAAAAATTGGAAATTGGAAAAATATGCGGATAATATTTCTCCAAGCTATAAAATTCTGCAAGTATTTAGTCTAAATATTTAATGATATTTCTCCGATCTACTTAAATATAGAAATTTATGATAGCTATGAAACTCCTAACTAAACTTTATCGGAATAAATAAATTTCGCTGATTGCAATAACCTTCATTTTAATTAAGAGTAATACTCCTAAATATCCTTGTATTTTCCGAGAAATTTTTCTTCCGATTTCAAATATTCAGATCGTAAATACTAATTCAATGCGTAGAAGTTTTTTTTTAAAATTAAGTTAAGGGTCTTAATTTAAAATGATCTGTGTATGTTATTAAGAATTCATAATTACTTTTTGCAACCTCAGAACATTTTTAAGATTTGAATATTGAATATTAATTTTGTATCAATGTATATTTCCTCCCTAGTATGAATGAAATGGAATGAATGATTTATTTTTCTATTGTATGAACCTGTGTCATTGATTGCACAGAGACAGTTATAAAATCATTGCTCTAATGAAGAATACAAATATCTACTTAAATATGAGTTTATTTATTATAGGAAATTATTTGAAAAAATAACAAATACTGCATTATTGTACGATGGGTTTCAATGCATTTTGTTTAAATAATGGTGGACAAAGTGTTTATTAAAATTAAATTTCATAAATATTTTAATTTGATTAGGAATAATAAATATAATTTAATATGACATTCTTGTAAACATCGCTTTAACTTTTTCTAACCGTTAAAAATCATTGCACTTCGGTTATCCCTTACGAAATAACTTAGGATTCCCAGAAGTTTAAAAATTTAACAAGACAAATTACCGTGACTTTTTAAACATGCAAATTTAAAGTGAAAGCAGTTTTTTTTACCCCAACTTTCCAGACTTCGGCATTCTGTACGAGGTTTCTTGAGTTGAGTGCTTTTCATTCTGCTCCAAAGATTGATGCTGAACATTCTTGTTTACTTTTAAAACCCTCCAAAAACGCGAAAAACCAGCCAAGAATAGTCTTGTTTAAAAATATGTTCTAGCTTTGTTGATGGTTCTTTTATACATAGCTTTAAGCATGTAGTTTAATAAAAACACGATGCAGTTTTCGTGGTTCGAGATTTCATGCTTCTATTATTTTTGGTCAAAAATATAGAAATATTTATTAGTGTTATGGTTGTTCTCCGTTATTGAAATTATAAAACTTTAAACATACCTTGACGGTACTGTGGTTTTCTACTTAAGCACGTGGAAAGCAGTTTGAGAGGGGTTAAACTTTTTTGAACGGTTAAAGATAATTCAATTTAAGGAAATTGGTAAAATAACAAATATTGGTTGTTTACTCGATCGGTTTTTATTTATAAAAGTTTAGCATAAATATAAATTAATGATGTTGTGCTGAAAATATGTCAATAGAAATATTTCCAAGATTTTTTTTAAAAACTGAATAGTACCTTTTCATTTACTTTTTTTATTTTTGAATAAACCTTTCATTTATTTTAATACATTGAATGAATGAACAGGTGAACAAATTTCGCACAAAATTTTTAAAGAAATGATTTCTGAAGGCGAGTTAAGTTCTTATGTGAAGATTTAAAAAACGTTTTTAAAGCAGCCTAGGTCTTAAGTGTTTTTGCGTCCATGTTTCTTTCATGATTTCTTTCTCTTAATTACATCCCAGCTGAGCTGTGTTTTTGGTATTTGATCTTAACTAAAGTATCAAAAGAGGCTGAATGTCATAATTCCGGTACAAAAACTTCAAATAGGTTATTCATTCATTTTAATACACTTACATGCGAAACTTTTTTTTTGTTATTATCACTTATTATTTTGTTATCACTTTAGCGGAGAAAAGTGGTGTAGTACGGCATTAAAATAAAAGGGCATTTTTTAAATCATTTCATAATAAGATTATAAGTTCATATTCTGGTAACATCTCATTGCTTGAATTGGCTCTTTTATTAAGTAAAATTAACAAAATAATTTTCTTTGTGTTTTTTATCTTTGTCCAATAGGTTAAAGATAACCCCGATTTGTCCACACCTAATAAGTCGTATTTTCTTTTTTTCTTCTTTTTAAATCCCTGAATTCACCCCAGCAGACGGTGAATACGTCGATTATCTACCAAAACCTTACCCTTGCCTCATTTTAGCTTACCGTTCTGAATACAATCTTTGAGGCCGTGACACAGTGTCTACCTTAGAATCAATGTCAATATTAAAGGGTCCGAAAAAACAAAGAGTTGTTTTTAAAATGCACTGGGAACAATGTGCAGATTACAAAATCAGGACTTTGAAGGAGGGCAACTTTTTCCTATAATTCGAGTTCTTTGATGTGGACCATTTGGCAATTATCATTATTAAAACGATAATAATGTGTACAGGATGACCCCAGATGATGAGAAAACTTCAGATGCAAACTGTGAAAGACAAGGAATGCAATATTAATTTTAAAGAATAAAGTTGTGTACTCCAACTACACTCGTGGAAAGTCGAGCATATCAATAATGTCATATCATTAATTGTACATATGGCAAATAACATAACCAAAAAATAAATATTTCTTGATGAGTTTTTGTCTTTACAGTACCCAGTACTGTAGCAACATCAAAGCGGTCTGGTACTGGCAATCGCATTTTTTGACGGCTTGTTAAGTGCGAAACGTGGGCCATGCAGAAACGAAACCACTTTTGCAATGCCCAATTAGCAAGTCCGAGTTCCATTCCGAACGAACTTTGAGAACTGTCGCGAAATTTGTTACCCTACAATTAAAGGGTTCTGAGGTTTAAAACACGCGGCGAATGGGACACTAATGAATATAATGCGTCGGACAGCTGTGCATGGGTTAACTCAGAGAGGGGTATTAGAAATTTATGCTAAATGAAAATTTGACCTCAAATGCAGTTTGGTTTTGAGATGGAGGGAAATGAGGTATAGGTAATTAAACTTAAGTTGGATGAAATGGTCAATTTACCATTCGAAAATAAAGTTGCGAGAACTAACTAAATGAAACAGATTATTTTAATATGACGTGTATCAAGGAAAATACATATTTCAGTCAAAGCAATTTTTATAGGTTTTAATCTATTGCTTAATATCTCTCTACTATCTCTAGAACTTACACTAAATACAAAATGTAAAGAAATATAAAAATTAGAGGTTGTATGAACTTTAATTGAATTATTATGCCAATTAAGTTAGTTTTCATTGTAATTAGAATTTTAGAAATGAATTCGTCTTAAAGCAAACATGATTACATTTCTCTTGAAGAAAAAATTTCTCCAGACAAACCAACACAGCAAAAAAGTCCTTAGTCAAATGCAATTAATTAAAAGTTACAAAAGATGGAAAAGAACAGGGATGTTGAAGTTTTTTTTTGTTAATAATCCATGCTAACACCAAAACCTCTAAAAACAATCCATCAAAAAACAAAAATTATGGATAGGTACAACTTTACAATTAATTGAATTCTGTCATAAGCTAATTCAGCTAAAAATGTGTAATGTGTATCAACATATTCATATATTGATAGTGTGGGAAGTAAGAAAGTAAACACCTCAACAAAGATACGCGGTTTTTTCTTAGCCAAACCCAATAAATTAGGAAAGAAATTCAGAAAGTTTTTAAGATTCTTATACTATATACTGTGTAAAATAAAACAGTATAAAATGTGACGAATTTTACCTCTTCTCCATTTCCTAGTTTTTCTTTTCCGAGGAAAGCAGACTGCGGTGGAAATTTGTTATACGATACCCAATATAAACTTGGCGAGCAGACATTTTCTATGTAAATTGATTTATAGTGTACTTTGCAATACGGTGCTTCATTCTTGTTAGTGTTTGTGAGGAGAATCATCAATTTTAGTTTTGCGTGAATCCTTACTTTCAATATTTGATTACCAATTTTTTTATTTTTGTTTATTTAAAGGGAAATTAAATAAAACATTTCTTCTTCTTTTATTTTCATTTCATAAATAAAGATTGAAGGTTTTAATGCTTTTAAATAAACTACAGGGTGTTTCTGTTGCTTAATGCAAGGGGCTTGAATGTTTTATGCGAATCTTGCTTAAAATAAATTTCGGCAGACGGTTTTCCATACATTTCAAAGTTTAATTATATAAGTATTCAAAGATAATATTTCAATTATATTTTTATCAATTGTTGTACATAAATTTTATTTGATTATCAGTATCATACTTATCCGGTACTACTCATTATTTTAAGTGCTTATGTGAATCAAATTTAAATAAAGTATACAGCATCAAAAGCTTTACATATTTTCAATACATAATTATGTAAGTAATACTTAAGTATTGATTTTTATCACTTATTTTATCAACTTAATTCCAAGGCACTAATTAAACGAGTTGAGAAGAGAATATTGTTAGATATAGCATATGTAAATTTTTAAAGAAAACATAATAACTATAAATTTAAAAAATAGTGCATACTTTATTAGTTTAGTAGGTAAGGAAGGAAAAGTGGTATTTTTCGAATGCACCCTTTTCTTTTTATTTGAGATTATTCTAGAGGTTTCATTGAAAAGAAACGTAAAAACAAATTAAAAACTGATCGTTTTAAAACACAGTACAAATTTATCAACTTCCCATTCCATGTGGCTAAATATATGCGCAATGAACAACGATTATTTTTGAGGTTTTCATTAATTTTAAAGTGTTATTATCCCCATTTAGTATATTAATTAATATTCATGTAAAAATTGTGCAGAACGGTTTTTAAAGTTCGTACGGATTTATTTATTCGACTTTTCTCAAGAAATAAACTACTCTTTTATAGTTACACTTTTTTACTACTCCACTTTGCTTATTAATGCACTTAGCGTTTTTTTTCTGGCCATCCGAACCATTAATTTTACTTTTCAAATAGTGCACTTCTTTGTTATTTAACAATTATAATCGATTTAAAAATTCCCCTCCCATTTACGTTCATGATTCTTTTTAAGTACTATCCGTAAAAAAAAAACATGGCCTTTTCCACATCAGAATTCGAAAAGAAATTGCATTTGTTTATATCCTTCTCTTTTTCTTCTGTGTCGCAGCGTTAACTTAAGAGCTTTGTCATCTGTTGGCTACAGATAAAAGTTACGATCTCGGTTATTAAGAACAAAAATTGGATGAATTTTATGATCTCCGCAATACGTGAAACCATAGCTTCTTTCACAAAGGAGAATTTTGTGTTGGAGGTTTTATGTACCCTATGAGACTAGTTTCAAGAGAAAGTTATTGTGGATGCATTTTTGAGAAAAGTCGTTTTGTTTAGAGAATTCTTGAAAATTTAATTAGAGATAAAAAATAAGTGAAAAGAGCTTTTATGAAAACTCTTGAGCCAGGGTTATTGAATTAAGGTTTGATATCACTGCATTTGCGGATTTTGGTTAAAGGATATAAATATTTAAGCTATAGTTTTTACGACGTGTAATGCATAAAGTGGTAGTTTTGGTGAATTCAAAATGGGATAGATTTTACGGTGTGGCTTGTTGAAGGTTCCCCCCCCCCTCTTTGTGCATTTTCTAAATTACATATAATCTTTTATGAACTAAAAATAAGTGCTATATTTTAAGGCATAAGTTACTAAGAAATTTTATTGGTAAACTCATATGTCTTTGATGTAAAATGAAAACCTCTAATTGAAATTGTAGCTTTATAAATAAGTCCTAACTGATAACTTAAAAACTACCATACACTTCAGATAAAATAAGCAAATAATGCACAAAGTTTTGAATTCAAATTAGAAAAATCCTAAATTTAAGTTCCTTAAACATGATATACCTTATGAAAAATATTAATTTATGATCCGAATATTTTTCTATATCCTCTTTAACTACACATCACATATTGCGGATGAGTAAGGGGCTATGTTTTATTAGAAATCTTATCTTTATTAAATCTATTATTTATTTAAATCTTCCTTTGCGATGATGGAATATAATTTATTTAAATCTTCCTTTGCGATGATGGAATATAATTTATTTAAATCTTATAAAAGAAAAAAATGAATTTTTTTCTTAACTTTTTAAAGCATTAAAACAAAGGAACTCACCTTAATTAAGTCGAGCATCTACCTACAGGTATTATCCTAAACATATGTTATCTAAACAGACCCTGGGAACTGACCTGTATGCTCTGAAACCAAATTATAAAATTACCATTTAAAAACTGTTAAATTTTCCTCTCTATACGTTGTAATTATAATAGACCTTTGACGATGAACCTTATGGTCAAAATAATCTGTTTTTCTAAATTAACTTAAAGAGCTATTGAAGTTATTATAAAAGAATGTTCTTAAAATTTTTCCATTCATTCCTATTGAAAATCCACGCTTCACCCATGCCTGCTGTTTCACGCATAAACTTCTATTTGATCTTATCCTGTCCGCAGGCACATTTTCACCAGCCAGACCATAGAGTTAGGAGCCAGACACGCCATATAGTAGCAAAGCGCTTGCTGAGACACCGCTTTTTGATGCCAGGTTTTGTTTTTCGCATCAGGAACGCAATTTCGATGCCAAACCATATTTTTATCCCTCGGATATATATTGCGAGGATGGAATATAAAATGCCGAGGGGCTTGTTTTGCAATCTCTTTTATACCGGTTGGAATCTAGTTGTATCCAATACTGCTCCTTTTCGCAGAGTTCGTAGGAAAATGTCGAGTTTTAAAAAGTTTATTTCGGGATTTGTGATAATTTCTGTCTTAATAGCCTTCTTTTAATTGTTTTGGGATTTAATTTAGTAGTTTTTGATCATTGCTCACCACTTTTGCTGTTTAAGGGCCCTATTATATAATTAGACTATGACTATTATCGTCAAAAGCAATAAAAATGCTTCTTACTCAATTTCAAGTTTTTGATTTCATAACTAGAACAAATGAGAGTTAGCAGTTTACGTATCCCTCAGGCTTTATGAGATACATAGTTACGTGACATGATTAATTTTCTTCCTGGAATCCTTAGTAAACTTATCTAAGTATAAAAATAAACATAATATTTAATTAAGCTTATTACAGTAAATTGTTTGGTTGGTAAAGGAATTTTTACACAACACTTTAATGGCATTACGCTTTCCAGTACCTCTTTATAGGATTTGGAATAGCATCTTAAGTATCATTACTTTGTAATACCTCCTTTTAACTCACAAACTTTTCAGTTTCGGCACAAAAAGAACATTGTAAATGCATAAAAGTGTATGAACAAGATTGCATTATATTTAATAACGTAATCTATAATAAGATAAAAAAAATTTAGAAACCATGAACATTTTGTAAAACTATTCAGATTCCTTTATGAAAAAGCAACGAAAGTTGCTGCTTTAAGGATTTTCTTTACATACTTACTTACTTACTTACTTACTTACTTCACAGACATTTTCGAACTAAAATATAAAATAAACAACATCTCAACGAAAATCCCTAAACTTGATCAGATAAAGACGATACGGCAAGATTCGTTTCTCTGACTTTATCTCCTAATTTCTTCCGAGAAACATCATATTTGCCGCAATATCAATCACCTCAAACAATGGAGAAATAGTTTCCGCCGGGGCAAACAAAACAAAGGGACCGGCACAAAAAGATCCCTATCTCCAATCTTGGCTATAGAGAAACCAAGGGTTAGAGGGACGATCGGACATTTTCTCCCCTTTAACCGACTGCGTCAATTATCTATAAATCCGTATCTTATGACAGCATATCCCTACTTGGACGTAATGTATGAAATGGAAAGAAGCATGCATCATTGTATCTAATTTTGTATTGCCTAAAAGTCTTACTGCGGTAGACACTCTTGATTAAGCAGGATTGAATTATCAGGGAAGCATTCTCCTCCATCCTTAAAAAAGTGGGGAATGCGAGAAGAATATTTTGTAGTGTAATCGTATAATCCTCTAGCAGACCTTGAATCCTTTTTTTTTGTGATTTTCTAATTTTTAATGTTATTATTAGTTTAAATAACATTAAGATTTATATTATGTTTTAAATCATTTATGTTCTACCTCCTACCTACTATTTAATAATTTTATTTTCTATTAAATTTTATCACAATTCTCGTAAATTAGTATTTTGGATTTTTGAATACCTGTGATCTGGTATTATCTCGTCCATTTGTTGATTGAGAGTCTACGTATCAACTTCTCCTATTCGTGCTGTATTCATTCTGTATTCAACTGAACAAATTCCTTTTCCACTTAAAAAATTTTCAATTTATGAGACTTCTCATCAAAAGCATATGTCTAGACCAATTAGGAACGTCTACTACAGCAATTTTGCCTGCTATCTCAAGCAGTATACAAAAGTACTGAACCCCTAATGTATATTTTCAATCCATATTTTAATGCAGGGATGTTCTTAAAGAGCCCTTATTATTTTTTTTACAAAGGAGACAATTTTTTTTACTTACTCAAAGCTTTTCCTCAGGCTTGGAAATTCCCTTTTTTCCACTCTCTAAGGTAGTCAAGCATGGTTATAGGCCATTGCGCCTTCTACGAAATACAATCCCTACGAACCAGACGGATCCACCACCCACTGTTTACACATAACTCTTTCAATTTCCGCCCGCGTCACTTTCAGGGGGAAGAAAAACATTATCTCTTTTTCAATAATGTGAAGATGAAAAGAATTTCATGGCTCCAGTGACACGATATCGCCTCTTTTTTTACGCATTGGGGAACTTGAAAAAAGCACCGTATTGGTACAAAAATAATCTATAGCGTAGCGTCTCATACGTAAGAAAAGCGCCATATTGATGTAAAAAATAATCTATCATGTAGCGTAAGGAACGCCGAGTGTAAGTAATCGCATTTTTGACGTGGGTTCCGGTATGGAATGATATTTGGAATCAAATACTTGGTTTTGAGATTTTTCTCTGAGTTCATCTTCTAGGGTGAATAGGGACGTTTTGGCTTCCTGAAGAATATCAATTTGCTTTGGACCTGGAGAGGCGGGCTTTTGAGAATCGATCTGGGGGGAAAGATCGATCTGTCTGACGTGGAGGAATTTTGTTTAAGGTTTTTGTTAGTTTGGATTTGGAAAAATGTTTTGAGTTTGGAGTGAAATTGCTTTTAACTACAGATAACCTTTTGTCAAAGGAGTTAGTTTATTCTAAACTAAAGAACTTCTGTAAGAAAACTAATTAATTGTGAATTTCATACGTTCATGTTCATAATTAATAATTAGAAAAAACATGCAACTCCTATTGCCTAATTTTAAGAGAAGAACATACCCCCAACAGAAATAAATAAATGTTAAAGCTTTAATTTGCCTTTTTGTATGTATTTACATGGAGGGGACATTAAATTTTAGCTATAATTCCAAAATTTATTACTTAGATTATGCGAAAATAATAAGGACACGGAAGAAATGAATCTCAATACATGACATTAAAGGGAAAATAGATTTATACTGGTTATATTTGAAGGTGAAATTATTAAAATTATTTTAGCATATTTTTGATAGTGAAAAAAAAATCATTTTTGTTCAACTAACTTCAAAATTAAAAAAAAAAATCTTATATGCTCAATATTTTTGACTAAGCAACGAATTTAAACTTTCTCAAAAATCAAAATAAAATATTTACAAACTGAAACGAAAATACAAACCCAAAGAAATATACAGCGTACACATCAAAATCATCCCTTAAAACTGCACACATCTCTTAATGCACATCGTGGCCCTCTGCATATGACGTCAAACAATCCCAACCTCCAGAGAATACACAACACACCAAATTATATCGACACGGCAATATTCACTTCACGCAGACAGTAGTGAACACGACGCTGCTGAAAATGCATAAATGTAGCTCACATCTCCAACACATCTAATCCATTGCTTCTTCCCGAAACCTTGCATACAAAACCCGATAAATTTTCATGAGCAATTATGGCTGTGTCTTATCTGATCCACCTTGGGGACTGTCACCGCTGGAGAATTAGGCCCGAGGGTTGAGTGTGCAGAAATTGGCCTTCCCTGAGGCTGTGGGGGTGTTGAGTTACGTTTGTTTGAAGGGGGTGTAGCGTTTGTGTTCAGGTTTTAATCAAAATCCATTTCTGGGCCCGAGGGTATGGATCTATTGTTGGAGGGTCTGTCGATGTTTGAGTTTAATTTCCGGGTGAGTTGAATGGATAGATTGGGTAGTTTTAAAGGTTTTTGAATGGAAGGAAATATGGAGGTTTTTTTATGGGGGAGTGATAGTATGGAAATTTTTAAATTCCGAGAACTCGTTTAATTTTAATGAAGTAAAGCGATCTTAGCCGGCGACTATGAAAAGATAGAATATGTATCATAATTAGAGGGCAGAATTCGTCTGAAAGCGTAATGTCGGTTTTAAATAGCGATAGACGTGACTTATGGAAACAGAGATGAAATTATCTTATTGTAGTTTTGAGGACATTGTTCGAGAACATAGAAACAAAGAATTGTCAAAATTATTATTTCGTCGGTTTACAGAAGAAAGGCACTAAGTCACTTTTGGAGAATCTTCTGAAAGTGGTAGAACGACGCCAACAAACGAGCGAATTTCTAAAATCTCGCCAAGCTGTAAAGCAATCAGTGTGTTAGTGAAATTGCAAAGCGCTAAAGAAAACGATCGGGTATCGCCAAATTTGGCGAAACCTCGTACAGAGTAGTTGAGTCTGAAGTGACTTTGTGCTTTTTCCCTGTAAGTCGAGGATTTATTAAGGAAATTTTCGGGTCTGTGGATTTTTCACCTCAACTCCGAGGTCCAATCCCAAAAAATCCCGTAAATTCCCTTAATATAATTGACGATTCCGTCTGTGGAAGACTTCATCATTTTATTGATTGCTAATGCTATTTGAAATTTTCTTGAATAACGGGAATATGCTCTTAAGAGGAAGACCATATTTTATTAAACTATTCTATGGAGAGCATTAAATCCATAACGTAAAAAATTAATATTACAGAAACCCACAATGACAACAAGTGAATTTCAATAAAGTTTATCTTGTTTGTTCAGCACTCTTCCTAAGTATAAAAAGCAGCCTCCAAATTAGCATGCAAAACAGGAAGAACGGATAAAGGCATCCTGCTATAAACAACAGAAACCTATTTTTGCATTTCTCTTTTCAATTACCGTAATGACACTGACAAATTTACTTCCTCTGCTTATTCTCAATCCATTTTCATCTTCATTCCCCCCCCTTGGGCATTGAAAACGCTCATTACGGTTCCCATCTCTTTCTATACAAATCCCGATACATTTCCCATTTTTATATGCATATTCATAGTTGCGAGAGAGAATTGCTAATTTATCTCTAAAAATTCACTATCTTTGACACCAGGTAATTGGTAAACAGAGATAAATAGGGTGAAAAGATGTGTGGATGGGATTTTGGAAAGGTAATGAGAAGCACTGGAAATTAGAATCGTTAAAGAGGTTTGTGTATCTAGTTATCCTACGGGAATTGAAGGAGATGTAAAAATCATTCATTAGTGAAATCTGAACAGAGTTTTTTAATGTTCTTCATTAAATGAGTCAGAAGGATTTGTTCGTTCTATTGGCATTGGCAGTACATTGTAATTAATAAACTTTTTTAAACAAAATGAACTTATAATGAACAGTATAAAGGAAAGTTCTAAAGTAGTTCTGAGTTATTTCATACACTAGGCATTCTTTTAAACTTTCGTCAATTACTGCGTTATCGTTGCGAGGCGTGTATTCACAGCTGCAGGTTGTAACTTTAACCACCTGCTTAAAAACATATTTGTTATCTAAAAATGATCTCAAATATATTATGTAAATTCGTCATTGCGTATTAAAATACCTTTATATTTTTACCTGTATCGCATCTTTCAGTCTCTGACTTTGTCGGCGAGCGATGCTTACTTATTGTTACCTTCACGTATTCCTATTACAATAAGTTACTAGCCTTACAAGTAAAATTTTTAACTTGTATTTGTTTAACGCTGGGATAGTTAAATTTGAAAAAAAAAACCTTATCTAAACTGATTTCGCAGTCAATAACTTTATTTTGTTAGAGTATGATGCCTAAATCTCCCTAAGGCAGACAGAAGATAAAAGTTGACGCAATTAATTGGCATAAAAAATAAAGTAAATTTTCTTTAAAAACGGAATATTTTGGCAATATATTCCTAAGAACTAATCCGTAAATGAAAAAAAAAAATCTTCGCATCCAAATTTAATTAAAGCCAAAAGAATAATAATAATAAAAAAACGCGTATTGACTGATATCAATTTCCTTTGCTGACAGAAAGAGAAAAGACAAAAGGAAATATAAATCGTTGTTCTTAATTTCTTGAGCCCTTTTCCCATCCAAAACTCTTTTTTTTTTCTCACGCTTAAGAGCTTAAGACAAGATTTATCTTTCTTATTTTCAACCATTGCTAAGTTTTTTATTGTTTTCCTTTTCTCCTAATCAAATCAAATTAATAGGTTTTCTATAGCGTTCATTTTTATTTAAGGATTTTTTTCAATGATCCTCTTTTAGATCTCTTTAGCGAAAATAAAATACCGATATCAAGAAAGACCATAAATTTCCGATTACCTCCACTAGAGCGAAATGTCGTGCTAGCAATAAATATTGAAATTCACATTATTATAAATTGGAACACGTCACGTGGAATCTGTTCAAATAGTTTTTGCATGATTTTTGCTCGAATATAGTAGGTATATAGCAAGTTTTTAATGATTGCCTTTCAAGACGTTTTGACGATTCTATTGGGAATATCATAGGAACACACTTTAAAAATAATCTTCCCTAGAAAATTCTATGCTTCATAAATCACTATTGAACTTCCTTTCGTTAGATTTTCCATTCAAGTTGAATTCTTTAATACAAAACCTTTTTCCCCTAAAGTCAATTTTATAAAGTTTTTTAACACACTAATTATAAAAGTGAACCATTACTTTAAATAAATTAAATTCACGTTCTTGGATAGTTTTTATAATGTGTATTTTATTTTATCACGATTTACGCATTTAAACCTTTTATAATATTATCTGCAGTTTTTTTCATTCTATGACATTAGATTTAAAACTTTATAAACACGTATATTACTTTAAAACTTTTAAAAGGACTCCATTGAAATAAAACCCTTTATTTTAAAACTTTTAGATGATTCTGTCACTTTTATAAACATATTTTAATGAATTATTTCACTAATAATTTTGATAAGAATTCACAATACTACATGTATTGAAACAAAGCAAACCGTTAATTATAAATGTTAATTATAAATTTTTCTCCCGTTTAAAAAATTTAATACATGAGAGTAAATGTATCCATTGTTTGTTTGTTGGTTAGTATCAGTAACCAAATTAATATCTCTACGTTTAAAAGTGTGTTTCAAGTGTCCGCGCTCTTACGTCAAATGGTTTCAGTTTACCTTTAAAGCTGTGAAAATTTAGGAGCAATGAACTGTTATAGGGTCAAGCATCAACCATAGTTTCTGTAGTCCTTACAGCTGTTAAAAAATTCTGCAAGTAGTGATTGTCTGATATGTCAGAGAAAGAAATATGAACAAGGATTTAGGTTGTCTTAAGATATTTAAAAAGAGTTAACTACGTTGTTGTAAGCATTTAAAAGCAATTAACACATGAGGGTGACTCCGTTTTATTTTATTCGATTTTTTTAAGAAGGAATATTTCATCGCACCAGCTAAGTTTATGTTCTTATATGTGAACCTGTAATGTGAAATTGTATACTATACTCTCTATAATTGTAGAAACGGTTTGAAAATTTGTTGGTACTCGTAACTATTAGTTAACTTTATTTATCTTTAAAAATGTAGTAAATCCTGATTTCAAATCTAAAGAAAATTGTGTAATTTTAAGTAAAAAATTCGGGGTTTTTTTTCGCTTTTCATCTTGTCAGTTTTTATGTAAAACCACTTCAAACCTTGTCTAACATGAAAATAACTTTTTGGTATTGGACATTCAATTAATTTATTAACAAACCTTTTTGGTCAATCAAAGTCAGTTTTTAAATTTGAAAAACAAATACCTTGTACACTAATGAACTAGCCATGACGTTTAATTAAGTTTTCAAATCGTTAAATTGAAGTTTCATTATAATTACAAGTAAATGGGAAAAAAAATCAGTCTCCAATAAAAATGACAAAATTCTAAAAATATCTTATTTTTCTCACATAAAGGTTACACATGTATTAATGGTAGGCAATAAACAAAAACTATTTGATAAAATATTACACTGCAAATATCTAATGCTAAAAGTATTCTCAAAAGCGTCTTGAGATTTTGTTCATGTTTTTAAACTAGAGAACAAAGTATACATTACCAGAAGTTTCGTTTATTTTTAAGCTTAACCTCTAATTCCTAAAACATTGACGCACTACTGACGCTAAGACCCTATTTAACTCGTACCACAGTTGGGAATAAAACTCCAGAGCAGCATGCTAATGCTAGAACTCTGGGTATGACGTAAAGCGGAGTTTGTTAATCACACACTATACTTACTTAACTGGTGAAAGCCTTAAGTTCCCGAGCACGTTCTAAGACTGTTAAACACAAGAATTAGACGTTCCGTTGTTTTAAGTGGAGGGGGAGTTGTTTCTATCGCAGCTTGTTTAAAATGAGGAGCCACGTCTTAGGAGACAAAGTTCGTAATCTTATGTCTGAAATAGTTTAGGAATGTTTCCTATAATGTTTCATTCCGGATATTTTCAATTAGGGTGTTCCGTGGTTCTAAGCTAATAAATATAAATTTATTTCTTAGTTTCTTCCTACACCTTTCTCATGAGATTTATTATGTATCACAAAGAAGAAATAGTCTCACAGTTTCTACAAACTTTATGCATCTACTAGTTGGGTTTAGAACTAAAGATTCTAATCAGTCTCGAGATTTTAGAATTGGTGTATTTTTTAAGAAGAGATTTCATACATCTTTAACGATATAAAAAAACTTCAAAACATGTGATAAAGATAAAAGTGTTTTCTCACATTTAAATTATAGCATTTGATCAAATGGTTCTTTGGTCTATTTATTTATTACTGAAAGTTAGTTATTATCTTTTTACAAATACAAACGCAAGTAATGACGACCAACTACCGGCTTGAAGCCCAGAAAGGTTAGTACATTTATCCTGTACCCCCAATTCCCAGTAAATTTCAATCTTTTGTAGAATTTACTTTTTCTGGAAATGCACACATTTCTTGTGTCTACTACCCTGTTTAAAAAAAAGAGTGCTTTCCCCCTGTTAAAATTAGCCTTGTTTAGATTGAATCTGCTGCCCTTCGTTCTATTATCTGCATTGAAATTACAGTCTTCCATGTGTTTCCATGTTTTTTTTTTATTTTAAATTAATCACTTAGTTTAAATTGATTCAATCATTTATATTTAACATGATAAGCATTTGATTCAAACCTTTAAAAAAAAGTGTTTTTAAACAAAAAATAAATATTTTTGTGAACTTAAGTATTTCCTGATTGTAGCTGTCCAAATTTTTGAGATCGCACTGTATAACTCAACACAACCAAGGCTAAACTGGATCTGTTAACGTGGTAACTGTGTTATATAACACAGTTAACAGATCCAGTTTACCCTTGAAACAACAAAGCAAAGACGCTACGCGTTTATTCCTGAACTCCCGAGATTTTCATTAAATCCTACAGAAATTTTTGAGCACCTCTAGGACGAAAAGAGTTTTAATATGAAGCCCAAATCAACGAAACTCGGTAAAACCGTAGCTTTCACAACAGCTTAGCTCTACTCAAGAAGGACCCTGTGACGTCATCGCATGACCGAAGTCAATATTTGCGGCTGCCTTCCTGGCCATTCATAACACCACGTGACCTGCGATGGGCCCATTAATTTCCCTTCAAACGACGCCAAAATAACTTTCCTCTGCCAATAAGTGAGCTCTCAAGTAGGGATAAGCAAATGCCAGGACCTCGACGAGAGAATGAGTTATGACTTCGGGATATTTCGCAGTCTGTGGAAAACAGAATGGGAGAACTGTGGATAGAGTCGAGACTGATCGCTTGTCATTTGGAAGAGTGGTTTACTGAGAATTAATATTTAAATAAGCATTGTGAGATGACGTATTACCCGTAATTCCGCTCTTCAAGTTTTCTTCTCGTGCAGGGTTTCAGTTAGAGAAAAAAATTTCTGTGTCAAAATGTTTGAATTAAGGAAATAAGAAAACTTCAGAACAAATAGCTTAAATAAAGCAGTTTTTTACCTGGAAAAATTTAATTAATGGAAAATACACAAAGAACAAACAGTATTTCCTTCAAATTCTTTATATTAATATATTCAAACAACTTTACGTTGGTTATAATTTGTTCAGATGTTCATTCGCATTTTTGCGAAAACGGTCAAAAATATTTTAGCATTTAGAGGTTTTCTCTCGCATTTTGCAAAAAACATACGATAGCAGATTCCTTGTTCTCGTGTATGTTTTTTACTTTTTATTTAAAAAAAAAACATTCTAAAAAATTATTAGTTGAAAATTTCTAGAGTTGATGTTTTTAGTAAACAGTAAACCCAGTACAGTTCAAACGTAAAACCCTCAAAAATTTCCATTCAAACTCATTTGGTCTATTATATCACTGGACAGAAATAATGAACGAGTCTAAGGTAGTAAAGAATATTACAAAGCACTACCTGACATTAAAATCTTTAAATAATGATAATAAAATGCCTAGTAAAATTGTAAACTAACTATCCATAATTTGAGATTTCTATTAAAATTTTTAAATTAAATTAAATAGTTCTTACTCTAACTATTTATTATGTACTAAAACAATAGTGATCAAACTTTTACTTATATTTTACATTAGATAAAATATTAGAACCATAGTAAAATTTACGATGCATACATTACATAATTTTAGAACATTAAATACAGTAGACTTACTTAGTATGCACAGCGAAAAGAAAATTGTAACAATCCCAAGCTAAAATTCCAACTATTCCACTTGACGTATAGTGAACTAGAAGCTTAATTGTGTCGGTGTTACTTAACCAAATATACTTGAATTATTTCTCGAAGTTCGCTCATAATATTTAACTAAGTTTCGTACAAGGAGACTTTGTTTGTCTAAGAAGCGTATTAAAATAACCTATGGAGTTAAGATCCTTCGGATTGCTTATTCCTTACACGAAACTTTGTTTATAATAAAATTGTGGCTGTTTCTAATTAACCCCCGAATGGAAAGGCTGTGTTTGTTTTGCCTTTATCATGATTTGTTTGAAAAATTCTTGGTGAACCTTTGAAGTTTTACTGCTATTCAAGGATTTTATGGGTTTAGCTCTTTAGTAGTTTCATCAATTAGTTCATCAATAATTTCGGGAAATTTTCAAAGTTGGGATAGAATAATTTGAATAAATAATTGTTTTAAATATAAATAAATACCGGTAAATTTACATAAATTATTTATTGTTGTGCTCTTATTATGGGCATCAAAATCAATAATTTTAACTGAAATCCATAGAAATAACTTAAATTATATTTGTTTTTTTTAAAGGTTCTTATAAAATTTAAATTTCTTTTTTTATTATTTTTATATTAAGAATATTGAAAAACTTTATTTGAAAATAACTAGGTTAATTTTATTAGTTAAATATCATAAAGTTAACCCTAAAATATGACAAAAAATAGTTTTGAAAACATTTTTACTGTATTTTGATCAATAAAAGTATTACACATATATATATACAGGGTGTTTCAAAAGTCCGTTTCACGGCTTTTATTTGGAACCAACGTTTCCTAGGGTCCTAGAAGTAAAGTCTACCCCTAGGTAAGTGACCCTGGAGAATCCATTGAGAGTACTTACAGCGCCCCTAGTGGCAAAATAAAAATGTTAAAAAAATTAATTAAAAAACTAAAGGAGATGGAGCAAACACCTCAGTGAGACTATTGTTGCAACTGTTATAAGTAACTCACTGAAAAAAAAATTATGAAAATATCGGGAATATTCGCGGAGATATTAGCATGTGAAAATAGACGTTTTAAGTTTTTCATAGTTATTATAAAGTTTTGTATCTTTTTAGTTAAATTAAGTGAAATTTTAATCAAAAAATCAAAAAAACTTGCAAATTTTTGAAGTTTTTCATTTTTGATGCCTGAAAAAGTGCTATTTTCACATGCTAATATCTCCGCGAATATTCACGATATTTTCATGAAATTATAACAGTGGCAACTATAGTCTCACTGAGATGTTTGCTCCATCTCCTTTAGTTTTTTAATTTATTTTTTTAACTTTTTTATTTTGCCGCTTGGGGCGCTGTAAGTTCTCTCAGTGGATTCTCCAGGGTCACTTACCTAGGGGTAGACCTTACTTCTAGGACCCTAGGAGACGTTGGTTCCAAATAAAAGCCGTGAAACGGACTTTTGAAACACCCTGTATATAGCTTTTAAGATATAGGACTTGTTAATGAAACATACTCGTAATAAGTTTATAAGTAGTTTTTCCATCAGTTTCTATATTCTTTTAATCCAAAATTGGAAGACTAATTAATAGTCTCCCTCTAATTACCTATTAAACAAACTATTTTCCGAGATTTTGATACTTCTTGTAACTTTTAAAAGGTTAAGGATTTATTTTATGTATTCATTAACTTCAATATACTGGACGTCTTTCACTTAGTTCAAAAAAATATACAATATTCTGAAATTCCATCGCTTTTAATCCATTTTAGCATAAAAAAATTCAGTTTGGTGTAGCATAAGTGGCAAATAACCTCTCATCTTAAATCTTTATTTCACATTTTTATCAATATCGGGGAAAAAAAACATTGTTAAAAGAGCGCTTGGATCTATTTCTCACAAGTGTACTGACATTTTCATGAAGGTAATTTACCAAAAGAGACTTGGATTATAAAAAAATTAAGATCATTAAAAGTTACATTACATCATCAAACATCCCTTATCTAATAGCCTTAAAAATGTTATTAAGTGTAAGTTCTTTACATGAAAACTTCACTGAAAATTAATTCTGTAATGAACTTTTCAGAGAGTAATTTTACTTTTTTTCAGAACTAAATTAACGTCCTCTATTTGCGACTAACTATTTAAAAGTCTTTTAGTTTTCGTAGTTAATAGTATTTTTCTGTGAGAGTTCTACAAAATAAATAATGTGATGTCTTCAGACGAGAACTCCTTTGGTTACTAATACTTACTATAATTATTGATTTCAGTTCAGTTTTGAGCACTAAGATTTTATTCCTTCAATATGTTTTTTTCTTCCATTGAATTATTTAGATGGAATAACTTTCCAAGGCAGTTAATGGACGTTATTCATTAGCTTTATTATGTAATGGAAATATGCGAATTCTCTTGAACTTAATGTTATTACTGTAAGCATTATGTATAAATAAGTATTAGAATTGAATTCTTAGCCTGTTTATTTATTTGTTCCCCGAAGTATTAATAAATTGCCAACAGCTTCTTGAAAATACATTACGCTCTAAGAGTTCAATTGGAAGATGTATTTAATTGTGTATTAAATCAGTAAATAAGGCGATAAAAATAATTCTAGGCGTTTGAAGTTAAAAGACTGGAATGTTTTCAAAGATATGTTCTATAGTATCTGGGAAAACTTTCAGTAAGTGATATTTGACTTAGATAGGTATCAAAATTATTTTGGTAAAAAAGTGCATTACGCTTTTTTAATTAACAAACGTCACTAATTTATTATTTACAAGTTGAAATTATTATTTTCATTAAATAAATTTAATTTGCAGTAAAAAAAACTCCGGCGTGTAGTAGGTACAGTGGGGGAAAAAAAATGGGACACCTCTCATTGTGGGCGAACCGCTCGTGGTAAAGGGACAAACAAGGTACCGTTCTTCAAGGTTTAACGAATTCTATTAAAGGGAACATACAAAATTTTCTTAGGGGGTCGTCTACATATTAAATTCAATACTAAGTCCAGATTTTTCTATGGAAACCCCCAAATTTTATTCGCTTTTTGGAGAGGGCATACCTCATTTGCCCTAAATACCAAGTTTGGTGTCAATATCTCCCCAATTAGAAGGATCACAAGCAATTAAGCATTAGGGGGCCGTCTCTAAAAAAATAATTTTATTTTTAGGACATTGTTGTAAATCGCATTGTTGCAGCTTTATAATTATTATCTGTGCTTTTTAACTGAAAGGACTAGTGAATGGTGTTAATAATTTTACTTTAATCTAACAAAAATAAAAAAGGACGTAAAATTTTGAGTTAAGGGAAAGTATCTGTGATTGGGGGATGAAGAGAGGAAATTACTCTTGGTAGTCTTTGATTTTTGATTGTAATAAATGACTTTAGTTTAAATCTTGATAAATTTACAAGGTTTTTTTTTTCGAAATGATGTTAAAACTAAAGCCTTTTTTTTATTTCTACCCCTTTTTTAGTAGTTTGCTTTCTCTGCTTTTTTATCCATTTCACAATCTTAGAAACTTTTGTTGTTGGTCTTTTTTTTTTATACAGGGTATCTACTATCTACTCTTAAAGTGAACCAATAGCTAACTTCTAAAATGTGTTATAGATGCATCTAATAACCATAGGTAATTTGTAAATTTAAGTAAATGATCATGTTCGAAGATTTTTTTTTGTTCAAAACAAACGCACATAAAAAGAATGAAATTTAAATTTTTATATGGTCTTGAAAAATATTTTAAAACTGTGGTTACTGTGGATATACTTTTTATACCGTTGTAATTTAAGAGAATATTTTTTTTTATCTTTAATTAGTGTAGGACTCCCAAAAGTTAAAAACCTTTATGTCTCAATTATTCTTGCAGGAATTTTGGTACTTTTTTTTCTGGGTTACAGTCAACTTAAAGTCACAACTTAATTATTATTACCACTTTTTTTTAAATCGCTTTCTTTCTTGATTATTACGTTGGGATTTCGAAATCAGTTTTAAACTTCCCAATGAACTAGATGCTTCAAGTTGGGATAAAATACTTTTTTTGTTAAATTTGCTTACTCTGAATTCCCAGGGGGGCTTAAATGGTATACCGGTTTCAGGGCCTGCCACAGTCAAAAATTATTAAAATTCCTCGAAATTTCACACAAAGTAAAAAGTTCTTTTTGGTCGACTTGACAGTTGGTTTTGAATATCATGTTTAAAAATCAATTATTTTTTTTTTCTACAGGAATTAAAAAATACAAGGGTTTAAGCGATTTAATTTTTTTCTAAGTAGGGGAAAGGAGGGTAAGAGAACACACTAAAATGATTTTGGGCTATAAAATCAAGAATTTAAAAGCTAGAGCTTCAAAACTTTACTGAACGAAAGTTTATTGACTCACAAATCAACCTTCAAAAAATGAAAGTCTCGCCTTTAAAGAAAGTATGTTAAAAATCACGAAGAAAATAAAATTTTGGATGGGTACTACTTTTATCCGACGCGCCGGCTAAAAGTACGCAGACGTTAGGGCAAAAGTACGCGCACTGAAATATTGGCAGAAATCGAAAAAAAAAATGTCCCACAACCTTCTTAAATGGAAGATTCCTCCCACATGTCACCTCCCTTTAAGTATGATCCAAACAGGATTAAATCGTTTTGAAAAATCCATGAAAAAACACAATGTTACTTTTCCAAGAATCATAATGTTAATTTTCCAAGATGAGCTAGTTTTCAGCTTTATAGGGGTTGTAAGCTTTCAAATGTTAAATTAAGCATTTATTAATCAATTGTAGCACATACTTTCATGTGCTAAAGAGAATATTGAACTATATGAGTTTTGCTACTTAAATTTCAATTATCTTGTCCGTGCGTAACCCTTAGACGCCGATGTATTGATTACATAAGTTGTCCTTGAATCAACCCTGTAAATTCTCTGCAGTTTAGTTCCAACGATGCCAAGATGTTCAGAAGATGGTATACATCACATTGGTATTCACTTTTAAAGCATCATTATTCTTTATTTTCAAAACAATTAAGATTCCTTCTCAGAAAAATTAAATGCAAACTCAAAGAAACCATATTTTACCTGATAAATAAAATACAGAATGTATGAAAATAATAATGACAGTCTGTGAGAATAGCTTATGATACACGTGTCCATGTGATCATAATTTCTCCCTCTTATAGGGTACGGTCACCCTGTTTTTCAGGATGGTATCAGTTGAGAAAATCTGCTGTTTCTTGGTATCGGACAATAATAGGAAAACCGCAAACAACCCAAAATATCAACAAATACTATTACCACCTGGGAAGGAAGTTGGTAAAAAATGTATTTAGAACTCTAAAATCAGAGAATATACATTTATTCTACCTTCTTTTTAAAGGACCCGCAAAAGTCTTTAAAAAATCAGAAATTTTATTTTTATTTTAATTAATAGTAAAAAGTAGTAGTTATATACTTTATGAATATAAGAATATCGAAAACAAATTTTTATGTTTATATATTTTTGAAAACATCAGAATAAAGGCTTTAGTATTCCGGAAGTGGTATTTTCTGATAGAAGACAATCTCTAGAACATATTCCAAGAGTTCCGAGTTAAGAGTAGAGTTCCGAACATAAGAGTTCCGGATGCGAATGCATAAAAATATTAATGAGTAGTATCCATTACTTTTATTAAAAGATACTATTATGGGGTAAATCCCATATGAGGATGGAGGGGAGGGTCACTAAATTTCCCTAAAGCGGAGAAGAGAGCGAATTTTAAAAATGCAAACATAAATAATGAATGTCCTTTTATGGAATATTTTTTAAAATGATATTATTTTAAAATTATTTATCGTATTTTACGCAGTTTTTTAATTGTGTTCCTCTTACTTTTTTTTACAGAGTTGGGAACTAATCACACCTAACGTCCTAGTTATTTCTATTTCATCCACAAATTTGACAATATTCTATATAATTCGAGTTTTTCATTAAATTATTTTAGATTAAAATTTTTTCCATTTATTGAGAAAACTGACCATCCTAGCCGTAAGGGAGGAGTCTGGAGCGATTATACCTCTTGGTCTACCATTTCCATCGCAAGAATAAAAATTAATTTATTATTAAAAAAATCCAATCTTCCTTTTCCTAAATCTTCTCTTTAATTTAAATTTATGAATTTAAAATTTCAAATAAAATAAAAAAATCAAATAAAAGTTACATACAATTTTGTATAAAATTGATTAGTTATTTATATAAAAAAAGGTTTGAAAAATATTTACAATATTAAGTTCAGAAAGAATAAAGATAAATTAAAATAGAATATTACTTAAAAGTTTTAATTCTTTATTTTTTAGTAGTAAAATAGCTTAAAAAGTTTTTAAAAGTTAGCAATACAAAAAAAAACCCAGGAAGATAAAAAACAAACAAAATAGCATGGATGAGAAGGTTTCTCGGACGTTTCACCAACTCTGAAATTTCCTACGCCCCTGGCTTCTGTTTAATCTTCGCTTTAGCGATTTGTGTTGTTAAGGCCAACGAGTGAGGGTAGGAAATTTCAGAGTTGACGAAACGACCGTAGCACCGGTGAGATAGATTATCATACAAACTAATTGTTCTGACTGAGCCTAAATATCGGTAATCTGAATTCCTTTAAGCTTTTTATATGATAAAATTAATAATTATGAATGCTACTTATTTTTAAATTATTATAATACACTATTCTAAAAATCGTATTTAGATTAAAAAAGGGGATATAATGTGGGATTATATCCTACAAGAATATGTCACGCTAATATTATTAAAATATTTTAATTAATTTAAGAATTCGACTTAATGTTCCGGTTTGTTTTCAAGACTAGTATTTTTTGGGAATTCTTCAATTAAATGAAAGAAAGGGGACAAAGTAAAATAAAAAAGCACATCAAATGGGGATACAGAAAAAAACATTTTAAACTCATCTTTATCATATAAATTATAATTTTTAAAGTGATGGAATGCAGTTATTCTTTTATTCCTTAAAGCAGGATAAACCTTTAATTTCTATTCATATTTTAATACACTCACTTGCTATCAGATAAAGAAATGAGCACATTGTTGTTACCATTATTCATACAACAATGCAACAGATTAAATAAAAATAAAAGGGGTGAAATTTCTGTAATAGTATACGGTCCCTTAAAGTAATTAAATTTATAATTATTTAATTTTCTCTATAACTGTTCATTAGAATTTCACTAAATTCTGGTTTTCCGTTTAAATAATTATTCTTAATTGAATGGTATAAACGATTTTAAAAATAATAATGATTAATTTTTTATCCCTTAATTAATTTCGAATTATTTTATAATTAGACATGGAATATCTTAATAAAATAATTGCGTACGTTATCGCAAAAAAAATCGCAATGAAAAGTAAAAATCGTTATTGCGTCTTTATTCTCCTGCTACCACAAAATTGCATGCCTAATCTTTTCACGCCTTTTGCACCTTTAAATCGAATTTTCCTGAAAAATATCAAATAATAGATATTATGGTCCACTTCACTGTACATTTTTTATTTCGTGTACCTTAATTGTATTCGTGATTGCATTACAGCTTGTTCAACTAGCACCTGATGATTATATTGCATTTATTTAATTTTCTTTGGTACTACTATCACATATCACACTTCTTCGAAACTACACAATTTAATTGCAAAAATTAGGCAAAAAGGAATATTGAATAATTTCGCTGGTTTTTTTTTTCTTTATACTAAATCTAATAAGACTACCTTGACTCTTAACTCTTCTACATATCCGTATCTTTCTTCCCTCCTTACCAAGCTGCACCAAATCAACGATATCATCTCAATTCTGCATACGAAAACATCTTTTCCGATCGTTAAAAATACAGTGAAAATATTCGGGGGCTAAACATAATCGGAAATGTTTTATAACGGAAGGGTAGACCCTTTTCACGTCGTCTGAAGCTTTTCGACCCCATAACAGGAGCAAGAGCCAAAACAAGCTCCATGGCACCGTAAAACATCTTTCCTCACCCTTTTCTCTAGTATATGTGGTGTTTATTTTAGGGTCCGATGGTTTCATCGCTGAGTTTCAAACGATAAAGAAGCAGCTTTAAGGGAAGACGCCCTTCTAGCTTGTTTTTCACTCTTATTTCGAGTGTTATATATTCAGCGTTCTGTTTGACTAGCACATTTTGGAAAGGATTTTATAGCAGTGTTTGGAAGTTACTATTCTGTGTGTTGTTTACTGGTTGAAGAAAAAATTGCTTATTTTTTTAAGAAAGAATTATACGTAGGAAGTATGTATATAGGAATTAATGAGTGAGTATCAGGGAATGAATCAGTAAGAAAATGAATGGCCACGAATTTGAATATTCTACTTTCATTCCAAGAGCAGCTTCCTACTATAATCTATTTTTATAAAAATCCACTTCAAGTTGTATTCTTATTGCATTCTTTAAACGTTAAATTATTTTATCGGACCTAGCCCAAGAAGAAATCTAATTTGCACTGTTAGTAAGATAATTATGAAGATAACTCTATAATTAGGTTTAATTCATGTAACTCTAGTAATAACAACAGATAAGTTTAAAGATATTCACTATTGAAAGAAAAAGGCTTTAAATTTTTTTTCCAGTTTTACCTTCTAAAATGTCACGATCCTTAAATTCCCCAAAATAATCCAGTTTTTAAGTTCCCACGATTAAGTTAATCCCACGATCCTTAAATCCAAACTAATCCAGTTTAAAAACTTCTTTGAATACACATAATAGTGAATTTTTAAAACTCGTGCATGGATATCTTTGTGTATTTCTATAATATAAATTTAGCTTGTACATAAAACGTATTTTGAAATTTTGATTATACTACTTTATTACAGGATTTTCTAACATTTAGAGCTAGCTACACAATAAACTCCATCGTTTATAATATGAAGCATATATTAGTATCATGTTGATTTCAAAACGTTATTCCTATGAATATTTAAATTTATTAACATGTTTTAAATACATCACAGCTTAAAATATAACTCATTTTATCATATTTAGCTATCACTGCTCTATTAATGAATAACTTTTAAACTAAAAATAGTACCCAACTAAAAAAAAATTATCCAAATGCACTGCAAATGATAAAATTATCAAGTGCTATAATAACATTTGCATAAACTATTAGCTCCCTATTTTTGAGTGGCAATCCCATTTCAAACACCAATAATTATGATTCAAAATACTTGTTGAGAGCTAGTAACTTAAAATGAGACAGTCATTTTAAAATTCATGAGCTACACATCTGGCTGAATCTCATTCATTCGCTTTGGTGGCATATCTAATTCCATTCGAAATTTCGAACACGAATTTCTATTCTCGCTTCTCTGCCTCGACGTATGTTCCGAAATTAAATTAGAATTTTCACGTGCGCATGTTTGTGGGGGGGGGGGAATACGGTTTAATGAATATCGATACATATTTTGGGAGTCGACTTCGGAGTAAACTCAATTTTCGATCGTACGTGAATATCGTTTGCATATGAATTCTGGTTTTATATTTATTATTTCTAGTCTTCTTGAGAAAAGTATAGTATATCTTAACTGCTTCGCAGTTCTTCTCAGATCGCTTAGCGATCTTAGCGAGCAGAGCTCGCTTGTTCATCTCAACAATCCAGCAGAAGCCTTTTCTCGGAATAATTTAATTGAAATGTTAAAAAAATATTCAGCAAGTCTACTAATAACCATCAACCACTATGTAGAAAAAAGCATTGTTGAAAATAAAAGAAATCAGACTCATCAATAAAACACGCATAAAACTCGTCTGTTTCTCTAGTGAACGGCGAGAAAGAGAAGAAAAAATTGAAACTTTGAATCTTAATAATTCTAAAACTAATTAGAATTTTTGAAAAAACAAAAAGCCAATATTTTTATAAAAATTATTTCTATGTGTCTTTAAAATATCATAGCTCTACTGTGATTAGTTTTGCTTTTATAACGAAAAAACAGAAAAATCGTCAAAATTTTCGAAACTTTAAAACTTAATTACTCCAAAACTAATTCGAAAAAAGGGCGACGTGGTGCAAAACTGCACATCTAAGAGTATGTGTCTGCAAAAAAATCCTATTTCTGCTGCTAATAGATTTTGCTGGGGGTGAACTCGCAGCAGAAAAAAATAATTTTCGACTTTGACATTAAATAATTCTAGAACTAATTATCTCATCTATTAGCTTTTAGAACGAAAACGATCCTCATACATTTGAATAGAAATGTTTAAAATGTCACAAATTTCCGTGGAATAGTTTTTGCGTAGTGAAAGTTCAAAGTGTTCAAAAATAAAATTTTCAAAAGCAGGGGCAGCGGCGGCCACGGCGGCGGCGGCGGCGGTCACTGTTACTTTTTTTTAATATAGAGAGATTACCCCCAAGTATTTTAACAGCTTTTAAAAATTCCCTATAATACGTTAAGTATTTAGTCGTCCCTATAAAAAGTTATAAAAAATGTTTAATCCACAGTTTAATACAAAGAATACAGCTTTAATTATTACTTGTCCTTAATAAACAATTTTTTAACCCTATAAATTTTTTAGGATGACGTACGAGCTTTGTTTTAGTGTTGTGTTTCCAGAAGCAATTAGTCAAAATCTAAATTGCCTCTTTGTTCGGAGAGCAATTAGAATTGGACTAAGTAAAAGGTTTTAATGAGCTTTTGTAATTAATGTTTTGTGCGTGTAAATTTGCTTCTCCGGAAACTACTGATCGTAATTACTGTTAGTGAAGCTATGGGAAACGAAACATTACTCTTGTGTGTGTCGGAACAAGACTTCTTTGTAATCGAGCTAATAACGAATAATCACTATTACGAATGTTAACTACTGTTATTTTTAAATCGAACTTGAGTTTAAAATGAAATAATTCAGTAGTAGTTAAGTATGAAACCCATGCATAAGATTTTTAATCATGCAAGACAAGATATAATTTGTTTCTTGGGTTCAAAAGTTTAAACGATCAGTAGTTTTACGAGTGTAAAATTTTGGTATAGAAGCATTTGAAGAAAAATAAAAGAAGCTGTACGTTTTATAAAACTTATTTAATTAACTATAATGATGGAATATATTCTGCTATAATTTAACTAGTTTGCCCTTTTACAATTTATATTTTTTTTTCAGATTATGTTGAACAGTTTTGAAAATACATATTTCCCATTTGTTTCCCGTAAAGTTTAGAATTAATTAAATGTTTTCTCAAAGAAAAATTTGGGAGACATTTACATTTGATATTTTATTTATTATTTTATCTGAAATTGACTTTTATTTGATTCGTCAATACACAAAAATGCATTAATTTATTATGCATTTAATTGATTATTTTTATCTAAAATTGACTTTTATTTGATTCGGCAATACACAAAAATGCATTAATATTACAGTACACAAAAAAACAAATACGCAAGCTTAAGTACCAAAATACAAAGGTAGTACGTACTTTTCTCTTTATTTCAAGTAAAAAAAGGAGCAATTTAAAGTTGAGAAGGTATTTAATTGTTTTAATTTGTTGTTTTAATTTTGAAAGGTTTTATAACTATTTTTTTTATTCCAAATTTTAACTTAAATATAAAATTCTAATTTTTGAAGAAAATTTGCAGTTTTGGTTTACATATGGATTTACAATGAAAAATGTACAATTTTGGTTTTGTTGTGCATTTTAAGTCGAGCTCTTGAGTAGGTATTTAGTTTTTCAATTTTTAAAAATGTATTTGTACTAATGTTTCTAACAACACTAAAATAGTCATCATAGAACTCTTAAATAATGTCATTGCAAGTGAAATAATTATCCTTCATAGGTGAAGTATTTAAATTTCCAGACAACACATGAGACTCACCAGAAAGTAAAAATATCACATTTATGAATGCACTTCAACATCCAAAACTGCTGTTAATGTTTCCGAATCTTTTTCAAAGCGATTCGTATGCAAATGAGGATTTCAATCACAGAAAAAAAATGCTTTCTAAAGATGAATCTTTTTGTTCTCTGATGAATAATTTCAGAAAGTTCGTTAAATACATCCATGAGTTCACAGTGGCGTAATTATTTCAAAATAATTGAAAACCGAGAAACACGGTGGTTGATAGTTTTGTCTCCGTGTTTCGATTTAATTAAAGGTCCTCGTGCAAGAGAGGCTTTTTGTGCGGAGAGGAGAAACACTAGCTTGTGTGTTATGCTTTATGGTAATTGAACCCTGTAAAGAGATGTTATGCGGTTTCGAGAAGAAAAAGGTTTTCGGGATTAATTATTGGGTTTGTGCGAGTGATGCTTTTGGGAAAGTGATGGAGAGAGGGAGTGTTGGGGTGTGTGTGGAATTGTTTAAAGGTGTTTAGCAGCATCGATCATTGTTATAGGTGCTGTGGTATGTATTTTAGTACTTCACAGCGAATTTACTGTCTGGGTTTTTTAATCAAAATTGTAGAGATGTATTACTTGTTTATTCCCAATACATCTAGTTCAAAAATGGGTCATTCTGTGTATTTGGTTTATAAGAGATGTTAATTATCTATTTATGACCTAAAGATTCCTAAAATTTATTTTAAAAATTCTTTAATACATTTCTTGGTCTTGTGTGGTATTTTCATCGAGTGTTTTGTGTATTGAAGTTATTTCCTTAAAGAAATAGGCTTTTCAAATGTATATCTAATATTTCCTTACGCACTTTTTGTTTATCTACAATACTCACTGCGTCGAATGAATTGTTATATTTGTGTTGCTTATGAAAACCTGGCATTCTGTATTATTACCAGGGCTAGGTGAAGAGAAGTGGGGGAGTACTACGTGTGTTTCAGAAGAGTGAGCATTCCTCGAATGAAATTGCTTCAGAGAAAGATCCAAATGTAAAACTAGATTCATGAAATTGTGATATTCTTAAACGTGTAGTTTAATAGCTGATAAAGTTTTTCTATATTAAAGGACGATATTATAATATATATTCTTTCATGATAATTTAAGATTTATTCTTCTATTCTTTAAAATTTTATTAATTAAGGTATTATTTTCCTTTGGAAAAAAATTATTCAATTCATTATGGAACTTATTCCTCAGATTTCATTGATAAAGATGTGTTTAAAATCCTACTGATCCCTTAGTACTCAAACCTGGATTCACCCTTGATATTTTCTATCCTTTAAAAATTGCTGGAACCAGATTTACACTGTTCAAGTGTACTATTAATTATTTTCTGCATGTTGTTTGCTTTACCACTTGAAACCATAAAATAAAGTTAACACTACACAAAAAAACACTCCACACAGCGACAATGCAAACGGTAAAATTAACCCCAACCCATACGGTAAAACCAACCAAAAACCCATAAGGGATAATAAACCACCCTCTTTAAGAACACCCTTAAAAATAATCCACCCACTACTTCCCTATTTACTTCCCCATCGCTAACGAGACTCACTAACACTAACGAGGGTCGGAGTCTCTATAGCAGCCATTACCTTGACATCACATCCAGCCTTTCGTCTCACTAGTAAACAGCACCGGCTGCTTTTTTATCTTACGGATAAAGACAGCGAAATCAATAGCCGTCCCCGTATGTTTAAGTAGCTCTTCTTCCCTAATGAGTGCTGGCGTTTACGGAAGGTGCAGCCGAAGCAAAAGGGATGGGTAATAATGGGCAGGTTTTGCTGTGTACTGCAGCCCCTTTTTTATTGCATGTTTTGATGCGTCGATGTTGGATGGGATTTGTAATGCCTTGTGTGATGCTGAAAGGGAATGGGGGTGTTGTTTGTTTTTGATGGGGATGTGATGCCGGAGTAGCGATGGAATGCTAATTGCTGTTGCGTGAGATTTATTTGCTGTTTATGTAATGTTAGGGATTGAAATTTTCGTTTGGATAATTTTAGGTTGCGCTTTTCTGGAGTTAAAATATGGAATTGTTTTTTTAAAATTGGAATTTCTAATTTGTTTAGAAAGTGGTATTCCTGTTTTAGGGTATAAAAAATTTATTTATAGTGAATATTACCCTTTTATTTCATGCCCTTTTGATAAAAAAAAGAATCAGGTCATAACACAACTTGTTAATTTTATTATTTGAGATAAACATCCCTTATTACTATTATTATTATATTAAAATTTTAGCAGGAAATACCGGGTAGGAATCCACTTACTAATGCGTTTTTCAATTATTTTTGAACAATAAATGGCTTAGGTCCAATTATAACATTTATTTGGGATTCTTAAAATCAACAAAGTATTCATGATAAGTGTTTTATATTATTCAGTATTATTGAAAGTAATTCATTTGTCTGAACTTTGAATAAGTATTACTAAAAATTTGTCAAAAGTTCAAGTAATATAATTTTTATAATTTAAAAAAATTACTTGTATTTGACTTGTATTTCTAGTTTTAAATCTCTCACCACTTATTCATTTCACAATGTGTTAAAAGTTGCTGATAACATTGATCAGCTGTTAGAGACAAGGGGATATGTTACAGTCCTGCAGTGTGTGTCTCCAGTCCGAAATAAACCCAATAATTTAAATCTTATTACCAAAAAAGTATATTTTTTTCGAATCTACTTTCATAAAAAATTATAAAACACAAATATTTTTTATTCGAAAAAGAAAAAAAACTCCGTAAGTACACTTCTTAACATTACTGTGACAACCAAAAATAAAGATTATTCTATGTTTCGCAAACTAAATACGTGGGATCTAGCAAAATAATTTTAATTGATCTCTTTAAAATAATTAGATTCTTTATAGTGATTAACTCTTTTGAAAACCGAATGACATTTCCCTTCAGATATGTCTAGTCTGAATCACTAATCTACGAACTACGGTTTCAGATAATGATAAAATTACTTTTACTGTGTCAATAATGTTCATCCTGAGAAACCACCTTTACCTAATGAGGGGATTAAAAATTGAGCCACGTAAGAGACTCCCACTCTCGAATGTAAACAATGAAACGATGCCTTAAGAAGATATTTGCTTATTCAAGTGATATTTTTATACGGATTAAAACATCAATGTCGTTTTACTTTATCTGGTGTTTTTGTAGGAGTTGTAAATTGTAATCCGAATTAATTCGTATCTGACACGTTCTCTAAAGATGCGATATTTTTGATATTGTACTTGTAGTTTATTTTTGTATTTATTATTTTAATTTTTGAATTATGTAAATTAAACTGACGTGACTTGTCAAGCAATTTCAAGTTTTTTGTGGATATTCAGGAACTATTTTATTTCATATGCTTTTGATAATTAAAAGCATTTAAATTTGTGATTTTGATTGTAAGTAAAAGAAATCTAGAGACATAATTTTAAAAAAATAAATGAATGACGCCTTTTTATACTGAAATGCTGAAGATAGTTGAAAGTTATGAAACAGTTACGTCTATATATAATCATTTCGATGTTATAATTTTATATTTGCATAGTTTCCTTTAAAATAAAATTAAGTTAATACTCAATAGGTCTTTAGAATTTTTAAGTATTCCTTTTACATTGCATTTATTGCATTATTTAAGTATTGCAATTATTTTATTAACTTAAATGAACTTTAAAAAATACCAGCTATTTAACTTAAAGTGTGTTTCATGAAATATTTTAAGTTATACTGGGAAAAGCAGTTGATAGAAATAAAATAATTAAAGACAATATTTTTTCGTATATAGAGTGTTTTCAGGTGACGTCACAACCGGTTATTTTCTTTTAACTGTGTACCTTCTGTAGGGCTTTTAACTGTTGCTAAGGCCTTTGTTTATCTGTTACTAAGGCGGTTTTTAAGTATGGGATCACGTGATTGCAAATGCTCCAATGGAAGAATTCCACGGCCAGTCATTTTCTGTAACTGTTAACCTCTGTAGGGCAAAAAACTGTAACATTTCTGTTGCTAAGGCCGTTGTTAGGTCCGAGTCATGTGATTGAAAATGATCTATTTTGTGTGTCTTTGTGTGTGTATACTCTGAACTAAACAATATTAACAGTAAGTTCTAATTTTGGAGCTTTATAAAAAAAATCCTATTTTAGCTGTTCAAAATTACTGTGGCCAAAGTCCCTTCTTACATAGTCCTCTAAATAGCTTTGAGTAATAGAAAGTTTTCTGTAACGGCCCTTTTGGGGAGGTTTTGTCGGTTAATTATTAAACTTTTGACTTTCAACAATTTCTTCAGAAAACAAAAATTATAAGAAAAATGAACCTAAATTCATGCTTATCCAACGCTTCTTTTATTTTTAATATCAACTTTTAATAGAAGACAGAAATGTAATGTGTTTTTAATAGAATTGCACTAGTTTCTTTTCTTTACTTTAGTCCTACTCTATTTTATAAATTCAAATACGGCTTGGGAACCCAACAGCCGTACTTTCATCTTTCTGTCATTTTAAAATATACACTACCCACCATTATCCCAAAAGAACATTTCCAATGCACATATAAGGTTTTTTCTTGTAAAAAAATATAAATAAAGTATGTTTTATCCCTTAACTTTTAGACTTCTTTGAAAATAATCCAATTCTTCTGAAGTCTCAAGAAATCTCAAAAGATTTGTTTGAAAAAAAAATCGGTGGAAATTCTCTTTGAAATTTTTAAATATTAAGAGAGCATTCTTACTAAATTTGAATAAAGTATCCCCAAACCCAGACAATCCTGTTTCCCGTTCGAAACTTTTAAAAATACGTTTTTGGAATAAAAACTTGGATATTTTCACTATTGGGTTTGGCAACCAAAATCTTCATTCTACATTCTCGACATTATGATCCACTTTGTCGTTTCCCCACTTTCGCCGTTTAGAACATTTTTACCAAAAATAACGCTTCAAAAGTGAAAAATGCAGACAATAATCTAATTTAGTGGAAAATTTTCAAACATTTTTTATGACATTTCCCTGGCGCTTGTTAGACACTATTTACATTGCCACTCATTTCGTGAAAACTTAACATAATTCTTTTTTTGACGAAGGAAATGATTCTGATGAATACACGAGGACCGTTGAAATTTCACAAAAATGCCTTACTTTTTTTTTTCATTTTACCTTCTTCAAAATTCGAGAAAAATTCAAGATTCTTAAGAGTTTTTACAGGAAATGAAGGAGGATGTTCTAATCTTGACCGTTTTCGTTTACGGCTATCTTTTGAAATTCAGTCTATAATTTATTCTTCATACATTATTCATAGCTATTTCAGGGTTTTTTCCCCTATCTCATTAAATCATTTTGAAATTTTTCTGGAAATTACATTGAATTACATTTTCTTCACGGTAAAAGCTGTTCAATATTCTCACTTTCTTTTCATTTATTTTTATTGGATATTTAAGGACCGTACATAACGCGTTTTTTAAAACCTATGAATAAACATTGTAATAAAATTATCCCCTAAATCGTTTAAATAGCTTTTCAATATAAATGAGTTTATAGGTTGTAGAATCCTACGTTTTGGTGTTTTTTAATTTAAAAACACATGACATGATTGACATGAAACACATGACACATGACATGATACTAAGACATGATTGACAAAACATTCAATCCCTTTATTTCTAGTTACAACAAAATGACATTTTTAATATAAAAAAACTGGCTAAATGATTTGATGAATATCAAAAATATTTTGATAAAAAGTATTGAGTTGTCTCTATAGGATCCCTAAAACCATTTTTTTTTTCGTTTGAAGTTGCTTCCCTAGGTTCTTTAGTTTTAAACAATCTAAAAAAAATTCTTAACACAAAATTAATTTCTGTCCCGTTATGTTGTAAATATTCCATGCTGGTACTAATCTGACCTGTCAACATGACTTAAGCAGAGAAAATATTTTTTGTTAATTTAAAATTTATACAAAATTACGGGCGAAAATTAAGTATTACAGTCTCTACTAAATGTCATAAATACCCTGACAATAGTTACATTTCTACACCATGAAAGGTAGTTTTCATGCATTTGACCAAAACACCAAGAAATTTCTTACAATCATTTTGTCCACTTGTAAAAATATTTGGGGACCTCTGATGTAGAAGATGATTTTATATTGCTTTTATAAAATTCTTATAGTCTTCGAAAATTAACCAATTTTCAAATTTTAGTATGAAAATTAAAAGCCTTTTTAACTGTATCCGTATGACACCAAACCAATATCAATCCATTTTCTGGAATTTTGCATGCATTTATTGTATAATATTGAATAATATTTACACACACATATATTGAATTGAACTAATATCCATTCATAATTGAATAAAATTTGAATTAGGAAACAAGCAGGTTTACCTAATAGACTTTCTGAAATATTCGATTACATCTGTAGTTGATTCAAGCAGTCTAATGGAATCGATTCCTAAAAACCAGGAAATACCAATCTTATATATTGCAGCCGAAAATAACCAAGCGTATTAGATGCCTGGATCAAAAGAGGACTTACGTTGCATCTCGGTTGTTTATTTATCCTTTGGACGTAGATTCTATGTCTTAGAAAGTTTGTAGTGATTAAGTCATAATCCTTCCTCTACCGTTCTTTGCGTCAGGTCAAATTAAATAGGTAATAGTTAAGGATTATGAAGTCATCTCGACTTAAGCCTGGTTTAAATTGGTCTCATCTTACCTGTAATAGGCTTTTTTTTATGGCGGTATAAGAGATTTTCTCCCCAAGACTTGTATATCTCTAATGTGAAATTCTCTTAATTGCTTTCTTGAAGAGGATAGTGATGATTACACTTCTTACGCCCATCACAAGCAAATCTGTTTTCACCCCTAAATACGTTTTAATACTTTGTTAACGAGTTGATGCATCAACGTATCTTTTATTCAAGACTTTACACATACATGTTGCAAACAGTTTAATTTAATGTTACGTTGTTCAATACATTTTAAGCTTGGAAAATAAAATAAAACTAAAAAAAAATATAATTTGTTCCATTTTTTTTGTATAAAAATTAAATTTAGATGTTTTCAAAGTAAAAACAAATAAAGAAATAGTTTGGAATATAAAATTGAATATTCTATAGTTTACTTTTGCTTATTCTTTGCTTACTATTTTATGAGGCTTTTAAAAATATCTTATCTTTCTTGAAATATAATAAATATGAAAAGATTCAATTGCAACATTGTGTAATTTTTTTACCGAAAGGTATTTCATTTAGATGATATATAACCAATTTGAACTATTATTCATGCGTAACAAAACATACTCTATCAAAAATGAAAAGAATAATTTTAATAAAATTTATGGGGATTCTTTGATCTTTAATTTAAAAAATTTTAAAAGTTAAAATTTCAATTTAATTATATTTTTTACTTCTCCAATAATCTTATGATAAAAACGTTGAAACATTTAGGACTCGTTTTGCATTATAAGTAGAGTCTAGCTGAAATACCTTTTTCACCGGTGTCTTTTAAGGGAATCGCCAAAATCCAGCTTCAGTTTTTCGTATATCACTGTAACCTCCACCAGACAAGCTTCAGCTTTATTAAACGAACCTAATTAAAACTTCTGTAAAATTTTCGAATCTTCATAAAATTTACTTATGACTTTCACCAACGAAAGAGTAAACTAATGTTCCGTAACACCATATTTTACTCCTCTTTGAACATGAAAGGATAATATTTTTTTCCCACTCTGCCCCATCTAGAGCTAGTATAACTGTGAAAGCTTTAAAAGTACAATTCGATTAACCTCCAGAAAGAAATCTACACAAACGCAAAAATAAATCTTGAATACCAAGCTATAATACTTAAAAGAATATTCCAGTCTTATTTCTTAACACTTGGGAGGTGAAAAAAATGTTTGTTATTCACCGTAACCGAAATGTCAGCCGTTTGAGTTTAAAGGAAAAAAAGGAGGTGGTTAAAATCCAATTAAATGTCCCTTCCATACGTTTCTAGATCTACCGAGGGTTTTTTTTGTGTTTATGCTCGTGCTTAGTAACTGGAATTAAAATATTTCTGTGGGTGGAAATAATAAGCATGAAGATGGAAATTTTAATTTTCTCTACATTAAATTCTGCAGATGGAGCGTCCATTACAAAAACATAGAAGGTTGAGAAGCATCAGAATTTTTTTTTTAGATTGGCGTAGGTAGTTGGGAATTTTGATTAAAACATTCATCTTTTTTATTTATATGTTTTCCGTCCATTTCTTATTTTGGAGAAATCGAAGGTTTTTTCACTCTATTCCTGGCACATTTTATTAAAGTACATTAATTTGATTATAAATCTGAAAAAAAAAATCACATATTTATTTTTCTTTCATCAACATTTCATTAGAATTGGATATGAAATGTATAAAAAACCATTTGACGTAGTTTTTTTTTAACTTATAATTTATTCTCTTCCTGTTTTATTTAAATTAAGGGTCTACAAAAAATTGTTGTTTTGGATATAAATAAGGATATTAAACACCTTAAATTAGATCGGCAAGACAGGGTAAACAGAGTGAACTTGGCTAATTATTAGTCTTAGTATGTGATGCCTTTAGAATAACATGATTCTAGATACAATTAGTAATATTTTAATAGTACCGTCTAAAGGTTCTATAACTACTGAATAAATTATTAAATTTAAATTATTTACATTTTTAAACATGTTTATTTTAAAATGCAGGTTGTAATTTAAAAGTATTAAATCAATGTTATAGCGAAAAGATACTTCAAAATTCCTAAGTGATATTAAAATCTCGTTTTGATACATTTTAGGAAAATATTTAGCTGTTAAATGTTTGAAGAAAGTATAGTTGAAACTAAGTTTAAACTTTTTAGTTAAAGCTTCTAATCAAATTAAAATTTAATAAATATTATTTATATTGTAAAATAAATACTAATTTGAATCCACATAACTTAATAATATTTTATAAAATTTAGAAATTGTTAAAATAAAATTCGTGATTTTAGGACTATAGAGATAGTTTTTCTCATTTCACCAATTCAAAAACTGATACATCTTTCACTAACTTGAAGGAAAAGATGTTTCCTAAACTTCTTGTGTATTTCTTTTTCACACACAACATTTATTTTAGTTTAGGGGATTTTATGTACAGTGCTTGATATTTCTTCAGTTATTGAAATTATATCCTGCTTCATGAATTCGAAATACTAGACAGACTTTGAGATTTATTTAATTGAACATCCATTTTTGTACTTGAATGTTCTAAATGCAAATACAATTTCTACAGACATGGTTTTCTTGAAGTGCAGTAAAAGTTTAAATTGTTTCGAGTATAGCTATTTCCTTATCGCAAGTTCTATCCAGAGGAGTTTCTGTATTATTTTATTTAGAATAAAGTTTCTTTGTGAGTTGGATAGATTTCGTATACTTTGGGACATATGGCTTTAATAAAATGTTTTGTGTGGGGAGGAAATGAAATAGAATATCTGAAGAAGAAGTTTTATTGAATACATTTTGATGAAAGAAACCTCTGTTTAACATAAAAAGTTTTTTGGACGTTCTGTTTAAATTGATTCTTTTAGTTCTAAAGTTAGGTGTTCTCTGCATGTTCAAGTAGAAAAACGAATTGAATTTTACTGCATAAAACATTTGTTTCTGATGCAAAAAATATTTGGTTTACATTTTTCAAATTACAATGTAACATTATATGTGTGATTTTTAGCATAACTAGGTACTTATACTTTTAACAATTTTTATTTCATTCAACCTGGTATGCATAGAGTGTTTTCAGGTTACGTCACAACCGGTTATTTTCTTTTAACTGTGTACCTTCTGTAGGGCTTTTAACTGTTGTATCTGTTGCTAAGGCGGTTTTTAGGTATGGGATCACGTGAGTGCAAATGCTCCAATAGAATTCCACGGCTAGTCATTTTCTGTAACTGTTAACCTCTGTAGGGCAAAAAACTGTAACATCTTCTGTTGCTAAGGCCGTTGCTATGGTCAGGTCACATGATTGAAAACACTATATTACTGTTTAAATCTGCTGTAATGGACTCTAACCGCCTATCTGGTTCGAGACTATAAAAGTCACGTGTCGGTAGTAAAAAAAACTCTCACTATCAAATCATATCTTACTACGACTACAAACTCTATTAGTGGTAACCAATTGCAAGCTCTGTAGGTCATGTGTTGGTTCCGTGTGACGTCAGACGGTTAGAGTCCATTGTAAAATATTAAGCAAAGGTTTCTAAATAAAGATATTTTAATGCTATTTTTTTTTAATACTTTAATTGGATCAGAATCCTTAAAGGATTCATGAAGCTTTTTTTTAATATTTAATCAACACACATTTGGAATCAATTCTATTGAAATTAGTTTTAGTGGAGATATTTTGAAACATTTAGGTATATTAAACTTAAAAGAAGGTTTTACTTGGTTTAATTTTAATCATAAATAATAAAACTTCATTTATAGCGACAATGTTCGTTTGAAATTAGAAAGAAAAACTTTTAACTGAATAAAATATTTATTAATTGGAATATGATCGTTGGGAAAGTAAATAGTAATAACATATCAAATATTGAAGCATTTATAGCATACCTTAATTAGTAAACCTTCAAGTGTGTTAATGAATTTTAACCCCCTATCTGGTTCGAGACTATAAAAGTCAGGTGACGGTGGTAAAAAAACTCACTATCAAATTATATATCACTACCAACATATCTCACTATACTTGGTTGCAACGTTTCTTGAACCCAGTACGTCACAAATGCCAAATGCGGAAGGAGAAATCGGAAACACGAAGCCTGTTGGGTTGATAGGAGGAGTTTTGGTACGCAAATCGGGATTGAAAAGCACTATATATGCATGGGTTTAACAAAATAATCATATTTTTAAATTGACGTTCTTTATTTAACTCAAAATTCAGACACCGCGATGGGAACTACTTTGTTTATTAGTGACGTCGTAGGGTCAAGTTAAGTTGCAGTCTAGTATACAAACTCTACTATTGTAGTATCTAAGGTAACCAATTGCAAGCTCAGTAGGTCACGTGTTGGTTCTGTGTGACGTCAGACGGGTTGAGTCCATTAACTTCCATTTAAATTTCAATGTTAAAAAAATTTTAATAGGAATATTACATAAAGGATAAAAGGATAATATTTTTATCAAATTATGGCTTCGTTAGATAGTATAAATCTAATATTTTAGTCATCTGTTTACCCATTTATTATATTTTACTCTTCGTTTGTTATAAAACTAAATAATGTGAAAGAGAGAAAAAGTGAAACTTCGATTCCTTTTATATTCAAATCTCTTATGGTGCAAGAAAAGATACACCTGTGAAAGTACTTAACTTCCAAAGTAGCAAGTAGTCTAATTGAATTAGCGAGTACATGTTCTATAAAATTACTTATTAGCGGAATCTGAAACGTACATTTACCGTGCGTTCTATCCCTCTAATTAATCCTCCCTCCCCTCAAAGGACGGAAATGCGTGAGCCGAATAACACTTCATCATATTGCCAACTTTTCCGCATAAAACTAACTTCATTATTCATTTTTCAATATTCTCAAGAGCAAGGACTAGTGCATAAAAATGAGAATCGATTTTTCTTGTTTGGGCAAGAATCGAGATGAAAGGAGGATCGAGTTCTAGACAGCACTTTCTTAGTGGAAAAATTCTCTTAAAGACAAATGGTTTATCAGACATGATTAAGTATACTCGTTTTTTACAACTCATTATGTGGGGTCGTACATTACTTTCCCATTTGTCCTTACTCTCGATACCAGAGTCTTAATAAATGAGTTAATAAAAGCTCTCCATCAAGTAAAAAGATTTTTCACGCTGTGTTGGGTGTTAGAGATTATTTTGAGTTTTTAACGGATAGATTAATGTAATAAAAATAGTACCATAAAATTGTTAAAAACCAAATATTTATTTTTATCAAAATTATCTTTGAAATTGTATTTAATATCTAACAATAGCATTTTTCTTTTAGAAAAGAGGTATATTTTAGATCTGTGTAGCAAATTAATATTCTCATGAAATAATTTTTAATTTCTATTCACAAAATGTTATAATTTTTTCGCATACTCAAAATGAAATCATTCACTGTTTTAACAAAACACATGTTTCTGAAACACTATTATGCCTTATAGAAAACTTGCACAATATATGGCATTCGGGCCGGATTCGACCCGCCATCGCTTTTTTTAAAAAAATGAAGAATAAAAATTAAAATGATTGGTAAGTTATATAATCAAAACATATATGTTTATTACGTAAATATTAATGGATTTGCCGAAGAACTAACCCATGTAAAAATATTTAACTATTTAGTTCACATATTACAAACGTAAGTAAAAAAAAAAAAAGAAAGTTGCATAAATTTCAAAGGCATAGAAATTTTATTGAAGTTTTACTGCATTATCTTGCAGTTACTATTTGATCATTTCTCTCTATCCCCATTTAATTATTTTTAATCATCCTAAATGTCATGAACACACAATAGTGAATTTGGATCAATATTTTGGCCCACCAGTTTAGAACAGACTGAATTTTTGAACCGTAGCATGTTAAATTGCCATAATTTGATGTGCATTACAATTAAAGTAATGCAGGCCATCCCTATGGATATTGAAAGGTAAACAACCGTTTTCTCTTTCGAAGTAACAGATATATAAAAGGAAGGTTTTAACGTCGTTTCTATAAATCAAAAAATAATTAACAACAATTAAACATTATTCATTCTATTTTAGAATTAAGGATGCCGAAACTGATAGAAAGGCATTCAAACAATTTGTAATTTCACATTATAAAATTATTATTTAAGTAAAATAGAAATGATCTCTGTATTTATTTAAACTTCATAAGGCGTAAAATGTTATTCTAAGACTTGATCTCGCTTATTATAAAACTTATTTAATCCCTATATCATAATTGATCTTCAAGGTTGAAATTATTTGCACTATTATTATACTTTTATCAATTTTTTTTCCTAATTACACTCTAGTGATGTTTAATCTTTATGTAGTACCAAAATAAAAGAACATCACTGAGATTTTTTTTCTTTTTTTACCGGCATTTGCCCCTTTTAAACATTTCAACTTTCCCCGAATCTTTAATACTAGTTAAATTTAAATATAAATGAACCTAAAATAAACCCTGAAAGCTTCTTTTCTTTCAGTGAAAAAGTAGTCTTGAAATGTCATCTGTAATTAAAAACTCTCTTCATAAATAATCGTAAAAGAACTTTTTATGAATAAAAAATGGCATCAAAACTCCTCCCTTGTAAAAAAAGCTATTGACAAAGAAAAGTCTAGAATAGAAAGGGTTTCATATGAATGTTCTAACAATAGGGATTAGTTAAACTTGACGTTAAAAAGAGCTTTTAAAAGATTTTTTTTTCTAGGAATAGGCAATTTTTCAGCATGGAATTAAAAGTAGTCACTACTTATTATATTTTTATGGAAATTTCATGGAAATATTTGCCCAAAATAAATTTTGAATAGAGAGTGGAAAAAGTTATTAATTCTTAGTTTTTTGATAAATTTCCAAGGTTGTGTTTTTTTGCTGTCATTCTTGAAATAGAGATAAATTTAGACCACGCAATACTAGTTCTATAATGCTTCTTTGATTTCCTGAAATGGTTACATCAATTTTAGCTCTTGTTTATCATAAACCTATATGTTCTGCTTATCTTGAAAAGTTGAAAGGAAATTTTTGGCATGTTATCCTAAATTTATTGATCGATTCTTTATTCATTTATTGTTTACCGTTTTTGTTAATTTTTTTTAACTCGAATTTAAAATAAATTTCCATTAACTTACACACGTTTTTTGCTGGCATTGATTTCTTATTAACCTAAAAAGCCTAATTTCAAGCTTACATATTCTGAAAGGAGGGTTTGCTTATAAGGGATCCTTTTATAAGTAGTTCAAGGATTTTTTATTATTATTCAAGGATTTATGTTTGGAATAAGATATAATTTTCCTCTTTGCTATTTTACATTGTAACATGAAAATATACATTTTCTGCTTTAAAAATCAAAATTGTAGGTTTGTACACCAGCCTATGTAAACAATCCAACCATACTTTATGTGCTTTTAAAAAATAGAATGTGGAAATTTTAAACACACATATTGATTGTGTCCATATATTAGTGACTCAGAATAATAGCTATTTCTGCAGTTACTACAATCTCATTTATCTCATGTTGTTTTTAAAACTGTGCCATGGTTGTAAAATGCGTCGAACTCAAATTGAATATTTTAATATATTTTTCTTTATTGTGAATAAGTAACTGAAACACCCTTTACCACAATAGTTAAGACATAAAGCAAAGGTGAAGATGAGAGCTTACTATGGTGCTTGCTCTACACTGCCCAAGAACCAAGGTTGGCCGATATATATATCACTTGATATATATCACGATATTTATCGGCTGGTATATATCATGATATTTATCCGATAACAAAATCAACAATTTTCAAGCTAATACCTTCCAAAATTCAATTTTGAATACTTTTTTGCCATGTGGATTAAATTATGAAAAATATAACCTTGTAGTTACAATATAATACCTATAAAATTGTATAATCATCAAGTTTAAGTATAATATTTTATGAAACCTCATAAGATCTTAGCAACATAAAAAAGTTAGCATAGGAAGTAATGTATTTTAGAAGCAGTTTTGATTTTTTCTTTGGCACAAATCATTAATAACTTTCAAATCATAATCGAATACATTGTTCTTCAATTTATTAATTACAGTGAACCTAAACTTTTTTAAGCAAAAAATATTATCTTTGAAGCAGAAATATATCAAAAACTTGATATGTATAAAAAATTTCCGATATTTTGATATTTGTATAAATATCATGCAACTAGCTGTTACGACCCGGCAAAGCCGGGTCTTACAGCTAGGCTAGCCTTTTATGCGAGCTTCGCTCGTTACTACTTCAAGTTCCTATTAATTATACATTAAATAAGAAGTTTAACTTTAATAATTTATTATTGTTGAATTAGAAACCAACTTCCCTAAAAGTAACTTTTTAACCTTTATTAAGTAAACCAACTTTCTTGAAAGATATTTATTTAAAAGCTATTATATTATTTTAAAATTTTAATTACTTTTATTTATTTATTTTTCTGATTATTGCGAGATGGCATCGAGTCAGTGAGTGACGTGGGCTTTTATATTTTTCTGATGATTATGATTATTATTGCGAGATGGCATCATAGTGTGCGAGCGTTCCAGAATCAGTGAGTCAGTGAGTGACGTGGGCTTTTATATGAGAGATATTTGCCAACCCTGACAAGAACCAACCGTTGCCATTCCAGTTCAACAAATATTTCTAAGAGTGAGTGACAGACTTGTACTTCGTTTAGTAGTATACATTCTTCAGTCGTGCATGGTCATAAACAGCAATCATAAAACACGGACCTCGTTTTTACGAGCATTGGGCTTAGAACAAACTATCTACTGCTGACGAGAGTGCTTCCGGATCCTGATTGGTCAGTTTATTGGCGGACGGAGGACCGATTGGATGACGTTAAATTTTATAGCCTCGTTCTTGGGATGGGAGCGGGATTTGCGTTTTGTTGACGAGATCGTAAGACGTTATTTAGAGGAGAAGCGTGCGTTTTATGCTTGGATTAATAGGACCAATGTGGGGAAATTATAAAGGAACAATGTGTAACAGTTGTCTTTGGTGATAATTTATCCATTCGGCACAGCGTGTTCTTTTGTATTTATATCACACACATGGAAACGTAATAGGAATTTCATTCTCTCTAACGTATTTAGAATAAATGAAGGAAATGTACTAAGAAGGACACAGCATTCATCAATATGTTCTACATGGATTAATGATAAAAGAAGTTTCAAATGGAATTATAAACATGGGTAAATATAATTTCTAAGTGAAATCATGTGATTGATAAAAAGATAAATTTTAAGGGGGAGTTTTACCCAAAAAATGTTCTGTCTTTTCTAAATGCTCTTTCCCTCATACAATCTAACGAAAAAATGTTATACAGAGGAATTATAAACTAAACATATGAAGGGAGTAACACCTTTTTCCTTAGTAACAAGAATGGAAAGTGAACAATAGTTTGTGGGTACAAGATAAAAATGAGATGAAATTCATTTGGAGCTAAAGAGAAAGGAAATTTTATTAAATCGTACTATTATTAAAATTCAATTATTCCTGGCGTATACATTGTATTTCACAAAATTGTGGTATTTATTTTCCAAGAAAAAGAAAAGATCACTTGTTTTAAAATCACATAGATATATATTTGTTGACTTGATCTTCAACGCCCAGTTCATAATTTAAAGTGTTTGGGGGGGGGGTTGCTTTTTTTTACAATTAATTATACACTTACCTTAATAGTTTGTGAATTACTCTTTGCATAATATCTCTTGAATTCGTACGTTTTACCACATCACCTTTATTAATATTGGCTACTTCAATAAAAAATCATTTTGCGCGGAATATTCTGATGGGTTTATTTCGAAATTGAGTATAACTTTTTTGATTCTTTATAGTTAGGTACCTTTTATAATTGATCTAATCTCAATGTGAAATTCCCCTACATTTTTTAATTTATCGTAGTCTATTAATGCGACACTATTTTAAATCTGACTTAAATATTTAATGCAGCTAATGACTACATTACATTGATCACATTGATCTACTCAGTATAACTATCTCACTACTATTTGGTACCCTAATGACTCTGTCTCGATTGTTCAGATTAATCTACTCGTAAGATCTCAGTATCAATAGTAGCCTACTAATGTTGTATTTGAATCCTGTATAATATAGTTGAATGCAATGAAAACTTAAATGTTTCAATATTGTATCATTTTTATATCATGATACAACTTTAGAAGTTAGTGTTTATTGGTCGATTTTATCAACGTATAGATATTCTAATTTGATCTGAGAGTTTGTGTTATGTGTGAAAGAGCTTGAGAGAATGACCCTCCTATAGTGTTCGTTGTTATAACTTGTACCTTACGCTCTTAATTCTTTACCTTATAGCTTTCTTGTAATAATTCGCCTGAACCCAAGCTCGTTTGAATCACCTGAAGAAGTGAACAAAGTTCTGATTCATTTCAAGATGATTCGACTGTGCTGCAAAACAAAGTGGAAATAATTTCTTTTTTCTTTTTTTTTTTACAAAACCTGAACTTTTCAAAGACACAGGAAGAAAAAGCGTGAAGTTCCCAGTGGAAGTCGTTTTACGAAGAGAGATGAAAATTCTTTCTAGATTTGAATATTTCCATATGTTTTAGGAATATGCAAAAGCGTACGAGGGGAAGATTGACCGAAAAATGGTTGAAAGTATTCTGGTGAAGTCTTTCAAACGTTGATTTGCGTGACAACAAAAAGAATTGCAATTTCAAGATCTTTAAACAAGTCGTTTTTTCCATCGAAAACCTATACACTTTTTTACGATTATTCATTATTTTGGAATCGATATTCTTTCACAAAGAAAATTCGAATGTGCGTAGGTGTTTTGTTGGTTGATGTCTTGTCAAACGATATCAAACGCAGAAGTTTTTTTGTAAACTCTTTTATCTGAATATTGATTGGTATTGGTACCAATTTCAAAGAATCCGAGTTATGACCTTCAAAAATAACAAAAGAAATTTTTAGCTAATATATTGCAATCACCAACATTTTTTTCTTTGGCCCTATTTATATGCATTTCACAAGAAGCTTTTACCTGATAAAAAGAATGATATTAGATTCTTGTATGAATAAATGATTGTGTACTTCATAATCGGAAAACGAAGATTTTAAGGTAAATCGCAAAAGAACAAGACAAAGAAGAATATAAACCTTTTAAAAAATAGGACTACCATACTCTATTCGAAATAAAAATAGAGTGAAGAGGAGTTTTTTAAGTCTTAAAGTAAGAGAGACATTATAAGATATCTTTAAGTATGCCGGATTCCCCGAAGTCTGAACCACCCTCGACACCTTCGAAAGAAATGAAGGACACAACAGCGGTAAAACCGTTGAGTGCTATAGCTCACCGAATGTTTCATCCTCCAAAACTAGAAAGGTGAGTAATGTTTTTTATAAATAAGATGAAACCTGCCTTAAAAATCGTGCTTAAAATACAACTTAACATAAAAAATAAATTTATATGATTTCATCGGAATAATCAAAAATCTTGTTAAGGTAATTTTTAGAGTGTGTATGTTATGGGCAAAGTGATTAATCGGGCATTATTTATAATGCCCGAAGTGGAGGCGAGCAAAGTGACAAATTTCATTCATAAATTCCACTGAATTTATCACATGATACGTATATTCGTCACTTATACTTATATGATTACACACATTTCTAAATAAGCGTAACTTTTGTTGTCAAAATATTTTTTATTGTTTATTTAGTTCAATGTGTTTCTAAATTCACAAAAATCAATACACAATAGCAACGAAGCATAAAGGGGGGGGGCATCACACAAATGCCATTTCTCATATAAGCTTACGCGTAGAAACTTTAATTTTTCTGCTTTAGTTTCCTCTGAATTTATTTGGAGTTAGGCTCATTCAGCATTGTACACCATTATTAGTTCAACTTAAAATTATTACACTTTATCTACATCTCGTGTATCAATTAAAACTCCACTCTTCAAAAACGTTCATTCTTAATGAAATTATCTACAAATCAATAAAAACAAACAAGAACCTATGGGTTTCAATATTAATTTTTCTGATTTAAATATTTTAAAATGCTGTTGTAATATTTCTTTAAAAAACAAATTCTACAATGCATTCTTTTCTATCGTAAACTGTTTTCTTTCTTACTTATATAACACTTGAGAAAGCACACAAATAAATACATTCCATATCACCCACGTCCATAAGCATTAACCTTACCGCAATTTATATTTAGACAGATTGATGATGGTGTATGACATTTCGGAAATAATTACTAGAAAAAACTATCTGTAATCCTTGAATCAATAAATAAGTGTGTAGTAAAATATAAGTTCCGTCTTATAATATCAAGCAATTCCACTCAATCGATGCAATCCATAATCCTTCCTATTTATTCAACCTCACATACTCATCTCAGTAAGCATAAGATCCCACGACACCAAACAAACGTTATATCTATTGACTCCCGACCAGCAAGAAATATACAGCAATGCAATCTCTGTTGCAGGCGCTAAATGTCGATGTCAGATCGAAAGACAGTTATAAGACTTGGATGAACTCATTCTATTTGACAGCGCCATTACTTGGAAATGGATGTTGCCTTCTGTCTGGTCTTGTCTTGTCAAGGCAAGAACTCCCATCCCCCCTCCGGACAAAGATTGGGATGGGCCCATGTACTGATAAGAGTACTCTTTCAAATTGTGAACTTTTTCGGAAGTTTTGAGAGTTTGTTTGGTCGATATTTGAGTTTTGGGGTTAATATGTTATGGCGTTGTTTTTTTTTATCTGTAAAAAGAAGTTAGTTCAGTCGTCAGATATTTCATCAGATATTATGAGTACGAAGATTTAGTTTTTGATTTTCAAGGAGTAGTTTAGAAAAAATGAAGCATGTCGTCTCTCTCACTTGACTCTTTGCCGATACAGCAAATGCTCTACCCTGAAATGATGCGTTTTCTCCAGAACTAAGGAAAATATTAAATGCAACCACACATTTTCAATTCATAAATAAATTATATAAACAAGGTTAGTTCATTTCATGAGGGTTTCCAAACTAACATTTTATTAAGGAAAACCTTTTTTGACCATCTCAAGAGTTTGCTCCTTACTTTAGCAAATCATTCTATTTTTATTTTTAATGAAAAGTACCTTAGAATTATTTAAAACCACAATTAAATTGACTCAAGAATTTCATTTTCATACACGTGGCATATGTAATTTTTGTACAGTATTTAATTTTATCATAACACACGTAAATATTTTATTTGAATGAGTTTTGCGGTACTTTCCAATTTAACTGTGGTGTAAAAAATAACTTGGAACCGAAAATGTTTATCCTTTTTACCGTAAAATTATAAAGATTCTCTATACGAAGTGCTTTGTTACCACCATTACTTAATCTAATTGTACCTGAATGATAACAAATTTAAAACGGTAAAAAACATTTAAACGTATTATTCTTCCCTTATCCTGTTCAGGCAGAAACCTCTTTAGAAGCTACACACGAAGTAAACAACTTAATTGTAAACTTTAAACGTGTGTCTTCAAAACGTTAATATTATTTACCATACTAAACCTCTATTCATTTGGGTTTATAAGATAAAGGCCTGGCTCCCGGATACGCTGATGCATTTTCCATGTTTAGCGTCTGTTAACATAAAGATAATGAGTAAATATTGGAAAACACGGTTAGTGCGTTTATCTTATACCTATTGCTACTTATGATTCTTTACCCTCCTTACTGGGATCGTTGCATTCAAATGAGCTAAAACACTTACTGAACCTTTCTAAAAATAAGGGAACTATAAAAAACTAATATTTTATTTCCATTTATGAATAGAATATTTCCATTTTAATGAGAGGGAGGTTTTAACATGCTTTTGTTACATTAACGTCCTAATTACAATTTAATATTTCTTACAGTTTTAAAGTTTTTCTTGTCTTTTAATTTATAAAAAAGTATAATTACTATTCTACTTAACAACATATTAGGGTAATTTTATTCGCTTTGAAGAAAAATCAGTTAACATTTTAATAGTTTTATTTTTACCAGGATCTTTTGCTTATTTTCCTGTATTCCTTTTTTACTGTATCTGAACCTAAAAAAAGGACTTGTTTTTCCCTTAATTCTTTACACTTCAATTTATTCCTTCTTTTATAAAGAGTAGTAAAGCAAGCTTGTAATGAAATAACAATATCTATGTTTAGACAAAATGATGAGATAAAAAGTAGTTTTCAAGTTTTCATCTGCTGTTTCTGTGCCAAGATAACTAATTTCTAACTGAAAAATTATGCCTCTGTAAAAGCCATATTAACCTGACCAGCGGTTAACTGGGTGCCAAATTTCTGATTGGTGAAAATTATTTTCCCTTCTTAAACTTCCAATCAGAAATTTGATTCCTAGTTAACCACCGGTCAGGTTAGCGATGAATTACGGTCGCTCAATACAGAAAAGTAATTCAAACCTACTCATGTATATGTTAATCTTACCCAATTTAGGAATCACTATAAAAAACACTAAAATTTTATTCCCTTTTGTCTGCATTCGCTGATAGACTTTACCCCTAACTCTCCTAAGCCGAAACAAATACTACTCTAAGACCTTTCCTAAGTCTTCGTTCCTTTTGAAAGTCATTCTACAAAGAGCCACCCTTGACAATATTTGTCCGCACATGATGTCCGCGACTGGATGGACTGCGTTGTATGTATTTGTACCCCATAACAGAAGCCTTAAGGGACATAAAAAGGAGAAGATGGGTTATGGTTTTACTTCAACGGATGCCCTTTTTGTTCATAGAAAAGGTCAACATTGGAATGGTTTTGGGTGTGCCTTTATTCTCGTTCTGTATAGGAGAGTGTTTTCAAGTAGAAGGTAGTCTGAGCGTTTTTAATTCTCAGAAGGTTTTTCAGGGTCGAGTTTTTTGAATGTTTTGGTTTATTTTGAAGAAGTGAAGGAGGTTTCACTTAGAGAAATGAAAAATGTTCCAGTCAGTTTTAGTCTATATTCAGAAGAAAAAAAAAGTTTTACTTGTGGAACCCTTTTGTGAATAGAGGTTTAAAAGATCAGTGGATGTATTACACCTGTGAAATAATAGGTACTGCCATATACTAAAATACTTACACATTTAGTAAAAGTTCCCAATACAGTACTTTTGTTGAAGAAATGCCAACAAAATTTATTTTAATTTTAATCGGTGTATATAGTTAGATTTTATAGTTTTCTTGATTGAAAGTTTTATGTTGAAAGTCTTATGTTATGCGATTGTTCCATTCTTAAAATATTTTTGAATTGACTGAAACTTTTTAACTAAGCTTTTTATAAGAACAAAATATACTGTGAATATCATTGAACATTTTTCCATATTCTCTGTAATTCTTTAATAAATTTTTTCTGTAGATATCCTAATTTAGGATATCTACTCGGAAAATTATATTAAAATTATATTCGAAAAATTATATTTCGGATTCCTGAATGCAATTTTTACTTGCATATTTCCCACTCATAATAACAATCTATGACTGCAGTTTTCCATTTTGTTGTTGTAACGTTAAATACTAAGAAACTCCCATTAAGTTCCAGTGATTTTCACTTGTCAGATCACATCACATTTCAAACTTAGGTTTCACTTTTTTTTCTGTATTTTAATGCATTATTTTTTTTATCAATGAGTGGATAGGATATCAACTACAACTAGCATTTTGAATTACGTAAACATTTACAAAACCATCGAAAATTGCAAAATTTCTTTAAAGATGCTACTTAAAGATATATGAAGAAAACAACTTAGAATTCTTTATTCGTATTTATTTATCTAAAACCATGAATAAAAATTGAAAGAATTCAGAATGTCTTGTGCTTTTTACTATCAAGCCAAATAAATCCTTGAACTATGTATAATAACAAAACTTTTTTTTGTATGATATTAATTTATTTTTATGTAAGTGTGATAGTAATTAGTTATAAGAATAATGCGAATACAAATATATGTTCGTGCGTTTTCATGAACTAATTTAATTTTAGACTGGTATTAGATGAAACCGTAGTTAATGTTTAAGTTTTCATAAAATGATTAACTAACTGCTTTGAACTTCTTCTAAGTGTCTTTAAAAGGTTGAGTAATGCCTGAAAGTAACTAATAAGACCAGCTAAATTAAAATTTTTACAACCTATACGAGTTAGACTAATTTTCTATACATAGATCTATTTTTAATCTTGTTATTCAATAGATTTCACAAGAATTTAAGAATGTTACACTGTCTCTGGTATTTCACAGACATGTATATTTTCTTAACTTATAGCAAAGCCACTATACATATGTAGCTCAATAGTTAATCTTCAAACAAAAACTAATTATATCCTTCCAAATCTTTTTGAAGCTCTTTAGAAGGATCTGTTAAAACTTTTCTTTGAAATAGTATATCTTGCAATGTATGAGTGTGAGTTTTAATATAATATTATAGAAAATCCAATTTAGAGTAGGAAGAAATGGGATATACTATATTTTTAGTAAAAGGTTGTATTTCGTAATGGAGCTCTGTTCTTTAATAGGGTATTTGATTGCGAAATATCTTGGTTTGTTTTAATGTGTTTTTCTTTTTTGTCTCTGAAGAGTTCCCTCTTCAATTTTTTTTTTCACTTTTAATGGCGCAATTCCTTAACTAGATCCTTTAATAGATAGTTATTGAAAGCAATTCCATTGCTCAGATTGCAGAAAATAGAGGTTATTTCAATCAGACGGACAAAAGGGTTTTTTTTTAAGTTCTTTATGAAAATAATTGAGCTGATAAAAGGAACAGTTATAGGATTTGTCATTAAAAAGACATTTCCCTTTTAGTTCTCATTCTTTTTAAATGTAGTGTATTTATTTACAAAAGAAAAACTGATAAGAAAAATTAACTAAAGCTTTGAATAAAACATAACCTTGAACATACAGCTCTGAATTTTAGTTTTAAGTATTAGATAAATACGAATGTATGGAAATCCCTCTCACCAATTTCAAACCTTTTTTGTTGCTCTTAAAAATGTGTGTATTACTTAGGACAAGAGATTATACTATACTAGATCAAGAAATTTTCAATTCAGATGTTTACTTTAAACCAATGGTTCTTGGAACTTAGCTACGCTAACATATTTGATTTAAGAGTTGATTATCGTGGAAAAAATATTTTACGTGTCTGTTTCTCATGACAGTTCTTCTTCTAGCTACTCACTGCGGTTGAAAGCTCCTGAATCTCTTGGTGATTTAAAAAGTAATCAAACTACTGATTTACACTAATTATACGAGTATATTTTTCCACAAAATTTCCAATAAACCCAAATTTCACCCTACCCATACATAATTATAAAAAATTATACGAAAAATACCAGGCTTACCCCCATATTAGTCGTTTGAAATTCTTAAATGAACAATTTTAACCTTGCCTTACCTTAACCTTGCTTTGCCTTAACCTTAATACATATTAACATGCATCCGTATTAATTCGCATTGTATTTTCTCGCGTTTTACCCTAAATCTTCCAAGATCCTCTATTTGACGAAGGGGCTGTTCAAATATTACGTAAGCAACTAAGGGGGGAGGGGGGTTTGCTCATTGCTTATTTTTTCTAACAAAGGGAGAGGGGGGTATGAATGATGCTTACATAAGATGTTACAAACACTTCATTTTCGAAAATCCCTTGTTTCTTGCATAAATAACTTCAAAATTACACTTAAAATAAATTTTACAAAAAATTAAACTAGGGAAAAAAAATTTCCAAGCATTTTTTTCAAGGGGGGGGCAGTGTTCTTACGTAATTACGAGGGGGGTTCGCGGTTAGATTATCTTTGCTGACAAAGGGGTAGCGGAGGTCAAGAAGGACCAAAAACATGCTTACGTAATAATTGAACGGCCCCAAATTCAGATATCCAGAGTTACGAAACCCAATATTCTCCTTTGGATAAAATACATCTCTGGTTTACCACCTCGTCTCTTCATTCCATTCCTGGATATATCTGGAAATCATAACAAGTGACAACATCATATCCAATCCCAGCAACGATTTGTATTCCGCGTTCAATCAAGTGGGAACCGCTACTTCAGCTCTTTCAGCTTCGAATTTTATGTTTGAAATTTGGCTGGGAGATGTTTTATTTGGAATTTCTGGAACCGATGGCTTTTGCGAAGATGATGATGGTGCCACAACCATATCTGCAAGCCCTATCTGAAATGTTATGCTCTCACAAACTGAGCGCTGCGTATAATAAGATAGTTCTAGAGTTACGGAAACATGATACAAAGATGTTGATCTCCATGCTTACTTTTAAAATTTCTTGTTTTAAGAATACTTTCTGGTTATCTTGCTGTTATATGATATTAGCCATGAATAACTCAATCAAATTATTAGCTTCTTGCTTTCCTTCCTTTTTTAAATTTGTTAAGCAAACAATTAAGCTAGATTCCTTTTTGATTAACAAAAAAAAAACCACAAAGGTTTTGAGTATTAAGAAAACTGCTCAAATTTAACTTAAATATATCAGGATCTAAATTTAATAGATGCGTGTACTTATACTTGAATAATAAGAAGTTAGGGTACTTTACATATTATCCCATCGACCGTCAGCGGCCGTCTAATTCAGCGGCACAGCTATAGAAGAGTCAATGGGTTTTGATTACGATTTTGAATTCAGCTACACGGTCGACGGGATAATACGTAAGAACCGAAGTTAGTTATATAGGTTTAGGCATGATATACGATACATAAATTTTCATTAACAATAATGTATGTATAAAATATCAAAAAGTCTATCAAAAATATCAAAATCTATCATAAAATATAAAAATATCAAATAAAATGAAATATTTGAGTGAGAAACCCGTCATTACGTATTTCAATAGAAAAAAATAACGACACAAGTACTCCAATTTATTACAATTACTCAAAATTATTTAAATAAGTGAAAATCTTGAGTTTTGACGTCCAAAGTGCGATGACTTATAGAGTTGATACATAAAATTGAGTTCGAGGTTTTATACAAATGATCTGCTCAAAATTACAGTGGGCTGAGACCACAAAACTTATTTCTGAGTTATTGGAGGTTTTCTGTAACACGTCAAATTTTTTGTTCCTACGGAGAAGGCATTTTAGAGTCTGCTATTACAAGCCACCTACTGAACTTAAAATAAGGCAGCTACCATGCTATACTCGACAGAAGCGTTTCCTAAACCTATGACGTCACTACGCGGAAGCAGAAACTGCGTAAACAGATAGCCTGTTGGGTTGCTAGGAGGAGTTTCGGTACTCCAATCATGATAAAAAGACGATATATTACATGGATTTAACAAGATAATCACATTTTTAAATTGACGTTTTTAATTTCACTCAAAATTCAGACACCGCGCTGGGAACTACTTTGTTTGTTAGTGACGTCATAGGGTCAGGAGACGCTGCTGTCGAGTATATACTTCATGTATTTAGAATAGACGGATCAAGGTCAGGGTATTTTTCCACCATCCAAACTTTCCCCCTCTTTATCACCATGTTGGTTTTTTACCACGCCAAACCAGTACGTTTCAACAAGAAACAACATTTTAAAAGAAAAGTCCCCCAACAGAAATTTTGCTCCTTACTTTAACTGGTGTGTAAAAATAAAAAGTGTTGTTACTAAGCTAGTTAAGTTACTTAGGCTACTATATAGGTTTAAGAAATTATCTTGATACGCACGCCTATTATGAATACAAGGAGTGTGAATACTGTGAATAGGACCTAAAAGAGAACCCAAATCCACTCTTACCTCATGTTTAATAACTTAAGACTTGAACCACTAACGTTCAGAGCAGCTCATAAGTAGACTGTCTGGACGGCCCATGCAAAAATTTCCGAATACAACAGAGAATTTTTCTCATCCTGCGAGAACCGAATTTCATTAAATTCCTCCTTTAAGCCCATTGCATAAGATGGAAATCAGAGACATAAGTGTCAAAATCTCCGGCATTATGCCATTCCCAACCTCCATGAACTTCCCTCGCTGTTAAGATTCTGCAAAAACAATGAAACATCGCAAAAAAAAAAAGACAAAGACTGCATGGAAGCGGGGGAATTCGTCTGCTGAAGCAACAGGCCGGATGGCCACTGCGCATGCGCGACGGATGTTTCCAATTTCTTTTCTGTTCCCAAGTGAGAGGCCCCGGTGACACTTTTTGCATCCTTTCTGTGCTGCAGATGGTTTTGGTGATAAGTTAGGAAAGCATTGGAGACTGAGCATGACTACCGATCCTATACCACCTAGAATAGTGTAAGTTGTATCATTTTGTTGGTTTATTTTATCCTGATTTTTTAAAAAAATGCTTTAAGATGACCTGCTTACACAAGCCCATCCTAAGTCTGACGGAAAATCAGTACGGTGAGGTCCTATTATAATAAATAACAGGGTTTCCTTAACTTTTCCAACCAGCAAGAAATTTTAGTATTCCTTCAACCTCTTTTAAAATTGCTACTTTTACAAAGAAAAAAATCGTTTTGTTCTTGATAAAAAAAAGGCTAAAGTTTACAATTTTTCATCCATTTAATGAAAATTAAAAATTTCATTAACATAGCCTTTGAGGGCCATTGCACATTGCATATCATGCCCATACTCATATTCGTTTTCGTGATCGAGGATTGAAGGATGGATTCAAGTTGAGCTCTTACTCAATTTCAAAAAGTTTGAAAACTTTCTACTTCCTCTTTTAAAAAGTCTAGAGCTAAACCACTAGCAAGGCATGAGTTAGAAACACGGGGAAGTGGAAAAAAGCGCGGTGTGCTTTCGATTAATTCTTAGAAACAAAGAAATTGAAAAGTTTCGAGAATTCGAGGTAGAAAAAATTAACAATTTAAAACTAAAATTTCTTGCAAAATTAAAAATTACGGAATAAAATTGTTAAAATTAGTCCTAAGACCGAAGCTCTCGGTGTGTGACTGGATAGCGATGAATGTACCAAATGAACCAAAACAGAAAAGAAGGTAAGAAAGATTAACCACATTTAGTATAAAATAATTTTCCGGGTTGAAATGTCGTGGTCCCAGGTCTAAAAGTTTCATTCTCAACTTTGAAGAACGTCATTTGTTAAAATCTTTTGTAACTGATTGAAGAAACGTTTCGATCTTTTATCTTCGAACAATAGAGCATTTTTAATCACATGACTCGGACCTAACAACGGCCTTAGCAACAGAAGATGTTACAGTTTTTTGCCCTTCAGAGGTTAACAGTTACAGAAAATGACTAGCCGTGGAATTCTTCTATTGGAGCATTTACAATCACGTGACCCTATACCTAAAAAAACCGCCTTAGCAACAAGTAAACAACGGCCTTAGCAACAGTTAAAAGCCCTACAGAAGGTACACAGTTAAAATAAAATAACCGGTTGTGACGTCCCCTGAAAACACTATGGACTGTCAGCTCGGAAAATCATTTTATCAATATAATAAATCCGGCTGTGTAACCCTTCACCACTAAGCTTAACCATATTAAAATAATTCTGGTTTAGATTGGGATAAAGTACTACAGCTCTATATAATTCCCTTTAAGTTCGCCACCGTACAATGTAAACAAATTTTGAATCTGCCAGGGAAAAATGCATTTTATTATTTTCCTAATAAAGCTTTATCAGTTTTACAGGTGTGCCGGAAATCAAGGTTTGCCAACTAAAAACAGAACTATATTTCCTGATTCCGTTCTCACTTAAAATAGATCAGCGTTATCTAACATTCTCCGTGGAATAATTCCAATTGAAAACCATTTAACACTCCCTTTAAAGCCGTTCTTTGTTGCAGTGGTATTCGAACTCCAGCTTTAATAATTAAGAGGATTCAATCTGAATAAATGCTGGGTTTCCGAAAATTTATCGCAACCCAAAAATAAATCCCGCCTCCTCTTTATTGAATGAATTTTCCGGGAACTTGATTATCCCGCAGTGAGGGGGCGTAGCTGTTTATAATTAGAAAAGTTCCATTGGTTTTAAGTTAATCTGTATGTGAATGCAGTTGGTAGGGAAAACTTAAATACATTTTAATTGAAACGATGTAACGCGTATAATGAGGTGATGAGAGACAGTTTAAACTAATTTTAATTTAAATGGAAATTAAGGGATTGATAATGTCGCTGTGATAATGGGTTATTGATACTCAATTCTATTTGAGTTTGAAAATCATTTCTACTTAATTAAACGTTGAAAAATAAAGTATAAAGTAAAAGTAATAAAGTATTTAAATTTATAGGCTACTAGATACGTGTATGAAGAAAGTGAACTAAAAGTACCGAGTTCCCATATTTTCTCAGATCGCACATATATTTAAATTACAATGTATTTACAGTGTTGATTAGGGAAGGCGACATTGCTTTAATAAGCTAAATAATGGAAGTCAAGCATGAAGGACTTCACTAAGTAGTAGCATATAAAGCGTACGCACCCCCACACCTTGACTATTTTGTTATCTGAGTAAAAACAAGGAATTGAAAAAAAGGGTACAATAACATTTAACTCCTTTAAAGTATTTAGCCAAAAAAAATCAAAGTTAATGTAATAAAAGCAAACATTTAGTTATTTTCATCTCGAAACGTTAAAAATACATTCAATCCGCTATCAAAATAACGCCACATTGAACCGTAGTTAAGTTCTTAAAAAATTATCATTTCTTTTTAGTTTAAAAATTTCCATCAACAAAACTTTCCTAATTACTTTTTAATCCTTTACCGCAAAAAAATCCAATTTTTTTTTTAAGACTGCACATCACTATCATTTTTTTGTATAACACCCCATACAAAAAAATACCCCCGTCAAGTTATTAAAACCTATGTGGTATTAATTAGTTTGCTTTAATCCCTCAAGATAATTCCCTTTAAAATCCTCAAAAAGCTTAATCCCCCTTTGGAAAACAAATTCCCTAGACTAAAGTACTCAGCCAGGGTTTATCAGATTACTGCGCAACCCCCTAGAATAACTCTTTAAGTGATGAGAAAATAGATTCTGTTACCATCTGTAACAGGGAAAGCTCTTTCCATAGGCAAAGAATTGGGTTTCTACTATTAGCTTTCTCTGTGTTTTTCTGGTGTGAATGAAAAAGAGTTAAAGAAGGTTAAGTGCCGTTAAAAGCTGGTTTACGTAGGAGGATAGGAAAGGGAGATTGACCAAAAAATCTTATTAGCCTGTATAGCTAATTCACGTCTTCTAGTCTGGGATGTTCGTTACACTGAGAAAAAGGATTTTGTTGGAACTCTGATATTTCCTGTGGGTTTATAAAAAAACAATGGTTTTAGCTCCTGCTTTTGTAAGTTCTCTTATTCTTTTAAAATTGTTAAAATAAAAATATTTATTAAAATATGTATTTGCATTTTAACTATCAAGCAGTATAAAAATCTTAATTCATGTACTTATCCATTTTTAATGTTAAATGCGCCAGTAGCTTTACATAAAAATATCAAGTTGTTATCAAACAACCTATGTTTAGTTTTCCTCTGTAAATCCTACAGGTACACAGTTTAGAGTTTCCCACCATCTATACTAAATGTATCTTTTACTGTTTTAGTATTAAGTTAAAAGTTTTTCCGCTGATTCCCAAATAAATAAAGTTAAAGTTTAAGAGAAACACGTAAAAAATGTCTGCAACAAGTTATATTTTAAAAAGGACTATACATCAGTGGCGGATTCAGGGGGGGCACTCTGGAAAGTGCCCCCCTTGGACCCAAAAAATCACTCATAAGTACCAAAAATGTTCCAAAAATACTCAAAATGAGTTAAAACACTATTTTTACAGGTCAAATTTCAAAATTTTTTTCAGGGGGGACCCTCATACCCCCAGCGGTACCAAAAGGGGATCTTGAGTGATACTGTTTAGAAAATCCCCAAATTTTTGACATTTTTCTCAAAAAGTAAAGGTGATAGTCTGAAAAAGTGCCCCCCCTTGGAGCCGTGCTGGATCCGCGCCTGAGGTACATACACCTCTTCCAGTTTAAAAATGGGAAAAGATAAACTGATCCAAGATGAAAATGAGGGGCACTGTCTGTCTATCTCAAGATGAGCTGTCGTTTACATTTCTTACATCCATTCGTTTAGTATTGTTTCTATAGCAACCGCTACAACCCGGCAACTAGTCCTGAGCTCATCTTGTGATAGACAGACAGTATTTTTCGAGAGAACCTCCACCATATCCATATCGTCACTCCGGTGCGTTTAAAACCAACTAAAGGTACATTTCCATTGAGAACGCGACGTTGACTTCGACGAATCAAGCACGATCGACTTCATTAACTATATTTTCAGTCATTCTCGATGGCTGATCTGATTCGTCGTAGTCAAGCCAATGGAAATTCAGCCTATGTCAGTGGCTATACGGGATCTTTTGGGTCGTATTCCACTTCTCCGCCTACATTTTCCTAAAAGCACCTCCTTGATCGAAACCACTTTCAATCTCTCTCGAAAAGGAAAGCGACGAAAAGACCACCGTTGACCTTTCAAACAGAAAGCCCCGCCATTTGCATCGACATGGCCGGTATAGCCCGAACAAAGAAGGAGGTTTTATACTATATTTGCATTCGTGGCCGAGACTCATTTGCAGTCCAGAGTTCTTTGTTTGAACCCCGACTATAAAAGGGAGGGACCGTCTGAGGGAGGGATGATGAATATATTCATGTTGGGGATTTCTCTTGGGGTTGATTGGAAGGAAGGAAGGTTCTTCATTTGTTGTCATCACTGATGCTTTTGGGACGTTTTGCATTTTTAAGAAGCGCTTTTGAAGCTGGGGCAAGAAGGGATAGTTTCTCTGCAGTTCTTCGTCGTTTCTTTGTTGTTATGTGGAAGAAATTCGTTTCTGATTAAGTGACAATAGTTAGTTCCGAATATCCAGAAGATCCGTGTCCCCTCCCTGAAGAGATGTACTGTCTGAAAGGGCTGTTTAGGTAATTCTTAAATTTCTAACTTCTGAATGTGTAAAATTTTAATCCTAAAGTTGGAAAAGTTTGTTTTCAAGACAGTATGTGTAACGATTTCATTGGAGTAGGGAACTCCATTTGTGATTGAAATTACCTTGACTGTAAACTATGTGATTACTAACTCCTGGTATATTCTGCATCCATAATCATAATAATTCATAATCCATATTTCTTATAGAGTTAGAATATTGTTTGTACAATAGAATATGAATTTATCTTTCGTTTAGAATACAACTGTGCATTATGTATTGAATATTGTGTTTTAAATCTAACGTGATGTAATATCAGAAGGAATGATTTTTGATCGTTTTCCGTAAATCCTTCTCCCTAAATATTGATTTTCAATGTTTTTATACAAAATAATTTTTTTGCGTATAATTTTCGATTTACCTACGTATGCAATCATTCGTATTCTGTAGTACAGTCGACTCCACTTAATATGATCACCTCTGTCAAAGAGTAGAACGATAACAATATCCAATTGATAATAAAAAAGCGGTTTGGTACTAGAAAGTTTCAAACAGTAAAGTTTAGCATCAAATTCAAAACTATATAGTCTTAATTGAAGTATTTAAAATGATTCTCTAATTTTTATTTTGCAAATTATACATTCTTAAAGAAAAATAGGAGAGTGGAAAATTATTACTTTAAAATTAATGACTGATTCTGTATGTTTATGTAGTAAAATTTGCCTTCAAATGGGGAAAGAAGAAGTTTAGAGGGGATTTAAAAAAATTTTGATTCCATTAAGCGAAATGTCGATCACATAAAACGGCGCATTTTACATTAAATTAAATAGGAGTTATCGGTACAGGTAAATTTTGATAACATTATCCGATTGGTAACATTAACCGTGATCACATTAAGTGGAGTCGACTGCAACAAAATTAATACATTATTTCTGAACCAAAAGAAATCTAGAAATATTTTGTATAAAATTTTTTAATTACGTTTTTTACTGTTTTCCACTATTTGTTTACAAATATTTAGCTTACTTCTATATTACAACTAATTTAAAGCTAACCCACGACAAATAATTCAAAACAATGAACTGTTTTGTGTGTGTGTCTTTCAGCTTCCGTCCAGCTTTAATGATCATCTTCCTATCAAAACTGAGTAATATATTCATTAAAGTTCCCTGAATGAATATTCAGGGGAAAAGCTTTAATTAAATTGAATCAGCGAGGAAATATTTAAATCCGTCTCTATTTGACTCTCAATAAATTATTCCGACTTTTGAAGATAGTTCATGTATATACGCTGCACTTTCTTCTCCGTTAAATGTTCATGCAAATACCAGTTCTTGTATGATTAAGCATGATTGTGTCCCTTGTACAAACTCAGTTTAAAAATGTTGTTGAAATGTATTAAAACTGTTCGTGTCTCATAATGTATCGAGCAAACATTCTTTTCTCTTTCGAACATGGGAAATTGGAATTGAAATGGAGTGAAAGCTGTATAGAGCATTATTGAATGTCTCTATCTGAATTCCTACCTAATTACCTTTATATGACTCTGAGAAAAAAAAATATTAAATAATGAATTTATAGTATAATTTTACTGGAGTTTCTATGTTTTTATCGATTATAGATTTGCATTTTTTAACTTTCGAATCTGCTTCTTTATTTATAAATTTGTGAGATAAACGTTTATTATTTTTCTTTGGAAAATTCTTTTTCAAATCTTAATATTTATAAAACAAAGATATGGATATTTTTTTGTCTGTATTTCCTCAATTTTTTTAAATTTTGGAATCATTCTTAAGGTTTTGTCGGGTTATGTACAATTTAACCTCGTTATCTCGAACTATGGTACCTCGAAATATATTTTCCCTTTGAAATAAAGTACTAGTTGAGTAACCTTTTTATCTCGAAAATTCGATAGCTTGAATATATTTTTGGGTCCCTTCTATATGGAGGTTATACTGTATGTATAGTGCTGGCCTAGTCTTATTCTATCAGCCCAATATCCACCCCCATACGTTCATCCAAGTAGCCTTATTTCCAAAATTAATGTTTTCCTTAATCAGTTTCCATTGAAAACTCTATTTAACAAGCTCGTCAACTCTCGTTCGTATATGCAAATAGATTCACCAGCATTATCAATCGATTCGAAAGCTCGTTACATTTTGGTCTCATAATTGGATTACTTTAATTCTTGGAATTGTTTGGTTTAGGCAGTTTTCACCGGCGTCCTTAAGAGTTATTGAATTAATAACGTGTCGCTGTTCCTGTCAAAATGTGTCAATTCAATTATGTCCCGAAATCTGTTTAGGTGGGCTTCTCTAAAAACAGATTTGTTTTTGTGTTTGGGGTTTCCTCTGAATGTGTTGTTTTTAACTTGTGTTTTGTTTTAATATCAAGAAATTGCAATTAAATGGATAATACCTGGAAATAAGTAACTGCTGAGTACATACATTTTAGTTTTTTTAATATAGCTATTGATAAAGTGATTTGCTTAAGTTAATTTATTCAACTGATAGAAACTTTCGATGTATCTAAGGTATGTGATTGTCAGATGTATGTATACAGATGGCAGTGTAACTCAAAATTTGTATGTCGCTTTCAGGAAACACAGCAGTGGTGACTTACATAGCAGACTTAAGACCAGAAAAATTCTGGGAGTTGGAGAGACTGACAATGGAGACATCCACAGATCCAAAGTAAGTCAATTTGTAATTAGAAATGTAAAATGAGTCAGGGATAAATGCCTTATTTCCTATTTATTTTTCTGCGGATAGATTAGAGTAAAAATTGGAAATTACCTTATGATCTTAAGCTAAACTGATTTATGTAACATTATTTTTATATTTTTAATACAACTTTTTTTAATACAAATATTTTGAATATATTTTAGGCTAAAATATGAAATTTAAACAAAAATTTAGCTTTTACATGTTTAATGCATGGTGTTTAGATATATGTATATTTTACATTATCATGAACATTTAAGCAAATATTCAATTAGTATTAAAAGAAGGACTCGCCAAAGATATGGCAGGTATCAAATATTCTATACCTTAAATCAAATCTATCCAACTTTTTTTCCTCTTCTTATTCAACATTGTTTACATTTATATAAAACTCGGTATTTCCGTATTCCGTTTTTTATTTTTTTATATATGATGTATTGATTAATATTACATATGGGTATCCTTTATGTATAAAGGCAAAAGTTAGTATCACAGTACTAGTACTGGCTCAGCTTAAAATCGTATTGTTTTTTACGTCCTTTTGCTCTTCGCCTAAAACTGGAGATAGAAATATTAACCTTGACACTGGAGATCTCCATTATCTTCGAAGAAACTATCCTCAAGGTCGTACTTATCCTTAAGTACTTCCGCTCCTCTTGTTCTTCACAAGAAGAAAACAATTTGGATTCACGTATCTTCCTTTCCCATTACTCCCTATCGTGGCGCCATCTAGTGAAGCATTTTAATCTTAGTAATATTTTGAACTAATTCAGAATTTTGACATTATATAAAAATGTCTTCTTTTTCGATGTATATCTTCTCATAAAATGACATTAAGCATGACGAAACTTTGGTTTATATTGGACACTTTGGTTTACATTGTTTTGCGTAATAATAAAGAAAGAAAAGATAAAAATACTGAAGTCTAAATTCAACTTACTTAATGACACTTGGTTCAAATTTATGCATTTCAACGCGGTTTTTTATTTTTAATTTAAGGGATTGTGTTTTTATGCAAAATCTTGTTCCCCAATTTAAATTATATATTTTTAAATGAGTTTGATGTATGTTTAATCCATAGTTAACTACTATATAAAAAAGAGTATCCAAAACATAGAAAAGGATCGATAAAACCAAAGGAAAGCAGAGGTAGATTTGTGTAGAGGGTGTATGGATAAAATAAAATGTATTATTTCTATTAGAGAGGAGTTTAAATAAATTTAAGGAATACGCAGCACTGCATGAAAAAAATACGTCATTATAAACATACAAGAATTCAATCAATAGACCGGGGATGAACAATACGTTTAGTTGAAGATTAAAAAATCATAAACAAACTGACAATACTGAAATTCTTGGGAAACTTCTTAGATCAAAACTGACTCTTCCCCTGTAGGGTGATGTTTATTAGAATTTAGCCGAGCTTCGAAGTTAGAACACAAAATTCAACTGACGCTATTGCTAATTCCTTTTTTAAAAAGTTTTCTTTCGCAGATCAGCCAACTGTTAGGACATAATGAACACCTGTACGTAAAGTTTCCCAGAGGCTATTGGATGTGGCACCTTTCTATGGCTCTCATCTTCACTTTTCTTGGATTCAACGTAAGTGGATATTTTTTTTTTCTTCTTCAAACTATGATTAAAAAGTTTAAATTACGATTAAAACTATATTAGAGAGAAATAATTCATTAACGAAATTTTTTTTTCATGTCATCTTACATTTATTTGTCTGAGGAGTTTTTGTCTCCATACGTATGTGCTTAATTCTTTGCACTAAGTAATAAGTGTTTGGTTTTGGTGATACCCACCTACGGATTCTACTATCCTTTTCATTGTGATAAATACTTGTAAAAAACGTCTTCCCCCATCTTGGGTTTACTATTTTTAGTATCCGTATTGCCTTTAAAAATGGTTTTGTCTTTTCTTTTCCAGAATTTATTTTTCCCACACAATTCTTATGATCTGCCGGTGCAAGACCCTGAAACTGATGCCGAAGATCTCCATCGAGACTTGGCTTGTAGATATTATGGATGTGCTTCACTCGGTATGTTCCAAAGGATATTCAATGCCATGGTTTTTCAATTATATCTGATGCCTCCTAACAGAGATATTTTTAACTCCTCTGAGAGAGTATTTCACTCCTTGAAAATCGGAAATACTCTTTAAGAAACTAGCCAGGAGTATTTTCACTCTGTATTTTTCACAAAGGTTTAGATTAAAAAATGTACCGCGTGGCCCCACCGAAATCAACAAGTAATATTTTTCTATTCAAAATACCAATTGATCTCTGCGGAGTCGGAGACATCTCCGCCCGACTTCTGGCAAAAGCCAATTGCCAAAAGCCATGGCGCCCTAATTATCACACTTTTTAATTGTGTTTTCCTGCAACCATAGTATTTTTTTTTTCATTTATTGTTCTGATGCTTAGGGAGTTTGATTGCGTTATTCGTGACTCTGTGTAGTGCATGCTATTTCCGTATTTCACTCCTCATAATTCAATTTCACTCCTCCTAAAAAAGTCAAGGAGTATTTTTACTCCTCCAAAAAATTCTACGAATAACACTGCCCCCGAATCTAAAAATAAAATAATTTTTCAAAATGTAAGACTTTCTTCAGATTCCTTAGTATGGAAATTCAGGAACTCTCTATCAGAAAAAAATTTACTACATTTAGCGTATTTGTGAAACACAAGTAAACTCTTGAGTTAACCAGTAAGAATAAGTCACATCATCTCAAAATAGATATTCGAGAATTAGGAACAGGATAGACATTAGGATTTACATTTAACTAGTTGTACACGATATTAATTGATATTTCTTGACTTTGGTACTGTACAATATCGGCTTATATCAGAGCAATATCGATTAATATCGTGCGATACTAGAGGTTATACTCGTAAATCTTAGAAACTAACACTAAACCATTCAAAATTATGCGCCCTTATTTGTCTCAGAATAAGTATAGGGGGGCAACATTTTCTTATTTCCTCGCTAAACATTTACAAAACTTACTTTATTGAGTTTTGGCTTAAAGGGTAGCTAATCATCTATGTAGAGGTGATAGAGAAATTAGCGCTAAGTAAACACTTGAACTGAGGAAGCGAATTATGAACAATTTGGTTGTCTTCAGCAGGTTTACTAATTCGTTGCATACTTTTCAGTACGTTGCATTTATTACCTTTATGTCCAAACCGTTTGTCTTTTTAAGAACATTTCACTTAAGGGGTCTTGTTTAAAACACTCTTTTGTGACATTTATTACTGTACCAATAGTCCTATAATTTGTTATTGATGAATTATTTATGCTTTGTTAAACTTCATTACAATATCCAAGACATATTTTCAATGTAGTTAAGTTTAAATAAAATTACTTTGAAACTTCAATCATGAAGATCGACTAAATTTTAATTTCAACAAAAAATCTGGATGTTAATTTGTGTTGAAACATTTTTTTCAGCTCTGGGGTTCTTCTTGTGGTCATTTTGGGGCACGATGGACAAAGGTGTTGCAAGAACTCTCCTGTTGGCAATGGCCCTCTTCCATTCCTTGCAGATTTTAGGTGAGTTGTGTCTACTCTTTTTTTTTTTTTTTTTTTTTGGAAAGTACACTTGCCACTTAATTCTACCCTTTCCAAACGGTTTTAACCCATACGTCTGAAACATATACGATCATAGGTTCGAGGAATACTCAGGGTAACGGAACCCAAGCATTTCTACGCCTTATCTTCAGCATAGTTCAGAGGTCTTCAAAGTTTTCAGCCCAAAGGTCACATTTATGACTCCTTAAGGCTCCTTTATGACTCCACTAGCGACTAAAGTCACGGCGACCAGGATTACTAGTATCAAAAATATCATTAGAAAACAATAGAGCATTTTCAATCACATGACTTTACCTAACAACGGCCTTAGCAACGTTGTTTTTATCCTCCAGTGATGTCATGTGCGAATGCTGCTATTGGATACTTCTATGTCCCGCCCCTAACAACAGCCTTAGCAACGTTGTTTTTGTCTTTGTCACCGTGACAAAAGTCGCCCGTGCACGCTCGCCCTAAAATTCCTCGAGCCATACTGGATTATACTTTTAAAGCCCTAGAAAAATCAGCAAGCTCATCATGCGAACATAGTTTAGCGATGAAATAATGACCGGAATATTGTTCCGAAATTGTGATATCTCATATTTTATCTTTAACATAAACTTATAGGACTCTAAATTGAAAAAAACTTCTTTAATTTTACAACTACTTCTCTTTTTTATATTGGATGTACTTAAATCCCCTAATATCCACAAGTCGTGTGGCGTCAGCGTTAAAAAGAATGAACTGAATACCAAGCAAATCCAGTCAGCTATCTCGGTTTACATTTAGGATCTGACAGGTCATTCTTTGGAGGCCTACCCATTTAGTCATAGTCAACATAAGTGTGTATTTAAAATGCCGGGTATCGAAGGAACCAATCCAGCCGTCTGACTGACCATGTGGTTCTCTTTCCAGCCCTGGTGACTTCCCAGTGGGGTGCGCTGCTGAACTGGCGCATGTTCTCGTACCTCCTCGTCCGCTCGTTGCTCGTGCTGCCCAACGGCTACTTCTACCGCAACATCGGTTTCTGCGGGCTGCGCATGCGCAAATCCACCTCCTTCAATAACCTCAGAGACTGCTACAGCAGCAACTCCAGTCCCATGAAGTAGATGTCCTCCACCTCCTGATATCCTTTACCAAAGACTCTGCGCCCGAAGTCACTCTGAGCCGCGTGCTGGCGAATCTGTGACCATAAGGCGTTGATCGTGCACTGTCAGTCCCCAACTTGTGATTTTGTCTATTACTATTCTAAAGGAACGTTGAGGTTGGGCCTCTATACACAGTGGGGAATGACAGACCACTACAATAATTGTCTGTGCTGTCCCTATCCTAGATCCACCCATAAATGTCAATTTCAGGTAAATGACCAATGGGTAAAAATGAGGTAAAATCTTCCTATCCGCCGTTGTTTGAGAACTTAGCAAAAACAGCTCCATCTAGATTTAATTACATTCTTCTGGGAACTCTTTTCATTATCAACTTAACCTCTATGAACCATAATTGAATTTGGTTCTCTTCTACAGGTTAACAATGGCTTATAGTGATCCGTAAAATGTCCAATGTGTAAGAATCCTTTACAATGCACCGTCTGATTTTATGAATCTTTAATGCATACTCAAGTCTTCCTATGTTATCAAGCATTTTTCTCAGGTTTAATCGGGGATATTTCCTTGTCTTCCTCTTAAAACACATTTAAAGTTATCTAAAAGTGCAGTACTGTAAGAAAAAATACGTACCCATCATTGGATGGGTTCGTTTCTTTTATTTACTGCCTCACCTGTTTCACTATTAAAAGTGTCTCACCTTAAAAATTTCTTCGAAACAATCGCAAGTTGGGGACGAGCTGAACTTAAAAAAGTATTACATAAGTGTCAACATGATAACAAAAGAAATGAACGAATTATATTGGTCTAATAAATGGTTCAATGTTCGTATAATGAGTTGTAATTAATTATGAGTGGCAATGATCATTTTATGTGCAGCAAGTATTAATTACAAAATTGTTATAATATAGTTTTTTGTTTATTGAATCATCAGTCTGTAACAAAACTCATTAACTTGAAAATTATTACTGTACTTAGGTTACCTACATGGTATGGTATTTGTTGGTTCTAAATCATGTATTTATTTATTCATTATGCGTAATGTTGTCTTCTGTTGTGTACATTGTTTATTGAAAACATTTAAATAGGAAATGCTTAATCATCACAATGGCATCCCTGTATTCATCAGCTGACAAGACATCAATGGGGGTAGTTTAGTAGTTGGAGTAAATTTATTTTCCTTAAGTGTAAGAATAATTAATAGGTTCTACTGACATTAAATCTTTATGCAATTTCTTTTTTGTATCTCTCCTCACTCAGACAAAATAAATTCATAGATACCTAATTTTTTTTTTTTTTTTTTTTTGATACAGGAACCGCGGTAGACTCATCTCACTCTTAAAACTCATGGTTCTCTGCTCTGAAAAAGGCATTTTCTCTAACTACCCTTAACACAAGATCTTTTAATTTCCTATAGTAGAACTTTTTCTACCAGGGTTTGAAATTATTAATTACAAATACAAGATAAGAAATAGAATCAGAAATTTTTGTCACATACTTTTTAATGAAAATAACTATTACTTAATGATTGTTTAGAAAAAAAAATATTATTAATTTCAAACCTTGTTTTCTACTGAACTACCCAAAAGATGTCTAGCATTCCATCACCATATGATACTCTGAGTTTTATCTATTTTCATACACGCATATTGATTCATCCAAACACTCGTAATGTAAAAATCAATGTGATATTCGACTAGAAATAGAGCCATCGCGTGTTTCTCGGCAAAACATTTTACACCTTTGTTTTTCACAATGTTTGAAAACACATGGGTTGTGATGTTCTTTGCTTGATGTTTTCCCCTGCATTGTTATTATTATCTAGCGCTGTGTTGTTAGTACCTTAAACACTGGGATGTTCAGATTGCTGCAAGCACCTGATGCATCCTTAATTGCGTATCTTTCACATCATGAAAGGATGCAACCTGACTTACACTACATATGCTGATAATAATGCTGCAACATCCATTTTTCAGATGCATTTCAATTAATTTCTTAAAATGAGTGTATCATTCTATTATATACTGAATGAGTCAATGTATTGATCTCCAAATATCTGTCATTTCACTGTCTCAATAGCATAATCATAGTTGCGTTACTTTCACTTGTAGTAGAGCAATAATTCCCACCTCATTTTTTATTGAAACTACTTTAACTAATTTTGAAGCACACTTACTTATATTTCCGAATATAAGCCGAGGGTACACTTTTTATTCGAAAAATGGTCCAAAAACTCCAAACCCGCTATAAGCCGAGTTAAAATTTACTTGTGAATCACTTTTCGAATATTCTGGTTCAGACTGACTCCTTGATTCATGTAAGTCACATTCTCATTCTGATCTATGTAACTTTTCGCATTCAAAGTGATGTTAAAATAAATTTCCCTCCAACTTTTACTTTTTGGGTCTTCGTTTAATTTGTTTCTATTTTATGTAAGCACCCCAGCCGATATGTTATTTTATTATGATTTCAAGGGACTTCCGCGAAGCTTAATTCCGTTAATAATACGTATTTTCAAACTATTTAGATCGGCGTATAAGCCGAGGCTCCCACTTTTTAATCGGAAAATTTTCCCACAAATGCTCGGCTTATACGCGGAAATATACGGTATTTTCTATAATTGTGACGATGTAATTTCCTTTTTATAACCCTTTTGTATTTTTAATACTTAGAGTAAAGGTAAAAATAACTTTTGTAAATGGATTTGTTGTAAATGTAAACTTATTCTTCCTTTATTCCCTTACATATTTTGTAACTATCAGTATCTTAAAGCCATAGAGTTGTATTTTCAAACGTCACTGCAGTGAGGACAATTTAAATATCTAATTGAAAAGTTTGTGAACGTGCCCATAAACTTCTCTAAGAGGACTAAGGATATCTATTATCGTCTATTAGCATCCACACGTCATCAGTGACGTTTGAATAGTTCGGCCTTATTATCTCGTGGTTACATGTTATGTATTTAAAATTATTTTACTTTAACATTCTTTCCTATTGCAAATATTTATGAAAGAGGTATAAAAGTTTATACGGTAAAAGTTTCAAAAGAACTTTATCTCAAATGCCTATTTATCGATTGGGTAAAAAAATATATCAATAGTTTTGAACATTTAGATTTAAAACCAGTGCAATATAAACAATGTATTTTATTTATAAACGTACAATTTTATGCATAATATATCTTACGAACAATAAATATACCTTTCTTGTTCAAATATTTGTTGCCTTTTTTTTTCTTTTAAAAATAACAAGATTATTTAAGAAAGGAGGAATAAATTTTAACACCTTCTATAAAAACCAGTTTGCAACAAATTGATTTCATTCATTCTTTAAACATTATTCCAATTTATTATATGTTTCATAAATTTAATTCGTATAATACATATTGTTAACTAAGGAAAGATTTAAATCACACATATATCGGTGAAAAAAAACATTACCATTAGTAAAAGGATTTCTCATTTGTTTGATTTTAATCTCAACTATTCATTTCACTGTACCATGGATCTATTGGAGTAAGTAGAGGGGACATGGACTCTGAAATCCTTGAAGCAAAAACGGTCTCTAGCACAACTGTCGTATAGACCTGTGGTTATCTTGAGTACTGCAATGAAGATTTATCGAACTTAACATTTCTCTAAAACTATAAATAGTAGAATAAAACTTTTGCATCCTTATGCTTATTTCTTACTCTGCAGAAGACCTCTTGCCTGTGAATAAAACACGATTAAATAAGATGGATACCCAAAGAGTGCCAATGTTTTTTTAATCAAACCTGGAAAGGGAATGCATGTGCTTGAACTGAATTTTTCCTTTAAAATTCTCAGGCATAGCAAGGAGGATTTCCCCAGCGGTGTCACCAAAAGGTTCCAGATTCCAAAAATGAATTAATTGAAACTATTTAAAAGAATCAAAGAGAAATCGAGAGTGCGCCCCCAGAACCCTTTTTTAGGCACAGAACTCCGTGTTACCGCAAAATTGAAAAAGCTACATACAAAGGTCAAAAACTACCTTTTGAAATTCTCGAAAGCCCCATTAAATCAAGTATATGCGCTTAGAATAAATTTTTAAAAAGGGTATTCAACCCATCACACTGTAAAGAGAAAGTTTAGTTATAGCTCTGATCTATATTAATTCTATCGAAGGAATGTCAACAAATTTTAAGATGCCGTGATAAAATGTATTTTGCAGGGAAATTATTATTTGGGATGAAATAAAACGAACAAGAGAGATAACATTCAGTGGTTCTGTCATATTTATATTTTTAAATTAATATTTTATGTTTAAAAAAATAACCAAAAGTTCTGTTAAATAAAAGACATACTACTTTATTAGGAAATCTAAAATTAGGGAGATAAATTTAAGTGTTAATATTTTTTATTCAAATAGCAATACAATATAAATAAAGTTTGAAATAAACACTAAGCCAATAGCTAATCTAGTGTTCTAGGTTAACAGATTAATGAAAATTAGTTCTCAGTATTTTAGTTTCTAGCTCTGCTCCCCAAGCTATCGGTAATCTCTTCTGGAAAATGCACGTGAACACTCATTTTTCTCTGTATAATTTCAAAGAAAAATAACTTTCACACTAGAAAATTGGAAAATCACTGTTCTAACAAGCAACTCAAAATATTCTAAGCAACAATTATCAAAACTTCTATTGCAAAGATTTATGATTGACCTCCAATTTAAGAATTCATTATTCAATACATTGTTGAGAATAATTTAGTTTCACCTTTCTAAATTTCATTATTTACCTAATTCCAATATCATATTAAAACTATGATAAATGCTTCCATGGATAAATGTAAGTGTAGATCCATTGTAGCTGTTATTTTTCATGAAATTAATTATTGCATTGTTGTATTTGTTACTGATAGTTTAAAACATTCAACAGTTCTTGGAGGACGGTTATTACAGTGACTTTTCCCCATTTTTATGGGGGGAAACTTATTTTTCTTTGAAATAATACAGAGGCAATTTCAAAGAAAGATAAATATTTATGAGAAGATATAACTGACAGCTTTGTATGAAATGGGAAGAGGAAGATAGTAAGTTGGAGACTAAAATGACGAGTAACGGTAAGATTGATAATAATTTTAATTTAGTTGAAAGAAATCATGAACCTTTAAAATGAAATTATAACATGAAACATAAATAAAAATATGATTTTTTAATAAGGTATACATTAAAGGCGGGGAGGGATAGGGTGAACTGCCCAATGAATGAACAGTTGACCACATAATCTCAAATAATAAGGAATTTAATTGTTCTGGAGGCTCCCACTAAAATTTAGCAGCAATGTGCAACTTATGCTTTTTCTTGTTTTTATCAATAATTCAAATGTTTCTGTGGTTCAATTCCGTTAGAGTCCCCGCTAAATATCGCCCGGTTCTTTTAGACAAAAAAAAAGTAGAAATATTTATAAATAATTTCAATCCTTGAATTAAAATGTTTAATTAGATCAATAACTATTCAGTTTATTAATAAAAGTCAGAAAAATTTATTGATATTTGGATATATTTAGCGATTTGGATATTGGCGATATTTAGCGGGGACTCTAACGGAATTGTACCGTTTCTGTTTGTTAAATAAACTTTTTAATTTCTTTATTATTAACTGGGAAAAATACTTACCTTAAAACGTTTTCTAGAATACTAGAATGGGTGACTTTTTCAATGTTCATTCACTGGAAAACTCTACTCGTACTTAAGGCAAACTTTCTTCATTTAATAGGTTTTCCCTAAAATCAAATTAACTTCAAAACTATGAATTTTTCTGCGACCTGAAACTATTTTCATCATACCGCGGAGAAAAATCCTGTTTGGAAACCTTATACATAAAACATGCATACCTTATTTTAAACAATTCATAAAAAAAATACCTGATTATTGTATGTGAAGATGCGGTAAATCACAAGTCTAACTGCTAAGTGTTCACTTACTGGGCAGTTCACCCTAATATATAGTTGAAATCTGTCTAAAAAGAATTAATAGAAGTCAGCACCAATAAGTTGAATTTTAGACCAAGTAATTCACAAACTTTTCCACTGACACAGTTTGAATCAATGGTAGATCCTCTCGTTAAAGATCTACCATTGTTTTGTTGGGTTGTGGGACAAGATATGAAAATACATTCGCTCTTACCTAAACTTAAATGTTTCAAGATTACGATGGCCTTGGCCTCCGCATTACATTTGAAACTTTCAAATACAGAAATCGACCCATAGTCGTATGCTCAAACATTATAACATAACGAATTCAACTTTCCTTTCACTTTAGCAAAAATAAAAATGATGTAACACATTTACAGGATATATAAAACAATTTTTTAGCTTCTGAAACCAGTGTCCACTCTACTAACGCTTGATTGCACATCTTTTGTCAGTGACCATAGACCTAAAGTAGAGGGAAAATGTTTCGATATGATGATCATTATTATTTCGATATCCATACAACACTGAAAGTGCTAGGTCAGAGTTTACTGAGGAAAACTTTCGATAAGGGCCTAAAAACCACGGAAAGATGTATTCTACTTTCTTTTGCACTACTTATTTCCAGACTTCATAAGGAGTTGGCTGAAGTAAATGTTCACAACAACTGTAAGAACCAAGAGGTGTTGCGCATATCTGTTTTCATCTTATCCTTCTATACATTATGAAAGGTAAGGAAAATGTTTCATAGTATAAATAATGTATTTTTAAAAATAATTACAGTCTATATCACTTAAAAATTTCCTATGATTATTTTTATAGTAGTTTGCTCTTTTTCACTTACTCACGATACAAATTGATCCCATTAAGGTTAATATATTGAAATGACTTTAAGCATACCCATATTGGTGACATGAAATGGGGGCAAAGAGGGCACCGTTTTATGAATTAGTACACCTAGGTAAATGAATTAGTACTGGACAACCATCATAAATGCTTATTTAAACGTGATTGATAAAAAAAATCTATAATTTCTTGAACTTGCTTTATTTCTGTAATTCTGATAGAAGATTCCTAAAACTGAATGTTTAAATTGTATATTTATATTTGATGCAAAAAAAATCTCCCATGTATAACGGGACATCATTTTCTCCACATTTTTAGCCCCATCTCTTGCCATAAAATTTCACACATTGATATACCTCCATCCTTCGCTGCAAGCTAGACGTCGTTTATAGACAGCTCCTAAGTGGATATCTCTTTAATCAGAATGTTCAATCTAGGTAATCAGGTTCAACATTATCAAACTATAATTGTAATTTTTCAAATTCCATCTAAATCGGGTAATTTTACAGAACCTTCACCTTATTTAAAAACGGAAAGGGACTTAACATTTCGATTACCTTGATTCCGCCAAGTACACTCTATTGGTAACCCATTTTACTCAAGTAAATGAAAAGCATATAAAAGTAATTTTCATCAAAATCATTTAAAATGTCAGTTCAATTAGCTGTGAAATACCCATTTCCGTTTCATCGAAACCGCTTACCTTTATTTTTAAAAAATGGAACTCAACGTTTATTCAATATGATCCATCATAAAAATGAAAACTGCATTAGTTTGAAATAAAATGAACACTCAAGCGAAACGCTTGACCATTCTATTGTGTTCGAACTTCATTTGTTCGGAGAGGGAAAAAAATGTAATTAAATGAACACGCAAAGCTATCTGAGTTTGATTGGTTCCGGAACTTTTTTTCAAAACTGGATGATTTAAAAATAATTAATTATCTCATTAACTCTGCCTTTAGTTAAAGTATAATTATGATATAATTAATTATAAAATATAAAAATAGTTACATAATATTAAATAATACTATAATTTAATTCCGTTTATGTCCTTCCATAAGAGCAAGAGAGTTAACAAATTAAATTATAAATAATGAATAAAATAAATATATTTTTTAAACTTTCCCATTCCAAAAATGTCACAAAATTTTAAGAATAGGTCAAAGAATCCTTATTACTAATGGACTTTCATTATAGCTTTTAATATTATGAATTATTAACAGAAAATTGATAAATTCTAAGTACACAAGCATCAACAATTCCCTTAATTTGCTTCGAGTCAGACACCAGGTTTGGATCATTTTATGCAACTTATACTGTTGGGAAGATTTTTTTTAGTAGTTATCTCACTTTATTCAAGTTTGGTCATAAAAATTATAACTATTTTTCTGGTGAAACGCTGTTTTGATTCCCTTCAAAAGTTAGGAGCTAGTTGAGAGGATATATTAATTGTTAGAACAAAAGTAACACAAATTAAATTTAGTAAACCTTTATGTATTAGTGATCGGAAGATTCGTGAAACCATAAACCATATTTCCCTCATAAACGTTAAAATAAAACAAGAACAAATATCAATCATACACAAGCAATCATTTCTTCCATTAAACACCAATCAACCAAACAACACAAATTGCGGCCCCGAAAATTTCCCTTTCCCCACCCCAGCAAAAAAAAACTCGAAACGAACATTCGAATTGTCTTCCTCGTCGTTCGAATACCGTCCTTTGCGCCTGCACGGATCAGTGGCGATCGCGATCGGCTCTCTTCTTTTTGAAAAGGGAAAGCTTCGGTTCGAACCCCGTGAGAATGACAGTGGAAGAACATGAGTGTCGCGCCAAGTTCGAATGTCCCCCAACATGCTGCTGTGACTCCCTTGTATTTCGGGGAGCCGGGGGTTTACTATGATGTGGAGGGGATATCACCAGGTATGTGTGGAATGATTTCGTTTTCCCAAAATCAAACTTCAAACTCTTCAATAGTAATCATTCCAGCTCATGTTTTATTATCAGATATTTATTAATATCTAGTCATGTTTTAATATCAGATGCTCTCATACTATCAGGTAGTCAGAGATATTTTTAACTCCTCTGAGAGAGTATTTCACTCCTTGAAAAATGGAAATACTCCTTAAAAAACTAGCCAGGAGTATTTTCACTCCTTGAATTTTTCACTAAGGTTTAGCTTCTTAAAAAATGCACTGGGTGGCTCCACCGAAATCAACTATTGATATTATAATATTTTTCTACTCAAAACACTAACTTATCTCAGTGGAGACATTTTCGCCCGACCCAAAGCAAATTGCCAAAAGCCACGGCCAGCACCTTAATTATCATTCATTGTAATTGTGTTTTCATACAGCCATAGTAATTTTTTTCCCATTTATTGTTCTGATGCTTAGGGAGTTTGATTGCTGTTTTCGTGTCTCTGTATGTGTAGTTCATGCTATGTCCGTATTTCTCTCCTCATAATTCAATTTCACTCCTCCTAAAATAGTTAAGGAGTATTTTTACTCCTTCAAAAAAATCCTAGGAATAACACTGCAGGTAGTATATGATATCGTTAAACTGAACTGTACTTACATTCCTTATTATCTCTTCAAGTTCTTTCTATACATTCTCTCTCATTCTTTTAATTTCAACACTTTCTTTAGTCAAAATAAAAATCCAATACGTTGCAAAATATGAATGAATTTAAAATACAACGATTTTTATTTGCAACTTAAAACATTAAAATAGACAATTGTTTCGGGGATGCTTGAGATCCCCTTCGTCAGTATAAGTTCCAACAGTCTGACGAAGAATATAAATGTGAATTTCTTAAAAGTTAGTATTAAGCCTTCCAAATATCCGAAAGAGGAGGCACGCTTGATAAATCATTTACTAAAGAGTTTGCGTTTTTATAAATAAAAAAAATCAAGGTCAATGGGTCTATTACAAGGCAGCAGAATTGACGCAGAATCAAAATCAAATTTATGGTTATAATTCCAAGCGTGTTGGGCCATAGAAGATTTATCTAATTCCTGCTTTTTAATATAATTTTGGTGTATTTATATTCTCCGTCAGATTGTTGGAACTTATACTGACGAAGGGGATCTCAAGCATCCCCGAAACAATTGTCTATTTTAATGTTTTAAGTTGCAAATAAAAATCGTTGTATTTTAAATTCACTTTCTTTGGGTCTCCATTACATCTCTCACTGTCATTCTCTCCTCTATCAGGCGCGGATCCAGCAGGTTTCCAAGGGGAGGGCACTTTTTGAGGATCACCTCTACCTACTACCTTTGCACGCAAAATAGACTAAATTTTACTTTTTTCTATAAAGATCATCCTAATGAATTTTATTTTTGAACCCCAACGTGTTTACAACAAATTATTTTTGAACCTATGATCGGGATCTGAACCTTCTAACTGTCTTTTAAGAACGCAAATTTTTTAGGTGGTCTGGGGATCCTCCCCTAGAAAATTGTAGGGATTTTGACCCTGAATAATTCGTTTTTGATCCGCACAGGCGCTTGATGAACGAAAAAAGTTTGGAGAATCTGGGGAAAGTGACACCTTGGGCTAAAAATGGGGCCAAGAAGAGAAAATAAAGAGAAAAATGGGTAAAAAGAAGAAAAAAATAATTATCTTTTTTTAAATGACATAAAAAAATTCTTGGTCTCCAAAATCTACTTTCTTTTTTACGCCTTTTCTCTCTTTTTCCCATCTTTCCCTTTCTTTTTCAGCCCAAGGAGGGGGCATTTTCCGAAGTGCCCCCCATTAAATCCGCGCCTGGCTGAAATGTATTTTGAAAAATTAAAAAGCCGTCTTATACCATTTTGTTACCTGCTAATCAATTATTTTTCTTGCAGGGATAATGACACAACATTCCTATTTTATAATGAGCTATATGAACTCAATTTGTTGTCAATATTTTTTTTTATATTTTAATGAATACAGGGTGGGAAAAAGTCAGTACACTTTTGAAAATAATAATAATAAAAAAAATCGGAATAAAAATGGTTTTCAGTCTTAGGGATTTTTTAAGGCAATAAAAAATTTAGTTCAAAACTATGATAATAGATAGTTTCTATGGAACTTTCAAAAGTGTATCGATTTTTTGCCCACCCATGAATAAAGTTATGGAGTGGTTGGTTGTCCTTCATACACACCAAATTCATAAAATTAGAAAAAAGCCTCCAACCGGAAATTTTACAAACAAATAAGAAATAGCACTGAAAATAAGTTCAACAAACATATATCTCTCTATATTAAAAAAAAGTAACCGTCACCGCCGCCGCCGCCGCTGTTTCAGAAATTTTTATTTTTGAACTCTTTGACCTCTCACAACGCAAAAAGTACTTGACAGAAATTTATGAAATTTGAAATGTTTGTAGAGAAATGTTTGGAGAACATTCTCGAACGAAAAGCTAATTGATGTGATTATTAGTTCTGGGGTATTTTTAAGGTCAAAGTTGAAGTTTTTGTTTTTTCGCCGCGTAATCGCGTTCAGCGAAGACTATTAGCAGCAGAGCTTTGATTTTTTGCAACCTCATACTCTGATATCTGAAGATGTGCACTACGTCGCCCTTTTTTCGAATTTCGAATTTGCTTTAGAGTAATTAATTTTTAAATTTTCGAAAATTTTGACACTTTTTCGGTTTTTTCGGTCTAAAAGAAAAACTAATCACAATAGAAGTATGATTTTTTAACCAATTATGCTCTTATTTTTTAGAAAAAGATTGGCGTCTAATTCTTTGAAAAATTTTAATTAGTTTTCGAATTATTAAGCATCAAAATTTCATTTTTTTCATAGTTTTACTAGGTCTTCATCAGACACGTTTAATGTTTATTGGAGATTTTTTAAGTTTTATTTTTGACGGCTCACTAGATTGTTGCGAGCACGCGTGCACATTATAAATTGAAATGTTTCTTAATGATATGTTTTTTCTACAAGATGGTTGATGATTGTTAGTAGACTTGCGGGATATTTTTTTAATATTTCAATAAAATTATTGATAAGCAAGAGAGAGGTATTTTCCGTGTTACAAGAGGCTTAATTAAGCGGAGAAAAGGGTTCTGTTGGATTGTTGAGATGAACAAGCGAGCTATGCTGGATTAAATTATTTATAAGCAAGAGTGATATAAGTAGTTTCGGTTGTAAAGGAGCATTAATTAAGCCGACCAGCGGGGTGTGCTGGATTGGTAAGATGAAACAAGCGAGCTTTGCTCGCTGAGATCGCGAAGCGATCTTATTAGAACTGCGAAGCAGTTCCGGGGGTTGGTGAGCGATAGCGAGCAGGGGGCAGGCCCCCTAGTTTTTAAAATAAAAAAAAATTTCTTTTTTATTAGATAAAAGTTTTAATTTTTTTTAAGCTATAGTCAGATTGTATACGAAATTTATGAAATTCAAATTTAAAAAAATGATCTGTAAAGATCGATGCATTTTTTTAAGCTTAACAGAACTGGAGTTATTCAAGATAAAAGAGCTATAAAGCTTTTTTTTTTCAAATTTTTAAAAAAAATCACCAAAAAATTTAAATAAATATATTTTCATGTTTCTTTCACAGTAAAGAATAACCCCTAAAAGTGTTAGTGAAATTCACACATGAGGGTCATGTTGCAGGATGACACAGGATGATATACAAAATTCATACAAAAAATAGATTATAAACATAATTGAGAAAAATAAGACTTGGATAACACATACTGAATGTTTCTTATTGTTTACCATATCGAAATTAATAATCTCCAGTAACTTTAAAATTCTCGGAGAGATGTGTGCGAATGGCCTGGACGTCAAGATCGTGATGTTACAAATCGTATGGACCCGGGTTCAAAGCTTGCCTACCACTTTTTCAAATTTTGAATTTATATATTAACTTTAAATTATTAAAATAAACCATAGGCTTCAGGAACGGATGGTACGGTTGGTTAACGCACTGCCGTCTGAGGTAGGTGACAGTTGTCCACAAAAGGTTTCGGGATCGATCCTCGGCAATATTTTCTGTTGTTTTTTTTTTTTTGTAAATGGTGAAGTATCAACTTCAAATTAATTACAAGACTGTCACAGCTGCAGGAACGGATGGCTTGGTGGTTAGCACACCAGACTGCCATCCGAAAGGCCCTCAGATCAAATCTGAGCCTTCTCGGCGGGTATAGCACTCGGAAATAAATACTGATTGGTATTTATAAATTTTCCTGCTTAATTCACGGGGGGGTCTTGATATTTCTAATTTTCGACGTTAACTGTAACCGTTACAGTAAAATTATTTGAAAATATTACTATTTTTGATGACTTTGACACTTTTTTTTGTAACATTTCAAGACTTTGACTCTTTTACCTACGACGGAAACTGAAAGAATGTAAGAGTCTTAAGAATGAGGAGGACAGCGATGTAGGTCCTTCCATCCGCAAACCCCTACCTCCAACCCAGGTGTTTCATTTAACTTAGGATTTTTATCCTAATTTATTAAGTGGTTACAAAATTTCAGTCATAGTTAATGAAGATGCTCTACTTAATCTTTTTTTCTTAACTTAAAAAGTGGTGACTAAAAACCACATCCACTAATAAGAAATCGTTTAAGAACATAATTACTTCTGAACTAATATTTCACAGGTTTTGGGAAGAATGCCTGGACTGTTACTTCATATTAACAGAGCCATTCCAAACGCAGGACACAGATACATCCCGATACAGAGTTATTATTTTTGCTCTACTTAATAATTTTCACTTAATTTAAAAAGCGGTGACTAAAGACCACTACCACTAAAAGGGAATAATCCAAACCGATTAAGGACAGAGCTCTAAACTTATATTTCACAGGTTATGGAAGGGATGCTTCACGGTTTTCTCATGTGAAGAGAAACACTTCTCACGCTGGACATAGATCCCTCTAGAGAGAAAATATTTTTGCTCAACTTAATACTTTTCACTTAATTTAAAAAGCGGTGACTAAAGACCACTACCACTAAAAGGGAATAATCCAAACCGATTAAGGGAACAGAGCTCTAAACATATTTCACAGGTTATGGAAGGGATGCTCTTCACGGTTTTCTCATTTGAAGAGGACAGGCGCGAATCCAGCACGGCTCCAAGGGGGGGCACTTTTTCAGACCATCACATTTACCTTTTGAAAAAAAATTTGTAGATTTTCTAAAAAGTATCAAGATCCCCTTTCGGTACCGCTGGGGGGGGTATGCTTCTATACCGCTTTCAGGGGTCCCCCCCTGAAAAAATTTTGAAATTTGATGTGTAAAAGTAGGGTTTTAACTCATTTTGAGTACTTTTTGGGACATTTTTTGGTGCTTGTGAGTGATTTTTTGGCTCCAAGGGGGGGGGGACTTTCCAGAGAGCCACCCCCCTGAATCCGCCACTGTCCTCTATACATATTTCACCCTCTCTCTCATTTTACCGCCCTTTTTCAAATTTTCTTCTTGATATCTTTCCCTTTCTCCATTTTTTAATTCTACCTCTACTACTCATATTCATTTCAATACTACTCCTTTGTCATTCTCTCTATCTCTAAGTTTCAGTCTCTCTTTTCTACGTATCCTTTTCCTCTTTTTTATGTATCTTTTCCAGTTCGGACGTACTGGCCTAGTTATTAAAGTATCTGACTATGGATTCTCCTACGAATCCACGCTTTAGCATGTCTTTGCAAAAGTCCACCAACCGAAAAAAATAAATAAATTTCCTTTTCAGCTACCATTGCCATTGAAGTGTGACAAAACACTTCAGGGGCATGAAAATTTCCCCTGACCGTCAACGAATTTATAATTACTGTCCTCACTGTACTGAATTCAACTTTCTCCTGTCTATCTTTTTATCTGTCCTGCTATATTGGTCAAGCTCTTCAGAATCGATTTGGCTCCCTCGCATCAACTCCTCTATTCTTCGAGGGTTGTTGATGTTTCTGCGGCTGTCCTAGATACTTTCGGTCCTTTGACTCCTCTGCACCAATTTCTTGGACAAGACAACAACAACAACATTCTATTTGTCTTAAACTATTCCCTTTCTAATTCCAAAGTAAAGGAAAAAGAAATCAGATAGCTGAAAACACTAGAAATCTGTACGCAAGTTCACTTGAAATCCCTTAGGAAATCTCGAAACTCGTGAACATCATGGACGGCTTTACGGGTACCCCACCAACTTTTTCAACACGTTCTATTTTTTAATGGTAAATAGTGTTCCCACAGCAGTCACTGATACTATGCTCCTCAAAATATCTAGCTCTCCCAGGATCTTTCAAAATTCACCCATGCTAAACAGGTGGTGCGTTCCATTAAGTATTCTTTCTTTCTCAGGTTCTTCCACGACCGAGAATCCTCCCTCCACCAACTCCTCCACCCCCAAACACCAGCTCCACCTGCTCTGGCTGGTGGCGTCGGCCCTGGTGGCAGTCCGAGAGGGCTCCTGCCACCACCTGTGCCCCTCCCCCACGGGGCTGTACCCCAACGTGGCCGACTGCAGGTGCTACTTCAAGTGTGTCTCGGGCACCCCTGTGCAGAAGTGGTGCCCACCCGGGCTCAAGTTCGATGTCACCTCCTTGCAGTGTTCCTTCCCCTCCAAAACGGTGTGCGCTGGTGAGCACTCATCATGTATTAATATCCTTTAAGGGGTTATGTCGTAATACTTTTAAAACTTCACAATTCAATACATACTACAATTTTACATGTTCATTTTCATGGCGAGAGAATTGGTAACGCCTTCAATGCAGTTCTTGTTCTATAACCATTACAGACAAAAATATTGAGAAAAAAAACGTCGTCCCGAAAACATAAATTCTTAATACAAAAACCACTAAAAATTTTCTTTCAAGTTTCCTCTTCCTCCTTCTGTGTTTTACTCAGAACTGGCTATTGAATTTTTGTTGAGATATATTGAAAAATGAGTTTAACAAAATTACTCTTCCATCAGAACCTATTGAATGAAAATCTCAATTTTGAAATGCTAACTTCAAGGAAAGAATCATAAATAGAATCAATTTTACAATTTCATGAACACGACTTAGTCTGAAAGCTGAGTTTTATGAATATAAACTATATTTCTTTTTTAGTTTGTGATAAATGAACTAAGTTAGTATATTCATTTTACTGCGTAAGTAAGATGCGCGTTAGGGAAGGAATAAACTCGATTTTTTTTTTAATTCAACTTAGAGCACATGCTTTCCTTTGCAGGGACATGGTTCTCTTAATTTCACAAACATCAGACAAAAGCAAGAGAAAATGTGAGGTTATATGCTTTTAAAAAATTTTATAATGTTTCCCTTTAATTTATATTACTATCTTATAAGCCCAGCGGCAATGTTGTAATGCATCTCGCTGCCACCTCCCAGGCCCGAGTTTCGTTCCCGGGTTGGGGAAGACACTGCCTTTCATCCCTGATATCCCTGCCTTTCATCCCCAGGGTTGATAAAATTATGAGACCAAGTTTATTGGGGGAAACAAGGGGCTTTGCCTCAACTGATTGTGACTTTCAGTCATACGCTCTGTAACAGGTTTGCTCATGGCCTCATCCAGTGAGGTTGTAGTAGAGTTTGACGGTCTAACGATCTAGGTACTCCCTCAAGAACATCCCTTGTTTTTGTAACTATCTTTTCACAATGTCTACAAAAATTTTGTCCTAGTTCCCAAGAAAAAAATTATGAATTCTTAAAAATATCTTTCTTTTGAGAAAATAAAATTTTCTGTCTTATTATTTAGTGATCCATGGCCATTTATTTTAGGAAGTCTAGCACATTTATTACCAGCCTTAATACCCCATCATCAACATCATGGTAAGTTATACAAATTTTCACTGAGACTAAACTTCTTTTTATGACGAAACCTCATTTGTTTTAATTTAAGCCTATAGACACTTATTTTTTTTTCATTCAATGTATATATAATCCTAAATTTCATACGGAAGAAAAATTTCATCCAGGAGAATATTTAAAAATACTGTATGGATAATATAAATTATTCCACATCATAATATATCTTTTCCACATCACAAATTCAAAGGGAAAATTATTGGACATTGAAAAAAAGGAAATTTTATGTAGAACTCTTATAAATCGACGTATTCGGATATTCTAATTTTCTCTGAGGATATTTTAAGAGAATATAGTGCTTTAGATAAGTAGATTGAGAAAAAAAACTTTAAGAGTATGATATTAACGAAAAAGTTCTGTTATTGTCGACTGCTGTTATCTTGTTAAGTTTCGGTTAATATAGAATCAAAACTTTTAGAAAAGAAAACCTAAAGAAAAAGAAGAAAAGGTTTTACGTAGTTAACCTGAATCTTTTCCATTAACCCACATGTTTTCTTTTGAGAACCTTGAGTGAAAGTACTCGCTGTCTGTTTTACCTCCATTATTTTACCAAAACAGAATTGGAACCTTTTTTTTATTTCTCGCAACTTGCATGTCAAACACAATATCTATTAATTATATCGATCTATATCACAGAGTATAGAGCTTAAACTCTATACTCTGTGATCTATATCATTGATAAATTAAAGTATTTAATTCAACCATGATAATTTCAAACAAATAAATGCTTTGCTTATTTTAATTTTACAAAACATATAAATTTATGAAACTATATATATTACTAAATGAGCTTATATAAATTTTTGAAACTATATATTACTAAATGAACTTATATAAATTTATGAAATTATATATTACTAAATGAACTTATATAAATTTTTGAAACTAGTATATATTACTAAATGAACTTATATAAGTACAATAAAATATACTTTTGACGAATTTTATTCCGAAAAAATCTGACTCACAAATTAGTCCAGGCAACGAATGCTCAAAAAAAGGTATAGAGGGAAATTCTTGGAGCACAATTTTTGACTCCGGAACTTTGTTTGGACTAGTTAGGAGGTGAACATATCAAAAGTCCCCGCCCGTAGCCCTTACGCCGAAGTGAGGAGGGGTGTTCGAAAGTCTCATTTTTCAGTTTTTGGCTAATTACTCTTACAAAATGCGTCCCCACGAAAACGTTTCAATTCGCTTTTTTAAAGTAGATAAAATTATCAACAATTTAAGACCCTTCCCAGGTTTATACGTCCAATTGATCCCGAGTTACATCTCTTCAAAAATGGGAAATTTTTTCTAAAAATTCGAAAATTTGAGTAAAAAATGTATTTAAAGCAATTTATTGGCTATATTACCCATCTAAAAGAGAATTAAAGGCTATTACCTCATAATGCACTTATTTAGCTTTAATTTAAGCCCTGAATCAAGTATGTGAGATCAATAGTTCTCACGTTATCTTAAAAGAACAAAAATTGGGAAAATGGGATTATCCCAGTATAGTCCAGTCAAATAGTATTTATTTTGAGAAATATTTGGGGTAGAAGATATTTTTCTCTATCCGTATGTTTTTTTGGGGTGTTGAATCCGAATCTGAGGTTTGCCAACAAAATTTCGGGACGGAACATTGTGAAAATTCGAAAAAATGGCAAAAATTCGCCCCTTTTTTTCGTTTTTTGCCCCTAGAACATTACCTTTGCACTTCTGAGCTAAACAATCAATACAAAAAATAAAGAACACAAACCAAGCTACAAAAAAGTATATTAAAACTTTTCTCTCAGGCGCGTAGTTTCGCTGATAGAGCACGTTGAAAAAGGGGTTATTTTCGTTCGATTGGTAGAAAAGGTCACTAGTATCGCCAAAACGCCGAACTTTTGGAACATAATACTTTAAAAACTGCTTTAATAATATTCTTCATCAAATCGACCATCTAAAAACTCTAATGATGATTAACTAAATGCATTTTCGTTGCGAGATTTCTCTTACGAACGAAAGTTCCATAGGAGATTATAGTATTTCGATAACTACATATATGTTGCTTCTTCGAGATTACATACAAAAGTGTTCTTTTGACTATTTTATAAGTTTTTGGGGGTGCTGAATCCGAATCTGAAGTTTGCCAACAAAATTTCGTGACGGAACTTTGTGAAAATTCCAAAAAATGGTAAAAATTCGCCCCATTGCCCCCAAAAATTGACATTTTTTGGAATTTTCACAAAGTTCCGTCACGAAATTTTGTTGGCAAACTTCAGATTCGGATTCAGCACCCCAAAAAAACATACGGATAGAGAAAAATATCTTCTACCCCAAATATTTCTCAAAATAAATACTATTTGACTGGACTATACTGGGATAATCCCATTTTCCCAATTTTTGTTCTTTTAAGATAACGTGAGAACTATTGATCTCACATACTTGATTCAGGGCTTAAATTAAAGCTAAATAAGTGCATTATGAGGTAATAGCCTTTAATTCTCTTTTAGATGGGTAATATAGCCAATAAATTGCTTTAAATACATTTTTTACTCAAATTTTCGAATTTTTAGAAAAAATTTCCCATTTTTGAAGAGATGTAACTCGGGATCAATTGGACGTATAAACCTGGGAAGGGTCTTAAATTGTTGATAATTTTATCTACTTTAAAAAAGCGAATTGAAACGTTTTCGTGGGGACGCATTTTGTAAGAGTAATTAGCCAAAAACTGAAAAATGAGACTTTCGAACACCCCTCCTCACTTCGGCGTAAGGGCTACGGGCGGGGACTTTTGATATGTTCACCTCCTAACTAGTCCAAACAAAGTTACGAAGTCAAAAATTGTGCTCCAAGAATTTCTCTCTATACCTTTTCGTTGCCTGGGCTAAATATACTGTTGTGTTCATTAAACGATTGTAATAATTAAGAAGTAAAACAGGAAGCGGAGAACCTTTAGCACTATTAATTACATATTTCTGGAGAGTAATTTGGCACAAGGGCTGATTCCCTGTGAACGTAAAACTAGTTAAAACATGAAAACCTTAGTGCCTTTTGCTTTTTATACAACTTAAAAACCTATAATAATGTAAAATAAGGGGGAAATAATGTTAAACTTCTAATTATTAGGTGGAAATTCTATAAATCAAATTCCATCCCATGGCCATCATGGTAAGTTATTTTGTAGCTCATTATTTTAAACTCGCCATCTTAATGAAGAAAACCTTTACAAAAAGTTCTAGTAAAATATGTTTAATATGGAATGGATTTATTTCATATACTATATCCTTCTCAGTAACAAATTTTTGGTTGATGACATCCTACGTCATCCAAATTGGGTGTTGGCATTTCCTTTTACTAAGTACGTGTATTCCTTACAATATTTTTTACAAAGTATAGTTTGCAGGTTTTGTTTTACAGATAAAAAGGGACATGTGCACGTCACTTTAGCTATGGGTAAGCCAAACGGTAACAATGGTAAGTTTAAGTTCCATTCAATTATTATTAGAATGTAAAATAGCTATATGTTTATCTTCAAAATAACTTCTTTTGAAAATGCCCTTTCTTAAAAAAATATTAGCTGTACCTATAGTCAAAGATTATTTACTAAGTATATACGTATGCAACGCATAATGTGCAAGATAAAATATAACAGTGGATTTTATAAAAAAAAAAGAAAGAAAATAAAACATGCATTTACAATACATATAGGGGAGAGGGGGATTCGCACTTGGGGCACATTAGAACTGAACACTTATCTCTATGTTAAATTCGATTTAAAAATATGGGAGAAAAAAAAATCAGCTGCCTTCCTTTGCCTGAATGTTCCGAGAAGTGGGCCCATCAAAACCCTTAGTTTTTAAAAATTGCCTGCTTTGGAAGGTGCAAAGTAAATTTTCTTCTCCTTTTATTCGTGTGAAAATTCAATCCAGAAAGTTTTTGTAGTAGAAATTTTGCCTAGAATTCTATTGTGGCATCAATAAAGATAAGTCCAAAAAATTAGTTTCCCAATATAAATAACATACTTATTTTTTATTCTTAAAGCTGAAGACGGTAGATGGGGCACATTTGAACAAAAAAGTTGGGGCACAATTTAACAGTTCAAAAATCCTTTCTAATTCCTTTTCTTGATTTCAGACGCATTTTTAGACTTTAAATATAGTATTTTAAGGTACTTTAAATTTAATTAGTTCAATTATTTCTAGTATTAAACTTAAAATTCAAAGCTTTTAGGAATTTTCTAGTTTTAACTTACTACAGAAGTTGGATAAGTTTAAAAAAGATAGTTTTTTTGCATAAAAATATATCAATATTATTCAATATTCTTTAATATTAGTCAGATTTTTATGCATTTATTTTTCTTAGCCCTATTTTTAAAACCAGTTGAAAGATATTTTGTTTAATAGTTTCAGTACAATTTTTAAACTAAACTTCAGGTATCCAAGAAAGGAACATACGAGCAAAAATTTTTTTAAATTTAAGAAGTCATTCAATCCGAAACATTGGTTTTAAGCAATGGTTTAGGATTCAAAAAGGTTGTTGATTTTTATTTTGTTAGTTATTGAATTTGTAATTATTTTTTTACTGGAAAAATGCTTCTTTTTGTATTTAAAACATGCTGGAATAGCTCATTATATTATTATAGAAAGAGATATTATAGTGAAATTAATAACACCTAGTGACTTAAGATATTTTATATTTTTCATCTGATTGGGGGGATTTTTGAAATTCTTTCGGGGGAAGAAATTGTTAAAAGATTTTAATTTAAAAAGCATTATCCGCTTTATTATTCCCAGAATGTCATCAGAAAAAATCTAAATGCATTCTTTAAGAGAAAGAAACAAAATTTTTTTGAATAAATTACTTGCAGTTCACACTATGAACCCTAGTAGTTCTCGCATAATTTTCAGATTTTTGGAAAATTATGCGAGAACTACTAGGGTTAAAAAATTAAAACGCTACGCATAATAAAGTATAGCTTTTTAAATACACAGAAATAGCAAGCTCGGCATTGAACATTTGAAAAGGTAAACTTAAAAATATGTTAGTATCAAAACTATATTTTTAAAGTCAAAATTATGTGTATGTTTTCATTCTTTTTGAGGATTATTCGTGGGGTAATAATCCAAACTGATTAGACAAATCTGACGTTATTGTTTTTCAAACTCAAATATTATCTTCTTATAACAAGGCTTTACAAATTTTCTATTTAAACTTTTCCTATCTATTTCTTACTTTTAGGTAATATGATGCAGATGATGCAAATGATGATGACGATGATGAATCAAGGTAAAGAATAAATTTAACTAACTCAGTGTTTTCAAATGTGTGTGTACTGTAAGCCGTTTTCTATTTTGTTAAAATGACTTCTAGCAAATTAGTATGAACACTTTTTTTCAGGGATGATGGGAATGAATAACCAACAAAATATGATGATGCCACCAAACATGATGAAAATGAATCAAAACATGATGAACCAGAATATGAATCAAAACATGATGAACCAGAACATGAATCAAAACATGATGAACCAGAACATGAATCCAAACATGATGAACCAGAACATGAATCAAAATATGATGAACCAGAACATGAATCCCAATATGATGAACCAGAATATGAATCAAAATATGATGAACCAGAACATGAATCCCAATATGATGAACCAGAATATGAATCAAAATATGATGAACATGAACATGAATCAAAATGTGATGAATCAGAACATGAATCCCAATACGATGAACCAGAATATGAATCAAAATATGATGAACATGAACCAAAACATGAATCCAAGTATGGTGAATCAAAACATGAATATGATGAACCAAAATATGAACATGAATATGATGAACCAAAACATGAACATGATGAACCAAATGAATATGACTGGAAATAATCAAGGTAAGGGCTCAGAGCACTTTTAAAAATATATTTAGTAAGATATCCAAGGATTCTTCTCATAATAGGTATTATTAAATTTCGAACCAACTATCAGAAATTTTTTAACTCAATATTTACCAATAAAAAATCATTTTGAACAGCTATGGATTTATTATACGAAACAAAAGGACCCCAAATTTACAATTACTACGACGAAATTACTAAAATAGATATTACTTTACTTATTGCCTTAAATATTTCCAAACATATTTTAAAAATCCACCTAATGTTTTAAAAGAAAAAACTCAAAAAGGCAAAGCACTCCATTTTATCAAATGTCTCTCTTTCTGAAACTTTTTTTTTCACTCTTCAATTAAAGTATATATTTTTTCTTAAGATTAAATTTGAAAACCAATCACATATCTACCCTTTTTCTATGAAATTACTATTTCTTATGAATAAAAAGTATATTATCGTTAAACTATTCAGTGTCTGCTGATATTTAACTAGTATAAATAATCTTTAACTAATTAATTTTTATTTTAGGTCAAAAAATGCAGTGCAGTGGAGGATGCCACCCGCCGAAAAAACATATTTCTCTTGTTTATGAACTGAAGTTAAATAAGTTTCCTATTCGTTTTAAATTATTCGGATGAATATAGAGAGGCTACTGAAGAAAAAGGGATCAAAAGTTTTCATTGAAACTTCAATAGAATCTCTGATTCATTTTGTAAATTCATCAAACTTCCCTCAAATTGAGAGAATATTTTTCAAAGAAAGTTTATATTCGTTATAATTCTTTCACATATTTCACATTCCATTTTCAAAAACTCTTCCCACCAAAACTCTTAAAAACGGCCCACAAGAACTTATATCCTCATTGTTTTGGGACGCTTTTAGCCATAATTCTTACAAGAAGTCCAAGTGTCCAATCCACAAAATCAATGTTTTATCAAAAGGATTTTTTTTCTTCAAATTGTACTTTTTAGATTCACTGATTAGGTCTAATGCATAGGTTTGCCTAGTTTGTGATTGGGGTTATATTTTTTACTTTTTCTTTATTGATATATATTGTATTTAAAATATATTCTCTATGTCAGCGTTTCTCAACCGGGGTTCCGCGAGGCCTCCTCAAGGGTTCCGCGAGAAATTCGAAAAAGGTGTTAAAAAAATAAAAGATACAAGATCCCCCCAAAATTTGGATTAAGGGTACCAGAATGAGTAAAAACCCTGTTTTTTAGGGTCAAATTTCAAACAATTTTCTGGGGGAGGACCCCCAGACCCCCCGTTTTGTACTTTAAACTGGGTTAGTTAAATTTATTTTCATATTAAGTTCAGCAAAATGAGAATCCTACATAAAAATATATTAAAAAGGTACATTAAACTTATTAAGTATGCAAAAGATGGCCTTAGAGATAATTTTAGGCTTCTTCCCCGATGCAAAAATCTAGCTTCGGGCGTGATAATTACTTAATTTCCTTAGAGGATATTTGGGCCCCTCCCGAAAGAAATTTTTCTTGAAAATACCTCGAGTATGTAGTTGGCCCCCTGCTGTTTGATAGTTAATGCGGCCCTCGGGCTGAAAAGTTTGGAGACCCCTGTTTTAAGATACAGTGGGGGGGGGGCAGGGGTAAGGCCTTCCAATAATGGTTAAAATGTCCAATGGCCGTTAAAAAGGATTATCCAAATGTTCAAAGAAAAGCAATTGATATACTATTGCAGTTTTCCTCATCATATATGTGTGAACCAACCTTTTCTTGTTTAAAAGCATAAAAAGTAAAGAAAGAAATAGTCTTCTTTCTATTGAAGACGAGATTCGGGTATGCCTTTCGAAAATAAGACCCAGAATTGAAAATATATGTGCCAAAAACAAACTCAAATTATCACATTAATTAATATTTAATAATTGTTTTATTTTTTTTAAACTTGCCAAAATTGTTTAAATACTTAAAATTGTATTTTCAAAACCTTACAGCTGTATTCTAATGATTCTAATAAATAAATATAGTAAATAAACGATTTCTTCGTTACTTATTTTCCGTTTTATGTAATAATTTAAAAAATAGTAAGAAAAATATTGTTACATGGACGCTAGGGTTCCGCGGAACTTGGGCATTGTCGAAAGGGTTCCGTGGGAGTAAAAAGGTTGGGAAACGCTGCTCTATGTAATGGCTCTTTTTATTCGCCCCTCTACTTTTCCCTAGTTCATTTTCTATCCCTATCTTTCTTTTGGTTAATTTGAGGATATTTTAGTTCCTTGGATAGTACTATATTTGGTCTTATCATTAAAATTTTGCATTTGAGGGAGGAGTTTTTTTAGACAATTAGTAGAATAAAAGAGTAGGTATTTTTAAATGAAAGTTTCTGCCTTAAAATAAAATTTATATGCAAAAATTTATTGATTTTTTAATTATTTATGGGAAAATTATCTTTTGAGCTAAAAAATATTAGTTTCATTAATTAAAACTGTATGTTTTTAGGAGAATTAGGTTTAATTCTTGTGGTGTAACTTAAGAAACGGCAGAAAGTACAGTTGAAAATAATTTTAATGACTCTGTTTACGTGATTTTTAAACATGTTTGTAAAAAGATGAAAATAAAAGTTTTACAACTCTTATATTTGTTTTATTCATTTTTCAGTTTCAAATAATCCTCTAAGGAAATAAATATCCTGTTTGGATTTTTCTATAAAATGGAATTTTAGGGGTACATATAAATTGCGTTACACAATAGCATTTCAAAGGTACAGCGGTTTCAAAATAATTAGAAATTTTCCAGCAATTTAATGTTAATCGATATCGCACCTTTCTAGTTAATTTGTGTGAATACAAAGGAGTGTGATATGAAATCAAAAGCCTTATAGACGAGTTCAATCATCATGGCATGTAGTCAACATCCGGTTAAACTCGTTTATAAGGGTTCAAGTCTACCTTCACCGATGTGAAGGAAATTAATCAGAAATATCTATATAATAGGTTTTTTAAAAATAAGTGGTGAGCTTCTGTAATATTATGTCTTATCTAATATGTTAAAAGCAAAAAAAAATATATATATACAAAACACCCTCTTGAACTTCCTCAGTTTCTCACGTTCTATAGAGTGTTTTCAGGTGAAGTCACAACCGGTTATTTTCTTTTAACTGTGTATCTTCTGTAGGGCTTTTAACTGTTTCTAAGGCCGTTGTTTATCTGTTGCTAACAGGGGCGTATATAAGGGGGGGCCGAGGGGGCCCTGCCCCCCCCCCCCCGAAATTCGGACTAGGTGTACCAAAACCAGTTAAAACCCTGTATTTTAAGGTCACAATTCAAAAACTTTTCTGGGGGAGGACCCCCAAACCCCCCTTTTGTACTTGGAATTTTATTATTAACAACTTTATTATAATAAGTTCATAAAAATCCAAATCCTACCGAAAAATATATGTCCAAAATTCGGACTTAGTGTACCAAAACTAGTTAAAAACCTGGTTTTTTTAGTCAAATTTCCAAAAATTTTCTGGGAGAGGACCCCCAGACCCCCCTTTGGTACTTTTTATTAATAACAACTTTTCCTATATTAAGTTTTTAGGACCTAAATTTTCACCTAAAAAGCTATATTGGACCTAATTAAATATGTGGGAGAGGGGCTGGGGCTGGGGAGTAATTTTGGGCCCCTCCCGAAATAAATTCTTATATACGCCACTGGTTGCTAAGGCGGTTTGTAGGTATGGGATCACGTGATTGCAAATGCTGCAACAGAAGAATTCCACGGCTAGTCATTTCTGTAACTGTTAACCTCTGTTGGGGAAAAAACTGTAACATCTTCTGTTGCTAAGGCCGTTGTTAGGTCCGAAGCATGTGATTGAAATTGCTCTATTTAGTTTAGATAACAATAGAGCATTTTCAATCACATGACTCGGACCTAACAACGGCCTTAGCAACAGAAAATGTTACAGTTTTTTGCCCTACAGAGGTTAACAGTTACAGAAAATGACTAGCCGTGGAATTCTTCTATTGGAGCATTTGCAGTCACGTGATCCCATACCTAAAAACCGCCTTAGCAACAGATAAACAACGCCCTTAGCAACAGTTAAAAGCCCTACAGAAGGTACAAAATAACCGGTTGTGACGTCACCTGAAAACACTCTATTGAAGAGGACGCTACTAGGTGCTACGGTTCATAATATGGTCAAAAGTTTTGGTTTATTTTCTTTAGGAAAGAGTGCTTATGTTATATTTTTTTATTCTAAAAATGATAGGGCAGTTACAATCAGCTGATTTTCCTGTAAACCGTAACTGAGAAAATTTCTTGGAAGACAAACAACATGGATTTCTCCATAGAGTTAGTATTGCGATTTGCGTTCGAAGTTGATTAAAGATGTATTCTGAATACTTTAATGTCATAAAGTTTCATGCTAAGGCCCGTTATATCGACAAGATAAGATTCTTAATGGATTTGATCCATATACAGTAGGGTGCATCAAACGCCCCTCTAGAAACAAATCGCTTTGTACCCAATCTAAAAATGTTCCTTTACTCATAAAAAGTTGTCCTGCCAAATATTTTTGTGTTCCGTAGACTTTAAATGGGTCCACAAACGCTTTGAAATTTCGGATTTTTCATTTAAAACACATAAAATCCGATTTTTGTGTACTAAATTTTAAATTAAATCCTTAGCAAATTTTTTCAGACAATCTAGGAAAATTATAACGTATTTAAACATATAAAATATGTTTCAATCGCAAAGGAAATAAATTAAAAAAATAATTTAAGCAGTATTTCTAACGGCTTCCTGATCGAAAATTGGGATTTTCCCTTTCACCCGAGAGTAGATGGCAGCACCGGGTAGAGCTAATTTTGATTAATTATTAATTAAATTATCCTTTATTTCATTAAATTGGATGCTATTAATGCATTCAAAGCTTTTCATCTGCTCTAGTATTGGGGTAATTATTTTTATTTGTGATTTCTCGAACTCTCATAAATATTTTTTTTCGTATTGATGAAAAGAGAACAAAATGGGAGTCCTCAAAGATAATCCTCTCACAGGTAAAATCTTTTTTTATGAAAAAGCTAATATTCCTATAATAAGTGACTGAAAAGCATGACAAAGAATAATAGCACTATTAGATGCAAATGCAAAACAAGAGCTATCCCTATTGATAGGAGGTCTAATCCTATTACAGCATTAAAAATTGCAGATATGGAAAACACACTTAGTTCCACATTTTCAATATGGCCTAAAGATGTGAAGAAGTTGGTTATGAAATCAGGAAGATCTTTTATTTCTTCAATCAATGAAAAGTGACGGATCAAAGTCGGATCACGTGATAAGAGCCTTTTGGAAAAAATCAAAAGGAAAGAAAAACGCCTTTTGTTGGAAGAAAAAAGAAAGACTAAATTGAGTTTTTCCGCACGAGATGATTTTCTCAAATTAAATAATGATCCCGAATGTACAGATAATGTAGGCCAGAGTGATATTGATGTACCAACAACAAGTGAGCCCCAGCAGAAGTCATCATCGGGTTAAAAGAAAAGGGATAAACGTTTTCATACCCCATGCCGCCATGACCTGGTAAAGAGACCTAATCTCGTGTCAATAGCAACGCGTTTGAATATGACTCCAACACAACAAGCAGCCTATACGAACGCTTTAATTGAAGAACTTGGAGGAGAAACTTCTTCCGTTGCAGCTTCGTATGCAACAGTCGATAGGTCCAGAAGACGAGTATCTAAAGAACTTTCGAATTCTTGCAGAGAACAATGGGACTTCCCAGAATATACAACTTTGCATTGGGATACTAAACTTACGAAAACATTGACCAGTAAGTATAAGACAGAAGAGCGTCTTACAATAGTTGTTGGAGACTGTCAAAAGCAAAAACTTCTTGGGGTGCCAGCATATACTCTGGAAAAAGATAAAAATATGGGTCGGTGATTTCTGAGTTAATTTATGATCACCTAGCTTCTTGGAAGTGTGAACAAACTGTGGTAAATATGACTTCTGACACTACTGCTTCAAATACAGGCCATGTAACTGCTGCCTGCGTCAGCGTGCAGAAAAAAAATAGGGGGAGCACTTCTTTAGACATCTTGTAGACACCATATTTGGGAAGTAATGTTGACACGTGTTTTTAAAGACATGCAAATAGAAGACTACAAATCACCAGATATCATCATATTCAAAAATTTTCGCGACAATTTTGATAATATTGATAAGAGTAATTAAAAACCTTTTAACTCAGAAAGCGTTCCAGTGAAAGTTGGAAGTATTGTGCATGAACTTAAAGCCACTGCAGTACACGTAGCAGAATGTGCCATCAATTCTGGGAAATGCAGAGAGGATTACATGGAATTCGCCAAGCTTTGCTTAATGTACCTAGATTATCCAAAAAATACACAAGTGAAACGGAGTCGACCGGGAGCCGTTCATAGAGCACGTTGGATGGCTAAATTGCTGTACGCCATAAAAATGTGTCTTCTTGAAGATCAAATCAAACTCTTACCTACTGGAAAAAATAGTTTCAAATCAACAGCTAGTTAAACTGCGTGACTTTGCCAATTTCATTACTCTCAAATATGTTACAAGATGGTTAACTTGTGATACAGTCACAATGCCCCTTGGTTAAACTGTTCTTGAATATATATTTACATTTCTAATATGTTAAAGTGATACTTTAAAAATTGTGATACTTTTGTGAAGTTTCTGTCTGGTGGATTAACTAAATGTTCTTGAATATACTTAGTAGTACTTACTTAACTTTCTACGTATCATTTTATAAGCATTTAAACAAAAGTTATGTAGGTACATAACTTCTTCTGTAGTACTTTTTTTAGGTACAACTAGTTTAAGACCTTTATTTCTTATGTAGGGTAGAATTATTGAAATTCAAACTGGTTATTTTTGGTAAGAGTGTTTGTACTAAGCATAAAATATTATATAAACTAGGTTTTTAGGATACCATTTTTTAAAAAATTATAAATACGTTATTAATAAATTATTTAAAAATTTTTAATTTAAAAAATACAAATTAAAGATGTAGTTTCACATATCTATTGAAATCACATCAAATTATGACAAAATGGCCCAAATTTCATGTCTCTAATTCAATAAGTTCTCGAGTTATCACTTAGAGTATTGTAACAAAAACAACTTTACTTTATATTCTTCAAACGTAAAAAAAAATATAGCGCCTGACTGAATAATGCTAGGTTAATGAAACTTGGGTCATTATATACAGCATATATGTAACTTTTCATAAAAAAATTAAGAACAAATTGTGACGACTTTATCTTTGGAATTATTGCACTTTTCACAAAAAATGACCAAAAGTTCAAAACTTTAAGTTCGATGTGGACCCATTAAATATTATTTTATTTTTACAAAACTTCATACGTATTAGTTTTGAAGTATTTGGAACAAAAATAACTTGGGTACAAAGCGATATTATAAAAATTTAAAAATCATGGGGCGTTTGATGCACCCTAATATACAGTGCCGAAAGCGGAATATTATCCACTGTAAAGGACCGTTTTCCAGATCTTGCATACATAGATACGGTGAACTACCTCGTATATTAATCGGTTGTTATACATCTGAATTTAAAGCTTACACAGCACTTTTATGCATAAGTGAATTCTTGTTCTAATGAAGTTATCTGATTCAAAATTTTGATTGTTTTTCGCTTTCTTAATCAAATAAAAACTGAGACACTGGACATAAAAAAACTAAAGTGCCTATTTATTTCATCACAGAATATTAAAGTATTTTTCTTTGAATACTAACTATTGGTTTAAAGCATTTTTCTGAATAGATAAAGGTATGGTTTGTTTCATCAAGATATCAGCAAATGTTTGACTTTCTGCTTCATATTTTGTGATAAGAGGCTAGCAAGAGCCTGTTTACACTTTATTTGAAGAAGCTTTTATGAGAAATCTGTTATTTTAGTTTCATCTTAATATTGTTAACTTCATTGTTAGAAATATTTTATTACCATTCAGTCTTTATGCTAGATCAAAGTATTTATTTGATATTCAAAATGCTGTTCCACAAATATGTAATTTTGTGACTATAGTCATGTAAAATTTGATACCCATACCAGGGAAATTTTGGTTCCAAGAATACTTCGCAAACTGAAATTCTTTCTATTATTGGATTGAGGCACTAATTGGAAAGTGTATAATTTAGTTAGAATTGAAACTCAACATGAATAGGGAATGAAATACATACAACCCGTGTAAATATTATCAGGATAGTTCTGAACAATTTACTATTTATGTAGTTTAAACAAATTAGCATTTACATTGTGTTAGTTTTGGCAAGTTAGTAAAATTCTAAGTTTTAGACATTTGCTTATTTTACATATATCATGGCTGACACACTTAATTTTTATTACCAATTGGTTAATACCACTTCTTTTTTTGCACAATCTTAAAAATAGTTTTTGAAAAAATATTGGTTTCCATGCTTTGTATAAATTTTATATTTGAAATAGAAATATTTTAGCAACAATGAGTATCAATTAGCTCAAAATTGTTTATAATAGACAAATAAGAGTGAACAAGTTTTTCCCATTCTGTTTTAGGTTCTATTTATTTAAATCAGAGAATTGCATCACATCCAAGTTCCAGCTCACAGGACGTTTTACAAATGTAATGAGAATGACCAAATGGCGTTTGGTTTTGGTGACCACTTTTGTGGCATCAATTCTAACCGTTTTTTGGTTGATCATTTAATTTGTACATCTATTTCTTTTTCTGTCTATGGTTTAATAGCTGAATTAACCCAGTCTACCAGATGTTTTTAGGAATGGCGACTTACAATGGAGTTAAGGTAAGCATCTTATTAAACATCCTATGCTCTTTCAAGGATCTGCTTTTGGATTCCTTCTTTACCTATCTGTAATCCTCTAAAATAAGCAATCATATTTTCTTTTTTAATATCTATGATATGGGAGTTTTGTGTACTTTAATTAATCAGATAAGTTAGATACCCACAAACTCTTAAAATGTGGCCCCCATTAGCTGACTGAATTTTCTCTGTAACTGCCCATCCTTTTCAACGAGATTTTTTGTCAACCTCTCGATTATATTTATCATGAAAATTTTTAATATTTTCTCAGTCAATATAGAAGTTTTAATTTTTTTCTAATGGCAGGTAATTTTGAACAGTTACAGCTGAACTAAGTTCATTAACCCAAGTAATGCTGGAAGCATACTTACTTTGCGTTACCTGTGGACCGAAGCCACAGAGGTGAAGTACTGTTGCCCACGCCACACATTCACAGCCACAGCCCCTTTTTACAGGGGGGCCACATTCATTCATCACACACAATGACAGAAACTAACATCCATGCCAAACGGGGATTCGAACCCCAGATGTACGGCTTTGCAGTCAGAGTCGGATGCTCTAGTAGTTTTATTTTGTCTTGTCTGGCGCATAATATCCTAAAGTGGATCATGCGCCATAAAACACTAACGAGCCAACCAACCAATCGGATGCTCTAGATATAGATTCTCTCTCTCAGATACTAGGCCAGTCCGTTTGCAGAAGGTTTTAATTAAAATTATAAAAATAAAGCATGATACATATATGCCATTCCACAAATATATATTTCCAATACTAAGGTATCACATGGGACCAGTGGTGTAGCCAGAAAAAAAATTTCAGAGGGGTATATTGATATTTTGGGAGGGGATATGAGGTAGTTTTAGTGATTTTCTATGGTCAAGAAAGGAAAGTTTCGAAGGGGATATATCCCCAAATCCCCCCCTCTGGCAACGCCCCTGCATCAAGCTATTATTGTAATTGACTAAACATTAAAGTTATCCAATAATTAAAATTGTGTCTTGCATTTTAATGAAAATTTTAGGACTGAAAATTCAAGTGACCAGGGGGGTGCAGGGAGGGGCAGCTGCCCCCCCCCCCCCCCTAAATTCTCAGTTTGTTAAATTTTTTTGAAAAACTTTATTAAAGCAATAGTACATAATTATCCTTGAAAACTGTGTGGCTTACAAGAAGCGGTTCTGTTCGGCCAAAGAGTCTCAAAATGAGCTAAAACACTACTTAGAGGGGCGAATTGTAAAAAATTTTCTGGGGGAGGACCCCCAGACCCCCCATTTTTAAGCTCACATTCATTACCCATATTTTTACGTTAGGTGGGCAAAAGTTCAAATCAAAAAGTTTAAAGTTCAAGTATAAGTATCCTAAAATGTAGGGTGTAAAAGTACTCGCCATGGGGTATGGGGGGGGCCTTGGAAATATTGAGTCAACCCCTAGTCACTAGTATTCGCAATCGCAACATCAAGAGCACAGGTAAGAATCCTTGCCCCCCCCCTAACATGAAACCTGGCTACGCCCATGCAAGTGACGTCTGCTTCTTCCAGCCGACTATGTAATTCTGCATCATTCCCAGCTTCTTTCTTGCTTGACTCAGCAATTACATATTATTTGGGGTCGGTATAGGATAAGGATTTTTTGACAGGATATTTGAACTTTTCAATTCAACAGGTTCAGTTTTGAAACATTACTGATGATTCTAAAAGTGTCTTTGTTTTAGTTTAAATGAATGTTATAGGATCTCCATGTTAATGAATATTTATTGCTAATTTGAAGTAAGAAACCAAAGTGGATTCTGCCAAAGGTGAGAGTAAATCCATAGATTGGTTTTAAGTAAGTGGTTTCTTATTGGATTCAATGTTAGCCTTGGGAGGCTTCAGATAGAAAGTGTTTAAGGAACAACAGTATTTCCTTTGTATGTTTAGAAGTTTCCAAAATACGGAATTGGGAATATTTTCAACTATTAAAGTTATTTACAAATCAATCACTTATGGTCTAAGTAATAAATATCTGTCATTATGGATAGTAATCAGTTTTAAATGTCAGCCAGATACTGAGAAGATCCAGTCAGCTACTGGGGGGCCAAACTTTAGGAGCTTGTGGGTATCTAACTTATCTGGATTAATTAAAATACACTAAACTCCCACATCCTAGATATTAAAAAAGAAAATATGATTGCTTATTTTAGAGGATTACAGATAGGTAAAGAAGGAATGCAAAAGCAGATCCTTGAAAGAGCATAGGATGTTTAATAAGATGCTTACCTTAACTCCATTGTAAGTCGCCATTCCCAAAAAACATCTGGTAGACTGGGTTAATTCAGCTATTAAACCATAGACAGAAAAAGAAATAGATTTACAAATTAAATGATCAACCAAAAAACGTTTAGAATTGATGCCACAAAAGTGGTCACCAAAACCAAAAGCCATTTGGTCATTCTCATTACATTTGTAAAACGTCCTGTGAGCTGGAACTTGGATGTGATGCAATTCTCTGATTTAAATAAATAGAACCTAAAACAGAATGGGAAAAACTTGTTCACTCTATTTGTCTATAATAAACAATTTTGAGCTAATTGATACTCATTGTTGCTCAAATGTTTCTATTTCAATTCAAATAGGGTATAAAATTTATAAGAATTGAAGTGTAACAATATTTAAACTAAAATACCAGATTTCTTATAAATTAAAAGCTTCTTAATATAGTGTGAACAAGCCCTTGCTCTCCCATGAATTATAGGCAGTTTGAGTAGATAAATCATAACACAAAATATGAAGCCTAAAATCAAACATTTGGTGATATCGTGATAAAAAAAACAAACCTTTAGCTGTTCCGAAAAATGCTTAAAGGCAATGGCTAATTCAAAGAAAAATACTTTAATATTTTGTGTTAAAATAAATAGACACTTTAGTTTGTTTATGTTCAGTGTCAGTTTTTATTTGGTTTCTCTCTACACTCATGTGTTATGAATGGGAGCTGAATATTTTTGTCTTTAAATCTTAAAAAAAGGGAGCACGAAATCACACTGTTTTACTTTTTCATGATCAACGTACCTCCAACTATGCAGAAAAGTAGTTTTAGCTAATAATTAATGATTGATATTTAAAATACAGGTACTATTTACATCGTTTCACACTCGCATTTTAAACCAATGGACCTGAAAAAGTTTTCGTTAAAATCTTAAAAAGTGGAGCAAAAATCAAAACTTTGATTATTTTTTAATGATTACCATACCTTTAACTATAAGGGAAAGGGGTCTATATGTTATCAGATGAGGAATAATATTTTTAAAAAAATATCTTAAAACCCCATGCAAAACTCCATAGGGTAGGGACTGGGTTTGTTTACTTCCAGCGAGTGGAAGAATCGAGGATGGTCACGTGATCATTCTCCAAGTTTGAGCTCGTGACGTCATATGTAACTTCCCTATACAGGTATTTTTGAAAAAAAAAATTATTGGGCTTAGCAACCAAACAGATGTATTACTTCACTCTGAGGACATATCAACCAACCAAGCAACCAAGTTAGGCTGTCATTTGTTTATCTTTGTAACAGGAAAGCCGAGAAATTTAGGAAATATTGTTTACGAATTAGATCATTTGATCTTTGCAAAAATGCCTGCCATAAAAGACATAAACATAGTTAAGATTGCTGTGGAGATGGAAGATCAAGTTCCACAGCTCATAGAATTTGATCAAAAGCGTCCGCTGGCTGCCATCATTCAAGATTTATGCACCACTTGGGGTTTGACAGATCCTGATCAATATGCCCTTCAATTTTCGGATAACGCGCACAACTACATCACTGAAAAGAACCGAAATGATATTAAGAATGGAAGCGTGTTGAGACTTACGTTTTCCTCCACCAAAACAGCTCAAGAAATACTAGAAAAGCTGAATTTCGGGACTCAAGATGAGAAAAAGATTGTTTTGCGACGCTTAGCGAGGCTGTCGGCGGACTATACGTTTGCTCTCGAGTTTATCAACAAGCAAGGTTCAAATTTCTTGATATCAATGATCGAAGGTGGAGGATTTTCTGGTGAACTTATGGCTTTGACTCTTCAATCATTTGTAGAATTAATGGATCATGGTATCGTCTCATGGGATAACCTCCAAGATAAATTTATTGGCAGAGTTGCCAACCAAGTAAATTCACAAACAGCACAAGATTCCAGGTCTCTTCAAGCTTCTCTTGCAATATTGGAATCTCTAGTCTTAAACAGCTCAGGAAAATACCCTCTTGTTGAACAAGAAGTGACGTTGCCCTATCTGATTGTGCATCTGCAGTCAACTGTTCCAGAGATCCAACAGAATGCAATTGCACTTATCAATGCCTTGTTTTTAAAGGCTGATACTAACAAAAGGCGAGCTGTTGCTGGGACATTGACTTCCAAGCAGATTAGGAACGTCATAATGACCCACATTATTCAAAAGCAACATGTTGGAGCGGAAATGGCTCATCAGTTGTATGTGCTTCAAACCCTGCTGTTTAACCTGTTGGAAGAAAAGATGAAACGCCGTCTGGATCCCCAAGATCCTGAAGCCAGAGATAAAATCCTGGAACTCCGAAAGATCGCTTTTGACACTGACTCTGAAATTGTAAACTCTGTTGGACGTAAAGGAGGTGGATACTCCAAAGATTACAAGAAACTAGGTTTTAAAAATCATGTAAACCCTGCTGAGGATTTCTCGGAAATCCCTCCAGGCATGCTGGCTCTCGATAACATGATTTATTTCGCTCGAAATCATACCGAAAACTACACTAAAGTAGTTCTTGAAAACTCTTGTAGAGCTGATGAGCATGAATGCCCATTCGGTCGTACTAGCATCGAACTAACCAAACTGTTGTGCGATATTCTCAAGATTGGCGAGCCGCCGACTGAGCAAGGGAAAACCTTCTACCCAATGTTCTTCACCCACGACAATCCTTTTGAAGAATTCTTCTGCATCTGTATTGTTTTGCTGAACAAGACTTGGAAAGAAATGCGGGCTTCCATCGAAGACTTCACGAAAGTGGTGAGTGTGGTTAAAGAGCAAATCACCAGGGCTCTGAATGCTGACCCTCCCCCACCCACCCTTGAAAAGTTCAAAATGAAGCTGGCAACACTTACCTACAACGAGATCAAGAATCTGTGGCAGAAGGAGCTGTCCAATAGGGAAGAGTGGGAGTCACATGCCAAGCCCATCGTGGAGTTACGTGAGCAGATCACTCCAGAAATCATCAACCTGATTCAAAAGCAAAGACTGCAGTACCTCTGTGAAGGCACGATGTTCACCAAATATTCCAATAAGGGTCAAAGGATCAAGGACAAGTTCTGGTACTGCAGACTGTCGCCAAACCACAAGATCTTCCATTACGGGGACTGTGACGAAAACCGAGGGGTTCCATCTCTAGAGGAGTTACCCCACAAGCTATATGTTGTAGAAGTCAAGGCTCTGGTCACTGGGAAGGAATGCCCTCACATGAAAGAAGTGAAACGCACAAAGTCGACATTGTCATTGGCGTTCTCACTCATTCCAGATTCTGACCAGGAGCCTTTGAACTTCGTAGCGCCCAACGATAAAGAGTTTGACTATTGGACTGATGGGATCAGTGCATTGTTGGGTAACAAAATGACTAGTAAAGAAACTAAGAATGATCTGGAAACCCTACTGAGTATGGACATTCGTTTAAGGCTTTTGGATACTGAAGGTGTTGATATTCCTGAAAATCCCCCTAGCATTCCAAAAGACCCCCCAAATTATGATTTCTGTTATGATTTTAAATAACTATGGGCTTATCATGAACTTTATTTAAAGTCAAGGTTTGCTCTTAATCAGCAACTTTTATGAACCTTGCTTATGATTGAGTAGGTATGTAGGTTTTGAGAGAATTACTGCTTAATCTGGAAGTGAATAATCTTGGGAATATCAGAGCTGTTTTATGTGAATTATTTTTAAATGTTTTACTTTGATGCATAGTACCAACTTTTATTATTTTTTTTATTTTAGTGTTACATATATCTTTAATTACTCATAGTATTATAATATAGCATTTTTAATGTGTTTGATATAGTTCTATTATTTCTTATTAATAATTTTATTATAGATTTTTTATAATAATTTTATTAATAAAATTATGCACAATCAAGTTCATTTCTTAAAAAACTTAGTACTTCTAAAACGTAAAAAGGTATAAAACCAACATAAATAATGTATTTAAGTTAAAAATAACCAATTGATTTAGCTTAGTTTTAAAATCAAAATTAAGTTAAATGAATTGATTATAAATATTTTTGAAATAAGTTAGGAATTACCTTTTATATGCAGTTCTGCCAAACCCCATGATAGAAATAAACCTAGAATAGTTAAAATCTTGGTTTGTATATAAATTTTTTGGTTCTTGCGAATTATCCCGTCGACCATACTGTTGAATTTGAAAACATTGTCAAAGCCTATTGACTGTTCTATTGCTGTGCCGCTGAATTAGATGGCTGCTGAACGATAACGGGGTAATACGTAATTAAAAATTTTTTAATCTCTTGATTAAACAACCAGCATTTTAAAAATAACTAGTTGTAGTGATTGTTCAATGTAACTAGGTTTGATAATTTGACTGGGGTCAATCCTAATCAAATTACTGAAACTCTTCCCTGTGAATCTTTTCCAATTAATTTTAACTTCCCAGGTTATTACTTGAATATCTTTTAAAAATGCTTTTACTCCAAAAAAATTTATTTGTTTTTATTGTTTTAATATAATTATGTTATGACTTTTAATTTTATTTTCTTGTAAGTGTTTTAGTCATTCAAACATATTTTGTTTGTAGTAACTTTTGTTAAATAAATGTCATTATATAACTTTATTTCATGCTAAAAATTTTGTTTAGAGCTTAGCTTAGTCGCATAGATTGAGGTTTCCAAAGTTTGAGAGCCAAATGTGCAGCTTCCAAAAAACAAGGGGTAAAAAAAAACAACTGAAAACTTGTTGGCCAAATAATTTGGTAATACAACGATACTCAACCTGGGAGCCATATGTCACCTGTCAACCTTTTGAGAGTGGCCTAGTCCTAGTCTCATATAAATAATTTTTTCTTAAAAGTAACCAGCTGTCAAAGTTTTCAGTGGCTACATGTTAGTCTGTACAGCGTTTTTTTTTATGTCAGGTGCCAGCAAGGGCGGATCCAGACCAGATTTTCGGGGGGGGCCATGTCAGAGTCGGAGGGTATTACATTCGAAATTTTCAGAGCCTCAGAATTTTTTTTGAAGAGTGCTTGCTTTTAAGCAGCTTTTTAGGGGTTTATAGTAACTTAGAGGATATCCAGGGCCCGTGCCATTGTTTTAGAAAGTGTGGGGGGGGGGTGAAACCTTTTTGTAGGGGCATAACAATACTTAAGTTTCGCGAGGTGTTTGGCTCCCAATTTTCCGAGTATAACATAAATAAAATGCGAAACTTTGTTAAAGTTAAAAAGATTTCATCAGGTAATACTAGCTCGAAAGCAAAAGGGGGGTCTGGGGGTCCTCCCTCAGAAAATTTTTGAAATTTGGCTACAAATAGTAAGTTTTTTTACTCAATTTTTGTACATTTGGTACCCATTGGATAACACCTAAAGAGGGCAACTTTCTTGTACTCCTAAAAGGAGAGGAGAGAAATAAGTTCAAGGAGAAAACAGTAAATAAGTAACCATGAGAAATTGATAGGGGGTCTGGGGGGTAACTCCCGAGAAAAATTTAGAAACTTTGCCTCCAAAAATAAAGTTTCAGCTCATTTTGAAAGCATGTAAACCACAGAATTTTCAAGGATGAAATTATAAATAGATGCCAAATTTTGAAAAGGGCTGGGGGTCCTCTCCCAGAAAATTTTTGCAAATGCGCCCTTTTAAACTATTGTATTCATCTATTTTAAAACTTCCCAAAAGAGAACAGCTTCTTTTAAGCGGAAGAATTTTCAAGGAAAAAACACTCTAAAACAGATGTCACATGTCAAAATATTAAAGGGGGGATTGGGGGTTCTCCCCTAGAAAATTTTTGAATTTTAGCATTAAGAAAGTGTTTTTTAAGCTATTTGTTAGGGTTTCTCGGGGGGGGCCATGGCCCCCAGGGCCCCCCCTCTGGATCCGCCACTGGGTGCCAGGTCTTTAGTTGTAACCTTGTTGAAGTAGTCTTGTGTGAATGTGGCTTGTGGAAAAAAGTTTTAGTACCATTGAGGTAGGTTGGGATAGTTGAAACACTTTTTGCAGTTTAAATTTTATAAACTTTTTTTCAGGGAAAACAGAAATAGTATTGTATTTCAAGGTTTGATATTTTCACCTTAAATTAACTGGTAATAATTTTTATTTGGGCTATTTTTCTCTGTCAAATAATTATTACATTTTCTTTTACATTGTGGATCAAGTATCCTCATGAGAGAGATAAATGAGCCATGTTGAAGGGATGCTTGAAAAAAACTTTAAATACACCTCTTACTAAAGCTTAATTCCTGAAAAAAACCTAACATTAAAGAAATAATAAATTGATACAAAAACACTACATTAAAGTATAAAATATTGCACCAATTGTCAAATACATGTATTATTATTTAAACTTACAAAAAGTAGTTTTAAATAGAGTTAGATAAGAATAAAAGTATTTTAAAATATAAAAAAATTAGTAGCCTTGCTTAAAAAATTAGTTAATTTTAATTTTTGCTTGTAACTTTTACTACAAGGATTCTGTGGCTTAAGTATCCCTATTTGCAACATATTTGTTTATGAGGCTTTTACTAAAGAGAGCATGAATATTTTTTAAATGAACCTACACTTAAAATTAATCTGAAATTATAATAATTAAATCTATCTACTGTTTCAGCTTGAAACAAAACTTTGATTACAAAAAAATAACTCTAATTAATGTTTTGTAGATGGGTATAGAGCAAGTACTAGTAATGGTCATAATAACTCTAAATGTGATTTTTTTTTATCACTAAGTAAAACTAAAAGCAGTGATAATTTCTGTACCTCTATATTTATTATTCAAGACTTTTTTTGGTGTGTGTTATCCTCAGTAACTTATTTGATATCCTTGATTTAGCACTAAAGATACTCTTAAGTGGATTATTGACAGATATTTCACAGCTCAAAATAATTATTTGCATAAAAATAAAGTAGAGCAATTATATGAAGTATTTAATGTTTAAAACATTGTCCTTTTAGCTTACTGCAAATTTTGTAATAAAGATAAACTGGATACAGTCATCTAATGTGGACCATATTTTAGGAGCTGGATGCTCGTTTTTGACCTATGGGCATTCTCTAGCTATGGCATTGAAAAAACACTTTAAAACACAAGAAAACATTTCAAACGTATTTAAATTGCCTTTAATGTTCTTGAATTAATATTTTATCTATAATTTTTTTTAAAAAATAGGAAGATCTTACATTTGCTGTTGATTTTGCAAAATTTTTAATTTAAAAATAATCTGATTCTAATGTTTTCAAACCTTTTTTCTGAGTTCACTTTGAAAGGTACCACCACAAAGTAAATCCTTGATAGTAGGTACTACACCTTTAATCTACACAAAATGTGTATGAATAAAAAATATGTAAAATATGCGTTTTTAACTAATAAGATTATATCAATGCATTTAGTTCGATGAAAGAGCAATATGGGGATCTCACTCAGCATAATGAAATTTATTAATTCTCCTCATGAGTTTCTCCAGTCCTTTGGTAGAGGGCAGCACAGCCTTAACTTTGTTGAAGCAGAGAAAAAAGAAGCAGTTGTCGTTGTCTGTCTTCGTCTCGATAGAACTGTTTCATTTCATGCACGGGATTCACAACAATAGATTGAATGACCATAATAATGCAGACCGGGGCCTAATTAGCGAGGGGCATGGAAACAATGAGTGAAATGGCAACAGGGAAACCAAATTCCGAGGTTTGAAACAATACTCGATCAGACACTCCGAAATATTTTTGCAGAGCGAAAGGGGCGCACGCGTTCCATTCGGTCCACCTGTCCTCGGGTTCTGAGAGCGGACGCCCTGTTTACGACGCTTTTCAAAACTCCTTGCTTGGTACTTATAATTTAGGGACAACTTATGCTGTGTCAACGGCCATACCATGGTGAAAACACCGGTTCTCGTCCGATCACCGAAGTTAAGCACCTTCGGGCGCGGTCAGTACTTGGGAGGGTGACCACCTGGGAACACCGCGTGCTGTTGGCATTCATTTTTGAAAAAATTTTTTTTTCACAAAAAATCGCTTTATTTTATTCCATGGACCGTCCACGGCATACGTAAGAATATTTTTCGAAAGGGGACCCACTATTTTCCCAGGAACGAGATTTCGGAGACCACAGGCACACTCCAATCTGCCGTACATATCAGCAGTGGCAAACAGGAAGCCTTAAATTACGAGTTTAATATCTGTCATAAGGTTTAGTGGTAGTGCATAAAAATGTGGATAGTTTTATTAATATATTATATAGTGCTGTCCTTTAAAAACAACACACTCCAAAATGTCTCATGAAAACAACCCATTGAGATTTTTTAATTGCATAACTAAAATAATTTTAACATGTCTTATACGCTGTCTTTCTATGCCATTGAGTGGCAGGGATGTAAAAACTAGTGAAAGAACTGTTTATTCACTTATTTTTTAAATAAACAGAGTTAAAGTAGATTTTTGGTAAAAAATGTGCTTACAGATTTTGATGTAAAACTTTTCAAGAGTTTTTATATTAGCCCTCAGTCTACTATGATAGTAAAATGTTAAAATTTTAGCTCTGTCCACCCTTACTGTAGTCCTCGAAATAAGGAGTAAAAAATCCCATTGTTTTTTTTCTATAAATGACAAAATAAATAAAAATTTATAAAAAATATTTAATATTACCCATGATATAATACAAATTATTAGTGTTCGGCACTAGTTAACTAGAACTAGAACTAGTTGCCACTAGTAGTTAACTACTGATCAACTAGTAGTTTAACTACTTTTGGTTTAAACTAGTTCAACTATTTTTAGTTGAACTACTTTTTTATTAACTACTAAAACTATACCTCAAAAAAAAGTTGCCTAAAATTTTAAAAAAATATTTAAAGTTTTTATCAAAATATACAAAAAATTGTACTATCTATAGAGTGTTTTCAGGTGACGTCACGACCAGCTATTTTCTTTTGGATCTGTTAACTGTGTTAACACAGTTAACAGATCCAGTTTAGCCTTGGTACGGCTTTTAACTGTTACTAAGGCGGTTGCTAGGTAACGAGGTATCTGTTGCTAAGGGCAAAAAACTGTAACCTTCTGTTGCCACCGTCCAAGTCAAGTGATTGAAAATGCTCCATGTGATTAATTTTCATACACAACTTTTAACAAATTTTATTAAGAGGATAGAGTACTTAAATACCATAACCAGAAATAATAGGCCCTTTTTGCGCGAAGCATAAACGTTTTTTGTCATATAGATAAGAAAGATGTACTATACAGGGTGTCTATAAAAGAACTCCGGGGCAAGGTCCGGGGTTTTAAAAATTCATATTTCACTATAACTATAAAAGATAGCAAAATTTAGTCGATTTCTCTGAAAAGAGTAGCTCCAAAAAGTTTTACTCATACCAATTGGGAATGTTTGTATCAACTGTTGGCGGCGCTGCAGGGCGTTGACCTTGAAATGACGTCGCGAAATTTGACGCAAATTTTCGAATTCGCGAATTTAGACGTCTGCCGTGCAACTAACGGGGCTCATTTTTCAGTCATGTATAAAACATGTATGTATGTTTTTTATTTCATTAAAATATTTTGCCCCAAAACCCCGGAGTTCTTTTATAGACACCCTGTATAATTTGGGCAAAAAAAATAGGTTATGAAATAAAATAGACTAGTTAACTACTATTGCAACTAGTCCCAGGAAAAAATAGTTAACTACTAGGTGCAAATAGATTTTTCCCAGACTAGTTAGTAGTTAACTATTTTTTGACCACTAGTTGTCGAATTCTAAATATTTTAGTACAATCACTACCTTTCAAGAGTTTTCTGTATCGAAGAAGATATGTCCGAGTTTATGACAAAAAACTTTCAGGTTTTTGGTCACATAGTACCTCTTTCTACACTAACCTTTCAATTTTCTCTTGCCTTTTTTTTTCGACCAATCTTTGATTTACTCATATTAAATTTAAACGGCCAGCGAACTTTTAAATGAGAACTCTACTGATGAAACAAAAATTCTTTTTCAACCGCGCCACCCATTTTGATCTAAAAACTTTTCACGGAACTCCTTGCCAACCTCCAGTTAGATAACCTTTCTAAAAAAATTTAAGTTTTTCGAGGCTATATTTTTATGAACAAAAAAAATCTTAGCCTGTTAGCAGTGTGGTCCAACCTTTAGCTACCCGAGTGCCAATTAAACTTTTTATAGGGAGATGAGTGCCAGAGACAGTAAAAATTACATTTTACTATATTTTAAAACAGGCAAATCAAACTTATATTTCAACACTGGAACAATGAATGAGCTAGAAGTATTTAAGGTTTTGGTGATTTATACAGGTAAAAATATCATTTCTAAATTAGTTCATATCCAAAGAAGATATTGGATTTTCTCCTCAAGTGATTATAGGAACTTTTGACTCTCAAAATTGAGTTCTAAATACATAGACACAACTGCAACCCTGATGTGGTGAAATTTCTGAAATTACACTTGTAGAATAAATTTTAAATACAACTCCTTTTACTTTTGTCCCAACTGGATCTTCTATTGATGCACTTTTAATAACCCTTTTGAATTTCAAGTCAAGTTAAAAACAGTTCAAAGGGAGTTCAGGGGTTCTCCCCTGAAATTTTTTTGAAAATTCGATCGATAAAACGTGTTTTTAAGACAGTTCTGAAATAAAACTGAAGAGTGAATTACCTTCTATTTAGTTTAAGACATTACATTTTGTGGCCGAGTGCCATGAAAATCTCTTCGAGGGACGCATGCGGCAGCGGGTTGGACCACACTGCTTTAAAAGATATTTGATGTCAATCCTTATACTTTTTAAAAGTTACAAAGACTACTTAACTAGCTTAGCAAATGAGGAACCTTATCTCAATATTCAATTTTTCTTTTCTTCGTAACATGCACGGCTCCTGAGGGTGGCACGGCAGTTTGAGAACCTCTGCTATATAGTGTAAATCTTTAAAGAAAACAAACTCCTCCGAAGGGGGTTGGCACCCTCCCTCGGCTTTTTCTCTCTATTACTACTGTTAATACTCTCTTTAAAAGTACACACAAGTGTCTTCTAGTTCACTATAACACAATTTTCATTAGCCAGGATTACGAGGATGAAGTTTCTTGTGACGTAAACCTGTAAAAAATTTAAAAAGTTTTTAACAAAATACAGTAGTAAAAAAATATACCGTAAAACGGGGTGAATCGGATCACTTTTGGACTTTGAGCTGATGGCAAAAATTTCCTAACAAAGATTTTGAAATGCTTTAAAAAGCATATTTCGAGTCCCAATCTATACTTTTAGAATCCGTTGAAAAAATTTCTTTACTATAAACGGTTGATTTTATACTTTTTTTAAGTGCCGTGATCAGATTTACCCGCAATGCGGGGTGAATCGGATCACTGCCAGTTTTCGTGCAAAAAATGAAATTTTGACGTCTTTAAGTGATATTGGATTATAAAATGAGGCTTTTAAAGGTTTAATCTGGTGAAATGGATAAGTTTGTATTTATATTAATGAATATTTTTTTCATAAAATACATACATCATAAGAATGATGTTTCTCCTATACAAAATGCGAAATGAATTAGGAAAAGATATTAACTTCTATCAGAAAGATCGTGCTAGTTTGTTAGCCTAGCGTGCTAGATTACCACCCGATGGTAATCATTGGGAGGATGGAGGACACTATCCGAGTGGTAAAAAAAATTATCAGCTTCGATCAGGCCCTTCTCTGCAAAGGGATGTCTGGCCTAATATAGGGTTCCTAATGTATACAAAACACCTACAGGTAAGGTAAAATCTAAGCCCACCAGTGCCCACCAAACCCCCTACCAACGTTAAATAACTAACGGGACTAGGGGATCCTACCCACTTAAAGTAACTAAGTTAAGGATCACACCATTCGAAACAATGCTTTTCAAATGAAATTACTGGCGATAGGGCAATGCAATACTGCCTAAGCTCTCTTTTCCTTGGAACGGGGATGTCGGACCGAGGGAACGCCTTTTTTGTGTTATGTTGTCAGTTTTTCCCACTAATTTTTTTTAATTCTACACGCTTTGACATACCCTTGGGGATACCTTTAGGAAGTAAAACTTCCCTTATTGCTCTAAAAAATCATTTGCCATTAAAAGCTTCAAAAAATCGACTTTTATTAAAAACGAGGGGCGATTTTCTTCATGACCCATATTATATCCCAGTCCATGGCTGTAGGTGTTGATAATAACTAATAAAACCAGAAAAAATAACCAAGGGAAGAAAACGAAGCATTTTATTACTGATCCGAGTCACCACGTATCATTAGTCGGAATGGACTTATTTTACTAAAAAATTCATTAAAAATCATAATAAGCACTTATTAAAAATTTGATTGAAAATAAGTCTTTGCAAAGATTGGGAGCACTCGGGAGATAGCAAAAATTTAGGTAAAAAAGTTATTTTTCAGGTGAAATTAGCAAAGTTTTGACAGCTAAGTTTTTGTGACATTTTTTGTCACAAACTTCAAAGCCGTGGTGGACCCAATATATGATCATAAAATATTTTTCGATGGCTGAAATAACTTCTAAAGAATGTGTAGAATCAGTCAGTTTTTATCCTGATTCTATAACTATAACACAACTGGAGTTATGATGGTTTAAAAAACTTTTCCCAACAGTGATCCGATTCACCCCGTTTTACGGTACCTAATATATCCAGCTTTTATTCTTCCTTTCTATATTTTCTGTACATTCTAAATTTACTATCATTTTCCACAATCTTTCCTCCCCATTTAAAATCAATTATTCAATCCATAAGTGTTATCTACTACACAGCAACTACTAAACACATGGCAAACTCCCACCCCTCTCTCAAATCTTCTCTCCTCTCTCACCTATGCAATCGCTATCCCCTCACTCAAGCATAAACCTACTCTCTCCCAACATCTCCACCTAACCAAACGTCCCACCCCACTCCACTACAATGCCCCATCTCTGCCAACATAACGTCTGCCCCTTCCTCACACCACTGCAAACCTGTCCCTCTTTACCGAAACAAATGCTTACCCCCGTCACCACTGCACTGCACAACTGCCTTACCTTAACTATCCCCCTCATAAACTTAATTATTCAACTTCTCACACCACAAACACGACTAATTTATCCTTACTCCCTATACACAAGCCACCTACCTCCTTACTCAACCAACACAACTACCCCTACTTACTTAACCATGACCTTGACCCTTCTTTCCTCCTCCACCTCACAAGTATATCTTAGAAAACACCGAAATTTCTTGGCGGTAGTACGGAAAAGTTGTGTACTACCATCACTAATAAGGGTTTGTAGCCTCCGGAAAAGCAGTATGCCCAGAACAGGAATTCGTTCATAAGTGCGACGTTAAAATCCAGAAAGCAAATGTCAAAATTTAATACAAAAATGATTGCAAGCAATAATTAGGTATTATGTTATTTGTCTGTTTGTCGATGATATAGAGTTCCTTTATGCATCCAAATGAGGCAAGTGCTAGGTGTAGTGTATTTATTTGTAGTTTTGTCTTAATTTTCCAAATTTTAAAGTTGATGAGGCTTTGTGCAATATCTGCGTGGCCGTCATTTGGCTTTGTTCTTATCAGATATTTGGTTTTTTGTCAAAATATTTTTATCTTGGTGGTTAACTATACCCCCTTTTATTTGCTCCCCTCCTTCCTTACTCCACGATATAGTTGCTCCCTCTTATATCCACCTTACATGATTTCCCCCTCTTAACTCTCATCCACCTATTCATTTAATTATACAACCATATCTTCTTCTGGTTTTCATCTCTTCTAATGGCACTTTTTCCTATGCAACTGCCCTTTCGTCACCCCCTACACGATTTTACCCTCCGCTCTCACCACACTATTGTCCTATAGCAAGCTGTTCCTGGTGGCTTTGGAAACATGAATTTCCCTCATAAAAGAGGAATTTTCCCAAAGATTCCCTCCCCCGATTCCCCTTAAATTCCCCATGCTCCTCACTCATTCAACACAACTATCCCCTCCTCACTTAACCTACCCCTGCTCCCTCTTCCCTCCTATACACCAGCCCCATCCCAATGTATTTGACACGACGCATATACCAACTTTTAATGTCCCAGAACAGCGAAAATTAATAATCTGAACAGGAAGTCTCCAAAATGCGCTCCTTATTATTTACTTCTTAAAACTACTATTTTTCTCTCTGTTTCTCACTCCATGACTTTTTTAATTCAAATAGCCAAAACACTTTCACATGCAGGCCTGACGAGAGAGGGGGGGCGAGGGGGTACGATACCCCGGGGCCCGGGCCGGTAGGGGGACCGGTACCCAAAGCTTTTCATATTGAGTACTAAGAATGATATCATTTTGAATATTGTGGAAATTAATTTGTTCACATAAAAGTCCAAAAATGAGTAAATTCAGAGTTTTCTAGGGGCATATTTTCAAACCCCCGTTTCAAAACCCCCAGACCCCCTTTATTACTTGTTACTCATCGTATTATCAAGAAAACGATATTTTTAAGTTGAGTGAAATTCCAGATCTTGCCTAGAAATTCTAAAAATTACATTAAGCCTATGAATGCATCGGTGGAGGGAGGTACTTCAGAAAATTTCGCCCCCTACCTCGAAATGAGAATATGTCATTGGGGGCATGCCTGCCGGGGCCCGACTTGGCTCTCGGCGGCCCTGTTCACATGCACAAGTTGTGTTGTACATTATTTGTGGTGCACTAGTACATTTAGCGGTGTACCTGAACGATACCCACCCCACCCATTTAATCCGACTATACACCTGCCCACTTCACTCCACACATAATTGCCCCTTCTCATCCAACAAAACACCTTCCCCCTCCCAACTCTTTTAAACAACAACCAATTCTAACCCAACCAAACGCCACCCACCAAAAATAAACTGATCCTCCTCCTCCCCCAACATGATACCTACCCTTTCCACACACAACCCAGCTGTCCCATCTCTCCCAAATTAACACTTGCTCCTTCACAACACATCTGCTCAACTTCTCTTCCACACCCAACCAAACACATTCCCCTTCCCCACAACGCAACTACCCTCCTAACCCAACCTAACAATTGCTCCTTTCCAAAACTCCAACACAACTAACCCAACCAAACGATTGTCATCTCTATCACCAGTACACAACTACCTCAGTGGCGGATTCAGGGGGTGGCACTCTGGAAAGTGCCCCCCCTTGTACCCAAAAAATCACTCATAAGTACGAAAAAAAGTCCCAAAAACTACTCAAAATGAGTTAAGACCCTACTTTTACAGGTCAAATTTCCAAAATTTTTCTGGGAGAGGACCCCCACACCCCCCAGTGGTACCAAAAGGGGATCTAGAGTGATATTTTTCAGAAAATTCACAAAATTTTGATATTTTTCTCCCAAGAGATAAAGGTGATGGTCTGAAAAAGTGCCCCCCCCCCCTTGGAGCCGTGCTGGATACTCGCCTGAACTTCTCCTCACCAAACCAAAAAGCAGGCCCCTTCCCAAAACACTACACAACTACCCCTCCTCACCCAAATAAATACCTAAACCCACCCCTCACAAGTACAGAACTATCCCTCCCCCAACCAAACAGCTTACACCAAACACAGCCACAACCAAACAACCAAAACAACTATATACTACCCATTCTCACCAAACCAAACGCTTGCTCAGAACAACTATACAACTGTCCCTCTTCAACCAAACAAACGGCTGCTCTTTTCCAAAACCCCAACACAACTACTGCCCCTTTCCCCCCACCAGTACACACCACACAACTATCCCTCCTCACCAAATAAATGACTACCCCCTCCCCACACAAGTTAGTAACTACCCCTCCTCACCAAACGAAAAAGGTTCTCCCTTTGCTTGATCTAATCCTCTCACGCCCCTGCTCCATGCCATGCTCACTCCACTATACGGATTCCCTTTCCTCACTGTACCAAACATTCACTTCTTCCTCACTCAACCTTACACCTTCCCCTTTGACCACTTCCAGTGTGTCGTAGCAGAAAAGTTTGTTTTTTTTGCACACTATCTATTTTAAAGGAAAAACCAGTTTTACAGAACACAGAAGTTAAGGGGGAAAGAGGTCGAACAGTGTAAAAATAAAATCAAATATACCTCATAACAATATTGGTTTGCTTGATGGCTTAAGGATAAGGTAAAGGCAGGCATAACCCTATTTTATGACTTTCAAACTGATTTGAATATCTCTTCCACAGTTTAGAATGGAGAACTGTTTTTGAATCCAACTTTTTCAACAACATCATCATGGTGAAGATGTGGATCTCTTTGTATGTTTTTTAATATTGTATATTTTATATTCAGCACTATAAATAGCTTATAGACAAGTATTAAAAAAAAACGATAGCTTTGGATTTTTTGAAAACTAATGGCCATTTTAAGAAGTAATGACTGCACCATATTTTATAGTGTCAACATCGAAATGCTTCTCCAAATTAAAACGAGGAAATGAGACTTCCCATACATGTATTATAAAAGAGATCAGGGTTATTATGAATTTCACGCCGTGTTTGTTTTGAGTCGTTCACTATGGGTTGACTGAACGATTTCAAAAATTAATTTTTTAAATTAAACAAAAATATAAGTAATTTTTATGCAAAAGTTTAAAAAATTTCAGTTCATGAATATTCATAGTGGGTCGGAAAGAAAAGAGGGAAAACAATCTTCAAGGTCCCTATTTTTGCTTCGTCGAAGCCGCAACAGGATTTTTTTTTTTTATTAAAGCAATTCCAGTATCTAAAATTAATTATGCAATCAAGATAGACTTTGAGTCAGCTTCAAGTCGATTTGATCAATTTAACTTCCGAGCAGAAAATGCAATGGCCTAACTTTATTTTACATCTTTATCCATTTGTCTTAATATTAGGATGTTTGAAACTTATGTAACGTAAATACCAGGGTATTAATAGTTGAAATTGTTCAGCCAACATACATAACTATCGTAATAATATCTTAAGTATTAATACGGATAAAATCTTCTTCTAGTTACCATTAAACTTATATTAAATCTGTTATTAATAAATTTATCAACCGTTAAACTTTTACATTAAATCTAGTATAAATAAATGTACTACTTTTAAAAGATTGTAACTTTATACCTGTTGCCAATCCTATTCAATCATAGCAATTTGTCGAATCACTTTTATGAAGATCTCCTCTGGCTTATCAAGAATAAAGAAGGTGCTTCAAAACAATATCTCCCCAACTCTGGAAAATAAAAAAACAACAACATGTTACTAAATTCATACCACTCACTATCAATATTTGTTTTGAGAATACATTTTTGCGTCAGACAATTAGACCGTTTTCTCATCAACAATTTTGCTTCAAACCCCATTTTATTTAGAGATTTTAAAGAGATATTAGCATTTTCGTTAACCCTTAAATGAGAAGACTGTTAAAAACGACGAAACATGTATGGCTTCTGTGGACAAACAAAATAGGTTAAATTAAAAGAAATGGTTAGTATGATTTTCCTTTAGGTTTGGGTTGATGTACAAAAAACTTCACATGTTTTAAAAAATGGTCGAGCAACCAATTTTACTATTTTTTTACCACTTGAAATGGATTGCCCAATCAAAATTCTTTGCCTTGCCTAAAAAAGGCCTAGAGTTAGAAAATTTCAACATTTTTCTCACTTTTCAAGAGAGATTTGGACATCTTGTAAAATGGAACTTAAGATTTTAATCGTATCCCTAATATATTTCCTTTTCTGTAACTAACTTGAAAACTAACGTTAATGATCCAAAGCTAACCCGCTCCTCAAAATCTTAAAAATCAAAAAGACAGTACGGTTTTTTTACTTAATTTTGTATCATATAATAAATGCTTCCAAATTAAAAAATTCATCTTCATTTCTTAATATTTCTTATAAATTAATAGAATTACGTAAAAATACCCAAATTGAGAATTCCATCCGTTGTAGTAAATGCTTTTAAATTTTGAGACAATGTGTCTAGTATTTATTTAAAGTTCCTGAAATAAAATCTTTTTTTTTTTTTTACCCAGATCGAGGTACTTTCTTTTAAGTAAGCTAATCAACTCTGAAACATTTTCTACTTTATAGACTGTACAGGTCATTATGAACAGGATTTATCTTTCACTGTCAAAATTTTCAGGCCTTTTAAGAAGCAGGTTAGTTATACACGCTCAACTTCAGTACAAAAGGAAAAGAAATTGCAGTACTACCACATTTTAAAATGCCCAATATATCCTACCCTACTTTTATGTGTTTAGAATATCTTATGAAATTACAGTTTGCATCAGTAGCAAGTTATTATGGCCAGTGCATTCATATGAAATTGTTTAAAACAGCGGTCTCCAAATATAATCTTCTGAGCTGCCGTAGCTTTTTAAATCCTACTGAGAGGTACCGACCAAAAGAACTAAAGTTTCAACTCTGGTGTTTATTAAATTTTTTCAAATGCAATGTCACCAAATTTGGTAATAATGTTTGAAATGGTATGATAATTTTGTATTGAATTAAACTTTCCACAAGAACTAGAGAAATAAACACACTTAAGTAATTTTACCATATGGGTTTTAAGTTAATATTTTTTATACATAAAATTACCAAAATATGTATGTTGTATAAAAACATAGGACTTGTATTGGAAAATCTAAAATTAGGGAGAAAATCTATATTAACATTTTTACTTTTCCATTCAAATAGCAAAACAATCCGAAATAGTCAGCTACCATAACTTAATCTAGTATAACTTAACTAAGCATAACTTAATCTAGAGTTCTGGTTTTATTGATTAATTATAATAATTATTATAAACAGATTGATAAGGGGGGAAATAACGTACTGTCTATATTTTAGTCTCCAGCTCTCCATTTTATGACGCGGTACTCGTATTTTATCTTTTTTCGAAATGAGTGGGAATGTTATTTTTCTTTGAAACTTCTCCATCAGTGTAATTTCAAAGAAGAATAAGTTTCCCCAATGGGAAGTCACTAATACATTTCCACAAGCAATTTAAATACAAGCAGTTGTAAATTTAAAAAAAATGTAGAGAAATATTCTTTTGGACTTAAGCAACATTTGTCACAACTTCAATTGTTAAGATTTCAGATTGATTTTTAATTTATAAGTTCACTGTTGCTTACATTGTTGAAAATAGTAAATTTTTTCTTTGTTAGTGCAGGTTTTTTTTTTTAAATAAATAAATGCAGTGTTTGTAACATCTTACGCGTCATGTATTTTAATCGCTTAAGCATCGCTTTCCCTCCTCCCGTGAGCTCCCATACATACAGAGAAATACTAAAATTATTTATTTGGGACACAGACAACAAAACTGCATTCCGTTATTTCACTTTTCTTACAAAACTTTCTGCCCATGGATCTACCCAGTGAGAAGCAATTTTTCTACTAACTCTAGGTTTCTTATTACCATTGACACATTTTCTCTATTGGTATTTTAACTTAAAATCATAGAGGGGCAATTCCACGGGTAACTGGCTGACATTTTTGAAGGAAATTCATTAGTATTTTGTAATTTACTTCCCAAAAATAAATTTAAAAAAAATATTTTCCACCCAGTTTATTGCTTTCTTGTTAGCTAAATCTAATGGAATAATTAAATTTTCGAAAATATTTTTATTTATTTTTTAATCAATTTTAAACAACATGGTAGCTGGCTGACATTTATGAATCACAAATGTCAGTCAGTTACCATGTTGTTTATAATTGTTTAAAAAATAAATAAAAATATTTTTGAAAATTTAATTATGCTATTAGATTTAGCTAACAAGAAAGCAATAAACTGGATAGAAAATATTTTTAAAAAATTTATTTTTGGGAAGTAAATTACAAAATACTAATAAATTTCCTTCAAAAGTGTCAGTCAGTTACCCGTGGAATTGCCCAGATAGTAAAAAGCATGAAATTTTTAAAATTATTTATAATCTACAACTTTGTGTATAAAATCCTTAAAAGTTTACTATTATTAAACTATCACCTTCCTAATGTTATTCACGTGTATTTTTTAATAAAATAATTCATTAACATTTTCAAACTTATTTGAAGCCTCAATTTATGATTCAGTTTACATATAAGTTTAAGAGATATAAAAGTTGAAATTTCGGGGCAAAAAATGGCCATGAGATCATGACATAAAATTAGCTGTATAATACATGGTTATAGGATTTTGGCATTCATAATGTGATTTAAATTTCGAGTCAAGGAATACATTTTTTACAGGAACTCTTCGCGAAACACTTACAAGAAGGCCTTTCTCAAGAAAAAATTGTCACCCTTTTAAAGGAATTTGGTCTCTTCTCATGTCACAAGTTACAGCAATTTGGCGGTTAAATAAGTTCATAAGACCAAAATTAAATCAAAACTTAAGAGAAATCTTTAATATTTTTTCGAATTATAATCTTTTAAAATCTTTTATATAATTTGTGAAATAGCAACTCACATTTCTGTTAAATCGAAAGTTAACTAGCAGTAGAAGAAAAGCCCCTTTTAAGCTAATTTAACAGTGAAAAATAACAGTTTTGAAGTGTGTATTCCCAAATGTTTTAACTCCCTTTCTCAAGTTACAAATTAAGTGCTCCTCGTAAGGTGTGATTAACCTCCAAGACAATTTTCGTCGTAATAAATATTCGTCAACTTTGGAATTATTCATTTAAAACATTAATGTAGTATACTACCTTGTATCTTAAGGTCTTGCAGCATGTAAATAAATCAATATTCATTTAGGTTTTAAACAGTTTTTAAAAAATGTACAAGCAATATCAGGGGTCGATCCAGCCAAAAATTGGAGGTTTTTTGCTGCGCCTCACAAAATTAAAATTCATAAAAACGATCCCTTCACAAAATTCAAGTTAATAAAAACGACTCTTTCTCAAAATTCAAATTAGCTTTAATCATTATTTGAAAGAAAACATTAACAAAATATTGTTTGTTTCAAATAAAAAATGCTTTTTAAAATAATTTGAAAAATTAAAATGTTATTTATCTTCAATTTTTTACAAAAATATTTTCTTTTTCATAAAAATAATTTCTTTTTCACAAAAATGAGCTCCAAAAAATAAACCCTTGATCGACCCCTGAATATACACTGTATATTATCAAGAAACTTCACTGTACAACATGAAAAATGTCCTTTAGATGAGTGTGTGAGTTTCTTGTATACTTTTGACAGATAACCCCACTAACTATAGACCAATAAGCCTCCTACCTACAATAGCAAAAATAGCAGAAAAAGTAATTTTAAATAGACTTAACTCATTCCTTAACACAAATAACATAATTATACCGGAACAGTTCGGGTTTAGACCGGGACTCTCCACACAACATCAATTGCTGAGGGTCTCGGAGTATGCCCATGAGGGTTTGGCGAAGGCAGAGGCTACTGGGGGACTCTTTTTGGACATATCAAAAGCGTTTGATCGAGTTTGGATTGGTGCTTTGATCTATAAAATGATTAACATGAATATTCCAAAAGACATTACACAGCTTATTTACTCGTACCTTACGCTATGCCCCTGTGTCCAAGGCATAGCCCGGTACGATGCTATTTTACCATCTAACTGGAGGAGACCTCGGGCTATATTGAACGAGGTCTCTTATGCACAAACATATTGAGTCGGATGTACGGTGTTTTTCTTTATGTAAGCTTCTCAAGATATTACCTTGTTAATCAATTACTCTTCATTGTATTTGTATTTTTTTGTATTTTTTTTTATTTGTGTTGATTGTTGATTGGGGATGTGGGCCCTGGGGGCCTAGATACTGATACAAATATGTAGTGTTGGTTTTTATTGCATTTTTCTTAAAATTTTAAACCCATATTTTACTATTTTAACTTATTCATGTCTTATTTTAAAGTTTTTAACTTGTCAATCAACGTGTTTTTGTATCCTAGGTTGTGTTAATTGTGGATCAAAGATAAGGGCCCTACGGGTCTAGGTGCTTTGTTTTCAATAAAAAAAAAAAAAAAAAAAAATAACGAATCTGAAATTAATTTTGTGTATCACGTACCATTTTGCCAAAAATAAACAGTATCATTGTGGGTTACTTACAAATATAAAATAAATTTATAAAGTTAAGCGTGCTATACTGAACTTAATTGACTACACTACATTCAAAAGGCTCTTTCGTGTTTCATTCATAGTCATTGGTATATCAATAACTGGGATATTTACAAATTTCTAGTGTTTTCTCTGCGAATAGGACATCCGTAACAGAAAAACCACCTCTTCTATGAAAAGTGGCCTCTCAGAAAAAAACTTCATTCAATTGTTCTAAAAACATATTACATTATTACATGTCTACCACTTATAAATACGCAATGTGTTTTTCTTCAACAATGAGGTATTTTCACGTTTTGAGATTAAATTTTATTAAAATAGTAGATAAAAAACCATGAAGAAAGACGTTTAAATGAAGTATTTTCGTAGCCTAGTTTCTGAGATATAAATTTTTGAAATTTTGTTTTGCGTTTTGGCGCGAAAACAGAATGACATGTAAACCCCCACGGACCCCCAATAGAATCCCCTTTTCCGATCTTTGAAAAACAGTAAATCCACTAGTTTCTAGTGCGCTGTGACGTCAAATCCCGTTTTTTGATCATGTGACTTTACTAGTGTTTTGGCAAAAATAAAATTGAATTTTAAATTGTTTAAAACATATTTTTGAACTTTAAAATATGATATTTGAGAGTTTAAAACTATAACGTATCAAAAACAGTGTAAAATTAAGCAAATCCCTCACTTATGCAAATACCTCATTGAACATTAAACGTGGTTTGATTAAAGTAACCAGTGTCAAGGCTAAACTGGATCGGTTAACTGTGTTATATCAGGCTTGGACAATGAGTGAAAAGCGATGTTACAGATTATGTCTCTAGTGAGCCATACGTGGCCAGAGCCATCTATCTGTCATTCATGGCATTTTTTAATAAAATTGCCGACTCGTCACGCTTGAATTGAGACTCGCGCATGATCAACGATGTGGCAGTGTATTGTGACTAGTGGAAAATGACTAGTAGTGAACCTCCAATTTTATTTACACAGACTATAGATCATTAGAAACCTACAAAAAATTAGCGATCAAACAGAGCTGACAAATCGAATTTGTTTCCCTCTTCAAACCAAAAGATTCCTTCTCTCCCAAGATTTTATCTCCGGGTGGCTGATTCTCAACTCTCATCCATGCGAGGTATATGCCGGCCAAAGAGCCGAGGCAAAAAGCACCAAGAACCCAACCCAATCAATCAACCAAATTTCCCTATACGTGGCCAGCGCTTTCAAGCGGTAAGATCTGAAAACTTCCAGTAACGTCGGCTTCTTTGATCTTTTCACTCATTGTCCAAGCCTGATATAACACAGTTAACCGATCCAGTTTAGCCTTGCCAGTGTACAGTAATATTATAGTGACTAGAATAAGGTCTTCTAAGGTAGGTAAGGTAATTCTAGTCACTATAGTAATATTTCAACTGTAAAAAATTGCTTACCAGATGTTGATGATAGAAGACTCATGTTTGAATTCGACGTCAGGATGTTCAACGGGGAAAAGAAGCTCACGTTCAAGAAAGCAGGAGTAACAGAAAAATATATTAGAAAATATCACGTACAGCAAGTTTTAAATACATAATCAAACAGTTTTCCTTTTAACTTTTATTTTTAAAGACGTCTCTTAAGTCTTATAAATAATTAATTTGATATTTTTTCAGCTTACAAGAGAGATGCAAGTCACTTCTGGCTTAACTACTGCAAGAAGTTACTCTAGTTTGATGATACCAGATCATTAACGTTATGCGACTTTTAGCTAGGCGAGATTTTGGGATTAGCAATTAGCTCGTTTCGGGGCGCCGCCCGACAGCTTAAAAGATTCGCCAAAAGTGACTTGTTGGCTCTCTCTTGTAAGTCGACAATTTTTTAAATTACAAATCAAAGTAAAGAAAATAACCTAATTCGATCCCAAGGTTTGATTATTGTTTAATGGCGCAAGAATCAAATATGATGATATTGCGCCAATCGATCCCAAGGGCGAATGAATTTAAATGAACTTTTGTAAAAGCATAAAACAATGTACATTTTCTTACAATGGGAATTGAATTTAAAGCTAACATAGTGTATCAGGAAGATTTTTATGCTTTTTCAAAGTTCACTTAAATTCATCCCGTGCCCAAATTTATGGTTTCCCAAGCTAAAGTATAGTCGCATTTTCTTAATAAAATGAGTATCTGATTCTCAGTTTATTCCTCGTTTCGATCTTGTTAGGGAGAAAAATCCAAAAAGCTTGATTTTCCAAACATATCAATAACAGCTTTCGCAATAAGTTAAGAGCCTACCCGTTTTGTGCGTAAGTGCGTTTGGATCACAACACCAACAGATCCATCTTTAGGAAGTGGTACGCGAAATGTGCAGGAGTCTGCTGTTTTCACCACCTGCGAAAGCAGTTGCAGAGCGGTGAGATGAAGGAGGAATGGAAAGGGCAACCAGGATCGAACGATTGCATGACTATTTCCACAAATCGGAAGATGGGCAGAACATTGATGAAAATGAAAGGATTTCCAAATGCTTTGCTTGAAAGAAAACCCCCAATGCACGAGCTAAATCCATAAAATGCTATGCATGCACTCTCGAAACAACTCAGTTTGGTTGTAAGTTTAAAGCACAGATTTGATACTTTGAAAACTTTTCATACACATGGCATATGAATATGACTGCAAATAGCTACAAATAGTGGCTTGGAAATATTTTTTTACCTGATATTTAGTTTTATAATATATATGAAGACAATTAGGTTTTTCAAAGAGAAGGAAATTTTTAACGGAAGACATTTTAGAACAAAAGAAAATCAACATTTTAACATAGTTGTTCTTGTAACTTCTGTGAAAACTAAAACTATTTATGTAAGCAATTTTAGTTGTTTAATATCAACTGATTAACCTAATTGTTATGGTACATTTGTGTAAGGAGGAAAAGTAATATATTGCGTTATTGTAAAATGGAACATTTATCAATATTTTTTCTCCAGGTTTTCCTACATGGGCTAAAGTATTCGATTAACTTCTAAACTGTGCACCACTCAAAAGTTTAAATTGAAGAAAATATGATCATACGAACATTAATTAATTTTTGATATCCATGTTAACCAGAAAAATGCACACTCTACTCTTATATAAATTACAAAAAAAAAGAAAAATTATTTAGAAAAGGAAAGCAATGTTACCACTTTGTAAGTTCTCTTATTATATTAAGACTTTTAAAGATAATTTTCCTATCCCATTTTAGGAATATTATTTTAGGAATTTATACATAGCTATCTGTAATATAAACCGCGAGTATAAAAATAAGGACTTTCACGTTCACTTTTTTTTACCCCAATCAAGTTTTCCACGCATTTGTTGGGGAATAATTCAACAAAAGTAACTGAAAAAAGGTAGGAAGGTATTAGTTTCTAAGCGAACTTATTTTACAAGTTATATTCTAAATTGTTTATGAATTTGCTTTGCTTTTAGTTTCAGGTTGCTTTTAGTTAAAGTAGAGTTTCAAAAGTAATTTTATCATTTCATCCGGTTAAAGTTAAAGTACACTGAATAGTGTTGTGTAGTTTGAAAAACTAGAAGGTAATCAGCAATTTAAAAAATAAATATCCTTTTAAGTTTGGTGCTTGGATGTTCCAAGTGGCATTAGACACAACAAATATATTCCTCTCAAACAAAAATTGGAACAAAGTCTGAAATTTATTTAATTTCTAATCAATTAAAAATTTCAGTTTCCATCAGATCTTTCTCTAAAATATGACAATGCTAAAATATCTATTACGACTGCATGAATATACAAACTTTACACATGGTATCCAAATTATTTCATTCTTAACATTCAAGCAAAGTAAGATTCTTCTTTGAACACTAGTACTACTCCAGATTCTGCGGCAGGTGTAGTGGTTACTATGCACAGGCTTCTAATTAGTCTCCAAAGCATCGTTTTCACGAGAGCCCCCACTACACATAGGGAGGGTGAGAGGGGGGTACAGGGAAGTGTAGTGGTACTAGACACAGGCTTCTGTTAAGGAGTCTCCACCCCTTCGCAGTCGCCATCATCGCTAATCTTCGTGCTTGAAGGATTCTGAAAAAGAGTCTCCACCCTTTCGCAGTCTCCAAAGCATCGTTTTCACGAGAGCCCCCACTACACATAGGGAGGATGGGAAGGGGGTATTGGGTAGTGTAGTGGTACTAGACACAGGCTTCTGTTAAGGAGTCTCCACCCCTTCGCAGTCGCCATCATCGCTAATCTTCGTGCTTGAAGGATTCTGAAAAAGAGTCTCCACCCTTTCGCAGTCTCCAAAGCATCGTTTTCACGAGAGCCCCCACTACACATAGGGAGGGTGAGAGGGGGGTATAGGGTAGTGTAGTGGTACTAGACACAGGCTTCTGTTAAGGAGTCTCCACCCCTTCGCAGTCGCCATCATCGCTAATCTTCGTGCTTGAAGGATTCTGAAAAAGAGTCTCCACCCTTTCGCAGTCTCCAAAGCATCGTTTTCACGAGAGCCCCCACTACACATAGGGAGGGTGAGAGGGCGGTATAGGGTAGTGTAGTGGTACTAGACACAGGCTTCTGTTAAGGAGTCTCCACCCCTTCGCAGTCGCCATCATCGCTAATCTTCGTGCTTGAAGGATTCTGAAAAAGAGTCTCCACCCTTTCGCAGTCTCCAAAGCATCGTTTTCACGAGAGCCCCCACTACACATAGGGAGGGTGGGAAGGGGGTATTGGGTAGTGTAGTGGTACTAGACACAGGCTTCTGTTAAGGAGTCTCCACCCCTTCGCAGTCGCCATCATCGCTAATCTTCGTGCTTGAAGGATTCTGAAAAAGAGTCTCCACCCTTTCGCAGTCTCCAAAGCATCGTTTTCACGAGAGCCCCCACTACACATAGGGAGGGTGAGAGGGCGGTATAGGGTAGTGTAGTGGTACTAGACACAGGCTTCTGTTAAGGAGTCTCCACCCCTTCGCAGTCGCCATCATCGCTAATCTTCGTGCTTGAAGGATTCTGAAAAAGAGTCTCCACCCTTTCGCAGTCTCCAAAGCATCGTTTTCACGAGAGCCCCCACTACACATAGGGAGGGTGAGAGGGGGGTATTGGGTAGTGTAGTGGTACTAGACACAGGCTTTTGTGTAGTCTCCTCTCCTTTAAAGTCGCTTATCTTCGTGCATTCCCACTACACCAGGAGGTAATAGTGGTACTGGACACCACTGGGTTAATGATATTTCAAAATTTTAGAATATATTTTACTGTTTGTGTAAATTTTTATTCTTATTGATAACCCAACTTGATAGAAATTTTAAGGAGATAAACATGCAGACTTAATAGAGAACTATTATGTAGCCAATTAGCTTAGATAACTTTAAATTATTAATTTAACTTAATAACATTGTTCCAAAATTTTTCATGAAAAGAACATAAATAAAATTTAGGTGCCTATGCTATTCCTTTTTAATTGCAATCCGTAAACTAGATAATGTGCTCAAAATTAATATAGGTTTAATTCAAATTTTAACCACTGAAATGAACTCATATTTAATTTGTATATGAAAGTGATAAAATTACTTCTGATGCTTTAACGAAAAAAAATATACGTATCACAAATTAATTAAAAAACAAGTATTGCACTCTGAAGAAAATAAGAACTTTTTTTTAAAATGAATGTTTCAAGATCTGGATAAATATAAATTTAAAATTTATTATTTATAAATATATTATTATGGGGAAGGGAAAACTTGATTCAGGTTAGAGTATGAGAGAACTTTCTTTTTTATCACAATAAAATTATATTAACACAGATTTATTTTATGATCTTGATAATGTACACGAAATTTAAACTTTATACTGTTCAATTTTAATACTTCAAACTCACAAAAGAAACGTAGAAAACTATCTTACGTAATTTACAAAAATCCACCGGCAATAATTAAAAGGTCTCGATTATAGAAATATTCCTTCATACAAATTAAAATTATTCTTAAAACATCCAATATGCTTATAGTTTTAAGAGGTATTTATAACGGCGTGAAAATAGAATTGAAAATTAAAAACAATGAGATAATTTTGAAAATTTGAGACTAAAACTTCAAATGTAGCTGCACTTTTCATATTTTAATGGAATTTTTAAAAATTAGTTCTTCATAAAATATTTAACTTTAAGAAAAAAGTGATGTTTCTAATTTAAAAATTATTGATATAGTACATTTATATTAAAAATGCATAAGAATATGATGAAACAAAAAGTTGGGAAGCATTTTTTACATCTTAATTTTATGATATCCAATTGATTTCTTATCATTGAATTGGGATGTAAAACATGAAATATACCAACCGAAACAAATTAATGTTCAAAAGTTTTGCATCTAAACGTAATTCAAATTTGACCGAACTTTTAGTTTCATTTCCCATCACTAATATGTTCTGTATTTATAAAGTACTACTCAATTTACTTTCAATATCAGATGGTTACATAAAACTTCTCGTTATTTTATGGTGTAAATTTTAAATTTTATTCATTTAAAAAAACAAAAAGTTATTTTTGAAGTTCTTACTAATTTTAAAAGTTAAATCTGTATTATGCAATAATCTAATTTACTTCCACTGCTACCACTTGCATTACCTTTAAATCAATGACTCTTTAACGGTTCTTAGTCAAAGCTTTTTTTTTGCTTCAATTGATTACATTAACGTAATTTCTATGCGCACTATTTATACCTTGCAATCATATTCTGAAACTTAAGTTTCCTAGTGTGTATGAAAATGTATAAGTACCTATATGCCGCATTAGTTTGCAATTTATCATCCAATATATTATTGTTTTGATTCATCACGTTTTTCTTCCAAACATTTTACTAACATCCTTTTAATGATTGAACTTAAACAGTCTTTAAATTAAACCACGATTTTATTTCCTTATGATCACTCTTTGAAGGATTGATTCATATTTTTTTGCTCCATTTAACGATTATTTTATTACAAGCAAGGGTGAGGGACTGTTGATGAAATACGATTTTCAACTTCAATCAGTTTAAATTCAATACACCTGAGAAAGTTCGTTAAAGGATTTGATAAATGGTTTGTTGATTTGAATGTAATGGTTCGACAAGGAAAGCAAATCCTGGGGAGTGGGTAGTTAATGTTTAGCCAAAATTCTTGAGTTTTAATAATATTTACCGACCTCCCCCTTGTTTTAGTTATTTTTTTTATCAAAAACTTGTCAATAGGGAATTCTAGAGGAAATTTTAAAGAAAAATCTTTAATTAAATCTATTAAAATTTGGAAATAGCACATTAAATCCAACTTTTATAACCTCAGGCACCCTCATATATACATTCTGAATATCTATTGATCTGAAGGATTTACACAGAATCATCATTCGTCATACAGTACTTAATGTAATTCAAGTCAGAACGTGCATTTTTAGAGGTTTTATGGATTTAACTCTTACATTGGTTACACAAATATTAAAAAGCTTTAAAAATCCCCACTAATTAATCTTTTTGTACGAGCACAAATAAGGTGTATTCTAATTATATATTTTAAAACGTTACCTCCGTATTTTTTTCATAGAAATCAATCAATATATAAAGCTCTATTCAGCTTGTTTGCCTATTATATAATTTGAAGTGAAAGCAGGACCATATTTAAGAATGGGCTACAAGTGCCATAGCACAGGGTGGCGGGATTTTTTGGGGTGGCAAAATTACAGAAAATCCAAGAAATTTTTATGTTGCAATAATAACTCGTTTCAGTTTTATTCGAAAAAAATATCTTGCTTGAAATTTAAGAATTTTCTTTCTCTCCTATGGTGAGAACTGAGAAGGGTGTCCTATTTTTTTAAGAGCAAGCAGATTTGTCTATATTGGTCTAATTACTATAAGCGCCTTTTAACTTACGTAGAAAGCCCGAGTCTTTTGAACAGTACTATAAAGAACACATGAATTTTGACAAATATTTAGGCATAAATTCAAGGCAGTAAGAAAACCTAAATACGGGTCAGAGTCAAGATAACTATTGGTGTGGTGCTCATACAAAAAATATTAATCAGGATGGATTTTCATCGTGCAACCAATGACGCAGTAAGTTTTCTTTCTCGCAAATATTGGGAAATCATTCCGTTTTCAACAATGATATGCCCTTCTCCCGATTTCTAGAAATAGCCATGCAAAAGTTCCACCAGATGCCCTCAACATTCCACCTCGATCCCTAGAGCTCTGCAGCTGTTCGCGCAGGTGGGTGAAAACGGGCGACTCAATGCCATGTCGCGCATCGCCACCGAAAGATAAACTGTTGTGCTGTTATCGAAACGCACTTTTCACAAAATGGGGGGAAAGCTCTTGCTTATTGAGAAAGCTATGATCGAAATATCTGGAAAACCATTTTGGATTTTTCCTCTAACTAACGAAAAAAGAGGAATGAACTGACAATCAGACAGGCATTAAATGAAGAAAACAGCATTCCCTAATAGTTTGTTCTTTCCCAGATTGCGTTGCTATTATTATAGTCAGAACCAACCCAAAGAGGACATCCCATATATATTCTTTACAGGGTTTGGTGCTGGATAGTATGGAAACAATGTCAAAAAATGGGTTAGTTCTCGTTAAAAATATATAAAGAATTAAAGAGAATTTTTTTCTATGGGCTTATGCCATTAAAATTACAATTTTATACATATGATGTGAAAATATCATTGTTTCCATCCTAGCCATACCTCAGAAAATTTACCACACAATATATCAAAAATGTTAAAAAGTACAACCAACAAAAATATGCCCGAGATGAGATAGCGTTTTTGTAACTGAATTGAATAGTTGATTTCATAAAAGTGGAACAGGTTGAGGAAATCCTCCAGCTTCCATTTTTACCGACAGTTCAAATGATAATACTTAAGCATGTTACTGTGGGAGCCGTGGTTACACATTTTCAACTGGAGGACTCTTTCCTAAAGTTGTTTCTAACAAATTTTAGAAATTTCTTTAAAAACACTGATTTGGGAAAGAACTTTTTTTTCTGAAATGAACTATTCAATTTTTATTTAATATCATAACTTTAAAAAGCACTTTTCTCCCACACAAAAAATTAGCAAAGCATCTAAAATAGTCTATAGAGTCAATGCAGGGAAATTAAAAAACAGAGAGTTAACACATCTCAGCAAAAAAACGCTGAAAATTTCATTTGAAATGATAGAACAGACTCTAACTGCATTGATAAGTAAGGGTCAAACAATTTTAGAATTTATACTGCCAAAAAGTCAGAGCAAAATATAAATAAAAAAAAACAAAGATAGCGTTTATATTTTCCTCACAGTGACTCTATCAAAATATCTAAATAAAGTAACAAATACATACATGGAAATAATTATATATAGTTATATTAATAAATGCAAATGATTAGCTACTGGAGCTGAGAGGTCAAGTAACCGACACTAAAACACAATTTATCTCAAAAATGCGTAATAATAATTGTAATACAAATAATTGATAAGAAGGATATACTCCTAAAACTGCTTTTAACTCGAATTAATTAAAAATAAGATGAAATTGAAAAACAAATAATTATGAACCCCAGAACTCAAGTTAAACAAACCATGGAGGTTTATACACATTGTCAGACATTAATAATTAATCTGCTATGGTAATAGTACTTCGAACTTCCTATTTGCAAAATTTTCCCTTATTTACTACATATTTATTAAAAGGGGAAAAATATTTCAAAATAATAATATCAATTTTCATAGCTGTGCAAAATATTCAAACACAGAATTTACAAGAATCGAAGGAAAATAACTCCAATAAGGCTTAAGCCTACTTTAGATTCTAAGCACTGTATAATTCAAAGTGAACAAAACAACATAAAAATGTCATTTAATTAATCTATCACAAAAACAAAAGTAGTTTCAAATTAATCTACTTACCTTACATTTTGGAATAATCCATCTTCAATTTTCTCTTCCTTGGTGTAGATATAAATTAGAAAACAGACCCACGCGTCATTCCATTCTATTCCATCATACAAAAAAAAGTAAAAATGGCAATTTAATGATTTAATCGTCAAGTCAAATCATCAGATAGCATGCGCACGCATCTTCTCAAATTTATGCAAACGTTTTTTTTTCCTCTGAAACTCTTAACTCGTATTTAATTTTGTAAAAATTCTAAAAAATTATTCCTATTAAAATTTTAATAACCTTTTAAAATTTAGACTTCGTGTTTCTTCAGTGCGAAATTTATTAAAAAGATCAGATTTTAATTTTTATTCAAAAATATTTCAAGTTACCTACGGAGGAGGGAAAGGGGTTGCCCATCTGCATGTAACAAAAACCATGTGCCGGTTCTTCACAGTTGATTCTTCGAGGAGGAAGCTCCAATGTTCAAGCGACCAGCTGTCATATAATTCACCATCCTACAGCCAGCTGACGGGTTTTTTTCATCTAAATTTGGGGTTAACTATAATGTATCAAAAATTTAGCCGGGAGGAAACGACTGAAAATTTTATTTTTTTTTCTGCCGAATGATATGATTCTTCGAGTAGGAAGCTCCAATGTTAACGTGACCAGACGTCCCGTTTTGAACAAGATTGTCCCTTTTTAAGTTACGAGTCCCGGTGTCTCCGAAATGAACTCTGGGACGCAAAATTGTCCCGTTTTCTGAAACCGCGCGAATAAAAAAGGTCTCCGCATGGGAAGACGTTCAAAAATCTCTGGATGTATTAATTGAAAAGGAATATACTGACTGTAATAAAGATGCAGAAGTTTTTGAAGAATTTTCGTTAATTTGTAACTATGTACATTACATCGCAGAAAGTAACCGAATGTAATAATCTAAATGTTTCCACGGAAACTCGTTGGGTGGAAGTATTCAAACACTTTCAAGCCAACAAACTTTTCTATTATAATTGAATATATTTTATGTTTGCCTGTTACAAATGCTCCAGTAGAAAGAGTATTTTCTATGATGAACAAATTGTGGCCATCTTAAAAGACCCAGTTACAAATTTCAGTTCTAAAGGCGATGTTGATAATTAAGGTGAATAACGTGCCAAGAGTTTCATTCTTACTTAAAATCATCACCAGCTATATTAAAGCAAATTTGTTTCTCTGATAAATATAAATAAAACTAAACGTTTCGGGTATATATATTTTTTAATTTGTAATTTTTAAGTTAACTAACTTTTTCTGAATAAATAACGTTTTTTTTATTGACTACCTGTTAATTAACCTAAATAAACCAATGTCCCGTTTTGAGTCAAAAAATAAATGGTCAAGTTATCCAATGTTCAAATGTTTGGGGGGCTACCACCGCTCAACCCCCCCCCCCCCTCCACGGAACCGCAGCTGACATTCACGAGGCTTGATACAACTCTCTGAAGATTCCACCAATTATCGCTTGAGAGGAAATTGGTCACCAAAATATGTCACATGCTTCCGTACTATTGGTATTTCTTTTAGCAAAACAATTAACTGAACGAAACGGGGAAGTGGACTTTTTTATATTCTGCTTTCACCCTGCTCATCTAGGACAGGGGTTTCTAACTGGAGGCCAGCGGGTCGCATGCGGCCCTCAAGGTCCAAAGCAGTCCGATTACTTAGTCCTTTTGCAGTTCAAAAAGCAGTCCGATTACTTTGCGGCCCTCGAGTATATTACTTGGAAGTTGGAAACCCCTGTTCTAGGAGAAATCGACCAAGGTGGTTGGATTGGATCCTCCGATTGTTTTCACATTTTCTCCGAAAATTCAACAAATCTGAAATATTTAGGCCGAATAATTTTTGTTCGAGCTGTTACGGAGTTTGTAAGTTATGTGAATTTTTCAAAAAGGTGGTCATCTTGGGTTTGACAGCCTGTCTAAAAAGCACTATAGCTAACCTTCCAGAAATTACGATCACATAATTATGGTGTCATTTCAAAGCTAATTGATCACAGAAAGAGGATCTAAGAAGAGTAGTCTGTAGAAGCTTTATTAGCGCTCAAAGTCAAAATATTACTTTTTGAAAAGACGAACTTTGAAAAAATATTAAAAAATGATAACCCCTTTTAAAAATTTTATTTTTTGCACAAATGTCAATAAATTTTTTTTTTAATTTGGGAGTGGTGATTTTTGTTTTTTTTTGGAGAAAATGATTTTGTATGTAAACTTCGAAATTATAAAGATTTCACAGAAAACAAGGACTTTAAATAGAAATCATCATCATATTAACGTATTTTTGGTGCCACTTCATAGACAAAATACCTTAAAATTAACTTATATAAAAATTAACTTCAAATGTAACCTTTTCAAAATCTAAACTTTGAAAAAAAATTAAAATGAATTCCCTTTGGAAAACTTTAAAATTTAATCTAAAATGCCGATCAAGATGTTAACATTATTTCAAAAAATTATCTTAGGAGTAAATTTATCTTTTCTGAGAAACCGAAGTTTTTATTGTGTGGCCTGACTACCTATATCAAAGTAACGAAAAGTTTACCGTAGACAGGTCGTTATAAATCGGCTTCAAACGATCATTAACACTTGTCTCTGGTGGTATTTTACTTCATATTAATAGTAATACAAAGTTTTTTTAATTCAAAATATTAGCACTGAAAGGCACTTAAATGGGGAATGAAATTTGCCGGTCGCTCCCAAAATCTCTGCCGTGATGATTATAGGGTGCCGCCCGAGGTCAAAGGATTTTGACAATGTTAAGGGTTTTATTGATTAACCTGGTAATTTAAATTGTAACCTGTACCCAAAAATACACGTTAATACAAGTACATACCTCTACTTTCTAGCGTCTTTAAGATGTGGCAGTAACAGTAAATTTATTTAAACCTTGTAATTCAGTCAAATAGTTAAATGTTGATATGTTTTTATCGAACAGAGTAAATTTTAAGATTTGTTTCTTTAAATATTAAATATACAATCAGGAACGCTTGATTCAAAATACAATTATTTTTCTTAGAAATTTCTTTTTATCTTAGGAATAAAATTTATTAAAACTTTAACTGTAATACTATTATATAGCGTTAGTTACTATATATTTCTGATAAAGATCTAAAAATATTATCGTTTAAAAGGTTAAAATTCGGAAGAAGAAAAATATTTTTCTTTAAATTAGTACTAATATTACATTTATTGAGAAATTTTTAGCTGGTAAAAAACATAAGAATGTCCAGTAAAAGAAATGGACACAAAAAAGAGATAAGAATTATGAATAACTTACAGTTTATTGAAAAATATAGGAACTTACAAATTCAAATGAACCAATGAAGCTAAGCATAAAAAAAATGATTATCACATTTGAAGAAAGTGTTCAAATGAATATTGGAATGAAATAAGAAAATTCTCATTCTTCAGCGTTCTCTATACACACTTCTTTTTCACCATTTTCTGATGATGCATGGTCTTTAGGCATCTCAATAGGAATCACTCTTTCATTGGTCAGTTTCTTGGGCTTGACAAAAGGAGCTTCGATGGTCAACTGTCCATTTGCATTCAAATTGGATGTCACTGTGCTTGGGTCCACACCTTCTGGCAGGTCGAAACACCGGTACATCTCGTGGAATTCGTACACGTCATCGCGCTTGGTCTCGTGCTTGGCAGAAATGGCCAGTTTGTCGTCCACTACCTTGACCATTATCTCGTCAGGCTGGTAATTGGAAGTGTCCAGAGTCACTTGGAATTTATCGTCGGCGGTCACTCTCACTTTGGATTTAGGCTCATAGGGAGAGTTCGATGCGTCGTTACTCTTACTATTAGCCAGCTTTCGCTTTCGGTTCTTGCCGTTGTTCTCTGATGATGATTCTTGGTCGCATAGCTCAAGAAGAATGGAAGGCAACTGGCGGAAGACTTGGCCGACCTTCTTGTCCACTTCGTTGTCCAACAGTCCAAGGATGCTGGTCACGGGTCTGCGTCGGCGAAGATGGCTGTTGCAGACGGCCAGAGGGAAATCGTCGAACAGAGCAGCTAACGACATTTCGAAAATCTAGAGAAATCACGCCAATCAATAAACTCAACAACTGCAGAAAAATACCACAATCTAACAAGCGAAAACGTAAAACTAGCGAAGAGCGCTGGAAGCTAAGACGCTGCGGAACCGAAACCTTTGCAATCCAATCTGTTCTGGTTTCGCCGGCGCGCGCTTAATATACTTTTCCCCTTCGCGCGGAGAATTTCCCCGACCCCGCGGGAAGTTTCCCTTTTCTTCCCGTCGGAACTGGATGGCTGTGGAAGTTTCGCGAAGCTTCGTGTGAAGTTTCACAGAGGGCAGCACTATTTTACGAATAGTTAGTTGATGGTTGTGCGTTGTGCTCAGTTGTGCTTTGATAATGCATTATTTTTATTCTATCTGATCTATATCTTTTTCATATACATTTTAATTTATATCATTGTTAAGAACAAAATGTCAAAAGGAATAGAATTTTCTTAAAATATGTTTAAAATTTTTATTTCTTTTTTATCATTTGATATTTTTTTTTGTTTTATGAAACCAAACAAATTTTAAAGAGATAAGATCGAGTGAGGCACAACTTACAATATATTATTTCAATTTTATCTGACTAATAATTAATTTTTAATAAAAATTTTACCTACTGCTTATTGTTTATAGGTATTTTAATACTGTGGGGGATTATTTTAGCAAAGTTATTTGTTTTTTTTTTATACATATATAATTTTATTAAAAATGTACAATTTTTTATTGAAAGGTTTACTTTTAAATCGTTTTATAATTTAAAGTTTTTGGGCTGAATAATTACCCTACATTTTATTTTACTTAAACTTTTACTAAATAATTTTGAAAAAAAAAATTATAAAAATCAACCAGCATTATTTTTGCAATAATTCCGGTGGAAACATAATTGTAATAAAAACGTTGGAATGAAAAAATCATTTCACAAATTTCATTGTATGGGTATAAGTTATGAAACTTTTTACATAGATGGATAGATGCATAATTTTTCTTTTGTATTTTTTCTCCATTAAAATAAACGGCTTCTATTATTAGTTCTTAGTAAACTTTTTTAATTGCTTATCCAACGATTTCCTAAAAATTTACTGTTTTTTTTATTTTAAATTTTTAGTTCATTTGAGTTTTTCTCTCATTTCCAATTCATTATTAAAATTGGTATAAAATTCTATGGTAGTGTGTCAAAACTATATCTACAAACATCGATCAAATAAAGCAAATTTTATAAAAGATACCATTAAAAGAAAATCTTAGATCCAAATTTTTTTTAATTATTTTTTTAGAAATAGACTTCACCCAGCATCCCGAAAAATTACAAAAATTCAAGTAATAAATTAGAATTTCTTAAAATGTTTGTGAAATAGTTTTCGGTGCTAATGAAAGTATTTTAGTGAAAAAAAAATTTGAGATTTAGAGTGTTTACCGTGCAGAATGGACCAATACAGGCTTCAAAATATAGAGCTTTTAATCACAATCATTATTCAATTACCAATATTCATGTCAGTGGCGTGTAGTCAGAAATGAAAATTTGGTATTTAGCCCTTTACTTATGGTAAAAAAGAAAGGTTTCCGACTTTTCTGGGGAATATATCCCATATCCCAAGATTATCCTTTCTACCTTCATACCACTTGTGTCAATAAAACTTTATTGGTGAACCTTTAAATACATTTATTTATTTAAGGGGACTCAGTACCAAAAAATTTTTTTCCTCTGTATTTGGGATTTTTCTTTCTTTAAGAGTGCTAAATTATCTATTGCTACCTTATATTACAATATTAAGCAGAAAATCATCAAAAAAAAAATTTATTTTTTGAAAAATTAAACAAAATGTCCAAAATTTTACATAATTTCAAAATGCTACTCCTCCGTTATTTTTAATTTTTTCTCATTTTGTTTTCACTAATACGTACTTTATATTATGTGTTATAATTCTATGAGGGGGATTAAGGATATTCGTAGTAGTTTTTAAGAAAAAAAATTTTTTTGGTGTTTCTTCTTCAAAAACGAGAAAATCTTAAGATATTTGCTTTATTATGAAGTGTAAAAAATAACTCGGGCCAAAAATGCATAATTTCGCAAGTTACATTTAATATAACTACCCTATAGAACATAAATATCAAGTTTCATACCATTTGGTCTAATAGGAAAAAAGCTTTAGGGATTTGAATCTAATAAAACCATGTTTTGAGAAAAACCAATTCAAAAATTTCAAAACAATGAAAACAATTTTAAACACTAAAATAACGCCTCAATTATTTTTTTACTCTTTCTTATGATGCTTATTAACATTATTAAACATTAAAATGTACTGTTTTAATTAATATTTTTGAAATTTAAGCGAGAAGGAGATAAATATGAGTAACGGGAAAAAATGTATTTTTTTCTTCAAAAATTAATTTTCGGAACGTAACGCACAAATAATGTTAGTTACTTTATAACAGATAAATAAATTAATATAAAACACTTAAATAGGTGTCAAAATTGAATTATTTTTAAAAATACGCGAAAAATATGATATTTTCAGATTGCAACTGATGAAAAAAGTTCAAAAGTATAAAACAAGCGCTACATGTTTCTAAACAAGCATAAATTGTGATTAAAGTAACCACAAACAATTTTGATTCAGTTTATAAAAAAATATGTGTTATTAAACCATATAAACTGATATAAACTAAAAATTTCGAAACCAAAACTAAAAAAAAAGCTAAAAGTGCTTTTGAAAAACCCATTTTTTTAAACTTAGAATAAACCAATCGGTTTGAAATTTTGGATAATTAATTTTAGGAGTATAAACTATATTAATAACCAAAAATCTCAAAATCGATATTTTGGCCAAATTTTGGTACTGATCTAAATAGTGATATCTCTAAATAAAAAATTAGGTTGCTTTCTGAAATCAGTTCAAGCAACTTATTTGCTTTTTTAAGATAAGTTAATTTATGTGATTATTCCCTAATTTATAGACATAATGGCAGTTAGAAACCTAGTAGCTTGATATCATTAACATTAATAGTACAATAGCTAAAAAGAAGTATAATAACAAATAAATAAAGCATTATGCATAGTTTCAATCCGTTTATTAATAACATTAAATATAAAAAATTACAGTGACTAGGAAATTTACAGTAAATGAAGTAATACCATGATGTAATTACAATACTTATAAAAATGAGGCAAGAACAATTTAATCATGATAATATCAATGATATATACAGTATTACAAAAAATTTTCACTCTTTGGAGGTCTTATTTGGTGTGTCCTGTCCATTTTCAGATGCCACTGTATCATGATTTCTTTCAATGGGAATCACTCTTTCATTGGTCAGTTCCTTGGGCTTGACAATAGGAGCTTCTATGGTCAACTGTCCATTTGCACTCAATTTGGATGTCACTGTGCTTGGGTCCACACCTTCCGGTAGGTTGAAACACCGATACATCTCGTGGAATTCGTACACATCATCGCGTTTGGTCTCGTGCTTGGCAGAAATGGCCAGTTTATCGTCCACTACCTTGACCATTATCTCGTCAGGCTGGTAATTGGAAGTGTCCAGAGTCACTTGGAAGTTGTCTTTAGTGGTCACTCTCACTTTGGACTTCGGCTCGTAAGCGCACATGGATTCGGACTTGGCGGACACCTTGCGCTTTTTACCGTTGGTCTCGAAGTCATTGTCGCTAAAATCAAGGAGTATGGCCGGCAGCTGGTGCAACACTTGCCCGATTTTTCGATCCAAGTCATCGTCCAGGAAGCCAGTGTTCCTAAATGGCCTGTGTCGTCTGGGCAAGTGGTTGTCATACACCCACAGAGGAAAGTCGTCGAATAGGGCTGCTAATGCCATTCTTTCAACTCGGGAAATAACTCGCTATGCAGTCAAAAGATGTAGGATGGATGGTGGAACAGCAATCCAAAAAAAAACACCACAAGTGCAGACGTGCAGTCAACCCGAGCAGTGCAGTCGAAAGGCAAAATGTAGCGACTCAATAAAAACAGCGCAGCAGGAACAAAAACGGGGAACTCGCCAAGCTGGTTCTACATGGAGCCTTTTTTGCCGGATGACGGGCCGCGATCCGTCTTGGCGCGATGGTTGGCGACAAGAAAAATCCCTATTTTTGAGGCAGAAAACGGATCAACCAAACCAGGTGGTCACGTGAGCGCGCGGACCAATGGCTAGGCGTGATACGCCCGACATCGCGGGCCGAGAAAAAGTGCAGGCAGCTCGCACTTTTTCTCGGGCCGTCAAAAACGGAAGGGGTCACGTGATAGAAATTCACCAATCTCCGAAACACCGAAGAGAACATCGTATTCGTATCGTATGCAATGGTGTTTTGTTTACAAAAGTAAACTAAGCTTAATTTTACGAAAAAAGCTTCATCTGTTGATTTTTACTAAAAATAATCAATGAAAAACAAGTTGAACACGTTCTGTCACCATTAAAATATAAAAGGTTTTGTAGAATTTGAAAAAAATAGTACTGAGAATCTATATGTTTTCCGTAGTATTGTATGTTTTTGCTTTTAGTTTTATGGTCATAGAAGTAAAATTTAAAGGATAATTTACTTTTAAAGCAAACTAAAGTACCATTTAAATACCCTACTTCAAGTTTATATATCAAAACTTACTTTAAACACTTTCCCTAAAAACTATATCTTGTACTTCCAAGTTCGATAGAAAAGCCTATATACTATAATTATTTACTCCACACATTTTTTATGTGCTGGGATGTTAGGCAGTGTTATGTTTTAAATAGATTGAAGTATTTGTTGTATGTTATTAATTTCAGAACCTGATAGTTATACCACATAGACATGAGACAATAATAAAAGAAATTAAATTGATTTTACATGTTTTCTTCCTCGATTAATTGAAAATTATGTTGCTCATAACATAAATTTTAGAAAATAAAAATTGGTCAGTAGTACTAGGCATATTTACGTATTCTCACAAAATACCCTGCAATAATGTCACATTCTCGCAAGTGTGATGTATGTGAAAGAATTTGCTTTTTTATGATTATGACTTGTTTTGGATACAGATTTAATTATTAATTTTACCCTAATATCAAGACCTGATTATCTGGGCCAGATTTAGAAAATTTTCCACATAGTAGGCACACTGCGTTGCAAGGAGTCCCCTTGATGTTTTTTTATAAAAACAAATTTCACAACACACAATAATTGGTAGGTATACTACTTATGTACTGTTGTAAAACCATTTATTTTAGGCTTTTATTTTCCAATTTCAATTTCTTCAAGAAATATGAAGTAAGTTTTGTTTTATGAGTTAAGATACTTTTGAGATTTAGGGTTATGTTTTGAATAGATTCAAGTATTTGTATGTTATTAATTTCAGAACCTGATAGTTATACCACGTAGATATGAGACAATAATAAAAGAAATCAATTGATTTTACATATTTTTTCCTCGATTAATTGAAAATTATGTTGCTCATAACATAAATCTCAGAAAATAAAAATTGGTCAGTAGTACTAGGTATATTTACGTATTCTCACAAAATACCCTGCAATAATGTCACATTCTCGCAAGTGTGATGTAAGTGAAAGAATTTGCTTTTTTTATGATTATGACTATTGTTTTGGATACAGATTTAATTATTAATTTCATCCTAATATCAAGACCTGATTTAGAAAATTTTCCACATAGTAGGCACACTGCGTTGCAAGGAGTCCCCTTGATGTTTTTTTATAAAAACAAATTTCACAACACGCAATAATTGGTACTTATGTACTGTTGTAAAACCATTTATTTTAGACTTTTATTTTCCAATTTCAATTTCTTCAATAAATAAGAAGTAAGTTTTGTTTTATGCGTTAAGATACTTTTGAGATTTAGGGTTATGTTTTGAATAGATTCAAGTATTTGTATGTTATTAATTTTATAACCTGATAGTTATACCACATAGACATGAAACTATAATAAAAAAAATTAGATTGATTTTACATGTTTTCTTCCTCAATTAATTGAAAACTATTTTGCTCATAACATAAACCTCAGAAAATAAAAATTGGTCAGTAGTACTAGAAATATTTATGTATTCTCACAAAATACCCGCAGATGTATGTGAAAGAATTTGCTTTTTTGTGATTATGAGTATTGTTTTGGATACAGATTTAATTATTAATTTTAAGATACTTTTAAGATTTAGGAAGGCCAGGTCTCGTAGGCCTAATGGTAAATCAAAGGAGAACGAACAATAATAAAAGACCAATCAAGGCTTACCCAGCTTGAGTTTGTACTACGCGTAGTTCATTAACGCCAAGACCATGGCCCTATAGCCTGGAAGATTAATCTTGTAATATAAAAGAAATTAACTTGCTTTACATATGTTTTCTTCAACTCAATGTCAATATGAAAATTTTATTTTGGTCATAAAAAATATCTTGCCCCACAGGAAGTGATGCCTGGGAGTCAAATTTGCTTATCGAATGAACGAGTATTGTTTTTGATGAAGATTTAATTATTAAAGTTAACAACATCAAAACCTGCTGAAATTTAAATACTTATACATGTACTACTTCCCTCTATTATTAAAAAAATTATTTTGCCTAGTGGAGTACAATTGTAAAGGGTGGTTAGTAAAATAAATTTTTAGAACAAATTATGGGAATTGTGCAATTAAACTCTGCTTTCTTTATATTTGGGTTTAGGTCGGTGCATTTTAACATAGTACCAATGAGTTATTTTTATCAAGTCAAGAAACAAGGTTCTCATTATGCCTTAATTTGTTATAAGCAGGTTCAGCGGTATGCTGAAAATTTAACTAGTTTATTGTATGATCATTACAATATTCAGCTTTACATTTTACTCATTAGATTTTATTAAAGACAAATTATCTTCAACACAAGAATTTATCAAAGATTAGTTTACTGACAGGAATCTTTTTACCATATATTTTTAAAAAGCATTTTTCAAGGGTAATTCATCAATCAATTTTTTCTTAGGACTAAAATATTAGCTCGAAAACTATTGTAAATTTCTGTACAAGAAATCCTAGAAAATACAGAAAAAGCTACACATAAATTAACCCCCCCCCCTTGTTTTGTAGAAAATATTATTCTAGTGTATTTTTATTTTTAAAGTTAAAGATGATTTTCATGTTCAAGAGAGTAACCCGGAGTATTTTTATTTTTAAAGTTAAAGATGATTTTCATGTTCAAGAGAGTAACCTGGAATGTTTTATTTTAATTTAAAGCACTATCAATTGTTAGGACAAAATAAAAAAAATCCATACTTTTCATTCTATAGTAAAATTGAATGTTAGAGCTTCCCATACATTTGAAGCAGCAAAAATATTTATTTTCCAAAATTTAAAAAGAATAATTTTTTACTGTCAATAGAGATAAATATTAATTTAAGCATATATGCATTTACAAGTAAATCAAAATTTTAAAAAATTTCTAATTTTTATTATTTAAAATTAGTGACAGCTACTAATTTTTTAATACCCAAAAATATTTTACAGCCATATTTAGTCATCAGTGCTGCAGTACAACAAGGATAATTCAAACTGAAGGAGCCATCAAAATTGTTCCAATGAATTAAAAATTAATAGAAAAATGAAGGCATTTAAAAGCATGTGTTAAGAAATAGTAATGAATCAATTTTGTATTTGGGATCGAAAAGTTAGTTAAGAAAAAAGAGAAATCTTTGAACTATCCTCAACTTTTAAATGAAGATCCTTTCCTTGATCTATCAAAGTTGCACTGTGTGCACAAATGAAACAAACTAAAAAATTTTTACTAAGAAAACAATATTTTATTTGTTCAGAAAAAGTTAAAGAAAACTTGAAATAAAAAAATCATTCGACACAAGTCCATATATAAAAAATAATCCTTTAATTGTTACCAAAAATAATTTAGAGGCTGTATATTACATAAACTAAACAAAATTACAGTTTTTCATTCTTTTATAGTCTATTAATTAGGTATACCAATTTGAAGGCAGAATGTAATAAACAAATTACTAAATGTAATGCAAACACAAAAATATATATTAAACAATAAATTTTAAAAGGGTTCCATCTTCAATTATTTATATTCCAATGATAAAACTGGTCTTTACTCAAAAACCTAAGGAAAAATATTAAATACACACTTTAAATTACATGTAAATTCAATTAGAGGAAAAACACAAAAAATATTGAATATATTAAGTACATTAGTAATCAAACTCACTATGCTTCATACAGTTCAGTTCTAGAGATCAGAGATTAACAGCCATATTCATAGCCATCAGCGTCGGTGTTAACTAGTTGCTAAAGAAAGAAAAATTAGATTTTCGAGGAATCTGATTGGTGGAATCCTTCTTTGACCAAGGAATTAACACCGACGCTGATGGTTGAGAATATGGCTGTAAGAGTTTAACAATATCTTAATTACATATTAACTCCATTTTCTGGAATTAATGGTCGTGTCGATTTGAAATTTTCTCCAAATGTTTCGCCCTCTTCTTCGGAAGGAATCCTCAGTGGAAACACAAAGGGAAACATTAGGAGAAAAATTCCAATCGACATGACTATCAATCCTGGAAAATGAAATTAGTATGCAATTTTCAGCGCGGAAGTTCTTGTTATTTTATAATCTTAATTGATTGTTAGATAATTAATAAACTAAAACTTTATCATACTTTGTTCATTATAAACTAATTTCAATTACATGCAATTTTTGTAACACAAGATATACCGACAATGATAAAATTGAAAGTAATATCAATAACTCATTACAAATTACAATAAAACCTAAAAAATAAAAAACTATCCCAACTGAATTATTTAAAAATTTGGACAGTTTGTAATGTAACCCTCAGATATGGTGCATACCATTTCAGAGGTGGTGTGTAGCACCTTGGACATCAAATACCGAGTACTACCGTGAGGTTGGCAAGTGTAACCTCAAAAATTCTGCGTACCACCTACTTGGGAATGGTGTGAAACATCTCAAGGGTGTTATGTAGTAGTTCGGGGAAGAGGGTGTACGACCTTCAGGATGGCTTGCAACTGAGAGTGGTTTGTACCACCTGGGGAACTGCATGTAATACCTCATTGGGGGGTGTACCACCTCAGGACTTGCGGTAAAATGCTTTATAAAAATCCCAAGGTATTACACACCACCCTTTTGAAGTTATACCCAAACCCCGAGAGGTTTCACACCACCCTCATAAAGTTTCCCAAGAGAAGTTTGAAATGGTACTTTCCATTGGATACCCGAGAAATTTAGTTTTATAACCATTAATATAAATAATTAATTTTTACTCGATTGCATTTTTGAAAAAGTGAACCCCCACTTGAACTACCCAAAAGCCACCAGTCATTTGGTGACACACAGGGCCACCGAGAGCCAAGTCGGGCCCCGGGTAAAAGGTTGAGAAGCGGGCCCCCAATGACATATTCTCATTTCGAAGTAGGGGGTGAAATTTTCTGATGTACCTCCACCCATGCATTCATACGCTTAATGTAATTTTTAGAATATTTCTAGGCAAGATCTGAATTACACTCAACTTAAAAATATCGTTTTCTTGATAATATGATGAGTAACAAGTAATAAAGGGGGTCTCGGGGTTTTTCCCCAGAAAATTTTTGAAAATATGCCCCTAGAAAACTGGGAATTTACTCATTTTTGGACCTTTATGTGAACAAATTAATTTCTAAAATATTCAAAATGATATCTGTCTTAGTACTCAATATGAAAAGCTTTGGGTACCGGGCCCCGGGGTATCATACCCCCTCGCCCCCCTCTCTCGTCAGGCCTGGTGACACACATAGAAGCAGTGGCGAAGCAAAGTAAAAAATTTAATGGAGGGGGATAGGAGTAGTTTAGTGGTTTTCTATGATCAAAAATTTTTCTGAGTTTCCAGGAGGATACGCCCTAACATTTTCAAAGTAAAAGAACCTGTGAATAAATAGTTATAAAAATTTCAAAGGGTTGTTGAACCCTATACTCATTCTCTACATACTGCTATACTTACATGCATAAAAAGCTTTTTATCTTTTAAAAAAAATTGGGAAGAAATGTAGAAATCATTCTCGAAATTCTTTTTTCCAATATCTTGACTCGACACCGTTAGTAAGAACCTGTTGAATAGAATAAACAGAAATATAAAAGGAATTAAGCAACAGTACCAGTGTTGTTACTAAAAAAAATCAGATGGCGATATTGGCAATTTTTATGTATGGGGAGAATTTTACTTATTTCAACTGCACTATGTTACAACAGGTTGATGTGAGGTGACGACAGACTTTCTGGCTATCTAATAGGTGAAAAAGACAGAGCAAGCAAGAGTCATCTCTGACTTGTCAATTAGGTAGCTAGAAAGTGTGGAGTCTTCTTACATCAACCCGTGACCCGTCACTGACAAGAAACATAATCTAGTATAATTCATAATAAATTTTTAGTTTTGGGAATGAGTACTACAACCCCAACACCCACTGGCTACACCACCAGTAAATAATGTGTTACCACAACCATACCGGGAAATTTGGTGTTTTTGCTTGACTTTGGTAAACATAAATTAGCATCTAATTCTATAAAGTATTGTGCAAAGCAAGCACACGCACTATAAGTTGTGCTGTAAGAAACAGTCTCACAAAATAATACCGAGCAAAAAAAACTGTAATGTACAGAAAACTTTGGTAACAAATATTGACCTTTCGTTTTCGAAAGGTATGGAGCGGAATCTTATCCCGGATAAAGTTGAAAATGTTTTTATTTCTTTTTCATGTATTGCTAGGGGTTCACATACTTCGAATGACCTGCCACTGTGAGTGGCAAATAATATCCCCATATAAATAAAATTTAAGATTTGCAATTAAAAAGGTGAAAAAAGCTTGGATGCATTGCTATAAGAGTAGAAATTTACTGCACTTAGCCAGTCATCTCATTCAGGATAAATATCTTCTTCAGTTTCAGACTACATAAGATAATATTCTAAACTTCTGTGGAAGAGAAAAATAATTGAAATGCTAAACAATTGTACAGAAATCATATTAATTGAATCACAAACTAAGAAGAATATTAGTAACAGACATTCAATAGCGAAATACAATACAATTAAATAACAATGTCTTTACATACCTAGCAGGTTCAATTTTAATTATTATGAATAAATATTTGTATTTCGCTAATAGCACCTAAAAGTAAATGTTAAACTTTAAATAACTTAGTCATTTAAGCAACAACTTCTAGAGATCTACAGGGGCTATAATAGGATTTTTTAAGTAAGGTAAAAATGCTTTTTTCTATACTTTAAACATGCATATTCTGGATGGGCAAGAAGCGATTCCTAAAAGAATGTAAAACATGTAACGGTAATTATTCTAGTTAAGTGGTAGAGCAACGCCCCTTCTAAAATATGCGAGAGTATTGGGTAAAAGCGACTAAAAGGCAACCTATTTCTTTTTAGCGCCAAGCTTGGTCAGGTATATCCTGGTATGAAATCACTGTCTCTAACAGGAGTAACAAACTGTTATAAACCATCATACCGCCTGGACAAAAAGTTTCAACAACTGCCTGAATCGGGATATCAACCATTAGATCAATCTCATACCTAATATAATTAAAAACATTGTCTATACAACCAGTTCTGATTCTGAGGGGACATAGGGAGGCGTCGTCACAAAATATTTTTTAGACAGTCCCCGAAATATTTTAGCCATCATCTTAAACTGCTATATACACCGAGTAAATTCAATTTCAAATCAAATAAATAAATAATTAGTTTTCGGTACAGCTTTAGAGACTTCAGCCGCCTTTTTTACCCACAGCCTCAATTATAACAACCATTTAGGTCCAATTTTAAGTATTATTACTAGATCCTAAAATAGTAGTAATTGCTATTATTGTTAGAGACAGGGCCCGATTTAGAAAATTTAGAACACTAGGCCCAACATGCAGGAAGGGGCCCCCCGTTGCCATATTTGGTGCTATATAAATGTAGATGCGTTAAAATTATTGTTTGATTAGTATGAAAATTCACTATCGTCAGGGTCAGACACGTTCTCGGTTATCTTTTACGTTTTTTACATTGCTAAAAAGTTTTAGATTTTTATTTTCGAGTTAAAAAATGTAATGAAAAAACATTCAAGGAAGTATAAAAAGTTATTTCTACTATAATTTTTTGTTAACTTTTTAAAATTAGGGGGCCCCCAAATTGTGGGGCCCCTAGGCCCGGGCCTAATGGTAAATCAGGCCCTGGTTAGAGATAGACAACACTCAATCGTGTTGCTGTGGGAGATGTGGTTACACATTACGGTGACTGGAGGACTATTTCTAAAGCTGTTTCCAACGATATAATACAAAACAAGATAAATGTGATCACACGCGATATCAAGCTTTATTATCTGTTATTTTATAGCAGTGTCTCTTCTACAGGAAACAGAATCTGTTTCATAAAATGATGCAATTTCTTTTTTAGCATGAACATTAAGCTGTACATTGACTTGTAATCAGTGCTGAAATTGGAGGGGGACGCCGTCCCCCGAAATAATTGGACCGTCCCCCGAAGTATTTTTACCGTCCCCGTTCCCTAAAATATTTGTTTCCACGAAAAAAAATTATAAATTTAAGGGTAGATTTAAATACGAAAGAAAATTTATTTTTTCTGACCTAAATTCCCATTTGAATGAGTGTTCGGATTCGCCTATCAGCGTGCCAGCAGTTTCCCCGTATTCCGATTCGCAAATATATTCGTATTCGGATTTTTAGGGTCAAATTTCCAAAAACGTTCTGGGGAGGACCCCCAAGACCCCCTTCAAGTATTTTAATCTCTATTACTCACGATTTGCTGTGCAAAAAATGAGTAAAAACCCTGTTTTTAGAGTCTAATTTCGAAAAAAAATTTTAAAAAAACCCCACATTTTTATTCCCCAAAAACATATCCTGGATCCGCCACTACTAACATAAAGATGAATAATGTTTTTTTTCTTTCCATCAATATTTGTAATGAATACTTAAATGTTACATAGTTTTAAGGTTATAAAAATTATAATAACTGCATTTATGCTTTTATTCTAGCATTTAAAAAATTTCCCATTAGCCCCCACTTTCCCCTAACTATGCAATTAAATGTAATCTATAATTTGATTATCAATTCAAGTAGGTACTACTAAAAATTAGTCATATTTTACCCTCCATCAATCATCTACTCTGTAAAAAGGTGAGGGTGAGTCCCCCCAAATATTTTTCTCCAATTTCAGCACTGCTTGTAATGCAAATTACATACAGAAAACAACGCCAGTATTACGATTGAAATCAATCGCGAGAACAAGTACTTTGTTTGTTTTAAATAAGAAATCACTTTACAATCATTTTCAATTGAAATACACTTTAAACCAAGAGAAACGAAAATTGAACTTACGCCATGTTTGTAGTTTATTGTTGATGTTCTCTAATCTTCGCGGCTGCCGATGACGGAGAGCAAAACTTTTTTTGCTCCCGTTTTCACGGGCCGCGTTTGGTTGTTCAAAGGCGACCGCAGCGCCACCACTTTTTGCCAACCATAGGGATTTTTCTGATGGCGGATCAAGCACACGCTCCCACTCCGCTGCGCTTAAAATACCTTTCCCTACGCCTAGACCGGATTTTTCCCCGCATCGCTCGAAAAGGAGCGAACTTTCCAGATGGTTGGAGAAGTTTCGCGTAGATGGCAGCACGATTACAGAAGAGATTGTATGATTTGAAACTGTAAATTAAGAGGTTTAATCATTAAATTTGGTAGTTTAATCACAATTTTAGAGCAAAAAATTTGTTGAGTAAGTGTGTCAATTCTTAAATCATAATTTAGAATGATTTTTGTTGTTAGAATTTACACCATGGAGGTAAGGTCCACACCGGAAAATTCTAGAACTTTTGAGATGATTGGAGAACTGTTTCATAGACTGCATAGATGGCAGCATGATCTCAAAGTAGAGTTGATATCCCCATCCTCACTCTCTCACTCTACCCAGCCTCTTCTTTCTTTATTCATAATCCTAGGATTTAAAATTTTAACAAATATATTTTTTTGCTCAGCCCCTTTTTGAACACTCAAAATATTTAAAAATCATTGAAAAGAAAACAAATCCTTAAGAATGTATAAAAAGAATTATTCGGTCGGTGGAAATTTACATATTATTCCGGAAAATGCGGAGAAATTTTATGAAAAGTATAAAACGATATCGATTGATAGATACTGCAGCATTATATGACTCGTTTTAAGATAAAGGTAAATAAAAAAGATTTTGCAAGTTTAAGAAATACCCTTGCAGGAAAAAAAACAGTGATTCGAATTAACACATTTTGGCATAGAAAGTACAGATTTACACATTTATACTCAATTACTTAAAATTGAAAAAAAATACATCCAATTCGGGGAAAGTCGGGATATTTTTCGTCTGTAATTTAGTTCCCATCATATTAAAATAACTCAAACAAAGTTAATTATTCAATTTGTTAGAAACCTAATTGTTCAGATGAGAAAATCAGTAATGAGAAATTTTCTTTCAAGAAGGTATCGAGGGTAACTTGAGAAAAATACATACATGAGCAATTGCTTTCTAAACTAGCTTTTTAAATTTAATCTAATTATATCGGATGGAAAGGACCTCTCTATAAGGCAGATTTGGAAGATTGAATAATGTCGGATATTTTATTAAGAAAAATGAAAAAAAAAAATGCAGTAAAAAACAATAAATTTTTCTTTTCCCCTCAAAAAATGTAAATATTTGATTGATTGATTGCGGTATCATTTCATTAAATTTAATCCCAATGAAAATTAAAATCATAATAAAAAAGAATCTCAAAAGAGAGTAAAACAACACTTTATTAAAAAAAAAGTTCCCTGCATTAGGTCGTTTTTGTTGTACATGATCATTTGTTGTATATTAGCCTCAGCAGATGATGTTCCATGGGCGGACTGTGAAGTAGACGTGCATAGAGGAGACTCCACCAGCGCTGTAGAACTCTTCATAAATGCAGTTTGGCACTGGGTTCGGCATGAACATCTAAACAAAGTGATCATTATCAGTTATGTTTGTTTGGAACTCATAACAGGGGTCTAGAATAATGGAGTATGGAACTTATGATACTGCTAGGATAGTGCTCCCAGGCAGTGTTATTCCTAGGATTCTTTTGGAGGAGTAAAAATACACTCCTTGACTTTTTTAGAAGGAGTGAAATTTAATTATGAGGAGTGAAATACGGAAATATCATGAACTGCATTATACAGAGACACGAAAACCGCAGTCAAACTCCCTACGCATCAGAACAATAAATGAAAAAAAAAAATAATATGGCTATATGAAAACACAATTAAAAAGTATGATAATTTGGGTGTCGTGGCTTTTGGCAATTGGCTTTTTCCAGAAGTCGGCCGAAAATGTCTCCGCTGAGATTAGTTGGTGTTTTGAGTAGAAAAATATTATTTGTTTATTTCGGTGGGGCCACGCGGTGCATTTTTAAAGCTAAGCCTTTGTGAAAAATTGAAAGAGTGAAAATACTCGTAGCTAGTTTTTTAAAGAGTATTTCCGATTTTCAAGGAGTGAAATACTCTCTCAGAGGAGTTAAAAATATCTCTGCTCCCAGGTAAATAAAAACTTTGAAAAATCCCAATTCTCGATATAAGAAGCGTATTGTGCGATATCTACTCGTAAGTTTGAAAATCAAGTAGTGTCAGAAAACCTAGTTTCAATACAACTTACATTACTTTGACAATCTAGAAATGTTGATACGCAGCATTAATCGGATAGCTTAATAGAACACCAAAAATACCATAAATTGAAATTGGCTAAAAGAGCAAACAGTTTTGTCTCTGCGGCTTTAACGTTATTGTTACGGCAACCCAAAATGTTAAAAACCTTCATGAGGATAGAACCTAACTCCATACAAAATCTTCAACGGCCTAGAGAGAGTTACAGGCGAGCAAATGAACTTTTAGAGGAAAAAAGTTTGTTTTCTTATTTCCCCCCGTGTTTTAACTTCAGTTACCCTAGCCCCCACCAACAGAACTTTACATGATAGACAGTATATCATATAAAATTTCTAAGAAACTATTAACTCACCTTGAAAGCACCAGATGGAGGATATTCAAATCTTTTAGAAAACGTGTACTTTCCAAAGTTGACGAAAGCAAAGGTTGTCAACTTTCCTCTGTTGTAGATGGGAGTGAAAGGAATGAAATCAGCACACGACATGTCTTCTCGGGTGTTGTACCAATAGTGGATACCTGGATACATCAGAATACACAAGAGTTAAACATGTGAATTTCTATATTAATTTTTGTACGTACTGGAAAGAACCATGTTCTTTTAAACGCATTCATTATAGTACGGAACAATGTCTGTTTTCCTTGAATATCATCACAGTTATTTTTTAAATACCATTTTTACTTGCAAATATAATGCTATTTTTATTAACAAAGAACAGGTGTTTGGTTATAACAGTTTAAGTTCAACACTGAAGTAATCATATAAGAAAAACTGCTGGTCCATCAAATGTTATCAAGCATGGTAATATTTGAAAGGAAGTTAATGTGCAGATGATTCAAAATCTTAATATTGGGAAGAATGAAACGTAATTATGTAATTTCCAAAGCGTGTCAGTAGAGTAGAGTAGCACACGTTTCCAATATTGAATTACAGATATTGAGATTTTATATTTGAACTTGGTCCTTATTTGTTAAACATCACTGTTTCTTCGAGGGTGATGTATTTTCACATACTGTTGGTTATTTATACAACCTTGATAGCAAAAATTTTAAATAAATACATTTTTAATAAACAAATTGATGAAGTTAATGGTTAAAATTAAAATTAATTAACTAAACTAAAATTAACTAAAAATATATCGTTCGTCTCATTTACTGTTATTCAACTGATGACTTAGACCAGCGTTTCTCAACCGGGGTTCCGCGGAACCCTGGAGTTCCGCGAGGCCTCCTCAAGGGTTCCGCGAGAAATTCGAAACAATTTTTTTTGTTGTTCTAGAATCTAGAACAAAAATATATAAGCCCCCCTCCCGAAATTCGGACTAATTGTACCAAAACAAGTTAAAACCCTGTATTTTAGGGTCAAATTTCAAAAAATTTCTGGAGGAGGACCCCCAAGCCCCCCTCTTGTACTTGGAATTTTATCATTAACAACTTTATTATAATAAGTTCATCAAAATCCAAATCCTACCAAAAAATATATGCCCGAAATTCGGACTAAGTGTACCAAAAACAAGATAGAACCCTGTTTTTAGGGGTAAAGTTCCAAAAAAGCCTCTATTTTAATAGATTAATTAGCCTCTTTTTTAAATAAATAGTTCATAAAAATGTACATCCAAAATTCGGACTTATGTTAGTGTTCCAAAACTTGTTAAAAGCCTGTTTTTTTAGTCAAACTTCCAAAATTTTCTGGGGGAGGACCCCCAGACCCCCCACTTTGGTACTTGTACTATTTATTAGTAACAACTTTTTCTATATTAAGTTTTTAGGACCTAAATTATCACCTAAAACGCTACATCGGACCTATTAAATATGTAGGGGAGGGGCTGGGGAGTAATTTTGGGCCCCTCCCGAAATAAATTCCTATAAACGCCACTGATTTCTTTGTTACTTATTTTCCGTTTTATTTAATAATTAAAAAAAAAAAAGAAAAATATTGTTACATGGACGATGGACGCTATAGGGTTCCGCGGAACTTGGGCATTGTCAAAAGGGTTCCGTGGGAGTAAAAAGGTTGGGAAACGCTGACTTAGACACCTTATAATACCTATTTTGGTACATTCATAATAGAAGCCAAATAAATCCCTTTGCTGTTGTAATAATAATTCAGACCGAAATTAACATTTATGATACTGACCCATTGTCTTGAAACATCCTCCCTTGACCCAGGGGGTCCCTACGGCGTCCTTTTCATAGCGGGGCACTTTGATGGAGTTCAGAGGGTCAGGGCTATTCTGGAAAAAAACGTCGGTTCCGGTACCCTGATCCTTGTACTCCTGAGCTGAGCGGCCGCCGTTGCAGATCTTGCCTGAAAACGGGAGAACAGGCATTTCAATTTTAATGAAAACTATTAAAATGGTCTTTTGTCACTATCCAAAATTTCCAAAACGGTATTCATTGAATGTTATATTCAAGCAATGTAATTAATTGTTATTCTACCCTGCAACGTTTCCAGACCCTATGTGGTCCTTACGTGGAAAGGAAAACTGCGTAAACAGAAAGCCTGTTGGGTTGCTACCAGGAGTTTCGCTACGCAAATCGTCATAAAAAAAGCTGTATACATGGGTTTAACCACGGCTTACTAGATACTTATACAGGCTAGCCGAGTACGGAAATCATTGCAAATCCAGATGGCATTATTGGACAAACTGGCAAAGCATATAGAGTGTTTTCAGGTGACTTCACAACCGGTAATTTTCTTTTAACTGTGTATCTACTGTAGAGCTTTTAACTGTTGTTAAGACCGTTGTTTATCTGTTGCTAAGGCGGTTTTTAGGTATGGGGTCACGTGATTGCAAATGCTCCAATAGAAGAATTCCACGGCTAGTCATTTTTGTAACTGTTAACCTCTGTAGGGCAAAAAACTGTAACAACCTTCTGTTGCTATGGCCGTAGTTAAGTCCGAGTCATGTGATTGAAAATGCTCTATTCACAGTGTTGAAGGCGGTGGGTGATATAGGTAGGTCTTGTAGCGCTCCAAGCGGGAAAAGTTGTCAAATGGTTTTCATTGTTTAAAACTCGGCTAGCCTGATGTATAAGTATCTAGTAAGCCGTGGTTTAATCATATTTCTAAATTGAAGTTCATAATTTCCCTCAAAATTCAGACACGGCGCTGGGAAGCACTTTATTTGCTTTGTTTCTCCAGGGTCAAGTAACGTTGCAGTTTAGTACATAGAATGTATGTAACATCACTTAAAAACCTTCGGAAGGATTTAGCATTAGTGGCTTTAAAAGTGAAGTGGAGAATGCCTAAGTCTTAAACCTAACTGTAATAAGAATAAAATTTATTAAAGGTTACATATTTTTAAGCACTTGAGTAAAAGAAAATTCGGTGATATTTTCTTTGAAGCATACTAAATCGAATATTTCCACTAAAGAAAAAATCCACTACAAATAAGCATACTGAATGCTGAAGAGCAAAGAGATGGTGAGGAGCATAAAGGATATAGGCCAGTCAATAACGACGGAAAAAAGGACGATAATTGCAAAAAATCGTGTATCTCCAATTTTTGTCTTATGTTGTTAAGACCCATCCCAGTAGTTTATAACCAATTTTGCAACCCTGAAAGCCCTGTGCTAACTTTGCAATCGTCAAAAAACCTAAAAATTTTCCGACTTTTTTCAGTTTTTGGCTTATAAATCATACAAAATGCATCCACACGAAAAAGTTTCAAATATATCATTTAAAGTAGATAAAATTTGCAATAATTTAAGACCATTCCCAAGTTTATACGTCCAATAGATCCCGAGTTACATCTCTTCAAAAAAGGGCAATTTTTTCCCAAAATTCAAAATTTTGAGTCTAAGTCGCTTTTATATAAAAAAATAGGTTATATTACTCGTTGTAAAAGGTAAATAAGGGCAATTAAGTTGTAGTACAGTTGTTTAGCTTTAATTTAAGCCCTTAATGAAGACTCTAGGCTCCATAGTTCTTACTTTATCTTAGAAAACAAAAAATTTGGGAAGGGCAATTCCACGGTTACTCTTGTTACATAGATAAGGGTGTTTTTACACATAATAGCATCTTTGAGGGGGATTTTTATGAAAATACCCAATTTTTTTTTAATACTAAAGAAGAAGGTCTAGGTTTTATATTTATGTAAAAAAATCATGATAATTATTGTTAGTTTTATAGATAGGTACCTTTAAAGTTCGGTTACTCTTGTTACATAAAAAGGACATGAGGTTTTTTCTACTGTACAAAAGTAAATATTTTATCTAAACTATACAACACAACATCTAAATTTTGGGTTATTTCAAGAGAGGAATGTATACTTTTTCAATAAAAGCAGTGAAAAAAGCTTTAAATTCAAATACTTTTTTTTTATTTAATTAATATCTTGGTTACTCTTGTTACAAGAAAATGGTTACTCTTGTTACTTATCTAATTCTTGACTAGATATGAAGCTCCTTATTAAAGTAAGGTAAAAAAATAAATGTAAAAAGGCATAATTATTCAATATAATCAATTCTATAATGATTCCTAGTATTTACCACAGTTGGAAAACTAGTTTTTTTTTTTTAAGATAGTATCCTAGGTATTTACGTATTAACGCCACTGCAGCAGAAGTTCCGATTGACTATTTTGTTTTAAAATAAAGTGTTTTGATTTTAAATAAAGTGTTTTATTTTAAATAAAGTTTTATTTTATGATTTGGGGCAAAAATGACCATTAATTAATTTTAAAGAAATGAAAATCGCAGTGGCGTTAATACATAAGTACCGTATCCTATTACATTACTAGACTATCCTAGGTTACATGGCCATTTTTTCAATGCACATATCTATTTTATTTCTTTTTTAAAAGAAAAGTCTCCCTGAGCTGTTACAGGGTCTGGCGGAGATGTTGATTTTAATAATATGGTGAATTAATTCCACGGTTACTCTTGTTATATAGATAAGGGTGTTTTTATCCAAAATAGCATCTTTGAGGGGGATATTAAGAAAATACCCTATTTTTTTTTAAAATACTAAAGAAGAAGGTCTAGATTTTATATTTATGTATAAAAATCATGATAATTATTGTTTGTTTAATAGATAGGTACCTTTGAAGTTCGGTTACTCTTGTTATAACTAAATAATGGTTACTCTTGTTACAAAATTCAAATTTAAATTATAGCAGATATTTTGTATGTAACATTTTCTTACTACTAGGGATTATTTAACAACATCTGAGGAGATAATCTATATAAGTAATTTTGAATTTTAAAGAATATTTTTGTCTTAGGATAAACTTTAGTATGTTTTTGGTTACTCTTGTTACATTCAAAATGCAAATTTTACTGACCCCTTTAATCATAAAAATAAATACTTATGATTATTTTTTTTACATTATATGATAAAAGAATACTTATAATTACAGTAATAAATAAAATATTCACAAAATAAATTCAATTCCTAAGTAAATTAGAGTTGGGAATGATGTACAAATTTCACGCATCTCTGCAGCCAGAAAAGGGCCAATTTGTTGCTTATTTTTTAAGAAAAATAATTCATTTGTATAACTAATTCTTACAGAATACTTTTCTTTGGACTTTCCCCTTTAAAATGATGTATCATACACCTATGTACTATGCAAAAATTTTTTCAACTGTCATGTCCTACTTTCCATGGAATTGCCCGGAAAACCGAAATTTCGGAAAAATAGAGCATGACGTAGTATGGGCACAGAAAAGGAAAAATTAAGCTATAACACAATATGACGTCATAAAAATTAATATTTATTTATTGAATACAAAATTATTTGTCTTAATACTTGTTAATTAATGTTAATTTTTAAATTAAATTGAGTTTAATTAGTATTAATTATATAATTAAGAAATTAAAAATATATATTAATTTATTGCTTTTTTAAGTATTAGTTTAAAATAAAACCTTAATAAGTCTTAGATAAGTTTTATAAGACCCTTAGTTCTTGCTTTACCTTAAAAAATAAAAACGATGGTGAAGAAGGATTTTTAACTCGGATTAGCTTACAAGGGCGTGTCAGAACTCGCATCCCCAACAGTTTTAGATATTTGCTATACTTTAAAAAATATATTTTTTCGGAACTATTAAGTAATAGAAATTAAACTAACACACTGATTTAAGAAGATCTGATTACCAGGACGAGCGAAAGGCTTCACCCAGATGAATTTCGACTATTCACACAAAAAGGAGGATTCACGATTCGGAGATCCCACAAGTTCTGGTCAGGCTTATGGACAGACCTAATGATTGAGCAAGTATTAATGAGATCGATGAAATGCCAGGGAGGCTTAACTCATGGTCGAGGCATATCCAGCAGCGTTCTTACGCGTTGGACAGAAGGAATGGTGTACATGCTGAATATCTGTGAAGGGCTTGAATACTTTTGGAACGTTTCCTATTCTACCACCGAACAACACGTTGACATGAGGCCCACTCAAATAGAACGAGATACCGATCATGTGCAAAAACTTACGAACTGGTTCGATGCCCACACACCATTTCCATTTAATGAAAAAATGCTATCCATCAGCTCTGGTATGGTTGGGGACTCTGAAGTCAATTGCCATATGGCCTACGAATTGGGAATAAATGGAATAAATCAAATCACGATAAACACCTTTGGAAAAGTTAGTTTTAAAAGAAAAGATAAAGTGCGAACCTTGTAAGGGACTGTACAATCGTACAGACTGCTCTCGACAAAAGCAGCTCGCATGAAAATGTCATCGTGATTGGAGAAGATGTGGACTTGTTGGTTCGATTGGCCTCGACGGTGGAAAATACTTTCTTCCAAAAAGGGTTCAAGTGGGAATCAACTTGTTTGCAGTTTTCCTCCAAATGTTTCAATAGCGGAGAGCTGGCCTGTCCCTACGGATTTGAATTGTTCCTGCACGCTTTCTCTGGCTGTGACACCACCTCCTCAATTTTCAGGCAAGGGAAAATGAAGATGTTAAGCATGCTTGAAAAAATCCACATCTGGTTGGCGTGGCTTCCATTTTCCTACAGCCTGATATTAGCCACGAAGAAATAGCCTCTGCTGGAAATAAGTGTCTTGCGGCTCTGTATGGAGGAGGAGACTCCGACACTCTTCACGCCCTCCGTTAAGAAATCTTTGTTCGTTAAGCTGATGCCAACACCAAGGTCCACCTGGTTCGTCTGCCTCCAACCGAAGAGGCTGCAGCTCAACATGCATATCACACATACCACCAGGTGCAGACATGGTTAGGTGCAGACAAAAAACCAACTGACTGGGGCCGGACGAGGAGTCAGCAAGGTCTGCTACCTATAACCTCTACAAAAGATCCAGCATCAAAAACTCTCCTGAAATTCATCTCATGCAAGTGCCAAAAAGGGTGCGCTGGAAGAGGCTGCTCATGTGAGAAAGCGGGACTTAAGTGTTCTGCACTATGTAAACCATGTCAAGGCAAGTCATGCCTCAACATCCCTACAATTGAGATAGACGAGTCTGAAAACGAGGAAGACAGTCCTGAATCCTTGGAAGAGACATGATCTTTGGTACCTCAAAAAGTCGTATTTTATAAACTAATACTTAAAAAAGCAATAAATTAATATATATTTTTTAATTTCTTAATTATATAATTAATACTAATTAAACTCAATTTAATTTAAAAATTAACATTAATTAACAAGTATTAAGACAAATAATTTTGTATTCAATAAATAAATATTAATTTTTATTACGTCATATTGTGTTATAGCTTTATTTTTCCTTTTCTGTGCCCATACAACGTCATGCTCTATTTTTCCGAAATTTCGATTTTCCCAAATTTTTTGTTTTTTAAGATAAAGTAAGAACTATGGAGCCTAGAGTCTTCATTAAGGGCTTAAATTAAAGCTAAACAACTGTACTACAACTTAATTGCCCTTATTTACCTTTTGCAACGAGTAATATAACCTATTTTTTGATATAAAAGCGACTTAGACTCAAAATTTTGAATTTTGGGAAAAAATTGCCCATTTTTGAAGAGATGTAACTCGGGATCTATTAGACGTATAAACTTGGGAATGGTCTTAAATTATTGCAAATTTTATCTACTTTAAATGATATATTTGAAACTTTTTCGTGCGGATGCATTTTGTAAGAGTTATAAGCCAAAAACTGAAAAAAGTCGGAACATTCTTAGGTTTTTTGAGGATTGCAAAGTTAGCACAGGGCTTTCAGGGTTGCAAAATTGGTTATTAGCTACTGGGATGGGTCCTAACAACATAAGACAAAAATTGGAGATACACGATATTTTGCAATTTTCGATGTCGTTATTGACTGGCCTAATAAGGGTGTAGGTGGTCGTGAATGTACTTACTTGGATCTATGAAGTAAGTTGTCTGGAAGTAAACATCTTCTCCAGAAACTTTATCCAATTGATAAGTAGGAGTTTTATCGTAGGAAAAGGAGGTTAAGTTCACACTATCTACATAACTCTTTGGGACCTGTTTGTGAGAAATTTCGAAACACATTAGCGAACATTTCGCCGGTGAAGGATAGGGGAAAAAGAAAATATTGTCGAAGACTCATATAAATGATTCAATCGTAAAATGGTTGGTTTAGTTACCAGATGTAGGAATTTATTTGGTGTTTCTGGTTAAAGGATATTTTGAGGGAAAACATCTAATTTTAAATTTAGTAAGAAAACTTGTTACAAAAAAAAGGTTGTACTAAAAAAGTTTGTTATTGTAAGCTCTAATCTAAGTTTGTAATTTTCAATTAGCAACGGAAGGGAAATAAACAATGAAGAAAATATTCTCACTCCATTCTGTATACCAGCAATATACCCATTCACATCATAAATCAAAACGGCAGCGACATCACCTCCTTTTATGTAACGAACACCTACGAACTTTCCACCTGTAAAATTTGAAATCCATCAAATCAGTATTTCATAACTTCATGAGGAAAAAGTTGAAGAAGAAGAAGAAGAATCCACCTACCAGCGCAATCTCCTGGCAAACGGCTGTAGCCTTCCTTTTGGGCTTTTTCCTCAGTCTGTGGAACCTTTGCAAACACTCCAGAGCTGAAGAGATTCACTCCCCAAGTTACTTAACAAATGAAAGGGGAAACTCGTTACATTTTTGAATGTAAGAACTGATAAATAATAACTGAATAACTGATAATAGCTGAAGAGATTCACTCCCCAAGTTACTAAGCAAATAAAAAGGGAAATTTGTTAAATTTTTGAATGCAAAAAATTTTAAGAAGAAAACTTTTGGATTAGAGAGGCGGATACCCGTATAAATAAGAGCTTGGGAGACCCGAGTAAATTCAGTTTTCTTTTACATAAAAACTTTTCAAATGCCCATTATTTGTCCAGAAATTAAGGATTATTTTATTTTTGGAATAATGACAAATCTTAGATCCTTATCAACGAAATTCTTGCCATAGGATCTTCTATGAGTGTGAATGTGTAGCCCGGGATCAAATTACCCAAACAATAGTTTAAGAGGGGTACAGAGCCCCTCCATCAAGTTCACATACCTACACATCATCAAGTTCACATACCTACAAAACGGTAGCAGAAACGTTCATGTGAGAGTCCTTTAGCTAAAAAACTCCTCGTTATTTGAATAGGATATGATATCCCTGAACTCCCTGCATGATTTTAAGTGCGTAGAATATCTTTAAGTATCATTTTTTAGACGATATTAAGTTCATTAAGTATTCATTTAAGGCGAATTTTAGTTCTTGGATCCTTTATTGGGAGGTGGTAACCATATTTTTTGACGCTCTCATATGTATTTGTTTCGACTTATGCCAAGGGACCCAGAAAATTACATTACAAGAACTAGATTTGTATTAGTACTCCAACAAAATCAAATTATTCTTCAGTATATTAAAACGCAGATTTCACTCGATCTTTTAAGATTTTTTCTACGATGACGAAACTGTGACGAGAAGTTCCAGAATAGGACATAATTAGAATTTTCCACGCACTATGACATTTTCGAACGATATTAAATAGCAACTATTATGAAGAGGAGTAAAAAAAGTTTTAAAAGTGTGGACATTCTTAAAAATTGATGGAACAATTGGGTATTATTTTATGCTTATATAGAAATTTATGAATTTGTACCTAATTTTAAATTCGAATATTAAAAAGTAAAGTATGAAGCTGAAGTATTTTAGACACTTACCTCGCAGACTATCCCATGATGGTTCTGAAAGTTGAAAAAGTATTTAGAACGTTTCTGAGAAATTTTTAAACAGATATAATGAACGAAAATATCTTTTAACATTTAAAACACAAAAAGATAAACTTCTTGAAAAGTTTATTTATTTTTATGATTAAATTCCCTCGAAGTTCTTAAAAAATAGTTATACTTTAATTTTGTTGTTCAAAAGTTTTCATTCAGTTATTTATTTCTTTAAGTATTTAATGAACTTCCTAATCTGCTGAATCTTATTTTGTAGGTGTAGTTCTCATTGCAAATGAAAGCTTATTTTTAACCCTTCCACGTCTTTAAATTTTATCTTTTTTTTTCAGAGAAAAGTTTAGAATAGTGGCTGATAACAATAAGTGGAGGCTTGGAGCAATCATCTGTTTGTTAAAATCTTTGCGAAGTTGTCTGATAACAAAGGAAGTTACCAAAAAAAAATTGTGGATGTGTACAAAACGTTACGTAAAATTATTTCTTACGTATATAATACCTATCTTATTCACGAAAAATATTTTACAATCTTAAGTAATTTCTTAACATTTTTTTATGAAATTTCTATTCTATTGTTAGTTTAGTTTTTAGTGTTTTCTCAAGTAAAATTAAATAAGCAAAATATTTCAGATTTGGAGCAATATTGTGAAAGCTATTCGACTACTATTGGACAAAGAGTTTATTGTTGTATTACCCTCGAATGCAGTTTCGTATCAAGAAAACTTATTAGCAGTTTAAGTAGAAGTTTTAAAAATGTTTGCCAACTTCATTATTACAAAGAAGCACAATAAGAAAATGAGGTAAATTTTTTTTCAGGTGCAAATTTAAATCTCTTGAATCTTTTGTATATGTTACGGGCAAAGTGATTAATCGGGCATTATTAATAATGACCGGAGTGGAGGAGGGAAAAGTGATAAATTTCATTGATAAATTCCATTGAATTTATCACATTGCCCGCCTCCACTTCGGGCATTATTACGATGCCCGATTTATCACATTGTCCGTAACATATACATTAATGCAAATATTTGAACAGCTGTCTTTTGACAGGAACGATCTCAGTTGTTTCACTGATGAACCAATTCTCTTTTAGTCAATTGGTTCAATATCAATAATAATATTGGCCAATGCATTAATATTTACATAAAATTTGACTCTGGATAGCCTGACACAAACGGTTTGGTGAAAGAAAAAATCTCGTTTTCTATCGCAATAAGTTTTTCTACCATGATGCTACTTAAGAGACGATTATTTATAGTAAATTACTTCCAGTTCTTAATTCGAATCTACAATGCGAAACAAACAAAATATCCTTCTAAATGAAAATGATTTAGAAAATCAGGGTTATAAAAGTTTAAAATTACTGACATAAAGGAGTTACAAAAAAATGAGAGAAGAAGGTATGAAATACACAAATACGATACTCACCAGAATGGACCGATATAGCACATGCAAGTAATCCAACAGCGACTAGCAGCAATCTGCTAACGGAGTGCATCTTTGTGTTTTTAGAAAGGATCTATTGAAATGAACTCGATACTTCCGCACGGGACTTAATCTAATATCTAATCCGAATTTCACACAGGTTGCTTCATATTTAGCGAACGCCTGCGATACCGTTCATTGGTTAGTTTGTGGGAGAGTTGAGATAACATCCCCTTTGTGTTGTATCATTTTTGTTTCACTCTTACAACATTTTGGAAACTTTTTATCATAGTAGGGGAGCCCAGAGTGTTTTTGGGTGGTAACTCGAGCGCGTCAGATAATCATAGGGGGGATACCTTGAATGCTTTTGAGTAACTCCACCAAATATTAGCTCTCTATGTTGGTGGGTAAGTTTAGAACAGCCCGTCAGATTTGTAAAAAAAAAAATTAGTTAAATGGACATACTCGAGCGCGTCAGATAATGATAAGGTAGGTTAGTTACCAGCTAAAAAGTGTACATTTTCTAAAATCTGCCGATTTGAGCGGTGGATAAGGGAGCGGGAGGGTTACAAAGTTGCAAAGTAATGCCAAGACCGGTAAGACGCTATCGCTCTTTTTGAGAAAAATGTACGAAACAAAATGTTTATATACTAGTAGCCAGGATACTAGGCTCAACTAGTTGTAAACTGTCTTGGTAGCCAATCTGACGCGCTCGAGTATGTCAATGTAACTAGTTTTCTTTCAAATTTTGACGGGCTGTTCTAAACTTACCCACCAACATGGAGAGCTTATATTTGGTGGAGTTACTCAAAAGCATGCAAGGTATCTCCCCTATGATTATCTGACGCGCTCGAGTAAATCCACATTTAGCATCATGGGCTCCCCTACTATCAGTAACATATTTCTTTTAGATTAAATATTAATGTTAAGTAGGCAAAATTTTCCAAACAATTCAACTCTACATTAAGGACATCCCAAACGGTGAGACTTGGATGGATTGAAAAGTTATTCAGGATGTTCTTTCTTATAATAAAATATCCATAGCCTTTAGGTCCAACTATCCCTTGCAGGTTATATTTATACTTATACCTACTCAATATACTATAATATTTTACACTATTTATCTCAAAATAAGGGAAAGTGCGCCTAAGCAATAAGCATCCTTATAGAAAAAATGAAGGAAGCAAACAGGGTGTTGAGTACATGTTATGAAAATGAAACATTACCTATTATCTACCTCCTCATTTTTGTTATAAGCTTATTTATGTTTATTATTTAAGACTCACATAGGGGTCATTCATTAATTACGTAAGGGTCCCGGGGGGGAGGGGGGTTGAAAAAATCTCTACATACCCTTACTTGGGGGGTGGGGGGGTCAAACCCATTCTTACGTACGATTTTCCGAGTTAATGTAAACTAATTCCAATTACTATTCTAATCAAATTACCTTTGAATAACCTCAGAAAAACTTAAAAATGCTGACAATCTCGGTATATTATCGAAACTTTAATTTTTTTTAAAAAAATGAAGGTATATCAGATATATCTTTTTTATTGGAGTAACATTAAGTTAAGATAAAAATTAAAACTGTTGAATCCATCTGTTACGTCCGTACGGGAGGGTTTTCACCCGTTTTAGTTTCAGTTTCGAGTTTGAGCGCGACTAACCAACCGTCCGCTATGCTGTCATGCCAATTTTTATAGATGCTAAAATAAAGCTACTTTTTTGTATTAACGGTCTGTCGAATTATTTATCCCCATCACCATGTTCCAGTGGTAAAAAGTCGAAAAAAAAATGGAATTTTACGTAAGAATAGGGGGAGGGGTTTGAAAAATCTTACGTATAAAATCATCCTTACGTAATTAATGAATGGCCCCATTGTATTTAAGAATTTAAAAATTTGACGATGATATAGGGGAAAGTAGTGTACCTCGGACCTGCTTGTACCTCGGTCCTACACTATTTTTAGCTTAACTTTCAGATATATGGCAAATCTAAATATGTAGTTTCCATCTTTACCACCAGAGCACTCAGTCCAGCTAAATTATTTCTAGAAAAGCCGACTATTTTGGAAGATATACTCTAAAAACTGATTTCACCCTTCAAAAGTAAATTTTCTATCTTTGCTTTCGTAAGCTATTGTTAAAATTATAAAGATTTGATTTTACAGTGATTTTAATATGTTACAATGGATTACTTTAGCTATTATAACATGTGCTTTAAATGAAGCTAGGCGTAAAATAGACACGGTGGTTAGGCATTTTTCAGTCGATGATCAAGTATCAAGACTACTTCACAGCTGACCTACTTCACAAGATTACTTCAAAGAGAACTGTTTATATCTATATATGAACGAAACGAAGAGAAATTGAAAGAAAGACGAATTGAATAATGCATGTCTTAAAACTGATAAGTAGCTTAGGTGTAAACCTTGCACTTAAAAATCGTTCGTATCGTTGGAAATTTCCCACCTTTTCAACACTACAAACAGTGTGAAATACCAGAAGTGCTAACTATCGATGATTACTCTGTATTTTATCGCCTGACGTTTGCATCACTCCATGGTGTATTTTATTGCACTATCTTTATTTATCAAAAATATAACACGAAAATTATTTTGGGTACAAACAGCTGTTTTTTAGATTTTATAGGTAGATTTTATGTGGTTACAAGGTTTTCCCGAGGGACATATAACTTATTTAAAAGTTTTTCAAATTATCGGTCTTTTACCCAAGTTATTTCATAGATATATCCAAACCCATAAATACAATCTCACGCATTTTTAATTTCCATTATAATACATATACTATAAAATGATATCTTCGAAGGAACATGAGAAAAGTGAATTACCATAACTCGAATACTCTCTCTTCACTTTTACTTTTCTTAATTATTCCTCATATAGTACTAAACCTTCTCAGTTGCGAAATACGCTTAGAGTGAGTCAATAAGCACCCCAAAAAATTACAGGGTGTTTCAACACATCCGCCCAAACTCTGGAAAGAAAGGTATACCTAGCATAGAGTATATAAATAAAATTTTCCCAAAGAACCATACCCTTGCGATGACTTTAATGTTTCGAAAAATGTGACGTCATATCCCATCAAAACTTAATTATTTCATTGCACGGCATTTCATTGACAGTGGTTATTTTTACTATTTTTGTTGTGTTCATTTATTGAAATGACCATCCATAAACAGTTTTAGCATAAACCGGATGTGGCGTCATACCTTTTTCTATCGTGATTTCCTCTAACATTATGGACCGTAAAGGTATAATTCTCTTGCCATATTTCAAGTGCCCCCCCCTGCAAAGAATCTGACTGTGCAGAGTTTGGATGAACTTGTTGAAACACCCTATTTAATCAAATGTTACACAGATACATTGTAAAATTTAACAGTCACACACTTAGTATTCGTTTAAAAGTTTTTATTGCGTTTCAAACGATACAATCCAAAATTCTTTGGTAATGCCTAAGTACAAATATATTCACACATCATCGTGTATTACATCGAAATGCTTCTCTACTCACAATACTATGCGTATGCATACTCTCTAACAGCATCTGGAAGTATTTATTACAGATTAAAATACCTTTTGGCTTTTAGGAGTGATAAACATCTAAGTTCTATTTGGTAAAACAAACTTGAAAATACAGAATACGACATGAAAACGTAATCGAGCATTTTAGTTTTGCTAAAAAGAGTATAAAAGTTAAACTTTATTTTTAAAGTCCAACAACAGGTTTTGTTTTGTTCTACCACCTATAAAGTAAAACATGGTTCAACTTTGGCGGGATGATGCTTGAAACCATGTTTGTACGAATAATTCATGAATAATGATGGTCTTAACATAGGATGTTCCAAGGGCGAACGCTCAGGAAGACATGCATTGCGCTGACTCCACCGGCTCTGTCATATTCATCCACCAAACACTTTGGGGGTGGGGTCGGTAGGAACAGCTGAAATTGCAAGAAAGACATATTAATTCTATGTAAATACATAAAAAGATTTATTAATAAGAAAAAACCATTTTTTGGAAACTGTCTTTAAATGGAACAAATCGTTACTATTCAAAAACAAGCTACGAATATTAGTTTCTAAACTGGTAATAAACAATAAATAATAACAATAGTACGGTAGATGTAAGACATTACATACTAAGAACACGTTGGAAAAAAATAAATATGTATAAATAAAAGTAGCAAAAAAACGTGTATCCCAAAGCAGTTACTCTCGATAATGGACGGTCAAAAATGGGGAATATGTTATCATTTACTCTCCCGCAGGAAAATTCTAGCCTTCGTGTTAACTATATGTTAAGTTATGAAAATCGTGAAGCTTTTAAATTTTAATGACTATTTAATTTAATGTAATAAAGGGTATAATTTTAAAATAGCTAATTGTGGAATGCAGAATGCATCCGTTTATATTATATTGGCAATTGTAAATATTTTCTATAAAGTACTACGAATTTCTTCATTTCTTTTTTTTTTTGGTATTATTTTTATGTGCGGGATACTTCTCTGGTCAGCTGTGAAATGAGGGTCTAATATTTCGAAACATAAAATTATAGACGGTACTAGGTGCTCAAATTGTAGGTACAATAAAAAGAAGATTTCTACCTAATAATTAATAATTTTCTAATAAATTACTTTAAGTTCTCTATATAAGCTTTCATTTAAGTTCTATCTAGCCTCTTAAGGATTAAGTACACCAGCAGTGTAACGGTTAAAGAAAACAGAAAGTGTTTTTTTTAAATGGTACAAGAGCGTACTAAATGGAAGTGTCTATTTGGACGGCAAAAACGGCAGTTGGCTCATGCGCCGTAGGTCTCGCGGTTACGTTGCAGTCCCGGCGCTTAGTGTTATCTCCAATCAGAACCGTTGCAGTGGAAATAAGAGTAGAGTTTAGTTGTATATTTGCCGGCCAAATAGACAGTGCCGTACTAAATTGTGTTTTTTATTTTCTTACAATTCCTATATGACTTCTGGTGTGAAGAATCATGGTATGCCTCACCTTGAACGTGGAAGCCGAGGGATGCTCGAATCGTCTCGAAAACTCGTAGTTTCCGAAGGCGAAGAATGCAAAGCTGGTCACCTTCCCCCGGTTGTAGATAGGGGAGAATGGAACAAAATCAGAGCATGACATGTCCTCTTGAGCGTCGAACCAGTAGTGGAGACCTAGTAAATAGAAAATAGAAGTATGAAACTAACAAATTTACAATGCATTTTTGGCTTTTTAGAATTTGTATGAGTAATGAAACTAAAAGCATCAAAAGAATGAGTGACTTAAATGATGAGCTAACATATAGGGAAGTGCAGAATTATTAGATTTTAGTTGTTGGACTCGCATCTTCACACCATTGGTAACCTCACAGATATGCTAGTTAAGAGATTGTTAATAGAGACCGATACTGTTTGTGCTTGAACGTTTGAACAGATTAGGGTTCTAATTTTAATTAATTGTTAAAAGTTAAAAACTACTCCTAAGTTCTACATGGATTAGGGAAGAAGTTTGGGGTTTTCTAGCCTAGTGAATGATAAATAAAAGAAAAGAAAGAAAACGATGATAAAAAGGCAAAGAGAGAATTTAAGAATAGAGAAACAAAGGGAAAAGGGGGAAAAGAAGAAAGAGATGAAGGGAAAAAAGGAGTCAGAAGCTAAGACATGAAAGGAGATGCATGCAAAGACAGAGAGGTACGAAGGTTTGGACTTGTGATAAAATAAGATCGTCGTCACTTGTCATTAAGTCATACGACGTACTTCTTTAATAATTCTGTAGGCACAAAATCATGCACAGAAAGACTTACTTACCCATGGTTCGGAAACAGCCTCCTTTAACCCATTTTGTTCCATTGGTATCACTTTCGTACATGGGTATTTCCACTGAGTCTCTAACAGGATCGGTTCCATTCTGAAGGTACAGTCCGGTTCCGATGCCTTGATCATCAGAACCTTCGGTGAGATTCACTTCGCCAGTGCAGATCTTTTCTATGGAAGACATTGATCAAATTATAACAGCACTCCATGCAAAGTCTTTAAAAGGGAGATATACTTGCACTTTGGTTTTTAGGTCAGATTAAATATTCTAAAAGTTTTATCAGCCCTTATGACCCATTTTGTATTGTTTATTTTTTTTTTTTATTTTTAAATTAAACTTGTTTTTAGTATTTTCTAAGTCTAGATGAAAATAATTTTCCTACTCATCTTCAGAAATTACTAGCTTACTTTTAATATTTATTTGTAATAAAAACAAGAGCACGTATTAGTTCTAAATGGACTTTGAAGTTCTTGGTTGCGAATAAAATAAATCTTAGTTTCCTTTTTTTCAACAGGGTATTTTTCGTTCAGTTTCAGTACCTTTTGACTATTTGATATTGTTACTTACTTGGGTCGATTATGTACGCGGTTATAAAGTAAACCTCCTCTTCTCCCAATATTTTGTCCAGTTGGTAAACGGGGGAGTTGGTGTAAGCAAAAGTAGTTCGTGCTTTCTCCACATCGTTTTTAGGGATCTGAAAATTATCAGTATGAGTAGAGAAGTAGGTAAATGTTAACATAAGTTCCAAAATACCAACAAGTTTGTTTCTATAATCAAAGAGCTTAAAAATAAACCATTTAAAATCATCATAATAATGTAAAATCATTAACTATGACTCAACATTAAACTTTATGGGTCCTGATGCCCTTACGGGGAATGGCCATGAGCTTCTGTAGGGTAGAAAAAGGACTAATAGGAGTACTTACTCCGTATTGGATACCAGCAACCCGACCGTTGATGTCATAGATCATAACAGCCGCGGTGTCTAAGCCCTTCATGTAACGATATCCCCGAAATTTTCCATCTGTTAAAGCACAAGACTATTAGATTTTCTGTATAAATAGCTGGTTTGCATTTTCATTCAAAACAGCTCCTACTTTAAAATTAGGTCTATTCTTAAGAACACAGAAAATTAGTACAGAATAAATTAAATTTATAAAGAAGGATAAAAAATGTAAGATAGTTAGATTTTTTAATGGACAAAAAAATACATTAAATAAAAATCTACCCTTTTATAAACATTAAAAACTATAGAACTTTGTCCATTAAACAAGGATTATTATTATTTTACTGACAGTTAAAATATTTTCCTTTCCTCATCCCTGTTTTACATTTATTTAACACAAAATAAATGCATTATTCCTTTTATAAACATTGGAAAAAAAACTTCAACACTTTCTCCATAAAATTAGGATTATTATTACTTTATTGACAACTAAAGCAAAATATTTTACTTTCCTCTTATCCCCTGTTTTATATTTTCTTTAGAATACACAGAAATAAATGCTTTGAAAAACTGAAAGATAAATTCCAATCAAGATATTTTTGAAGCTACAAAGTATATCTTATAATACTTTGTTCCATCCCTCCAAGAGGCTAATAATATTCAACATTGTGCACTAGATAATTTAAAATATTTGTCTGTAAAGACTCCATACGTTATTTTATCGTCGTGACTCCTCGAAATTTCACTAGGGTAAACCCAATATTATTTCCTTAATATAGAATGAAAATCTTTCTCTATTGCCACTATAAAAAGAGATTAAATTATTCCTGCGGAAATTTTTTAAATTAGAGATAGGGAAACCCTTTTGGATTATCCCTTGTTCTTTAAAATTGCCCCTTTTAGAATCTGTTGGGGATTTTATTCACATATTACCTTAAGAGTAAAAAAAGGTTTATAAATATATAGTACAGAAGAATTATCTAAATCCTCGTCCTTTTTTACATCCCTGCGATGAATTAAAACTTTTCCACGTAACTATTTACGATAAATGATTTCATTACTATACTGAACGACTACATTTGAACCCCAACCAAAACTCAAAAGTAAAATTCAACTCACCCGAACATTCTCCGGCCAATTTCACGAAACCATCACTTCTAGCCTTGTTCTCAGTTTTGGGTAGTTTAGAAAATACTCGGGAACTCAAAACGTTTATTCCCCACGTTGCTGAAAACGAAAGAACGATTCAATACATAAAACATCGAATAATATATTAATATGAACACAATAAAATCCAGTAATCCAGCACTATGGATATTCACTCTCACTTTTTCAGAAAAAAAAATATTTTAACTACTTTAGGAAAAAAAAATTAAATAACTAAATTTTATAAAACGTTCACTCGTGATTAGTTTCTCATTTTAAATTTATTAATAACTAATGAAATCTCTTTTTCACTAACTACTTTTTTATAATTAGTAGAGAGTTTTATATATTTTTTATTGTGTGTTCAATGTAATATTCTAATTCTATTCTAATAAGTTGACTAATGTCATACCTCAATAAACCTAAAATAAGTTGTGAAAATTGCTAAATTTCCTTTATATGACATTACTAATCACACTATTCAATAATACAGGATTACGGTTTATTTGGGGGTTAAGAATAGATTCTGTAATTAAAATTTATTTTAGAAGGGAAGAGCAATTTCATGTAAGAATGATGAATCTCTTTTGTTCATATAATTTTAATCTCCTTCAATATGAGTTTTTATCCTCTTTCTAATAAAATAAAGAGATCTTTAAAAGATTTTTAGACAGTGGGAGACTCACCTCGGAGGCTTTGCCATGTTGGTTCTGAAACAAAGAATGTACAATTTTAAATACTTTCAATGGGCAAATGAACATTTTAATTTGAAAATTTTATAACAATATATTTTTTAAAATCAAAATTCTTAGTATAAAATTTCAAAAAAAAATATTATGTTGTTGCAAACTTAAGAGAAGCAAAAACATTACCAAATATTTTCTGGCTCTATGCTAGTGATTGTAGATATAGTATGAACTGTATGTCTAATTAAATACTAAATTACGAAGGTAACTTTTATTTGGCCTAAGAATTGAATTATTGAATTTTCAAATTTCCATTGGGAATATCATGAAAAAAACGGTCCCCACCTGACTAAAAGTTTGTGACACATTGCAACGGTTCGACAATTCCCCTGAAAGGGTCGAACACTCATAAACTGTGACAGCTAGAAAATGTATTCATTCACAGAGCAGCCCATGTGGAAATTTCTATCGCCGTTATACAATGATCAAAGAGAGAAAGGCACTTCTCAGGAAACCACTTTAACCAAAGTCAAGGCACAGTGAATCTTCGAAAAGACAGGGAAAGAACTTGACCGAGCGGTACAACAGGTGTTCAGTCCACATCCACAACAACGTGATTTTCGTGAGAAAGAAAAATTATGCTGGGAATAAATGGGACGTTGAACTGGATTGACCCTCCATGTTTTGTCTAGAAGTAGAGGTCAAGATTCTGATTTGAATAGGGTCTGACGGAAATGAGGTGATTGAATAGTTCTCCTCTTGGATGAGTACTTTCTTGTGTCGGGGAGTATTTATTATTCATCCAATAAGGGTCATTGAAGTTCAGAGAAGTTACTTTTTGACTAACAACTATCACTATGTTATAGATTAAGCGTTGAAAGGTAAAAAAAAACAGTCAGAATTCGACAAGAACTAGATATAGCCCCAAAAAACCATTGTCAATCGATAGAGTTGTAATTCAACAAAATTAAGGATATTTAAAGGCGTTTCTTCAAATATTTAAAAATGAATTAGGAGTCACTATGAGTTATAGAAGGGGGAAACCCAATATCTCCGTCTATTTATTTGTTATTATTATTATTATTATTATTATTATTATTATTATTATTATTATTATTATTATTATTATTATTATTATTATTATTATTATTATTATTATTATTATTATTATTATTATTATTATTATTATTATTATTATTATTATTATTATTATTATTATTATTATTATTATTATTATTATTATTATTATTATTATTATTATTATTTATTTATTTATTTATTTATTTATTTATTTATTTATTTACTTATTAAACTGTAAATTAAAAAAAATAACACAATTACAAGAGTTCGCATAGTCACCTGGGATCTCTTGGTTCATGTATTAGTTATTAAACTAGGGTTAATGCTTTTATATTTTGATAGAAGAGTGAAAATACGATTGCAAGTGTAATTATGTGGTAAAAATGATTCATTGAGGGAATTTAAACCTAAAAATGTTCCTGAGCTTTTCGTAAAATGATGTCCTTTTTCATCCCACTTCAGTATGCATCTCTATTAAAATCATCCTAGTTAGACTAGTAACACACTGAAACAGTACAATACTCTGTAGTAGGGGGAAAATAAGGTTTTTAGGGGAACAAATTTGAACAAATGGTTTGTCAACGGTTTTCAGCTCTACTACATGTACTTAATGGGAAAACGAAAGTTTACCAAAATCGGATCGTGGGAAGTGGGTTTTTTTCAAGATGGCCGCCATAAACTTGGAAAATCAAGAAATCCTTTAAGTTTTGTGTTTAAAACGTAATTAAACGTTCTTCAATGTCTGATTTGAGTAGAATAAGTATGGTACTGGGTAAACTGAATGATATAAAAATAGTTTGCAAAATCTGGCAACCGGAAATGTTTTTTTTTCTAAGATGGCGGGCGGAACTTTCATATAAAAGGATGTGATGATTCTGAATTTTTATGAAATATATTTTCACAGATTTTTATAAAATATATTATTTAATTTATTCTTATTTTAACAATTTTTCATTCTAAGTAATGTAATAATGCTCAGGATACAATTAAGAGGCAGATTTTATAAGATGCAGGCAGAAATGCGGGGGTCATTCTTGATTTTGTTGAAATTTATATTGTGGGTTCTTCTAATGATTTTAGAATACCCGTATTTTTTCTTTTTCCCAAAAAAAAAATTTTTCGGCCTAAAAAAATTCCGAAAGTTGGTCGCGACCCAGTATTTTTTTCGAATCGACATCTTTTTGTACTCCTTTTTCTCTGTGCATTGAGGGTCAATATCAGAGATTCTAGTGATAACAACATCTCCTTACGTAGCTAAAACAAATTCTTTTGTGAATTTCATGGTTTACCTTCAGTGCAACCTGGAAGGGTTCGCCAAACTTTGTCATGGAAAGTGAAAAAACGCCAAATTTGAGCCCTTATGGACCCCATCATTGAGGGTCAACCACAGTTTTGGGGGTTAACTTGTGTAGTACTACTCAGTATTAAATTATTTAGCCTATTTATTGCATCGTTGACCCTCAGAGCTGCCGGAAAATAGCTACTTTTATAAGTAAAATGCTCTGAAATACAGGGTCACAAAATTGACCTTTTTTTCGTTTTGTTAGTTACAAAAGTCAGTTTTAAGTACTCGCAGGGCCGAAAACCAAAGATCTGTCAATTGTCTCTTAAAGTACAGGTCTCATACTACCAAATGCCATTTTCAAGTTCCTCATTTGCCCTTAATGCTCTGAAATACAGGGTCACCAAAATTACCTTTTTTTGCTTTGTTAGCTACAAAAGTAGCTATTTTCCGGCAGCCCTGAGGGTCAACGATGCAATAAATAGGCTAAATAAGTTAATACTGAGTAGTACTACACACGTTAACCCCCCTAAACTGTGGTTGACCCTCAATGATGGGGTGCATAAAGGCTCAAATTTGGCGTTTTTTCATTTTCCGCGACAAAGTTTGGCGAACCCTTCCAGGTTGCACTGAAGGTAAACCATAAAATTCACAAAAGAATTTGTTTTATCTACCTAAGGACATCTTGTTATCACCAGAATTACTTTGATTGACCCTCAATGCACAGAGAAAGAGGAGTACAAAAAGATGTTGATTCGAAAAAAATACTGGGTCGCGACCAACTTTCAGAATTTTTTTAGGCCGTAAAAATTTTTTTTGGGGAAAAAGAAAAAATACGGGTATTCTAAAATCATTAGAAGAACCCACAATATAAATTTCATCAAAATCAAAAATGGTCACAATAATGACCCCCGCATTTCTGCCTGCATCTTATAAAATCTGCCTCTTAATTGTATCCTGAGCATTATTACATTACTTAGAATGAAAAATTATTAAAATAAGAATAAATTAAATAACATATTTTATAAAAATCTGTGAAAATATAGTTCATAAAAATTCAGAATCATCACATCCTTTTATATGAAAGTTCCGCCCGCCATCTTGGAAAAAAAAACATTCCCGGTTGCCAGATTTTGCAAACTATTTTTATATCATTCAGTTTACCCAGTACCATACTTATTCTACTCAAATCAGACATTGAAGAACGTTTAATTACGTTTTAAACACAAAACTTATAGGATTTCTTGATTTTCCATGTTTATGGCGGCCATCTTGAAAAAAACCCACTTCCCACGATCCGATTTTGTTAAACTTTCGTTTTCTCATTAAGTACATCTAATAGAGCCGAAAACCGTTGACAAATCATTTGTTCAAATTTGTTCCCTAAATGGCCCTTTTTTTAGCTATTTTCCCCCTACTACTGTAACTTGAACTATGATGGCTTGATTCACGTCAACGTTCGCAATCCTTTCTACTCAACTTATCGCAGTTTATGCTTTGTTCTCTAAGCCAGGATTGCATTCACTATTCATCCATAACCTACCTTTCACCCAGGAAAAACCCCGTGAAATGTTACCTTACACAAATGCGTCCTTCGTTTTTATCCGATTAATGCGTGGCTTTATATTAAGAAAAAAAAAGGTCAAACAGCTTACGCTTTGGGTTCAATTGAAGTAAAATGACTCTTCTGAAAATTAATCAACGGAAGTGGAAGTTTGATGAAGACTGGAGGAAACGAAGTATAATGGCGGATGTAAAAGTAGAATGGAGTTTTTTCATGCATTGATGGGGGATTAAATGTACGCAATAAAACTAAAGAATAGACAAAATTTTGTGTACTTTCACATTTAAAGAATTACAATAAAAACGAGTGGTATATAAAAAACAAAGGAGGGATATATAGAAAAGCTTTTAAACAACCAGTGATACACTGACCAAAACTAACTAAAAAAAAACGTTTCGTTAAACTATTTTAAAGTTCAAAGCAAACGAAAAGCAATAAAAACGGTGATTTAATCTCCGTAAGAAAGAAAAGTTTTCATTTCTAAAACTCATATGCAATCGGGATTCAAGACAACAAGAAGTATAGCCTTAGTAGGTACCCCCTAAAAAATTCAAGCCATTTTTTTTTTAAAAATAATATAGACAAATAATTGCAGTATAAATTCCAATTATTTAAGTGCAAAAACGTGGCATACATTCTACTTTTGCACAAAATAGAAATATCCAATAACTTTTAGTGAACTTTAATAAAAGGGTTATTTTGTTGTTTTCCATGTGAAAACCTAATTACATGTTACATTGTAAAATTATTAGTAGGATAACTCAAAATTTCGTGATTTCGATTAACTAAATTTACTGCACAGAAAAAGACATTTTGGACACAAGATCAACAATGATGTCAAGAGCAGCTTCCTTTCATAGTGGTATTAGCTTAAAAAAACAGGTTGGTATACTTTTGGGGCTTTTGGGTCAGTATGTTGCAACTGCAGCCAAGGATTCACACTTGTTACAGAAAAAAAAGGAAATGATAATGGGATAGATTTTAATTGTAAATGACCTTCTCACTTTTTACAAATACTACCTTTAAAAGCGAATCCCACTAAAATAAACTTCTATTCTATTCTATACGATCATAAACCTTGTATGCGATGTGAAGGTTGAATCATAAGGTTTTTCCATTTTTATTTTCAACTAATGTTTGGAGAGGCACATTACTAGCTATTGAGTTTTATGTTCCTTGTTTCTACCTTGGAAAAAAAGGGCAGAACTAATGAAAACACGATAACATCGAAATACACCGTGAAACTTTTCTCTGATAGAAATGTTAAGCAATGAGAAAAGCGAGATCAATTAAGTCGTAGGAAATATTGATGATAGTAGGTTTATTACAAGACAATGTAAAATAGTTTTTTTGGTGGAGTAAAAATACTCCTTGACTTTTTTAGGAGGAGTGAAATACGGAAATAGCATGAACTACTTATACAGAGACACTAAAACCGCAATCAAACTCCGTAAGCATCAAAACAATAAATGAAAAAAATTACTATGGCTGTATGAAAACACAATTAAAAAGTATAACAATTAGGGTGCCATGGCTTTTGGCAATTGGCTTTGGCCAGAAGTAGGGAGAAAATGTCTCCGCTGAGATCAGTTGGTTCTTGGTATTTTGAGTGAAAAATATTATTTGTTGATTTCGGTGGGGCATTTTTTAAGCTTAACCTTTGTGAAAAATTCAAAGAGTGAAAGTACTCCTGGCTAGTTTTTAAAAGAGTATTTTCGATTTTCAAGGAGTGAAATACTCTCTCAGAGGAGTTTAAAATATCCCTGCGTCTACCATAAATTTTTCAGCATGTATCTGAAAACGCACTTTCCCAAATGCTAATCAACACTTAAATCGATGGAGAATTCCAGAAAGATATCTGATGAAAGCTTAAGATTTGTTTATATTACAATGATGCAAACTGAATGCCTTAAAAGTTTGAAGGGTTGGTTAAAGCATTCTTTATTTATCAAGTATGTGGTAAAGTTATCATGCTGGGAAAATATTCCTCTCCAACCAAAAACACAAGGATTGTTGTTTTTGAATTGGCAACTTCGTGTATCATTTAGTGACAAATTCTTTCAAAATGTTATCATAATTCCTGGTTCCTGCTGCTGAAAATTGGAAAACTGATTACTTTTATTCCAAATAATCCCACTATATATTTTATTTAAAATTTTACAGTTTTAAATGAACTACGAAATTTCACCTGATAGTTGACGCAAGGACTATTTTTGAAATTTCAAATAAATAATTTCCTTTGGTTCTAAACGATAGGTCTTAGACCAAAATTTTAAAACATAAATATTTTGAATACTTTTTATTTACGTTTTACTAACTTACTGTAATTACTAAAAACAAAATACAGTTCAAACTATACTAGTTTTTTTTCCAAATTTTCCTGTCAGTGACGTCACGAGTTGAAGGGAGGAGAAGGCACACTTTCTAGCTACCTAATTCGCAAAAAAGACTGAACGAGTGAAAGTCATTTCTGATTCGCCAATTAGGTAGATAGAAAGTATGGCGTGTCCTCCCTTCAACCCGTGAAGTCACCAATAAGAAACTTAGTAATCTAGCATAACCAAACTTTTGATGTATGTTAAAACATTAAAATAACTAATCAATTTCAATTTATTTATTGCCGTTTAAAAGAATGTCTCATTGACTTTTTTAAAAACACCAATGTTATTTGTAGAATTTTTGATGGAAATATAATTTTATTTATGGAAATATAATATAACCTAAATGTTTTGTCATGTCTTTCTCGGAAAATATAAACTTTTTATAACTAATTCCTTAAAAAAATTGACACTTTATTCTCACTTTTTTTGTCTTCAAAAGTCCAGGATAAAAAAACTAAAATTTATTTCAAGAATGGACTAAAATATTAAAGTTTAATTTTTGTCATATCTGTCACAGTCACAACTGTTACCCTCTATGTGCTAAATGTTTTTTTTTTCTTCTAAACTCTAAACAACCACCAGTTATTTTATTTTTCAGAATTTGCTGAACTCTACACTTATCATTTGCTAAACAAATATAATTTGCTTATTTGGTTCGTTACGTTTATGAACAGCATGGATTCATATCATCATTTTCCAGTTAAATAAGACAGTTCGATGGAATTACGAATACGTGAGTTTTTATGGAATTTTATCATATAAAATGTATTTTAGTAATAATTGTTTAAAAATGATGTAAACTTATTTAATTTTAAATCGGCCATGGAAAATTAAAAATAATTTTTTAAAGAAAATATGATAAGTGAAGTTTAAATTATCGCAAGTGATACTTCTGAATCGAAATCCTTCTTATGTCGATCACATCTTCATAAATGTTAAGGAAAAATTCTCTAAAATTTGAAAATTTTAGTTTTACGAGCAACTTTGTATATCTGTTACGTTACGGGCAATGTGATAAATCCGGGCATTATTAATAATGCCCGATTAATCACTTTGCCCGTAACATATCTACTGCTTTAGAAATTCCGTGAACTTGAAATGCATGCCAGAGCAATCGAGTTACAATTAAAGGTCACTCTAATTCATGTTCATTTCCTGTTTTGTCTGTCATGGTATTTTATAAGCTAAAAGTGTTTTCACTCAGAATTATTATTTTTTACTATTTAGGGACATTATATCCTATTCAGATGGTTTTAAAAGTCCGTTTCATGGCTTTTATTTGGAACCAACGTCTCTTAGGGTCATGTAAGCAAAGTGTACTTATTCGAAACAAAAAAAGTTTTCTGATATCATGTCTGTCACAAATGAAGCTGACCAGATGTTTTTATAAAGATTCATGGTAATCTTAAATTATGCTTTCAAATATTTGCTCAAAACTATGTCTACAATGTAGTGTAGTAGGTACACTACACAATAATAATGTATTACATTAAAATGAAGTAGAATTCTATACATTAATGGAGTATAGTATGGTAATGTTTATGCTGAAATGTGAAACGAGTTCAATAGAAATATATACAATAAATATTCCCCCTTACTATAATTATTTTTTGTTTCATTTAGATTTAAAAAGATCACTCTAAAAAGGCTCCCTCTTAAGTGAGGAAAATCATTTTTAATGATTCTATAGAAAATACTTTATACTTCTTTTTCAATCTCCTTGTTAAAAAAATAATTTAAATTACATTAAAATGTTATAAAAGAGTATGTTCTCAAAAGAACTGAAAGAAAATGTTCGTAAAAACTTTGTTTCAAGTGTCCATTAACTGCTAAAATCACAGGTTTGTAAAAATTTCAAAAGATATGAAACAAAGAAACCTTTCACAGATTATCAAAATAAATTTTTTTTTTAAATATTTAAAATGGAAGACAGGTAAATATCCTCTACTCACCTGAACTAACTAAAATAAAGCACCCAACGAGCGCAAAAGCGAGTAGTCCATACGATGACTGCATAGCTGCGAATGAGAGAAAACTTTTCAAATCAAAATAAACTCGGAAACAATTGCGAAAGAAACGACCGAACCTTCACTGTGACTGTGTCTCTTTTCACTCTCGCGGTCAGAGGTCGACGATTTTGTTCCTCGCTCTCGTTCTCTCACACGCCGCTGCTAGGACAGGATACGTTCCGAATGTTCGACGCCCAATTGATTTGCAGGATTGCGTCACGTGTTCAAGCCAGTTAATTTGCTGCCGAATTCGAATGAGGAAATGGTGGCTGAAGAGTAGAACACTTGTTCATCGCAGAACGTGATGTTGAAATTTCGTTTCTTTACGACGTTACGGTGTTCGACGCGAGAAGATTATGAATGGTAAATGGCTGACCAAACACTTGAGAATTTACATTTTATGAGTGCAACGGTATAGGATAAATGAGTCATGGGATCGTTCTTAAATGATGTCCCCTTTTCCCACATATTTGACCCCCTGTCATCTATAGAGCATTTTCAATCACATAACTCGTACTTAACAACGTTAACTTACGCGTTACGCACTTAACGCCTTAGCAACGTTGTTTTTGTCCTCCACGTAGTCAACGTTGTTTTTGTCCTCCAGTTACGTCATGTGCGAATGCTTGGATGCTTCTATTTCCTGCACCTAACAACAACCTTAGCAACGTTGTTTTTGTCCTCCACGTAGTCAAGTGTGACGTCATGTGCGAATGCTCAACCTTTTTATATCCACGGAACACTAGATATTTAACCAAATACATAAAATCTGAAATCCTCCAACAGACCATATGTTGAAGCGACACATAACGCATACTCAAGAACCACAAATAATTTATCAAATAAATAAAACTTGTAAATCCTCCTACTGACCACAGGTAGAGAATCACTGCTCTATGCCTGCTATGAATCACTTCACTATACCCCCCTTCTTATTATGTCACACGTCTTTCTACCGACACTATCTCAAGTCAAGCACAAGGTTGACAAGAACCTGAGACCCCACATTTTAATTCTTATAAAATGCACAATGTAGTTCATACCACTGTGTAACATACATTTTAACAAAAAATGGCGTTTGATTAGGTGTTTAGTGATTCGCAGTAGGTGATATCACAATTCTTGTTATTCCTCTCCCCTTGTCACAAATTGATAAACCTCCTTTCTCTTCTCCAAGCCTGACTTCATTTAAAGACAACCCCTTTGATAGATGTCTGCTTGCGAAAAATATTGGAGAAGGGAGGAACTAATATGTTGTCCCTACTTTTCCCTAATACATCCTTCATAAAACATTTTGAGGTACTCAAATTATCCATGGCTCAAATTTATTTCTAATCATCTACGACGATTTTTATAAAAATTTCCTTTTTGCCAAAAGTTTTTTTTCATTGAAATGACTTGTTGAAGGGATCTTTTGAAATTAATTAAATTCACTTTAACTTAATTTGTTTTTAGTAAAAAAGGGTAAGGGCGTTTTTCTTAAAAGTATATAAGAAAATTTTATTTTAAGAATTAGATCTTTCTAAGAAAATATGTGTTTTTCACTTACACTTTAGCTTACAATTTTAAAAATTCGATAGAGCTGTTTATTTCTAAGTGATTAATTTTTATAATGTTTTACTTTATTGAAGTTGGGGGTTCAAACTATCCAACCTTTCTATAAGGACAAATGATCATCCAGTAAGTAAGCTAACTTGATTTTAATCCACGGTGGATTTCTGGATAGGCTAGCTAGTACCTACATGGCGACATTTTTCCCATGACCATTAAAATGTATTATCAACTTTGCTGGTCTCTCATTTTTCAGATAAATTCCAAGTGAGAGGACCCCCCCCCCCGCCCTTGTTCATAAAGATATTTCAGAAGTAAACAAATGTTAAAAATATTCTATTTGTAAAAATTTTAAAAATCGTAGAACCCTTGACCCCTATGTCTTTTCCTACTCTTACTTAAATAAGGCTCTGGTGGCCAGTGGAGCAGGTTGGGCTCTCGAATTTTTAAAATAAAGAAGGTAGCTAGCTAGCTATTCAATCCATAGTTAAAGAAGACCTAAATACTATATGTTTTTCAAAATTCAATAATTATTATTAGTTACATCTTGATTGGTTTTGGAAAAGTGTTAAAGAATAGAGTCCTTAGACCTAATAAATATAGTATTTTCGTTTTGTAACATATTTTCGATACTTAAATTTAAAATTGATACTTGAATACTAAAATAATGTTTTCATACTATTAAAAAAAGCTTTCGTTTATAAGAAGTATTGCAAAGGCAGTCAGTGATGTGGTTCACATTACATAAGCGCTTTTTTAATATAAGAAGTAATCTCTGTCATTTTTAATTTAACAGGCTTTAAAAATTTATTTTAAATTTCAATTTTATCCGTCTGTAATGCCATAGCCATGTAATAAATAAAAAAAAATACAAATGAAAGTTATGACTACCGTGTTATTTAAATTATTTTCATGGATCGTAGAAAACTGGATAATGTTAATTTAGTACAATAACACTTAAATGGTAGAAAACAAGACATTTTATTAAATTACACAGTAACAGAAATCAAAAATTTCTTCAAACAGAACTATAATATCAGCATCTGAAAAAGACAAAGATTAATATAGTCTTTTAATGTGAGTAAATATATTAATAATGAATCTAACGAAATAAATTATTAATAGTAAATTTGTGTCTATATTTTAAAATTCGTAATTCATTTACTATATTTAAAAATGCAAATGCGTTATGAAACTTAAAATAATATGCATTATTTTTTAATGTTTTCTCAAGATTCCAAACATTATTTGGAACATCATGGTACGGTGCCATGCAAGTATTACTTGAGTCTAAGTTGAGGGAGGGTTTTTTTTTTGCTGACAAGGCAAGGAAAATATGTTTAGTCAAACTGAAGTAAAAAAAAAACTTTCTAGTAATTTTGTAAAATTAACTTGACTTAAAAAAAAGCTAAATGTAGAAAAAGAAAGTTATACTTTAAAAAAAATTTCAATGGCGTTTTGGGGCTGAGTTAGTTTTTTAAACAAATTCCAAAATATATCTATACTAGACAGCAAGTGTTGACCCTATGACGTCACAAAAAACAAAGTAGTTCCCATCGCGGTGTCTGAATTTTGAGTGAAATAAAGAACGTCAATTTAAAAGTATGATTATTTTGTTAAACCCATGTATATATTGTGCTTTTTCATCACGATTTGCGTACCAAAAATCCTCGTAGCAACCCAACAGGCTTTGTGTTTACAGATTTCTCCTTCCACGTTTGTGACGTACTTGGTTCAAGAAACGTTGCTATCGAGTATAGTATGTTAATAAAGTTTATGTTTATTTTTCTTCATATAAATTCTTAAAATTACGTCATAACTGTTTTATACGTTTTATCATACAAAACAGAACGGTGGGGTTTGACTTAAATAACTATAATAGTCGGGTTTTGCGATTATTTTTTTTTTGGAGAGAAGAAGCTGTAGTGGGAAGTTAGCAAAAACATACTTATGTAAATTTGGATTTGAAATAACCCGCGAATACCGAGGCCGTCAAGGAAGTAAACTTCTCTAGTTTTGTTAAAATTAACAAAACATAACTGTCTGACAAGATTTATTGCTTACGTTACGAAAGTGTGTCTGCTATTCACGACCTAATCAACATTGGAGATCATGTTTGTCATATGGGGGGAGTATTTTTTCGTACAATATAAAAAAGATTCCTGCAAAGGAATTGAAACTGAGACACACAGTTATCTTCAGGGTGGGAAATTGGGACTAATGTATGGATGGATAAACGTATCCCAGCGAAACTTAACTAGATCACGAATTCTATTCACTGAGATCTGTTAAACAATCCATAGGTCAATATGCACTTACGATCCATTCACCTCTTAGCTTTATATTTGCGTTGCTACATGATAAGATAAATTCAAATCACTAAGAGAAAGCTCTTTAAAAATATTTCATCTTCTTTTAGGTATATGCTCTAAGACAACTTACGGTGTTAGACGTTAAGAGAAACTTAGATCTTTAACCAAGCTACATAAAGTTACCCCGTAACTCTATACACAAAAGCGTAAGACAACTTACGTTTCACACGTTAAAAGTTTTCATTTACTCTTGTTACAACTATTCACTGTTTCTGCTCTTCTAGTTTCTCTTCTTGTGGTTTCTCCTCTTCTAGTTTCTCTTTTTGTGGTTTCTCCTCTTCTGGTTTCTCCTCTTCTGGTTTCTCCTCTATCTTTACTTCATCGTCCTTCTTTTCGTTCGATCGCTTGTTCCTTTTGAGAGCCACATATCCACATGGATCCTTGGCATAGTCTTCACCATAGGCGCTGGAGAGAGTGTTGTGGATTTGGCTGAGTGTATGATGATGATGACTATGATGATTATGATGATCGTGGTGCATATTTTGGTGACCGAGCATATGTGGTGCATTTTGTGAACCTTTCGAGCAGGTGCAGGTCAAGTGTACTTGATCCTGCATATGGTCAAGATCGGTTAAAGTATGACCAGATAGCGCATGGCCTCCAATTGGTGCTAGTGGGGCTTCCGAAAGAGGACCATTGCCGGAAAGTGATGGAGGTGGCAGACTTATAACACGATTAGAAAGTGCATTTAGGCAATCATCCGAGGAGAGACTATGGGGAATGTCATATTCAGATGACAATGAATGAGGAGGTATATCGTAGGAATATGACAGTGAAGGAGGAGGTATATCGTAGGAAGATGACAGTGAAGGAGGAGGTATATCGTAGGAATATGACAGTGATGGAGGAGGAGGAGGTATATCGTAGGAATATGACAGTGATGGAGGAGGAGGAGGAGGAGGTAGAGGTAATCTGGAGTCGCAATCATAGGAGGAAAGACTATGTGGAGGGTGGAGTACAGAGGGTTCGTCATATTCAATAGAAGTGAGAGAGGGTGGTGGAGGGTGGAAGGTGGAGGAGAGAGGGTGGAGAGGGGAGTTATTCGGGGGAGGTACGAACAGTACGGAATGATCCCCCTCCTCCGAAGACGATAAAGAAGGAGGTGGACCACCACCACAAGGATCATCGTATGCAAGCGATGGAGGAGGAATAGGTATGCCAAGTCGGGCGTGAGTGTGTGAACCCAGAGAGGGAGGAGGTAAGCCAAGTCGGGCGTGAGTGTGTGAACCTAGAGAGGGAGGAGGTAAGCCAAGTCGAGCGTGAGTGTGTGAACCTAGAGAGGGAGGAGGTAAGCCAAGTCGGGCGTGAGTGTGTGAACCTAGAGAGGGAGGAGGTAAGCCAAGTCGGGCGTGAGTGTGTGAACCTAGAGAGGGAGGAGGTAAGCCAAGTCGGGCGTGAGTGTGTGAACCAAGAGAGGGAGGAGGTAAGCCAAGTCGGGCGTGAGTGTGTGAACCTAGAGAGGGAGGAGGTAAGCCAAGTCGGGCGTGAGTGTGTGAACCTAGAGAGGGAGGAGGTAAGCCAAGTCGAGCGTGAGTGTGTGAACCTAGAGAGGGAGGAGGTAAGCCAAGTCGGGCGTGAGTGTGTGAATGTGAAGAGAGAGATGGCGGACAATCTCTAGAGGAAAGGGAGTGGATTACAGTGGGTTCCTCATAGTCGCCTGAGGAGGAAAGAGAAGCTGGAAGATCTGGGAGAGGTACGAAATATATGTTATGATCTCCCTCTTCCATAGAAAATAAAGAAGGAGGCGGACCACCACCACAAGGATCATCGTATGCAAGCGATGGAGGAGGAAGACCTAGAGAGGGTGGTGGAAGACCAAGAGAGGGTGGTGGAAAACCAAGAGGGGGTGGTGGAAGACCAAGAGAGGGTGGAGGAAGAGCTAGAGAGGGTGGGCAATCGTGGGAAGAAAGACGATGGTCGTATTCATAAGAAAGAGAAGCCGGAGGTGGATAGACGACGCCGGAGTACATGTCATCCGATAAAGAAGGGGGTCCACATTGAGGACGGACTGCAACGAAGACCACGAAGATCAAGAGAACCTGGGAGGATAAAAAGAAGTGGATTTAGTGAGATTGAATTATTTTTGAAGATTTTGCATTAGACATCGCGGCTTAACTAAAATTATATTTAATATTGATCAGTTAGTAGTAGAAAACCTAGTCCCTACCAGTGGGCGTTCAAGTTTTATTGTGTGGACAGTAGGAGTTTAAAAATTACTTATTATTTTATTTAAATTATTTTTATTTATTAATTATTAATTTTATTTTAATTAATTAATTTTATATTTAATTTATTTAAATTATTTTGAGTATTCCCAGTAAGATTTGTATTTTTTTAAAGAATGCTCAATTTTACAATATTTTTATTTTTAAAATTACGAATTCGGGGGGGGGGGTTCATCTATTGCAAACAATTTTCATACAACTTATTATCCGTCCAATCAAAACGGCAAACTGACGCCTTATTTTTTACGATAAAACAAATTCATTTCAAGTTTAAAAAATATCCCTTAAAAACTTCCTACACTTAATCTTTACAAAACTGATAAGCGTTCTAGAAACTCCAAGATGCGTTATGCTGTTTTTCTGACAAACTTAAATATTTATATAAATTAAGTAAGGCAATAGTAAACACTGACTAAGCACTCTTGAAAAAAAAGTTCATAATTTGACTTCCAAAAGATTTGTTAAGAAGTATATAAATTAAAATAAATTCTGATTATTAAATTAATCTGATATAAATAATAACTGATATAAATTAAATTAAAATAAATAAATATAAATAAATAAATTCTGGATAATGTACGGTATAGTATATTTGCCCATAGATACCTGATTTGATAACAGATTGAACAGGTAACACAGTGGACAAAAATACATATAGGTACTAAGCAGTTTACTTTAATACTATTTATTCTACATAATGGCTTAACTCTTAGCTTATCTGTATTAGATTTTATATAGCTTAAAATAAATTATTTACTTTAAACATATATAATTAAATTACAGGTCAACACAAAGATGGTAAGCAGTTTTGAGCAGTTTAGTTTTTAAAGGTATTTTGAATTTTCCTTCAAATCCTTCTAAAAAAATAAATATAACAATAGCGTACCCAAATCTCAGAAATATACTTAACCAGTGGTAGATAGGAAACTTTTTCAGGTGTTATCGTTTATTATCGATTATAAGATTATACAGTTTAATATCGATTATTAAATTATAATAATAATATATAAATTATAAATAATTAAATACAGGGGCAAACAGAGGGTACCAATAAATAATAATATAGCCATTAAGTAAAATGTTAAATTACAGAAAACCAAACACAGAAATAAATAAAGATACATCAAATAGTAGTACAAAAGAAATTATCGACATCATCAACAGAAAACAGAAATTTCTTTTGAAATAAGTACTATTTGGATGGGCTATTATCTGGAATATTTATTGATAGTTTATTAAAACACTTAGGGGCTAAGTAACAAATATTTTTTGCAAAATATTGATTTCTCATTCTTGGGAACAAAATAACTACGTTAGATCTTCGTGGGTTAAGAACACTGATGTTTTTTTTTTCAATTGTTTGGTTTTAGATATAGGTGACAGCAAATTTTACAATAAAAAAGATGACGTATTGGAAGGATATTTAAAGATTTAAAATAATTTATATTACCTGTGTGTACGCGGGCATTATTTTGTAAGAATCTCAAAAATATTTTTGAAGCTCCTTAATTATATTTAAATTAACCAAAAAATCTCCTCCCCATACAACTAGATCATAATTATGTTGGGAATGGACCCAAGAATAATATCGTAAGTTCGGTAGTAGTTTACTGCTTAATTTTTGTTGTGTAAATAGTAAAAGTTTAACATTACGTGTCTCAGTTTGTCTGTATATTTAGTATGAGATTTACATTTTAAATTCCAATCAATGTGAAGTCCGAGGTATTTTATAGTGGATACTTTATCTATGGATTTACTGATAGTTCCTGTGTTTGAATCAATACTTCAGATTGTAATGATTCTGGTAATGTGAGTGGAATTTCTGTAATGACAAACGAAAAATTTCTAAATGAAATTGGTCATGTGAATGAAATTAAATTCAGGGTCTACTTGGAACTTTTTTTGAGAATGGCTCTTTATACCTATTGTCAAAGATGGGTGGAATTTCATTTTAGAATATATATATCTACTTACCCTCAGAGCTGACTCCATGCTGAAGGAGACGATGAAAACACAGCTGATTGACAATTTGATGTCCAGATTTTTATAGTTCCAAAATGACCGTTGATTACGTAGAAATTATTAACTGGACTGCTTTCGCACCTTTTTTTCGAGAAATAGAATTTTGAAATTATTTTATTGAACTCGACAAAATCTCGTTGATTCGTTGACATCATTGATAAATTTCGCTGAAATGTGGAACATGCGGTTTACTTGACAATTGATATAAGCTGGCCTTAATGGAATTTTTAGGTTGTCAAATGTTTTTTACCGTTAAAAATTTGGTGTGAAATTTTTCCCTGGAATATTTGCTACATAAGTTCTTTTAGGGAATGAAATTTTGCAATGATTCAGTTATTCTTAGCTTCAAATTTAGTTCCTTTGGAATAAGTCTCATGAGGAAGGCTTTTTAAACTATAGGGCCGTTTATGCAGGGGACAAATTGACAGTAAAAATACACATCGACCATAAAAATAAATTCTAACTGTCAATGATCTTTTGACTCCTTTCAAAATTCTCATTTTAAGACTCACAATTGAGCGGATTTTTTTATTTGTTTCTTAAAAATAAGAAAGACTTATTTGATAAATGAAAATCGAAGTAATAGTTAGTATTATTAATACTAGTTTGATAGGTGTAAGTAAGTCTCCTAAGTTTGAGCTACATATAAAAAAAACTTAATGAATTAAAATCGTAAGACTCAGTAGAACTATTTTGTAATTTATAAATGTGGAGGAAAATGATAAGTTTGTTTCTTTCGTTCTATGATATCAAGAAACGAAAGATATTTCGGTTATCTCCTTCTTTAAATTATTTAGTGAAAACAGTAAAATGTTGATCAAATAAATAATATCTGTTCATTACACTTTTAAAGCTATTTTCCCATGGTGGTTTCAAATACTCAATTGAATTATAACAACCACATTACTTTACACATGTAAACCATTCCTTCATTTTAAAATGTTGCAGAATTAGCTGTGTATAAAAAATATAAAATAACTTGCTTTTGAAATTTTATTAATATTTGTAATGAATGTGGTTCTCAAAATTACTTAAGAAAGGTAAGAAAAATAATAGTATGAGTATGGTAGTACATAAACAACTTCGCCTTCAATAACCTAAAATACAGGGTGCTTTAAAAGTCCACCCCTTAATTTTTGAACTCTTACAGATATAGTTAAAAAAAGGGATGTCCAAGTGTAGCCTCAGCCTCAGGTAATATGTGTTGAGCTCTAAACCTGTTGTCCTCACTATTTGTATTCGCATTAATCTCTTCTACAGCATAGCTAGGTGAAGTTATACCTGTATTTTCCTTAAATAGCCACTTATGTGTTGTTTTCAATGAGGATGGCTATGAATTAAATTAATACAGATATCCTAACTTACCATATTATTAACTTTGCAAACTTATTATTACTCTATTAACAAAATTATTAACATTGTAAAGTCAGTTTCATGTGCTGAATAAACATAATTCATTTTCTAAATTAATTATCTATTCAGCATATATGATACTTTAATAACTGAAAACTTACTTTAAAAATTAATTATTCAAAATTCCACATATATTATGATTCTTCTCTATTTTTATTGAATTTCGATTCCTTAGTAAATTGTAATTTAAATTCTGAAACTTATTCTACATTCAACTAAGATTTATTTACTTTCATTTGATTCTCATATTAATTCAAGTCTATGTTAATTTCTTCTGGAGATTTATCCACTTATTGTTTATAATATTCTAACATCACTCAATCTAAAGTAAGATTGTTTGATTTCGTCAGAGTGAAAACTAGCCAGGCTATTTGCATTTTCTGTAAATAGTTTATTGATAATATACGTATTGAAAATGAACCAGCAATATTCCAATTGTCTTGTTTCTTTTAGATTTATTAAAAACATTAATTAATCAAAGAATCATTCATCTTTAATTTATTTCAGTAAAAATTGGTTTGCGTATAAGAACACTCAAGAACGTAAAAAACAAGATAGTTTATTTATTTGATTACACTGTAAAGGAAACAGTTTTTCCACCAGATCTAAAATCAGCATCTAAAAAAAAGATGAAAGTTATTGCTTTTTAAAATAAATATTTAAAATAGAATCACAAATAGAACCCCCTTCTCTCTTTATACATTTTGTATTTTATAATAGGTGTATCTAGAATACGCAATTTCGCAACTTTTTCCTCTCTTTTCTCCTTCCACATTGTTATTCCGCATCGTCGCCAAGGCAACGAGGGAAAAAGTGATTTTTATAATACAATTATAAATTCAAGAATAAACGAATAAACGTGTGACGTATTGTATGAATAACTCCTTATAGGTAGCTCTTACAAGGAAACGTTTCCAGGCTAAAATCATATGAATGGACGAAAATTTTACAAGCATAAGAAGCAGACTCAAAACACTTATTGTGAAAAAATTAGCTATGGAATTTCATTAGTAGAGGAGTAAATTAATGTTGAAAATTGGGTACTGAGTTGCCAAACCCATTCAGTTAGCACCACTTGACGATTTGGCGCACATTTGTTGAATCTTTTTTGACTGGCCGATTTAAACTGCTTCATACAAAACTCGGCCAGTTTATTTAAGCATTTGGCGCTTTCTCTGCATTTCTCGCCTATTAGGCTTGCATTTGGCGTTAAAATGATGATTTTTATCAATTTTTTTAATCTTTTCTTCTCTAATTCCGCAGCTATTTTTTTCACAGTAAGTGTTTTGAGTCATCTACTAACCCCTGTAAAATTTTCGTCTATTTCTGTGAGTTTAACCTGGGAACGTTTCCTTATCAGACATTCGAAAACTTACATAATCAGATCTTGAGAGTTCTCATAGTCTCTATCGTTTATCTTCTTCAGGCTTCTTCTCTTTTGGTACTTCTGGCTCCTTCTCTGGCTTCATCGGTTCTGGTTTTGGTGCTGGTGGCCGGAACTCTTCTTGGTTCGGTAGGTCTGGCCCTACGTTTTCTTCCTTCTTCTCGACGGATCGCTTGCTCCTTTCGACAGCCACAAATCCACATGGGTCATTGTCATAATCCGAGCCATAAGCACTGGAGAGAGTGTTGTGGGCATGACTGAGTGAATCATAATCGTAGTAACTGTAATCGTAGGACGGTGGAGGAACCGGGCCTGGAGGAGGTGGTTGAGGACGAGGTCCTGGTGGTGGAGGAAGAGGACGAGGCGCTGGTGGTGGAGGAGGAGGAGGAGGACGAGGCACTGGTGGTGGAGGAGGAGGACGAGGAGCTGGTGGGGGAGGAGGACGAGGTGCTGGTGGTGGTGGAGGAGGAGGACGAGGTGCTGGTGGTGGGGGAGGTGGAGGAGGTGGTGGAAGTGGACGAGGGGGTGGTGGTGGAGGAGGTGGACGAGGGGGTGGAGGTGGAGGAGGTAATTTCGGAGGTGGTGGAGGAAGTGGATTTTTAGGACAACCATTCTTTACTGGCTCTGTCCAGCATTTGCATGTCATATGAACTTGATCTTTCATTATGTCAAGACCACCGAGTACATCCAGAGGGCCTCCTGGTCCTGGACCTCCCCCCAAACTAGGCGGAGGTAAGCCAAGTCGAGCATGATGAGGGGCTGAAGAAAGAGAGGGTGGAGGTAAGCCAAGTCGGGCGTGATGAGGGCCCGAAGAAAGAGAAGGTGGAGGTAAGCCAAGTCGGTCGTAATAGTGTGAACGTGAAGAAAGAGAAGTTGGAGGAAGTGGGTAGTTATAGTGTGAACGTGAAGAAAGAGAAGGTGGAGGTAAGCCAAGTTGGGCGTGAGGGTGTGAACCTAGAGAGGGTGGAGGTAATCCAAGTCGAGCGTGAGTGTGTGAATGCGAAGCGAGAGAGGGAGGAGGATCCCCAAGTCCGAAGTTAAAGTATGCCAGAGAGTGTGGTGGTAAGCCAAGTTGGGCGTGAGGGTGTGAACCTAGAGGGGGAGGAGGTAAGCCAAGTTGGGCGTGAGGGTGTGAACCTAGAGGGGGAGGAGGTAAGCCAAGTTGGGCGTGAGGGTGTGAACCTAGAGGGGGAGGAGGTAAGCCAAGTTGGGCGTGAGGGTGTGAACCTAGAGGGGGAGGAGGTAAGCCAAGTTGGGCGTGAGGGTGTGAACCTAGAGGGGGAGGAGGTAAGCCAAGTTGGGCGTGAGGGTGTGAACCTAGAGGGGGAGGAGGTAAGCCAAGTCGGGCGTGAGGGTGTGAAGAAAGAGAAGGAGGACAATTACTAGAGGAAAGACTGGGTGGATGATGGAAGACAGTGGGTTCCTCATAGTCGCCTAAGGAAGAAAGAGAATGGGGATCATAATCTGACAAAGAAGGAGGAGGGGGAGCGGGGGGTCCACATCCCATGTAGCATTTTTGGGTTTTTTTAAGGTTTTTTCATCCTTGCATTGCAACCCAAAAAAAGGTTTTTTTGGGTTTTTATTTACAACCCAAAAACCCCAAAAAAACCTTACAACAACCTCAAAAAAAGGTACGCCAGTCAACATTTCCAACCTTTTTTGTAACCTTGCTGAAGAACCTTATGTAAAGGTAAGAGGTACAGGTTTTTACAAGATTAAGAAAAAAAACCTTGTTTCAATATTCTTGAGCCAGGTTGTTGAAAGATTTCATAGCAACCTTAGAAAAATGTTTTTTCATGTAGACTGCGGCAACCAATGCCAAAAAACCTTCGTTCACTATTGCGGTCATTGGTTTTTGTAAGGTTTCCAAAATATCTTCATTCTATATTGATGTTTAGGTTTAATATCGCATTTTTTATTTTTTTCGGAGTTTCTTTGTTGAATTATATGATGTCGCAAAATTTTTCCCGAAATATTGCACAGTATATAATACATATTTTCAGGGAAAATTTTGTATCATAATTCAATAAAGAAACACCGAAAAAATAAAAAATGCGATACTAAACTTATAACTCTGGAAATAAAAATAATTTATCACAACTTTTTAGCTAGGTCAACACACCACTTTTAACAAAAAGTAACTCGAATTTTATGCTGTATGATTACAGAATACTTCAAAGTAATTATTAAGTAAATACAGTAAAATGAAGTAATAAAATAAATTTAAAATTAAGTTTTTAAAATTCATAAAAACAAAATATACATATATATTTTAATTTCTACAAAAATTTTGTTTAATTTAGGCTCTTAAAGCACTAATGAAAAAACTCACCTTTAAATAGAAGTATAATTCAAGATGGACACATTTTTATTTAAAAAACTTATTTCAACACATTAAATGTAAGAAAAATCAAGTTTATTGAACAACTGATACAAACAGGACAAATTTTACAAACAGCTTTCTAGCATCACAGGGATCAAGGTTAAAGTGTTCTTATAAAAAAATATACATTAAATATAAACTGTGAAGGTAATAACTAAACTTAAAAATGTAATATAATTAAAATTTGTTTTAAAAAATGATTCAAATAATACTATTTCAGGGGACATCAAATGCAACTGACAGCTCCTGCAAAAAAAATTTAGCAATTTTATTTTTAACTATTAAAAAAAGTACTTTCGCATTAACCCATTCAAAAAATTAATTCTAAATCATATTCAATACAATTCAGAAAATTATAGACCAATGGTTAGCAACTGGTGGACTGAAGTCCAAACAATTTATGCAAATTCCTTGGTTGCCAAAATTTTCATTTTGAAATATAATTTGTAGAGCCAGGTGGGGAAAATGGGAAAAACAAGGTTTGATGTTTATGTACTATTGACAAATCAATATTTATATTTTAACCAAGGTAAAATGCACATTTTTTAAATAAGACATTTTACAAGCTTTTTAAATGTGTTAAAAACTTCTGGAAAACATTAACTGCAAAATATTAGTAAGTATCATAAATTATAAAAAATTAAAACAAACATGAGTTTCATTATACTCTTTGATCCATTTGCATAGATTAAAAAATATAATTTTAAAATTTCTTATAAGTGGGAATAAGCCCTCAATGAAAAAAATAGTACAGATTGTAACCATTTCCCCAAACTGTGAACCGACTATAATTACATATAATATATACATTTGAGAGATAGCATATCAGCAGTGATCAAAATTAACACTGGTCCGAGACTACTGAAAATAGGCTCTGGCCACTACTCAGAAAATCACTAGTCCAGCAGACCAGTGGGGGAAAAATATCTCACTCTCCAGTTCTAGTCTCTTTTTTTTTGCTGCATAACTAATTAGAAATTTTATATCAATTAGAGAAATACTAACATTTCATCAAGAAAAGTGTACTTAATAAATAGATATTTTTAGTTTTTTAGAATTAATATTTGGTGTTCACTTTAACTGCAGTAACTACTTTAAATAAATTGGAAGTTTGGAACCTTTTCTTTTTAATTTGCCAGACAAGTCATTTTGGTTGAGGACCAGTAAGATTTGCAAAGTAATAGTTTGCAGAACCAGTGAGTTATTTTTCCATTTTCTAACGCTGCATTTTAGTTTTTAATATCATACAAGAAATAAAGCTATGTAAAATGGTTTAACTGTTCACTGGGTCACATATGACAGCATAGTTGCCAACCTCACGGCTGCAAAGAACCTTGATTTTCGTTTTCTATCTTTTCTCCTAACTATAATCCGATTAAAGTATGCTAAAATTTCTAACCCCAATTTCCTTTACATAATACTGATGGCAATTTTAAGGGGGAAATCTAATTATAGAAGTAAATATGAAATTTACAAACACCGATAAGACACCCTTGAGAGCCGCGCTCACTAAGAGTTGACCCAGTGGTAGAAGACTTTTGCTTTTTGGCCAAAGACTCTAGTTCAGGCTCAAATGGTTTGAATTTCTACGTTTGTTTTTGTCTTTTAAATTCTTTACTGGGCTGGGTCATAATCATAGCAATGCGACTAAAATAATATCTTAACTCACCCGTCAGCTTTTCTTGTCCACTAAGTCTACATTTTAGTGCTGTTACTTTTCTGACAGTGCATCCCTGGATCCTGCTGTCACATCATACTCTAGCTGAAGAAGCTACTCGCTGCTGCTAGTTAGTGGGGGAATTCGTGGGCTAGTCAGCCTGGTTCTATCGTAGAAGTCTGCTGGCGCAATACCGGCAGCTGCTGCTCTTGCTGCCAAGGGAAAAAGATGTTTTATTGCATGATGCAAGTTCCACCAATGAATAAAAAATTTTAATTTCAATATGTAGCAATAAAAAAAAAGTGGGGCACTGCGTTTTCTTATCTCCTTTTTACACAATACTAATTGCAATTTAAAAAACTAGTTTTAAGGGGGAAATCTGATTATCAGAGTAAAGATGAAAATCTCAGTAACTAGGTACTTGCGTATATCCCGTCAACAGCCGTTAAGTTAATCTAATTTAAGTTAATCGGGGAAATCTAATTATAGGAGTAAATATGAAATTTACAAACACCGATAAGACACCCTTGAGAGCCGCGCTCACTAAGAGTTGACCCAGTGGTAGAAGACTTTTGCTTTTTGGCCAAAGACTCTAGTTCAGGCTCAAATGGTTTGAATTTCTACGTTTGTTTTTGTCTTTTAAATTCTTTACTGGGCTGGGTCATAATCATAGCAATGCGACTAAAATATCTTAACTCACCCGTCAGCTTTTCTTGTCCACTAAGTCTACATTTTAGTGCTGTTACTTTTCTGACAGTGCATCCCTGGATCCTGCTGTCACATCATACTCTAGCTGAAGAAGCTACTCGCTGCTGCTAGTTAGTGGGGGAATTCGTGGGCTAGTCAGCCTGGTTCTATCGTAGAAGTCTGCTGGCGCAATACCGGCAGCTGCTGCTCTTGCTGCCAAGGGAAAAAGATGTTTTATTGCATGATGCAATGTCCACCAATGAATAAAAAATTTTAATTTCAACATGTAGCAATAAAAAAAAGTGGGGCACTGCGTTTTCTTATCTCCTTTTTAGTTTTACTTTTGCTTTGATAAATAAGTATTAGCATAGAAGAACATAATAAAAATATTTTTCAGGGATTTAATGGTTAATATATCCCTCAAAATTTAGATACAACCTCTAAAATTTTCTCTGAATGTCACACCCGTCACAATGGAATGGCCCTTTAACCAATTTTTTGAATTCAGCGGCACTGTCAACGGGATAATACATAAGAACCCTCCAATAAAATCTGAGTACTTGGCAGCTATGCGACAGTATCAATTGAGTAATCCAAAAAGCAGAAACTTACGATGGAATTGGGTGGAAACAGACTCCGGGGTGGCAGGAGAGGTCCGGGCATTGATGTCATAGGGCACTGGCTGGAGCGACTGGCGGTGACCTGTAGGTGTAATCGCTGCGGGGGAGGCTGCTACCTGAGAAAAAAAGTTGCTTTAAAGCACAATGCTACTTGGTCTTCAGATATTAAGTTCTGCAATTAATGAAAAGTTATAATCTCAACGTAGCAAAGCCCAATCACAAATTTTCAGTGAATTTTTTAAGGAGGGTGTCCATAAAACATGTCACTTTCTCCCCAACATTTCTGACCCCCTCCCTCCCCTGTCACTTTGAGATAACGACTTTTAAAACAAAAAGAGTCCTTTAAATAACAACTTAGAAAGATAGTTCATTAAATTTAGTTTTAATTTGACATACTTACTCATAACCAGCAAATGGCAGGTGATAGAACATTTCTTCTAAGCCTTCAAATTAATCATATTGCAGAATCTAAAAAAAATATAATAAAAATATGTAATAAATGTTTTGAATATCATTAATTGGAACAGATTTGATAAAGGTCCTCCACAGCGACGGCCAACTTGGCAAATGCTCTAAAGCAGTGACCATTCAACCTAAATCAAATCTGTTCCCATAGAGGGGTGAATAATTAATAATAAAACACAAGATGAAATGTAAGTCGTTGAAGATCAATTATCTCTAACAGATTCAAAAAGGGAATCCACAGCAATTAGGAAGGAGCAAATTCTTTAAAAACAATGAATTCCTTTTGATTTAAATAGTTTCTTGTATTTACTTAATTATAACATCCTAGTTGTGGGGTATTAACAAACAGTATGCAATAGACGATATTAGTGTGACGTCACTTCCTTGTTTAGAAACGTTGATTCCATCCATGATTGGTTACGTGACTGGAAGTAATTCCATACGGAACCAATCACGGATGGAATTAACGTTTCCAAACAAGCAAGTGACGTCATGACTAATGCCGTCTATTTACAAAAATAAATAAATACTTCTTTCATGATACTGTGTCTTACTGCTATTTTTTTAAAAGTGGTTTAAATCAAATATGAATATCAATAACATGGATATTTTGAAAATTAACCCAATACTAAATACTTAAATATAACAATTAAAATTTTTTGGAAATTTGCCCCTCAAAAGAGTGTTATAGCTCATTTCTGAGACCCTTTAGATTACACCCATAGAGCACCACTCATTGTAAGCGGCCGAATTTTCAAGGTAAAAAGAAGGTATATTGTAATAAATGGCAAAATGTTAAGGGGTTTTTTTTTAGGTTCCTACTCCAGAAAATATTTTGAATTTTTCCCCTAAAAGTGGCATTTTAACTCATTTTGAGACATATTAGGTTACATTAAAGAGGACCAATCCTTATAAATCACACAAGTTTGAAGGAAAAACTGTATACTTAAAAGATTTCAAAATTTCGAGGGGGTTTGGGGGTCCTCCCCCAAAAAAGTTTGGAAATTTTACCCTTAAAAGTAGGGTTTTGACTCATTTTGAGACCCTTTGGGTTATACCCGAAGAGGATATCGCTCCTTGTGAGACATAATTTTCAAGAAAAATAGCAGTATAAAAATTGATGTCAAAATTTCGGGGGGGGGGGGTGGATACGGCCCTGTTGTGGGGTGTAAACAAACAGTATGCAATAGACAATATTAGTGTGACGTCACTTGCTTGTTTAGAAACGTTGATTCCATCCGTGATTGGTTACGTGACTGGAAGTAATTCCATACGGAACCAATCACGGATGGAATTAATGTTTATAAACAAGCAAGTGATGTCATGACTAATGTCGTGTATTTACAAAAATAAATAAACACTTCTTTCATGATACTGTGTCTTACTGCTATTCTTTTAAAAGTGGTTTAAATCAAATATGAATATCAATAACATGGATATTTTGAAAATTAACCCAATACTAACTTGAATAAACATCAACAAACAAACCCTGGTTAACCACCCAAATCATGACGCTTGCTAACATTCATTTGAAATTACAAGAAATAACAGGTAGAATAAACAAACTTACCTCACTATTAGAAGAAAATAGAGATGAAAAAAGTTATTTAACAACTTCGGAATCATAATAAAATTACGACCCAACGATAAACCCATTACATCGTATACAGGCCAGGAAGCTAATGCTTAGTCCGCAGTAATTGCTCTTAGATAACTCAAAGTTTAAGGAAGTATAAAAAAATTCAAATTACTTAAACCTTCAAATTGAAATTAAAAACATTCAATCATAAAATTTTCGGCAATTACGATCTCTCTTCAAACTAACATTTTATTTTCTACCCAATAAGCAAGCGGCGTAGAGGTACATGACAATGGCAATGAGAAAATCACATCGCATAAGCTTGCAAATATGCAATCAATGGGTTTGACAACTGATCTTTAGCACTGCTTGCTTCGCTTGGCGATTGAACCCACTTCTGGGTAGGACCCCAAGAACAACTAATGTGTTAAGTAAATAGGATATGGCACATAATTTATGTTTTTAGGTTGTCAGATAAACAAATGGTGCTTTAAAGCAGTGTTCCCCAACCTTTTTACCACCAAGGACCGGTCAACGTTTGATAATTTTACAGCGGCCCGCTGGGGGTGGCATTGATTTTGGTTTCATTTTCAATGTAATGGGATTTTCGGAAGTTTAAAATATGCGAATTTTCAATTCTTTACAAAAAGATGAATCCGACAAAGCGCATTGATATTATTACACTTTTTCTTTCCGTTTCGAAGAAAAATGTACTGTTTTATGGATTTTCTTTTCATTAACTTATAGTTGTAACAAAAAACTCAGACAACTGTCACCATTACTTCCGGGTTGAACAAGCTTGCCACAAAAAAAGAATATAAAAATTTATGGATTTCTAATGAAGCGTTTTTATTCAGTTTTCTAGGAAAAATAAGATAGTTCTCATGGTGTGCATGATTTATGTCACTACCTTCGGGCCCCTTTTTAAAATAAATAAAATTTAATGAAACACAGATGTTTTTAATTTGGAGTATAAACCCTAAGAATTTAAATTCATTTTCAATGAAATGGTCGACCCGCGGCCCTGTACCATTTGATCCACGGACCGGCATCGTTCCGCAGACCAGGGGTTGGAGACCACTGCTTTAAAGCACAGATACTACTTGGTGTTCAGCTGTTTTTAGTTCCCCCAATGAATGAAAAGTTCTAATCTTAACGTAGCAAAACCCAATCACAAATTTTTTTAAGGAACTGTTCATAAAAGATTCACCTACATCTAAGGTGACATGAGATAACTTTTAGAAGTTTTGATTTGATTTACTTACTTATGGCCAATGACCAGCAAAATGGTAGATGGAGGTGGAACATAACTTCCTTCAAATTTCAGGAGCATAATATTCATCCTATTGCAGAATCTAAAACAAAACATTATAAAAATATGTAATGAATATGTATCATAAATAGGAACAGATTTGGTATAGGTCCTTCACAGTGACTGCCAACTTGGCGAATGCTCTATAGCAGTGACCATCAGGCGCAGATCCAGCACGCCTCCAAGGAAGAGGCCACTTTTTCAGACTATCACCTTTACCTTTCGAGAAAAATGTCAAAATGTTGGGGATTTTCTAAAAGGTATCACTCAAGATCCCCTTTTGGTACTGCTGGGGGCTATAATAAGGGTCCTCCCCCAGAAAAAATTTTGAAACTTGACCTGCAAAAGTTGGGTTTTAACTCATTTTGAGACTTTTTTCGTACTTATGAGTATGTTTGGGTCCAAGGAGGGGCACTTTCCAGAATGCCACCCCCCTGGATCCACCACTGGTGACCATTCAACCTACATCAAATCTGTTCCCATAAAGGAGTGAATAATTAATATGGTTCTTATCCGTTAAACGAGCGCAAGCAAAAAAATCCCGAAAAAATTTAGAATGAATTAAGAAATTCTCTGTTCCAACTGTCGCCTACTGCATTTGTTTCGTTTTCACTTGACTGTATTGTCATTCGCTTTGCTTGGCGAGCATTTAGTTCACAATTGGCGACATTTGTGCCCAGCTAACGGATAAGTACCATTAATAATAGAACACGAGATTAAATGTAAGTCGTTGAAGATAAATTATCTCTAAAAGATTCAAAAAGGGAATTTACGGCAATTAGGGATATTGTCTAAAGAGCTGTAGAGCAGTCGCAAAGTTTGACTGTTTAAATTGGCAGTAGCTGTATGCCATGGAGGACCTGTTTTGAATACGTTGCAACTATTCTAGATTCCAACCTTTCTTGTCAGTGATGTCATGAATCCCATTTGAAGGCCAAATTTATAACATTATCATACAAAATGAGTCATTAATGTATTAGTTTTATATGTTCTATTCTCATTCTATCATCATTTTAAATACCTACTTTGAATTTGGACTACATAGTGTGATTTTAAAGCAAACACTCAAGTTACGCTGTTTGAAACTATTTAGTATCAAATCGGTTATTATCAATCTATTTTAGGATAGATAGATTTTCAAAACAATATGCTAACAATGAATGGCAAATGAAATGCCTCACCATTTGTCGACCTAGATTACTACTTCAGCCAAAGGGATGTTATAACTTTATCAAAACATTGAATTATGAAAAGATTACAATAAGCTCATTAGCGCACTAATGACCAAGGCCTACAAAGCTCGCATATTTTTGTGATCAAGGGGTGTTTAAGGTAATGTCCCAGTTAAGTGGTAAAACACATGACCACAGTTTTCATTCCAGATCCTACTTGGTTTTCAGTCTATGAACCATCTAAGGGGGTGAGAATTTAAACCTAGGTCATGTGGCTTGACTGGCTTGGTAGAAAAAAAATTCTGCATTGTGGGAGATATATTCACATTAAGTTTACACAAAAGATTTTTAAAGATATCAAGAGTTACCTAATGTGTAGTAAATATATGATATTTACATACACTGTATACAAAAACTAATCAGATTTTGAAAATTTTGAGAAGGAAATTTAAACATAATAGGTCATTAACACAACTACAGAAAGCATAACATGCACCTAATATTAATGTCTCAACTCAAATTTTAAAATAATGTCATTAAAAGCTACGATTAGTATTGGAAACATAGGTCAGGATCTTACAATTTATTTCACATCCCAACTCATTCAAATTCACGTTTTGAACTTACCACCACTCATAGAACTCGGTTGCTTATGAGAGGTAGAAAGAAAAGAAACTTTCAGGAAAAACACCAAAGAAGAGAAATCTCGTCCAAAATACTTTTGCTGAAAACGAATTTAACAACATTAAGGATGTAAACAAATCCACGCAATGATTGGATTGGATTTGTTTACATACATTTTCCGGATTGAGTGCTTGATCAAATTCATGCAATGAACCGGTGATTATAAATTATCCCAATCGAGGTTAAAAGTAAATAAGATAAAAAGTTTTAAAATACTACTCACTTGAACTTGGGTTGGCGGCGTCCATCTTGAAAGGCGAGAATTCTGTCGCGTCATGCCGAGTGAACATGACGCATGCGCAGAAAGGCATTCTTTTGTTTTCCAATGGTTTCTATGGTTTCCGCAACCCAACCATTTGTTGGGTTTTTGTAATGTCCCAATAACAATAAAAGGAAAAGGTTCGCCGTAAGGTTCCATGCTACTTGGGATTGAGGACGGACGGCAGCGAAGACCGCGAAGATTAAGAGAACCTGGAAGGAGAAAATGTATACCTAGTAGTATAATAAATATTAATTTTACATTTTGACATTATAGCACTGATACTGAGTGACATTTTGACGATATGGTTTGATGATGATATTAGAGCAATATCAATTAATATCGTGTGATACTTGAGTATAAACAGAAATTATACTTTTTTTTTTCGATTGAACAAGTAAGGAAGAAAGTAAAGTAAGTAAAATCCAAATCTTTGTTATTTAATTACCGAAAAATTAATTGACACAGCTTACAGCGTTGTTAGCGACGAAATAAGAAAGTTAAAGAATTATTAAAAAAACTAAAGGCCGTAGAATAATAAGAACAAAACCTTTAGTTAGAAAATTGTTGGCGTCATCATAACAAAAGTACAGTAAAAGGATCATTAAAATATCTTTTAATATTCGAGAAAATAGAAGTAATCGAATAGAGCAGTTTTTTTGGGCTTTGAAAAAAGGGACAGTCAAACATTAATTAAGTTCTATGATGTTGTGACAACAGATTTCAACGAATTTGAATTCTAACATCATAGAAATCTCATAATAAAACCAGAGAATGTTTTAAATTTGCGGACGGGCTCTTTTTCAAGGTCCAAAAAAATTGCTAACTTTGATCGCTATAATATCTCCTTGAATATTAAAGATATTATATTATAGTAAAAGTAAGCCTTGAAAGGACATCTGCCTGTCCAGCGAGTTATCCTATTAACAAGCACATCCGGATCTACCTATGCCGATTGATGAGGCTACTGAAATACCGCTATGTTCCCCGTGAATGTGGTTTCTCCGTTTAACAATCCGCCATCACTGGATCATCGTACAAGAATCAGTTGACCAAGTGCTCTCAAGAAGGCTCCAGGAGAAAATTAAATGTTTTATGTGCCAAATGTAGGAACAGTTACATTGTGCCGTGAATGAAAGAGCCAGTAAAATGTTTACGATTTTTGCAAATATTTTTTTTTTCATAATTCCCTACTATTTTACCCACCACATTTTGTCAGATGACTTTTTGGAAGCTTTTATTAAATCGTCATTCTCAATTTAAAATAATTTATGCTCCCTACTATTATGTAATAAACTCTTCATAATTGTTTATAAAATTTCAGAATTTGAAAAATAATAAAAGGCATTTTAAGTCGAAAACAAAAGATGCTCCTGCAATTTAACCTTTCCCTTTATAAATGGAATACGTAAAGGTTAAGACTTCAAAAGTTTACGTTTTTATATCATTTTTAAAGAATTTTCGATTTTACGAAGTCTCGATTTTATGAACAATTTAAATCTCCCCTACAAGTTCATAACAAAGAATCGACCAAGATTTATGCGATATATTTTTCTCCTTATCTCCTTTTTATACTTGCCTACTATTTCTCTGATCTGTTCTTTGGTTTTCTGTCGGGGAAAGTAAAAAAAAGGGGAGGAATAGAGAAGAGAGGAAATAGAGAAGTGGGAAAGGCAATACAGAGATAATTGACACAGAAATAGGAGGGAGAGAGTGAAATAAAAGGAAAAGGGGGAAAAACATGGAAGTGTGAAGGATAAAGGGAAAAATATGAGAAGAGAAAAAAAAGGAAAAAAATTAAGAAAAAACGGAAAGGAGGTAAAAAGGGGTTGAGAAAAGAGCGAGAAAAGATAAAGATATGAAGAAATTAATAAAAAAAGGGGGGAAAGTAAGAAATGATAAAAATGGAAGTGGAAAATTTAAAAGAATGAAAAAGGAAAGATAGTGAAACAATGAAAAAGAAATATAGTGAAAAGTAAAGATAGTTAAGAGAAGAGAGAAAAGAAGAACATGTAAAGGTGAAATACGCCCATTTTTTACTGATCCCACAACATCTCCCTTGAAAAAAAACTTCATTTCCCATCGTGGGGTGTCCATATACCACACTTTACAACCCCCTTTTCTACACAAGCTAAATAACGACTTAAGGACCCTTTGACAATAATTTTACTTACTCTTAGAGCCAACTCCATGCTGGTGGAGCATGTGAAAACCAACTACTTGTAGTTTTCATTTCCACACATTTATAGTCCCGAAACGACCATTAATTACGAAGAAAATTTCATCCTTTTGGTTTTCGTACCTTTTTCTCCAGAAATAGAGTTTTGCAATGCTTTAAATGAACTTATCTTTATTTCTTAAGTTCGTTGAATCGCAGAATTCATTGATGAAATTATCTGAAACCACAACTTCAACCATGCCTTAAAAAACAAAATGAACTATGACCTAATTTATTTTTTTACTAACAATCTTATTTACCATAAAGAAATAGCGAAAAATTGGTGTGAAATTTTTCCAAGGAATATTTGCTACATAAGTTGTTTTACTCAATGAAATTTTGAAATGCGTGGTAGTAAGGCTTAAGTTCGCTCTAGAGATACCTAAGCTTAAGAGCTGTAAAAAATAATTTGTTTTACCAACAACTTATATAAAAACCCTTGAATTGATTTAAGGGCCATTTACATGAACTCCAAAGAATTCAAAGAGGATTTTGCTTCAAAAAAGTAAATAATGTTTTATCCACAGTTAAACTACCCATACCAGAGATTCCCAACCGTTGATCCTCGAACCATTGGAGGTCCGTAAGAGTCTTGGAAGTGTTCGTGAAAGGGCCCGAAATTTGGGCCTGAAAATTTCTTAATAAGTTGAAGTTTGAACGCATTAAGCGAGAAAGGATTTAATTATATCCGTAACGATGAGTATTGACTGTTTAATTTATTGGCATAAGAGTCACCACTAAATTGTTAAAAATACTTTCCGACATTTTTAGTAATTGTAATAGTGAGAGCTCTGAAAAAATATGAAAACATTTTTGGGGTTTTCAAAGATTTAATAATATTGTAACGAAAATTGCAATCTCTAGTGAGATAAAAATTTTCTTAAAATATAGTTAGTTATGTATTTCAGACCATCAAATTAATTTTCATGCTTGAATAGGGAAAATGAACATTTACAGGTATCTTGCAATTTTGTGAGGATGAAGGATTTTAAGAAGTTATAAAGGATGGTCCGTAAAGGTTACAAATTTAGGGTTAGTGGTCCATGGACTTCTTTGCGACTTTTCCCATTTTGTTAGTTAAAAAAACAAGGTACCCTCAGAAAAAGCAAAATACATTTAATTCCTTTCAAACCATGTGGAATGGGACTATTCGGCACGAAATCCTTCGTCGTGAAACCATTATTTTTTTTTCTAGTTTTTGGATAAATAATCAATGAATTTTATTTCTCGCGGCGAATAGTAGCAGACCGCAAACCATGCCCCCTTATTTAGCCAATTGGATGAATTTAAGTGGTCGTCCTGGGATGACTAACAACCCTGTCAACAACATTATAAGATCTTAATGTTGTTGTTGTCGTGTTCATGATGTGAAAAAATGGTAAAACATTAGATCGGCGACCTCAACAGCTTTGTCTGAAAAAATCAAGTCCTCTGGATCTTCGAGGCTGATCTTGAAAAGTCTGGCCTGGAGTGCTGGGCAGCCGAAGATATGCTGAGGAGACAGTTGAGCATCAGGGCAGTATGGGCATTGATTTGAGTAACTTCTTAGTCCGTCAGTTGAGATTTTCATTCCCTTTAAATATGCTTTGTTCGTAGTCTGGTTATTATCGATGCTATTGTACGATTGCAATTTATAGCTGGGATGATAATAAAATCTTAATCATTAGTGCATTAAAAGATCTGAAAAACAAATAATTATGACACTTAAAATTCTTTTATGGTTCAGCGAACTTTATGCTTGGATCATTTTATTCCATTGAGAAAAAGCTTTCAAAAGTTCCTCAATTTTATTGCAAATAGTATTTTTAAGGTTCTTGTTATAGGGAGAATAAATCTGTATTTTTTGTTATATCCCTCCTTCATCGTTGTTCTTTTTCTTATAAAATAACAACTGGTATAAAGTATTTTTATGTAACTAAAAAAGTTAAAAATTCCTAAGGAAAACAAACTAAAGAACAATAGAGCATTTTCAATCACATGACTCGGACTTAACAACGGCCATAGCAACAGAAGGTTGTTACAGTTTTTTGCCCAACAGAGGTTAACAGTTACAAAAATGACTAGCCGTGGAATTCTTCTATTGGAGCATTTGCAATCACGTGACCCCATACCTAAAAACCGCCTTAGCAACAGATAAACAACGGTCTTAGCAACAGTTAAAAGCCCTACAGTAGATACACAGTTAAAAGAAAATAACCGGTTGTGACGTCACCTGAAAACACTCTATGTAAGTAAACTAGATTTTTCAAACACTAGTAGATCAAAAATTATATTTAATGCAGCAGTAGCAATGGACTCTAACCGTCTGACGTCACACGGAACTCTCGAACCAGATAGGCGGTTAGAGTCCATTGGTTACCACAGATACTACACTAGTAGATCTACTGTATCCTTTCTGTATCCTTTTCTGGGATTACTCGACTAATTTTCCTTACAATATATTTCTTAAGTTTTATTTTTGGAAAAAATGTCGTATAATTTCTATGATGCATACTATTTTTTTCATTTAATTGGAAAAATTGAATTTATCAAGAAACTCTAAAATCTTTCATCACAGTTCATGAGCGGGTTATACCTTCGGTGATCATCACTTTATCAGCATATACATTTTGGTTTTTTATCTATACATTTTGTTAGCAAGGAAAGGTCGGGCCCTTTGAGACAAATTTCTTTATTTTTTTTCCTAGTTTTTATAACACTGTATTTTTTCTTTTTCACACACACACCATATAAAGCTATAAGATGTTTTATTGTTTCACCACAGGATTATTGTGATCATACCAGGCACGGATCCAAGGGGTGGCACTCTGGACAGTGCCCCCTTCGGATCCAAAAAAAAGTACTCAAAATGAGTTAAAACCCTACTTTTACATTTTACCCCCCATCGGTACCAAAAGGGGATCTTGAGAGTGATACTTTATAGAAAATCCCCAACATTTTGATATTTTTCTCAAGGAAAAAGGTGATGTCTGAAAAAGTACCCACCTTGGAGCCGTGTTGGATACGCGCCTGGATCAGACGTCCTGTTTTTTTTCTAACTTTCCCGAATAAATACCCCGCTTTTCCACTGAAGTCCTGCTTTTCTTAGTAAATTCCACCAAAGATCAAGCCTTACTCCACGATTAAAGCAATATTACAAATAACAACATCTTAGGCTCTCTTTATAAAACATATTTCATAATAATAACTTGAAAGTCAATACTAACTGTTTTCTTGATAAATGTGAAAGGCTTTCAGGCAAGACGAATGTTATCATCAAATCAGCAAATTGTTTTCCTATTATATTTTTCTACATCAATGCTTTTCCCAAATTGATCACTCCAAACTTATTTTAGATTTTAAATACAGTTTGTAAAAACTTTTTAAAGTTAACCAAACCAACTCGTTTGCAAGGAAAATAATAGTTGAGAAATTAACCGAGAGAATCATATAACTCATCTTTTTCTTCATCATATGAGAGAGTAATGTGCTATAGCTGTTGAATAAATGTGTATGTCCTATTTTGAAAGCTCAATACTCATCTGAAGCTGATAATTGGCATATGTAAAATCCAGGAAAGGTATACATTGTAGGTTTTTCATGGATTTTTTCAAGAAGAATGAATCTAACATGGTATATGTACAAGAGCTGGTGACATGAGGGAAGAAACATCCAATTACGGAGGCATTGGAACAATTACTGCTATTTCTGCTCTGTGTTTCATTCTTAGTACTTTTACCCACCACTTCGAGTAAGAGTACGCATTCGATTTTTAATTTTCTAGTGATTTTTTAACATATTTTTGTTAAAACTAAAACTTTCCCTTTTTTACCTTGAATTAATCAATTTAACTTTTTAATTCAATAATCTTTTATTCGGTAAATTTTTGAGACTCAGTAGAGATTTAGCAGAGATTTTAAATTCTCAGCTTTATAGCCCTAAATTATTTTTGTGCGGACCCATACCCTCCTTTCCCCTACTTCACTAATCTAAATTAATTCTTATTTTATACATTCTCTTCGAAAAAAAAACGCAAGTTTAAGTTCTATGCAATCTTTAATGTTTCTTGGTTACTAAACAGAATTTTATAAATTCAAAACTAAACCCTGTGCCTTTTTTTAGATCTCACAATAAGCTAAGAAGAGGTTATATACTATTTGAAACGAAAATTGAAAAATCGTCTATTATTGATGGTGACATTATATGAGTGATAAAAAATAGTCCAAAATAAAATTTTAAATCTTTTTTTATTTGAAAACTCCTCAAGAGCAAAAATGATCGTTCTCTTTAAAAATACAGTAAATGAAATAAGAAAATGTAGTGTTATTATAATTTAAATTTTAAAATATATTTAATTTAATTTTAACTATCTTAGAAGTTTTTACTAAGGTATATTCAAAATCTTTATATCTTTATGATGAAATAATGCACTTTTTTCAACTTCTTAAAGTGATCTGAGTAATGTTTAACTTCTTTAGTTCAAGTCATTATCTTAATTGATTTTTTCCAAAATGATTTTGTCGAAAATTTCCAAAATGTTTCTGTATCTATCCTTTATTTTTTGTGTTGCCTTTTCTTATCTCCTTTCTGTTAAATGTCTCTTTGGTTTTGGTATTATCTTTCCGGTGTTATCAATTCTATTTTCTCTGATGGTGTTTCTGTTTCTTTTAATTCCGGTGTTTTGGATTCTAATGTCTCTGGTGGCCTTTCTGCTACTTCTAATTCTGGTATCTTCAATTCTGGGGTCTCTGGTTCCTTATCTGTTGTCAATTGCCTTGCTTCTAATTCTGGTACTTTCAATTCTAATGTCTCTGGTGATCTTTGAGTTTCTTCCAATTCGGGTTTTTTCAATTCCAGGGTCTCTGGTGGCCATTCTATTTCTTCTAATTCAGGTACTTTCGTTTCTAGGATCTCTGGTCCTTTATCTTGTCTCAATTTTCTTGCTTCTAATTCTGGTCTTTTCAATTCTAATGTTTCTGGTGGTTTTTGGGTTTCATCCAATTCGGGTATTTTCAATTCTAGGGTCTCTTGTGGCCATTCTGTTGATTCCAATTCTAGTATCTTCAATTCTGGGGTCTCTGGTCCCTTATCTGGTGTCAATTGCCTTGCTTCTAATTCTGATATTTTCAATTCTAATGTCTCTGGTGGTCTTTGGGTTTCATCCAATTCGGGTATTTTCAATTCTAAGGTCTCTTGTGGCCATTCTGTTTCTTCTAATTCAGGTACTTTCGTTTCTAGGATCTCTGGTCCTTTATCTTGTTTCAATTGTCTGGCTTCTAATTCAGGTATTTTCAATTCTAATGGCTCTGGTGGTCTTTGGGTTTCATTCAATTCGGATATTTTCAATTCTAGGGTCTCTTGTGGCCATTTTGTTTCTTCTAATTCAGGTACTTTCGTTTCTAGGATCTCTGGCCCTTTATCTTGTTTCAATTGTCTGGCTTCTAATTCTGGTATTTTTGTTTCTAATGTATCTGGTGTTATTTGGGTTTCTTCCAATTCGGGGTTTTTCAATTCCAAGGTCTCTGGTGGCCATTCAGTTCCTTCCAATTCAGGTACTTTCGTTTCTAGGATCTCTGGCCCTTTATCTTGTTTCAATTGTCTGGCTTCTAATTCTGGTATTTTTGTTTCTAATGTATCTGGTGATCTTTGGATTTCTTCCAATTCGGGTTTTTTCAATTCCAAGTCCTCTGGTGGCCATTCTGTTCCTTCCAATTCAGGTATTTTCAATTCTAGGTTTTCTGATGGCCTTTCTGTTTCTTCCAATTCTGGTAATTTTAGTTCTACCTTATCTTGCCTCAATTGCCTTGCTTCTAATTCTGGTATTTTCAGTTCTAATGTTTCTGGTTGTCTTTGGGTTTCTTCCAGCTCAGGTATTTTCGTTCCTAATGTATCTGGTAGCCTTTCTGTTTCTTCCATTTCTGGTGCTATTTGCTCTAGTGTCTCTGGTACCTTGTCCACTTCCTCGATCTCTTCCTCAGTCGATCTCTTTCTCCTCAGAGCAGCGAGGTAGACACCGCACGGATCATCGTCGTACATGCTACTTGTGTCGTATGAAGAAAGAACGTTAGGGTGTCCTTGTCCATAGTCGTATGAAGAAAGAACGTTAGGGTGTCCTTGTCCATAGTCGTTTGAAGAAAGAACGTTAGGGTTTCCTCGTCCATAGTCGTAATAATCGTACATAAAGGAAGGAGGAGGTGGTAGAGGTAGGAATGGAAGTGCAGGATACCATGGTGCTGGAGCAGGTGGCATCACAGGAGGTCTTGGTTTAGGAGGAGGCGGCATTACAGGAGGTCTTGGTTTGGGAGGAGGTGGCATTACAGGAGGTCTTGGTGGAGGAGGAGGCGGCATTACAGGAGGTGGTGGGGGAGGAGGAGGTGGCATAACAGGAGGCCGTGGTCGTATTGGAGGCATAGGGGGTGGTGGAGGTGGCGTCTTCTTCGGGCATGATTTATGTGAAGGGTCGATCGTACAATGGCAATGCAATTTCATCTGTTCCATATGGATGCCATGCGAATGATCATGCACCGCCAAATGAGGGGGTAATGGTGGACGAGCAGCCACTGAGGCCACGAAGAAAAGAACAACCTGTTGGAAGAGCAAAAAGGATGTAATTATATTAGTTGAATTTAATACGAGTATATATTAGTTGAAATGAATCTGGGGGGGGCAGAGTTGTGAACCCTTTTCCACGTTGTTGCAAAACTTTTAAAACGTAATTTAAACTACTTATAAATAACACTAAAATCTACTTATCAACGTGTTTTGTAATGATTGGTGTGTCCGGATAATTATTAATATCAGTTTTCTTGTTTTTCGAGGGTCAAAGTTACAATCACTTGTAATTTAAAAAGCATTTTTTAATAAAAAAAAGTCGTATTTATGTTATCTGCTGAATACTGCCAAAGTCACGCTTTTCTGATTAAGTTCTACGAAACCGGGCGAAATATAAATAAACTAGAACTTAACAGAAACAATATGGGTAATAATATTTTGTAGGGGTAAATTATACCCATTTTGAATGAAAATAAAATAAATACTAGAAATTGTTTTTTTTAACCAATAAACTACTTTAATATATTATTGTAGTTCTCTTAAATGTATCTTCTCAAATAAATAATACCTAACACTGTATTTTTTTATTTACTGATGAAATTATATTAAAGGGTTTAATACGTTAAACAGTGGGAATTTTATTTTCAAAGACACTCTGGGCTATAGTTTATTAAATCTTTAAAGCTCGAAAAATGCATCCTATGCTCCTAAGCATTCAACATGACATTTTTTATAATGAGTTTCAAATTTGGTAAAAGGGAATAAATTCACTATTTAGAAAAACATTTAATTGATACTAATATATCTATGAGGGAGAAAATTAAATAAAGAGATAGGTAATTCTAATAAAAAGGATTTAATATAAAACTTTGTATATGAAAGAACTGATAGTGAAACAAATCAGACGAGGAATAACGTGCTTCAATGTTTAAACACTTCAGTTTTAGTAAGAAAATAAAACAAATCGAAGAAAGAATATTTTGAAATCATAAAATGTAATCACAATGTCATAAGGAAAGTGATGTGAATACATGATGTTTTTTCTAATTGATATAGTACGTAATAAATTAAATTTTCATTAATTACACAATACACACCTTAATTAGAAAAGTATTTTTAGAGAGTATAATTATTTTGGGCATTGATTTTCTCAAACAGCATTGAAATTTTAAAGAAATTACTTTAGAAGGGTTTAAATGCTCCAAACATCTCTACTTACACTCAGAATAGAAGCCATGCCTACGACGAACCAAATATTCAAATGGACCTTAAATTTCTAGGACAGAAGTTTATAGTAATTATAATTTAGGCTGAATGTTAGGAAAAATTTTGCAACTTTATAGTTTTCACACAGTTTTTGGAAGTACTTTCACAAGACTTAGCTCTCAAAAGTTCGATGAATAATGATGACATTGATGACATCGGTCTGATGAGGACTGATGACATTCGCAGAAAAATATTTTTTTTGTAAGTTTTTTCAATGAAACATTTTCTAAAGCCAAGTTTACTTACTCCGCAAGTTTGGAAATGCAGAAGTGAGAATTAGTTGCTCTTAGTTGTGTTTTGAAATTCTGGTTATTCTATTTTATTTTTACGTAATCACACTTTGGGAATAAAATAACATCCAATAATAAATAGATAGAGATGGTTTGAAGGAGAATCTCCTTTAAGGATGTTCTCCTAACTGAATTCAGGGCACAAAATTTCTGAAGCAAAAAATTGTCTTCTGAAATAGTTTTAGTAATAATTGTCTTGATTTTGCGGTTATATCAGCTGGGTGAACTAATCATATATTACCCTTCAGCATCTCTCTGATGACTTTTCTGAGAATTCTATTGCGTTTTGTACAGGGCTTTTCAAAAAGTCCACCCATAGAAAGATTTCTTCCGTAAAGTGCCCTAAAAATATACCTCTATGACCCTTTTCCCCCAAAATATTATGACGTCATATTTCATAAAAACTTTATTATTTCATTTCATGGCACGAGCCGAGCACGCATGCAGAGTGGATGTTTCTCGAATGCCTGGAAACATATCCAAGTAACTATGTCCCCGTTTTCGGTAAACTTTGTTGAACGTTAACCGAATATGACGCTATACCTTTGTATGTCGCAATAGGGTGTTTCAAAAAAAAATAATTTTTTTTGAATTTCCCAGATGCCCCCCCCCCTCAAGTTGTTACAAATACTAAAACATTATTACCTGCACATTTTCAGGTTTCTAGGACGATTTTTGACCCCCGCGCCCTTCAAAAGTAGGTTTCTCATGTTAAAGTATATAGGGAAAGTATTGAAAATATCGTCATTTTTGGTTCTTTTCAATTTTACGAGCCTGAACGCAGTCAATATCGAATTAAAACCTATACATCATCTTTGGGACATCATTGCCTCAAGATCCTATCGGAAAAATATTCCATGACACCTACTGGGAGGTAGTTACACGGGGGTGAAAAGCGAGCTTTCACCGAAAAACAAGGATGCTTGCCGGCGCTTGCGGCGGGAGCTGGATGAAGGCCTCTCATGGGGGGTCCAGACACAACTCCCGCCAGATGGGTTCCAAATGACCAGGTACCTTAGGAAAAAGGTTCAATAAACACTTAAATAGGCTTTTATCCAGGTCCCTCCGCAAACGCCGGCGAGCATAACCAGCACCCGCGGCAAGCATCCTCGTTTTTCGGTGAAAGCTCGCTTTTCATCCCCGTGTAACTACCCCCCAATAGGTGCCATGGAATATTTTTCAGATAGGATCTTGAGGCAATGATGTCCCAAAGATGATGTATAGGTTTTAATTCGATATTGACTGCGTTCAGGCTCGTAAAATTGAAAAGAACCAAAAGTGACAATATTTTCAATATTTTCCCTATACTTTAACATGGGAAACCTACTTTTGAAGGGCGCGGGGGTCAAAAATCGTCCGAGACCTGAAAATTTGCAGGTAATAATGTTTTAGTATTTGTAACAACTTGAGGGGGGGGCATCTGGGAAATTCGAAAAAAAAATTTTACCATAGACTTTCGAAACACCCTAATGTCGCAATTTACTTGAAAGCTATGGGTCGTAGCAGCTAGGATAGTTCTCTAACGGCCATATTCATAGCCATCAGCGTCAGTGTTAAATCCTAGATCAAAGAAGGATTCCACCAATCAGAGTCAGCGAAAAGCTAATTTTCCTTTCTTTATATGTTGGTTAACACTGACTCTGATGGCTGTGAATATGGTTGTTAGGCATATTCAAGGTAAATAGGTGCATATTCAAGGTAAATAGGTAGGCATATTCAAGGCATATTCATTCTTGAGGTAAAATCAAGACAGTATAAACTGTTATTGGGCAATGACTGATAAGCACGGTACATTTGCTTTTTCTAAAATTTCTTCTGAAAACATCACATGCAAGTTTGATGACTTCTCTTTTAAAAAGTAGGGCACCATCAGTGCTGTAATGTTTTCGAGGATTTCATAAATAAAACACCAAACATTCAGTGCATCAAGACTACAAAACGCATGACTTGTTTTAACCATTGACCATTAGAACATTAAAACATAAGTTTGTAACTTTAGGGACAAAACCCTTAGGTACCTCCTTAATTATTATTTAAATTACTTTCAGGGTGTTTTAGAGTAAAAATTTCATTACAGCCAACTTTCTGTGATTTTTCAATATCGTTGATCAATAAAAATTCAAATTTGATTAAATACTAGCTGCTGACTTATCCGGCCTAGCACGGGTTGAGTTAATTAATGTACGCTTTTTATAAAGTTGAATGTCTTTTATTTTCTTGATTAACTGTCACTTAACATCCTGTAATCCCCGTCGTCTTTTTATCTCGTCATCCTCGTCGTCTTTTCCACAGAGTATAGAGCTTATACTCTGTGGTCTTTTCATCCCGGTTCCTTTTTGAGAAAATATACCCTAACTCATCCCGTCCCGCATTTAACTTTGGGCGTTACCAATTTATTCATTCTAAGTGAAAAATAATCCAATTGAAATCATCACAGTCATTTGAAATAATTCAGTGTTTAAAATTTTAAACAGAATTTTCATGAACTATTTCCCGGTGTCCTTTTAAAATTCCGCATCGGTTTTCAAAAATCACTCGATAAAAACATATCAAGTAAAAAGTTATCGAAAGCATCTTTTTTAATTTTTAAAGTAGAAGTTATATATTTTTAATTCATAAGTGATGAATAATACATTTTCTATTTGTATGATACATCTCCGTTAATGAGAACATTTTAAACAAAACAATAAAAGGTATAGAGCATTTTCAATCACATGACTCGGACCTAACAACGGCCTTAGCAACAGGAGATGTTACAGTTTTTTGCCCTACAGAGGTTAACAGTTACAGAAAATGACTAGCCGTGAAATTCTTCTATTGGAGAATTTGCAATCACGTGATCCCATACCTAAAAACCGCCTTAGCAACCGATAAACAACGGCCTTAGCAACAGTTAAAAGCCCTACAGTAGATACACAGTTAAAAGAAAATAACCGGTTGTGACGTCACCTGAAAACACTCTATGTTAAATCGGATTAAAAAAATAAGGGTTTATTTTTCTTATGATAGCCAACTTATTTAAAAGCTACTTTGATAAATATAAATATGGATTACTAGTCCTATAGTATAGAGTGTTTTCAGGTGACGTCACAACCGATTATTTTCTTTTAACTGTGTACCTTCTGTAGGGCTTGTAACTGTTGCTAAGACAGTTGTTTATCTGTTGCTAAGGCAGTTTTTAGGTATGGGGTCACGTGATTGCAAATGCTCCAATAGTAGAAATCCACGGCTAGTCATTTTCTGTAACTGTTAACCTCTGTAGGGCAAAAAACTGTAACATCTCCTGTTGCTAAGGCCGTTGTTAAGTCCGAGTCATGTGATTGAAAATGCTCTATTAATAAAAAATATAATAAAAATCTAGTCAATATGTAAGTCTGGTGGTTTTGGGACTTATTCCACTTGTTCTAGACTTTATAGATATAGATGTAATTTTACTTTTACTTAAAAATTGTCAAATTCTTTTTAAAAGACATAAACCAATAAAAGTATACAATCCTATTTTTTCATAACTCATGGACTTAAACCACTTTTAAAATCTTCCCCATCAAATGAAGCTTGTTGAACTGCAGTATACAGGGTGATTCAAATAGGGACTACATTAGTCATAACGAAATGAAAAGGTCAAATTGATTTCTTGATACCTATTTGATATTTGTGCTCCGAAATGGTTCCTAGAATGTTCTCTATGCAACTCTTGACGTTGTTTTCATTATGCACTGGATAAATTCTTCTTCATTCATAAGTTTTAAAATTCTAGTTAATTTGGTCTTCTAATGAACAGATTTCATTCACTCGTAAAAACGTTCTGTGAATAAGTAATATGCTACTTATTCAACAAAATTTCTAGGGATGTTGATTAAAGCTTTCGTAATCAATTCATTGTGAGAATGGAACTTAAAGACCCCCTCTAACTTTTAGAATAATTAAAAGCATACTTTAAAACTTGATGTACTTAATGCTTAAATTTTGTGGATAATGAAGGGAACCAAGGTGTTCTCCTAAAAAAAATTTGAAATTCGACCGTTAAAAGTAGTGTTTTGATTTATACTCAGACATATAAGGACCCTGAAATTTAGGATCATCCCCAGAGGTCAAAAATGTAATAGGGTACAAAAAAAATGGTCTGAAACATATTGACGGCTCAGTTTTTTAAACGGTTGAAAGGTTGTCTTTAACCATAATTTTATCGATTTCAAATAATGTATACATACTAGTATGTATCGTTAGTAGGAGGCACCTGGAAACCAAATGTAATAGCTATTACATTTGGTTTCCAGGTGCCATCCGCTCTCATGTTGTTACAAATACTGAAACATGTTCTGAAAATGCAAACTGAAAATGTATATTGAACATTCCTCTGAAGTGCTCCTTTTTTATGAAGTTCCACCAAATTAGAAAAATGTATAATAAACTAGATTTTTCAAATACTTTACTAGGTCAGGAATTATTTTCAACTGAAATTCTTTATTAGTTTTAATGATTGCTGTTATACTGGACACTTGAAAATTCTCAAACATAGCAATGAGTTGGTCTGTCCCCCACAAAGTTCTAACATTTTTTAAGAATAAAATTTAAAAATTTTTTGAGGGAAACCTCCTGACTCCCTTTTTGCATAATATTTTTTATAATATAATCTATCTTTCATTACAAAAGCTAATGTGAACGCATAATATATTTTAAGCTATTATCTTAAAAGACTGTCATTGTATTACTTTCATCGTTTCTGTGTTTTATTTTTCAGGTAAAATATGCTTTCGTTGTGTTTGTATTTATTTTTCTGTGAGGAAACATAATTTGTTTTGTAATTGAAAAACTAAGAATTGTTTTGAAACTAAATACTATCAATGTTGGCTGTGATATCTTTTGAACAACCAGTCCTCGTTAAAACTTAAATTCAGTGAATTTTTTGGGTATTTATGAACGATTTACATTTAGAGGAGCTTTTCTCTGGCTTTATATTTTCAGGTTTAAAGCCCCAAACCCTTTTTATGCGGACTCATACCTTCCTTTCTCCTACTTCACTAAATGGACTTACCTTTGTTTGGAAAGGGTGCGTAAATCTAGACCCAATTAGTTCTTTTTTTATACATTCTCTTCGGAAAAGAAACGCAAGTTTAAGTTATGTGCAAGTGCAATCTTTAATGTTTTTTGGTTACTTAACATAATTTTTTAAATTCAAAATTACGAGTTGTGCCTCTTTTAGATCTTAGAATAAGCTAAGAAGAGGTTATATACTATTTGAAAAGAAAGTAGAAAAATCGTCTATTTATTAATGGTGACATTATTTTGAGTGATAAAAATAGCCCAAAGTAAAATTTTAAATATTTTTTATTTGAAAACTCCTAAATAGCAAAAAGTAATCGTTCTCTTTAAACTACAGTAAATAAAATAAAAAAAAATGTAGTGTTATACATTCTTACATATGTTATATATTCTTGTACATATTCTTATATTGTTTATTCTTTTAATATTAACAAATCAACTGTATGTTTTTCTTTTCTTTTTTATGCTTTCCTCCCTTTTTTAATGTAATTTTTTTTATCCCTTTCAACTGGTCACCTGAATGGGTAATTGACCCCTTGGAGACTAATACGTCTAAGTGTTTTTTCATTTGTTGTATTTTGCTCGTTATTTTTTCTCATCTGTACAAATGCTAAATGCTTTATAAATTTGTGAATAAAGTGATTTGATTTGATTATAATAATGTAAAATAAATTTAACTTAATTCTAACGAGCTTAAAAATTTTTATTAAGGTAATAATGCACTTTTTCATTCCTAAAGATATCTGAATAATGTTTAACTTCCTTGGTTCAAGACAATATATCAATTGACTTTTTTATAAAATTTTTCACACGTTTCCAAAATGTTTCTGGAGGAGGAGGTGGCATAACAGGAGGCCGTGGAAAAGGGGGTGGCCGTATTGGAGGCAAAAGGGGTGGTGGAGGTGGCATAACAGGAGGCCGAGGAAAAGGAAGTGGTCGTATTGGAGGCAAAAGGGGTGGTAGAGGTGGTATCTTCTTCGGGCATGATTTATGTGAAGGGTCGACCGTACAATGGCAATGCAATTTCATCTGTTCCATATGGATGTCATGCGAATGATAATGCACCGCCAAATGAGGGGGTAATTGTGGACGAGCAGCCACTGAGGCCACGAAGAGAAGAACAACCTGTTGGAAGAGCAAAAAGGATGTAATTATATTAGTTGAATATAATATATTAGTTGAAATGAGTTTGGGGGACAGAGTTGTGAATCCTTTTCCATGTTGTTTCAAATTGTATAGAGGAGAGTGGGGCATCTTGGGACACTCCATTTTTGAGACGCAATGTTATGGTTATGTTCACGTGCTTGTAGGTTCTTATAAATAACACTAAAATCTACTTATCAACTGCTTTGGAATCTTCGGTGCGTCTGGATAATTACTTTTATCAGTTTTCTTGTTTTGCGAGGTGCAAAATTACAATTAATCAAGGTTTGAAAAGCATTTTTTTTAATAAAAGAAGTGTATTTATGTTATCATAATTATGTTTAGACTAAAATACTTGTATCCACTTTTATTTTATTTTCGCTAAACCTAAAAGAGTAATCAAGTTTAATATCCAAAGCGCCAAGTGGGGCATCTTGGGACATTAAAAGAAATTTTTTAAATTTGGTATTTTAAATTCCCCAAAAGAGATAATTGGTCGAAAACACTTTTATTAGAGGCGTAAAGAAGTACATTTGATTTACTTGCTGGGTTTGAATAAATATAATTGAATAAAAAATAATAATCATTTAACAAAACGTGTCCCATGGTGCCCCACTCTCCCCTACTGTGACGAAACATATCGCTTTTTGTCTCACTGTCCAGCTGGCAGAATGTCCGGCCTAAATGTCCCGATTATCTGCTGAGTCAATCTGAGCCAAAGTTATCGGTGTCAAAGTCATGTTTTTCTATTTAAGTTCCACCAAACGGGAGAAACATAAATAAACTAGATCTTAATTATCTTAATAAAAACAATAGGGGTAATTTTTTCTAGGAGTAAATTATACCTATTTTGAGTGAAAATAAAAATAATAATAGAAATTGTTTTTTTTTAACCATTAAACTACTTTAATATATTATTGTAGTTCTCTTAATGTATCTTCTCAAATTATACCTAACACTAATTTTTTTTTATTTACTGATGAATTTATGAAAAACAGTGTTAGGTTAAACAGTGGCAATTTTAATTTCAAAGATACTCTGGGCTTTAGTTCATTAAATAGTTAAACTTGGAAAACGCATCCAACTAAAAATGAATAATGAACAAAACATTACATTACGTGCAGTTTGAGATTGATAAAAATTTAAATGGAGCAAAAGGGTGCTCCTGAGCATTCCACATAACGTTTTTTATAATAAGTTTCAACTTTGGTAAAACGGAATATATTAACTATTTAGAAAAACATTCAATTGATACAAGTTTATGTATATATGAGGGAGAAAATTCGATAAAGAGATAGGTAATTATAACAAAAAGGATTTAATATAAAACTTTGTAGTATGAAAGAAAAGTAAAGTGAAAGTCAAACAAATCAGACGAGGAATAAGGTGCTTCAAAAAGATGTTTAAACACTTCAGTTTTAGTAAAAAAAATAAAACAAATCGAAGAAAGAATGTGTGTTTTAATATAAAGTAAACTTTTACAAAACTGAAAACTAAAAACAATTGAAACAACTAATAGGTACAAATACCATAATCAAAAGAAAACATATTAAATAAAATAATAATTTAAGAAGTATTAGATATAAGTTAGATTAGGAATTAGCTTTGTATACTTGATAATATAAGGAAAGTTATGGGAATACATGATGTTTTATCTAATTGGTATAATAGGTAATGATTTAAATTTCCAATAATCACACAACACCTTAATTAAAAAAGTAATTTAATAGAGTAAAATTATTTTGTTTATTGATTTTCTCAAACAGCATTGAAATTTTAAAAAATGGTTTCAGAAGGGTTCAAATACTCAGAACATGTCTACTTACACTCAAAATAGAAGCCATGCCTATGATAAAGCAAAGATTCAAATGGACCTTAAATTTCTAGGGCCGAAGTTTATAGTAATTCTCATATAGGCTGAATGTTAGGAAAAATTTTGCAACTTCATAGTTTTCACACAGTTTTTAGAAGTAGTTTCACAAGACTTTGATTTGCTCTCAAAAGTTCGATGAATCTCTAAGGTGGACTGATGACATTCGGTGTGTTGGGTTGTGTTTTAAAATTCTGGTTATTCTATTTTTTTTTACGTAATCACACTTTGTGAATAAAAAATAACATTCAAAAGTAAAAATAAATAGAGATAGATGGTTTGAAGGAGAATCTTCTTCAAAGATGTTCTCTTAACTGAATTCAGGGCACAAAATTTCTGAAACAAAAAATTCTCTTCTGAAATAGTTTTGGTAATAATTGTCTTGATTTTGCAGTTATATCAGCTGGTTGAACTAATCATATTACCCTTCAGCTTCGATGACTTTTCTGAGAATTCTATAGAGTTATATACAGGGTTTTTCAAAAAGTCCACCTAGACTCTGCATAGAAAGATTTCTTTAGTGGAATACATAAATATACCCTAAAATATACCTCTATGACCCTTTTTTTTAAATGTGACGTCCTATAAAATACACAGAATTATTATTTTTGGGAGGAAACATAATTATTAAAATAGTACGTAATAAAAAGTATATTTTCATCTTTAAAAGGAATATTTTAAAATTTTTAAAACTTAGTAAATTTTTTAAAGACGAGATTCTTCTGCGCAAATTACGTTTAAATTATGTTCATAAAAAATCGGAAAATCGCATTAATTTTGTCCCAAAACTGTAAATTTAAATATCCACTGTTTATAATCTTCTAATTATAGGATTCAATGGAGAGAAAAACCAAACAAATCAACGATTAAAACTAGGGCGCCATCTGTTAAAGACCTAAAGAATGTTTTCTAAAATAATCGGTTAATATGTTAAGATAGCATTTACGAATAAAATTTTCATAGTGTTTTTAATCATGTGATTAGAACTTCTCAATCGCGAAAGTATACTGTTTAAGAACTATGTGAATCTCCCTCAGAAAAAAACTTATTGATCTGTTAATATTCTATTTGCACCAATTAAACCCCTTTAATAATTTAACTATTTTTAAAAAGAACACAAATTATACTGTCACATTGGTTTAAAAAAGAAACTAAACACTTAACTAACTTTCTTATAAACAGTAATGAAATATATTTCAATAATCCACTTTTATTGTGACAATTTTTATGGTTATATTCCATGAAACTTTTCATTTTAAATTATTAATAAATTATAAAATAAGCAAACTGCTTAGATTTTTACAATTTTATATGAACTTTCTGTCCTAAGGCTGTTTATGTGAACATGTCTATTAATTAATAAATTAAAAGTAAACAAATTTTCTAAAAAATTAATAGAAAAATTAAACATTCTTCATATGTAAAATTTTTTACAGTTCATGTAAAATCCAGCTGTCTAAGACTAAGTTATATAAATTACACGGAAAGATACTTGTGAATAGAAAAACGTAAACCTACACAGGTACAAATAAGTCCAAACGGGTTTAAACAGAAAAAGGACAGAGGGGTTATAGTATTTAAAAATTCTATGAGTTTTAACTAAAATTTTTCCTGTACAAGATTTTCTATTTATAGTGGAGTCGCTTGTGTCAAAAACCAATGGTGTAAAAAAAACTTTTGGCAGAAGCTTAGTGAGTGGTATCATTCGATTCGTAATGACGTCTACATTAACGTGGTACCGGGTGTTTTTTCCGATTTCCGTGCAGGGGGTTTCTATGACGTCATGAATGCAAGATGGCCGCCGCAGGAAAAAAGCTGTAAATGGCGATCTAGCAATGTTATCGGAACTATTTTTGGACAAAAAGCTCAGAAATACATATTTTTATCGAATAGCTACAAAAATAAGCATCTAAATCGGTTAAAAATTGCGTTTATGACGTCATAACCAAAAAATGGCTATTTTCACCAAAAATACAGTATTTTGTTATGTTATACTTTAAATAGATGCTATTTTCAACGTGAATGTAATGAAAATATGTTCATAATAAAAAAAAAAACAACAATGAAAATTTCATTGATGCTCACAAAAGGCGGATATGACGTCAGAAATCCAAAATGGCTGTCACATAGAATAAATTTTTTTATTTTTTTATTCAAAAATTTTTTAATTGGAAATTATTACACTTATATGAATGTAATAAAGGTACTTTGAGGATAAAATTAAACAAAACATTTTAAAATTCCTGAAAATAGCATCGAAATATTAGGTGTGAAGGACAGAACTACAGTATTTTGTCATGTAATACCTAAAATAGATGCTATTTTCAATGTGAATGTAAAGAAAATATGTTCATAATTAAAATGCCAGCAATGGAAATTTCATTCTTTGTCACACAAGGCGGATATGGCGTCAGAAATCCAAGATGGCTGGCATGTGCAATGAATTTCTTTAGTTTTTTACTCCAAAATTTTTTATTTGGGAATTATTATACTTTTATTAATGTTGTAATAAAGTCATTTTCGCCTTGTGTGACAAAGAATGAAATTTCCATTGCTGGCATTTTAATTATGAACATATTTTCTTTACATTCACTTTGAAAATAGCATCTATTTAAGGTATTACATGACAAAATACTGTAGTTCTGTCTTTCACACCTAATATTTCGATGCTATTTTCAGGAATTTTAAAATGTTTTGTTAAATTTTATCCTCAAAGTACCTTTATTACATTCATATAAGTGTAATAATTTCCAATTAAAAAATTTTTGAATAAAAAAATAAAAAATTTTATTCTATGTGACAGCCGTTTTGGATTTCTGACGTCATATCCTTTTGTGAGCATCAATGAAATTTTCATTGTTGGTTTTTTTATTATGATCATATTTTCATTACATTCACGTTGAAAATAGCATCTATTTAAAGTATTACATGACAAAATACTGTATTTTTGGTGAAAATAGCCATTTTTTGGTTATGACGTCATAAACGCAATTTTTAACCGATTTAGATGCTTATTTTTGTAGCTATTCGATAAAAATATATATTTCTGAGCTTTTTGTCCAAAAATAGTTCCGATAACATTGCTAGATCGCCATTTTCAGCTTTTTTCCTGCGGCGGCCATCTTGCATTCATGACGTCATAGAAACCCCCTGCACGGAATTCGGAAAAAACACCCGGTACCACGTTAATGTAGACGTCATTACGAATCGAATGATACCACTCACTAAGCTTCTGCCAAAAATTTTTCGAAACATGACATAAGCGACCCCACTATTAGGTTTTAGAGATGTTTTATGAATAAATCATTCAGTTTGTCAGTGGTAGGTACTTAGATTTTACATTCTGATTTTTTCACCCTTTTTTTAGAAAGTATTATGTTCATTCAATTTGAAACAGCTTTCAAATTGGCTGACTCTAATATAGGTTTTTCTATAAAAGCCAGTTAACGTATCTATACATTAGAAATGAAAATACTTTGTCTTCAAACATGAGGTGTATAAAGGTTTTATAAATCCTACATTATACGCAGTTTTTGACAATAAAACAATCTCAACTTTCTAAATAACACACAGTTTTATTCGAATCTTTGAAGCTTTTATTACATTTAATCTCCCTATAGCTTTCTCGCTCATATCTCCGAGAAACGGACTGATTCAATCAGAAATATTTACGTCGACTATATGACTCTATGAGAACAATACTCGTTCCTAAACATACAAGAGAGTCCCAAATTCAATTGGAGACTTTCACTTCAACACCTTTGTCAAATCTGAAAACGAAACATCACTGTTCTATCATCAATAATTCAAACTAACGGCGCTGTTGATGTAGAAAATAAAAAAAATGGTAAACTCTGGATTATTTCTGCTCCCATGTGCATGATTAATGATTTATTAGCGTAACTGTAACCATGAGAATGTCAAAGGAACACAAAGGACTACTTCAAAATCTAATAGGTAACTATCCGTCTACGACTTGAGAGCAAACGGTGAATTATGCATGAATGAAGACTTGTCTTTGTGAGCTATTAGTTTATTTGAACTCAACTTCTTGTAAATTTTGTGAAATACCAGGAATTGAAACTTGAATGGTTTAAGTGTCGATGTGATAGGAAAAATCTATCTATATTTTTATCGGTAGGGTATTGCTACAATGCTACATAGCTTTTACCACTTGATTTTCAACCTTTTGTTAAATTGATTTTATAGAATTAAATTAATGACAAAGAACTTGTTTTCACTGTCAAAGACGTTTTGACTTGTGAAAACAACCTATTTTAAGTCACGTTCTTCTTAGGGATAGACTGATATAGCAACTAAATTTAATTATTGAAGCTTGCTTCTGTAGATGATAGTTTATTTGACTTCGCTGATGTTTACTGCTCCGAATCAGGAATTACAAGAAGTGCGTCAGACCGTGCTTCTATGAAAATAAACATTTGGATACTACCTATTGAAAACTGGCAGAAATCAATTTATATTTTTTGTTAATAGCTTGTTGACGTCACATCAAGACTGTGTCTTTTGAGTCACTCAGCTAATTTGAATTGACTACAAATTAAATCTCTTGTTTCAGAAGTCGTATTTGTAGCTTTATTCTAATAATTATTTAATAATATAATTTAATAATATTCTAATAACCATTACAATGGTAGAGGTGTATGCCGTTATTTGATTAAAAAGGTTTGTAAAACTACAATGAATTCATTGGATCATAGTTTTCTCAAGTATCCTTCACTAGCCATTCCTAATCATAGAAGTTCTTTCAACTTTCTTATGGTTGAATGATTTCCATATTTTAAAGCCCCTGACCTATACCAAGGCTAAACTGGATCCGTTGTGTTATATCCACACACAATAGACACAACACACGATAACATGATAACACAGGTGATATAACACAACGGATCCAGTTTGGCCTTGCCTATACCAATAGTTTTAACCTTTAAAAAATATTGTCATTCCTTATTCATTGTAGTCATATAATAATCTTATCTAAAACATTTCATTCATTTTTATGTATACCTATACTCTACTACTAGGTTTTTTTACATAATTTGTACAACTTAAAACCAATTTTTCACATCTTTTCCATCATTTAATTGAAACTTGCCAAACATAAACTATCAATTTACGAAAACCGAACATATCTATGTGAGCAATATGTTTTATACAAAGCGAGATAATAGACATTATATCCCAAAAATCGTTTTTAAATGCTTGTAATTTCGTTTGTATTCCAGCGAATTCGAATTTACCACACTGGTGAACCGAACGTAATCTTCGCCACCCTTTTGCAACACGAAACGCACAAACACGCACTCGTCCAAACGGGAGAAAGAAACAGTCATCATGAGAAATGTCACCGGCACAAAGCGAACAGATCACCTTCACAACCCTTTTTCACCCCTTTTAATCCCCGCAGAAAAGCGAGCATTCCGCAAAAGGATTTAGCACCCTACATTTCAAAAATTCGTTTTTTGTGGCTTTATCACCCGTGCAACAGTTATGGATCCTTGGATGGATTTAAGCGAAGGTAGGTGCATTGCAGTTACCGTTAACGTCGCATATGGAGACGAATGAGGCCTAGCTCTAGCTAATGGTTATTGAAGGAAGCTTATTGACAGGAAGTGAGGGATTTATTTGCTGGCTTGGGTTCTGCTGTAATCCTGATGCCGTAGCAGATTTTGATATGCCGATTGTATAGACAGGAAATAATTTAAAACGCTTTTTTATCTATTTAGAAAAAAGTACAAGCGTTTTTCATCATTTCGTTAAACGGAATTATTTATCTATTTTAAATAAACCGATTTTTTTAAATAAACAAATAAAATGATGAACTCGCTTTATATGTACCAATAACTTCAGTTAAAGTTTCTAGACAGAATTAGACAGAGAAGGGTTTTTTTTTCTCATTCATTATAACTACGAAAATAATTATCAGAGGAATATTGAAAATATTGTCGACTTCCTTCTATTTCAGAACCGCAACGGTACTTTTAAGACTTTTCAAGCTTTCAAGACGGTACAAATACAAACATACAATCATAAGAGTTTGATAAGGAGCGAAATGAAAACTTTAAGCTTTAAACTCTATAACAGTTCGTCAAAAAAGTTTAAAAACAAAGGAAATGAAATTTTTAAAAAGGATATACGAAATTTTTCTAAGGAAAACATTCGTATCAGTTACTATATTTAATTATATATTTAATTTTTAACTTCTGGCTATTAAAGTTGAAAGGTTGCACAAATTACTTTTATTATAATAATCCAAAGTGCGATTTTAGTTGCTACATTTTATTAGAGTAAATATTTTAACGATTTCAATCCTATTTAGGTTTCTATAAAGAAAAAATACACATTTTATGTTAATTTTTTTTTCTATCAATAAAGTTAGTTAAGAGGTTTTCTAAGGAAAGAAAAACTACACAGATAGAATAATTAACAATGTATACGTATTTAAAAAGGATTAGGCTTAGAGAACGATTCAGAATTAGTGATGAGGTCAACTTTTGGGACGATTGATATAAAATTTAATTACTTCTGATCAAATAGTTCTCTTTGTTGATTTAAAGAAAACTCGTGCTTGATTTTCACTAATGACTAAAAATCACTAATGCTTGATTTTTAAAAATATCTAGGCGCCTTCTTTTTTGTGCAATATCCAAAAACCTGAGCTGAAAGCTAAATCAACTTAAAGAAGCCTATTTGAAGCATTTTTTTTTCTAAAATAACGTTTGTAATATCGAAATTAATAACTTATTTAAATTTATATCATGCAAATAATATTGACTCATATTTTTAAAGAAATCAACGCCTCTAGCTTGATAAAAAAAAACTAAGTGGGTATAAAAACTAAAATACAAACGAATATTTTCCTTTCTTCCAGTAAAAAAGGTCAATTTCAATAATCCCGCAGAAACTTTTAAATCGAAAAAGCAGTTAATATCCGGTGCGCCATCACTGTGACCGAGAAAGAGAGATAAGGCATTGTTTTTTCTTCAATTACGTCACATTTAGTATTCAATTAGAAGCACTTTCATTACTTTGGTGATATATGAAGTAAATGAATTGATTTTTAGATGGATGAAGTCTTCGGAATCTGGAAGGGATAGTTCCGTTTTTACCGAGTTTAAATGCAGATTTGTATATTCCTCACTTCCTTGATTGTTTTATTTGAATACGCAATCATCGACTTCATGGGGTGGTTATTGAATGTTTATGAAGATCGATTAAAACGGAAAATTCATAACTGTATACTTTTAAAAGGCTTTGAAATGAGAAATAGAAAAAACACTCTAAGAATAGGCTAGCCTTTAAATAGTATATGTAAGGCCTAAAAATATTGGAAACTGTTAGTAGTTTTATTCCTAATAAATGAAAGGGAGGAAATAAATTACCAAGAGCATAAAGTTAAAAACCAGCAACATTATTTTAATCAATCAATTGGTAATTTGTATAAAAACAATATAAATTCTCCGTGCAGCAATGGTATCAGCAAGTTATTTAAGTAAGTTGCAATTTAGGTATATTTTACGAATAAAATATTTACAAACCCAAGTACTTCTTAAAATGTTGAGAATCTGAGAGTTAACTGAAAAATAAGGTCATTCTATTAATAAAGTTGTTATCACGTTAGAAAATTTCTAGAGAATTAAGACAGTAAAGCTCGTTTAACAATTTAATGAGAATTATGCATGAAATTTTGAAGTCTTTATACCTGAAAACTAATACTTAACACGGTGTTTTCTAAGAAAAAGTTTTTTTTTATTATCCAGTTAATTCAGAATTTCTGTAAAAAGGAATATTAGATATAGTACGAAATTCTATTTTAGGGTTTAAATGGTTTTAAACTCCCTAAAGTGTCAGGTCAGATCTTTGAAATCTGATAGAGTCCTCAGTCCCTTATATTAATTATTTTCCAATGCGTTCTGGTTCCCATACTCTATCTACTATTCTACAATTACAAATTAATTATACCAATTCTATAAACGTCTCTTCAGCACTTCTTCCATGTAACTTTCCAAAATGTGTTACCGAATCAAATTAATTTAAAACTCGTTGGAGAACATATCATCAAATCATTCCAAATGGGGAGTGATCGTTATCTCTATCCTTGGAATGGTTATACGAACACCCCCAAATGATCTTCCACTGAAGTAAAGATCATTCAAATAGTGATACGTAAATTTCAGTTTTAAAGTATTTCTTAATGGCCAATTACATGGTTTTAATGCCCTAGGTAAGTCTTAATGCTGAATAACATTCAGTGCTGAATTAATTAGATGGCAGTACTAAGTGTCTTTTATATCAGACTGAATAAAAGTAGATGATCTCGGGTGTTTATTAATTACAAACCTTCATATTGAATTTCTCGGGCGTAAAACGTGAATAGTTATTGAATGAATAGGTTTGAAATCAGTTTTGGATAAGTTTGAAAGAATGTAGTATACTTTATTTTGATTTAAATGCGTAAGAGGTCAAGGTGGCTAATCTCGTACAACCTGAAGTCCACTCTGAAAGAAATTTAATGTTTAGAGAGCTTCATTGTAAGCTCTTTTTTTTAATAGAATAGTGAATCAGTTGTAAATATGGCTCGTAAAAGTAATAAATTCTTCATTTTCAAGGTTTTTCATGCAAACTTTCTTTAGGTACTTTAAACAACAGTAAGCGTTTATGTTTGTGCAAATTTCTTTTCTTCATTTAAAAGAGTGGGATTCATTAATTAAACTCCATAGAGTATTAAAATAAATTTATGAAGGTTTGATTTAAATTGCTCAATTAATATTTGAAATATACTATGTGTATTAAATTTTAACATAAAATGTATTAAAACTCTTAAAAGTTTTCAACCTCTATTGAAAAAAACATTTATATAATTAAGGAAAAGGTCTAATTTTAAAATTAATATAGGAAAGAGTCTTTAGCTTCATTAGAACTTTGGGATCTCCTCATACTAATTTTAAATTTATCAAAGAAAGGATTCATTCAAAACTCTTCAATTGAAATGAAAGGGAATATAATCACATCATTCATCTTAATAAATATTAAGTAACTTTTTTTTTCATTCATAATAACTGGTGGAGGAGGCTCTTTTGACCACATGTAATATATAGATATATAAATGTCAGTCCTCGTTTCATTTGTATCAAAATTGTATCAATCGCACTGCAGGATAAATTGTATGTGTGCTTAAAAGTATTATCTTCACTGGATGCAGTGTTTTCGAATCCATCCTTATTCGTTTATTTTGTTAAGAGGTATCGAGATTGCTCATTCGTTAAGGTCCAGAGACTTAGGGTGGAAAACACCGCCAAAAGCTACAAGTGGTTTATCGATTCTTCTTGCTTAGAGGCGATGCGAGCATCCCCACATAGACGAGGTTATTTCTTTTGATTTGATTAGAAAAGTTCCGATTCTAATGCAATGAGTTAACGAAGAATCTTATTGGATTCTTACCCCGTATGTAGTGATTTAACATGTAAGTTTAACATTTATCGATATTTAGAAATATTTATTCAGGTAAGGAAATAAAATTAACTCCAATAAGGCATTTGTGAGCGTCAAAATACTTTCTATCAGTTATATCCAACTTCATTTTTTAGTTCATACAGATTAATTTAATCATTCAACTCATTAAATGACTCCCCTGTTTCATGTGGGTATTTTTGACATAACTTATATTGTACTTTCCTTTTCTGTAAGTATTTACTTTTAATAAATTCTCCAGTTAAATTTCAATTTTTAAAAAACCTCGGAGAAAAAAAGGACATCTCTAAGAAAGAATAACAACAAATTGCATCCTGAGTGTATCCTTTTGTACGTATTCAATAGTCATTTACGCAAAAATTATATTTAGATTCAATTATACTTGCATAATATCCATTCTTTTTTTTTATTCTTTACATACTCACTAATATCTTTTCTGAATTTTCTCTTAATGCTTCTTTTCTTTCTTCGTATTTTGTGCAAAAAAAAAAATAGTTACACAAATAAAGGCGAAAATTATTTTTGATCTTAAAAATTAAAGCACAAAAAAATTCTATATTTTTTTTACCCAAAAGTAAATATTCCAAACTTATATTATACATTTCAACTCGAATCGGAATTTCATTTGGTGTGTTCACAAGATTTCAGCCTAGATAGGAACCAATCAAGGTATCAATTAAATTGGTTTAGGGTCGATCACAGAGAACACCAATTATACAATCCGCCTATTTGACGTCCAATTGACCTGCGCATTTAACCTCCCCATCCCTAATCATGTTTCCTCTCCCTTTTGCACTCTTAGAGTAGTTCGAATCCACTTCAACCAGTTTTCTTTTCGTTTTCTTCTAAATTGAATCGAACCTGTCGTTGCTTTTCTTGGAATACAGTTCCCTTAAGATGCATCCTTCTTGGACTTATAAAAAAAGTTCATTGTTTTCCTAGAATCTAAAATTAGATTCCAGGAAGTGTCTCAGTTGATTTATAAGGAGTTCGTTATAAAATTAGAATAGAAGGGTTAAATTTTAGGTGAAACGTAAAGTATTCTACTACTTTGTTGGAACCAAAGATTATTTACACCCTTATGTTGCCTCTAGTGTGTGCATATTCTAATTAAATTCCCTATATCCTGCAATATTTAAAAGTCGTGGCATTAAAATTACCTTTAAAGAGCTTATCCATACGCTAATCTGTCTCGTTTCGTAAACACATAAGAAAATTTAATCTTCATAATAACATTTATAACTCCTAACTCTTATAGTTTTAATGTCTTTAGTAGTAAAACGCTTTATAATCTTCTATGAAATTAACTTCTGTGATATTTCAGTACAGAATTAAGGTAATTAGATATATGGAACTGTTTAAATATAATTACTTCAATTTTGAAACAAACCCGAAAAAAATGGAAAACATGTAAAAAAAGGGACACACACACATTGCACAAAAACTTTTATTATATAGTGAACGGTCTAAAAAAAGTATTTCAACTTTGTCGCAGATCGGAAAAAAATGTAGATATGTATATAAAAAGGAATAGATAAACAATCCAACACACATTTTTATATACTTTACTTATATACACTATACTTTTATTATAGAATGGGTGAGAAGCCAAAAGATAAAAGTGACAGTAAGTGAAAGGTTTATTATGCGGGTTGAATAAAACTTTAAGTAGTACTGTAAATTGATTTAATAAACTTCTGAGAGATTTTATATTCTGTACTCTGATTTTTCACTGCTACTAAATTACATTTGTAAGTCAATAAATTTCATTTGTAAGTGAAACTTTCTATCCAAAACAGCACACATGGTGAAAAAAAACTTTGTTAACCAATCCTTGTCATGTCAATGCCAATCCAATCCACGATGTCAGTCCATGTCACCTGGTTTACAGAAATTATCCCGCTTTGCCATTTGCTAATCTACTCGTATAACATACAGATTTTCATTTTTTTCTGATTTTCTCGGTTTAAGTTTGAATAGAATTTCTTATACACAATCAAACACGGGTACATTGACATGATTTTTTTAACTTTTAATTTTTTACCATAATTTTCATGCTTTTCCATATGTTTTCTAAAAGAGACAATTTAAAAGCGATACTCTACCAATCCTTGTTTTCTTCAGTGGAACGAATGAGGTGAGGTTTTCTGCTGATATTAAATTACTACTTTGGTTACCAAACGGTGGTTACTTTACCTTATTAGTTAAGGACTGGAGAATATGTTTTTTTTATGTTTGAATAGTTATAAAAAAGTTCAAAGGACGCATTGGTTTTTAAAATCTAGTGAAAGTAGAGGGTACCTTTTTCTAAATAATTCTATAATGTATTTAGAGCTTTCAAATTTTTTAAATTAATCTAATTGTGTATTGAACACATCTTAATTTTAGTTTATTTTTAATACATCAGAAGATTGTTGATTCATTGTGTAAATTCAGTAAATGTGTTTTACTAAATGTGGTATTTGATTATGTTATAGATATTTTTATATCAAAAATTCAAACTTTCAAAATTACTTTAAGGGAAAATACTGTAATCTATAGTAGAACATTTTTACAACTCTCGTTTTTATAGAATAAAGGTAAAAGTACCAGAAGGTTGACACTTTTGAAGAAAATGTAAAAATTAACTAAGAACCCATGAGAGAAATGTATTGAAATCGGGCAGTGTTTACAGTGTTACTATCCAGATTTAAAATAGTAGATTACAGCTCCATGAGTCAAATCGTTAATGTCATAAGTAATCAATTTAAAAAATGAATAACATAGCTAAATTTTCCTATTTCTCATTATGTCTTTACTCTAAGTGCTGAGAATCTTATTGAAATGTAACTACTGTAAATTCCCGTTAAATAATAATTTTTGGTTATAAATCATGAATTTGTGTTCTCTAAAAGTCAAAATCTGAACTTTTATTGAAAATGGCAAAAGAAACACGGGTTTGTTTGTTTTTTTTTGTCTCTGGTACAGAAAATAACTTATGATCCAATAGTTGACACAGCGCCTGTCAATAAGATTAGAGAGTATGAAAGATAGAAAAGAGATAATTTATACAATTTGATAAAGGAACTATTATTAAGATAATATATTGAACAATAGTTGCAATTTTCTCTCTTTCTCACTCTCTAATCTTCTTTGTTTAAATTTTCTTCCTTTTTTATATTTCTCTTTTGTTTTCTCTTTTCCGTTGCACAACTTTTAATTTCTTTTACCTGTCGAATTTCTCTTATTTTAATATTCTACTATTAATTATAAATTTCAAATCCAAACAAATTTAAATTATAGTTTTTCTATTTAACAACTAATCTAGGAAGTCAAACTATATGTATATTTTAAAAATGACACGATTAAAGTATCCTTAAACTGAATTCGCAACCGTTTATACGCGTATGAAATTCATCAGTGCTTGAAAAATCTAGAGGGGGCCATGTTCGGAATTTGGGCAAAAGATTCGATAATTTTGACGGGGAGACATTCTAGAATACTTTTCCATGCGCTCGACGGGGCGAACTCTGTTCGGGTGGGCGACCAATAGGCAAGCTGCGAACGATTGAGTATAAAAGCGCGCAATGCCTTCCTATTGGCGGAAGCGATTTGCACGAGAGGATAGGATCAAGAAGAGTTTTCAAACGGTTTTGCTCAAGCACAGTTTGCGGTAAGAATACTTTCAACTTTCTACAGTAACATATCATTAAGGTAAGCATGATTCAACATTTTCTAATACTTTATTTTCATTGTTTAATAAAATGCAATTGCTCTGAAGGTTTTGACGAGAGTTTAGGCAAGAGATTTATTTAAAAAACTCACAAACCCACAAAAGTTTGTTTTCCGTAAATGAAAGTATAGTAAGAAATAACATTTCCTATGTTTTCTTTTGTGAATTGTATAAATGTACTATTTTAAATATAAAGTATATCTTGTTCTTTATAATTTTTAATTGATAATTAAATCATGTAAACAGTTACATTGCTGGAAGAACGGCATAACTCTGTGTTACTATGCAAATATTTCGTGTAATATCTTGTTTAAATATTCAGTTAAAACCACCTGTATAACATTTCTATTGACATTACATTTAATTATTAGTAAATACATTATCTAACTCTAAATTTCAACCACTGAACTTTGTAACAAACTTCTTTAAACATGACTAAATATTATTTTGAATACATTGATAATTAGTAGATATGCTCGAAAATAAGTAGAAGATTCGGGATAACTAAAATGGTAAATGCACTAATGTCTGGAACTAATTTTGTAATACATAACAATCATTTTTTTCTTCAAAAATTCAAATTTTTCTTCAATACTTTTCTTTATTAAAACCCTTTTAACAAAAATTGTTTTGTGAAAAATAACTTTAAAAACATGACAAAAACTGTTGTTTAAAAAAATAGTTTAGTTAAACAGTTTTAAACTCCTTAAAGCATCCGATGAATTTTTTTTAATTTTTATGGATTTTATTAAGAGCAAGACTTTTATATTAAAAGTTCTTTCAAAATTTTCTAAATATATATGAATAACTTTAACTGATAACTGATAATGAATAACTTTTTAAGTAAGTTCTCGTAAAAATATTTGTAGTAAAATATTTCGTTTTAACTAAAACAGTGTCAATCCGTAACTAATGTAAAAAAAAAGTTCAAAGGATGTTGTAAGTCTAATAACTGTTTAAAACATATTTATAGAGTTTATATCACTTTCGCATTGATACTTAATTACATTGCTTATTCAATATACATATATACCTATTAATTACATTGCTTATTCAATTGCATTCACAATAACACTATTTCATCATGTTTAAATAAGTTATGTGTTTTAATCTATTGCATTAGTTCTGAACTTTTGGTTAAGTAAACTATAAAAGCTTGCACATTGAATTATATATTCTTTAATTTTTTTAATTCCAAATAAGAAGTAAACAATAAATTTATCACTTTTTGTAATAACAAACATACGATTTAAAAAATTCGATCGCGTAATATATTTAGTAAGCTAATACTTTTTAAAAGTACCTACTACTGTTAAGTTTTCTTTGTAAGATTAAACTAGGATAAGAAAAGTAAAAATATATTTAATAGACAGTATACTACGACCAAGTATACGAACTTTTCCAAAAGTCCCTACCGTTTAATAATTAAAAGTTATTTATTTATGAAATAACTTTTTCTCTTAATCGTCTATTTGATTACAACAATTTCAACCAGGGAAATTTACTGCCCGTTTTTATAAACTCAACTTGAGAAGCTTGGTTCTTGAAGTTTATGTCTCCTCCACAACTTACTTAATATTAATCGATCCGAAAAGTCCTCTCTCTTTCAATCTAAAGATTACTTCATGATATTAAAAAGTAGAAAGAGTGAAAATTGAACTTCATAATTTTTAACCAGGCAATTTAAGGAAATGTTAATATTCCTTAGTAGTGATGAAAAATTAACGTCCTGTGCTTCACTCACAATATATTCTTAGGTAATTTCTTTTGACCTAAATAATTTAATTTTACCCTTGAGAGTTACTGATAAGATGTCGCTAGAGAAATTTTATTCTACCTCAGTATAAATAAACTGAAGAAATTAATTTTATTTCTTAAAATCCCACATTCTTCCATATAATAAAATAACAGCTGATGAAGGTTTTAATATAAAAAATTTTATATTCAAAAAATTAATTTATTTTCAAACTAACTAGAGGGAGAGTTTCAAACTTCATCTATTTTATATTAATTTAAGGCATCATAAACAAACGCATAATACGTTAGCCCTTAAAAAATTTTTGAAGTCGGTTTAATTTGTTTTTTAAAAAATTATTCATTTCCCTTTGTTTGTTGTAAGAAGTAGCTGCCTTCATAAATATCCTTTCTTTATAAAAGTACACCAAATTGAATCAGTGGAACATACATAAAAGAGGGGGCAGAAATTTAAGTCAAACGTGTAGAATAAATACCTACTTCTTGTTAAAATCTCTTAATGTGTAATAGAAATTCACAGTTTAGAAAAACACAAGCCTAATTTAGGATTAAATTCAAAATAAGGTACCAATATTAGATTTAATACGATACCAATTAGATTTTATACGATACCAATTAGATTTAATAGCAGTCTTCAATAGACAGAAAGTAGTCTTAAATTTAATGAAGTAAAGGAATGGTATCTTCAAATACAGGGTGTTTCAACAAGTCCTCCCAAACTCTGAACAGAAAGATTCCTAGCGTTGAGTAAAAAAAAATGGCCCAAAAATAACTATACCTCCACGATGACTCTTATCTTTCCAAAAAATATGACCTCATATCATATAAAACCTTGATGATCTTTAAACTATAACTCTACTCTGCTTTCAAAAATACATGGCAATGTTAAAAAACAAGATCAAATCTGTAGGTGTACGTGCTATGAGCTTACAATAAAATTGTTTTTACGAGAGTGATTTTAGAATAGTAGAGTGCTACTCTGTTTTGTCCAAAACTGTAGTAATAAAACTTATTTTTGAAAAGTCGAATTTCCCAAACATCTTGAAAGAATTTCCGTTATTCTTCTGTTAAAGTTTGTAGAGAAATTACACTTAATGTACAAAACCGCTATCACTGGGATTTTTTTGTCGCCTTGAAGAAATTCTCTCCAATTTTCATTACCAAAACGTTACTAAGCCACTGGTTGAGAATTAAAATAAAATTATTCTTTTCAAGGAATCCCTATCCCTTTAGGGATGAAAACATCGTTCATAAGAATCCTTTTGAAAACATAACTGAAACAAGGCACAAAAGGAATTATGCATTTGGTGCATCTACCTATTACAAATAGCGTCAAAACGTGCATGGGTTTACTAAAACTTAGAATAACTAAGAATATTTTTGAAAACAAAACTTAATTTAGTTGGAGGAGGAACTTTTCATAACTAACCGAATGAACTGAAGTTAAAGTTTAGGATAAGTTTATTGAGAAGAGGTTCCTCTTTGACTTTACTAATTTAGCTTTAATGAAACTTTTCACTTCACTTTTACGTTTATTATTTGCATCAAACACCGACTCATTGAAAGTACTCTTTTAAAAATTTTAAAGTATAATATAATTAAATCTGAAATGGAAAAACTTTTTTGAAGTTTGTGAATCGCTTTGTGAATCGTAAAGGGGTAATTATGAAATTTTAAACCCCATAAGTGCTTCTTTTATGAGAACAACATATAAATATTTTTTTTACGGGTGTAGACTTAAATTTATACCAACTATTTCATTCTTTCGTTTTGTGAATTAAAGAAGAGTAGATTCGAGTATATAAATAAACTCTACCTTCGATGAATAACAGGATTTTTTAGAAACTAATTTCAAACCATACAAGTTAAGTAATTTGGTATATGGGTATAGGTTTTCATTCATCACATTAGTTAGTAATAACACCCACTTCAATATATTGTTTTATGCAACTCAGAATGATTCTAAACCATATTTTGACAGCTCAACACTTAAACTTAGGCTTTGGGTGGTGGATGGTAGTGAAAAGCGGTGTTTAAAATTTTTTTGAGTAAAAATATTATTTTAAAAAAATGCTAAATTTTCAGAACTTTTGAGGCTTATAAGCGAGTGCTGGATATAACTAGTGATAAATATACACTATAAGAAGATCTCATAAAATTCTTTTCCGCTTACATTATTTGATCTAGCGAAGCCTCGAAAAATTTTTGTGATTGGTTCTCAGTATCTAAGTTAATTCCAACTATTAATAAATATCTAATTATTTCGATTTGAAAATAGCGAAACGAAGTTATATCAATTCAAAAGATATAAAATTTTAATTTAATTAAACCCATCTCACGGCTTTTTTTTAGATATTCTGAATATTTTCCGTACATACTTTCAATCACTTTAGTCAAAAATGTTGAAAAGCACTGAAAATACAGGGTGTTTTAACAAATCCACACAAACTCTGCACGGCCAGCTTCTTTGCGCGTAGTTGATAAAAAAAAAGCCCAAAGAACTATACCTCTATGACAATTTTGTTTTCCAAAATTTTAAAGTCGTATGGGATAAAAACTTGATTATTTCATTCCACCGTGAACGCATGCATGCGTAATGGATGTTTTAACATCTAGTAAGTGTGCAAAAATTAACAAGTAACTATTTTCGCGTTTCCTATGAACCTATTTTAGCGTAAACCGGATGTGGCGTCCTACCTTTTGCTGTCGCTATTTTGTTGAAAACTATGGATCGTAGAGTAGGTATTGTTCTTCTGGCATTTTCATGCACTTTTATGCTATGCAGAGATGGGCGGATTTGTTGAAACACCCTGTGTACGACTTTTTTTAAAGCAAACATTTTCAGTAAGACAAATTCAAATATTTTGACATACTATTTTGTTTGTACTTGATATATGGGGTACTACGCTCAGAATAAATAAATTATAAATCCCTAAAAATGATTATCTATTCAGTGTTTCTTGAGCACTAAAACTACTGAGATCTTCACAGTTAAACAGATCTGCACAGTGATGAAAAATCAACAAATACGAATTTCTAATGCTTGCTTCAATCAAACCAACCTATTCCCAGTAACTAACTTTCAAAACTCGTTCTCTCTCTCTCGCCACTCTGAGAAGCTTTCAAATGAAGGGAATGCGTATAATTACCACCTGATAGTACTTCTCGACGCTTTGAGACGGTTTCAAGATGCATTCTCTCTAGGAAACAAACGCACCTTTGCAAATGAAGCGCAAAGGACTTGATAGGTATTGATTTTAAAGCACTTATATGGAACAATGGAAACGAATCATTCTGATCTTAAGGTTGGGGAAAGGGATGATTGGACTATAGAGATTCAATTCTAAGAACGTTTCTGTAAAACATAGTATAAGATCTATAGTTTTTGTTTTGAAAAGATGATGGATGTTTCAAAGTTGCGTATCCATATTGACTTTTTTTCGATATATCTCCAAATGTTAATTTCAAGATAGTAGTACTTTTTAAAAGTAAGAAAAGAAGCTAACACATACTAAAGTCTCATTTTTTATTATCAACTCATAAAGACATGTTCTATTTCTAGATAACTCTCAGTTCGTAATAATATTTTTCAAATAATGTGGAATACAAAAAGAATTAATTTAGTTTAGAACAAGGGAAACTCTATTATTGAAGCTTTAATTAATCTTTATTAAGTTCAACGGCAATGAGAAAAAGAGTCATAAAGGTAATATTTTATTAGATAGGTTGACCACTTTAGCGCTTCCATAAAAAGGTAATAAGATACTCCAATATTTACTAGAACTAGATACTACATAGAAGGAAAATGAATCATCCATAATAATATCATCCCTTTAATCTTAGAGTAAAGTTGTCTTCTCCCTTTACTCTTTGATTTCAATCAAATATTTTAGAGAACTTTCCATTTTCTGAATTGAATATGAATGTGGAGTAAACTTTACCTCTCTCCATTCTATTCAAATTTCTATTTGTTGGGTAAATGTCTTTCAATGAAACAAAATTTAGGTATGCATTTCATGACCACTCTCCAAACAAAATTCGCCATGATGTGAAAAACTAATTACAATCTCTTGCCATGAAATATTAATTGGTCAGCTTTTCAACCTTTTCTTCACACCTTCGAAGATTTTTGACCGATCGATCTCACGGGCTTCATAACGTCTACAATCGAATTACGACATGCTCTCGCTAAAAGGGGTCAGAGCTTAGTTCCCGACAACCTTCCCTTGATCCACCCTATCCATCCTTGTGACCGATCCTGATCCTGGAAAAAACGGGATCATCGAAGAGCGGGTAGCTAGCTCTTAAGCTCCTGGGTGACCTGTCACTTCTAAATGACACGGAACGTCGATAATGGTTCAAGTGGTCGCATCCATCTGCAGCATATGTTTTCTTAAGGAAAAATTCAGTCCTAGGTAGTTTGTAAATTAACTTATGAGCCTTCATAAAAAAAGTGTAGTGGTAAATAAGTAATAGTTGAGGGGTCTTCTTTATTATTAAATCTTGCTTCTCAGAACAAACGCTTACCCAAGGAATTAGTTCTCCTTTTTACTCATAACATCAAATAATGAAGGGGAATAATTTATTTAAATGTATTCATCATGGTAATGTCATTTGAATAAAGATAAACAAAAAATATACATTACATTAAGTAAACTATTCGTAATTGGTGGCACAACAAATAGATGCAAAAAATTCATATATTTATTTAATGGTAATCCACTGGTTCAAAATGATTTAAAAGATAAAATGTTTTAGTATAGTTGTAAATTTTTCAAAATTCACAATAACAAAAATAAGTGTCACTCTAATTTAAAATGGGTCCAATTACCAATAATTTTTTCAGCGTTTGATGAATAGGGCTGATAAAATGTGGATAGGATATAAATAATACGAAAAACTAATTTTATTAAAAATTAAGTTTAAAATTTAAGGTAAGATTCTAAATTTAGATTAGTTAAAACTCATGAGAAATACAGAATTCTTTTATATAGTAGGAGAGTGGTATAATATGTATTAAACCTTAAACTATTGACATAATAAACTTTGTAATGCGATGAACAGAAAATATTAATTTATTTTACAAAAATAATATGTATATCTATATTTGAAAATTCTACAAGGAACATTATTGTTCAAGTTGATGCAACAGCAAAATATTCTTCCTTCCAGGCTATAAAGAACTTTTCCCTCTTGATCTCTTGGGCTCTTGTTATTTCAAATCTGGAAAATATTCTCAAAAGAAGTGTCGTTTGCAAAATAAATGGAAATAAAGAAAATGGAATTCAGTTCTAACTCTCGTGTTTAAGATTTTCACTCTTATGAGAGCCTCTTAGATATCCTTTTACAACACATCTCATCCATAAGTCATTATTTTTATTATACATAGATTGCATTTCGCAAGAAAATATATTTTCAGTCCTTTACTGCACTTTGTGCATATGTTACTGGCAATGTGATGAATAGGAAATTATTAATGGAGCGGGCAATGTGATAAATTCCCGAAATACGCGGGCATTAATTATTATGATGCCCGGATTTGTCACATTTCCCGTAACACATATACTAAAAACTACAGCAACTGTGCGTTTCAATATTATTTTAATATTTGAATCTTAAATTTCTTCATTTCTCCTGATATAAATAGTATGTTAATTTTTATTAAATTAAATTATTTCAGTACTTTTGGAACCGAAAGTTTCAAATTTTTTTTTCTTGCATCTAATTATCGAATATTTAAATGAAAAACATTATCGGAGTTTTATTTTTTCATCAAAAATATTCCATAACCATTCAATGTTCAGACATAATTATGAAACATATTAACTTTCATGTGTAAAATAAAAATAAGAAATCTTATTACGGAATCTCAAAGCACATTTGGTATATTAATGATAAGTAACACCTTATCATAGATATTTTTGTTTATCATACAATGTTTGCTACGAAACTCCATAATTTTATACTGTTTATTTTAAAAATGGGATTTTTTTTACTTTGCTTATATTTGCTCTGTAGTAATGGAAAAATTGTGTTCCCTGTCAATTTGTGAAAAACAGGAAGTAACGTTGAGATAACCTTCCTTATACATCCTTATACAAAATAAGTATTATTCAGTTGATGAAAACATTGCATTCATCTTTAAAATGTCACATATGTTTAGTAATACTACTATTTTTTTTTAATTACGCACAAACCTGGAAGGTACTAATATTAAGGCTTCAGTAAACAACTTTCTCAGTTTACTCCAAGTAAACTAAACAAAACTAGCTGAAAAATATTATTCTTAAACACACCAAAAATCTTATCCCTTTGTGAATAGGAAATTAATTTCAATATTCTGAAAGGGAAAATGATCCAATCTAATCTATATATGAAATAAAAAACTATCGGCGTTTAGTATTGGAAAGTTAGAGAAGCAGTTTTGGTATTTATCTCTGGAGGAGGAGCTTAACTAAAATACTATATGAAACAAAAATGATTTTTGAATCGTTTTTCCACATTATCTAACCAATAAAATTTTCATATTGTCGTTGTATTGTTGTTTATAAACATGTACTTATGAGTAAATAAGGATTCTTACTTTTATTTAATACATGAATTGATATTCATCATAAATGGCTATAAAACGTAGCAACATTATTATTAAGTTACTTTGAATTACAATTCACACCCATGAAATTAAAATATCAGATCAAGAAAACTTAAACTTTATGAAAAAAGTCATTCAGCCATTTAACTGAAGGGAGAGATGAATACATGGAAAATACTATATGTACTTGTTGTATAATATACTTGATGTTGGCTGAGGAGCAAGAATATCCCCTTTAATCCATAATTTAAAATATACATATTGAAAATAAATTATGAAGATACTCTTTTTAGTAGATTTTTCTAGCAACAAGAAATAAGAAACTATTAGAAAGTTGTAAAACAAGTAAAGAGGGGTTTTTATTCCATGTGCGTCGTGTTCTTGATTAGTCTGCCTCGGCTTCCAAAGGTAGTTAAGAAACAATGATAAATCAATATAAAAAGTTTCAAACCTCTCAGAGTCTGTTAAATTAAATTTTCATTACTTCACCACACATAGCAGACCTTTCCCTCATTGCCTTTTATACTCCTCGATTTTTATCCACTCATTATAATTATAAGTATATAATAAAATTCGAAATAGCATAGTACATATTACATTACTGTTCATCGCAAAATCCACTAGGAGAAATATATATTTTTTAATGAGTTTAAAATAAAAATATACAGTGCTTCTCTCTGTTTTGGGGGATCCTTCCCATAAAGATTCGGAACCCTTAATCGCTCCATTGTAATATTTCCTTAATTGCCCCTGCGGGTCGTAATTCTCCAACTGAGATGTGATTCCTCACCATCCGACTCAGCTGCTCCCCAAATCCATCACTTCTCGATTGTTTCGACAAAAAAGAGGGGGCCGTCATCACTCAAAAGCAAACGATGAGTTTTCTTGAAAGCCCCCTCCCCTAACAGTGATTATTATTTCCCGTAGAGCCGCTCATTCATCTACTTTTTCCGCCCTCTGAATTTTCGCTGATGGAAAATGAATTTGGAAGGCGTTGAATCTCTCTCGAGGTATCTCATTTTGTTTTAATCAGTTGGCGAGAATGGAATTAATGTTGTTTCTCCAGACGTGAAATATGAAGGGGTGTGTGCACATAGGAATTCCTGTTTTTATCATTTGGTTTGAACTTGGGGTACAACCGAATCATTTTTTGTGACGTCAAAATCTTTCAAGAAGATTTTCCTTTTTGGAAATATACTACTGCATTGATTATTAGATAATTAGGAAACATTTTATAAGTTTTGTTTTCTAAGGTTAAATGAGTGGGGATACCAAACAATTGTGAACAGTCATATTTTTCGTAATGCGTTTCATAATTTTTTTTGCGTGTAAATTATTTTTGTTTAGAGTAAATAAATTAGTTTTAAATATTTAGTGCCAAATATAGCAAGCAATTCTAGTAATTATTTGAGTTATCAGAGAAAGTTTCCTTATTGTTCTATCTTCTTGCTTCTACTCGTGCACCAGTATATCCTATTTTATTTATTATCCTTCACGAGATATTCTTTTTTATATTTTCTTAATTTATTTCATATCAATTACGCTTACTGTGTGGTCATTTTAAAATAATCTCTTTAATTTCTATCTAAGTTTTATAAGTAGTATCTAAGAAATACCTAAACCTAATGCATAAAAAATATTTATATTCAACAGTTACTTTAATACATAAACTTAGTTATGTGAAGATGAAACTTATTTTCACACACTTATGATACACTTATTTTGATCATACACTTTGATGATACACTTATTTTGACCAGGGATATTGGAAAATGAAATACACCAGAGAAAATGCTAAATCCTTAAGTAAATCTAAAAGCAGGGTTATAATATTTATAACCATAAAATTTATTGCATACTACGTACTTAAGAAATGCCACAAATACCGCGAAATTTTCCCTTTCAATAATAAGTTTAGAGATAAATAATATATCAATGAATGCTGTGCACAAAAGAGGTTAAAACTTTGGGTTGACCATTATGGTAATAGGCTCTTTTCAAATGAAGATTCTCAGATTTCTCAGATTTTGAATATCAAGTAACCTAATTCCTAATTATAAAAGTTCCTTTTATAATATTCGTTGTTTCAATTTCCCTTTTCCTTTCTTTTCAGACATATGACCATGACAAAATTTAGAGATCAGAGCCTTTTAGTGATTTGCAGTGTCACGTGTATATGTCTCATCGCAGATGCCATTGATTGCAGGTAAATTGTATCTTACACATTTTTGTAAAATACTCAGCACAACATTTTACTAAGTTTTACTTATCGTCATTATCAGTAAAACATTCTAATAAGACTTATTCCTGGGTAAAATCACTCAATTTCTGATTTTCGTTCATTAATTCTTTATTTTGCATTGAAATTTATTTATGATTCTTTACTATTTACCTTTATAAAAGTTTTTCATCTTTTAAACCTTATGATGGCTATGACTTTATTCGTACATAAACCTAAAAGTTTGTTAGTATATATTATTAGTATCCAAACGAATCGTATCATTTTGGTCATCAATGCGGCGATTTTTCAAAGTTAAATAAAACTTGTATGCAAAGATACTTCTTGTAAAAGTATGCCTACTTATTAAAATTTTTCCACCAAGTAAAATTCCAGTAAACAATAAAACCAGTATAATGATTACCTTTCAATAGCGATATTTATTTGCACGGCTCTTTCATTACAAACATTAGATTTGTTTTTGTTTTGCAATTCTTAATTCGTCCTAACAATTTTGAGTAATCCTCCCATTCAATTCTCAATTCTTTTATTTTTCTAGCAAAAGAACAATACGGCTGTAGTAATTAGGGCAAGGTAATAATGAGGTATTAAGATTAGGTTATTAACTCGAAACTGCTAGAATAAAAACGGGTAAAGTGCCATTAAGAAAATCTATTTAATGTCTCACGAATACTTCGTGCAAGCTGTGTTCCTCAAAACAACTGCTTATTTCATTTGAAGAAACAGTTGCTTTTTTGGACATCATTGTAGTATTTCTTATTTAGGATTAGATTTATAATCAAAATGATGGGCTGTTTCATTTCAAATTCGCAATATTTACTTATAATATTGCATAATTGATTCAAAACCGTTAATGGAATGTATGGGATAAAAAGTATACAAGTTTCTGCATAAATTTTTATTAATCTAATATAGAAAAGAAGTAATTATTATAAAAATATTACTATTTATGATTTATCCACCATATGAAATTAAAGAAGTAAAATATTAGCGGCATTTAGAATAGGGATTACTGTTAATGAAAAAGTTATAAAGTGTTAATTTTAATGGTTGAATTTAAGAAGAAAACTTTAATAGTTATTTTTTATTTAAAGACTGACAATTTTTATTGAATGGAAGTTTTAAAATGTCTCGAATTAAAACAAATGTAAGTTTCAAAAATTATAAGGCTCCTTCTGGTTCAGTTACAAACGGTATTTCTTACTAATATAAATTCACAATAATACCAACCAACAATTTCGTCCATACCTCTTCATCAGGGGACTTGGACACTGATAGAGGGTGTGTTTTAGAATGCCATCTGCCAAAATCGGCAAATAACATCAAGCCCCAACACCCAAACAGCCAGATGGAAGCAAAACAAAACTAATTTAAAATATTAGAAAGGTTGAAATTGCATTTAAACTTTGGGTGATATTTAAATTCCAGTAGAGTAGCCCTTGATGGTGTTTATTTTTCAAAGTTTAACCGCAATTTCAACCTTTCTAATATTTTAAATATAGTTTTGTTTTGCTTCTATTTGACTGTTTGGGTATTGGGGCTTGATGTTATTTGCCGATTTTGGTGGATGGCATTCAGAAACACCCCTCTGTCAGTGTCAAAGCCCCCTGATGAAGAGGCATGGACGGAGCTGTTGGTTTGTATTATTGTGAATTCATATTTATGATGGAATTTAGCTTACTTGCAGCATTTGCACATTTTGCACTTTTCTATACAGTAAGTTTAAAATTTAAAGTTTAAATTTATTGCCTTGATTATTTCTTACTAATGATTTGCATCTATAATTTATTGTGCTTAGAATAAAAAATATTTAAATTATCCTCAAATTCGTTTAAAATTTAAGTGCTCCTTTTTAAACAAAGGGATTTTTTTACAATTTAATAAAAGAACGGGAATTATTATCCATCCTCCGTGGGAAAATAATCCCTTTCATCAGACTCATCAATTTATTTAGATATTTTTACTGAATAGTTGAATTATTTATAATTTTTGTGTTTGTTCGGACTTTCTATTTATTGCCTAAGCTATTAATGTTTTACCACTTGAAATTTATTCCCTTTAATGAAAATAAATATTATTCATCTTGATTTATTTCATATTTTAACATTAATTCCCTAAAATATTATCACACTTATATTTTTTCTACACAAGCAACATTTTATAATTTATAATGTATCGGTGTTTTTTCTTCGTAATTTTAAGCTTTGAAACCCTAAAAAAATAGCGATTTTCTTAGCTCATAAACTTAAAAGTATGCCTTAAAATGTCTTTATGAAACATATCGCCAAAAACGTTATTGAATACCAACACACCTTAAAATTTTATCAATGTTTAAAGGTATAGTTTTAATATTCTCTAAATCTGTAAATTTAAACCTTCCTATTGCATTATCTTTTAACACTCCCGCATTCTCCGACAAACGCACATCGCGAATTACCATCCCTGCATTCCTCACGTCATCCCTTACTTCCAACGGCGAAGAAAAAGAAATTAGTGAATCGAACGTCAAAAATAAGTCACGTAATCTTCAAATAACCTCTCTCCATCTCTCGACGATTACGCCACGGAATATTAGCCCCGGGACAAGGCGACGGAAAACACTCAGGGGCAATTTCCAGAGCAGCCGATTTAGTTTGCGGTCTTATTTACCCTTTTCTTCTCCGCGAGTTTGGTTTGTTTGGGATGGCAGCGACGTTTTTGTCTCGGGTTTTTTTTTTCTACTGGTCGGGCGAAAAATTCGGTTGTTTTAGAGGGTCAAAAGGTTGGTTGAAGAAGAAGAGTTTAGCGAAGTGATGAAATATAGTTATAAGAATGAAAATGGTTGTTTTGGACACAAAAGATAATTTTTAAAAAATCAACTAAAAGAAAAGATAATTTAAGTTTTAGGCATTGTAAATTTATTATGTTTTCTTCGCTTATGCTTCGAACAAGTAGTTTATATAATTCGGTTGTTTTAGGGTCAAAAGGTTGGTTGAAGAAGAAGAGTTTAGCGAAATGATGAAATATAGTTAGTTATAAGAATGAAAATGGTTGTTTTGGACACAAAAGATAATTTTAAAAAAATCAACTAAAAGAAAAGATAATTTAAGTTTTAGGCATTGTAAATTTATTATGTTTTCTTCGCTTATGCTTCGAACAAGTAGTTTATATAAAACACCCATTCCCATGGGTACTAAATTTATTGTTGTGCTAACGTTCATAATTTTGAAAATAACCATTAAGGATAAGATGCTTTTGTTTTTATGACGAACGTAATCGAATTTTCATTTGAAAACATTTACCTATGAATAAAAGCCATTAAAGCAATTAAAACTATTTAATAAAACTACAAATCAGCTTGTAGAACAAGCTTTGATTCTTTAGCCGTTAATTTTATTCTCCTCTATCCCTTTACCTTAAAAAAAACAGGGTAGCTAGAAAGTTTCTCTGAAAAACTAACTCCTTTGTGTAACTAGTAATTTAGTAGAGCTTATGATAAATCCACTTTTGCTCGAAGAAAAAGAAGCAGAGATATAGCGATTCTATTACCTTTATTTCTGATTTTTTAACTCCCAAGCAACTTTTCCCGAAAGTTCCAAAGCCTAGTCAGACCCTTTCGACAAAATTTGAAAGTTTTAAAGCTTGGTGATTAGTTGCAAAGGAACTAAAAATATACTCTCTTGATACCAAATAATAGTTTCAACCCTTTCAGAACTTCCTTTTTTGCAATGCTAACTGTTGTCAACTTCAAATTTGGTCAAACGGTAAAAACAGAATGGATTTATGGGAATTCAGAGAAATACGAATAATGCATGATAACTTCATAAATCTAAAAAAAAAAAAAAAAAATCCATTTTGGATTAAGTCATATTTCTTTGATATCCATCTCTTTTATTAATTTTCCTAATTTATTGTAAAAATTTAATGGCTTGAATTTTACATTGAGGATGACCTGCTTTTATTTTTTTATTGGTATTATTATCATCTATTAACCTAGAGTTAGGAAATGGAAAAGAGAAAGGAGTAAAGGATAAAGAAAGAAAAAGAGATTCATAAGAGAGAGAGAGAGAAAAAACGTTTGGTAAAATACAGAGATTGAATGAGAGAGGATGAAAGAGGGAAAACCCTGACCTTTTACCGGAATACAATTCTGGTTCAACTGGCGTATTTAATTTGCCTCTAGTTATTACAGTTTTGTTGAACACATAAGACAGCTGCAAAATTTCAACACAAACATTACTATTCTACTCTGATACAAACTCTGCGCAACACCAGAAATAGTTTTGCACACTCTCCATTCATTCATCTTTTCGGTAGTATGATTTATGGTAATCGAAAATAGTTCGAAAGGAAATGGGGCCAATCTCCCCTAGATAAAAGACTTCTCCGCGGCCAACTCCTCCCCTCGAAAACTTTCCAAGCCACGCAGAAAAATATTTTGATTTCTGCAAAGTTCTAAATCAGCGTTTTGGAGTAGACGAAAAAAAGATTGAATTCAGAGCTAAACCCGATCAAATTCGCACGACAACGTAAACATGTAGCGTACTAATCCCAGATTCAAAAGGAGATTCCTATATGCTTATTTCTTAGATTGTTCCTGTGGATTTTGAAGAAACTCTGCTACACAGGAAACGGGGTCCGACTTTCTCTATTTACCTGACGTGAAAGTGAATTCGGAGATAAAAATCTATCTTGGTTAAGCGGGAAATATTTCATCGGGAAGAATGGCAACGATTTCTTGCGTGGGTGGGGATTTTATTCAAAGACGAGCTTTCGCCAAATATTTACCCCCAAAATAAAAGCAAATAGAGCTTCTTCAATCAAAGATGTAAGCAAAGTGATTGAAATTGTGATTCTACACTTTCTGTTTAGGCTCCATCTCGGAAACTGTAGATATTCTGAAAACTTTTTCCTCTACTTCAGAGCTTGACTGTATGTTACAGTCTTAGAATTTACATCCTGTTAAGTTCAAATTCTACCCATTTTGTATCATGCTCTCCATTGCTATTTGCAAGATTGTTTGGTTGATGCATCGAAAAATCAACTTTAACTTTTCAATTCATTTCCATTCCCATCTGAAATTCTTTTCATTGATTATTTTGTTCAAGATCCGTTTTCCAAACTGTTATTTAATTTAGGCCAAAAGAAGGCAATATTCCATGGAAATAACCAGTGGCGTATATAAGGGGGGGGGCGAGGGGGCCCTGCCCCCCCCCCCCGAAATTCAAACTAGGTGTACCAAAACAAGTTAAAACCCTGTATTTTAGGGTCAAATTTCAAAAATTTTCTGGGGGAGGACCCCCAGACCCTCTTTTGTACTTGGAATTTTATTATTAACAACTTTATTATAATAAGTTCATCAAAATCCAAATCCTACCAAAAAATAAATGTCCAAAATTCGGACTAATTGTACCAAAACGAGATAAAAACCTATTTTTAGGGGTAAAGTTTCAAAAATTTTCTGGGGAAGGACCCCCAGATCCACTTTTGCACTTGGAACTCTATTTTTATAACTTTTAAAATATTAAGTTCAAAAAAATGTACAACCAAAATTCAGACTGTACCAAAACTAGTATAGTTAAAAATCTGTTTTTGTAGTCAAACTTCAAAAAATTTTCTGGGGGAGGACCCCCAGACCCCCCTTTGGTACTTGTATTTTTATTACTAACAACTTTTCCTATATTAAATTTTTAGGACCTAAATTATCACCTAAAAAGCTACATTGGACCTAATAAATATGTGGGGGAGGGGCTGGGGAGTAATTTTGGGCCCCTCCCGAAATAAATTCCTATATACGCCACTGGAAATAACATTATGAAGCTAAAACTACTATCAGTTTAAATATTGTTTGATCTCTCCCTGTATTTTAGTTCTTGGGGCTGTTAAATAAAATAGAATATAACAGAAAATATTCTAAAGCGTTCCCATTTTCTATGTGGTTTGAGCAAATAGGTGGTGAATAACAAAGATGAGTAAAATCATTGATTTTAGGCATTTCACGTCGCATGTAACAATATTTGTAAAGTCAATGTTAAAATATTCTTAAATACCTAAACTGTTTTCATTTCAGAGAAAGTACCACTTCACAAATAAGTACTGTTTATTCTTCAAATTATCGATTTTCCAAAACATCTATTTTATCCATCTCTAAAATAGATCAAGGTTTTTTTTCATTCAATTCATTTTCTATGTTTTTTGCAATTTATTTTTATATGAAGAAACAAAAAAAAAAAAGATTTATATGCTTAGCTTTAACTTAAGATGGACTCCCTGAAATTGAAGTCAAATAGTGAAAATTTTTAGGTTCTCCTTAAGCTTTACATTTATTTTAAAACTTATTTTTAACCTAAAAATTGTGAGAAACGCTTTAGCAACAGGACCTTTAACCTTTTCACATTCTATAGGAATTTCCGAGGATTTCTCAAAAACTCTACGTATGAAACGTAAGTTCCTAAACAGCGAACGCAAAAGATTACTAGCTGATGGTAAGATCGCAAAAATAAGGTTTGATAAACTTATTCTGAATGATGAGTCATATGTATGCAATGATTCCTGCTCCGAGCTGATTAAGCTCACGAATAAGAATTTATAGCGTGTAAGGAAAAAGCAAATTTAGATTTACCCAGTTTTTCTAATGTAAATAATACTGTTTACAATCATTCTCATATTGGTTTACATACAGTTTTACAATACAATGTTGCAGGTCTGAAAAATAAATCATTATTTCCGAATTTCTGGGATGATTTTGCCGAGATTGATATTTTTTCCCTTACTGAAACTTGGCTAACTTCTGAATTTCAGTTTCCTCAGGTTTTAAGTAATTTCAAACATATTCAAAGTTATGCTTGTAAAAATAATATTTTTGGTAGACCAAGTGGAGGTTTAGTCTTAGGTTATAATAGCCAAAAAGTTAAAGTTAACAACATTATAAAAATAACTAGTTATTTTATTGCAATCTCGGCAAACTACCTTGTGTTCCAAAATATTGTAATTGTAATTTGTTATTTTCCACCCAGTGATATTTATGACTCTCAATACAATGATTTTTTGAATTTTGTTACCAATTCTGATTTTAATGATTTGATCATTATGGGTGATTTGAATGCACGTGTTGGTTGCTTAGATAGTATTTTTGTTTGTGATATTAATGATTTTATTAAACATAGATCAAAGGACCATACTAAAAATAAACGAGGTAAACAGCTAACTGATTTTTGTGTTTCAAATAATCTTATTATTTTGAATGGTTCGTCCCCAGGTGACGAGGAGGGTGACTTTACTTTTTTTAATAAAAACGGAGCCAGTGTTATAGATTATATAATTGTCTCTAATAGTGTATATTCCCATATCACCCACTTTAAAACCATCCCGAAATTGGGCTCAGACCACCTCCCTATTGTTGCTACGCTCTAGAGTCCTACGGGTTCCTTCCAGAATAAGGGGAAAAGGGTTTTTCAATCCGTAAATTCCAGATGGACTGAAGTTGAGGGCTCCAAATTCGTCACTGAACTGGAGCGCTTCTTTGTAGCTCATCCAGGTGTCAATCCAACTGATCTGATTCCTATTATGAGCAAAGCAGCTGAAAATAACAATTTACTTAGGACTAGAAATAACTCCAAAACATCCCAACCTCTCTCTCACTCAAAGGCTAAATGGTTCGATAAGGATTGTCGAGAATCAAGATTTAGGCTGAAGGAAAAGTTGAAAATTCTTAAAAAATATAGTAATAAAATTAACTTTGACTCCTACAAAATATGTCTACGGGAATATAAAAAGCTGTGCACCTTGAAAAAGGCCAGTTATTGTAATTTGGTGTATGGGCCAGCTGGCCTTTTTTGCCAATAAACTTATTATTATTATATTATTATTTAACCTTTTCTTTAAGAAGGATCTTATACAAGAAATATCATAATAAATCGTCTTTTTAAAAAGAAACATTACACTTAATTAAACCATATTTTCTGCAGAAAAATTCATTCCCTAGAATACTCTGATATCCCCCCCCAAAAAAAAACAAAATATTGAATAAATTCTATATCCCTCATACAGAAGTTATAGCATGAAAACAGTAGAAAATGATACAGAAATGTGGTTACAGATGAATCTCAGACTGACAATCACCACGTATTGTCTCACGAATTCGGTATCAAGTTTGGCCAACAAAATCAGTGAACAGGATGGTTTCCATGGAAACACTCGCTGCTGCCACCCGGAGAGAAGCAATAGTGAAAGAAGGGAATAATGTGTTTAAGCTTTTGCCCGAAAGCTCCTAGACCCATCACTAATGAGGAATTCAATGTGTGAAACAACGGCCATCAGCGGGAGTCATGCCTTAATAGGCAGTGTTAATAGGTGCGACCGGAGACTATTGTTATTGTAGTACCGCTGGCCTATTGTTCTCAGCACTAAAAATCCCTCTGCTTTAAATTCGTAGAGTCGTCAGTGGCGTTATTAGTTGAGAATTTCAAGGTGATTAAATTTTCTGTTTCAGAAAGTTGCAAATCCTTTCTGGCTATAAGTTTTGTGCCAAATGTTTGAATGTGAATTTATTCACAGAATTTTGTTAAGTTACGAATGTTTTGGCTGGGAGTTATTCAAAATATAGCTTTTGCTCTTTTGAAAATAAAATCGTATTCGATCCTCAATTAATAATAATTTGGGATGTTAGCACCTTTTTTCTATCAACTGATAAATAAAATTAGGAGATTTCATAGCAATGAAAAACTTCATCAATAGTACTCGGCCAAATATCCAAATATCAAACTCCTGTAATTACTGATAATGAGACTTGAACTCAGGAAAAAAACATCGTTGATGCTTCTTTAAAATGTTGTTTATTGTTGTTGAGGATGATGTTGATGTTTTATAATGAACTCTGATTAATTATCTAGTAAAAGTGTAAAACTTACTTAAATAGCTTTCTAAATTTAGGTAACAGCGGAGTCTCTCAAAGTTTATCTACAAAACAAGCAATACGAATCTTTTGTCAGTATATTAAAAAATATCATTTACCAGAAATTAAAATTTAATCCATGAAAATTTTTTAAGAACTTATTTTTTTTTAAGAATTGAAGCCGTTTTTTATTTGGAAAAAAATTTAAAACACTTAAAATAAACGTTCATTTATCGCGTAAGTATATTTGGAAATTCATTTCTTTTCCAATGTTTTTACAAAATATTGTCTAAATCTAAATTTTTGATGAAAAAAATTGAAAAATCATCAACCTTAAAAACGTCTACACCCTACATCTAAGAGACATTCCCATTGTGTTCTCTACGTACAATAATCAAAAAGTTTTCGAGGAACTGAAAAAAGTACGACACAGACAAAAGACTTGAACTTTGATTAAAGTCTCCTTCAAATTAAGTTTTGTTATGAAAGTAAACACTCGGAAAATAAAATCTTACTTTTTCCTCACAGCACATCTTTTCTCTCATTCACAAACGAATTTAAGAAAGTTGTGTGTTGATCTTTGCTATTTTCTCCGAGCTACCAAGATAAAAATGCAAATTAATTTTTTTTAAAGGGTGTCAACGCCTTTTAGAGTAGGTACGTTTGAGGTGGTATATGACTAACGTAATGTGATCGTGCCAGCTCGTAGAAAATTTCTTATATACGCCATTTTGAAAAAGGAAATAAGTCCAAAAACCAAGATTTGAGAAAATCGAAAAAAAAAAACTGTCCTAAGTAATAGAATTTTCGTTGTGTAACTATCAAATTTTTACTGAAATTCAGGACTATATTTACGTATAATACAGAACAATCTTCGAAAAAATATAAATAAGTTCAAAAATATTTTACAGAAGAAAAAAAGGGGAGGAACTTATTCCCATTCTCAAACTTATGATATTTCAGCTGCAAAAATCTTAAAAACCATTTTAATTGACAATTCAATTGTATTTCTGCTTAATTCACAGCATAAAGTAAAAAATAGAAATACTTAGACAAATGGAATTTAAAAATTATTATGAAACTGGGTCATTATTAAGGCAGTATCAATGGAGTAAGTGAATATCAATGGAGTCAAATTTTTTCAATTTTTTCAGCATTGCAAAGTATTATATATAGTATTAGATTTTATGGATTAATTTTATAAAGTTGTTCTCTGGCATGCTTATGATTTAATTTTTTTTTTCAGAAAGTTCGTATTTGCACCAAGATGCAGAGGCGTTAGCGCTAAAAGATCTGGTAAATTGAGTCACGAAGATTTAAGGTATTTATTACATACATGAATTTTTATATCATAGTTTGAACCACATTCCACACACAATATTAAGCATAACATATTGAGTACCAAATGCTGGGTAGTACTTTACTTACATTCCTATTCTGTGTATGATTATCTTTGTAATTATCTTTTTTCAAATTGAGTGAATTAAATACCAAGGGGTACAATTGACGGTGCGGAATAACTTCTGTATGCAAGGTGGGTAAAAAAATTTCCCGAGGGTTTTTTTTTATATAAGAAGTTTTGCTTTTCCTTGGCTTCTAAAGATAGTTCAGTATTGATAGTAAAAAAAATATTACCCCCCAGAAAATTTTTAAATTATGTTTATTTTATTTTTCATTTTGAAATCAAAGCTTTATTATAATTATTACGTAAAATTTATGAGTAATTATTCCCCTACTCATAAAAAATTTAATTAAAATATGAATTTAAGAAAAGTTCATGTGTTTAACACTATTAATTTTGTACAGTCGAGAAAAAAAATTGAAAAATTCGATGAAAATCTATAATGTAAAATTTAAAATTTCAAAATAATTTATGTATAAGAATTAAAGTGTCACTATATCTCAGGTTTGGGGTAAAAATGAGCTAAAAAACAACACAATTTTAATGTTTAATCTTGTTCCTTATAACCTTAAATACTTTTCACTAGAAATTGTTATAAGAGTCATACAGATTCAAAGATTTTCTTACAACTCCTTCTCTTAATCTGACCCTGTAAGTAAATTCTTAATATCAAGAACGTAATTACAAACAAAAGACATTTTATTAAGTACAAGCCTTTAATTACAATTACACAATGATATAGGCTTTTAAAACAATGTTCTAAAATAACCTTCTAACTGCAAAAACATTATTACATAAAAGTTAAATGTATTATCTAATTATATAAAATTTTTAAAAAATAATCTGTGAGAAAATGAATTACGTTTAGAAACCTTTTACAGCTGAAAAACTGAAAGTTTTCATTTATCTTACGTCTCTAAAACCTTGTCTGTGGATTTAAAAACTACGAATTCAACATAAGATTGAAGTAGAGTGATCATTGTTAAAAGTTAAAAATGAGTTTAAATACCATCTATCAGTATCCAATGTAACAGAAGTTTAAATCTTTTCTAATTCCTAATTTAGCAACTTTTAATTAATGGTAGTGAATTCCACTCTTCTTAGAAATGTTTTTGATTTTTGAGGATTAGGAAACAAGTAAAAAACTGGGAAAGAAAGTTCAAGAGTTAATTCTTCCTGTTTTTTGTTTTAATTCCTAAATCAAAGATTTTGGTAAAACATTACTTGCAAGCTGATTAATTTTTAATGCGTGATTAAGCAACTATTTTTAAGGACAAGACTTAGTTTGCACATTGACTTATTAAAATGAGACTATATACTATATATTGTTATTATTTACAAAAGCAGAAAATGCGGTGGAATTAATTAAGAGATATTTAACTTCACTTTCGGAGAAGAAATTATAGTAAATTGATTTTTCCCCTTGATACAAGAAGTAATTTAAAAGGAAAATGCACTATACAAATACATCTTTCAATTCAAGGAGCAAAAACATTTAAATTAAGTATCCCTTCTTTGAAAGAAAGAAATAAAAATATCATGAGACAGTTGATATTCTTCAGTAGTTGCAGAATCCCTTTTATTTGCTTAAATTCATGGTTCAATCCATCTTTCTTTATAAAAAAAATTGAAGGAGATTATTTTAAAATGATTAATATAGTACTACCTAAAGCCCTGGATACTCTACCTATAGTGTAAGAAGAAGGTAGAGTATCCAGGGCTTTAGTATACCTAGTGTGCAAAACTAAAAAAGGAAAACTTTGAATTGATCATTAGTTCACAGAAAAAAAAAGAAAAATACATTTTATTACTATTTATTTTATAAATTTCATAATTATATTAATATCTGTGTTTTCGTTACAAGAAAGCAGTACTTATATTTCTTTATTGATTATTCATTTATAAGTCAGTGGTTCCCATCTCCAATAAATTAGAGGACCTCAAAGCTTAATCATTTACGGATCACTTTGTATACGTCTTAGAACCGTTCACCTTCACAAAGTTCCAAGGAGATAGTAAATTTACCAACGACGGAACGAATTTTTTTACGACCTATACCAAGACCAACCTATTTACAATGGTTAAATATTTGATAAAATTTCATGATATTTTAATACAATTATAATGAAACTAATGTATTAAATTATTTTTCATCCCAAAAAAACGTTTTTATATTAAGATATTTTCTTTGCTTGTAAACCTCTCTCTGCTCTTCAGCAACCCTTTACTCTTTTGCATCCATTTGCCCTTCAGTATTACTTTACTCTTTAGCATCCATTTGCCCTTGATCATCTCCTTCTGGTTACCGGGCCCCTTCATGAACCACTTCCAAGACTCTCACGAACCACTGATTGGAAAACACGGCTCTAAATTATTTCTTTTTTAGAGAGGTGCGGCACCGTACGGCTTTCTGGCCCGCCCATCTCACGGACCATAATGGTCCCCGAACAACCGATTAGAAACCACTGATTTAAATGAATAAAGATTTTATTTTTTGGAAATCTAACATAATTTAAAGTTTGTTTTTCTTCTCAATACACAGTATCACTGAATTTTTTTTTCTATCGATTCTCATTACTTACTAATAAGTAATGAATAAAAGAAAAACCTTCACGAAAATACTTAAGAGCTGCCATTTTTCTAACAGAGAAAACGATCTGAAAAACTTGACACCGCTGTGTTGTTTTATCCGTTTATAATTTAAAAAACGTACGAGAAAATGTTAGTTCACATTTATCAATTGCTTTTGTTCTGGTTATTGTTATTGCAGTACAAAAGAAAACTGGTTGTGATATAAAGAGTGTTTATTCAATTAATCTTCTATTTCCCAACTTCTATATTTTTAAATTTTCTGAACGAAAATAAGTAAACTCGTAGTTCTGAAGTAAAACTTCTTTCTAGAGAAAATCTTAAAGAAATGCATTTAAATTAATGAAGTGAAATGTTTTCATAATAGAAACATGGTCCTTTTAACATGCCTAAATGATATTTAGTGAAAACTAGAGATTAATTTACACTTGCGATAAAAAAAAATCAAATAACCTTGTCACTTGAAAGGAATTTTTTAAACATATTTTTTATTTGATGAAAAGTTAATTAGTAATTAGCCTTTAACAAGAATGTGGGTTTTTATTACTCAACTCAACATAAATGTATAAAATTGTAATTGTGTTTGGCGCCTTTAGAACAATATTTTTCGCTGAGATATTCTTTTCCAACACTTGTCACCCTTTCGAGAACTTGTTCGTTTTCGCGGCACCCTAGTAATATAATCCAAAGGGACGTATTATTATTATTTTTTTAATTTCTAACAAACAAGGTCGTGTTTAAAACATTTTCTGTTCTGAACTAGTGCTTACTGATATGTTTTCCTTTAAAACTTCTTTTTAGCTCTAGTATTTTTCCAAGATCAAGGACTCATATTGAGACTTTTCAAGGAAAAGGTTTATGACGTGCGTCAAAAGACGTCGATTTAATTCTTTTTTTCATCTGGATAATTGGTGACCATAAGTCTCCCAACCTTAAGCTAATCTTTTACGTGATTCAATCGGTCATGTGTACTGTCCTTTTGTGTTTCATAGGGATCTAGGCGATATGGAAGACACGTGGGTGGACTGGCCACGGTCGGCGCCTGAGGACATCACCGACACTGCGTTCGACAGCAGGAAGAAAACGACGGTGAGTAGAGTGGCAAAAATTTGGAACCATAAATCGTCTCCATCCCATTTCATTTGTTAGGTCTTAATTTACAGGGCGATCCAATAACGCTGCTAAAAGACAAATACTTGCAGTGGTGCACTGCCAAAACTTATAGGCGATTCAGAATCACATCAGTGGCGGATTCAGGGGGGTGGCACTCTGGAAAGTGCCCCCCTTGGAGCCAAAAAATCACTCATAAGTACCAAAAAATGTCCCAAAAAGTACTCAAAATGAGTTAAAACCCTACTTTTACACGTCAAATTTCAAAATTGAAAGAATACTGAAAGCGGTACCGAAGCATACTCCCCCCCCCCCAGCGGTACCGAAAGGGGATCTTGATACTTTTTAGAAAATCCACAAAATTTTGAAATTTTTTTCAAAAGGTAAAGGTGATAGTCTAAAAAAGTGCCCCCCCCCTTGGAGCCGTGCTGGATTCGCTCCTGTCCTCTTCACATGAGAAAACCGTGAAGCATCCCTTCCATAACCTGTGAAATATAAGTTTAGAGCTCTGTTCTTAATCGGTTTGGATTATTCCCTTTTAGTGGTAGTGGTCTTTAGTCACCGCTTTTTAAATTAAGGGAAAAGTATTAAGTTGAGCATAAACATTTACTCTGTAACGGGATCTATGTCCAGCGTGAGAAGTGTTTCTCTTCACATGAGAAAACAGTGAAGCATCCCTACCATAACTTGTGAAATATAAGTTTAGAGCTCTGTTTTTAATCGGTTTGGATTATTCCCTTTTAGTGGTAGTGGTTTTTTAGTCACCGCTTTTTAAATTAAGTGAAAAGTATTAAGTTGAGCAAAAATATTTACTCTGTAACGGGATCTATGTCCAACGTGAGAAGTGTTTCTCTTCACATGAGAAAACAGTGAAGCATCCCTTCCATAACTGGTGAAATATAAGTTTAGAGCTCTGTTCTTAATCGGTTTGGATTATTCCCTTTTAGTGGTAGTGGTGTTTAGTCACCGCTTTTTAAATTAAGTGAAAATTATTAAGTATAGCAAAAATAATATCTCTGTATCGGCATGTATCTGTGTCCTGCGTTTGGAATGGTTCTGTTAATATAAGGTAACAGTCCAGGCATTCTTCCCATAACCTGTGAAATATTAGTTCAGAAGTAATTATGTTCTTAAACGGTTTCTTATTAGAGGATGTGGTTCTTAGTCACCACTTTTTAAGTTAAGAAAAAAAGATTGAGTAGAGCATCTTCATTAACTCTGACTGAAATTTTGTAACCACTTAATAAATTAGGATAAAAATCCTAATTTAAATAAAACACATGGGGCGGTGGTAGGGGTTTGCGGATGGAAGGCTCTATCACTCTTCTCCTCATTCTTACATTGTTTCAGTTTCCGTCGTAGGTAAAAGAGTTAAAGTCTTGAAATGTTACAAAAAAAAAGCAATATTTTCAAATAATTTTACTGTTACGGTTACAGTTAACGTTGAAAATTAGAAATATTAAGACCCCCCGTGAATTAAGCAGGAAAATTTATAAATACCAATCAGTATTTATTTCCGAGTGCTATACCCGCTGAGAAGGCTCAGATTCGATCTGAGGGCCTTTCGGATGGCAGTCTGATGTGCTAACCACCAAGCCATCCGTTCCTGCAGCTGTGACAGTCTTGTAATTAATTTGAAGTAGATACTTCACCATTTACAAAAAAGAAAACAGAAAATATTGCCGAGGATCGAACCCGAAACCTTTTGCGAACAACTGTCACCTACCTCAGACGGCAGTGTACAGACCGTACCATCCGTTCCTGAAGCCTATGGTTTATTTTAATAATTCAAAGTTAATATATAAATTCAAAATTTGAAAAAGTGGTGGGCAGGCTTTGAACCCGGGTCCATACGATTTGTAACATCACGATCTTGACGTCCACGCCATTCGCTCACATCTCTCCGAGAATTTTAAAGCTACTGCAGATTATTAATTTCGATATGGTAAACAATAAGAAACATTCAATGTGTGTTATCCAAGTCTTATTTTTCTCAATTATGTTTATAATCTATTTTTTGTGTGAATTTTGTATATCATCCTGTGCCATCCAGCAACCTGATCCTCATGTGTGAATTTCACTAACACTTTTAGGGGTTATTCTTTACTGTGAAAGAAACATGAAAATATATTTATTTGAACTTTTTGGTGATTTTTTTTTAAAATTTGAAAATAAAAAGTTTTATAGCTCTTTTATCTTGAATAACTCCAGTTCTGTTAAGCTTAAAAAAGTGCATTGATCTTTACAGATCATTTTTTTAAATTTGAATTTCATATACAACCTGACTATAGCTTAAAAAAATAAAAGTTTTATCTAATAAAAAAGAATTTTTTTTATTTTAAAAATATATGTTTGTTGAATTTATTTTCAGTGCTATTTCTTATTTGCTATTTCTTTTTTCTAATTTTATGAATTTGAGTGTGTATGAAGGACAACCAACCACTCCATAACTTTATTCATGGGTGGGCAAAAAGTCGATACACTTTTGAAAGTTCCATAGAAACTATCTATGATCATAATTTTGAACTAAATTTTTTATTGCCTTAAAAAATCCCTAAGACTGAAAACCATTTTTATTCCGATTTTTTTTTTTATTATTATTATTTTCAAAAGTGTACTGACTTTTTGCCCACCCTGTATTCATTAAAATATAAAAAAAAAAATATTGACAACAAATTTAGTTCATATAGCTCATTATAGAAATAGGAGTGTTGTGTCATTATCCCTGCAAGAAAAATAATTGATTAACAGGTAACAAAATGGTATAAGACGGCTTTTTAATATTTCAAAATACATTTCAGCCAGGCGCGGATTTAATGGGGGGCACTTCGGAAAATGCCCCCTCCTTGGGCTGAAAAAGAAAGGGAAAGATGGGGAAAAGAGAGAAAAGGCGTAAAAAAGAAAGTAGATTTTGAAGACCAAGAATTTTTTTAGGTCATTTAAAAAAAGATAATTATTTTTTTTCTTCTTTTTACCCATTTTTCTCTTCCTTTTCCCTTCTTGGCCCCCTTTTTAGCCCAAAGTGTCACTTTCCCCAGATTCTCCAAACTTTTTTCGTTCTTCAAGCGCCTGTGCGGAACAAAAATGAATTATTCAGGGTCTAAATCCCTACAATTTTCCCCAGACCCCCTAAAAAATTTGCGTTCTTAAAAGACAGTTACAAGGTTCAGATCCCGATCATAGGTTCAAAAATACTATGTTGTAAACATGTTGGGGTTCAAAAATAAAATTCATTAAGGGGATCTTTATAGAAAAAAGTAAAATTTAGTCTATTTTGCGTGCAAAGGTAGTAGGTAGAGGTGATCCTCAAAAAGTGCCCTCCCCTTGGAAACCTGCTGGATCCGCGCCTGAATCACATAGGATAGTATATTGCGAACATAAGTTGCCAGGCGCAGTAGATGAAATGCCATTGGGGACAAATTGCTGGGGCCCAGAGCCAATTTAGTGTAATTTAATTTCTAGTGCCAAAAGTTAAAACATAAATATGTTTTAACTTTTTGGAAAGCAGTGAAGTTGGTAGCACTGGTAGTAAGCCACCTATAACAAATTTCAAAGCATATATTTCTCAATGCCATCTAATTTATATTTGTGGCTTAATCTAATTTTACTTTCAGATGCTGCAGAAACTTCTGGAAAAGTTCAACGACTACAGTCTTCGTGAAGAGGACAACTGACCCTTGTTCGCCCCTCTCTGTTGTTCGTAGCATGTCTCCTCACCAGACAATCTCCCCATAGAGAAGACTCACTCTTGTCCAAGCATTATTTTCCGACTCTGCAATAAACACCTTCAATAAATCTACTTTTCCTATTATTTTCAACTGGATTCCTTCTCTTGCTTCTCAAGAAACACATGCCAATGCAATGCAGCATTGTCTGGGTTTTTCTGAGTTCACATGATTGTACAAAATTAATGCCCTTTTTCCAATCCTACTTTATGAGCTTGTAAGCACGGATCATTGCTTTATCAAAAGCCTGAAGAGGAAGTGGAAAGCTCAGAAAATCATATTATATTTAAAAATATTCAAAATTAATTCGCTTTTAAAAATTAAAAAAACTTCGAATATCCTCAAACTTGTAAGTACTGTATGACGAGTCTTTACACAAAAATATGTATTTTGGTGTCAATTAAAAAATGAGGATGTTAATAAAAGAATTGTATAAGTATAGAAACAAAATAGGTGGGTGTATTGACTCATGGATAATTATCCATGGTTCAGGGGTCGCAGACCTCCTATTTTTCCTATAAATCCTATACTTATGAAAAGTTAGTAAAAAACCTCCTATATTCTCCTATATTTCCTATAATTTTGCTCGGCGCGCTCAAATTCGCGCTGCAAACGTTCCATTCCTTAAAGAACGGGGAAGTTTCTCCCTAAAATCCGGAAATCCTATAACGGTACGTAATTTAAATGAAAAATCCCGAATTTTCAAACATGCTTCCGGACGTTTGCCTGTAAAGTTGGCTTTTTGACGGTGTGGACGCGGGCAGAAAAAACAACTGACGGACGGTTCGCGATCGCGTTTTTCTTACTTTGCGTCAGTAACCTTGGCTTTAAATGCTTGTTTTTGGAGAAAGTGTTCACTTATTGCAGTTCAAATGTGTCCAATAATTAGCTGGCAAATTGAAAAAATTATTAAAGGTTGGTTGGTTGGTTGGGTTTTATGGCGCAAGGGCTAAATTATTAAAGGAATTTCATGTTTGCAAGAATGCAAATAGAAATTTATAGTTGGAACTTGATTGATAGTTTTAATATCAAATAAAGAATTACAAGGTGTGAGGATAATATGGTATATAAAAATTTTTAAGGTAAGTAATATTATTTAAGCATTATTTAAATTTATCAGAAAGAAAGTCTTACAAAATCTTCCATATGAGTAATTTTTTGGGTTTGAAATTAAACTTCTTGGGCTAAAGTTTTTTACTCCTGTCAGTGTTTTTGTTTTTCATTTTCTGCCCAATTTAAACATTTTGAGTCAGACTAACTATTGATGATTACTTACAGTTTTATTGAAAGTATGAGGTAGTTTTTTTTTTAATTTAAATCTGTTAGGTTCATTTATTTAAAAAATACAGAAAATATTTTGTTGATATAATATAGCTTAATTAATTTTTTAACTAGTTTAAAAAAATGGGGGTAAATAACATCGGCCAGCCTTGAATTTTTCATCTGGTAGAATGGAAAAGTCCTTGAAATTTTTTTCCTCAAGAAGTATGAACCTTGAATAAAGCTTTTGGTGTTTTTTTTAGACTCCTATATACATATTTTTTTAAAATCCTATATTTTTTAAAAATATCACTGCTACCCTTGATGGTTTCATTTCCCTAACTTTTTATGCATAGTCTCCATACAATTTGTTATATTTTTTTTTTCAGTTAATGGCTGTGCTAACTTAAGTTTTTAAATTTCATTTTGCATTCTTAACACATGATGAATGACCAGTGTGCTTCCCTTGGAAATTCGAAGCTCTGATCAGTACAGAATTTATTAGGGGTGATAGAACTAAATATTTACATATTCATTCTCATAACACAAATCAAATAGGTTTGATGTTAATTTTAGAATATTTATGAATCTAAACGATATTTCCTTTGAAATTATATAATTAGTAAGTATTTAGAGATTGGGTTATACAAATTGTGAACGAAGAAATGAGAAGAAAAAAGTAGATCAGAAACCTTTATAAAATTGAGATTTTCTTTTTTTTCAATTCTATAATTTACAGCAACGTTTCCTGACCCTATGACGTCACTAAGCGGAAGCAGAAACTGAGAACAAAGTTGGGTGACTAGGATGAGTCAGTACACAAATCATAATACTTTTTAATTGAGATGTTCTTAATTTCACTCAAAATTCAGACACAGCGCCAGGAACTACTTTGGTTGTTAATGGCGTCTTAGGGTCAGGAAACATTGCTGTCGAGTATTGTATTAAATCCTCTACATTAGATTTTGTATCAAACTGGTTGTTTTAACAGGTTCAAATATACACAAGTAAAACTTTTTTTTTCTTTAGATTTATGAACATAAGTAAATAATGTTTTTAAGAATTTCAAATTTATATAACTAGATTTTAATTAATTTAAAATAAGAGTGAGGAAATGACAACTATTTATTTGTTGGTAAATATTTTTGGCGAAATTATTCAATACTTATAGCATATTCCTGCAAATATTGCAAGAGTGTTCAAAACAACATTGTAACAGTTTTCGGTTTGCTTTAACCAACTTTCTTAAAGGCAATATAATTTCATCTCTTATTTTACATATCATCCCTTTCAACGTTATTTCATTATTTTTTTAAAAAAAAATAAGAAGTATCAAATCAAAAATTAAGTTTTAAAATTGTATATATTTATAAATTTGTGGAATATTACATAGACAGGGTTCCCTCTCAATTTCTCCCTCTGGCTACGCCACTGACATGGTCTATTTTTTTCATTTCTAGAGCCAAAATTGACATGCAAACATTAAAAATTTTTCATTTTCCAGGATTTTGGCCAAAATGAGCAATTTTCCCTGACTTTTAGGTGAAATTAAAATTCCACCTTTTCCAGGTATTCCCTGACCCGTGGGAACCCTGCATAGATAACCCTCTTTTGTAAGAATAAAAATTAAACACATTTCCAAGAACATTTTATGTTTTTCATGGACTAGTAGGTAAACCGGAAAGTTCTTCAGGGAGCAGTGTTTCCCAACCTTTTTTGGTCCATGCCCCACCAAAGCCTTTCTAAATTTTCCATGCCCCCCCCCATATATAAAACCTGGTGGTCCATACCCTACCAAGAGAGCAATTTCGTTGAAAATTTCAAATTGCCCCCTGGTGGGACATGCACCATAGAGGAACCACCCCATCTTGGGAAACTAAAGCATGCACCCCTTGTTAGAAAACACTGATCTATAGCCAGTTAGGAGAATTTTGGTTTTTAGTTGGTTTACTTTTCAAGCTTTCCTAAATTCTAAGATTAATAAGAATGTTTTACTTCAAGTTGTCATCTATAAAAACTTGTATAATTAAAATCCAATTGAATTTTAACTTTTTAAATCAAGTAATGTTGTTTAGAATTAGATTATACGCAAGATCACATTTATTTCATAAATTAGAACTAATTTTATACAACAGGATACTTAAAAAATATTTGGAACTTTTACCCATAAAAGTAGTTAAGAGAGCCTGTTTAAGTTTGTTAATGTTTTAAGTATTTATATAGCACAGATAATAATCTAAATTTATCTTGACCTTTTTAATCTACCTCAAGAATACTTAAAGCCATATTCAATGCTAATCTGACAGCAGTCAAACCTCTGGTGTAAAATTAGTTTTCTACCAATCAGGTAAGCAGTAAATACAGCCGTTAGACAAACAAATGTAATCCATTAAGATTTCTATGACCAATGTTTCCATTTGAACTTTAAACTCATATCCAACACACAGAAACTTTCAAAAAGCCCCAGAAACTAAAATTTTGAAAGATGTAATTTCAGGGATAAGATTGGTTAAAAAGCAAGAAGTCTGAAAACTGAGCAAACAACATTTGATCAACAGTATTTATACGCTATTTAGCTTTAAATCCAAGTTAAGAACAAATCAAAAAAATTATAATAAAAAGTGGTTATTTTTTAAATAAATTCTTACACTTAAAAATTTTACCATGTAGTAATGATCTGAAAGAAATAAAACTGACCCCAAAAGTATAAACAAAGAAGGATTACATACATTAAATAATATATATGATAGAACATTCCTTTGAAATCACTGAAAATATATAATGTCTCATCAAGTTAAGATTTTCCCCATTAAATAAAAGGGAGAAATAACTAATAAGTATTTTAGAATCTTCCAGTTTCTCTGCCAATTTTTCATCAAGTAAAAGTCTGAAAATTTCATGAAATGTTCAAAAAAAAGTCTTAAAAATCTCATCCCTGTAATTTATAATATACTTACACAATAGTTTCCAACTGAACTGAACTTGAACTCAATATGTATAAAAATATAATTCAATATGCTTAGATGAAAACCAGTAGGTTATTTTTTTAAATTGTTCAAACCTAAATATTACCCTTAAAATATAAAGGCACTATCTCTGGGATCTCAATTCGCATTAAACTTACACATTTAACTTTTTCACCTATGGTCACACTGAACTTGGGCATGTGAATGCATGTATCAAGTTTGTTCATAAAAATTTCCATAAAACAAGACAGGTTTTTTTTCCATTTATTATCACTTCTACGCAGTTAGAATACAAGCTCCACCAGCAGCTTTTATCTTGGCCTCAGCTTCTTTACTAAAAAACCTAGCTTTTACAATCAAGGGCTGCTTGGGCAGTCTTCCTTTGCCTAACACCTTGTAGTAACCCTAAAAAATATAGATACACAATTAGTTTTCAAATAAAATAAAAAAATTTAGGAATTTTTGAATGTGTGAGAAAAAGCTAAGAAATAACTAATAGCCTGTTATTATAATGAGCAACTGGCAGAACACAAAAGGACCACATAAAAAAGTCACTTCCTGGATTGCCAAGTATTTTATATACTTGAGTGATATTTTATATACTTGGGGAGTCGGTACCTTGAAACCTTCAAAAAATCTTATTTTATTATTTTGATTGATTTAAATACTACAAATCAAAAGCTTTCCAACGATGTATTGGTTTTTACTGTCCGATAACTAGAAGTGGGTAAATTTGTAAAACTGGGTATGGAGCAGGCCTATATTAGGTAAGCAAGTTGATTTCATAAAAATGTGTTTTTCCCAAAAGTGCATTTTCCAATACTCGTGTACCTTTTTCTCAAAATCTACTGAATATATTTTTATGAAATTTTTACATGTTCATTATATGGTATACAACTTTTAACGGGAGCTTTTGTTATTTTTCTAAAAATATTTATGTAATGGACTTTTTTCGGTGAAAAAATAGCCAAAATTGAAAAATTTTAAGTAATCTTTAGTAATTTATTTAAAAAAAAAAAAGTACTTTAAATTAAGGTAAATGCTCGGATAAATTTAAAGATCGGAGTCTATTTAATCACCAAAAAAAATTTCAGACTTAGTTTCTGAGAAAAAAAGAACAAAAACTGTCAATTTAACATTACGGGTATACAAGGTACCGACTCCCCTTAAATAGTTAACGTAAAAATTTTAAATGCAAAATTTATATTACATAAGTAGGAGGTATCAGACCAAGCTGACATTCAAAAAAACCTCTCTCAGCATTTCATTTAGACTATCCCAAAAGATATTCAAATAATATTTTCCCTCTGAAACAAAATACTTTTACCATATGTATGAGGAAATTAAAATTCCCTTATCAATAGATTAACTTTCCCTAACTATAGTCTGTTCCACTCTAGTATGGGGAAAGGCAGAAAACTTACCAATACACAAAACCAAATAAGTTCTTTTCTTGGTTTGGAATTTAAAATAAAGAATATGTAAATGAATTTGCAAAAATTTATGTTATAGGAATGAAATTGTGATTTTAGTATAAACATCTAGTTAATCATAGTAAAAAATGTCTATCAACTAAGCGAATGAATACTACAATCCATGCGTTCAAAAGAGCAACATGATGCAACTCTAATTTGACTCGGAAAGGAACATCCCGCCAATTCTACACACTCACTTTCCATCTCTCCTATCGTTTTCTTGCCAAATTAGCAAATTGTCTGCCAAAAATACCTTCAAATGTTTGTTAAAAACAAAGGTAACATAGCAGGTGAAATCTTAAATTTACAACAGAAAATATTTTAAAATTGCAAATTAATGTACCATTATGAAAAAAAAAATACAATAAGTTCCCCTATTTGACAGGTAAAAAGTTCTCTGTCAATTTGCATCTTGCAATTAAGGCACTTTACCAAGCCATAACTGAGCAAGGATTCACTCAACCAATTTTCCTTTCCATTCATATTTTCTGTCACAGATTTTTGCTCTTTGGGCAATCTTGTTTACTCAGGGTGGCCACAGAAAACTTATTTCAAAATTCCCTGATAATTCCAGGTTTTCCCCGATGATCTGGTATGATTTTCCCTGATATTTTATAAATATAGTGAATTCTTATCTTCTAAAAAACGGGAATTATTTCCAGACTTTTATCACAAAGAAACTCTTTTCTAAAAAACATTTGCAACCCCACTAATTTATAAGCATTTGAGATTTTATTCTGTAGGAAGGAGAACAGAAATGCACATTTATCTTTATTATTAAATTATGAAAATCAGAAAAATGTTGAATATATTTTTAAAATTCAGGCAATACTCAAAATTTCCCTGATTATTAACAGATTTTCCAAAATTCCGCTGATATTTTTAAATTTTCCCTGACAATAGGTCTGTGGTCACCCTATTACTACTTGAAAAATTTCCCCCGACTTTTCCAGAAATAAAATTCCCTGACTACTCTATGTTGCTAGCCACCATGAACCATGTTATTATTTTAATAACTTGGCAAAAAAAATAAAACTTTTCTTATATCGCAGGGGTGCCAGACTGAACTTTGAACTATCCTTTTAAATCATATCCCCCCTTCTAGCATTTTTAAAAAAATAAAATTGCAGATAAACTTATAAAATATCATATGAATAATTAAATAGGTCCTTAAATTTTAACTTAAAGTTGTATCTGAGTAAAACAGGCGTATTTGTGGGCAAAATGTGCGATATACGTAAGTACTGAAATGCTGATTTTGCTTTTCATAATAAACCCAGGATGGAATACTGAACTTCTAGACAGACTGAATTCCGTCTCAAGGACGGAATAATGGCACCCATGTTATATCATATGAATAAAAAACTTGTTGGGTATAAGGTAGCCATATATGAAGCAGGGCACATGTGGCCCATGAGTTTTGTGTTATGCAAGCTTGTCCCATGCAATGTAAGTGACCTTCAATTCGACTATTTCTTTTACACTGAAGTCATCTATTAAGATTGTGCATCTAATATCTCTTCTATTAGCTATAATATAATTTTTTAAGAAAAAATTTGTACTCACCTTATTCACGACATCAATGACAGGAGCTTTGCCTTCAGGGTGGTTCTTGTAAGTATTTCTTGTTTTTTCAGATACTAGTGACCAAAGTTTTTCAATATTGATGATTGGCATGAATTGCTGATTTTTCTTCAGATGGAAATTACGTTGACCTACTTTTCCAAAATAACCAGGATGGCTAAAATTAAAGTTTTGCTTTGCTTACAATATGGTTTAAAAACAAACATTTTGATATTCAAAAGAAAATACCACAAGAGCTTTTAGCCCCTAATTTAATAGTCAATCAATTTTATTTAACATTGATTTATAGTGCAACTAGGAAATAGTAATCAGGAATAAATCCTTTTCAGAGTTTACTGACTATGATCTTATACAGAAACACCCATTATAAAATTTGTTTTCACATTATATCGACAGGGGTCTGTTTAGAAGAAATTTGGGTCCGTTTTCAGACCCTTCACAATACGTTTCATTGTGAAAACGAACCTTTCACAAAACATTTTACCTTAAAAACAAGACCCTTCACAAAGTATCTTTGCCTTTAAACAGACCTTTTCTTCATAATACTTCAAATATTGGACCCTATTTTCACAAAAAAAGTTCCTGACTAAAATAACTAATTTAACGCTAACTTAAAATTCACAAAATTATGAGTAGATTTTCACAATTTTTACGAAAACCAGACCCTTCACAAAAAGTCTGGAATGACCCCTGATAGATTTGCCTACATAAACATAGCACATGTGTGTAAATAATTAAACTCCCTTACTCATTATTAAGATGTCTGAATTATTTATCCGTTACTCTTTTTTAATATTATGTGAGAGTTCCTAAGCAAAAATTTGTTCAGATTACGATTGATCTAAAAGCTGAGGGCGAAATTTCAGGACAATCGAGAGAAATGGTGTTTTTCAGGACAAGTACGGGGTCTGAAATCATTAACGCTAATTTGAGTTTTGTGAAAGGGTTGTTTTAAAGAACTTTAATTTTGTGAAGGAGCTGTTTTTAGGAGGTGGAATTTTGTGAAGGGGCAGCAAAAGAACCCCAATTTTTGTCTGGATCAACCCCTGCGAACATCATTAACACATTTTAATAATAAAATAGAAATCAAATCAACTTAATTCATACTCACTATTTGTCAAAGTTAATTCTATGGTGATGCATACCACCAGCATTACCACGACCACCAGGATGCTTACGGTGCTTGCCTATGAAAAATTAATTAGTTAATAATAAATTTAAAAATATAGTTGCTAATTACTATCTACAGATCAACCACAAAGTTTAGTCGCTTTACATTTCTTGACCCAGGGAGACCTAGCCGCTTCGGGGTTGCTAGATCTCTTTTTGCGCTTTCTTGGCAAAAGCAGATGAACGCGAATTCATGTTTTTCGTTTTCCGTGGAATACGATTGTATGCTTGTTTCAGGGGAAGTTAAGAATTTTAAGTTTTTTGCTGCAACAAGGAAAGCCTGTAAGACATCTCTAGTTTTTTTTCAATTAAAACTCATTATTTTGAAGGGAGATCTCATGAACTTATTACAGATAATGCCGAAGCAGAAAAATTAAAATAAAAAATTCAACTATAAATAGCAATAATATCTCAAAATATGAACATATAAATTCAAAATGTGCCTTTTTTAACCGAGAAAGGTTTTTCTTCACTTGGGTGTTTATAATTGATGAATTTTTAAAAATCTGGAAACATCTGTGGTAATTACTTGTCAAACCAGACATATTTGCAAAAAAATTACATTTGGGGCTTACAATATATTTAAGAATGGTCGCATCTCAATTTCCAAAAAAATTATTGTGATTAATTCGTTTTATAGAGGATTAGTTACTCATGTTGAGAAAACTGAACTAAACAGAAAATTTATATTTTTAACTTACGTACTAGACCTAAATTGAATTTTAAAATTAAAAATTAATTTTATAATAACAGAATTTCAAAATGCATCTAATTCTATTGACTTCTTTCTTTGCATTGTAAAAATGTTTGTGAAAAATTAAAATAGGTTCATTATATTTTATATCCAATTACTGAACTTAAGTTTTCTAAAATACTTTCTCTAATTGTGCTTAAAATGACTGAGTTGAGTAAAGAAATTTATTGATATTTTGAATTTTTAAAAAAGTTATACGCGCTCCACGGACCAGTCCGCTCACTCCAGTGGCTTTTATATAAAAATATTTTTTTAAAAAATTTCTGGCTTTAGCCCACCAAAAGCACCAGAAAAGGTGTTAAAATAAAATTTGTTTTAACTGAGTTAAGCATTTTTATACACTCCCCTGCTCTATGGGGATTACTAATAATTTTCTTTTCATCTTTTTAAACTACAATCCATTTCGTAGTAAGGGAAAAGCGCAGAAGCGCGACTTCAATGTGTCAACCTTGGCATAGTTTTTGCGAGGTGAAAATGGCTTGGCTCGAAAAAAGCAATCTTCCCCACCCGAAAAAAAAGAAGAGATTCCGGTCTTTTTGGGGTTGCCCAAGCGATTAAACTTCGTGGTCGATCTGTATAAGACTTGGAACAATGGATGTTATGTATACAACAATTACCATTACATTTTGTACTGTACTGTATCGTCTTTTATGATGAATGACTTGAAATTTGAATTTTTTTTAGCAGAAAATACACCAAAATGGTTGTTAGGATGCTTTGATTTTAAATTACTATTATTCAGTATCTGTCCATCTTCCTGAGAGTGAGTAGAGCGAAATGGTAAAGTTTAAAAGTTAATGTAGGTTTGAAAAGTTTAAAAATACAATCTGAGACAAGACAAACTGGGCATTATTAATAATGCCTGAAGTGAGGCAGGCAATGTGATAAATTCAATGGCATTTATCTCTTTGCACGAAATATACAGGCATTAATAATGACTGGATCTATCGCATTGCCCATAACATATATAAATACATATAATACATTGATGTTATTGCTTTTAACCCTTTCAGTCCTAGACACCTCAAATTTACCACAAGATTCAATGGCAATCTTGGGCGATCTAGGACAGAAGGTTGTACCTATTTGTATTTACATTTTTAAATTCAGTGATTGACAACATTTTTCAAAATCGTGTAACATATGTGCACATTACATAATAAACAAGTGTAACATATAGTACAAGGATCAAATTCAGTCCTAATTATTAGTATACCTCAGATCTGGTGCCAGGTTGTAACATCATATATTTCAGACCTTTTATCAGATCATCATAGTACACTTTTCCAAACAGTCACACAGTATACCATAATAAAAAATTGAAACAAAAATATAATTAAACTGTTATGCATATACTCACCTACACGTCCATGACCATGGCTGACATGTCCCCTGAGCTTCCTGGTCTTCTTGTTGTGTGTAGACTGAAAAAAAAATTGGCAATTAGCAGTAAAAGGAGTAAGGATAGTCATTTTATCTATTTAAATAACAAAAAAAACTGTGGCAAATAAATCATTAGCTATGTGGTGAATGAATAAATCCTAGTTTTAAAACATAATGGAGGAGCTTCATGATAATACAATAAGACTTGACTACGAAGACAAAATCGATTATTTTTCATTCACGTTCATTATTTTCAAGCATTTTAAGAGTGAAAATTACCGATTCAGCAGCCAAACCATATATATACACGACATTTTTATATTATCTAGGATACTGCACTGTAGTGGAGATAATGAAAACAGCACGAGTGTAAGACATTTCTGCCAGGTTATATATAATGACGAACAATGCATTGCATTGTAAATGAATGAATAACAGGACAGCACTTTTCAAATTAATAGCAAAATTAAACTAAAATTACAATTTATTACAACAATTAGCAATACGGCATTCAAAAGTACACTCGTGTCTCAACCGCGCTTAACAGAAGAAGATAGTAATGATACAGTGTTAAAATAACTATTTATTTTATTATTTTAATATGATATATTATTAAATTTTTCATTTTAAAGAGTAAAATATAAGGGAAATTTAAGATTAAAATGGATTCAACAAACCATCGTGATGGTGCACCGATGAGTTGATCTGGTTCTGGTACAAAAATTGTCAACAAGAAAGAAATGGGAAATTGTGAGATGAGTTAAGTTGAGTTGTCCTGGGCTACTTCTACGCTGTCGAAAGCAATTTCAATCGATTTTATAATAGCTATTCTGGATTAGTAGGATAAAACGCTGTTTTTTGGGTCAAATTTCCTAAATTTTCTGGGGAGGATACACAGACCCCCCTCCACGAGTTAACTTCCCCCTCGAAATATTGACTTACATTCATAATTTTTTCCTTGAAAATTCTGTGGTTTATTATGGTGGTTTACTGGTTTATAAGGAATTGTTCTCTTCGAGTGCAACCAAAAAATGTCTGAAAATGATTAAAAACACTATTTTTTGAGGCAAATTTTCAAAATTTTTCGTAGGGAGACCCTCCATTATTACTAGTAGTAGTTGTAAAATGTGAACATAATGTGGGATATAATTTAAATGCTACTTTTTTAAGTAATCTAAAACTCAATGTTTAAATATATTTGTTAGGGAGTACCTTAGGACGTTAACGTTGAGTCAACCCCCCCCCCGAGACAAAAGTCTGGGTACGGGTTAATCTTGGGGGCCGCGATGTATGGCTGTTAGCTGTTACACAAAGGGGGGGCGCATAGACCGAAAGTTTAAGAACCGCTGCTCTATTCAATTTGTGACAGGGGGAGGAGGGGCAAAAGTTGTGACATCACATCCTGCATCTGAAAATAAATAAGTAAAAAAAAACAGGATTTTTTTTTTTCTAAAATTCTTTTTCAAAACAAAGTAATTTTAACCCCGTGAATTAAAAGTAGAAATAAAACTATAACGTGAGGTAAAATTAAGCTCAAATAAAAAAAACTTGTTCCGGGCTCTTTCAAACCGTGTATGTATTAGACAAAAAGAAGACAAAAATGATAAAAAAGAAAGAATCCCGATGTACTTGTGGCGGCTACATTTTGTGTGTAAAAAAGAGAGTGGCAACGCAAAAAAACAACTACAACTTCTACTTGTGTGATAGTGAATGTGTTTTGATGTAATGAGAACTCTCGCTCTGAACTGGATGCACGATATGATTTTCATTGTGTAAATACAACTTTTTATCATTATATATAATCGTAATATATTTAATCAAGATCTTTTTATTATTGATGCCTATTTATTGATAAACCAACAAGTGGTGACCCTGTGAACGGACTTACTAACACCAGGCCTACCCACGTGTAGGGGATGAAAGGGACTTTCCCCACCCTAATCCGCTTCTTCCCGCTTCCCGGTCCTCTTCGCCTGCGTTAAGGGTTTTCCCCGCCTGCCTCCGTTCGTGTGTTTTCTGCCCACTCTGCCGTTGCGATGGTTGATACGCCCGAGCTAGCCGACCCATCTCAAGTGGCGCTTGCTCCATCGGCGGTGAATTCGTCAGCGGCGCCTTCTCCCTCACCGGCCGTTGCCCTCGTGGGTGTGAAAGCTCCACCTTTTTGGCGGGCCAATCCAGAACTATGGTTCCGGCAGATGGAGTCGCAGTTTGTACTGGCCGCGGTCACAAGGGAAGAAACAAAGTTCCACTACGTGGTGGCCGCCCTTCAGCCTGAGGAGCTCACCATTGTGGGGGATATCATTACGAACCCCTCAGCTACAACGCCATATTCTGACATCCGCCAGAGGCTCTGCTCGCAATACGCGGATTCAGAGGAGCAGCGCCTTCGCGACCTAGTGTCCGGCATGCAACTAGGAGACAAGCGGCCTTCCCACCTCCTGCGTGAGATGCGAGCCAAAGCAGGGACCAGGCTCCCAGAGGACCTGCTGAAGACCCTCTTCTTGCAACGTCTCCCCACACACGTCCAGCAAATACTTGCTATTAGCAACGATAAACTGGACAAGCTGGCAGAGATGGCAGATGGAATCGCAGCGGCTGCGAGCAACCACCTGGCAATACAGGAGGTAAGCCAACCCCCACCTCCCACCCAGGAGACAGCTCTCCACACCATGTTGGCTGCGATCACCGCCCGGCTGGACCAGCTGGAAACCAGGTCCCGATCCAGGGAACGAAGCCCATCTGCAGGCCGGCTCTTCAGGAGACGCTCCAGCAGTCGACCCAGGGACTCAAACCCCGACTACTGCTGGTACCACCAGCGTTTCGGGGACGCAGCCAGGAAGTGTGTGCAACCTGGGTGTACCTACCCGCCTCCAAAAAACTAGGAGAGCCGTCACTCGACCCACAGAGTGACGGCCCGCTAGCAGTCCACCGCCTGTATCTTGCGGACCGTACATCATCCCGCAAGTTCCTGGTGGATACGGGTGCTGATATCTCGGTTATTCCTCCAACAAACGGCCACCGTACGCCTGCTCAGCTTCAGCTCTACGCCGCAAATGGGACCCCGATTGCCACCTATGGGCAAAAGCTGCTACGCCTTGACTTGGGACTGCGTAGAGAATTCAACTGGCCCTTTGTAATGGCAGATGTCTCCCACCCCATCATCGGTGCCGACTTCCTTAGGCACTTTGGCCTTTTGGTGGACATTCGGGAAGAAAAGCTCATCGACCCACTCACCAACATGCAGTCCAGAGGAGTCCTCTCAGCGAGAGAGACACCGGGAGTGAAGGCTGTCAGCGGGGAATCGCAGTTCCACCATCTACTGGCCGAGTTTCCTTCGCTCACTGAAGCACACTCCACAGCCAGCCCAAGGAAACACCAGGTGGAACACACCATCTTAACCACTGGACCACCGGTTTTCTCCAAACCAAGGAGGCTTCCCCCAGACAAGCTCCGGGCAGCCCAGCAAGAGTTCCAATACTTGGTCTCCGCTGGGCTCTGCCGTCCTTCAAGCAGCTGTTGGGCCTCTCCCCTTCACATGGTCCCCAAGAGCAACGGGGACTGGCGTCCCTGTGGAGACTTCAGGCAGCTCAACAATATCACCATCCCGGACAGATACCCTGTGCCCCACATTCAGGACTGCATGCAGGTCTTGGAGGGAAAATCTATCTTTTCTACGTTGGACCTCGCCAAGGCCTATCTACAGATCCCTGTCCGAGAGGAAGACATCCCCAAAACGGCTGTGACCACCCCCTTCGGACTGTTCGAATTCATGTTTATGCCTTTTGGTCTGTCAAATGCGGCTGCCACATTCCAACGTTTCATCCATCATGTGCTGAGCGGCTTGGAGTTTTGTGTTCCCTACTTCGACGATGTTCTAGTGGCATCTACAAGTAGCGAGCAGCACCTTCAACATCTCAAACAGGTCTTTGAACGGTTCAAGGAGTACGGGGTACATCTTAATGCATCCAAGTGTGTCCTGGGTCAGAGTCAAGTCACCTTCCTAGGACATCAGGTAACGGCGTCAGGCATCATCCCCCTGCCAGAGAAGGTGGAGGCAATTGTAAAATTTCCCAAGCCAGAGACAATCAAGGACCTCCGCCGGTTTCTTGCTATTCTCAATTTTTATCGCCGTTTTCTTCCCCATGCTGCCAGCCAACAAGCTCCTCTGAATGCCTTACTCTCCGGGGCTAAGAAGAACGATAAAACTCCAGTTCCATGGACTGAGGCAGCCACTATTGCCTTCGAAAAGTGCAAAGTGGCCCTGTCCTCCGCAACAGCCCTAAATTACCCGTCTGAGCAGGCTCCACTGGCCTTAGTGGTGGACGCCTCAGACTCGGCTATGGGCGCTGCATTGCAGCAACAGATCAAGGGCAGCTGGCAACCACTAGCCTTCTACTCCAAGAAACTCAATGGAGCACAACTGAGGTACAGCGCCTATGACCGGGAGCTCTTGGCCGCATATATGGCCATTCGTTTTTTCCGGCACATGGTGGAGGGGCGGCACTTTATCCTCTTCACAGACCATAAGCCATTAACATTTGCTTTTAGGCAGAAGGACGACAAATGCTCTCCTCGTCAGCTGAGACACCTGGACTTCATTGGCCAGTTTACCACTGACATTCGCCACATCAAGGGAGTGGACAATGTGGTCGCAGATGCCCTGTCCCGGGTCCAAATTGACGCCATGGAGATGCCCTCCCCCATCGATTTCCAGGAAATGGCCAAGGCGCAGGAGGCTGATGAGGAACTGCAATCCATCCTGTCTTCCCAAACTCCCTCCTCGTCCCTCATCCTGAAGAAGATGCACCTAGGCCACCCGGCGGTCACATTATTTTGTGAAGCCTCAACAGGCTGCATACGGCCTTTTGTTCCGGAAGGGTTCCGTAGAGAGGTTTTTAACCAATTACACGGACTCTCTCACCCGGGCACTCGGGCCTCTCTTAAATTGATAGGGGCACGCTACGTTTGGCCATCCATGCGGGCTGATGTCGCTGCCTGGGCCAAAGCGTGCATTCCGTGCCAGAGAAGCAAGGTCACACGGCATACCAGAAGCCAACTGGGATCATTCATACCCCCTAGCTCTCGGTTTGAGCATATCCACATCGACCTAGTAGGCCCACTACCACCGTCGGAAGGCTTTCGGTACTGCCTGACCTGTGTCGATCGCTTCACCAAATGGCCGGAAGTTTTTCCTCTCAGTGACATCACAGCCCAATCTGTGGCTTCTGCATTTTATACTGGCTGGGTGTCAAGGTTCGGTTCGCCATTGAGGCTCACAACGGACCAGGGAACCCAGTTTGAGTCCTCCTTGTTTCGGGCCCTAACTACATTTTTGGGGACCGCCCGTATCCGAACCACTCCTTACCACCCGGCTGCCAACGGCCAAGTGGAGCGGTTCCACCGGCAGTTAAAGGCAGCCATCATGGCCTACCAGGAACCGCAGTGGACAGCTGCCTTGCCATCCATCCTATTGGGTTTCAGGGCTGCCTTCAAGGAGGATATGCAGGCTACCCCAGCTGAGATGGTGTATGGAGCAACTCTTCGGGTACCAGGGGAGCTCTTAACACCTACTACAGAGGCAATTGACCCTGCTACCTTTGTAGGGAGGTTGAGGGAGGGTATGCAACGCCTCGCACCTTCCCCAGCCATACATCATAACCATCCGCCAGTGTTCGTCAGTAAGGACTTAGCTACATGCTCGCATGTTTTCCTGCGGACGGACGCTGTGCGAAGGAGCCTACAACCACCCTATGAAGGTCCCTTCCGGGTAGTGTCCCGGAGCAATAAGCTTTTCAAAATAATGAGGAACGACGCGGAGTGCACTGTAAGCATCGACCGCCTGAAGCCAGCCTTTACAACAGCGGGGTCAACAACCGACCAAACCCTGGCCGGCCCACCTGCCACAGCGCAAGCCTCTGCACCTGCTCTGGGACAACCCGTGTCTACTCCAGCCTCTGTATCTTCCCCTGACCAACCCGGGTCTGCTCCAACCACTGCGTCCACTACGGTCTCTCCAAACTCCCCACCTGTTCCTGCTTCTGGTGTCCCCCCACAGGGACCCAGCGACTCGCTGCCTCCCAAGCACATTACCAGGGCCGGCAGGCATGTCCGGTTCAACCCACGGTACCTCTAAATTTCGCTGTTGCTGGGGAGGGGCTACCTGTGGCGGCTACATTTTGTGTGTAAAAAAGAGAGTGGCAACGCAAAAAAACAACTACAACTTCTACTTGTGTGATAGTGAATGTGTTTTGATGTAATGAGAACTCTCGCTCTGAACTGGATGCACGATATGATTTTCATTGTGTAAATACAACTTTTTATCATTATATATAATCGTAATATATTTAATCAAGATCTTTTTATTATTGATGCCTATTTATTGATAAACCAACATACTCATACACCACAACCCCCAAGTACCACAATAATGCCTATATTAAAATAAAAATAATTATACTTCATTTATGACAGGGGATTTCCCCTTGTAAACTACTGATACAAAAGTGTCAACAATTGAAGCAATTTCCTTTTTCAGAAAAATAGCTAATTAAATTTTTATATCCAACTAGCTGATATGCCCGCCGTTGCTCGGGGGATAAAAGGCTTATCAAACTGTGTGTTAAAATAAATAAGAATTATCGTTTAGATGCAATAGAGTCAACAGTCTTCCCGCTAGGATTCTTTTTTGATGCCCTACCACTTCGTTAAGATGTAAAAAAAACCTTTAAAAATACCACCTGTTTAGATTTAATGTGTGAAATCCCCCCATCCCCGTTTTTAAAGAGTATTTTTTCAAAATAGAAAAAAAGTCAGGGGACCTTCTGAATCCCATTATTTTTTTCTCTTTTGTCCTTTTCTCCCTCCATCCATTTCTGCAATTGGTATAAATGTATATTTGAGGTAAATTTCTCCGCCTTCGCTTCACAATAAAGATAGATTATTGAACAGCAATGTCTATAGATAAAACTTATTTCCCCCTCATCCCGTTAAATTTTTATAAAATACAAAACAATTAAATATACTACATACTTTTATACTTTTTTAAGATGTTAAACAAAATCTTAAAAATCTGGTTTAGAATTAGTGTTTATAACCATTTTTTAATAACGATAATTTTTTTAAAAATCAGGGGGAGACCCCCTGAACCCCCCTTTGCTGATTTATCACCAACTCATTCATTGAAAGAAATTTCAAACATGAAATAAAAGTAAACATCATTTGAATCGACACTGAAAATGCATGTGATAAAATATAGAGTATTTTCAATCACATGACTCTGCCTAACAACGGCCTTAGCAACGTTGTTTTATTCCTCCAGTGACATCATGTGCGAATGCTGCTATTGGATACTTCTATGTCCCGCCCCTAACAACAGCCTTAGCAACGTTGATTTTGTCCTCCAAGTGACGTCATGTGCGAATGCTCCATTGTTTAATTTGAACTTTGCTGGAAATACTTAAATTTGATTAAATAGAAAAAAGAATAAAATTTTTCAGTGGAACGGTTTTTGGTTATCATAAAAAATATTATTTAATCATTAAAAATTGTTTCTTTATCATATTTTTTAAAAATTCACCTGTTATAAAACATTTCAAAATAAATATTTCCAACAATAGAGGTTTTGCGTGTCATGGAAAGAGCAATAACCGCAAATAAAAGGGTTTTCGTTTTAGATTAAATTGATATCATAGCTTTATGTTGATGAATATCTATTGTTAATTTGAAGTAAGAAACCGAAGTAGATCGTCCCAAAGGCAAGGGGAATCCATAGATTGGTTTTAGGAACATATTAATTTCTTTTAGATTAAAAGCAATTTTGATTTGGGAGGGACAATATATTTCTAGCTCCCTTCATGGAAACTGAAAAGAGTTGAAATAAAATACTAAAAGCAATTTATAGACTTAATGATTATATTATTAAAGCTTGGCAATATTTTTTAATTATTATTATGTATCATTTTTTAATTTGAAGACTATTCAAATTTTACACTAAAACAGGATCAATGTGACCTCACCTTGGAGATCTTATAAAATGATCATATCGTAACTTTGGAACACTGATCCAACTTCAAAACTAACCGTTTCAGTTCGAGTTTCTTTTGGCGATCGTATGTGGGAGTCGGCAAGTTGGTGAAGGTTTATACCCAATAAATTATCTCCTTCATGTTTGTCATGTTTAATCAAAATTGAATTCGAAATCAACAGATTATTTGATTTTTTCTTCATGTAATTATCACTAAGTGATCATTTATTATCATCTGATTATGTGATTGTTTTAACAATGATCAATATGTCTTAGATAGATCAGTGTTACTACAATAATAATCAGAATATAAGGTACATTAGAATAATAAATTCAGTGAGATCAGATTAATTAGTACCTAATAAACTAACTTTGAATTTTAATAAATTAGTAATAAAAGCGATCAGTAGCGTAATCAATTTTATACAAAACATACAAAAGAAGAACAACTCAAAAATAGCTCACAATTTGAGGATTTTTTAGTGATCTAAAAGTATTGGATTGTAACTAAATACTGCTTTAAAAAACGGTATTTTCTTTGTATTTAGAATTTTCTAAAATACAGATAGTGGGAATTTGTTTAACTTTTAAAATATTGTTACAAATCGATCACTATTGATTCAAGTAATGAACCTCCGTAATTATGCATAGGAATCAGTTTTAAATTTCATAGTTTGTATTTAATCCACTATTTGGTAAGCTATAAACTTGTTCTTCAAGTTGCTTATGAGAAGGAAAACAAGATACTCATAATTTAATTCAATGAAAAATTTTAATCAGTTTTAACCCATCAGAAGTTAAAAAATTGAATGCACCCATATAGATCACAAGTATTGATATTTAAATATATGATTTGTTGCTTAGGCAAGTTCACAGGTCTATATTTTCCCTTCCGCGTCTTATATTACTCCCTTCTACGTAAGAAAATCCCTATAAGAAACTCCGCGATTTCCCTATGTAACCCTGATTGGTCAGTCCTGTCAAAACTTCAACGCCTTCCAGCCGATTACGTCATCCTGGCTGAAAGTAATCGGAGAGCCAGATGAGCCCCCCCTGGTTGGCAACCGGGTTGACGACCAAGTTGCTCGTCTGTGGGCCCCTTAAGAATTTAGAAAAGGGACAAAAAATGCTCATTGGAATGCTTTGATTCAGAAAATTCTTTTTCGCAAACCTGGTTGTCCTGGTTTCCTGGTTGTGTGAGGAACAACATGCTAAGATTTTATAACAATCACATTAATAATGTGGGGTGCTAGGATCCAAAAACTAAAAACGGGAGTGAATATTCAAACCCCCGTGCACCCCCTCCAGAATGGAATATCGAAAAATCCAGAAATTACTTTCTTTGAAATTCTCTCAAGAAGGTATTACCAACAGTTCAATTCGTAATATCGATTTCTCGGTATTGTTTTCTTCGAAAATATGAAACTTGGTTTATGCTCAACAAAAACGGGTTTTTGGAATACAGACCTCTTAAAATTCGAATATCCAAAATCTGAAAAATGCCTTTCTAGAAATTGTTGCTAGGTACCTTCCTGCGAAATAACAAAAATCTGGGATCATTTGGGACGCCGCTGGGCCCAAAAACGTCGAAAACGCTCCAAACCCCCCTGTGGGTCAGAAAAAAGATATTTCGAAAAATCCCTTCTTAGTGCGCGTATACACCGTAATTAAGGTCTTCAACCCTACCAAGTTTCGAGTCTTCAGCCCCGGTAGATTTTGCTGTGCGTTGGTAAGTGAGTGAGTGGTAAAGCTCTTTTATTATTATAGACTAGCTGATATGCCCGCCGTTGCTCGGGGGATAAAAGGCTTATCAAACTGTGTGTTAAAATAAATAAGAATTATCGTTTAGATGCAATAGAGTCAACAGTCTTCCCGCTGGTATTCTTTTTTGATGCCATACCACTTCGTTAAGATGTAAAAAAAACCCTTTAAAAATACCACCTGTTTAGATTTAATGTGTGAAATCCCCATCCCCGTTTTTAAAGAGTAATTTTTCAAAATAGAAAAAAAGTCAGGGGACCTTCTGAACCCCATTATTTTTTTCCCTTTTGTCCTTTTCTCCCTCCATCCATTTCTGCAATTGGTATAAATGTATATTTGAGGCAAATTTCTCCGCCTTCGCTCACAATAAAGATATATTATTGAACAGCAATGTTTATAGATAAAACTTATTTCCCCCTCATCCAGCTAATTTTTTATAAAATACAAAACAATTAAATATGCTACATACTTTTATACTTTTTTAAGATCTTAAAAAACCGGTTTAGAATTAGTGTTTATAACCATTTTTTAATAAAGATAATTTTTTTTAAAAATCAGGGGGAGACCCCCTTAACCCCCCTTTGCTGATTTATCACCAACTCATTCATTGAAAGAAATTTCAAACATGAAATAAGTAAACATCATTTGAATAGACACTGAAAATGCCTGTGATAAAATATTGTTTGGAAACTTTGCTGGAAATATTTAAATTTGATTAAATAGAAAAAAGAATAAATTTTTCAGTGGAACGGTTTTTGGTTATCATAAAAAAAATTATCTAATCATTAAAAATTGTTTCTTTATCATATTTTTTAAAAATTCACCTGTTATAAAACATTTCAAAATAAATATTTCCAACAATAGAGTTTTTGCGTGTCCTGGAAAGAGCAATAACCGCAATAAATTTAACATTGAAGGCTAAGCATAAGAATTTAGAAAAGGGACAAAAAAGGCTCCTTGAAATGCTTTGATTCAGAAAATTCTTTTTCGCAAACATTCCTGGTTGTGTGAGGAACAACATGCTAAAATTTCATAACACTCACATTAATAATGTGGGTGCTAAGATCCAATAACTAAAAACGGGAGTGGATATTCAAACCCCCGTGCACCCCCTCCAGAATGGAATATTGAAAAATTCAGAAATTACTTTCTTTGAAATTCTCTCAAGAAGGTATTACCAACAGTTCAATTCGTAATATGGATTTCTCGGTATTGTTTTCTCTTCGAAAATATAAAACTTGGTTTATGCTCAGCAAAAACGGGTTTTTGGAATATTCAGACCTCTTAAAATTCGAATATCCAAAATCTGAAAAATGCCTTTCTAGAAATTGTTGCTAGGTACCTTCCTGCGAAATAACAAAGATCTGGGGTCATTTGGGACGCCGCTGGGCTCAAAAACGTCGAAAACGCTCCAAACCCCCCTGTGGGTCAGAAAAAAGATATTTCGAAAAATCCCTTCTTAGTGCGCGTATACACCGTAAGGTCTTCGACCCTACCAAGTTTCGAGTCTATAGCCCCGGTAGATTTTGCTGTGCGTTGGTAAGTGAGTGGTAAAGCTCTTTTATTATTATAGATTAAATAAATTAATACTGTATTTTATTATGGAGGAGTAGTTTGGGTCTAGTCACTATAGTTTGGGGTAGATGGTAAATTTTTCATTAAGTAAATGGAGCCCAACTAAAATCAAGCATTAAATTTTTTTGTGTATATTTATTAGAATTAACAAGTAAAATATTTTACAGACAATAAAATAATAACAATTATAAAAACAATAAAATAAATACATAAATCTGTAAACTATACATTGAATTATCATAAATACATGCAAAATTTATATCATACACACAATACTGTTGATAGCCAAAATTCCAACTTCCTAACAGCTTAGTAAAAATAAAAAATATTGGGTATGCAATTATTTTCATCTTTTCTTTTAATAGAACTTTAATATCTTTTAATAGAAACATTTTCACATTTACAAGATGTTACAAAACTCCTATTTTACACCTTCAGATTAAAAACATCTCCTAGAGTCAGGAAAATAAGGTGTATCTATAGTAAAGAAAGTATTGTGAATCTATTGGGAAAGATTCAGGGATGCTACTGACTTTAAAACTAAAAATCCCGGAAAACTAATTATGAACTTTTTATCTGGAATCCCAAATTCTGGAATGCTCCAAAATCCTGAACGTTTACAGTTTTAAAAAAAATTCTTTTTGGCCTAGAAAAAGGACTGTCCACAATCTTACAAGTACTATTCTATATTGTGTCCAGCAATTCTATATTGTTTTCTTTAATTTTAATGATGATGAATTTAATTTCAAAAAACAAAGAAAGTAGAGAATTTAGAGAACAATTTCTTCTTTAGACCTAAAATGTGTAAATTACTTTCGCAAATGTCTTCTTCAATATTAACTATTTTATATCATGAAACTACTTTCTGTGCTCTTATTATGATATTGCATAATTTTTATAATGAAATTTTTCTTCAATATTCTTTAATTATGATTAACTCTCCTATTTTCCCAATAGTAAGGTTATAACTATTCTCAATTTATTCAGCAGAGGTAGAGACTTCCATGACTCTTCAAGACATGGTTTCCAATTGAAAAGTGTAAAACAGACTTTGAGAAGTCCATTAATTTCAGGAGCTTAACAGAACATAATCTCAATAAATATTATTAAGAAGGGAATATTTAACATCAATTCTTAATTTGAACAAACCTTTTTTTTTAAGTAAAAAAATACAAATATGTTATTTTTTAATAAATAATTTAATAGCTATAGTAATATTAACAACTATAAAACTACTAAAAATAGAAAAATTAGATGATCCACTTGTGAATCCACAATGTGTCTTTCTTCAACCATTAGATATTAAAAATGGTTTAATGAAAGTAATCCTAAAAGATTGAGGGTGACTGAGTGCCTTTTCTGATCTTAGAACTCAAAATTCAGGGTTTTATTGGACTGCAAATTAAAAGTGCATTTCATGATGAAGAGTTGGAAAATAAACTGACAGAGGCAGATAAAAACAGTCTGGCTGGCATGCAAATCAGTGTGCTCACATTTACTTGGAAATGTGAAAACTGAAAACTATAAAGAGCTTGTTGGTTACCAGGTGAGACAATTTTGTGTATTATAGGTTGAAAAATGACATTAAAGCTTTACTTTTTTTGAAATCACATTTGGAGATCTTTCCTCAAAACCTTGCTGCAATTCGTGATGAACATGGAGAAAAATTTCACAAGGTCATCTCTACATTCAAAAAGCATTTTAGAGGATAGTGGAACAGAAGTATGCTAAATGAATGTTACTGATCTGTTATTAGATCTAATAGATGCCCACAATAGTTAATGGTGAAAAAAAAATCAGTTTATTGTTATTGTTTTCTATAATAATAATATTTCTATAATAATAATTACCTATAATATTTCTCTGTAACCAATTTGTGTAATTATAATAAATGGGTCTCCAACACAAACAGTACATGATGGATTTTTTGGTGTTCATAAATAAATCAAAAACCTTTCGTTTGAACAGAATCACATAGGACATCACATTTCATCTAAAGGACAGAAAAAGTTTATATTGAACAGTGTATTTAGTTTTATGAAGCAAAATATATGAAGACATCAGAGAAATTGAATTATTTGAAAGTTATAGCATAAAACTCATGTAAGGGGAGGGCAAATCTAAATCTCATAAAGAAGCAAGCTTCTACTTTTGAAATAACATAGATTTCATTGATGGGCATCTCTTTTAGAAACACCCTGTGTGACTATAATTTGATACTTCCTAACAATTCCTTTCCATTCTTAGTACACCTGATCATTCAAAATGTTTAAATCCAAGACACAGAAACAGAATATGAGAATTTTAGAAAATTGATTATGTTATGTGAAACAATAAATCCAACCTTAACAATCAGAATGAAAGGAATATACAGTAGAACCTCTTAACAACAAAACCTCGATATAGCAACCCCTACGTTACAACACATGCAATTAAAGTATTGATTGTTTTATTATAGTGGTAATTTTATTCATTATTATGTCCTTTTATTAAAATGACTGCATATTGCTAGTCCCAGAAGGGGTAGCTCTATCAAGGTTTTACTGTATTAACAATACTGTTTTTCATTGCATTTGCAAAAGAGAATTACATTAAGAAAAATGTATGAATTTTTACTATGAATAATAATTTATTTTTCAGTACAACTAAGTATTTATACTCTCTGACAAATTTTAGACTCATATAACACAAAATCAAAGGTTTTTAGCACATACTAATATCCTTTTCTCAAGTCTACTTCATTTTGTAGAGGTTCATTTTTTACAAACCTTCTGTAGTTTTCAGCTATAAACTCTGCAATCTGTAAAGATATAAAATAACAATGATTTACATATTTAAAAAATCAACTCTATACAACAGCTAATATGTGTAATACATCTCACAAAAACTAAAAAATGGAATTTTAAAGCAATAAGGTAGAATTTTAGTACACTATTTCATAACATTAAAAATAATTTATTAAAAAAATTTTTTGGACATAATAAAAATTTAACTTAATTTTCCTAATTTTTTTCTATCATAAATAATAAAGGAAAATTATACAATGATTTCATTTGGTGTAAAGAAACAAAAAATAAACTTACCCCACTTATTTTAGGAATTCCTCCAACATGAGGAGATATATACACCTAAAACATATGCATTTTATATTTATTTATTTTGCAATTTAAAATAACCCTTCACACAGAATAAGTAAATTTTTTTAAATACCTCTTCTGTCTTCCATAAAGGGTCAGTTGGTGGTAAAGGTTCTGTATCAAACACATCCAAAATAGCTCGGGAAATCCAGCCTTTCCTAAAATTTGAAACAATTAATGTCTATTTTCAGGCAGAAAGTGAAAAATTAAGAAAATGATTACTATTGTATGAATACAGCAGGCTATTGAAAAACCAAGATATTATTCAGGAAGTCTTTCACAGAAAAAGGTATTTAATCCTGTTTGGACCCCCAGTGAAAAATTGAAAGAAAAAGTAATAAAACATTGTTTTCATGGATAAGTTTCGACCTTGAACTTGAACATTTAATAAACCAAAATTATAAATAAAAATTTCTATAAAAATACAGCTTCTTACTTCAAAGCTTTAATGATGTTTTCTTTTTTTATTATATCTGATCTCCCAACATTGATAAAAACTGGTTTCTAAGATAAAGAATGAAAGACAATTAATTCAAACATAAATAAAGTTAAAACTGCACAGAAAACTAACAAATATGAACCAGCTATGTACAGCAATATTTTAGTCATTTAGTTAATAAAAGTGCAAACATCAAGTCATATTTATAATTATAGTACAAATTTCTCCAAGTCAAGAAAAAAAGAAAATGTATAAAAATATCTCAACAAGACATATAAAATATTTAGTACTACCTCAATTAGAATTAAAATAAAATAAAAAGCTTTGATAAAATAAGAAATAAGAGACTCATTTCACACAGTTTAATTGCTATTTATTGCTTTAAAAATATTTCTGAAGAAATGAAATGTAACCATACCTTTTGACAGTTTTCCAGAACATCTGAGTCTAAAAGTCCTCTTGTTTCTTCTGTACTCGGAAGAACATTGACTAAGTAATCACAGTTCTCCAGAACATATTTAAGATCTGTTGTAGCTCTATAAAATTTACAACACACCAACTTATCACTATAGAAATTGAAAAATAAACTGGAAAAAAAAATTTAAACAATTTTTTACTAAATTAATGAGCTAAGGAAAGTAACAATGGATTTTATGGCGCATGTTTAAAATAAAACACTAAATGATTTTTCACTGATATAAACAGTAATAATAAAAGTTATATACCTTGATTTTGTTAGTTATATTTTAAATAGTTTTTGTTAAAAAGAAGCTAAATATTTCAATTAATGAAAGTCCAAATATTTTAAGGTGAAAAATCTGGAAAATTGAACCAAAAAACAGCAAAACCCGGAAATATACAACAAAACCAGAATCCTTCCAAGTCTTTATCAAATGAGATAAAATAAATTATAATCACTATAAACTAGCTCTGTTGAAAGGTTAATAAGTAAACTTTTACACTTCTTCAAATTTATTATTTCAAATTTAAAAATTAATTAAAAAATTAAAAGGATTAGCTAGTTAAAAGTTTAAATTATAGAAAACTTATAGGAAATATAATTAATTTAAAACTTACTCATCATATGAATCAGATGGAGAAGAACGTGGATTTTTCACATACACAATGACATATGAACCTGCCTTTTTCAATAGGCATCCAACTGCAAAGCAAATCAAACTCTATGAGTACTAATGCATATTTATTCATAAACTATGTACAACAGAAATTTAAATAACCAAAGTTGTTACTATTGTACCTCTTGGAAATATAAAAGAGAACTTAACAAAGCTGTCAGGATACCAATAACTTTTAATACTAGGTTTTAATAAGTACACATAAAAAAATAAATATCCCATAGGGTAAAAAAAGGCAATTTAATGTTTAATTCCTTACACTATTATTCATACTTAAGAAAACTGACATGAATTAAACAACATTCTTGTTAAAAGAGTATGGATTACCAAGGTTTTCTTCTATTAGATTTTAACCTTTTCAAACTTAGACTACCCGAGAGAGATTCCCATTATATCTTATAAAAATTTTGTACGGTCAGGACTAAAAGGGTTACAATGGCTTCATATGTTCAAAAATCAAAATTTAGAAAACAAAAGCTTCTTAAACAAAAGTAAACTGCAGTGATTAATAGTATAGTGCTTTTGTTGAAAAGTGGGAGTTAATTTTGCAAGTAAAAAGTGCCTTTTGCTACCTCTATATTAATAAAAGTATTACTATTACCTTACATGACAGTTTGGTAGAGCTATACCTATTGTATTTTAGTAATTGTCAAATAATTTGTAATGGAAAGATAAAATCAAGAGAAATGTTAACATTGAATATAAAAAGATTATTGAAATAAACAAGGATAGCTGGCTTTCAAAGATTAATACACATCACTTCAATGGGATTGTTGTTTAATAGGTAACAATATATGTTGTTAAAAAGGTAAATAAACAAATTAAAAAATTTTTGAAAGAAGGTAATACTTAACAGGAAATATATACTTTAACTTAAAAGGTTTTATTTTTGAAGTAGAACTTAGGTTCCTAAAATACACCTTAAAAAGAGGGATTTTATTACCAGGTACTCCCAGATTTCCAGCTCCCAATATTCCAATAGTCAAATCACTCATCACTCTAAAATCAGGGAAGAAAGGTCTTGACCTAAAGAAAAAAAACTACCATAAAATGGGGTGAATCAGAGCACTTTTGAACTTTAAGCTGCTGCCAAAAATTTCATAATAGATTTTTTAAGTACTTTAAAAAGCATATTTCGAGTCCCAATCCAAAATATAAAATCTGTTGAAAAAATTAATTCTTTACTATTAATGATTGATTTTATTTTATATACTTATTTTTAAGTGCAGTGATCTGATTTACCCACAATGCAGGGTGAATTGGATCACTGCCAGTTTTTGTTCAAAAATGCAATTCTGACAACTTTAAGTTATATAGGATCATAAAATGAGGCTTTTAATAGTTTCATCTGGTGAAATGGATAAATTTTATTCATATTAATGAAGAATTTTTTCATAAAATACATACATATATCATGAGAATGGTGTTTCTCTGATGCAAAATGAATTAGAAAAATATATTAATTTCTATCAAAAAGATCATGCTAGTTTGTCAGTTGTTTTTCTGAATATTTTTAAATTTCTATATGCTTTGACAAACCTTTGGAGCTCTAAAAATAATTTTCCATTATAAAGCTTCAAAAAATCGACTTTTCTTAAAAACCAGGGGTGATTTTCTTCCCTCATGACCACTATTATATCAGCCCATGGTTTTAGGTGTTGATAATAACTAATAAAACCAGACAAAATAACTAAAGAAAGAAAACAAAGCATTTTTATGACTGATCCAATTCACCCCGCGTCAGTAGTCGGAATGGACTTCTTAAATATTTAGAATTTCTTAAAATGAGAATAAAATAAATAAATAAATATGTTATTTCCATAATGCACAAACAAATTTATTTTCGACATTTGAACAATCCAACCGTACATTATGGATCAGTCACCACTACAGCAAGAACAGAATACTTAACCAGTATTGATTTTTTTTCGATCCAAGCACATAAAAAAAGTGATTTTTGGTATTTCATTTTAAATGTTTCAGCCAGGATATTTATTGTTAAAAATATGTATTTAGATGAAAGGGCTCAAAATTCATTTGCTTTAAAAAATCATAATTAACATAAGATTTAATTTATTAATATGAGGTTGGAAAATTATAACAATAGTACATAAGGAAAATTAAATACCATAATATAGATCAATGCTTACCACTCACAACTCTTTTGTTTGTCTACATAGGTATAGAAGCCTCTCTCAATATTTATTATTTGAGCAATGACATAGTTTGACATCAATTCTCCAAAATACTTGTCAACATATCTTGTCAGTTTGTAATTCAGGGGCTAAATGCAAATAAAACAGATTACTCGTACATCCTAAATATATCAAATTTCAGAAGGAAATTTATTTATATTTCCAAAGTAGAAGTGAAATTCATGATAGATATAAAAATATTCCTAAACTTATTACTGAGAGATTCTTTAACAAAATAACAAGGATATTGAGGTTGATCATGTACATGTACTAAGTAGTTCATGTAGTAGTAGTAGATCATGTAGGTTTTTTTTTTAACAAAATAGTTAAAAGGTAACAGGATGTCCCCAAAATGCTCAAAACCAAGGAAAAACAACTATAGTTTTGATTTCAGTTTTTAAAAATAGAATGAGGTTTGAGATTTTTATAATAGCCATACTTAAAATTTTGAATGGTTTTTGTCATAAGTCTTTTTTTTTTCTTTAATACATTTAAAGTACTATGTATACTCACTTTGGATTTGTCCACCTTATTAGCAAGCAATTCAACACCTAAAAAATTCTAAACATTAATCTCATTTGTAGTAAAAGTACAATGATCAGGGTTGTGTAAATATCATGATTTGTATATCAATATCAAAATAACCAATATCTTTTGATATATACAAAATTTTTGACATTATCCAATATATATTTGCATTTTAACAAGGCAAATACTTACTGTTTTCTTAGAAGTGGATACTAGTCTCTAAACCAAAGCATTACTAATAAGATCCTTTTGTAACAAAATCTTAATTACCTAAACCATATTTGCTGATAATTGAGGAAATATCCATGCATACAAAACTGGTACTTTCATATTGGGAAGCCCGGTGGCGTAGAGGAAGCGCTTCGTGCTCCCACACCACAGGCCCGGGGTTCAAATCCCGGTCCACGGGCAAGGCAGACTCAGCCCTTCATCCCTCCGGGGTCGATAAAATGAGTACCAAGATCACTTGGGGAAATCAAGAGGGGGTTAGCATCAAGCTAGCCACTCCTCAGCTGACCGTGACTTTCAGTCACACGTTCTGTACAGCTCAGCTCAAGCCTCACCCAGTGAGGCTAGTTATACTGGTTTGAAGGTCTAACGACCTAGGTACTCCCTCAAATATCCCCCTTGATTTTTTACTTTCATATTAAGCTGCTGACTGTTCAGCAACTGTCAGATTTAGTGGCAAGTTCATGGGCTTTGCCAACGTTTACAGATTCAGCAGCACGGTCAATGGGATAATAGGTAAGTACCTCAAAACTTCAAAGCTGAATGTTATTAATTTCATTTCTGTGTTAAAGACAGTATTTTACCTGTAAAAATTTAGCTTCTCTGTAATTAAATTGATCAGCAATATATTAATTCATGATTTGAAAAATATCAATAGTTTATTTAAATCATCTTTTAAGTTCAAAAATGATAATTGTAGCAATCATCGGCACTTTAGAATTAGCCGGGGGCAAGAGCTAAGTGTTCTGATAAATTGCCAAAAATAAGCAAATACCAAAATATCTCAACTAACAGTGTGGTTTTTGATTTGTTTAATGTTTTATGAGTTATTTCTAAAAGCAGGGGTCAGTGGCGTATATAGGAATTTATTTCGGGATGGGCCCAAAATATCTACCCAGCTTATCCCCCCAGGGCCGTAACCAGACTTTTGTTTCGGGGGGGGGGGGGGTTTGACTCAAATATTTTCTGAGGTACCTCCTGACGGGTACTTTTATATGTTAAGTTTTATGACAACACTGGATAGAAATTTTGATGCACTAAATTTCGAAATTGTTTAAACAATTTGAATTCGAAGTAAAAGGGGGGGGGTCTGGGGGTCCTCCCCCAGAAAATTTTTGGAAATTTGCCCCTCAAAAGAGTGTTTTAGCTCATTTCTGAGACCCTTTAGATTACACCCATAGAGCACCACTCATTGTAAGCGGCCGAATTTTCAAGGTAAAAAGAAGGTATATTGTAATAAATAGCGAAATGTTAAAGGGTTTTTATGTTCCTACTCCAGAAAATTTGTTGAATTTTTCCCCTAAAAGTGGCATTTTAACTCATTTTGAGACACTTTAGGTTACATTAAAGAGGCCCACTCCTTGTAAATCACACAAGTTTTAAGGAAAAACCGTATACTTAATAGATTTTAAAATTTCGAGGGGGTTTGGGGGTCCTCCCCCAAAAAATTTTTGGAAATTTTACCCTTAAAAGTAGGGTTTTGACTCATTTTGAGACCCTTTGGGTTATACCCGAAGAGGATATCGCTCCTTGTGAGACATAATTTTCAAGAAAAATAGCAGTATAAAAATTGATGTCAAAATTTCGGGGGGGGGGGGTTGAACCCCTAAACCCCCCCCCTTGGATACGGCCCTGTCTCCCCCACATATTTAATTGGTCCAAATGTAGCTTTTTAGGTGATAATTTCGGTCCTAAAAACTTAATATAGGAAAAGTTGTCAGTAATAAAAAGTAGAAGTACAAGAGGGGGGTTTGGGGGTCCTCCCCCCTAAAATTTTTTGAGGTTTGACTAAAAAAACCAGGTTTTTAACTAGTTTTGGTACACTAAGTTCGAATTTTGGATGTACGTTTTTATGAACTTAATATTTAAAAAATTATTAAAATAGAGTTCCAAGTACAAAAGGGGATCTGGGGGTCCTTCTCCAGAAAAGTTTTGGAACTTTACCCCTAAAAACAAGGTTTTAACTTGTTTTTGGTACACTTAGTCCGAATTTTGGACATATATTTTTTGGTTGGATTTGGATTTTGATGAACTTATTGTATAATAAAGTTGTTAATAAGGAAATTCCAAGTACAAAAGGGGGGCTTGGGGGTCCTCCCCCAGAAATTTTTTTGAAATTTACCCTAAAATACAGGGTTTTAACTTGTATTGGTACACCTTGTCCGAATTTTGGGGGGGGGCAGGGCCCCCTCGCCCCCCCCTTATATACGCCACTGGCAGGGGTCATTCCAGACTTTTGCTGAAGGGTACAGTTTTTTTTTAAAAATTGTGAAAATCTACTCATAATTTTGTAAATTTGAAGTTAGCATTAAATTAGGTTTTTTTTCAGCCAAGAGCCTATTTTTGTAAAAATAGGGTCCCAAATTTGTAGTATTGTGATAAAAAAGTGTCCTTTAAAACAGGCTAAAATACTTTGTGAAGGGTCCGTTTTTAAGGTAAAATATTTTGTTGGTCCATTTTTACAATGAAATATTTTCTGAATGGTCCGAAAATGGATCCAAATTTCTTCAACAGACTCCTGAAAAGGCTACCAATAAAGTCTGATTGGCAAGATAAGTACCTGGCTAATCCTAAAGTACCCAATCATCTAATCAGGTTTGATATAATATGATTTTCTAAATTGATAATTTAACAATATTAAAGGTATAAATTATAAATATAAGTTTCAAATTTCCAATACTTGATTAAAATGTCAACAAAGTACTCAAAAACTAATTTTAGGAGTTTTTAGCTTGAAAAATGTTAATTTTGTTATCTCCTGATAAATGTTATAAAATTTATCTGATAAATATCATGATATATATCAGCCAACCCTAATACTCATGAAATGATAGAAGTGATTCTTTCTTTGTAAGCCAATTTTTAAGGCAATGGCCAATGAGTGTAAGTATAAATGTAGTGAATGTTAAATGAGATCTCACCAGCCCAAGTTGTTTGGATCCACTTAGCTTTAGGAAGCTTGTATAACATTTCACTTAAGAAAGTAGAATCAGCAATTAGTACTTCTGCATCTTTTATCATGTCCATCTGGTTATCAGGGAGGACTATACCTTTGGTCCAGTTTTTTATTTCTAAAACTAATAACAGTAATAAGTACAGAAGTAATCTAACTTCAGAGCAAACGAGTTAGTACCTATACTTAACAATGTAAACTAAGAATGCTTAAGAAAACCTTAGGACCTCAAGAAGTCCTGATAAAATTGTTCCTCACACACAGTACACAGTTAAAAATATTTCATACTACTTACCTATAATAGCATATAATAGTTTAAATTTACTTTAGACTATTAATGTTTATTCATCTTGAATACTTGGAGGCATTGATGTAAAATATCTGGGTATTTGTTTTTGTAGGTAAATAACCTGGGTACATATCCAGGTATTAACACAAAATGGGTATTTTAGTGGTTGTATATTGTATATTAACAATTTTAGTGGTTGTATATTGTATACAGTAGAGATTTGACTGTATATATTAACTGACTTAAAGCTTTTTTTTTAATATTTTATGACTTAAGACTTGGATAAATAATAAAGAAAAAATATTACTAAAGAATTGTAATAAAAAAGTTATTTTTATAAAAAAATCATAAAGGTTAATACTGAAAAAATATTTTAAAGTAGCCAATGTTATTATGTGAATAAAATAAGCAAAATAAAATAAAGTGACATAACCTGTTTCTAATTTAAAGAAATATTAACACTTCTAATTGTAGGTACTTTAAGATTATATTTAAAATAAAAAAAACCTTTTTATGGATGGGTAAATACCCATTTATGTTTCCCTAGCAACTCGATATTTATTACTCACATCAGGTACTTGGGCTTAATTTAAATTTAAAATTTTTCTGTTTTGGATCATCAATTTATTGGATAGGCTTAAAATTTTAATATCAATCAATCAATCAATCAATCAAATTTATTTTTCAAAAAGTCACATAAAAAAAAAACATAACACACAAGAAAAATAATAATAAACATTTATATTTGGCTATCCCAAAGGAGCAATTGCTCGTCCATGGGCAAATGGCATATCTAGTATATTTAAGTCAGGTAAAAAAAAACAGTGGAAGAATTGGAGAAGAATTTATTTCTTTTTACTTAGAAAGTAAAAAAATAATAAAACGAGAATGGCTTGGCTGGCAATTAAATTTATATAATAGGAAGAGTAAGAGAACATAGATTGCATGTAAATCTGACAAATTAAATTAGGGTTTCAACATTATTTTGGTCTAGAATAAAAGCAATACAAAGTTTTTTAAATAATCTGATATTAGATTCTGTTTGAATTTGGCTTGGTAATTTATTAAATAAAATAACAGAAAGATATTGAAAATGTTTTTTGTATATTTCTTTACGAGGGGTAGGCACTAAGAAATAATTTTGACCGCGGAGAGTGTATGAAGTGTTAGAGTTTATAGTTGCCCATGATGGGAATTTTTTTAAAAAGAGTAGACTATTTAACATAAATAACTGATGCACATTTAAAAGATGATTATTCTCAGGAAAATAACGTAAAAATTTCTTTTGTAAGTTAATTAATGGTAAAATATTGGAGGTGTCCAACATTGCAGAAAACATGTTAGTTTTTTATGAATTTGTTGCTACAAACACTCTGTTAACCATAATCCATGGTCAACAGTTCCCTTTAACGAAAAGTACCCAAATAATGTTCACATAAACTGGATTAAACTAGCTTTAACATTTAGAAGTCTAAGTTTTCAAAGTTTAAAGAAAGTTTGGCACCACAAAGACAAATTTATTCATAAAATAAAAACCAACTAACCTGGAAGTGGAATAACAATCAAATTTGCTTCTGGTGGAAGGCATTTTTTCAATTCCTTTGCCAAATTAGGAAACTTTGAAATCAAATATACATTGGGATACATGTTCCTCGTATTCCGAGTGATGAGATGGCGGCAAGATCACTGAAAAGAACCAAGCCAAATGATTATATCATCACTCTCACTCTCTCCACTGAGAAAATTATCACTTCTCTTTTCGTAAAAGAAAAAGCGTGCTCTTACCTAACCGAGATTTCGATGTGGGTCAGATAATAAGTTAAACGGTAATCAAAACATAAGAACCTGTCCGACTACGTGATTCTAATGTAAAATGCTGTGTTCGAAAGAATCAAGGCTTTGCAGTGGAGTTCACTATTCAAAGCCATGATGGATGAATTTTGAAGAAAGGTTTTCGTAATAGTCAACTCAAGCATGTCGAAACCCGAGACTTTCATTTACTTTCAAAATAGAATGCGAAAAGCAGGTTTATCTCCGAAATTCGCAAGAACTAGAAAGGTTCGAAACTTCCGCGCGCCCGCCATTGATATAAATATAAATAAAAACAAACATTGGAGTCACGTGGTTATGTTGAAGTTGTTTCTTTTCGCAACATTAACGATACCACGTGACCAGAGAGAGGGGGGGGGGCGAGGGGGTACGATACCCCCGGGCTGGTAGGGGCCCGGTACCCAAAGCTTTTCATATTGAAGACGGATATCATTTTGAATATTTTGGAAATTAATTTGTTCACCAAAAATGAGTAAATTCCCAGTTTTCTAGGGCATATTTTCAAAAATTGTCTGGGGGAAGACTCCCAGATCCCCTTTAATACTTGTTACTCATTGTATTATCAAGAAAACGATACTTTTAAGTTGAGTGAAATTCAGATCTTGCCTAGAAATATTCTAAAATTACGTTAAGCCTATGAATGCAGAATGTTTTGGCCGCCCTCTTGAAATATCTCAAAAGGTAGTAAAATGCAAATATGGCTCTAAGAACTTCAAAATAGTGCCAAATTTTAACTTTTAAGACCTAAATTCGTTAGACGGAATGATAAATTACATTTTAAAACATATTTTATTCAGAAAAGATCTTAAAAGTGTAGGTAAATGAGTTATACACTTTAAAAAATGTGTGCAAGGTGGTTTAATTATTTTCAATGTGTTTTCAAAGCATTAAACTAAAATTAAAGGAAGTAAAGTGAGGTTTTTCTGACATAATGGTAAGTCTATATCTGTAGCAACATATCAAAAGTCTACCAAAGTATGATGGGCGGAACACCGCCATTTTGGCCGCCATCTTGAAATATCTCAAAAAGTAGTAAAATGCAAATATGGCTCTAAGAATTTCAAAATAGTGCCAAATTTTAACTTTTAAGACCTAAATTCGTAAGAAAGAACTATAAATTATATTTTAAAACATATTTTATTCAGTAAAAGATCTTAAAAGTGTAGGTAAATGAGTTATACACTTTAAAAAAATGTGTAAAAGGTGGTTTAATTATTTTCAGTGTGCTTTCAAAGCATTAAACTAAAATTAAAAGAAGTAAAATGAGGTTTTTCTGACATAAGACTTACCATTTAGCAACATATCAAAAGTCTACTAAAGTCTGAGGGTCGGAACAACGCCATCTTGAAATTTCTCAAAAACTAAGAAAGTGCAAATATAGCTTTAAAATCTTCGAATCTGGAACAAATTTGAACTTTAAAAGGTTTTCATGTTTAAAATAGCACATAATAAATATTATTATGGGTAAATCCGCCATTTTGTACGCCATCTTGGATTTTACCACGAAGTAAGAAACAAGGGCGGTTCCAGACCAGATTTTCGGGGGGGGCCATGTCAAAGTCGGAGGGTATTACATTCGAAATTTTCAGTGCCTCAGAAAATTTTTTGAAGAGTGCTTGCTTTTAAGCAGCTTTTTAGGGGTTTATAGTAACTTAGAGGATATCCAGGGCCCGTGCCATTGTTTTAGAAAGTGGGGGGGGGGTGAAACATTTTTGTACGGCCATAATAATACTTGTGTTCGCGAGGTGTTTGGCTCCCAATTTTCCGAGTATATCATAAATAAAATGCGAAACTTTGTTTAAGTTATAAAGGTTTCTTCAGATAATGCTAGCTCGAAAGCAAATGTGGGGGGGTCTGGGGGTCCTCCCCCAGAAATTTTTGTGAAATTTGGCTTCAAATAGAAGTTTTTCTACTCATTTTTGTACATTTGGTATCCATTGGATAACACCTAAAGAGGGTAACTTCTTACACTCCTAAAATGAGAGGAGAGAAACAAGTTCAAGGAGAAAACAGTAAATAAGTAACCATGAGAAATTAATAGGGGGTCTGGGGGGTGCCCCCAAGAAAATTTTTGAAAATTTGCCTCTAAAAATAAAGTTTCAGCTCATTTTAAAAGCATGTAAACCACAGAATTTTTCAGGGATGAAATTATAAATAGATGCCCAATTTTGAAAAGGGCCGGGGGTCCTCTCCTGAAAATTTTTGCAAATACGCGTATTTAAACTATAGTATTACCGGTTTGAGAGGGCTTGAGCCCCATCCAATGTTAGCTGAAGGGGGGCTAAGCCCCCCCCCCAATATTTTGTGATGTTTGGATATTTTCTGGTTTGGAATCCCCTTCAAGAGCGGTTATTTTGGGAGAGGGTAACCCACAAAAGGTCTCAGAATGTGTTAAAAATTTCTTTTAAGGGTCAAATTTTAAAAATTTTCTTGGGGAGAGACCCCAAACTTTCGAATTAAGCTGAAATGCTACTTTTAACAGAGAAATTTCTAAAATTTTTCTGGGAGAGATCCCCCAGACCCCCATCTTATTTCGAGCTCGCAATAATTACACAAAACTTTAACATTAATTGCACCTCAAAATATTACACCTTTGCGATATTTAAAGGGACAAGTAACGAAATTTAATCTATACATCTGATACAAAATTAGGTAATTAGGCACGTAAACTTAATGGTTGTTTCTTTTAATTTTATGTTTTTTAATGTCTTGTACTGGCCCTCCCCCCCAATATTTTATAAAAGTTGGCGCCTATGGATGTCAAAATATTTAAGGGGGGTTTGGGGGTTCTCCCCCAGAAAATTTTTTGAATTTTAACATTAAGAAAGTGTTTTTTAAGCTATTTGTTAGGGTTTCTCGGGGGGGGCCATGGCCCCCAGGCCCCCCCCCCTGGACCCGCCCCTGGTAAGAAAACTGCAAATATGGCTCTAAAAACTTCAAATTTGTTCCAAAATTTAACTTTTTATACCTATATTTCCCATACAATTATTAAAAATTATTTTTAAATCATGTTTTATTGAATACAAGGTCTCAAAATGCAGGTAAATAAGTTATAAATATCCAAGGAATATGGAGTGGGCGAATAAAAAAACCTAACTAGTATTTTTTATTGACTGTAAAATGTGAAAAGTAAAGTTTTTCTGCCTCGGTAAGATTATATGAATAGCATGTTGAGTAACTGAACAAATTTAAAGTGAGTATTCCATCACTTGCCCTGACACAGAGTACGTTTAGTAGTGTATCTTGATACCTCTTTATCTGATTCTTTTTATGTGTTAGATGGAGGTGCTTTACTGCATAAGCTACCTTGGACTGTAGGAATTCAGTTCTCAGAAATATGCAATTCATATTCAAAATACATAGCATCAAGGTATGGCACATCTGTTGTGGTTGTTTTTGATGGATATTCAAAGGGGCCGTCTATAAAAGACGCCACTCACACAGTGGCGGATTTCCAAATGTGCCGCCTATAGGCTGAACCAAAAATTGCCGCCTATACACTGTAAAAAATTCCCTGACAGGCCCGTGCTGGGTACCTTCAGAGGGAGGAGGACAAAGGGTGTAAGGGTGCCGCCAAAGTAATTTTATAAGTAAACATAAAAACTTAGGTACTTTTCTGTTAAGATTGGCAAGTTTCACAAACTCCTTTTCTCAATAGCAAAAATTAATGCAATACTGCTATTTGAGATATTTTGATTGTTTTTTATTTTAATATTTGATTTTTGAGAAAAATTGTGTGTTTGCAGTGTGTTGCAGTTTGGACGGGAGGGACCCAAAATATCCTAAAAAATATCTTTTAATAACCAGAAAGCTAGAATTTCGCACCGGGGGAGAGTACCCCAAAATATTCCTAAGCCCTCCGGCCCGAAAAAATTGTGAATAATTGAGTTCCAAGCATGAAAGGGGGGTGTGGGGGTCCTCCCCCAGATTTTTTTTGGAAATTTGACCCTAAAAAACAGGGTTTTCATTCATTTTAGTACACCTAGTCAGAATTTCGGGGGGAGGGACCGTAAAGAAAACCATAAAAATTACGAAGTAAATCCGTAAAAACAACGGCGTGTTACCGTTTTAATCCATGTTGTTTGTACGGATACGGTAACACCGTTGTTTGTACGGATTTACTTCGTAATTTTTACAGTTTTCCACAACCAACCCAGCTGCCAGTTTAAAACTGTAAATTTTACGGGATTTTTTTTACAGTGTGCACATAATGTCAAAATTTTACAATGTTAGCTGAAAGTAAAAATGTGGGTCTCTGGATCAGCTGCAGATTTTTTTTAAAATTGGCCTATAAATAGTGATTTAGTTCATTTTGAGACCCTTTGGGTAACATTTGAAGAGAACGGTTCAAGGGAAGAAACGTCAAAATTTCGAGGGGGCTGGGGGTCCTCCTCCAGGAAAATTTTTAAAATTTTCCCCTTTAAACTAGTGTTTTTATCTCATTTGAAACCACTTTGGGGAACAAGCAAAGGAAACCGTTTCTTGTAAGCGGCAAAAACACTATATAACAGACTTCCAAATTGTGGAGGGGGTTTGGGGGTTCTCCCTCAGAAAAATTTTGAAATTTGATCCTCAAAATAGTGTTTTATGTCCTTTTGAGACTTTTTGAAGTCTTTCTTTTGACTTTTCTCCATGACAATTTTTTTAAGTGTTCCGCGGGCCGAAACAAATGGAGAGGCGGGCTGGAGGTTGCCCATATGTGGTCTAAAACATTGAATAATAGATTTTTTACTTTACTGAATCAAACTACTCAAAACTCGTGGGTGGGGGGTTGGGACTGTTGTTATCTGAAAAGAGCGTTATCCGTTATTCCAATGTTTGTGTTTCCTTTCTCTTTTTGGTGGAAAAAAAATTCCACCCTTAAAAAATTTGCCGCCTACGAAAATTTGCCGCCGTAGGCTTCAGCCTAGCTAGCCTATTTAGAAATCCGCTACTGCACTCACATCAGAAGAAATAAAGGAAAACATTCCCCTAAAGTTTTATTTACCATGGGAAGTGAAGCTTACCATGAAAAAAGATATTTTCTCTCCAATAAAGCAAATAAGCAACGGTTTTTAATTATGCTGAGCGATGTGCTCGAGTGTAGTGGGTGTCATACTTTACATTCAAATGGAGATGCTGACCTTTTGATCACTCAGACAGCAGTTCGTGCGGCTGAAGGAAGAGACATCGTTGTCATTTCAGATGACACAGATGTTCTAATACTCCTATGCTTCTATGTAAAAATTGAGAACAAAAATGTAATTTTTCAGCCTGATCCCAAACGGGGTCATCAATGGAACATCCAGTCAACTAAATTATCTTTAGGAATTAATGTATGCAATGTTTTGTTCTTCATTCATGCACTCCTAGGCTGTGACACTACATCCCAGTTATTTAGGATTGGAAAAGGTAAAGGTTTATCAAAGGGCACAAAAAATGCGTCTTTTATGGAGAATGCCGAAATGTTTAACAATGCAAATGCCCTCAAAGAAGATATAATTGCTCCTGGAGAAAAATCCCTTATCGCTATATATGCAGGAAATGTATCTCAAACTTTGGATGAACTAAGGTAATTTTTCTCCAAAAAAGTAGCCGACAAAAATATGTTGCATGGAGTTCAAGCTCAGTCATTACCACCAACTTCAGCAGCAGCAAAATTCCATAGTCTAAGGGTATATTTCCAAGTTCAAGAATGGAGAGGGAACTCTTCACCCTGAGGATTGGGGTTGGTTCTTACAAGGTGACCATCTGTTACCTGTACTTACTGACCTTCAACAACCAGCACCCCCAGTTCTTCTTGATATCATAAGATGTAGATGCAAAACAGAGTGCGATAATTCAAAGTGTTCATGCAGAAAGCATGGATTAATTTGCTCATCAGCTTGCAGAGAATGTCATGGTGTACTCTGTCGTAATTCGAGTGTACAAGAAACGCATGACGATGGAGTGTCCGATGAAGAATGATGTATTCAATGCAAGAAATTTAATTGCTTGTGTAATTATTTAAAGATTGTAAATATTAAAGATTCTCAGGGTAATGAAGTTTTTATTGTTATGGCCATATCATTACATAATGCTTATTCCATAAAACACTATATTATTAAACTTTTGAAGTAAATATTTTATAATAATCAAGATAAATGTTATTGTATGATTTGTGCTTAAAATATTTTTCTTGCCACTTCCAATTTAAATTCCTGGAGCAGCACAACACAACACTTTTATAATTGTTGAGTAATTTTTTTTAGAAATGGAGAGAGGAGGGAATGTGTAAAGGTTTTATTATAAAAAAGCATTTAATATTGTTCAAAATATTATTTTTAATCTAAAATCTTTTAAAGAAAATCAATTTACTACAAAAATTTGAAGATTTTACAGCACTATTTGCGTGTTTATGATTTTGTGAGAAAATCCAACATGGCGGCCAAAATGGCAGTCTTTAAACCTAGGTAGGCATAAGATATGTTGTTAATAATATCAACTCAACGTAGAAAAACATGTTTAGAAAATTTTAAATAATTTGCAACTTATTATTTTAATATTTACTATTAAGTTACGTATGGTTTAAACATCTTTTATAGAATGAAATGTGTTTACAAATTAAATTTATTATGACTTTTTATGAACTAAGATGGGAAAGATTAAAATTTGGTACTAATTTGAAATTTTTAGCGGTATTTAGGATGAATAGTAAAATCCAAGATGGCGGATTTTACCATGATTATACTTTATTGATACCATGATAATATTTTTTTAAGTATAAAAACCTTAAAAAGTACTCTAATTGCTCAGTAGTAAAATTCATAGGCGTAGGTTCAACTTTTTGACTGGGGGGGGCAGCAAAACCTAAAAGGGAGCTAGCAGCTGTTACTAGAGCTAGACTGTTTTGAAGGGGTTTTTGCCCCCAAAACATTTCTCCCTTTCTGATGAGTAAAGAGTAGGGAAAATGTGATTTTTTTTGTGAACTTAATCACTAGTTTTTGCGGGTAATACATGCCCTCAAGCTAAAGAGGGGGGTCTGGGGGTCCTCCCCCATAAAATTTTGTGTATTTTCACTCATTTTTTGGATATTTGAGAGAGGAACTTTTCTGTTTGTTTGACAGCAGGATTTCCGCTTGGTCGACAAGGGGAGAGGATTTTTAAACATATGTACCCTATACTTTTTATACTACTACGTTAAGGTTTAGAACCAGGTAAAAATTAAATCAAGTTGTACTTTATGTAAAATTTTTGTTATTCAATGTGGACCCCAAGTAATCGGTCTGGGGGTTCTCCCCCATAAAAAATTTTGAAATTTGACACTCAAAGTAATGTTTTAGCCCATTTTGAGACCCTTTGGGTTACATTCGAAGGGAACCGCTCCTTGGAAAATAATTTTAGGGATCATTATTAAAAAAATGTCTGTATTATTTTTCTATTTTTTAGAATTAGTTATATTGAGAATTTTACTTCCAAATTCTGGGGGAGGGGGCAAAGTACAATATGGAAAAATTCTGGGGGGGGGGCAACTGCCCCCCCCTTGCCTCCCCTTAATTACGCCACTGGTAAAATTTCCTGTCATTGCAATTGGTTTTTATTGAACTATGCAATCTTCAAAAAGTATAATGACAAAAATCGGTGAATAATATTTCTTAACTGTAAACTGGACCTCTAAACTAACAAAAAAAATTAAAAGAAAAAAACCCTATAGTTTATTCAATATGCAAAATAGCTCTTTTCGTAGAACTCATAAATAATCCCTTTTTCTTATTTTCAAGTAATGGAAGCTAACTCCGTTTTATCGTTCGGAAATTTTACTGGCAAAATATTTACCTTATTCACATTCGGACCGGTAAAATAAATAGAAAATACCTCTAAAGAGAACTTAAACATGTATTCCCCCCATTTTTTTTAAGCAAGAATGCGATTGTCAGTTGTGCTCATTTTTATGGATTTTTCCATCAGCTGAATGAATATATTGTGAACATTATGAATGCAATATTACAAAAATACTCTACAATGATTATTCCCTATTGTAAAACTGCATAGTATTAGCGTGTTAGTTTTATTTAAACGGCAGAGCAGAGGAAGGTTTTTTTGTGAAACGCAACGTCAAACCTAAGGATTATTATCTATTAGGATCTATTATAAGATTTGAACTCTTCACTACTAATTGATATATTCGCTGAAATAATTACCAATGCTTTTTCCGAAAAAGATAGTGATTGGATCTCTCAACTTCTCCAAAATTTGCGAGGTTCCCAACGAAGAAGGTGCTCCGCCTCGAGGCATAGACGGTGGTCTTGCCAGATTGCTGTCAAAAGCTTTGGGATTTGAGTACACATTTGCGGTACCGAAGCCCTTTGAGAGAACTTGGGGGTTTGTTGTACCCGGTGGAAACTCAACAGGACTCATAGGAATGGTGCAAAGAGGAGAGGTCGACATAGGTATGTGCTACATGGGCATGACTCAATCTAGGCAGGAGGTGATTGACTTCACCGATTGGTACTTGACTGATGACGTAATATTCGCTACTCATCTCCCAAAACTTCGCCCTCGGACTTTAATTTATACTTTACCTTTCCAGTGGCAAGTGTGGTTATCCATCCTCTTGACCGTTCTCTTCGTTTCATTTTTAATGTCCGTGCTGTCTGGTTTTGACCAGTCTCCCACGCAATCGTTATTTGAACTGTATGCGAACATTCTGAACCAGAGTTTGGGAAATTCGCATAATCGAAAACATCTGGTGCTTCGGGGGTGCTGGTGGGCTTTTGCGCTGCTCGTATCGTTCAGCTACAAGGCCGTTGTTCAGTCTTTTTTGGCAGTGCCGCTGCTTAGCACTCCACTGAAGGATTTCGAAGAGCTGTCGACAGCCGTTTTGACGGGGGAATACCGCAGTATAGGTCCAATATCTGAAATAAAGAATTTCCTTCGACAAACCAACAAGACTCACTTGGTTGCTCTGGCTAATAGAATGGTGAGGGATGGAGGTTTCCTCCCTCTGTCGGAATACAACAATGACGCCAACATAAAAGGCAAAACAGCCGTGGTGAGCACGAGGCTTTTGCTGTATTTCAGGTTTGGAGAGCCCCCGTTATCGACAATGCACATAGCCCAAGACAGAGACATCCGAATAAGAATTGCCATGGCGGTGGCAAAGAACTTCTGTTGCCTTGATGCGCTGAATTTAGCCTTGAAGAAAATTCTGCAGTCGGGTCTGTATTACAAACTGGTGAATGATGAGGAGTTCAGAACGTGGATAACGGCGACGAAAGCTCTAAAAGATCAGGACCCTCAGCATTCAATTACGCTTGAGGATATATCAGGAGCCTTAGCCGTTCTCATGACTGGTATTTTGTTAGCTACAATAGCTTTGATACTTGAAATACTGGTTGGTAAGCGGAAACAATTATTATCTTTTTGTGAAATATTTTAAAAAGATGCTAGCATATTTCGTACTAAAATTTACTTTTCAAGTGAAAACCCTACTGTCAAATCCTATGATAAAATGCTTAATTAACAAATTAAACAAATTAACAAAAAACGAATTAACAAAAAAAAACGAATTAAACAAAGTTTTTTCACATTTTTCTTGTTTATATCACATCTTTATACTATTATTATATTTATTTTAAATTTTGTATTAAGTTACTTCAGCATACTCGTATTATTTCTGAAATCTGTCAAACAATATGCTAGAATGCTTTACAGATCGTTAAACGACGTTTGTAAATAACCTGTAATTGTGTGCTTTAAATTTAAAATTATGCAACGAAAAAGGAATTATTTTGTTTTTAATGCTTTTTACTTTATCACAATGTGCATTTTTCCAGAAACAATTAAGATTACATTTCTACATTCTTTGATATCATTTATGTACCTCACAGTCAGAATGTCCTTTTTCTGTTTCGCCAGTTTTTCATGAGAGGAAAAAAAAAATAGACATTCATTCGAATAATTAAAGATATAAAAGTTTCAAGTTACTTTTATTAAATTAAAGTTCATATAAGTATATACTTCAAAAACTCGAATTAAAATATAAAATTTGTGTAAGTTTTCATTCCGGTCTCTTGAAGTCATCGACCTTAAGTCACCCTTGATCCAAATAGCAAAACAGGTATTGGACCTTTTGGCTCTAAAATAGAGATTTTATGATGTCACATATTTTTATTTGTATGTTATGATATAAAATAACCTTTTCACTAAGATGGCACGAATTATTTAGTTCAAAGTCACATTACTCTATTGATTTAGTAGGCAAAATTTTAATCTACATAATAAATATAATTTTACTATAAATTAATGACCAAGTACCCCCATGTTTGATAAAAAATTACATTTATTAAACGTTATTACGTATATTAAAATACGTTTAGCATGAAATGAAAACGTTGTATCATCTTAAATCAGCTATTCAATAATATTATGCTTAATAACATAGAATCATTATTAAGACTTTAAAGATATCTTACCCTTTTATTTTAGAAGCCAAATGGTTCTTCGCACGAAAGAAAGCAATGCTGTTAGCCACTCAGAATATTGCCTGATTCTTAACTCCTTAAAACACTCAAACTATTCTTACTTTAATCATGAAAACAGACACATTCTTCTAATAAGCTCAACCAAATATTTATACGAGTCTGGAATAACGTATATAAAACTTAGGTTGGTATAAATAAATGTTATAAAAACACACAAAGTTTCCTTCCTAGTGTGTTTAAGACAAAGTTTGCTTTTGCGTATTTTGATACTATTGCATTAAAAGTAAAGACACGAATCATGTGCACATTAGTTACTTAGGTAACCCCTACTGTTTAATATACGAAAATTACAGAGAATAGCTATGCGGATGGGAAATTTATTATAATGTCAAAACTGATCAAATGTACTTTGGTACAATTTACTGAAACATTTCGATTTGAAATTAATCAAAGAGTCTCTAACTCATAACGGGATAAAAATATGATTTTCCCTCAAAAGGTAGTAATTGGATCCATTAACTACCCCAAACTGTGTGAAGTTCCGAACGGGAACGGTACAATGCCTAGAAGTATAGAAGGAGGTCTGATGGAACTGCTGGCAAAGGCGTTGAAATTCGAATACACCATAGAAATGCCGGTTGACAAATCTTGGGGAAATACTGTCCCTGGTGGAAATTCAACCGGACTCATTGGAATGGTGGAAAGAGGCGAAGCTGATATGGCGATTTGCTTCATTAGTGTACAAGAAGAAAGGGAAAAGGTGTTAGATTTCAGCTATACTTATTACTATGGTGACATAACGTTTGCTACTCATCTTCCGAAATTTCTTCCTCGCTTTTTAATCTACACTTTACCTTTTCATTGGAAAATGTGGGTATCTATCTTGCTGACAGTCATTTTCCTTTCCCTTTTCTTGTTTGCATTGTCTGGTTTCAGAACTTCTCCTGCAAAATCTTTTCTCGAGCTGTCCGCGAACATCCTGAACCAGAGTTTCAACGATTTCCAATGGAATCACGTCATTCTTCAAGGATGTTGGTGGACTTTCGTGCTGGTCGTATCATTTAGTTACAAAGCTGTGATCCAGTCGTACTTGACTATCCCGATTCATAGCAACGCTTTGAAAGACTTCGAAGAGCTTTCCGATGCTGTAGTGAAAGGAGAATACAATGGTATCGGTCCACAATCGGCTTTGAGGAACTTTTTCTTGAAGAACAGTCGAAAGCACTTGGTGGACATTGCGAAAGTAATGGAAAAGAACAGCGGTTTCCTGCCTATACCCGAATACTACAAGGATGAAGTTATAGAAGAGAAGACTGCAGTTTTGGGTTTGAGGATTATGCATTATCTTCGGTTTGGTGAACCACCTCTATCGACAATGTACGTACCACCAACTGTAGAATTACCATTTCGTATAGCTGTGGCAGTAAACAAAAAATTCTGTTGTATGAATTTACTGAACAAGGCATTGAGGGATATAATGAAAGGTGGATTGTATAACAAGATAGTACACGACGAAGAGTATAGAACATGGATAATAGCGGCTAAATCACTCGAAACTGAGGATTTACAGCATTCACTCACATTGCAGGATATATCTGGAGCATTAGTGATTTTTATGATTGGCATTTTGACTGCTACATTAGTTTTGATGCTTGAAATATATTTTAAGATGCAATAAAATCCAATTAACTTTCTTAAATCAATCACTAATTTATAATAAAACTAATTGCTAATAAATGTCGAATCAATTACTATTTTAAAAACATTTTCTTAGTAGTTATTGATGTAGACTAAAATTGTCTATTATTATAGTAGATTGATGAATCCGTACCCCCTGAAATTGATGTCTTTTTAAAAAGATTATTCCATTATTTTTTCTGTAAGTATAACTGAATTAATAAATAGTGAAGATTTATAATGTTGATATTTGTTTGTAATCCAAACATACACACACAAAAAAAAGTTATGCATAAATTTGTTTTCAACAGGTATGTCCTACTGAAAAACATTGAGCATCTGCTCCTAATTTTGCCGTTGTGGTGGAACAACTCGGAATTTTTTCAAGCAAATTTTGTTTTCACATTCTTTACAAGTTTGTTAAGAAACCGCAGATATGAACTAAACAATAAAATGCTTTCAAAGAAACCAAAATTATGATAGTGATATTTATTATAAAGGTTTATAAGCCCCGTTTATCAATTCTGTCATACTTTGAAATTCAGAATTATAAGTTTCTTCTTTCTTGGTTAGATTCTTATGTACACGTATCTAGAGGGGTATATAATGAGGGAGAGTTTTACTAGCCTAGAAGATTTATTGTAACTCTCGGGTTTTATGTACAAGACGCTCTATACAGGGTGTTTAAAAGCCCGTCTCACTGCTTTTATTTGAAACCAACAAGTGACCATGGAAATGGCATACTGCACTCCTAGCGGCAAAATAAGAAAAAATAAGAAAGTAAAAAAAAATAATTAAAAAACCAAAGAAGATCAGATAAATTCAGATTCAGTAAAAAATTACCGACAATATCATAAAAATTTCATGTAAAAATATCTTCAATATTCAAGGAGATAATTAGCAAGTAAAAATAGCACTTTTACCAGGCCTCAAAAAAGAAAAAAAGTCGCAAATTTGCAAGCTTCTTTGATTTTTTAGTTAAAATTTGTCTTTATTTCACTAAAAAACGCACAAACTACATTCATGTTTACACTGAAAACTGTACTACTCCAAAAGAGGGGATTTTTAGAATTTATCCAAGTCATCGGGCATTTTCATCACTTATTCGGGGGATACCTGCATAAAAAGAAGAACAATTTTAAGAACCAATTCACCCGGTTTAGATTTATTGGATAGGTGACTAGATGAAGGGAAGAAGATACGTCCTTGAAAATGTATATTTTTTTGCACTTTCTACCAGACATCTTACATAACCTTTTCAGTGAAAATCGTTAAATGCCTCTGTTAAGTGAACATTTTCGTCCTTGGATGCATGACTATTTTTTACTTACTCTGGCATTTCTTTTTCTACTTGAAGAATTTTATGAATAATTCATCTGGTATATAAAATTGAGTGCCTTTTAATGAGAGGAAAGGAACGCCCTTGAAAATGTATCTTTATAGACTGGCGTATAGATAACATATAGTAGGTACAGTGGTGAAACGAGAGTCGAAACATGGAAAGAAATTTGGCTTAACTCTAAATATTTTGATCGAGTTGTTAAGATTTCAATAACAAGATCTAAATAAAACAACGCAAATAATACAAATTTGGATTTCTTAGATAAATAATTTTTTTAAGCCGAAGTTTGACCAGATTGTGAAGAGGACAAACTTTGTCTTTTTGTTTTGTCTGTTAATTTTTACTTCTATTTCTCCTTAGACAATTTTGTTTGAACGTACGGAAATAATTTTTTACATCAATAAGTGTTTTCATTCCTCTTGAGTTCTTGAGACCCCGCGTCCATTATAATGGACAATCCTAATTTGCTTATAAAAATCTTAATTCCCATTCCAAGTTCTTAAAACCGGTCGTCCATTGCGTTGGACAGCTTGGGGCTGCCATCTATACAATTTAAAAGTTTCAGGGTGCCGAAAGAGCGGTGTTTTTTTCCCTTCAAAAATGGCTTTCGGCGGGAAACGTTCTGTCAAGGGTATGCTTGTTGTTTTCTGTTAATTTTTGAACATTCTGATAATAATTTTTACCATAAACTAAATCAAATATGCTTATTAGTGTATAAAGTTTGTAACTAAGAAAATTTAGAGATACTGACATAGTAAATTGTCAATTTATTGATAAGTTTCTTTTAGTGTCCATTGAAATGGACATTGGGACTTAACTCATTATTTTTATCGTTGTAAATTCTAGGTTATTTTCATGGTTTCGAGTACCTTTATGGCTCTAAATGCAATAGATAACTGATATATTTTTGGAATAAAGGCATAATGTACCTTATTTTTAACTTTAAGAATGTAATTTAGTATTTTGGTCCATATTTTGTTAGAAAATATTTGGAAATCAGGGCCGTAACCAGACTTTTGTTTCGGGGGGGGGGGGGGGGGGTTGACTCAAATATTTTCTGAGGTACTTCCTTACAAGTACTTTTAAACTTTTATACGTTAATTTTTGGATGACAACACTGGATTGAAATTTTGATGCACTAAATTTCAAAATTGTATGAACAATATGAATTCCAAGCAAAAGGGGGGGGGTCTGGGGGGTCCCCCCAGAAACATTTTGGAAATTTGCCCCTCAAAAGAGTGTTTTAGCTCATTTTGAGACCCTTTAGATCAGTGGTTCTCAACCGGGGGTACGCGTACCCCTAGGGGTACGCCGAGAGCTTTTAAGGGGTACGCCTTAAGAGCTTTTAAGGGAATGTGTTTCTTCAACGTTTAATGATAAAGGATGGTGCCAATTTACCAATGGCAGCTAACATTAGAGGCGTATATAAGAGGGTGACGGATATACAGTAATTCGATTTAGAACATAATTTCATTTAGAATAGGTTGAGGCCCTCATAAAAAATCCAGCTACGGCACAGTATAAAGCATAGAAAATTTGATTTGGAAATTGTCTAATCATATAACTCTGAAAATGAGTTTGACCTTGTTTTAAAAAGTCAAATTTCAAAAATTTTCTGGGGGAGGACCCACAGACCCCCCTTTAGTGAAAAGTTACAAACAATTCACAAAAACTTGGGACAAAGATTAATTAATTGATTTAGAACCACCTTAAAATCATTGAACGAGGGGGGGGGCTTTTACGAAAATTATCATTTTTGGGGAGGTAATCATGATTTTGTAAAATCCTTCAGATAGGAATCCCAAATCCTTAGGTCACCCTCCCCTAATTTTCAGGAGTCGACGACGCCAACTTCATGCTAGGGGCAGTGTTGCCAGACATTTGGACGAAAAAGTCGCGAATCAAAGCCCTAAAAGTCGCGGAATGGAAATTTTTGGAGCCCAAATTTTAAATTAGAAATATTGTTGGCACACACTTTTAACAAAGTTAAGTTATTATTATATAAACTCATACTTTATAACTTAAAAAATATTCTTTTGAATTTTTAAAAAGTTATTTCAACTAGCATAACTAATTTTCAAAATTATCTTTCATAATATCAAATTTTTACAATAAAATATCTTTCGAATTTTGTAACCTTCCATTAGTTAGATAACATTGTTAATCTAAAATTGTTTTGGGAGGGGTCTAAAATTTTTCTTCAAGCCCCTCATGCATATTTAATAAGTCCAATGCAACTTTTTAATACATTTTTAGGTAGAATTTGTGTCTTAAAGAAAACGTAAGTATAAAAAAGTTGTGGGCAACAAAATTCCAAGTTCAAAGGGGGTGTGGGGGGGTCCTCCCCCGAGAAAATTTTTGGAAATTTGACCCTACAAACAGGGTTATAACTATTTTTTCTCAAAACACAAAAGTCGCGGATTAAAAATGTTTAAGCCCAAATTTAATTTTTAAGTAGCCCAAAAGTAGCCTATCGCCCAAAACAAAATTTCTGTCGCAAAGGACCTTCAAAAGGAGCCCAATCCGCTACTTATAGCCCAATCTGGCAACACTGGCTAGGGGTACGCAGGGAAATATATTTTTCCTTTGGGGGTACAATCGTGAAAAAGGTTGAGAACCACTGCTTTAGATAGATTACACCCTAAGAGAACCACTAGACTGTTCCAAAAAATACGCATTTAATAGGGAAGGGAATTTAATACGCATACCCCCTCATTTTGTGCTTAATGGCAATTAAATATGGTGTTCAAAATTTGAAGAAAAAATATTAATATTAACAGACTGCTCAAGAGCATCGAAAAATCTCGTTTATACGTTTTTGTCAAAAATAGCAAAAAAATTTCTTTTTTGAAATTTAATATGCAAACCCTCTTATTTTGAGCCTAGAGGCATTATAAAAAGGTGTAAAAACTTTGAAGTAGAAATATTAATATTAGCAGACTGCTCAAGGGCATCAAAAAATCACGTTTTTCACGTTTTGGACTAATTTACAACAAAATGTATCAAATAAGTAAAATATAAAAAATTTGTATTAGTTAGATGTTAATATAAATTAAATTAAGTTTTTATACAGAATTAGTTATCAGTTTCAGTTAAAATTATTATTTTCATAGTTTTTAATTGCTTAACTCTAAGTATGAAACAAATAACAAAGCCAGCCACATTGTTTATGATACACTCATCTCTGATATCTTTATTTTCTTTGTTTCAACTTGCTTATTAGTTCCATTTTGTATCTAATTTACTTCTCCTTCAAAGAAATACCATTTGTTTGATATAAATTTAATTTTATTGTTATTTTTTGTATTCAGAGCATTGTATTTTTAGTGACTTTATTTGTTGTACACTGGAACTCAGAAATTTTGACTTGGCTAATGACTTTACACCTGTTATTTCCATTCTGAGGGCAATTTAGATAAGTTTTAAAGATATTATTTAATTTATTTGACTTTATTTCCTTTTATTCCTTTATTTTGTAAATTATGTGCAAAACGTGAAAAACGAGATTTTTTGATGCTTTTGAGCAGTCTGTTAATATTATTATTTTTGTTTCAAAATTTGTTTTCGTTTTGTATTTTTTTGTGTGATTTTTAAATGCCTCTGGGCACAATATAAGGGTATAATCGTATTAAAATTTTTTTTTTTTTTTTTTTTTTGAAATTTTTGAGAAAAACATGTAAACGAGATTTTTCAATGCTCTTGAGCAGTCTGTTAATATCAATATTTTTAATTAAAATTTTGGACACCATATTTAAATGCTTTTTAGCACAAAATGAGGGGGTATGCGAGTTTGAAATCGAAATTTTTTTTTACCCATAGGATTTTGGAACAGTCTAAGAACCACGCATTATAAGCGGCCGAATTTTCAAGGTAAAAAGAAGGTAGATATATTGTCATAAATGGCAAAATGTTCAGGGGGGTTTTGGGTTCCTACTCTAGAAAATTTTTTGAATTTTGCCCCTAAAAGTGTCATTTTAACTCATTTTGAGACACTTTAAGTAATCAAAGAGGACCACTCCCTGTAATAATGGTAATACCTCCAATTTATATTCTCCAATTTAGTTGTATTACCTTTCAACAATAAAATTAGCTACAAAATTTCTAACGTACTCAAAGATTTTGGTTTTCATATTGTATTTTCCCCTGTGAATAAAATCCCTTTTAGCAACCTTAAAGACCCTATAGATAAATTTAATCTCTGTGGCATCTACAAAATCCAGTGCCAGTGTGGTCTTTCATACAGGGTGTTTCACAAAGAGCCCCCGATTTTAAAAATTAATAACAAAAAAACGAAAAGAGATAAAAATACGCCGTCAGCGGCATCCTACTTAAAAGACCAAAGAATTTTAGTACACAAATTTTTAAAAATTCGTAGTTCTCAAATCAATTTATAGATGGAAGCACAACTTCTTTGATATTTAGGGAAAGCTATCCTCAAAGTCCCTATTTTCGTTCGCCATAGGGAAATCAAATTTTGGGAAAGAATCGATTCATGAATCGAATTAGAATAAAATAATTTGGAATCAAACCTTTGTTCCCAGTCAGCAGAAACGGGTTAATCTGATCTATTAAGCTTCTAAATAATCAAAGAAAATGCATATTGAGTTTAATTTAAATAAGATGCAATAGTTTGTAAAGCAAATCTTTTATATATTGTTTTAAATACAATAATCAATTTATCCTTGCAGAAATTTCTTAGTAGTTCAGAATATTTCTTTAAATTTATTTTACTAAATTTTTAAATTTGCTCGTGTTTCCTACAGATTTTTTAAAACTGTTTAATGAGCTCGTCATAAATGATCAGACCTAAAAATGTCGAAGATGGAACTTAAACCCTTCTTTGTCTTGGGGTTTTATATTTCTATTGGTATTGGTAACATATATTTTCCGGTCTGTGTTCTTGATCTCAAGGATCCGCTTATCACTTTAAGACCTAGCCACCCCATATGTTCCATAGTATCTAATGGTTATCTCGGGCACCTTAGGATTGAAAGGGTTATAAAGCTTCGTCAAGAAAGACAGACACAACAGAATTTTTACTGACACAGAGAGAGAGAGAGAGAAAATACCCCCAGGGCAAAGGCTGGAATCGAACCGACGGCTGGTACAGTGCGCAGACTGCTAGCGTGGATTGCAGCACGTAAACCAACTAAGCCTCCCAGCCCCCTTTTTATTTGTAATATGAATTTTTCGATCGATATATTTGTAAAAAATTATTTGTCTTAAAACTTTTTAGTACTGGAGGAATTTATTAAAAAACTGATTTCTTATTCTAGGGTTCACGAAAGAACTCCAAACTTTAATTTATAATTTCAAAATGATGATGAAAGCATTTAAAACACAAGTGACACATTAATTTAAAGAACAATCACATTAAAATTGACTCAAAATGCGCCCCTTTTACTGCACAGACATGTCTCAAACGAAGAACGAAGTTTTCGGTGACTTTGTGGAGTGTGTCACGGGAAATCGACACACAAGCTTTTTGAATTGCATTTTCCAGCTCGTTGATTGTTGAAGGATTAGTGCCGTAAACTTGGTCCTTAAGTGTGCCCCACAGAAAGTAGTCACACGGGGTAAGGTCGGGAGAATACGGGGGCCAGTCGAAACCTTTTCCTTTGAATTTCAAATAGTCTAATGCAATTACTCTGTCATCAAAATATTCCTCCAAAACGTCAAACACGTCTTGGGTTCGGTGTGGGCGTGCGCCATCTTGCATGAACCATGCCGTGTCAGGATGATCGTCCAAAGCTTGTTGGTAGTCGACAAATTGGTTCAAGAGTGCAATATAACGGCCTGTAGTAATGGTTTCTCGCAAGAAAAGGGGCCCGATAATTCCTTGTCTCGAGATAGCAGCCCAAACAGTGAGTTTTGGAGAGTGGAGGGGTTGCGCTTGAGACAAATGAGGGTTTTCAGTTCCCCAAAAACGCCAATTTTGTCTGTTGACAACCCCGTCTAGATAAAAATGGGCTTCATCTGAGAACCAAATTTGGCCGACATCGAGACTGGCACCATCAATCATTTCGAGCATTTTTTTAGCAAATACCTCTCGTTGTTGTTCAGCTCTAACAGGTATAGCCTGCCAGCATTGAATTTTGTATGGAAACATCTTTAATTTTTTTCTAAGGATTCTATACGTGCTGGATGGGCTGATGCCGGACTCAGCTGAAAGTTTGCGCACAGATTTGTTTGGGTTCTTCTCGATAGCTGCAGCAATTGTCGTGGCATTAGTAGATGTTACGACAGAGTGTTTGGGACCCACATTTCCCACTAAGTCATCAGTCACGCTGCCCGTCTGTTGAAATTTTTTAAACAGTTCACGAATTGTCTTCTCCGCTGGTCCTTTTTGAACTCCGAATCGGACTTGGAAACTCCGCTTTGTGGCAATAGGGCTGTGGTTTAATCTGTGATACTCCAAAACTATGAAAACCCTCTCCTCTAAAGAATACATTAGGATTAGCTAAATAACTATCAGATGAATCAATCGTACAATAATATTTATTCGCTGATAATAAACCTAATCGTTCTGAGCTCTTCGAAGCACTCCGTAGTTTGTAATGCCAACAAATTTTAAAAACCTTCTACATTTTACAAAGATTTTGTTAGAAGTTAAAATGTCGAAATTCCTGTATCTAAGATGTTAGTAAATTTTACTCCATCCACTTATTATCTTTTAAAAATGTCCTTTTTTATGGGATAGATAACGAAATACTACTACAAAATTTAACTTAGATTATAACTTAATTAATTGATGTTCCTAAATTAGTGAGATCTAGTCTTTAAAATTGGCTGAGAGCCGTTTCTGCAAACTGGAAACAGGGTTCGATTTCAAATTGTTTGATTCTAATTCGATTCATGAATCGATTCTTTCCCAAAATTTGATTTCCCTATGGCGAACGAAAATAGGGACTTTGAGGATAGCTTTCCCTAAATATCAAAGAAGTTGTGCTTCCATCTATAAATTGATTTGTGAACTACGAATTTTCAAAAATTTGTGTACGAAAATTCTTTGGTCTTTTAAGTAGGATGCCGGAGACGGCGTATTTTTATCTCTTTTCGTTTTTTTGTTATTAATTTTTAAAATCGGGGGCTCTTTGTGAAACACCCTGTATATTGGACAGACTAGACGGGCGTTAAAATTTAGACTGAAGGAGCATCAAAATTACATTAAAAAACAAGAACTCGAAAAGTCATCAATGGCGAAACACTCGTGGGACTCTAACCATATTTTTGATTTTAATTCTGCATCTATCATATTAAATTGCAATAAACCTATTGACTTGGATTTTTTTGAAGCATTTGTTATCCATAAGAACTCTAGTACGAGGGTAGTTTGAAAAGTTCTCGGCCTCACCCCGAACACGCGCTCTAATTCGCGCGAATTTTTTTCTCCTGTTAGAACAACTCTTCAAATGAGCCTAATTAAATTTGTGGGTTGTTCTGATCAGAATTCTGCTGTCGGGAATTTTTTTAATGAGTTAAGGTGAGCTTTTTTTCAATAATGGAGAAAAGAGAGTATCGAGCTGTTATAAAATTCTTTTTAAAAGAAGGGATATCACCAAATGAAATTAATTCTACGATCGTAAATGTGTAAGGAGACTCTTTACCATTGTTTTCCCCGTGAAAGAATTAGAGTTGAAGCTTTAACATGGTTGCAAGAGTGTTCTTATAAAGAACCATGTGAAAAACGTTCAAAAAGAGCCGCCATACCGAAAATCGTCGAAAAGTGCCCTCTATGATTTTAGAATAATGATGAAAGAAGGTGGGGACCTTTCTAATAGTCTAGGGATTTCAAAGGAGCGCAAAAGTAATTTTTTGCACGAGGAATTGCGCGTGAAATCAAGCTGGACAAGTTGGGTGCCGCGAATCCAAATTGTGGCTCAAAAATGCATTGAAATGACGACTTCATTGCGTATTTTGACGCGATTTACACAAAATAAAAGCGTGTTTTTACGTCCATATGCAGAAATAGACATAACTTGGAACTTTTAAGTAAAATAATAATCAATCAATGCAATGGATAAAAGTCAGTTTTTCAGCACCAAAACGTGCTATCGGCTGGAAAATTCATGGCGTAAGAATTCTGGGATTTCAGGGAAATTTTGTCAATGGATTTCAAGGAGAAGGGTATGAATATAACAGCAGAATATTTATCTAAACTGTTGATGAGAATACCCGAGAAAAAAGACCCATTTAGCAGATTAAAATGCCATTTTTCATTAGAACAGTGCTTCTGTTAGCAAACGTTTTTTGCGGTGGGAAAACTGAGGGATTTGGCTTAAAAATTTTAAAAGCACCTATCCTATTACCCAGATTTGGTATCTTCAAACTTCCATCTCTCCTCCAAAGTGAAAAATTTTCTCTCTGGTCACCGTTTTTCTTCGAATTAAGAAGTAACTGTGAGATGAATAGGTTTTTTCACGAAAATCTAGAACAACCCCCAAAAGAACGAAAATTAAGACAGGGCTGTCGTTCTAAGAAGTGAGGCAGCTTATAAGGAGGCAATGTTGAAAAATAAACCGTTTTTGAAACCATAAGTTGTTATTTTCATAGTCAGGCCGAGAACTTTTCAAACTACCCTCGTATGTTAGTAAATGATTTTTCAAGTGTGCCCCCCCTTTCTGATGTTTGGAAATCTTGATTTTTTTGTATTTATTATTTGGGTTTTTGTTTCCCTGTAGGTTATAACTGTATCTTTAACCCAATTGCTTGACTATATATTTGTGTTTGATCAGAGTGTTGGTTTCCTGCTGACGAAGGGGATCTTAAGTATCCCCGAAACAATTGTACAATTTTAACATTTTATTAAACGTGCAAATACAAAACCGCTGCCTTTTTTCATTTTTGATCATACTTAATAGATTTCAAAATTCGAGGGGGTTTGGGGGTCCTCCCCCAGAAAAATTTTGGAAATTTTACCCTTAAAAGTAGGGTTTTGACTCATTTTGAGACACTTTGGGTTATACCCGAAGAGGATCGCTCCTTGATGTGAGACATAATTTTCAAGAAAAATAACAGTATAAAAATTGATGTCAAAATTTCGGGGGGGGGGGGTTGAACCCCTAACCCCCCCCTTGGATACGGCCCTGTTGGAAATAGTTAATATTTGGATGCAGTTAAGGTGTAGAAAGCAAATTTTCGAAGCTATTATGAGTGCTGATGCATCTGATCTTGATATTAACGACAATGATGACAATTATGCTCCTCCAGTCCACTGAAAGCCCTATTTTACAACCAATATCAGATCTAGACACCAGTTTTGGAAAAAAAAAATCCCGGAATGGTTTATTATTATTTCTTACAATTTTGAGGTTGGAGGTTCACCAGTTTTAAGGTTAATAGAGTCTGTTAAATCGGTATTAATCTATAATTTTATCTACATTTTACCTACATTCATTTTAGAGAGGAATTAAATAAACGAGGAATATCTGCAACAGGTACATGGTAAAATTATGAAATCTAGAGTTTCAGCAGCTGTCCATCTGACAGATGATGGGGATTTAAGTCTAAGATGGCTACAATGTCGTTAGACATGTCTGTTCATCAAGATAATAAAGTATGAATGATAAATTAGTTTGACAAAAAAACAGTACTTATTAGCTCTTCAAATTTTTGAGCTACTCCTGTTGACAAGGGCAAACGTTAGTAAAAAAAGTTAATAAAATACATTGCGGTGCCAACACCTATAGTTGTCAAAGAATATAATATTAGTAAGGAGGAATCTGTTTAATTAGAAGGATTAATTATCATAAAATAAAGACGGCAACAAAAATGCTGATTGTTAAAACTATTTAATTTTTTTTTACCTTAGTATCGTAAATTCTTGAATCTTAATCAAAGAAAACGTAAAATTAAAAATTCTGGAGAAAAATTTATGCGTTTTCAAATATTTCTTGCTAAAAATCTTTTAAAATAGTCTGAAATTCATTATTCCAGTGAAGAAGAAATAAATTCCTCAACAAATATTACACAATAAAAAATAATTGATGATAGTGTTGATAGTACGCCAATAATCAAAAGGTGACTATCGCTCTGATAAAAATGATGGTAAAAATTGCACAAAAAATTAAGTTAAGTGTATTTAGTGTAATATCTAGTATTACTAGTATCTAATTGCACAAAAGAATTGCTTTGCAAAAGCTCATTAATTATATTAAAATTAGCTCATTAATTATACCCTATGTGAATTTTTAAGAACTTTAATGATAGATATTTTAAGATTTAATAGAGCCTGAAACAAAAATTCTACCATTTTGTTTAAAAAAATTAAATTTAAAGAGTTTACGTATCTATTTTAACTATATTTATGCTATTCTTCTTTACAAAAGTCAGGTATAAATTTGCTTGATTAAGACCCAGCGTCCATTCTAATGGACAGTCTAAAATACACAAAAAAAATTTTAGTAAACAAAAATTACCGATATATTATGTTTTATAACCCCATTTAGATTATAAATACCAATTTTTATGAAAATCTAATAACTTTTTCTTTGGGTCTCAAGAGGATAAAACCATCCAGATACAGAAGAAAAAAAAATGTTTATAACCACACAATCAAGATATAGTGTCATAATGTGTAAAATTAGTTTGCTATCAATTGTTTAATTTAGAATTTTTTGCCTTTGGATTAAAGTTTCCCCATTTAAAAATTTTCTTTATATAAATAAAATAAAATTTTAAAATTTTATTAATTGCCACTTCTACATACATATTTTTACTTCAACATAATATAAACTAAGATTGTTTAGAACTATATATTAGATTTTCATAGATTTTAATTAAAAAGTTTTTCCAAGAGAAATTTCTTTAAAAATATTAGTTAAAAACCATAGATCTCATCGAATATTTAAACTTCCTTCAAAGGGATTTGAAAATGTTGGCAAATGGATGGAAATTGAGATTAGTGTTTTAAAACCTTCACGGAAGAAAGCTTTACTTAAACACTTCTCTGAACCTTTGTCTTTACTTCATAATTTGTAATGGAGCTTTTCTTGAAGTTCAATTTTAGTACTTTTAGATACGGATTTAATTTTATGCTGCTTTAAAAATTATCAAACGTATTCTTTACTTTTTGGAGCTATGTCTTTTTTCTTTACGGGGAACGGATTTACTATATGAAATAGAAATTCTTTATGGATGTCGTAAAAGTGTTAAACATTTGCGGAAGTGGTGATTATAAACTCAAATTTAAATTCTCTCCCCTACTAGGCAAGTTAAACTCGTTCCAGTATCTGTCCTGCATTCTAATGTGGCTGGCTCGCTCCACTTAAGCAACTTTTCAAATTTCAATTTTGCTTTCTCTCAAAATGTGATAGGTAACGATGATATTCAGGGTGTTTCGAAAGCCCGTTTCAAATTTAAAGACGTGAAACAAACTTTCAAAATTAACTGCAACATTTATTTGATACAATTATGCGCAAATTTTTGATGATAAATATCTTGAAAAGAGGAAGCTTACCTTAGTGCAAAAATATCTTTCTGTGATGTTAAAAGTAAGTTTTACAGTGAGCGGTAGTCAGGGCCCGACTTACAAGCCCAGGGCAAAAGACCCATTTGGGTGCCCCCGACATGTCTTAAAATAAAACTTAAATTTATTTGACTTAAAATAAAAAATATCAATCACCTTTAAAGCAAGTGTAACCACAGCGTAAAAATTGTTTGTTTGTTTAAAAGCTTTATAAGCTTCTCAGTAAGTTTATTGTACTCTTATTTCACATTTTCTTAGCTTTTTAAGCATTCTGGGGGCTCCTTTGAATTGGGGGTCCTGGGCAAGTGCCCCGAATGCCCTCCCAGAAATCAGGCTCTGGCGGTAGTAAAATCTTGACATTTAACTACTACTTTGAACAAAGAATCACACCATAACAAAAAATGGTGAAACTCGAAATTGCCCGATAAGATTTTTTTTGTTACGTAAAAAACTGATACTTTAATCAGTGTATTGAGCTTATTTTAACCTACTTAAATAGGCTAAATACACACGTGTTGATTATTTAGTTAAGAGTTTAATGAACCCTCTCTCTTCCTGTCTGTTTGAAATAACTTTACTACGTACTGTTCTTTTTTTTTGCTATGATTTATTTAAATCCTACTAAATAAGAGGCCTTAAACTTTAAAAGATAACTTCAATATTTTGAATTGTTGTAAATGTGGTTTTTTTTTCAGAAAAATTTCACTATAAAAAGGCGTAGCCAGGATTCCACTGGAGTCAAGCAGTCCGACCTTTTTGGTGTTTGAGGAGACCAATTTTGAAGCCCCATGCATGATACAAGGCCGTAGAGCCAGACTTTTGTTTCCAGAGGGGTTTTGGAACTATCACATGTAATTAATGCAAAAGTTTTCTAGATAATACTTTCCCCGAACAAAGAAAAGGGTCTGGGGGGATCCTCTCCAAAAATTGTTTTGTAATTTGACTCTAAAATGTAGTGTTTTGATCCATGTGGGAGCCCACATTTTCAATTTTGATGAATCTTCTTTTCTTTCTTAAATTATTTCAAAAACTACGAGTTCGACAGATGTTTACACTGAATTTATTAAAAGCTTCCAAACAAATGAATATAAAAATTTGGGGAAAAGAATGTTTTCATTAACTATTGTTTTAAAAAAAACTTCTTAAAAAATAATTAGTTCTTTACCTTGAAAATCAATAAAAGGTGAATAACATTTTTATTTATGAAATCATTTATTTAAAGAAAAAATACTTTACTTAAAAAGTGAAATATAATTACGATTAATATATATAGTATATATATATATATATATATATTAGTGTATTGTAATTTTAGTTCAGAAAATATTAAAAAAAATCAGAATACAAGGATGAAAATTTTAAATTTCTAATAAAACTTTATTTAAACATTTAACAGCTTAAGAAGGTAAAAGTAAAGAAAAATAGGGGAAGGTGAATTGTAAAAATAAGATTAAGAAAAGCGAAATACATGTTTAGTTAAAATAGTTCATCAGAGGCAGCTTAACTAACTGTGCAGAAGGCAAGGACATTAAAAAAAAAAGAGCTGTAACAATAAAAGTTTCAAAATATTGCTGTTAGATGGCAGCAGAATAGCAGTGGTCAGTGGTGCCGAGAAGCACTAGACAAGGAACACAGGTAAATAAGGACGATCCAGTTTTATTTATGACAACTAGTGTTCGGCACTAGTTAACTAGAACTAGTAGTTAACTACTGATCAACTAGTAGTTTAACTACTTTTAGTTTAAAGTAGTTCAACTATTAGTTTAACTACTAGTTAAAACTACTTTCAAATTTTCAACTACTTTAAAAAAAAATTTATTTAAAATTTAAAGAGATATTTAAAATTTTTATCAAAGGTAGAGTACTCAAATACCATAACCAGAAATAAAGACCATTTTTGTACAAAGTATAAATTTTTTTTTGTGATATAGATTAGAAAGATGTATTAGAATTTTGCCAAAAAGTAGGTTATGAAATTAAATAGACTAGTTAACTAGTAGTTAACTACTTTGGGAAATATTTAACTACTAGTTGCAACTAGTCCCAGGAAAAAATAGTTAACTACTAGTTACAACTACAATTTCCCAGACTAGTTAGTAGTTAACTATTTTTTGCCCACTAGTTGCCGAACACTAATGACAACACACACTACAGAAAAAATTCCTTTTAAAGTGGTGGCAAAAAGTTCATGGATGGACTAAAAAATAAATGATTTATATATGTAAATTATGACTTTTAACAGAAAACTTAATCATACTTAAAATTTCAGAACAAGACAAATCCCTACTACGGCTCTCTAAAGATGGAATATCAAATAAAATAGCTTATACAGGGTGTCCCAAGATAAGTGGCCACCCCTTTAAATTTTGAACCCCTACAGATCTAACTATTAAAATCCGAGAGTAAACAAATACGACATTAAAACTACACCCCATCAATATCCAAAATATATTTAGCGATTGAGCTTCTTACCATTACAAAAACAAGAAAAATTTCATCAACCTTTGTAATCATGTGCAGGATTTTGGCATTCAAACAGAATGGCATTTCTTTGCAAAAATGTGTGCAATGGGGGTTGGAGGTACAATAAAAAGAGAAGTGAGCAAAAGAAGTTAGTTGCGAAATTAGTAAATTCACCCTTCTGGCACAGACCACCTCAATTTAATTTAATTATTCATGCATATTAATAATTTGATAGTTTAACAATCTAGTACAGACATGGGCAAACTTTTTAAGGGGAGGGCCAGACAAAATAAAAAAATTATCTAGGCGGGCCGGAACCAAAAATTTTAACAAATCAAATTTTTATGAGTGATAGTTTTTAGAGTTGATTTTACATCACACACAACTTATATGCTACAATGGTAAAAAAGTTACAAAATTGATTGTTCTTTAGAAGAGTAGGAAGACGCATGTGACTGATGAAACTGTGATGAGCTGATTTGCAGTAGTGCAGCTATAAATGGTTTTATCCTATGTGTAATAGGATAGGGGGTAGGGGTTTGCCGCGGGCCGGATTGACTCGTCCAAAGGGCCGCACTTGGCCCGCAGGCCGTACTTTGCCCATGACTGATCTAGTAAATTTAAGAGGATTGTGGAAAGAAGTCCCTAAAAAACTAAGAATAGGCTTTCCAAAATACTGTAGAAACAGTATCGCAATTAATCAAAATTTTCTAGATAGTTAAACTATGAAAATATTAATTATATGTGGGATAAATTAATTTATTCACACCTATGCCTATAATTTAACTAATATTGCAATTTAATTATTCATGCCTAACTAAATGATAATAGATATTTTTCAGTTAATCATTTTAATTAAGTATAACTCAAAACGTTGAAACAAGTACTATCAAACTAGACAAGATCATAAGCTCCTCAATTTTTCCACAATTAATCATAGTTTTTCCAATTCCACACGGGCACAATCTGAAGAAGGAAATTAGGGGTTGTATCCAAATTGGGCGTATAATCGTGCAAGCCTATCACAGTGCTGTGCCAATTGTATGCTAGTGAAGGTAGCTCCATAAATCAGAGGATTCACAAAAGACCAACACCCATAGAAAGAACTGTAAAAAGCAGAAAATAGATGGAAAAATCAAAAATAGAGGAAATTCACTATAAAATCCCATCCTTGTGGTTCAAAATTTATAAAGCACTGAAAAGAACTGATGCTCACAATAAAGGCAAGCCATCAGAATAAGTACTACTTCTCTGAAGTAAGTGCATCAATAGCTAACAATGGTATTTACATTTTACATCCATTTACAAGTATATATAAATAAGGATACATGATAATAAAATCAAGATGGTTGAAAACTTCTAACCGGGGTTAGATATATTGGTGTACTTACACTACACTAGATACTAACTTTACCATAAACTTTACAGAGATCCTGAAGCTTGATTTTTAGAGAAGAGATTACTTTTACTCCTATTATCTCTATATATATAATCAAGGTGTCCCTCCCTGCCTGGGTTCCTGGGTTTGTACGGATCAGATGTGGCGCAATTTCTCCTAAACTACTCATCAGATTCAAACCAAACTTGGTACACAGACGTATGAGGACGGGGGAAAGGCAATGACAAGTTTAAAATTTCTAGAACAACCCTTTCACCCCCTTTTAGGGCTTTTTGCAAAAATCTTCTTACTTCTCCGTTAAAGAAGACCTGTTTAGCTCGCATTGTTGCAAAGAAACCAATAAAAGCAATTTTAAGCATAAAACAAAGTTTTTAAAGATAAAACCGGATTAAAATTGTTTTAAAACGTTTATTAATAATTTAAAAAAATGAAATCTATCCTGATATAAAGCTTTATGACAGTATTTTCTTATTAAAAACTTCATTTTCCATGAAACTTTAAGTTGAAACAGAAAGTTTTAAGAATTAGACTGGTTAAAGTAATATAATGAAAGTAAAGTTTGCAAAATAATGCAGTTTTTTTTTTAGAAAGTTGATGATAGAAACACTAGATCAATTGTTATTTAACCTTTTGTTTCTTTTGGGTAGTTTAGTGGGATTTTTTTTTCAATTTAAACAGGGGGTATTTTCAAATTTTGGGATTTCACATGTCTAATAATTTTAATTGATTTTTTTTTCACTTAGAATGGATAATTTGGTAACTGTCGTAATGAAACGTGCAACACTGGAACTGGATGGGTTAGGTTAGTTTTACACAGTTGGCACCGGGAGGGAAAAGGCACAGGGAACACCGGGATATGAAAAAGGCACCGGGAACACCGGGATATGAAAAAATACCAGGAACACAGGGATATGAAATAATACCAGGAATACCGGTATGATTGGTAATTACGGTTACAGAAAATTAGACATGTAACTTGAGAAAACTTTAAGAAAATAAATTGATACACTCCACCCGTGCAAGGCCGGGCATATCAGCTAGTATATATATATAACATAGCTTTTTTAACAGTCCTAAGAAAAATTAAACATTTGATCTTTCTTTTACTTGCAAGAATGAAAATCCACAACATACCACTTTTTTAAAATAAAATATTTTTTTCTACAAAAGCATAATTATTTTTCAAGGGCCTAAAGAAAATCAAGTACTTTTTCAGAGCCCCTAATAGGGCCAAAACAAACTCAAGGACCTTGGGACCCTGTACTACCACATCACTCTAATAGTAAGCTCCTTGCTGAAAAACCGATTCAATCAATCAATCAATTTTTTATTACATTATAACTATTAGAAAATTACAAAAAATGGAAAACATTTCTATCACCAAGGAGGTGTGGTCACCTCATAAATCCTCTCGATTTTCATTAGTTTTGGTACTAGTATTTGAATTCAGAGTAGTACATACTGATAATTCGTTTTGGCACAGATTAGATAAGAGTCCTCCAGCTTCCATGTTTATCCACAGCAACATGCTTAAGTGTTGTTATCATTTGAGCTTATGGGTAAACACGGCACCTGGAGGACTCTTATCGATGTTGTGCCTTCGTTTTAAAGTTTTATCAATCAAGTTCACATCTTCATCTGATATCGTAAAAAATTGCAGTCATAAAATAAAATGATCATATCCTGAAGATTTATGAAAGTTCTATACAAAATCTTGATCTTTGACTACGTGTAACTGGGCTATACTATGTTTAAGAAAGTTTGAGATCGTATGAAATCTATTAGTCTAAAGTTCATAAGTAGAAAAAAAGCAAGGACATTTTCAAGTGAACTAAATATAAACTTAATTAATTTTAACAAACAGAATATATAACCAAATTTAAGAAAACACAATAAGAAAACTTCATAAATTTTTTGAAAAATTTTTATTCAAGCAAAACATTACCGTTTATCATTTATCTCTTCACATCACTCATTGTCATTACTCTCACTATCACTGGAATCACGGTCATTACTCTCACTGTCACTGGAATCACTGTTACTGGAATCGGCTCTGTCATTACTCTCACTGTCACTGGAATCACTGTCATTACTCTCATTCATAGAAACAGAATTAAGAGTATTTTGTAAGGCCTCATTCAGCTCTGAGTTTGATGTTATGTCGCGCACAATTTCTTCCGTTGTCCTTCCACATCCATAACTCATGGCAATTTTGGAGTCTGGAAACATTGCTCGAAATAATTGTCCGTCTTCATAAGCACTAGTGAGGGGCATTTTATGTTTAATTTTATAAGCTGTGAATAAATTTTCCGCATTGCGAACCGCTTTCTCATGCGATTCTGATTCTTTACTATTCAAAAAGAGATCTAGATTTTGAATATTTTCGACAGCAGAACAACTGGTTTTATGCTTTTTTGTAGAGGCATGGACAACAATATCGTTGCGCCCACCGCGTGTAATACGGAAATCCGATCGGCATGGAACACAAAAAGCAAAATATTGACCTTTCGAAGACTCTTGGATAAATTTAAATTCTTTAGAGTAGCTTTTTTTAAAACTCTGATAATAGAATTTCTTAGACATTGTAACAGCGGATGCACGAACACGCGAAGACAAAACCACGTTTTAGAAAAATAAACAATGAACTAATAAACAAGATCTCCACTGTTGCCAACTGATAAAAGAGAAAAAAGCATTTCCGTTTGCTGCGAGTGCGACGAGCGACCCCACAAAGGAAACAAGAAACAATATTTTCCTGCTAGCCAGTGGCTCTAGCAGCCTGATCGATCACGTGATCACCAGGGGCGTCATTTCAGTTTTTGGTTGGGGGGGGGCAAGGATTTTTTTTTAAGTGGGGCTGAGCCACGCCGTAACCAGACTTGTTTTTTTTTGGGGGGGGGTGCGGGTGACTCAGCATCATAAGTTCTAAGTAAAATTGGGGGATCTGGGGGTCACCCCCAGAAAAATTTTTAAATTTTGCTTCATTTTTACAACATTTAAGTTACATCCGAAGAGAACAGCCCCTTGTAAACCACATAATTTCTAGAGAAAAAAGTTACAAATAAACGTCAAAGTTTCAAGGGGAGCCGGAGGTCCTCCCTCAGAATTATTTTTGAAAATTTCCCTTTAAACTAGGGTTTTATCTCCCTTGCAACGTCTTTGGGGAGCACCCAGAGGGAACTGCTTGTTGTGAGTGGCAGAATTTTCAAGGAAAGTATACTGTATAACATAATATATATTTAAAAATTTTAAAGGGGGGTCTGGGGTTCCTCTCCCAGAAAATGTTTTGAAATTTGCCTCTTTAAAGTAGTGTTTCACCTCATTTTGAGGTCCTTTGGGTTACATTCAAAAATAACAGTTCCTTGTAAAGCATAGAATTTTCTAGGGGGAAAAAAGTTATAAATAAACGTAAAATTTTCAAGGGGAGGGCGGAGATCCTCCCCCAGTAAAAATTTTTGAAAATTCCCCTTTAAACCAAACTCCTAGGGGCTTCAAACTCTTTGGTTCCCAAAAAGAACTGTTTCTAGTAAGCGGCAGAATTTTCAAGGGAGACAAATTGTATAACAGACATCAAAGGTCAGGAGGGGGATTGGGGGTTCTCCCCCAGAAAATTTTGAAATTAGACCCTCAAAAGTAGTGCTTTAACTGCTTTTGGGATGTTTTGAGTTAAATCTGTTGCTCCTTGTGGAAGTTACAAAATTTTCCAGGGACTCTCAGCAATTTTTCACTTAAGAGTGGAAACTTTGTGGGGGGGCAATTGCCCCCCCCCCCCTGCCCCCCCCTAAATGACGCCCATGGTGATCACCAAGACACCAAGGCTGCGGACTCAAGGCTCAGTTATGAAAACACCAAAATAAATTAAAATAATTACTATTTTAACATTATTTTCCTTTATTTTAAAATTATAATATATTTATGAAAAGTGAAAATTGTCTATATGGAAATATAGCTGAAAATATTTAATTGTTTCATAAAATACTACTCACTTGACTTGAACATTTAATAGATTTTTCATTATGGTTTCAAATTAATTGCTATATTGAGATGAAAGAAAAACACCGGTATAGGAAAAATTACAAGGGACACTGGGATAGGAAAGATTACCGGGAACACCGGAAAAGGTAAAATATCGTAAAACTGTGATACGAAAAATTACCGGGAGCACTGGAATACGAAAAAGGAGCCTTGGATACCGGAATGATTGTGGTAATTGCTGATATACAAAATTAGAAATGTATTTTGAGAAAATATTTTTAAAAAAATATATCGAGTGGCTACAACAGATTAAACTAAGTTAAAACATCTATTTAAATGTAAGAATATTATTGAATTTTTCTTTTTCATATACCGTAAAACGGGGGGAATCGGATCAGTGGTGTGAATCGGATCACTGTTGGAAAATGTTTTTTAAACCATAATAACTGCGGTTGTGTTAGAATTATAGAATCAGGATAAAAACGGACTGATTTTACACATTCTTATGAAGTTATTTCAGCCATTGAAAAATATTTTACGACCATATTCTGGGTCATCCACGGCTTTGAAGTAGAATACAAAAAATGTCACAAAAACTTGACTGTCAAAACTTTGCTAATTTCACCTGAAAAATAACTTCTTTACCACAATTTTTGGTACCTCCCGTGTGCTGCCAATCCTTGCAAAGACTTCTTTTCAATTGAATTTTTAATAAGTGCTAATTACGATTTTTAATTAATTGTTTAGTGAAAGAAGTCCATTCCGACTACTAATGCGGGGTGAATCGGATCAGTCATAAAAATGCTTTGTTTTCTTCCTTCAGTCACTTTTTCTGGATTTATCAGTTATTATCAACACCTACAGTCATGGACCGATATAATAGGGGTCATGAGGGAAGAAAATTGCCCATTATTGTAAAGAAAAATCGATTTTTTGGAGCTTTTTAATGGCAAATGATTTTTTAGAGCGATAAGGGACATTTTACTACCTAAAGGTATCTCCAAGGGTTTGTCAAAGCTCATAGAATCCAAAAAATATTCTGAAAAACTATCATGATCTTTTTGATAGAAGATATTATCTTTTCTTAATTCATTTTCGCAATTTGTATAGGAGAACCTTCATTCTTATGATGTATGTATTTTATGAAAAAATTATTCATTAATATAAATAAAAGTTATCCATTTCACCTTATTAAACTATTAAAAGCATCATTTTATGATCCAATATCACTTAAAAACGTTAAAAATACATCTTTCGGACAAAAACTGACAGTGATCCGATTCATCCCGCATTGCGGGTAGATCGGATCACGACACTTAAAAATAAGTATAAAATCAACCGTTCATAGTAGAGTAATTTTTTCAACGGGTTTTTAAAGTATGAATTAGGACTCAAAATATGCTTTTCAAAGCATTTCAAAATCTTTGTTAGAAAATTTTTTGCAGCAGCTCAAAATTCAAAAGTGATCCGATTCACCCCGTTTTACGGTAGTTTTCTTCTCTAAAAATATAACATTAAAGTATACAACGTGAAAAACTAACTACTATTAATAAATTAAAACTACACTCGGCGCAACGCATCGGGTTGCTGTTCAGCTAGTATAGTCATACAAATGGTGTCTTGGTTTAGTAAAGTGACCATGCCCTATCCCCTATCCGATGTAACAACTTTCAACGTCCTTAGCGGCAATGTTAGGGCAATTTTAATTAGCGGCAATGTTAATTTTTCTTTTAAAAAGTTAAAGATATTTGCTAAATTAATCAGTTACAGAGGTACAAAGTTGTAGAGCAGCATCGATTTAGTACGAAAAGACACCTTGTGCAGAGAAATGCCGCGAATAGAAACCCTAAAACGTACGCTCAATTAGAGAGAATTTCCCAAGTTTTTACCTATTAAAACGCTCCTCATAACGCGAAAATGAGAAACTTTCATTTTGATGACTTAGATAAATGAGTAGAAGTATTCTTAAATAGTAAAAAAGGAAAATTTATTTTTAATACGTATATTTATAGCACATAACATATTAGAGGGGTTCTAAATTTAAAAAATATGAAATTAAGATCTAAGTTTTTAAGACATAACGGATTAATTTGGGCATTTAGCGCAACTTTGATTTTTATGTTATGTTTTTAAAAGTAGAATTTAATATTTGCACATGAGGTTAATTTCGATTTCATTTTAGCCTTTAAAATTCATGTCCACTGCTTAGGAAAAAAAAAAAGATATAGATATCAAAGGATAATGTGCATCTTCCTATATAGCCCAGGCAACGAAAAGGTATAGAGGGAAATTCTTGGAGCACAATTTTTGACTTCGGAACTTTGTTTGGACTAGTTAGGAGGTGAACATATCAAAAGTCCCCGCCCGTAGCCCTGCCGCCAAAGTGAGGGGGGTGTTTGAAAGTCTCATTTTTCAGTTTTTGGCTAATTACTCTTATAAAATGCATCCCCATGAAAAAGTTTCAATTATTTCTTTTAAAGTAGATAAAATTTGCAACAATTTAAGACCATTCCCAGGTTTATACGTCCAATTGATCCCGAGTTACATCTCTTCAAAATTGAGAAATTTTTCCCAAAATTCGAAAATTTGAGAAAAAGTAGTTTTTAAAGCAATTTATTGGCTATATTACCCACATAAAAGGAAATTAAAGGCTATAATCTTATAAGGCACTTATTTAGATTTAATTTAAGCCCTGAACCAAGTTTGTGAGATCAATAGTTCTCACGCTATCTTAAAAAAACAATTAAATTGGGAAAATGGGATTTTCCCAGTAGTGCAGCCTACAGGTTTGTAGGTACAGTAAAAGAGAAGAAAAGTCGTAGAACATGAAAGACAAGACCACTCTAAACAAAATGAAAGCTGATTAAATTTGCTACAAGAAAGTCTCCGCCCGTAGCCCTTATGCCGGAGGGAGGGAGGGTGTTTGAAAGTCTCATTTTTCAGTTTTTGGCTTATTACTCTTACAAAATGCATCCCCACGAAAAAGTTTTAATAATCTCTTTTAAAGGAGATAAAATTTTCAACAATTTAAGACCATTCCCATGTTTATACGTCCAATTGATCCCAAGTTACATCTTACATCTCTTCAAAAATGGGAAATTTTTCCCAAAATTCGAAAATTTGAGAAAAAGTCGTTTTTAAAGAAATTTATTGGCTATATTACCCACATAAAAGGAAATTAAAGGCTATAATCTTATAAGGCACTTATTTAGCTTTAATTTAAGCCCTGAACAAAGTTTGTGAGATCAATAGTTCTCACGCTATCTGAAAAAAAACAAATGGGGAAAATTGGATTTTCCCAGTAGTGCAGCCTACAGGTTTGAAATAATATAAGACTTCACTAGAATAATATAAGAACTCAAGAATAACAAGAATAAAATAAGAACTCACTGAAAATTTCAGAATAAGCTCTCTATGATGTCTATAATCAACCCTGAAAAGTCCCCTGAAATCCCCAGCGAGCTTCATTCCAAAATGGCGGATCAAAGATGGCCGCCAAGCAATCAAGTTTTTTTGCCATATCTCAATCAAAAATAAATATTTTTTAATTCTGTAAAAAGCAATATACTTAGCACAATAGAACCTCTTGGAGTTTCGCTCACTTTTCCCAGTGAAAAAATCGTATAAATATGGTTTAAAAGGGTGTAATCGACGCGAAATGGATTTTTTTTTTGTTTCTTTTCACCTAATTTGCCCCCTATCTTCACCCACATAAAATCCCCAAAAGCAATCGATATAAATTCATAAGTACTATAAATAAGGATTATTTCAAATCAAAATTTTTGAAAATCCGCTTATAATTCTTGCTTGCTTGCTTGAAAACTTGATTGCTTGGCGGCCATCTTTGATCCGCCATTTTGGAATGAAGGAATTCTAAGAATGAGAACCTTGAGTGTATTTCTAATTTAAATTTACCTGACCTCTGATCTATATGGGATCCTGTTATTAGTATATTTTGTATATTTAACGGATTTTTTATGCTTATTTCTCTCTGTACTCTATGTTAATCTAGAAGCTATATTGTCTAGTTTGTGTTATTGTCAGTGTAATACTTTTTCTTGCATTGTGTGTTAAAATAAAATTCTTGATAATATTCTGCGTATTTTTAATTAAAAATTTTCTTATGTTTATGTCTTTCTCTGATCTATGGGGATTCTGAGTATATTTTGTTTATTTAAGGGAGTTTTATAATTAATTTTTACTTCTTCCTCAGAACCATGTTATCCCAAATAGCAGTATACAATATTGTTTTCTTGCATTTTGTTTTAAAGAATTTCTAACAAAAATTCCCTCGGTATCTCCTTCACTGGTTGTTTGGAAAACTTCTTAACTTTTATAAAGAAGTTTAAAAATGTAAAATATTTAAAGTTTTTTTATACCATAAAATGTATCAATTAAATATTCAAAAAGAAGTTATTTAATGAGAGCAAAGTATTTAATATTAGATTAGTAAAATGTAGGGATAATTAGGGATTGCATTTCGTATTTTTTAGTTTCTTTGTTGAATTATGTGATACAAAATTATTCCTGAAAATATGTACCACTGTATAATATATATATAGTGCAATATTTCGGGGAAAATTTTGTGTCATCACATAATTAAAAAAACTCAGGAAAAATATGAACTGCAATATTAAACCTAGAACTATGGAGAAAATTCGGAATACCCTACAACAAACCTAATTTATAACACTATATTAAGTTTTAAATAAAGTTTAATAGCCAATTTAAAAGACCTAGACGTGACGACGTTGTCGCAGGGCTTTCATTCCAGCCCTGCCAAAGCCCTACAAAGCGTCAACTAGCAGAGGTCGGTTTTACCCTGTCACAGGGTAAACAGGGCTGTCGTGACAACCCTGCGACAGCCTTACACGGGATTACGCCGCAAGGCTACGGCAGGGCTGTAACAGCCCTACATTGCTATCTGGGTAATAATAAAAGAGCTTTACCACTCACTCACTCATCAACGCACAGCAAAATCTACCGGGGCTAAAGACTCGAAACTTGGTAGGGTCGAAGACCTTACGGTGTATACGCGCACTAAGAAGGGATTTTTCGAAATATCTTTTTTCTGACCCACAGGGGGGTTTGGAGCGATTTCGACGTTTTTGAGACCAGCGGCGTCCCAAATGACCCCAGATCTTTGTTATTTCGCAGGAAGGTACCTAGCAACAATATCTAGAAAGGCATTTTTCAGATTTTGGATATTCGAATTTTAAGAGGTCTGAATATTCCAAAAACCCGTTTTTGCTGAGCATAAACCAAGTTTTACATTTTCGAAGAAAACAGTATCGAGAAATCGATATTACGAATTGAACTGTTGGTAATACCTTCTTGAGAGAATTTCAAAGAAAGCAATTCCTGGATTTTTCGATATTCCATTCTGGAGGGGGTGCACTGGGGTTTGAATATTCACTCCCGTTTTTAGTTTTTGGATCCTAGCACCCACATTATTAATGTGATTGTTATGAAATTTTAGCATGTTGTTCCTCACACAACTAGGAAGGTTTGCGAAAAAGAATTTTCTGAATCAAAGCATTCCAAGGAGCCTTTTTTGTCCCTTTTCTAAATTCTTATGCTTAGCCTTCAATGTTAAATTTATTGCGGTTATTGCTCTTTCCAGGACACGCAAAAACTCTATTGTTGGAAATATTTATTTTGAAATGTTTTATAACAGGTGAATTTTTAAAAAAATATGATACAGAAACAATTTTTAATGATTAAATAATTTTTTTTATGATAACCAAAAACCGTTCCACTGAAAAATTTTATTCTTTTTTCTATTTAATCAAATTTAAGTACTTCCAGCAAAGTTCAAATTAAACAATATTTTATCACAGGCATTTTCAGTGTCGATGCAAATGATGTTTATAGAGCATTTTCAATCACATGACTTTACTTAACAACGGCCTTAGCAACGTTGTTTATTCGTCCAAGTGATGTCATGTGCGAATGCTGCTATTGGATGCTTCTATTTCCCGCCCCTAACAACAGCCTTAGCAACGTTGTTTATTCGTCCAAGTGACGTCATGTGCGAATGCTCTATATGATATTATATATTATGCAAATGATGCCATATGGCAGTCACATATACTTCTTTTTAATATAGAGGGATTTTCGAAGTAGTCAATCATCATGTAATCAATTACAATGCTTAAAGAAACCAGAGAGACCTAACAAATAGTAAAATAAACAATAGAAATTAATTACTCTCTTATAAGGCGAAGACATACGTTCTATAATGATTTGATAAATGCACCTGAAAACGCTAAATGAATTGAAAATTCAAAAGCATAAAAACTATTTTATTTTTTAATCAAATTTAATTTTTATTTTAAAAATGCTTTTTGTCCATTTTGTTTCCCCCTACAATTCCTTAGTTATTTTAATCTTCAATTACTAAACCTGTTTTAAAATTGTGGTTGGATTATTCTAACAATACAGTTTTAGATGGCCTATTAGAAACTAATGTCCATCGTCCTCTAAAAATCCTTTAATTATTTACTTACTTATACTCTCTGCGCTAGCTGGCACATAAGTCTTTCTCCAAGCACCCCGTCCTGGGCCAATCCATTCAATCTTGGTTTGCACAGATTTTGGGGCTTATATCTTTGCCGCGTAAGCCTTCCGTTCAGTGCCCAAGTAGGTGAGCAGAGCAGTCCCATTTTAAACGCAGGATATGTCCCAGTACTTAAGAAAAGGAAGAAAAATAATAGGTTTAATTAATTTCTTGATAAAAAAATTAAGTAGAGGTATTATTAATTTAAATAAATAATTAATTTCAAGATTTTTAAAAATTGCGAAATAAGCTTGTTTACAAATATAATATATAGATGTTAAATACATGCGTAAAGCTAAGAGCAAATGGGCTGAGAATAGTTAAAATTTTCAGAGAACATCAAGTAATCAATCAATTAGTTCAATAAATTATTATTTGATATATTAATTACATAAATTAATTATTTTTTATTAATTTTTTTTCATTATTTTAATGCAATTTTTGGATTTCCAAAAAATGCGAAATCCTAACGGACTGCGTAGCGCTGAGACCATAACTCCCAAAAAGTGGTTTGTTAAAAGTGGTCTAGCTACGCAGTTAACGTTAGGATTTAATTTAATGCAAATTAATTACTGTAATTAATTAATTTGCATTAAATTAATAAAAAATAATTAATTTATGTAATTAATATATCAAATAATAATTTACTGAACTAATTGATTGATTACTTGATATATTAATTACATAAATTAATTATTTTTATTAATTTAATGCAAATTAATTAATTACAGTAATTAATTAATTTTTTTTCAGTATTTTATGCAATTTTTGGATTTTCAAAAAATGCGAAATCCTAATTTACTGAATTAATGAATCCTAATTTACTGAATTAATGAATCCTAATTTACTGAATTAATGAATCCTAATTTACTGAATTTACTGAACTAATTGATTGATTACTTGATATATTAATTACATAAATTAATTATTTTTATTAATTTAATGCAAATTAATTAATTACAGTAATTAATTAATTTTTTTTTCAGTATTTTAATGCAATTTTTGGATTTTCAAAAAATGCGAAATCCTAACGGACTGCGTAGCGCTGAGACCACTTTTTGGGAGTTATGGTCGAAGCGCCCGCATCCGGCGGGATTTCGCGCGAAATCCTAACGGACTGCGTAGCGCTGAGACCACTTTTTGGGAGTTATGGTCGAAGCGCCCGCATCCGGCGGGATTTCGCGCGAAATCCTAACGGACTGCGTAGCGCTGAGACCACTTTTTGGGAGTTATGGTCGAAGCGCCCGCATCCGGCGGGATTTCGCGCGAAATCCTAACGGACTGCGTAGCGCTGAGACCACTTTTTGGGAGTTATGGTCGAAGCGCCCGCATCCGGCGGGATTTCGCGCGAAATCCTAACGGACTGCGTAGCGCTGAGACCACTTTTTGGGAGTTATGGTCGAAGCGCCCGCATCCGGCGGGATTTCGCGCGAAATCCTAACGGACTGCGTAGCGCTGAGACCACTTTTTGGGAGTTATGGTCGAAGCGCCCGCATCCGGCGGGATTTCGCGCGAAATCCTAACGGACTGCGTAGCGCTGAGACCACTTTTTGGGAGTTATGGTCGAAGCGCCCGCATCCGGCGGGATTTCGCGCGAAATCCTAACGGACTGCGTAGCGCTGAGACCACTTTTTGGGAGTTATGGTCGAAGCGCCCGCATCCGGCGGGATTTCGCGCGAAATCCTAACGGACTGCGTAGCGCTGAGACCACTTTTTGGGAGTTATGGTCGAAGCGCCCGCATCCGGCGGGATTTCGCGCGAAATCCTAACGGACTGCGTAGCGCTGAGACCACTTTTTGGGAGTTATGGTCGAAGCGCCCGCATCCGGCGGGATTTCGCGCGAAATCCTAACGGACTGCGTAGCGCTGAGACCACTTTTTGGGAGTTATGGTCGAAGCGCCCGCATCCGGCGGGATTTCGCGCGAAATCCTAACGGACTGCGTAGCGCTGAGACCACTTTTTGGGAGTTATGGTCGAAGCGCCCGCATCCGGCGGGATTTCGCGCGAAATCCTAACGGACTGCGTAGCGCTGAGACCACTTTTTGGGAGTTATGGTCGAAGCGCCCGCATCCGGCGGGATTTCGCGCGAAATCCTAACGGACTGCGTAGCGCTGAGACCACTTTTTGGGAGTTATGGTCGAAGCGCCCGCATCCGGCGGGATTTCGCGCGAAATCCTAACGGACTGCGTAGCGCTGAGACCACTTTTTGGGAGTTATGGTCGAAGCGCCCGCATCCGGCGGGATTTCGCGCGAAATCCTAACGGACTGCGTAGCGCTGAGACCACTTTTTGGGAGTTATGGTCGAAGCGCCCGCATCCGGCGGGATTTCGCGCGAAATCCTAACGGACTGCGTAGCGCTGAGACCACTTTTTGGGAGTTATGGTCGAAGCGCCCGCATCCGGCGGGATTTCGCGCGAAATCCTAACGGACTGCGTAGCGCTGAGACCACTTTTTGGGAGTTAAGGAGAGAAGGCCAGGTAAACGCGGAGATTGGAGATTGGAGATTGGAGATTGGAGATTGGAGATTGGAGATTGGAGATTGGAGATTGGAGATTGGAGATTGGAGATTGGAGATTGGAGATTGGAGATTGGAGATTGGAGATTGGAGATTGGAGATTGGAGATTGGAGATTGGAGATTGGAGATTGGAGATTGGAGATTGGAGATTGGAGATTGGAGATTGGAGATTGGAGATTGGAGATTGGAGATTGGAGATTGGAGATTGGAGATTGGAGATTGGAGATTGGAGATTGGAGATTGGAGATTGGAGATTGGAGATTGGAGATTGGAGATTGGAGATTGGAGATTGGAGATTGGAGATTGGAGATTGGAGATTGGAGATTGGAGATTGGAGATTGGAGATTGGAGATTGGAGATTGGAGATTGGAGATTGGAGATTGGAGATTGGAGATTGGAGATTGGAGATTGGAGATTGGAGATTGGAGATTGGAGATTGGAGATTGGAGATTGGAGATTGGAGATTGGAGATTGGAGATTGGAGATTGGAGATTGGAGATTGGAGATTGGAGATTGGAGATTGGAGATTGGAGATTGGAGATTGGAGATTGGAGATTGGAGATTGGAGATTGGAGATTGGAGATTGGAGATTGGAGATTGGAGATTGGAGATTGGAGATTGGAGATTGGAGATTGGAGATTGGAGATTGGAGATTGGAGATTGGAGATTGGAGATTGGAGATTGGAGATTGGAGATTGGAGATTGGAGATTGGAGATTGGAGATTGGAGATTGGAGATTGGAGATTGGAGATTGGAGATTGGAGATTGGAGATTGGAGATTGGAGATTGGAGATTGGAGATTGGAGATTGGAGATTGGAGATTGGAGATTGGAGATTGGAGATTGGAGATTGGAGATTGGAGATTGGAGATTGGAGATTGGAGATTGGAGATTGGAGATTGGAGATTGGAGATTGGAGATTGGAGATTGGAGATTGGAGATTGGAGATTGGAGATTGGAGATTGGAGATTGGAGATTGGAGATTGGAGATTGGAGATTGGAGATTGGAGATTGGAGATTGGAGATTGGAGATTGGAGATTGGAGATTGGAGATTGGAGATTGGAGATTGGAGATTGGAGATTGGAGATTGGAGATTGGAGATTGGAGATTGGAGATCGGAGATTGGAGATTGGAGATCGGAGATTGGAGATTGGAGATCGGAGATCGGAGATCGGAGATCGGAGATCGGAGATCGGAGATCGGAGATCGGAGATTGGAGATTGGAGATTGGTTGGACCAACACCCCAGTCACCAACACCCCAGTCTACAACATCTCACTCTCCAACACCCCAGTCTACAACATCTCACTCTCCAACACCCCACTCTCCAACACCCCACTCTTCAACACCCCACTCTCCAACACCCCACTCTCCAACACCCCACTCTCCAACACCCCACTCTCCAACACCCCACTCTCCAACACCCCACTCCCCAACACCCCACTCTCCAACACCCCAGTCTACAACACCCCAGTCTACAACACCCCAGTCTACAACACCCCACTCTCCATCACCCCAGTCTACAACACCCCAGTCTCCAACAACCCACTCTCCAACACCCCAGTCTCCAACACCCCAGTCTCCAACACCCCAGTCTCCAACACCCCAGTCTCCAACACCCCAGTCTACAACATCTCACTCTCCAACACCCCAGTCTACAACATCTCACTCTCCAACACCCCACTCTCCAACACCCCACTCTTCAACACCCCACTCTCCAACACCCCACTCTCCAACACCCCACTCTCCAACACCCCACTCTCCAACACCCCACTCTCCAACACCCCACTCTCCAACACCCCACTCCCCAACACCCCACTCTCCAACACCCCAGTCTACAACACCCCAGTCTACAACACCCCAGTCTACAACACCCCACTCTCCATCACCCCAGTCTACAACACCCCAGTCTCCAACAACCCACTCTCCAACACCCCAGTCTCCAACACCCCAGTCTCCAACACCCCAGTCTCCAACACCCCAGTCTCCAACACCCCAGTCTCCAACACCCCAGTCTCCAACACCCCAGTCTCCAACACCCCAGTCTCCAACACCCCAGTCTCCAACACCCCAGTCTCCAACACCCCAGTCTCCAACACCCCAGTCTACAACAACCCAGTCTCCAACAACCCAGTCTACAACACCCCAGTCTACAACACCCCAGTCTACAACACCCCAGTCTCCAACACCCCACTCTCCAACACCCCACTCTCCAACACCCCACTCTCCAACACCCCACTCTCCAACACCCCAGTCTACAACACCCCAGTCTCCTACAACCCACTCTCCAACAACCCACTCTCCAACACCCCAGTCTCCAACAACCCAGTCTACAACACCCCAGTCTACAACACCCCAGTCTACAACACCCCAGTCTACAACACCCCAGTCTACAACACCCCAGTCTACAACATCCCACTCTCCAACACCCCACTCTCCAACACCCCACTCTCCAACACCCCACTCTACAACACCCCAGTCTACAACACCTCAGTCTCCAACACCCCAGTCTACAACACCCCAGTCTACAACACCCCAGTCTACAACACCCCACTGTCCAACACCCCACTCTCCAACACCCCGGTCTCCAATATCCCACATTCCACCACCCCACTCTCATACAGCCCACTCTGCAAGACCCAAAACCTGGAACTCGGCAGATAAAGAACATTTGCATTTTGTAAAAATCACCTCCCTGACCGTTTTCTATGCGAAACCTGACCATTGTTAATGCCACAGAGTACTAGAACAGAGGGTCCACGGCCATAGGCCATAATGGAAATCTAAAATCATGACATCTTGTTACAGGTTGGGAGAATTGTGGCGCTGGGATCGCACTAAACTCACTAGCGTCTGGATCCAGTCTGAATCGTTCGCCGGCTGCCTATGGGAGATCGAAAACACCTTCTTGCGCATGCGCTGAGTTCTAATTTGGCGAGAGATTTAAGCGGCCGGCATACGTTCCAGACTCTAGTGTGGCGCCCTCACATCAGTAACGCATTTGAAAATAGCCTCGTGGACCCTCTGTTAGGATATTTCTCTGTGGTTAATGCGAACGGAGTTTGAAGAAAGAAATTCTCCATGAACCGGCGGGAAATACACAAGTTCGAAGAGCGCGCTTGTAAACTCGATAACTAAGGAAAAAAATTGTAAAATTTTTTTTCAGTAAACATATCAGTTGATCCTCAAGGATGTGCCTATCTACTAGTAGTAAAATTATTTCGAAATTCCTGCTATTTTCTCAGGAGCAAAACGGAAGTTGATAAAACAACACTCGTAGTTGACAATACAAAGTGTTTCATATAAATGTTTCAGAACTTTAGAGAGGAAGGGCCCACCTAGAGGACTCAGAATCACGTCGAACTATTTTGCTGGTTTTATCCAATCTTAAAAGTCAATTTCCACTGAGGATTATGCAACCTCCCATGCCCTGTTATAAAACCCCTAGGTCGTTAGGGGTGCATTTCTAACCCTCCCCCTTTCCAATGTGATTCTGAGTTCTCTAAGTGCGCCCTTAACCTGCTTGAATTTCTGAAACATTTATTTCAAACACCTTTGTACTGTCAATCTGCTACGAGGTTTTTTTTTCCAAATTCCGTTTTGCTGCTGAGAAAATAGCAGGATTTTCTAAATAATTTTACACTACTGGTAGATAAGCACATCCTTAAAGATTAATTGTCATCTTAACTGGAAAAAAAAATTGCAAAATTTTTTCATTAGTTATCGAGTTTACAGAAGCGCGCTCTTCGAACTTACGACCCTCCTTCCCTATGTCCTATGTGACTCTTGGTCTTCTAGGCCCTACCCTTCCTGGAAGTTCTGAAACATTCTAACTGCATCTAAACATTATGAAGTAATATTTTTCCCTCGAGCAGGTTGGCTGCCACATCCAGTGGCACGCAACATTGTTTCGATACATGTTAAATTATAAGATAAAATAAACACTATACTCGACAGCAACGTTTTTTGAACCCAGTACGTCACAAATGCGGAAGGAGAAATCGGTAAACACAAAGCCTGTTAGGCTGCTAGGAGGAGTTTCGGTACGCAAATCGTGACTGAAAAGCCCTATATATACATGGGTTTTACAAAATCATCATATTTTTAAATTGACGTTCTTCATTTCACTCAAAATTCAGACACCGCGATAGGAACTACTTTGTTAGTGACGTCATATGATCAACTTAAGTTGCTGTCTAGTATAGTGAATACCACAAGACAATGAATACAAGAAGTTTTAAAAATAAAGCTAACGTTTATTAAGAAAAAAATAATTAAAACGAAAAACAGGATAGTCGTACCAAGGATACCAATGCAGGCATCGGCTCTGACCGATAACTTAACAGCCTTTCTGAATATATAATAGCCCTTGTAACACACAATATAAGTGTCAACATAAAAACTAATCTTGATACATGACAAAGATTCTCCCACCGGTCGCCACTAACACAAAAAGTATTGACAGAGGGAGGTTAAGAGATTCCTTCATCATATAAAATACACTCGCACTCGCAACTCTCCCTAGTTAACAAAATAAGTATACACCTATAATAAATACACATAAATACTTATCTTAATACACAATACTATTTTGTTACAAATTTTTGTGCAGTAAATTTCTTAAGTGAAGTCTTTTCAATAGGAGATTTACACTGTTATATCCTCAACATAAAATAATAATACTGTACTCTCGTATCGTAAACATATTCACAATTTCACCAATCTAGAATTTCAATACATATCTCTAAAATATCAGAATTCGAAAGAACCAGCTTCTCCAACCTAGGAAGTGTCTATTTGGACGGTAAAACCGGCAGTTGACGCATGAGCCGTAGGTCTCGCCGTTACGTAGTAGTCCCGGCGCTCCAATCAGAACCGTTGCCGGGTAACAAAGAGTAGAGTTTAGTTGTACATTTGCCGGGCAAATAGACAGTGCCCTCCACCTAAAGACCATAGAGCGCTTTAGTTTAAAGCATAAAAAATTTAACTCTAATATAATCCTGGGGTTAATAGTAGGTTTAGAGTAGATCAGCGTAAAGGTTAGTATTTTCCAACCAAAAAGAAATGCAAGTATATAGTGAAAAACAACCTTAAGGCTCATTCAGACTTATCACTCTTTGTATTCATTTTGGAGGAGAGCCTTTTTTAGAACATTATTGTTCAATATCATTTATTGACTATTGACTATTTATTTATTAATCTTTTAGTTTTTACGTTCTCATAGCAAGGTTTTCAACCCTACCACAAACCAAAAAAACCCTTTTTTTTAATCAAATTTAAAAACCTAACAAGAACCTCACTAAAAAAACAGCTAATATTTAACAATGCAAAAATCTATCATGAAATAGAGTTTGAGAAAAAAGATAGAAAGAAATTTATTAAAACACTCAGATTAACACAATAATATTAAGAAAGGTATACGAATGACAAATATTCAAAGATAAAATAAACAAAATTTAAACTCCTGTTTAATAGCATTATAACCTTAACTTGTAACGAAAATGCAATGAAACCTTTTGTTTTTACCCCCAAGTGATACAACCTTTCCAATTACAAAATTTAGTAAGGCTAGTTATACTGGAGTTTGAAGGTCTAACGACCTAGGTACTCCCTCAAATATCCCCCTTGATGAATTACAAAATATCACGGGCAAAAATCATACGTACAGTACCGATCAGGGAATATCTTAATGTGCAATCCCTTTATAAAAATGAAGTTTTCCATTTTGACCACAGAATACGACTAAAAAAGTGCTACTTAATAAACCTTTCCGAAATCACAATATCCCCTCCGAAATTTTTCCTAGCTATCAAGACTCCAAAAATGTGTCTTATCTGAAAACATCATGATTTTGATCTACAGGGTGTTTCAGATAAAACCTAAATGTTTCATAACTTCTAGGGGAGGTAGGGTACATCAAGACAAACAAGAATCGGTATAGAAAGGGGGGTCGCAAGTGGGGTCTAAGGGGTGAAAATCACGGGAGAAAATTAGCAAAAAAACTCGCATATCTGGGCAGATAGTGATACAATTGATCGATTCAGGTATTTTTTACATTCAACCAATTCAAATTTTTCATGTAAAAACGAGATGCAAGTGTTTATTCTAATCAAAAACAGACCAATAATTGAATGAGGGATGCTTTGTAGGTAGATTAAAGTTACAATTGTCCCTTGGTCAGATTTTAGTTCTTTGCGCCATATAACTCCAACCAACCAAACAACCAACAAAACTCTAGTATTAAGATGTTTTTGTCGTGACACATTCTACTGCAGTCTATCAACTTACAACGCATGCCTGTTTCATGTATTGGTCTGTTTTTTATTAGAATAAACACTTGCATCTCATTTTTACATGAAAAATTTGAATTGGTTGAATGCAAAAAATGTTGGAATCGAACAATTGTATCTCTTTCTGCCCAGATATGCGAGTTTTTTTGCTAATTTTCACCCTTGATTTTAACCCCTTAGACCCCACTTGCGACCCCCTAACCTATACCGATTCTTGTTCGTCTTGATGTACCCTACCTCCTCCAGAAGTTATGAAACCTTTATCTGAAACACCCTGTATAATACCGTTTTTTTTAATCTATAAACTGATCATATTAATACTGATCATGGTTATATCATTACGGATGCTTTATTTTACTATATTACATTAATGATTTGGCGATTCTTATTAATAGACACATTTTTGCTGATCGGCTTAGCTGATAAACCGATTGATTTAAACAAAGGAATAAAACTGATGCATGTAATTACATATCGATACTGATCGGTTATACAGTTACACAATGAAATAAATCACTTGCCCATCAAATAATCCAGAGATTTTAAATTGAGTTTTTGTTAAACATGGCAGATATCGAACGTTAACTTAATTGGACGTTAAAGTTAGACAACTCACCGACACGTAAAGACGATCGCCAAGAGGATGTCGTACTGAAACTATTAACAACTTTCAAAATATTTTGGAGGTACAGGAAATTACCTCATGCGGTCCGGATGCGGACTTTGCGTTAGAACCTGAGCTTAAGGCATTGCATTTAAAGAGCAGACTTATTTATTAGTTAAGAATTTTAAAATAAGAAAGAACATTTTATACTAACTATGATAACTATTTTAGGTGCGGAACATACAGAGACCCTCTAAACAAATCCAATTGAAAAGTCAAAATCTAATTGAAAGAAAATATAGTGTACTTACTTATTATCCCATCGATCATGCCGCTGAATCCGAAGAGAATTACCAACTTCATGGAGTGTTTCGCAGAATCCGAAGAGCATTACCCCAACATCATAGACTGTGTCGCTGAATCAGCCGAAGAGCACTACCAACTTTATACTGTGCCACTGAATCTGCTGATCGCTGAAAGGGATAATACATATAAGAACCAAATATTGCATTCTAACAAATAAAATTTAATCCCGCTCGTTCAAAATAAAAATATGACACTTACCTTCAGGAGATCTTGTGTATATATGTCCACCGGTTGTAGGAAGCTTGGATTTTCTTGAGTGCCGGACTCGAAAGCAGTTCCGTCGTTCCGGGATTCACTCCGCTTTATGAGTAGAGTATTCTAACTTCTTGATTTCTTTAAGTATACCTAGGATTACCAAGTACCACGTCACAATTTAATATTCGTTGCCATCTACATTCTACACTCGTTGTAAATTATTTTTCCTTGAAATAACTACAGAGCAATAATCTAACAGAGAGTCCAAAAAGATATTTCTGATTACAAGGTGGCTTGAAACTAGTATGTATTTGGACGGCAAAAACGGCAGTTGGCGCATGCGCAGTAGGTCTCGAGTTTACGTAGCAGTCCCGGCTCTTAGTGTGATCTCCAATCAGAACCGTTGCCGTGTAAATAAGAGTAGAGTTTAGTTGTGTATTTGCCGACCAAATAGACAGTGCCGGTGAAAAAATACTAAGAAGGAAGGGGCAGGGCGGCTTGACTGGTTTACATACTTCCAACTAGGCTAGCAGTCAGCGCACTATACCTGCCGTTGGTTCGATTCCGGCCTTGCCCTAGGTGTACTACCTTCTCACTGTGTCAGTAAAAATTCTGTTGTGTCTGTCTTATTTGACGAAGATTTATAAGCGGATCCTTGAGATCAAGCATACAGACCGGATTATATATACAGGGTGATTCAGATAAGTGTTTCATAACTTCTAGGGGAGGAAGGGTACATCAAGACGAACAAGAATCGGTATAGGTTAGGGGGTCGCAAGTGGGGTCTAAGGGGTTAAAATCAAGGGTGAAAATTAGCAAAAAAACTCTCATATCTGGACAGAAAGAGATACAATTGTTCGATTCCAACATTTTTTGCATTCAACCAATTCAAATTTTTCATGTAAAAATGAGATGCAAGTGTTTATTCTAATCAAAAAAAGACCAATACATGAAACAGGCATGCGTTGTAAGTTGATAGACTGCAGTAGAATATGTCACGACAAAAACATCTTAATACTAGAGTTTTGTTGGTTGTTTGGTTGGTTGGAGTTATATGGCGCAAAGAACTAAAATCTGACCAAGGGACAATTGTAACTTTAATCTACCCACAACGCATGCCTCATTCAATTATTGGTCTGTTTTTTGATTAGAATAAACACTTGCATCTCGTTTTTACATGAAAAATTTGAATTGGTTGAATGTAAAAAATACCGGAATCGAACAATTGTATCTCTTTCTGCCCAGATATGCGAGGTTTTTTGCTAATTTTCACCCGTGATTTTAACCCCTTAGACCCCACTTGCGACCCCCTAACCTATACCGATTCTTGTTCGTCTTGATGTACCCTACCTCCTCCAGAAGTTATGAAACCTTTATCTGAAACACCCTGTATGTAACCAATACAACCTATCAGGAAGGAAAGTGATGAGGGATCTAAAATGTTCTAAAATGTTGAGTTCGATTCTCGGCCTAACTGAGCAGTGACGGATCCAGGATTTGGTTTGGGGGGGGCTAAGAATTTTCATAATCCAATTGTATCTTCTTGATTATCTTTATATGGAAAAGGTAGTAAATTATCCTGCTCCAAGCACTAAAAGGGGGTCTGGGGGCCCAGAATTTCAAAATACCCACTTTTCATTTTGTTTTTGTACGCCTCATCCGATTTCGGATATAGATTTTATGGTAGAATTTTTGTGTTTTGACAAACTTAATATACAACAGAGGTGTAATAATAGAGTTACAAGTACTAAGGGGCTCTAGGAGTCCTACCCTAGAAAATTTAACTTAAGTAAAAAAATCACTTTTTCAACTCGTTTTGGTACGCCTCATCCGAATTTCGAACATAGATTTCATACTAAAATTTTTGCGTTTTGACAAACTAAAATAGAATTGTAATAATAGAGTTACAGTACCAAGGGGGGTCTGGGGTCCTCCCCTAGAAAATTTTTTGAGAATTCGACCTTAAAATAACGGTTTTAACTCATTTTGGTGCATAAAATTCCATATTATATAGTGAAAAACTTTACATTTTTTTTTTTGGGGGGGGGGCCTTCAGCCCGAAAGCCCCCCCCCCGTAGATCCGTAAAAATTCTGTTTGTGGCTGTCTTACTTGACAAAGGTTTATAAGCGAATCCTAGAGTTCAAACACACAAACCGGATAATGAATGTAGTACAATCCATCCAACAATGTGAGGGGTTATTGTAAGTGGATTGGTTACATAGTATATTTTCCGGTCTGTGTGCTTGATCTCAAGGATCCGTTATTGTAAAGGATGCATGCAGAGATATTTTTAACTCCTCTATGAGAGTATTTCACTCCTTGAAAATCGGAAATACTCTTTAAAAAACTAGCCAGGAGCATTTTCACTCTTTGAATTTTTAACAAAGGTTTATCATAAAAATGCACTGCGTTCCCCACCAAAATCAACAAATAATATTTTTCTACTCAAAACACTAACTGATCTCAGCGGAGATATTTTTCACGTCTTCTGGCCAAAGCCAATTGTCAAAAGCCACAGCTCCCTAATTATCATACTTTTTAATTGTGTTTTTATACAGCCATAGTAATTATTTTTCATTTATTGTTCTGATGCTTAGGGTGTTTGTTTGCGATTTTCGTGTCTCTGTATACGTAGTTCATGCTATTCCCGCATTTCACTATCCTCATAATTCAATTTCACTCCTCCTAAAAAAAGTCTAGGAGTATTTTTACTCCTCCAAAAAAATCCTAGGAATAACACTGGATGCATGGGAAGCTGAATAGTCCTGAGGGGGAATGGTTTGGCCTTTAGTTCCTTTAATATTGAACTTAAAACCAGCAAAATCGTTCGATTCCAGTGGCATTTATTACTTAACACCAGCAAATTCGTTTGATTCCGCCATTTATTGAATAACACTAACAGAAAATATTTGAAATTTCGGCACTGGAAATAAGACATGCAATCTAAGAGAACTTAAAAAAAATCCCACTCTACACGTGCAAGGCCGGGCAAATCAGCTAGTGTGAAATAAAAATACCATTCAAATATTATAGCCAGAAACTTCGTAGCATAGTATTTATTTTGTCATTTACGCAACTTTAAGAGTGGATTGAGAAGATAAAACTAAACTTGAGAAAAAATAATTTATGTAATTCTTAATACTCTTACCTTTTAACTTGCCGAGAATATTTTATTAAAATCGTTGAAAACTGCATTAGATAACTGCAAAAAACAACGTCGAGTCGGTTTTTCTGAAGTTGTCTTTGCTGTACACTTTATCCTATGAAGGAAAATCCCGTTTTACAGGTACACGGTCGACCCAAATGTAATGCGGAGAAAGTCAACAAAAGGATCGTACATTGGCGAAACAAAGTTAAGAACGAAAAGGTTTTTACTACATATCCTACATAGTCTTACATAAGTTTTTTTTTCCGATGAAAATCATGACATGATATTTTCAATGAATGAAAATATAGATGTGAATAAATTTTCATTTAGGACTGGTAGGGAAGTAAAAATAATAAATTTCTACTCCCATTTTTTACTCCTTATTTTCACTTAATTTTCATTTAAGAGGCACTCGTATATTTTTTTATTAAATTTAGATGATAATATTTTTTCTTCACAAAATAGCATTTCTTATTGCTTTCTTTCCCCACTTTAGGTCGTCACTTAAACCTTTAGGAAAAACAAAGAAGACGCTTAAAATTCTCTCAAGTCTGAGGTTTTTATATTTATTCTGAAACTATTAACTGGAAAAATAAGTACTAAATCCTTCTAAACTCTGCATTAAACTCATTTCAATTTTAAAAATAACTCTTTTCATTTTCTTCCTCTTCGATACCCATTTACGTCATACCTTTCACTTTTACAACCATTCTAAGGACATTATTACGTAACCCTAGCAACCCTTTCTGAAGCTTATTACTCCGTGGCGAATTCGCCTAAATTTAGAAGCGAATCAAATCGGGAAACCATATGGCTCTGTCAACCCGAAATCCTCGATGACCATTCGGGGTTGTCAAACTCAGTCCATTGAGAATTCTGTCTGAGACTATTTCGGTCCCAGTCTTCACTCACTTGGAAATAATCCTTTTCACCGTCACACATACTATTTTATTTAACTCGTCTGAGTTCTATTCATAAAAGGAAAATGGCGATTCTATGAAGTAAATGGGTCTGAACGAACGAGCTTTCAGTTCATTTGATACATTCAATTCGCTTTTCATAATATATTCTTGCTGCTAGAAATGCGAGTTATTTTTAAGGACATTTTGTGCAGAATTCGACAGATATTATCTCCTATCAGTTTTCTAATAAGTATCATAGGCTTGAATTCGTCAATTGTTATGGGAAATATAATGAAAATGTAACTTCTACAAGCAGAAATATTGCTTCCAAAAACAGCCGTTTTGAATGTAACAATAACAATAACTTTTGAAGGGCATATAGTTAATGAATAGTTACAACAGGCAGAAAACTATAGATTAATATTCCATTATCCATCTCTTTAAAAAATCATCAAACAATTTTGAATCCTAAATACTCAAATATCGCCAAACTTTTATTGTTGTCATCAATATAAATATTAAATATTTATTAAATATTAAAATATAAGCTATTTTAATAGAAAAATACATATATAATAGAAAATCAAGTTTGGAAAGTTTTAAAGATTTGAACTATTAAAATTCGACTCAAAATCATTGATGCAAAATATTTTAACCCCCCCTCTCATTTCTATTATTAGCTCAAACATGTTACTTAGGCAGGGGAGGAAATTCAAAATAGCCTGTTCCCGAAGCCTAATAGAAATACTACATCAAAGATCGTCACCACTCGATACGCCATGTGTGTGTCCCACTTGGAATCTTCCTTTCGATTGAGCTGTCAACAAGTTGCCGACTAAGTTCTTTGACCTGTCCTCTCATCTTCTGTTATTCTTTTGGCAGTGGACTTTGTCTTGGCTCACAAGCGAGATCTCCACATAGATGCGGGCGGATCAACACATGCGTATACCGCTTCCGCGAGCGGATTATTCCTGTCTTTAGTGGGTCACCGTGGGGGTCTGCGGAGGATTTTTAAGTTTTTATTTTCACAGATTATGTTCGAACATTTTACTATCATTTGATAAATCATCAGATTTAATAGAAGCTCTCAAGGAGGATTCCGTTAAGACTAAAACCGTTGGCATTGTGCTGATAGTGCAAGGCGGTAACACGACTTTTGTTTCGGGAAGGGTTATATAGCTCGAAATTATTTCCACCCCTCATCACGCGTACTTTATAAGTTAAATTTAGCTTATTTAAACATTTGCAGTGGTTTCTTGGTGTTCTTAATGTTATTTTTTAAAATTAATGTTACATTAATAACACTTAGAAGCACTATTTTAATTCATTTTTGATAACCGATGAGAACTTCTCCAAATGTAACCCAGAATCATCAAAGGAAAAAAAATCCAGCATATAAATAGTTATCCATATTTAGGGTTGGGTGAACTCCCCTAGATACAGCCCTGGTAATAAAATTTTATTACATTTCTTTCACAATTAATGAAGCTTACTTTAGAATGAAAAATGATAAAATTACTTAAAAATAGAGAATACAGCCTTTTCGACCCTCTTTATTTCTTTAGTTATTTACATTCTTTCACATTTTTTCCCTCATTCATCATCTACTATCAAAATAAACCGACATCTTCAACACAAATTTTCAACAAGCAACAAAATATCTTGAAACTAAAACGTCAATTCCGTTTCAAAATGGAAAACGCATGCGAATCCTTCTTCTTTCTCCCCTTAAATTAGAACTCCAGAAGCACCCGTTGTACCGCTACTACAACAACATTCCCAACTAGCGTAGTCTTTTCAAAACAAGCAATAAAAACCCTTCACTCGAGAAATAGAACCAGGATGTTTATATCCGATTAGTTTCGGACCTCCCTGAGCAAATTTAGTTTCCATTCACACTCCTTTCGGTACACAAAGAGAACGGGATCTTTCTGGAGCCAAAAAAACGGTCTATGTGTTTAAAGGCGCTATTTCCGACTGGTGAGTTTACCTTTTCGAACACATGGATGGGAAGAGTTTGATTTAGGAGATGGGAAACAAAACATTATTCGAGTCTAAATGTAGTAGTTAGAGGTTCCATGAGGTAGGTGGAAAAGAATGGACTCGGAGTGTTGATTTTTGAAACTGGGAAACACTATTATTAGTGTGGCTTCAAGTTTTTGTTGCGCACTTTGCAATATAAGGATCCAAGTAAGAGGGCAAGGTATAATTTTTCTTGCTATTGAACTTAGTAATCAAATCTACTGATTACTATTATTCCAAACTATTTTATATAATTCTGGAAGTAGTTTTTAGACATTTTGGCTTTAGAAGACAGGACCTCATGAACGAGTTAAGTGCCAAAAATGGTGGAAAAATTAGTTAGACCCGAAAAAAGGATCTAAGTTTCATCGCCAACGACCTATAAAACCGAATTAGTGCTACAACTATAAATTAGTTCAAACAAAGCTCGAAAGATAACCTGACTGACCTATAGAAAGTCAACTTTAAAATGATCAATTGCGGAAAATTAACTTTTTAGTGCTCATCTCCTTTTTTATATCCAGTTATACAGTCTTCATTCATTCTAGAAAACGCAGTTATCTTTAAATTTCTAACGAAATATCTAGATCAGCATTGCATTTCTTAAATGAGATGAACTTTGAAGCACCTATATGTGTACCTGTAAATAAAATGAAACCTGAAAACCCCCTTTTTAGGCGTTGCTTGGAACTTTAATGTTGAAATATAGCCGTTATAAAACATACATATATTTAAGTTGTAAAAAAATCCTCTAAAGTTGAAAGGGATCAAAACGTTTGTTCTTTATCAAAAACCTTCAACACACTGAAACTATTATATTTATTAATTGAAATGAATGGGTAATTCTTTTGAATTCAGCAGATTTAATAGATTTTTCTTAAAAAAATAATGGAAACTGCAATCACGACAGAGTTTTACCCAAATGCAACAAACCCACTTAATTGTAGAATATTAATGATTTATTCGTTTGATAACACAGCCTTTAAATCTTAAAAAATATAAACTAAATAAATTATGTGGAAAATGCAAAATAGTAACAGGTTTATTACTTACAAGTTATTTCAGATCAGAAACTCAATCTTCCTTGAGAAAAATGCGAATTCAAATGACCAGTAGCTAAAAAGGTCAAAGAAAAGTCAATTATACCGTTCACTTAAGGGTGCCTATCTGGGTCAAAAGCCATGATAAAAATAGTCTTGGGACTTTTATTGTTATTACTGGGGATTCCCTCTTCGTCAACTTGGGCTATTTTTAACCGATGACTTTAGTTCTATCGATCAGTCATCTATGTTCTCTCCAATCCAATATTGCTCACTTCTCGACTCTATTTTTAGCCCATACATGCCCATTACCAGATTTCGTTTCGCTAGGAGAGAGATATCTCAGATACTTCTGTTTTTGGAAAGTGCAGTGCACCTGTTTGAAAAAGGACAAACAAAGTTACAGTGTTGTCTTAAACACAGGATTCTCATTCTTAATTTAAGTTACATATTTCTATTTGATAAGGTATACATCAATGTTTATTATATCGATATCGTAGGAGGTGATTGGAAGTAAAGGGAATAAGTAATTAGTAGTTTTTTTTATGTTTATTAGGTAAAATTATAAGATAAAACTGGTTAAAAGCAAGACGGCGTGAAACTAAAATATTTTTTTTTTAATTACATGGTTTATTTTATCAGAAAAAAAGACCCGTTACTTACAAAATGTGACTAAAATGAATAATTGAATTAAGATATGGATTCTAGATATTTTATTCCTAGATTTCAAATACATCCACGATTTATTAAAAAGAAACATAATTTTTTTGTGTCCCTATAAAATTTAATTTTTATATCAACACTTACCCTTATTTTCCATCATAAAACACTTCACTTTCTTCAAAATAACACTGAAAAGCGCTAGAAAAAAAAGGAAAAATAAAATGGGTAATTCCTTCTCTTCACACTCTTTCACATCTGAACGAAATCCTGATCATTTAACAGTCCATCATTTCCCCTAACATCAAACTAAATCCCTCATCCCATTCGATCTTCAAGCTCAGGGAGTAGCTGGATCTCCTGTTCCCCAATCTTTGTTTCCAAATCCGTTTCATAATATTCCATTCGATATTTCCGCGTTGTGCAGGTAAAAATAGAGGCCCGACCTACATCTGGGGTCAGAAGTCGTCTCCTCAGGGGTCCTTTTCCGTTGGGAGAATATGTTTATAAATACGCGGAGGACTTGTTTATTTATAATCGCACGTTCCTTCCGGCAACAAGTCCAGAATTCATAATGTGGTGACAATATCGATGGAATTGCGTGACTATTCGCGTGACACCCTCCTCTCATGGGTGCTTGTTGTGTACAAATATGTACACAGAGGGGGGAAGGCTCATGATGAAGAATATATTTGAGAAGTGGTTTGAGAAAAATATACTCTTTGTGTGTGTATTAGTGTGCATAGCAGTGTATTAGTGATTGCGAAAACTGATATCTGTGGGTGGGTATATTTAGTTTCACTTTTTAGAGTACAAATTAGCAGGGCTCTATTTGAACGGAACAACATATCTCTCCTTTTGGAATAAGAATAAAATATCCCCCACAATCTCCCCACTTTGGAATACCTTAAAGTTCCGGCACCTATAGTTCTAGAAAATGAGTAACTCATTTAGGTATTGGATATTTATGTACTTAAAACTTAAAAGGACTCATTAAAATATTGTAAAGTATTTTAAAACTATAAAATAGAAAGATTTTGAAAATTAACTGCAAATACTAATATTTGATAACTAACAGTTAATTGAACCATAAGTAAGTGTTAGATACTTTAAAGTAATTGGAATATAATACTCTTCGAATTCTGTAATACTAAAATACCAATCCATTATATTTGATGATACCATATAATTTCGAAAGAGTATTTTACGATCTATACTTATTGGAAGTTTTTTTATTTAAAATGATAATAAACAGTAGAACTTTATGCTGAAAATAATTTGTTACTAATGTCTGAAGAGTATAAGTAAGTTAGAACACACATGTGAAAACTTTCCCCTCTCTTTCGAAACTCGATCCACCTATAAAAAAGAAACAACAACTCCCACTTCAACCAATACATAATCTGCTCAGAATGACAGCGACTTTAGTCAAACACTGCAAAATTCGAAATAAGCGTGGATTCGGGTTTCTTTTCAGATCCTTAATTTCTTGCATACCAAAAGTTCATAAGTTGGCCAATATAAGACAAGCCCCAGAAACGCCCTCCCCCCATAGAAACAACACAACAAAAAACCTCCAATTACACAAAACTAAGTTTATCTGACTTAAGTCACTCGAGTAGCTGACATATTTCATTAAAATGACGTAAAAACAACACACACAAAAAAGAGCGTCAACGTCTCTCCCGGGGAATATTCGTCGAGCCCAAAATCCCCTTCTGGAGTTGATTGTGACAGGGGCTGCCGTCTTTATGTGTGCGGGCTCAGACGGGCCGGGGCTAAAAGCGGGATCGTAATTCTTGCTTAGAGGGGGTGGGCACGTGTGGGCATGGGCGCGTATGTGCGAAACGAGGACGGCAGGAAGTCAGAAGGGAAGGTCGAGAGAGAGAAAAGTCGAGGGTAGAGTTGCTGTGTGAGAAAAAGTTTCAGTCTAACTGTCAACTGAAAGTCTGTTTGGTTGTGTAGTACAGTGAAACCCCGATTTAACGTCTTTCAAGGGACCAAAGAAAAATAACGTTAAATGCGGGAGAACGTTAAATCGAGGTAGAACAATCGTAACGCTGAATAAGATATACAAGTACGTTACAATCAAAGGGAAGAATCTGGGAATTATTGTAACCATTTCCTGTTCATTTATTACGTAGAACTCTTATAATTCCAGTATTAATCACTTTGCTCGTCTCTTTGCTATAGGAGAACCAAAGGCGATTTGAATAAGAACAAACAAAAAGCACAAGAACAAGAAATTCCGAAAATTTACCAAAGCTTTATAATTCTGCTAGCTGTATGAAGTCAGTCCAGAAATGAAGTGCCAGTCCAGAATGTGTGGATGCGGCCAAACCTTCCGCACAGCTTTTGAGGAACAAGAATATGAAAATAATCTTTTTTTCTTTCATAAGTGAATGTTTTAGAAAATTTTCATAGTGCCATATGGCACTATATACAGAAGTATATACTTCTGAAAAAAAAAACGTTAAATGCGGGAAACTTTTCTGAGTGATAACGTTAAATAAGGGTTTTTATAGCACTACATGCATAGGAAATCATTTGGGACCAATGAAATCTGACGTTAAATGCGGGAAACGTTAAATCGGGGTTTCACGTTAAATCGGGGAAATCATTCGTAATTTGAAAGCAGCTCCTTAGTAGTGGGTCTTATGAAGCAATGAAAGTGAATTAATGAGAAGCGGTTAGTTTGAGAGGAATTTTTTTTTCACGAAATAATTCCATAAAGTACTCCTCTATAGACCGTCCACTTGGCTGTCAACCATTTTGAATCAGACTATCAACACTATCAACATTGTTGACAATCAAGCTACCATCAGGTCAAAAAGGTTTTGAATGGTTCAAAAAACAGATTTCATAGAATGCTTTTTTCTAAATTTAAATTAATGGTTATTTTCAATTATATTTTAATTTAATTTTATTGGTTTATTTGTATGGTTGCTTCAGTACTCAGAAATAGACCTGATGTATCCCAAGACAAAACTGTAAAGTTAACAGAAATTGCATCATTGCCCAAGGCACAATTTAAGATATTGACTCCTCTCATACGTTCTTTCTGACTATCGTCATCACTTCAGTACTATCCAAAGGTATTGATCTAAGATCACCATCAGTTGCTCCGACCTAAAATCTCAATCTTCAATTTTCACACAGACGTGTAGGATTGCTGTAAGCTTCCATACTAAATCAATGTCTTCTCCATTGGTAGTCGAGAGAGGTACTAATTGGATACCTCTAGATGTTTTTAACTAGGGGAGGGTTATTTCTTTGTCCCCTATATAGGTGTTCCCTAAGGTGTGTTTAATTAATATCGTAATTTTCGTAATTTAAGACAATATATTTATAATGATTATATTTGTTTATAAGAATAGATAATTAAACTATATACAGTGCTTTAATTCATTCTTCAACTGGGTCTTCTCTCTATCTCTCTTTACTTAAGAAAAAAGAAGACACAGTTAAAATAGAAGGCAATAAAAATGAGAGAAGAATGAAATACAGACAACCAAATGCTTTTAGTACGTTGAGTTATAAATAAATTACTGTCTAAAAGTACGCGATACCTTAATATCGATAAAAAGGACCTAAACAGAAGTACGCTATCCCACATCACTACTATTAACTCTACTCAGGAGTCATGTGTATCCATTCATTCTGTCAAAAGTCCATTCAAAAAAACATCTTCAACACCCGCGGACAAGTCAACAAATGTCGAAAAAACCATCACCTCACATCTCTTCCTTACACCATCCGGTGTTTAACTCCCAACATTCAACACTCGACTCAAGGGCCAAAGTGATAAGCGGCCTCTCAACGCCGCAGCAACAGAACGCAGCTGCAAAGAGTTAAGCGACGATAAACAATTGTTTCATCATGCACGACATACGCGACGACATGGAAAGAGGTAAGAAGCCACTTGGGAAAAGAGCTGGCTCACGTGCATTGGCTGTGGGCCACACCGGCCAATTTAGTTGGAACAGAGGGGCCCTCCGTTTGTTTCTATTTAGTAGTAGGTATATTCTCTATTATAATAGAGAACAAGAACCCAATTAATAATTATTAATTGAGTTCTTGTTGGGGATGTTTGGAGAAGGAGGTTGGTTTCGGATGAAAATGCGCATATTTGAAGTGTTATTACTTAACCAACTTAAATAATAGGGTGGATCGAAGAAAGGAAAAAGTCGTGCAGTCAAAAAATCTCTTTTCCCAAACTATTCCAACAGTTAGGTTCATACTTCATTCTTTTCCTCGTAAAACAATAATTTTATATGGTGAAAGGTGTTAGAATATATAGTGCTGTCCTTTAAAAACAACCCACTGTTTCATATTTTCTTCATTAAAAACTTAATAAAAAGGATAATTAAATCGAACAAAAAACTGTACTAGCGGCTCATCCTCCCTAACATTTTAGTGCTAAGCATTTTTAATTCCAACTATCCATTACAAATTGGCAGCCAATTAAGTAAGAATTTGAAAAAAAAACCCACTTTTTCCTAGAAGGACTCTAATTGGCCGACTGAGCTAAAACTTTAATATTTTATTCTCATAGTAGTGGAATAACAAAAAAACGCGCGAAAAATGCTCTAAAGTCTTTGTAACATGCATTTTTACAAAATCTGTAAATCTGAAGCATATTTTTTGCCAAAAATCTACATTATCTCAGTTTGTTTAAAAAATAAGTAAATAAACCGTTCTTTGACAAGTTTTTACACCCCTGACACTCTAAAGGGCATAGAAGGACAGGGTATATGAGATGGTAAAATTATTTTAATTATTCAATTAAAAAATCTCAATGGGTTTTTTAGGGTACAATTTGGAGTGGGTTGTTTTTAAAGGACAGCACTATACCTAAATAAATGAAATAAGAACATAATTTTAAGAAATGTAAGGGAAAATAGCTAATTTAATATAATCTGGAAGCGGAAAATTCTGTAAAATTTTTACTGAAACTAATTGGAGTTCTATTTTCTGGAATACACATATAAATGTTTTCATTGGTTTTGAATCATAAATCATTCCCTTAAGGTATTTTACAAACTTATCATGATTTAATTGGGTTTTTTTACTATATTTTGAGGGATTGTTAATAATAAAATTTAGGAAATAAATAAAATTTCGCTTGATTTCATTTTTTCTCTACTTTTGAAATTGATTTCCAACTTAAAATTTCGTTGAAATGTTTCCGTCAGAAGTTAAAAAGCAACAAAATTTCAAGTTTCACAAAAATCAAATTTTTTTTTTCGAAAAAAATTTTTACTTTTACTCATCACTCCCATTTTTATTTCATTCTCCCAGTTTATAAAACTATTTCATTGGTAGAAGGATTGAACAGAAAAGAATATTAAAGCAATATATTCGTAACTGTTTTTTTCTCCACAAAAGAGTCCCAAGGGAAACTTCTAACGTATATACTCGATTATTTATTAAATTAAAATTTATCCTTCTAATTAATGTAGAATCTATAATTTTCTCCAAAATGAAAAGCGAACTTTAAAAAGTAAACATATTATTCCGTTATTTCCATCGCCCCCTCACTACTGCAACGTGATAAAAACTTAAAATTTTCCTCAGAACAGGCCACGTAAAAGGAATTAATAATAGATTTGAACTTTAAGAACCTGACCTTTATAAGCACATATTCCATTCCTTCCTAATTGGTTTATCTGGGATGAATTTCATTCTTTCAACTTCGAAAACCGAATAGTGATACAAGCATCTAAAGCGGAAAAATGAAACTAACACCTAAATTTGGTATTTAGATTCCCCGTAGGTGTTTTATAATTTGAAAAGGAAACATTTCAGCTCTTTTCATTGACTCCCACACAACATTGATATGATGTTCAATGGGGATTTTAAACATATAAGGAATTCAATCATATTGGAATTGTTAATGTATTTTCCTAGGACAAACGACAGGTTGCCGTTCATGTTTATAGGAAACAGGCTGAAAGGATCGTAGTTCCTCTCCAAATAGCATACATAAGAAAAGACATGATTTGAAAGAAAGGCCTGATTCATTTTGAAAGGCTCATTTTAAAGACAGTCTTTGAAACATATTTTCCATCTAATCCTAGAGATTCTCAAAGCTCTTTAGAATACTTAATAATAAATAGGAATATGATGATATCAATTGGCATAATTGGATATTATATTAACTAATAAAATTATATCAAGTTTATTTTTTTAAGTTTCGTTGCTTCTTTTTTAAATTCTAGCAAAAAGGAGTTATGTGCGAACTAATAAATTGGCTATGTTCAATATTACAATATCGATCACGTTTTTAGTAATTAAAAGGATCCTAACGTGAAATTTTCATGGAAAGAAGGCAAGATCATATTACAGTAACAATAAAAAAAAAATAAGCTCATGAATACCCTAATTTTAAAACATATTCCTACTCTGGACCTGATTTGATGCCCAACTGATTTTGATTAAAGCTGGTTCCTTCTAGAAAATAAGATGAATAAATTAAATATTAATTTTTAGATTTATAGTAAATTAAGTTATGGACTTTAAAAACCTTCACACAGCACAAAAATGAAAGAGTGCAAATTCTTATAATAAAATCAACCCTCTTTCTTTCAAAAATGGATGAAATCTTCAACAAGCGAGGTTCCTTCCATAAATCCAGTTGTTCCTCTTATACTTCTAATTATAACTCATTTAGTAACAAACTCTTCTCGTAACTCTTTCAATGAAAGAAATAGGCTAATGATATGACTGAACTAATTAGGCTTAGCTCTATTCAAATTACTTTGTAACCTTCTTTTCTCCTTACATCAAATCTCGCTGACGATTCTTGGAACTCACGTGCGGTGATCCAAAGAAGTGTTGCATCTGGGATTCCAGCTACCGGGCCCGTAAGTGCTTGGTAGAAAAAAAACCTTCTGACGTCGCAGCTGTGTAGACTGTTTTTCAAAGAATTGTCTCCCAGCAGAGACATGAAGGAAAAAAGTTTTGGTTCGAATGACAAGGGCTTATGGACTTCTTATGTAATGGAGGGAAGCGCCAAAATGTTTTTTTTTTTAATAAGAAAGTATAAACAAATATCATCTGAAGGAGAAAACATCTGAAAATACCAAAATTCTTATCTCTAATGTTGGTTTATCCTCTTTTTTCTCTGCCGACTGTTTTTTACAATAAACTGAGATCTCTTATAATAACTGATCAGTTCGAAGAAGTAAAACATTTACACAACAGTTTTCACAAATTCAATGAAGTTAAGTACTCAGTGTCAGAGTAATGCTAACTATGATTTATTTATTAATTCGAATATCACCTCGTGACATTTAATATTAATATATTATGTAGCTGAATAAATACTATATAACATTTCAATTTAAATAAATTAATGGGATAGTTTGATTAGATAAAACCATTCAGTTGAGATTTATGAATGAAAATAGGATAGGTAGTCCATTAAAATTTTCCCATAAGCTAGCGTTGCTACTCTTATATTGAAATTTTAATGGAGTTTAGTTATGATAACGCTGTGCCCTGAAAATGCAAACTGTAAATAATAATATTTTTAAGACAATGCATTATAAAAGGTTGATGTGTTAAAATGCCTTAGAAAGTATTACAATCCAAATAATTGTTAGATAAATTATGTTTTATGGCCGATCATTCCAAGATATAAGGCTTTTATCTTCATCTATAGGGGAAAATATTCTGTTTCGAAGGTAATTTGAAAGTTTTTAAGGGGGAGCGGAATAGGACACAATGGGAATCTTTTCAGATTCCTGTTTTCTAAACAGTTTCTCTTCAAATAGAATCAACAAAACCAAGTACTAAGTGTTTTTATAAGAATATAATTTTTTCTCTGGATTTCAGTGATGTAAAAGACCAAAACTATATAAAAATTTGTTATAGTTGAAGGGGTTGAAAAACTATCTTTGCTATCAACTCTCCAACGGAAAATCTCTACCCTGTATTCACCACTTCGAATTATCAGTCAATATCTCATATCCAAAAACTATAAATAAATAAAAGTCACTTAAAAATTATATACATCTCTTAGCTTTTATTGCGTTCTTTTCATTAAAACATTCAAACTTAAATCGTAGTTAAATGACTCGAGTATTAGAGTGACGCAAAGAAGCCAGTCCTTTTCCAACCTGTGACCGAAGTCTACTTCTAATGAAGTCAAAAGGAAGGACATCCCCCCCTAAACATTAAATCCAAATACCAAAATCTTTCCTTGGGATAACTTCCCCGTGACGCTACACCGCATAGGCGCCAGGTGATTCAAAACGGCATTGCTCCGCTAGTCCCAACCATCTACAAATGTAACGGGAGAAGACGGGCAAGAAAAAGAAAGAGGAAAGTGACGTAGAACCATCGGCATCAGACGGATCCTCATCTGCAAGACACGAGACCCTCGGACAAAAAAAGGAGTCCTCGCTTGGGTTGCCCTCTGGCAGAGCAACGCGACGCGATTTCAAGAATGATTGTGATTTCAGTTCCGCCAACTACAGATTGAAAGAGTACGAGAAAGGGGAGAAGGGAGTGGGTTGGTGCATAGCCTTCGAGAGCGAGAAGGCCGGGACAGAAGAATGATGAGTCATCCTTTCCGACGAACGCTACCATTGAGTTTCCATTGACGCGTCGATTTTGGAGGGGAAAAATCGCTATAAATCATAAACAAATGATCGGAAAAAGAAAAAAAGACCTGTGTGTGATGTAGGAAACCAATACTAATGATTCTGAGTGAAAATGTTTACATTATCGGGGAAATATTTTGATGGATGGGATTTTTAAAAAAACCTTGTTCCGAGTACGATCGACTTTCACAAGCTTTATTAGATTAGATTCGGCATAATTTCAGTTAAATTACTACTTGCATTATAAAATCAACATTTTTGGTTAGATTGTATTCGTTTTTGAGTCATTCAAACCAATATTAACATTCGAAAATTTGCTGTTTAGTTGAGATTCGAAGCTAGCTGAACCGGGCGACGTTTTAAATAAAATATTTCTGTTTTATAATAACAAAAATCCTGTCTTTATTTTAACAACTAATAGATCATGTCCTATCTTAATATTTTTAATCCTTACACAGATAAATATTAACCATATTAACCCCCGCCTTGTAACTTTAAGTAGGATTTAAATATCAAGTGAGTATTCAAAATCAGCCGCTCTCTCTCTTTCTGGTACTATAATATATCTTGAGGTTTATTTCCTTTTTCCTTTATATATGAATAATCTAATATTTGAAATGAATAAATAGGATTTCCATTTTCAGTCAATAAAGTGTACTTATTTATAAACTTTTAAAAGGTAAAAACATGAAACGCAAATAACTGATCCAATAAGTTATAAGCATAACATTTAATTAAATTATTAATATCTATTAAAAAAATTTTATTTTTGGGAGGCAAGATAATACCCCACAAACTTTTATTTTAGAAAAACATATTTGTCTTACTATGTGCTCTCGGTATTTGAGCTCTCGGTATTTTCCGAAGCCATAACTTCTTTCTTTCTGCATCTTTAGGGAAGGAAAACACACTTACATTGCTGGCACCTTTTGTATAATTACCCTTGCATCGTGGGACACAGCAATGGTCCGGCATTATAAATAAGGCCTGGATGCAAAAAGAGCAAGGGAAACATGGGACAAAGCAGAGACAAAGGCGCTTGCTCCAAGTTCCCGCGTACGCACACAGCTCAGACCTTGAGAATCAATCGACGGCTAGGATGACTCATCGCTCCGGAGATGCGCAAGTGGCCAGGCCTGTCTCGTTCTAGAAGGCTATGGTTGGTGCGGAAATAATGATGAATTCGCTTTCTTTATCAGAGCGTTCTCCTCTCGCTACTTGAGATCGAAGCTTCTGGAGTCGCGGGAATTTGTTGCGCTGTTGTTCATTTTTTGCAACACTTAAGCAGTATACTCTTTTTGTGAACAATGAGTTTAGTTTAAATGGTGTCAGTAGGGGTGAGACTATCTCGTTCTCAAGTCAACTAGTTAAAGTTTGGTAGTCAATTTGAATATGTTGGGTTTCCCCGCCAAAATCCTTCGCAGTGTTTCAAAAACAATGTTGCTGTGTTTTGAAGTTAAAAGTACGCTAATGACTCTAATTTAAGGGTTCCCAAAACGAATAAATTGGCGGATCACTTAGCCTAAAGACTATCTTAGATTTTCTGTGTATCTATGCACTTGAGCCTCTGCTTCCTAGAATCCCTTCGCTCTTCAGCATCTCTTTTTTCTTGAGCCTCTCTCTTCTCTTCAGCATTTTTGTTTCTTTCTTTTATTTATACCCTACGAATGCAGGGCTTATTGCTCGGATATTTTAATACATTTTGATAACCCTTAATGCTTCAAAAGTGTCATTGCATCTCACCTCTTCGGGGACCACCTTTCAACGATCTCACGGACCACCGGTTGGGAACCACTGGTCTAAATAGTGTCATGGAAATGAAACATTAATTTACAGTGAAGTTCAGTTTTTTATGTTTCCATATTTTATACACATGTTATTAGGACCCATTTCGCCTTTGATATATTTTACTTTATTAGAATAATTGTCAATAAAAACAAAGTAATACCGTGGATATATTCAACAAAAATTCAGAAGTGTCTGTCTTTACTATAGAACATGTTTAAATTATTATTTTTCTGTCGCAATTTTTCTTGATAACTTTATAACTTTCCAATACATTTATGAAACTCCTTAATACCTAGTGTTTCCAGCCTTCAAATATAACTGTGCACCAACAGTGTGTCATGCACACTGAATCATGCAAAGAATAATAATTTTTCATCTATTTTCAACGATGATAATCATTACACAACAAACGTCAGCAACATCAATTCTTAAATAAAAACAAATCTCGAATGCGATAGTCTGAAATCTACACCCTCCTTAAATTTTAAGCTAACTCCTCAAAATGGACGGATCTGTACACAAAAAGACTCATTTCCTTTAGTATATCTAAGTGGAGGAGACACCTCTACAAAGACAAACACCTTTGTAGAGCGAATGCGTGTTTCCTCCACACTAATTCCACCCAACGGAGGAACGCATAAATCTCGATCCACTTTCAAAAACCAACATCCCGACTCCGGGTTTATTTTAGGTGGGGTTCTTTTTTGCCTTCTCTTCCCTTTTTTTTTTTAGAAATGGCCGCCTGAGTTCAAAAAGGAAGAGCTACCGTTATTGTGAAAGGCGATGTCAGTGTTCGAAACGGCCCAGAACACCCTGACGAATCGTTTGTAGATCTGGAATCGCTCCTTTGGAATGATGGAACTTGTTAGTGAGAGATAGCCCTCGATAGTTGGGTGATGGAATTGAAAAAAAAAACAGGTAATTCTTTCTTGTGCTGTTGCTATACAGGAAGGAACATAGCGTATGTTATGCACGAAGACTAATATGCTCCGATAAGAGTATTAAAAAAGAGTAAGTAGGTATATGAGTGAGTAATACTATGTATAAGAAGAGTAGGTTAGTATAAGAAGTGAGAAGTGTAAGAGTAAAAGGTTTAAAGTATGTATTAAAATGATGTGTAAAACATCAGGTGATTTCTTAACTCATTAGTTACATTGATGTAAACGGAAGTACGATAAAAAGTCACTAATTTGCAGGCGGTTTGCATGGATGATAAGATAGAGAACTTTTATGGGAGTAGATATAAGGGTTAAAGGTGAAAGGTTTTTAGGGTTAAAACTGTGCCAATATACAAAAGGTAAATTATATCATACCATATCCACAAACCACCGAAAAGTATTGGATCCTTGCACTTGAAATAAAAGAAATTAATTTGACTATTAAAAAAGGATATTTCAACACGTTTTAAGGATTTTATTTGAAAAAAAAAAAAGAAATTGATTTTAGTAATTTGGAAATAAAAGGGTGTCCAATGTCTCCAAAAATACCCCCCTCTAATTCCTAAAAAACTTGACTCGGAAAGGGAGGTGGAACTCGATATACAGCCCACACTTTGGGGTGAGATCTAGGCCTTTTATGTTAAAAAAACAAACATGACATTATTATTCCATTCTTTAAAGCATTTGAGAGAACACAAAATAGAAAACTATATGAAAATAATGCAAAGATCCCAAGATATTACAAATTTTATTAAGTGTTTCAGGGTATGTTCACCAAAAATTTGTTCTGTCTTTTCCCAAGATATTTAACGCGACCGAAACTTCATAAATCGTAACGCGAAAAAGAGTGTACACTAACATGACAAATTCAAACAAAGTATAAAACCTAATTTGAAGTGGCGGTTTGACAGCTTGCCATTTGGATGAGCTGCAACTTCGTCTCGCTTTTTCCCCCATCACCATGACATTAATTCAAACATCCGACCTCTCTTACCTGGATAAAAACCAGAGTTTCGATGAAGGCTCTTAATACACCGTTGGGGATTGTTGCAAAGTAATTAGGGAGAATTTCAAACGAGAGTTACGCACCAAGTATGTCACAGGTCGCACACACGTTCTACTTAATTAACAACATAGTATAAAAAAAACTTAGAAAACGTACTGCATTTAAACGCTCTAAACTAAGTTTTTGTAAGTTTTTATTGTATGGATTTAGTAATATAAAGTAATATATATCTTAATAATTATAAAGTTATTAGTAATTGATAAATCTGAATGTGAAATTGTCATATATGTTAAGCGATTGTGATAGTAATTATACAGTTATCAATTTTTGTATCTTTAATCTCAAATATTTGAAAGAAAAATCTGGACAATCTCCCCTTAAAAAGAGGTAGTCTTTTAAATTAATGTCTATTAAAAGGGAATTACTGAAACTGAACGTATAAATTTTTTTCAGAGGGAACAGAATTTGCGGATTACATAAACATACTTTATTCTAATGGGACAACTGCCCGTATACAAGGTAGCGACAAAAGAAAAAAAATCAAGGGCAATGAAAAGGAAATGAAAGGGAATGGGCCCATGAAAAAAAATATTATAAATTATAATACGAATAATAATACACGTACCGTAAAACGGGGTGAATTGGGGCATTTTCAACTACTTATGAGTAATTAAAAACATTTTTTTTTTTGGTGAAATTTTTTTCTGTTCTTACAATTTTGAGTAAAAACAAACACTTTTATAAATTTTTAAAATTTTTTGTGTAATAGGTATCAATATTGATGAGTGGTAAATACGAACACGGGGCTGAAATCCCGAACACTTACCTTAACCTCCTCCTTAACCCTCACCTTAACTTTTCTTAAAAAAGTTATTTTCATCAATTAACATCATAAAAGCCTTATTGTCACCCCTTTTCGTAAAAAATGGAGATTAAAATCGAAAGAGTGAAAATTTTTTATAAATTCTGGAAATTTAATTAATATTTTTGTGGTTTATAACTTTAGGGGGATGCAGCCCCATACCCCCTTCCCCAGATTTTGCCCTTAAACCATCTATACCTACTTTCTTAAAAATAATATGTTTTTAGTAGCTGAAAACATAAAAATCTTAATCCATTTGAATTTCTCTCATACAAATATCTGATCTTGAGAGAATTACTCTAGCTCTCTCTCTCTAGCCTAAAGAAAGGTCAGTTTATGCTGAACATCACTCACTTGTTCCCAGACGGTGTTTCTGACGGTGTTCATCACTTAGGTTCTTAAGAAATCACCCTTTCCCTCCTTGAACTCCTTTAGGGCAACTAAAAATATTCCCCATCAGCCAGGCTCTCGAAGTAGTCTGTTCCGATTTCTTAACAGGTGCTGCAGACTTGTGTTACTCAAAGACTTTGCCGTCAAGTCGGATGGGAGATCTCTCAACAACAAGCGATTGCCTAAAGAAAGGTGTTTCGCTCTCTTAGACTGGAGTGGCAGGTCTTCTTTGTTTATGAGAACTTGTTAGGGACTGTGTTTCCTTCTCTTTATGATGGGAATGTTGCAAAAGGATTGACAGTTCTTGAGCTGAGAAACCTTTAAGCAATGTGTTGATTACTTAGAATAGTTTTCTAAGCCAATATATGTGCACTATCATACTATTATTGGATATCATATTTTTGCAAACATGCGGTATGAAGTATTTTTTTTGGGAGTTTTTGGTTTTTGATAGGTTTTGAAAACATTCTGAAGCTTGCGTTCTGAGCTAAAGAAAAAGAGAAACTTGTATCCTTGCAATGAAGAGTATGTATGAGTTGGAAAGGAAACCTTCATATGTCGTGAAGGGAAACAAAGTTGATTAAAGTTTATAAACATTTTAAGTATTACTTAAATATTTAAGAGCCTTTCATCTATCACCTTTATCCATTCCCTTTTAAAATTAATTCATTAAACTAATATATGACTATTAGTATCACTTCTTCAAGGACTTTCGAGTTTAAGGGAAATTTATTAATACATAGAATTGATTGATTTCATTACCTTTTTCTCATTTTTTTTCCATTTCCTTTTTGTTGCATTATCAATCAATAAAATTAATGTTAGCCTACAAAGAAACCTATTTGAGCCGTTTTTTGACTCTATTGACTGTTTTTTGTTTTAATTGGTTTTTTATTTCCTTTTTCTATTTTATTCTCTAAACTAAATTTGCTTATATTCTTGTTTCTTGCTTTGTTTCAAGTTTTCGCTTTACAAGAACATAGAAAGTAAGTTAATAAGAAAAGTAATACCACTGTCAGTGGTATTCTAATACTAAAACATTTTGAAACAAATCAAAGTAATTTAAAACTAAGATAATTTTAAAATTAAGGGAATGATATTTTACAAACAATTTTATGAACAAAACTTTTGCATTTGTTTTCTACCTACCCTTTGAAAGCACTCTTGCTAAAGCAGAGTTTATTCAGTTTTTTTACTTAATATGGTTTCCTGCAATAAAGTGTTTTAAATACCTATAGCTCGTGAGTGACTGAAGTTATAAACTTACTTAACAAAGGGATCTCAAAAACTATCCCTCACTTATCTAAAGATAAAAATTCCATGGTAACCTATAGTAGGCTTAAAAAACATCTGCTTTTACACAAAGGTGAGTTGTTGATGGCAGCCTTTTTCTAATCCATTACAAGAACGTTGACTTGAGGAAAGGTCGGAAGCACCTCAACTAGGCTTGAAACCTCTCCCGAAAAGGCCACACCTCCAGTGTGTACTTTGGAGTTATGTGATATGAACACTCAAAAGAGAACCGGAATGTCCCGATTTCAAAGACTGTGCACAAGGGAACATTGTGGGTTTCCATTTGGAAAGCCCGCCTTAAAAGAGCCGCTTTCTTTAAAGGGCTTTGTGCTCAGTGATACTAAAATAAAACATGAGAGTTTGTTTTGATAGTGGAGTATTTTGTTGCTTCTATCCGTTAAACGGGCATAGGATTTTAAAAATGTGTGCCCGACACAAAACAGAATAAATACTTACGTCATCCAAAGCTTATAGCAGATAAAGGAAAGCTAAAGATCAAAGAGATGCTTAGAAGCAAAGAGATATTGAGGATAAAAGATATGCTGAAGAGAAGAGATAGGCTTAAAACAAAAGGATTCTCAAGAGCGGAAAAAGGCCCAAGATAAAAAGGGATGCTCTTGATTGGGTGATAAAATCAGTTGCGATGACTTTCTTATTGATTTCCAAACTGAATCCGTGAAGAGATATCAGGGGTACCACGAGTTACGCAAGATAGAATTAAAGGAATTTAAATTTCATGGGAATAAGTGGCAGAAATCGAGGATAAAAAGCATTCAAAACTTAATTGATAAGACTTTAATCTCCCGTTCCAAGCTTAATAAAACTCCTCAATGTTTTTTCTCTCCTGGAGATTTTTAGAAATCTTAATACGAAAATCTACCTTAATCTCTACATGTTTTGCAGAAAACGCAAAGATCACAGACTCTACAAAGATTTCGGAGAGATATCGCAAATAGGGTGCAATAACATGCGGTAACAGGCAAGGCTGTCCATTGTCTAGACAGATGTTATTTTATGTAGGAGAGTCGAATTTCACGAGTGTTTGCGAGGCAGGTTAACAACCCCCACAGTGTCATAACAAACTGTCTCTTCGAATCGAGGACACTGTCTTTCGCTCAGGTGGTGATGCCATTCTGCTACAACAAGAAATCGGATTCATTTTCGTTTGCAGCTGTTGTCTCTCGATAGCTTCCTGAAAACCCTTTACCTGTGAATTGTTTTGGAATGATTTCAGGAAGTGAATGTGAATGGGGTGACTTTTGACAGATAATATTTTTAATGTAACTTGTTCTTATCACAAATTTGAATTACGAATATGTTAAACTTTACAGTTGAAAGAAAATAGAAGTTCCACATGTGTAACTGTATCACATGCATCCGCGATACAGTTTAACAACGAGGATGTCTTCAAATGTTTAGTTTAGAGTTTAGATTAAACTTCTGAACTGTGGTTCTTGGAGGTGTAAAGAAGGGGGTATAAGAGGAAAAATTATTGTTTGGAATACTGGATTTGGGGAAAAATTTATTAGATATCTTACTATGTTTAGATTTGTATTGTATATATTAAGTCTTGGTGTAGTTACGCTATAAACGGGAAGATTAGGTTGGTTGTTGAATTTATATATAGGGTTACTTGGGGTAAGTGGGTCACCCCCCTCAAACTAAACTATGTAAAAGACATTTCACTCTTATTCACATTGATCATGTTACATTTTGTCACACTGATGGGTTTTGCATATATTAGAGTTTTGTATCATTTCTTTTTAAGATTATAGAACTATTGTAAAAAAATTTCCATAATTTTTTTTTTTGGAGAGTTCAAGATGCATTTTTCCAAGAAGTGTTTCCAGGAAAGTTTTCACTATATTTTAATGTTTTTCAACTGTTGTGACAGGTTTGACTTAAAAAACATACTGCAATTTGAATTTTCACAAAATCTCTTATTTAAAAATTTTTAAGAGGGGGGTCCCACTTACTCCGTAATTTAAGCAAAGTAGGGGTAAGTGGGTCCCCTCATTATGGGGTAAGTGGGACACCCTAGACTCCCCATTTTAATGCTTATTGAAACATTTATAAGTAATTTATTGAAATTTTATATTAAATTTGCGTTTTAATATAAGCTATGGTAAGTAAAGAAAACTATTAAGTTGGGGGTTTTTTATTCACGTTGCCGAGAAATTAATTAAAACACACAGTGGGGTGGGGGAATAGTTTCGAGGGTTTTTTTATAAGTCACCCGAACCATTCGAACCTGAAGAAAACATTCTGTAATTGTAGTGTTCCAAAAAGGGGTCCCACTTACCCCAACCAACCCTATTAATTTAAATGTGAGTAGATATCTCGTTCATGGATTAAGTTACAATAAAATATTTTGTACCTAAAACTTCTATACTTTATCAAGTAAGACCCACTTACTCCCTCTTAAGTTTTGCTTGCTTTCAATCAAAATAAAAAGGGGGTGACCCACTTACCCCTTCCTATGGGGTAAGTGGGACCCCCGTCTCATTTTTTACAAAAAGACCAGTTAAGAAAAATGTAGAACATTATTTTAGAACCTAATTATAAATTTTTGTTTATTAATAGTGTCTTAAATAGAATATGTCTTCAAGTTCAAATTGAACCTCTTCAAAAAATTTTTATGAACCTTCAAAAATGTACTGTTCCAAAAAGGGGTCCCACTTACCCCAAGTGACCCTATTAGTTAAATTAATCAATTTCTAAATTACTTCTCTTTTCTAATTTTGGTTCAGCCATCACAAAAAATATAAAGCTGATAAATATGTACAACGCATAATCCTTCCAATTTTCACTTTGGAACAACTTTTATTCAATATGTTATAGTATACAAAATTTTCCCGAGAGTCAAGGGGGGTATTTGAGGGAGTACCTAGGTCGTTGGACCTTCAAACTCCAGTATAACTTGCCTCACTGGGTGAGGCCATGAGCTGAACTGTTACAGAACGTGTGACTTGAAAGTCACAGTCAGCTGAGGGGTGGCTAGCTTGATGTAACCTTGATGTAACCTCCCCAAGTAACCTTGGTACTCATTTTATCGACCCCGGAGGGATGAAGGGCTGAGTCTGCCTTGCCCGTGGACCGGGATTTGAACCCCGGGCCTGTGGTGTGGGAGCGCAAAGCGCTTCCTCTAAGCCACCGGGCTTTCATGCCCCTTTCATGCCCACCGGGCTTTCATGCCCGAGAGTATCGAGTAGTTTTAATGTAATATGAATTAAAGGTATATTTAGTCTAAAAACTTAAAAGATGGAATGTAAAATTCGATACTTAAAAACAAAACTTGGATGTAGAAGTTCTCAAAACGGGATGTCACAAAGGAGGAGATTAAAATGTAACTACTTGAAAAAATGGAGGAAGGCAATAAAAACCCTGAAAAATGATGCGTGAGAGAATTTATAAATAGTTTTTAGCCAAGGGTACTGGACAAGATGACAAGATTTTATCTCAGAATTGTAGTTCAAAGAACCTTATCAAATTTATGAAGTTTAATGTTAAGTTTCGAGAGAGAGAACTTAATGATATCAATATGATGACAGATATTGTGACAATCATACTTATTACTCTGAAATTTTCAGTAAATTTATGTTCAGTAAACTGTAAAGAATACGATGTAAAAGAATAACGATGCTATTGAATCGTATGACTTTTAGATTAGCCTATCTCAAAACACGTTCACGTAGTTGTTACAAGTATATTCTCAATCGATACCAAAAACTAGCTCCTGCCTAGATTCTAGACCTCTCCCAATCTGTTTCTCCTCATCCTCATCATCACCAGTGAGGATGGGGAGGAGAGAAGAAGAAAAAAAGAATCGTCTCTCCTCCGGAGCAGTCAAATCCGTCTCTTCCAGCGAAACAGCTCCCGGCCGATTACCGCGAAACCCGCAAGCTCCCGTTTCACAACGCGCTTCCAAAACAAACACCAGGGCGCACATCCACGTGCGATGACGTAGCGATGCGTGACGTCGCCATTGACGTCACGGGAGGAGGGTACTTAACAGGCGGGGCAGCGACCCTTGGGGCTCATTCATCCAGTCGTCTTCCCTCAGTGATGGTGCCTCAGCATCAAACGGAGCTTAAGTCTTCAGCGGATCTCGTATGAGTGGAAATCACAGGTGTTCGGTTTCAGAAGAATTGAGTAGTGTCTTCCGAAGTTGAGATTTTCGGTGGAAGACCTATGAGGGCGATATCCTCTAGGTTCGGAACTTTTCGGATTGGTGCTTTTAGCAGTGAAGTGCAGCGAATATACCTCAAGGAACTGGAAGGTTTTCGGTTTCATTGTGCACGGTTTGTCTGTGTTCGATAGGTGCAAGCGAGAGATCTACTGAGATTAAAAGGAATCAGGTTAGTTTTGAGCTTCCTCTTTCTTCTCGTTTAGAGCATTCACTTTTTATGAATCACCTTATACTGTAGACATTTCTAGACACTTGACGTTTAGTCTTACCAGAGCTTAGTATATTTGACTTTTCTACAGAAGTAGTCTTTATATCCATTTGAAGCCAATTAATCGAGAGATATACCCACTGAATATTGTGTGTGAGTCTTCGTATCGAAATCGGACCAATCTAGTAGTTTGAGCTTTAATAGACATTAAGGTCTTGGTAGGCGCGGTGGTTCGTACAAGAGAAACCATTATTTTCCTAGCGGAGCTAGCCAAAGGTCTGAGGACCTTGAGAATCATGCCACTACAGACAGACTACCAGCGTCTGTCGCTGCTGTCCGACATGGGGAGTGTCACCAGGAGCCAGTCGGACACTAGTTATGAAGGACTCGCCTCCCTCCTGAGGGACAAAAGGGGTCGTCGATGCAGCGAGTGGGTCTCCAAAGAGGACAAAAAAGTGGTGCTCCGCCCCTTACAGCTCAACAACGAATCGGGCAGTCTGCTCCACAGGCGACTATCCAGGTACTCGCCCAAAGAAGGCGTTTCCAAGTCGCAAGAGGTGGTGAGCAGGATTCAAGAAGGCGTTTCCAAATCGAAAGAGGGCGTGTCCAAGTCGGAAGAGGGCGTGTACAGACCGGAGGGTGTGTCGAGGACGAAAGAAGGCGCGTCTGGAACACGAAGGGGCGTGTCCAGATCGCAATCAGTGAGGTGCATGAAGAAAAGCGCGGAGGCTCGCCTCCGAGGGTCAAGCATCCCCAATGACCGTCACACCAGCGGAGGGGTGGCGGTCAAGGAAAGGACAGTGTCCAACCGTTCCCTGCCTTTGCCGGGAGATGAGACTGTGAGGAACTTTTGCGTCACGTCCAAAGGCGTGGTGAACCGAGGGGACTCCTTCAGGGTGCGGGCCAGTCCCGTGGCGGAGCCTAGAGAACCACCCAAGGTGGAGGCGGGACCTTTGAGAAAATCCTACAGGGTGGTGCTGGCCGGAGCTCCGGGAGTCGGCAAGCGATCTATGTGGAAACAGTTCATGACTTCAGAGTACATCCTGGCCGGAGATTATCCGACTGGTAAGTGTGCCTTCTCATTACTATCTAAATTCATTAAAAATAATCTTGCTTAGTAAAATGTAGGGGAGAGGGGGCATATTAGAACAACCCACATCTCTCTATGATAAATTAAATTTTAAAACCTGAAAAAAAAATTACCAATAGATAGCTGTATTAGTGCAATCTTTTGTCTGAATTTTTTGAGCAGTGGACCCATTGAAAACCTTTGTGTTTAAAAATTGTCCGCTTTGGAAGGTAGGAAGTAAAATTTCTTCTTATTTTATTTTTTGTAAAATTCAATTAAGAAAGTTTTAAAGTAGAATTTTTGCCATGCATTCTATTGTGACATCGATAAAGTTATGTCCAAAAAAAGTTTTGTTTCCTACCTTTAATTATAAATATATATTTTTTACTCTTAAAGTTTGTGAAGGATGGGGCATTTTGGAATACAAAAAGTTGAGATATATTTAAACAGTTTAAATGTGCCTTCTAGTTTTTTCTTGATTTTGAAGAATTTTAGGCTTGAAATGCAGAAATTTAAGTAGTTCTAAATTTAATTAGGGAAATTATTTCAAGTATTAAACTTTAAAATTAAAGCTTTTAGGATATTTTTTACCAGTTTTAAATTTTATAAAAGGATATATTTATAATTGTTTTCTGTATATAAATGTGTGTATAGGTATATCATATTCTTAATATTTGTCAGGTTTTAATGCATTTATTTTTATCCCTTTTAAAACCAGTTGTAAGATATTTTATTTTATATTAGTTAAATTTTATACAAAGTTTTTATATAATTGAAGAGATTCATTAGTGGCTCTTTACTTATAATTTTTCACATAGTATCTACTTAGAAACATAAATTGATTTACTCTCTAAATAGGTTATTTAAACCTTTTCAGCAAAGCTATCTGTAAATACAATATATGACTTTATTGGTTAAGATTTAGTTAAAACCAAGCAGAAAAAAGGAAAGAAAATCATTTATAAAAATCCTTTATCTATTTACTACTAAAAACATTCCAACCATCAATTTCAAGATATGGTTGCTAGTTGGCTCATTCCAAAATGTGAATGTGAAAACTCTAAATATGTTCTCAGTTATATCATTCTCACTTTCTTTCTATTCATCAGTTTTCTCTTAACATACTAGTCCTCAAACAGGTTCAGTGAAAGATTGTGTATTCTATTTAAAACAAAGCATCCCGAGGCAGCTTTAAGTAATTCTTTCACCAGTAAAGAGTTAACTGAAAACTAGCTTGTTGACACTTTAAACACCATTCTCTTTCACTAGCTAATGAATTTATGCTTTTTAAACAATAAACTAAAGATACGTAATGGCCGAAACATCCTTATATAATGCTATTTTGCTTATTTTAGCGTGTCGTTATGAAACTTTTACAAATAATGTATTAATTATATAGGTACTTTGGAAAGAGTTTCTTAAGATGCCCCAATGCTTTTTTTTTGCCTGAAATTGATAAAAGATTATTTCTCCTTTCGCTTACTGAGTTGCTTTTGCATAAGGCTTTGAGAGGAGTTAAACCAGATCCTTTGCTCGTTAGTAACAAAATGTTTCTTTAAACAATTTATATTTAACTCTGACGTGGTTTGAAAAGGGAAATCGAGCTCAACCACCAACTTTCCTTCTCCCCCTGTTTTTACTTTACCTAACATTTAAAAATAGTAGGACTTAAATACGTTAAGATTAATGTATCCTTGATTTTTAAAGTAAATTTATTTGCTGTTTCAGCTACGATTCCTTTCTTGACCTTAAAACTGAGTGAAGGTAGTGAATATTTTGTACTTGAGACTCAAAGTTTTAATAAATAAGATTCAAGATTTATTTATTTTCGAATGCAGAAATATTTTTAAAAAACCCTACTCAAAAGTTACAAAATAAGCAACCGAGAAAAATACAAATCCTATTAATTTTGTAATAAACATATATTAGAATAAGGGTTCATTTATTTTTCTTTTTTGTCCGTATTAACAGCTCCCAATGTTTAGTTTTTTTTATTTGGACAAATTTCACATGAAAAACATTTGAACAATAAATGTTATTTTATGAATCAATTTAAAATAAAATGTTCACAACATAAAACTTTTTAACGTTTTTAAAATGGTAATAAATTCATTTATCTATAAATATGAACTTAGGGTTTTAAGTCATATTATATGCAGAATATTTTTTAAGTAAAATGTTATCTTAACATGAAGAAATTGTGATAAATTATTGTGAACTAAAGTAGTATGATACAAAAGTAGTAATTTTTTCTCACATCGATAGTATATATTCTATTCTTTTTTAAAATTAAAATAAGATTACATACGGAAAAATCAGTTATTTTATTGTTTGTCCTTGACCTATTTAGCTTATTTCGGCTTATTCTATGAATCACAATACAAAAAAAAGCATTCATCAGTGACGTATTGGATTTAACTCAGAATAACGCACTCGTGGATTCAGACAAGACCTTGCATACGTTCCAGATTGTCTATTTACATACTAGGATGACTCAGTGTAACGGGAAATACCGTTGCTTGACAAAAGCCATGATGTCATTTGTTCAAGGGAAAATAAAAAAAAAGATTAAAGACAATGCGGCTTTTTATTTCCTTATTTATTTTCTAAGATACAGAGCACTTTCTTGAAGTCGTGTATTTGCTTAGTAGGTACTCCTCGAGGCTTTATTAACCTAATACCAAATACTTATGTTTTGCTTTACCTACATAAATGACTCAAATCTTTTTAGATTCTTTACATTGATTTAGCTTTGTTTCCTTGTAAAACATTTTAAAGGCAAAATAGTTTTTCAGAGGCCTTTTGTGTTCAGAGGTCTTTGGTCTTTTGTGATAAGTTTAAAATACCGCAATCTGTTTTTTAGGTTATCTTTCGTTGTATTTATTGAACAAAAAAGTAGAGAAAATTATTTTATCGGTATTTAATATCCTCAAAGTAATAGTATTATACTTATCGAAATATTTTATCCTGTTTCAGTTTGTACAATTAGGATAAATTATGATCTTTTGAAACATTATTTCCCTTGTATAAAGTGAATTTTATATAAATTCTTTGAAAGATTAGGTACTTTATACCTTTTAAGAAATTCTATTAGTTTTAAATATTTCTTTTTATTGCAGACAGGGACTATGATGACAACACTATCACAGTGGTTCTAAATAATGAGGAGTCTCAGATGGAGTTTGAACTTGAAACGCTACAAGAAGAAAATGTAAGTAATTTGAATTAATTTGTACTAACGTATCAATCGCATAAATTAACTAAAATTTTTAAAATTTGGTTTTTATTTTGTATACTGAAGTTCCTCTTATTTTAAATAGGAATAAATTATTTTATAAAGTATAAGACCAAATGCTCAAATTTTACTTCAACTTATCAATCAAAAGTATTTTAAATGAAGTTTAAACTTTTCATAATAACCCTCGTGGTTTAAAAATCTAAATAAGTATAACCATCACTTTGACAATGCAGTTAAAAAAACTTAAAAACATATAAGTTCGTAACATATAATTCCATATAAAAACTCAGACAAAAATTGAAGATAAGTTTTTTAAGAAAATAGCTATTAGATATTTGCAAAGTAAAAAAAAACTAATCTTGAAGATAATATCAACAATTACCTTGCAGCTGTAAAGCAGTTTTACTACAAACAACATCACATTTTACTACTGCATAACATCTGTAAAATAACTTTTGTTACACAACGCCTGTAAAACTCCTTTTTCTGCGTGTGTAGTTTGCCCACAGGAAAAACAACATTTCATAGTTCAATTCAACGTAATGTCGACAAGTTTTACCAACCACCTCTTAATCATAAATTGTCGTATTATAAATGATGTGATAATTTTAAAAACTTTCTAAATCAAAACCACGGGAGTCGTCTTTTAAATGATCCGGTAATCTTATAAGAATCGAAAGTAGTGCTTTTCTAACAGCCGGGCGCAAGCCATGTGATGAATTTCTAAATAAATTATTTACTCACCTTTTAATTCTGTAGTTACTGTTCCTTTTTATTAGTAGACGCCTGCACAACTTTATCTCGGGGACCAAAAGTTCAATTGGCAATTTCCGCATTTTTATTTCATTTTTTTATTCTATAGAGATATCCAAGAGAGGAATAAACGTGCAAACATTTTTTGGGAGTAACTCAGTGGGAATAAAGTTTGACTTTTTTTTTAAAAGAGGCGCCGAAACAGTGTGACGTCATTTTATCCAAAGCAATGGTCTTCAGGATATTTTAGGATTCATAGCGATTATTGATATTTACTTTAAAAATATTAAATTAACTAAATTTGACTAAAAACTGAGTGCCAATTTTTAAATTTAAAACCACTTTTTACAAGAAGAAAAATGCATTTTTCTGTTTGAAAAATACAGGAATTACCCATTTAAATATCCTATTGTTTGTTCATGATATGGAGAGATCTAGAAAATTAATTGCATAATAATACCTACTAGAAAAAATGGGGTCACGTTTAATAGATATACGAAACGTATTTCAAGTTTTCAAAATGTAATAAAAATTATATTTTAGACAACACTAAATTTGATTTTTGGGAAATTGAAACTCGAAATTATTTTTCGTGGGAGGCTATCTAAACTTACCGAAAAGTACTAAACATTTAGAAAATTATTTATATTGACCTTTACACAACTTTCATTAGAGTGAAATAGCTTTTACACACAATACATTTGAGAAGGTGTTAAGCCAAGGAGTTCAAATGACAATTTAGTTACGGTATGAAGAGTCGCCAAATCAAACATTCTGATCTGATTTCAGTTCGTTCCTCGTTATGATCACTTGCGCATTATGGCTTTTCTTCCACTCATTTGTAAAATGTACGATCTTTATAAAGTGTACGCTATTCTGATTTCCTCTGTTTGTTTTTAGGCGTACGTGTACCGTTCTGAGGAGCCCGACGCTTACGTGATTGTGTTCTCTGTAATAGACAGACGGAGCTTTTCCCAAGCGCGACGGCTGCTAGCACACCTACAAAAGCACACCAACCTCGATGCCAAGGCTGTAATTCTGGTCGCCAACAAGACGGATCTCGCCAGGCTCAGACAAGTCTCCATGGATGGTAAGTTTAAAGTTTTATCTACTCTAGGAATTCCCTATACCGTTCGTTTTGAATGGAAATAAAATTTTGGAAAACTAACGATTAAACCATGGGCATCTGGACACATAAGGCCAGAGAAGCTCGAAATTTTGAGTGACTTTGTGCCTACTATTTCGTGTCATCATCGCTTTTTGTACAACAGCGCAACTACAGTCTGAAATCTTGCACGCTCCCTTCAGACTGGAGTTGCGCTGTTGTCCAAAAAGAGGTGATGACGCGAAATAGCAGGCAGAACGTCACTCAAGATTTCGAGCTTCTGTGGCCTTATGTGTCTAGATGGCCCTGATTAAACCCGGTTTCTAATCACAATGTTGCCAAAATAATATTCATGAATCTTGGCTCTACTTGTCGACGAATCCATAGGTCTTGCTAAAATTTCACCCAATTGCAGTTACGACGTTCCTTTTCCAGAGAGGCGATATGTATGAAATCAACCGTTCACGATAAAAAAAATTATAAAGGGTTCAAAAAGGACCGATTTTGACTCGAAATAAGCTTTAAAAATCTATATTAGACAATTTGTGGAGGAGTTGAGTTAAGTTTGGTCAATATAGTTGAAACTTTATGTAAAACTCGTATTAAAGTACTTATATAAAAATTTATTTTGTTTATTTCCAGAGGGCAAGAGCCTTGCAAAAGAACGAGGTTGCAAATTCATCGAAACTTCTGTCGCCATCAATCACCAGCTGGACGAACTGCTTGCTGGGACACTGGCCCAGATCCGCATCAGGGCGAACCGGAAGTCCCACCGGAAGTCATCCTCATCCTCCTCCCACTCCAAAGCATCCGGGGTCTTGAAGAAGATCCTGCGCAGGGCCTGCATTAAGTCCAAATCATGTGACAACCTGCATGTTCTATGAAGTGCCTTTATTTCCCAAGACTTTATGAACTGAATCGTTTTGAGTCAGGACTCATGAGTCGACTCAGTTAAGTCATTCGTCATCGTTGAGGAAACTCAATGAGTTAACAATTCATTTATTAATTGTAAAAAGACTTTAAGTTATGTTGGAAGTAACACAATGTTACTCTCTCATCAGGGAGCGACTCACTCAAACTCATATTAAAGCTATTACCCATTAACAGTTATATCCTTTCAAAAAGTCGATGATGATCAAAGTCTTGATGACGTGACAATTAAGTTTGGTCTTCTATTATCCAAAGGATTGAAAAATCTCCATTATGGCACGGAATTTAGATTTCTGTCTTAGCAAGATAGGTTTTGGCTTCCATTAGAGATCCAAATCTTTTAACCGTAGATCACAATAATACAGATTTTTGAGAAGCACCTTTTGTATAGGAAGAAGTGTAGTTTGATACTTTAAGGAAACACGAAGTTAATCTGAAATATTTTTAGGTTATAGTTGTTTTCAGAGTAGTGTACTTCAAGAAAGATATTTTAAAATTTTGCACAGACACAAATGAGTTAAATAATGGACCTGATACGGAGTATTTCTTGCTCTTAGAATCGAAATGACCATCTTGAGAAGTTTCTCTACCAGCCTTGCAGTTGGGGAGAAAAATAACTTTTCTCTTTTCACTATTTTTCTAGTAAGGATTTCTTTAATACTTAATAGAGTTAGTTATCAGATAATAATAAAGGGTTGATATATTAACAAATAGCAAGAGCCTTTTTTCAATACTTCTTCATGAACATTAATTTTTTTTTAATTTTCAAAATTATAAATTAGTAAGATTTTAGTTCTTTCACTCAATTTTACTTATTTATGAATTTAAGGAAATAATGTTGAAAAACAAGACAAATATCAATTACGTTCAACAAACATGAAAGTTTCTGTATGTGTATAAAGTAAAGTAAATAATACCAGAATATCTTAGTCATTTACGTTTGTATATTTGAAAAAATAAGCAATAACCAAGGCAATAAACTCATGTAATATTCAGCTGTATAGTTACAAGTAAATATATTTGAGTATTAAATAATGCATTAATATTGTAACTAACAGTAAAAATACTGTATAATTGTATTTACTAAGTTGAATCTATGTAGTGTAAATGTATGCTTGAAGGGTTGTGATCTTACAATTGCTCGGACTTCTGTAGAGTAACTATGTGTAATCAATTCAAGGAAACCATTAAGCCCAAATAGAAGGGAAATTCATAGAAATAGCCTTATCATAAAGTGAATTTGTATTCATTTGTGATTGAACGTGGATCAATATTAATTTTTATACCTTAATAATGATTGGTATTTCTAGTGTTGTATATAGCATCAGAATGTTTCTGTATCTCATGAACTGATATGTTTATACGTGTGAATCGAGAAGTTTTCATAGAAAATTATGTCAAAATTTAAAAAAAATATGAGTCTGTTTATAAAATTGCTATTTTCATGTCTGTTCCATTAATTGTTAAAATCTTTTCTTCCATTAATCTGTGTCATCATTCTACTGTAAAACTAACTGTATAGCTTAATACCAAGATCATGTCCAGTTATAGTTAGTTAACACAAGTTAACGCCTTACCAATATGTGTTTCATATTCAACTTGAGGCAATAACTGGACACATGTATAATGAATAACTTCTTATAATGATGATGCTTAATTTTAAGACTAAGATTATAAAACACATCATTCTCTCAATGAAGTTTATAATTTTTTTCGACTTGAAAAAATGAACTTGTACACAGAGTACATTATTTCTTTATACATAAAGGAAAACGTTTTATTATCCTTGACCCAAACACTCATGGAGTTAAAAAAATTATTCTAAAACCCTATTTGTTCTTACAAAGATACAAAGATAATAGTAAAGATTTTTTACGATAATAATTTACCATTTTTGATTTGTGTAACACATTCATAATGTAATTTGATAGGTAAAATTAAATTTTATTTTTAAAGGGCCGTAAAGGATATGTAATAATTCTTTATTGCTAACGAATTTGATACAAAGAACTTTTAAGTGATAAAATTGAGCCGTTAAGAAACAAAATAGTATACGTGCCAAAACTTTGAAACTATAAATATTTTAAGGAAGCACTTATAAACATCATAAGATAGAAACAATGCATTTAAATACTTTTAAAAAGGAAAAAGTTTTATTAGAAATACAGCACATTATTTTTTTGTTAAAAGCATTTTCCCAATTTGAGATGCATTAAAAATTTAATTAAAGTTCATCTTTCCTATTTTCATATTTTAATTCATCACATGATGCTCTCAAAAATGTTTATAGTCACAATTTTTTTTTTTTTTTTTTTTTTTTTGAAATTGAAATATTTATTTTTCTAATAAAAAATATTATACAAAATATTTTATTTAACAAAAAACAAGGAATTATAGTCTTCAATTTATGAACGCTTCCTTCTTTAAATCATCTTATAACTCAGGCTTTTAAAATGAGTCACTTTCTTTAAAATAAATCTTAAGTATAAAGAATTGTTTAGATAGCACTTTAAAGTTAAGATTTAGCCACTTTTTTTTGTAAAAATTGGTTTTGATGTTTCTTCCACACGTTCCGGTAGTAGTACTTATTATACCAACTGGAACAAGCCTAGACTTGCGAAGCACGATCTAATGAGATGTAAATGGTATTTTACTATACATATTCGACATTTTGTGTACAGATTTTCTAGTTTGTTAGAGAATCTTTCGTGTACAGATATATGCTAGTTTGTTTGCATCATTTGTATAATAGTATTGATTTGTGTAATAAAATTTATGATAAACTTACTTGAGAGAGTACTGAAATACGTTCATAATATTATACTCAGCACACAAACATGTTTAAAAAGATTTTAGATAATCCTCTAATCTAAAGTGATGATTAAAAATAGCATAAATTTGTAATTAAGAAACGTAAACAACTTAGAGTTTTTAAAATTTTAATTGGAATAAGGAAGCCAAAAATAACAAGTTTCAATATGAGCCCCCAAGCAAAATTTCGTTAACAAAACAACCTCAACCTAGGAAACAAAGAAACCAGCTTCTTGAGCTGAAAATGAAAATATTTTCAATGAGGCCTTCTATATTGTTTTTCAAAAACCTATTTTCCTAAACTACCGAAAGCCCTTTATACGTGAAATTTTTACACCTTTAATAATGTAGCCTTATTAATTGAAAATTATTTTAATATTAGAAGGTGATGATTTTATAGAATACTTGAATGGAAGACTTTGAAAGAAAGAAATGAGATTTTTGATCTAGTCGTACCCTTAAGGTGAATGTAAAATAACCGATGGGGTTACATATTTCATCAATCAATAATATTATTTCAAGAAAATTACAAATTTCTAACCTTTACCTTTCTTATAATACTTGAGATATTTCCCCACATATTTATTTTTATCGGCAAACAAAAACTTCTTTTAATAAACATATGAACTTCGACCTTTCTTTTAAAATGAAATGCTAGATTCGCGACCTCTGTCCTTTAAAATGAGAAATGGAGCCTCATATGTTGTGAAATTTATCTAAGGTAGGTGTTTCAGACAAAATATGTCTCGAAAATTATTGTTTTTCGGTGTCAGTTGCAAAAAAAAAGAAAATATGTTTGACAAACTTCATATCAAATGCCAATGGTTGATATTAATCTTATAGGAACGATTCCAAAACCTGTAATAAAAAATGGGAAACATTAATAAGGGATAAACAAAATAACGGGATGAGCATCCTGAAATCTTAATCTTAAACTTACATTACGATCTATTACTACATTTATCTTTTAAAGAAATATAATTTATAAACATCTTTAAAGGACACCTGCATAACATGCGGGGTGCATCTTTTTTTTTTGTGGTTCGATAAAATTTTATAGTTGATAAGCGATAAGATATAAAAAATGAAACCTTGTATGAACAGTGAAATGGCGCCCTTCATACTTGGACAATGCAAGTAGCAGGTTCCGTTTGTAATGTTATCGTTTTCATAAAACTATGGATACACTCTTGATGTCCCACAAATTTAAGCTCAATGGAAACACGAATTCCTTATGTTTACAAAAGGGGCTGCTAACAGAATGAAGAGTATCCCCAAGACGGAAAGCCTCTTTTCGGCGCCTCTTACTTCTCACGGATGTTGAATGTACTCTTTTTTTCACAAGAGAGGAAGTTAAAAATGGTAATGGTTGTTGTAAATACACCGCTAAAAACTGCAAAGGGAAGTTTAACTAACACAAGGAATCACCCACGCTTTGACCTTTTAGTTGAAACCTCAGCATTTACAAACGTAAACGCATAATAACTCGAAGAGACGTTTTAATCCGTTTAAATGAGCCAAAGGGAAGCAATTATGGAGAAGCAATAAATTCAAAGGGAACACCTAATTGAACGTAGGTGCTTTTAGAATTTTATTTGCCAAAGAGAGAAAAAATCTTTAACTGCTTACACACAACATCAAAGCCAATAGATAGGATTTGAATGCTATTTCATTAGCTTTGCGATTTGAGTTTATTTGTTCATTAACCTATAAATATATATGCTGATAATACAAAATGTTTTGGATAGATACTAAACATTCTGACAGAAATAGATGTAGTTATTTTTTACATTAATTCAATACAACTTAAGCTTTTTTATATAACTGCATAAATAACCAATTTTTTCTCAGTTTTTTAAAGTAAAAATTTATTTTGTATAGTAAAAAGTCTATTCTGCATGTAAAAGCAATGCTCTCCTAATCCTGCAATACTTTAAGAACTTATCATTTGAAAAAAATAGTTTTATAAAAAATGATAAGAATGAGTCAATTTTCTAAATAAAATAGGTATGTAAACATTTTTTGTTTTGGACTAAGGAATGCTTGGTATGCGATGACGACAAGTACGTATTTATATACACTTCAGATTTTCAACCTCTTTAGTCTCCAACTGCATAACTCGAGTTAGGAAACATTTCTTGGCACTCATCCTAACATTAATCATTTTATTTTTGCATAAACCCCTTGGAAGACTGTATTTAAAGTAATATTTGTGAAATTCAGGGAATAAATTAAGAGAATGGGGCAGACCGAATGTAAAAATAACATTTGTATGCCCGATTTAAATCATTTCAATGTTGCGTACTTAATCTCTTGCAGTAATGTTCTCAACTAGACCACGTTAAAATACAGTTCAGTAATAAATTCAGAAGGTTGAAACTTACTAAAAATGGAATGACCACATATGGTTTACTAGTTCTAGAGTTATTTAATGTCAAAGTAAAAAAAAAATTCTGCTTTGAGTTCACTTCCAGCAAAATCTATTAACATCGGAAATATGATTTTTTTTTGCGAACACATGCTATAAAAATACGTAGTTTTACACCTCGTCACCCTTTTTTTAAATTTCGAATGTTAGAACTATGATAACTATAAACACTCTTACACTTATTTTTTATAAAAAGATAGGAGCTTTGTATTTTTGAAAAATTCAAATTAGTTTTGGAATTATAAAAATTCAAAGTTTCAATTTTTTCTTTTCTATCTAGCCATTTACTAGGGAAACGAAGAGTTTTATGTGCCTGATTTCTTTTATTTTTAAGGGTTCACTAGATAGTTAGGAGCCATTCTACTAAATCTATAAAATAAAGATAATTCCGGAACAAAACTTCAAAGATCTGTGAAATTTTAATTTTGTTCCGGAGGGAAATATAAATGTAATTTCTACATTAAGCTTTATTCCAGAACTAAAATAAACTTCTCTTAGGAATTTTAATTTCGATCTGGAATCAAAATAATCTTACTTTAATATTTAAATATAGTTCCAGAACGAAATTCAAGGATCTTCAAAGGTTTTAGTTTTAATTAAATTAAACTAAATAAAATCTGCTTTGAATTTCGTTCTGAGTGAAATTAAACTCTTCTAAAGTCTACTATGTATATTTATGTATAGTCTTCTATGCACAATTAAGAAGCAGATTTTATAAGATGCTGGCATGTCGCTATAGTGACCATCGCCATAGACACTTATGGCAACTTTTAAAGCATGGTTTTTCCCTATAGACACTGGCGCCTCAATGTGATAACGGTGGAACTAACCACAGAATAGGACGAAATAGGGACATGAGAATCAAATGTTAGTGAAATATGAGGACAATTCAAGAGACAGTATATATGAGGCATAACTTAAGTGACGTTTTGTGAATGTGTTTCTTGACTTCCAGTGTAGGTAAATCATGAGTAGTTTTTATATGTTTTAAATTAAGACATCCGTGTATCATTTTAACAAAATACAGCAATGACTGCTCCTACGGTGAACAACTCTTTTAAGCACCTCAAATATCGCTTTAACCACAAAAATCCAGACTTCTTTCCACGTAACGACCGGCGGCATGGGAAAGTACCCAGACCCTGAAGCCAACAGGGTCCATTTCGCTCTGTCAACAGAAGGGTTATTTTGGCAGAGCAGTGGCGTGACCACTAAACTCAGCCGCCTGTTTACCCCGTCGGTCGTTGGACCCTCGGATGATGTTCCAGAACATTTCGAAAAAGATGACGTCTGCACATTTAGACAGTAGTGGAGTGGGAAAAAAACCGCACCAACTTAAGTTCAAAATTTAAGCACTTTGGATTTCGTTCAAATTTTAATGGCGCCGTTAATCATATTGATAAAGAATGTCATTGAAATACCTTTTCTTTGAGGTTGAGTGGATATACGAAGCTTAGAAATATAAAAAACTTAAGACGTCGGAAAAAAAATTGAGAAAAAAATTGCAATTTTCCCAATTTAGTCTATTAAAAAATTCCAGAGCTTTCATTTATCTTTTTCACTATATTTTTGTTACCACTAAATAGAAAATAAGTACAATATTTATTAATCTTTTACAAATTTAAAAAGCATACATTTTTGGCCAAAAAAAATCTCCCTTAATAGTTCTTGCGATACCAACTCTGCTTATTCAGGCATGGCAAAACTGTATCTAAAGATCAAAAGTTTCCGTTTGGAGTAAAAAAAAACTCTAAATAAAGCATAACCCTCCAAAGAAATAAAAACATTATTTTTCACAGCAAATATCTAAAAAATACAAATACAATTTATTTTCTTATAACATTTTTGAATTATATTATTTCTTAACCTATTTTATTACATTTCAGATAATGAAACATGAAAATCAGACATTGGTGCTTCAGTTTTACTATACTTCCCAAAGCAGTTTCCCCTTATAAGTAAAATAAAACTTTTCCTTAAAGAAGAGGGGAAGTGAAAATTTGAACACCCCTCCTCATGCACTTTTATTAACGGAAAGGAGATTTGGCACTAAATAAAAATACAAGAACCGCTGTCATAAAATGAGTATAGTTGAAAATACTTATGAAGGGAGAATACGCTTCTTTGATTAAACTCAAGGGGGTTTGGTGTCATGGCTACCACTTCCTAAATGAGATCCTCCATTGAAATCAGTTCACTCCGACCCCAAAGCCTCGGAATCGTGTGGGTTTTTGTGACGCATGAACGGGGACAAGGTCGAGACCGACGTCAGAGGCTTCAACCCCTTCGGACTGATTATTTGGAAGGAACAGTAGGACTGCCTCAAAAAAATAAACATCCCCGGGGATAGCTCCGAACGTCTTAAGACTTCTCGGAAACTTCCGGGAAATTGTGAAAAAGGGCCGCTCTTTTCAAGGTGAGACGGTAGATTTAAAGCGCAAATGTGAAGGAAAAAAAGGTTGAAAAATTAATTGAAATGAAACTGAGTTGTATTGAGTCACTTAAATCAATGTTAAAGAAGTAAATAATCTACTGGAGGGGAGTTAAAAATTGAATTATGCTTACTTTTACTAAAATTTTATGGTGAAAATAAAATTATAATAATTATATAAAGACGATACAAGGTAGATGAGAAAAATTGTTTATAGTGATCACTTCTAGGGGGTATCTCCATATGGGGTAGTTATTTTATCATGAGTAAAGCTTAGAACCCAAGAAGTTACTTATTATAGCCATTTATGGTCTTTACTTACTTTTCAAATTAACGATTCAACTGATGATAATAGGCTTGTTGGCTTATTTTACTCGTTTAAAATCCGTTTTCAAAGAGTTGTAATGTTATTAATGCTGTTTTGTAAAGATCAAAATGGAGATCATGTAAATACATTTGGTACTTCACACTGAAGTAAGAGGTCTTCAAAAGAAAACTTTTTGATTCCATTAGTCAAAGTTTTTTTAGTGAGAAATCAGAAATGAAGCATCTATCAATAGATGATAGAATAGCTACTTAACTTACCTGTAGATATACATGTTTGTGTATATTCTATTGTAGTTTCTATACATGTTTTTCCATACATATTTCTTTAAGTATTTCGTAGTTTAGTGAAAAAGCACCGGTATAAAATAAAAACTTATTAATTGCTTACAGAAGCTTTGCAATCCGTTTGTGTAAACAACTCCATAGCCGGGATATTTAAAATATCATAAATAAGTTTTAAAAATGGTTTATGAAAAATCCTCAAAGAATTTGTAGTTTACTGCTAGACTGAATTAAGTTTAAAAGTAAAATAATAAACAAGTTTAAGGGAAAATTCAAAATAACTTATCTTACCAACAACATCTGTATTTTCGTCAGTGTTAAATAAAAAAAAAATATCTATTTTTATCTATATCTATTTAGATTTATCTGATTGTGAAAATCTCCAGCTAAAAGTATTTAGTCTACAAACCGTATTATCTTCCTAAATTTAGAGATATCTTCTCTAAAAATACCTTTTAAGAAGCCTTAAGCAAATACTACACGATTCTTGAAATTTGTAGTTATCTATTTTGATAATTATAAATAGAACTTAACGAGGACAATGCAATAATCAGCTTCCCGAATTTTCTACTGAATATTCAAATATGAATATCTTAAGCAGTCCTAAATCCATTAACAATGTCATCAACTACAAGATATTTTACGGCAAGTCCGCTCAATAACGAATGTGCTCATCTATCATCCATTATTGGTATCCTTATTTGGGAAGAACTAAAAATAAAATGTCTTCGTTTGGGAGTGTACGCGACGTCACTCGGCTTTCTGGAAAGACAATTATATTGATTTAGCGAACAGTTAAGGGCCGGATTCTTGGAGATGAAAATAGGAATTCAATGAATCCTTATTAGTTTAATTTGGTGTTGGGAATTTGTGTTTGGGCGATAAGGGTGGTGAATAATTGGTGATTTCGTTTCTGCTATTGAGGTTAATGAGGAATTCATGTGGTCGTAGTTAAGGTAATGTTAGAGAAAGATAAAGGAATCGACTTCTTGGAAAACTTATTTCCATCTTCTTGTTTTCTAGCAACGATGAAATTTCCTTTGAAAATATTTTCGTGGTGGTCTGAATTTAGGTTTTTTTACCTGATTTTTCCAATAATACGGTTTATAACAGAGGTATCCAACAGTTATTTAAATTGAATATGATATTATGAAGGTATTTCTGAAAATCAATAGGAAATTCTCTATTTTAAATCAAAGTTCAATAGAGGACTTAATTAATGGACTCCAGTAGTAATAAACTAATTAACTTAAAATAACTAATTTTCATCAGATGCCTCTACGTTAGTGAAACTATATTTTATTCTTTCAATCTAAAATCACACGATCCACACAATAGGTTCTCAACATTTGTTATTTTTGTAATAATTGTATAAAGTCAAACCTTATACCTAAGAATGTTTTAAACTTTTTATTACAATGTTGGACAGTATTTTTAATACCATGGGTCACACGTTCAGTAAACGTCTTAACAGGCCTTATTTATCCGTATCTTTGCTTTAACTAGGTTCAGCTGATTTTAGCATGAGGTAAAGTAAAAAAAAAATGCGAAATTATGCTGCAATAAGTCATCAAATATTTAAACCACAAAAAAAAAGGCACTTTCAACATTATTTTTAACATTTTAACAATTTTAAAATTACCCATTTAAATTTAATTACACTGCTCAGAACAATTAAAGGATATTAGTGGATTTTATTACAATGGTTAAAGCATTTTCATATACTCAGGGTCATTTAAAAGCTGAATAAATGCAGTTATTAAAAGATAAAAAATTATTTTACTTTTTTTGATCGATATTAGAAGATGATCTTCTTTGTTTGGTTAAGAAAAAAATTAAAATCTATCAATACTTAATTAAAAATCAATTTCGATTTTTGGTAGAGTTTCCCCGGACTGATAAAAACGTTGTGCACTTGTTTGTCATCAAGTTTGTTACTTTATTAATAAGGAGAGAGATGGGGTATTTTCTCCAACTACCCTTTTAGAGCATTTTCCAGCACTTGAACTGTTTAAAAGGTATTGAAAGGGCAGCAATTCATCGCCCTACATGTCTCTATTGGATTCATGCCGGTAGAAGGTGCTGGTATACTACATTTATTAATACAAATATAGATGATATAGTGACAATAATTCAGGTATTGAATATGTACTGGGGAGATCAGTGGCTTATATAGAAATTTATTTCGGGTGGTTTAAAAATATCATGACGTGGTAATAACGATATTTATACTTGAAAATATTACTATACCTAGACACCATTTTTATAACTATACCTACAGCCGTTCAAATAGTAAAGGGGGTGGACAGTAATCTTAAAATACCCTGTCCTATAAAGTAACATTAAATTCTTGTTCTGAGCTAAATTTAAAAAATTGCAAAAAGTAACCTATTTTGTATTGTAGTTTTTAAGAAAGTTCATTAAAAAGTTTTCTGAGTTCATTCATTTAAAAACTTAACATTAAGAGTTGAAAAGATACTTAAATAAATTACGAAACTTGCCGATTATTTGTATTCTTTCTTGTAGAAATTTTGCCATTTCATCCACTCTGATGTGAAATTATCGGAGATGCCAGATTAACAATTAAAACAAAAAAAACAATCAAAGTTTAAAAAGAGAGGGATATTTTAATTCTAGCCAGGGATAATTTCACTACTTTAGGGAAAAAGTCTACAATCTGGGGAAAAGAAAGCAGCTCTGTCGTAATTAAAATGCAACGCCCTATATAAGTTACATATCCAATGAGGAATCAGTTTCAAGGTTTCGCCTTCTCCTGATTGGCAGAGGTGATTGGCTGGTGGAGTTTCAGCCTGAAGTGGCAACGGAACTAAAAGAGGAAAACTGCCTTTTGGACACTCTGTTAAGCTCTATACTCTGTGTTTTGCTCATACATATCTCTCTATATTAAAAAAAAGTAACGGTCACCGCCGCCGCCGCGCCGCTGTCGCCGCCGCCGCTGTTTCAGAAATTTTTATTTTTGAACTCTTTGACCTCTCACAACGCAAAAAGTACTTGACAGAAATTTATGAAATTAGAAATATTTGTAGAGAAATGTGTGGAGAACATTCTCGAATAAAAAGCTAATTGATGTGGTAATTAGTTCTGGGGTATTTTTAAGGTCAAAGTTGAAGTTTTTGTTTTTTCACCGCGTAATCGCGTTCAGCGAAAACTATTAGCAGCATAACTTTGATTTTTTGCAGTCACATACTCTGATGTATGAAGATGTGCACTACGTCGCCCTTTTTTTTGAATTTCGAATTTGTTTTAGAGTAATTAATTTTTAAAGTTTCGAAATTTTTGTTACTTTTTCGGTTTTTTCGATCTTAAAGAAAAACTAATCACAATAGGAGTATGATTTTTTAAACACTTATGCTCTTATTTTTTAGAAAAAGATTAGCGTTTAATTCTTTGAAAAATTCGAATTAGTTTTGGAATTATTAAGCATCAAAGTTTCATTTTTTCATAGTTTTACTAGGTCCTCATCAGACACGTTTAATGTTTATTGGAGATTTTTTAAGTTTTATTTTTGACGGTTCACTAGATTGTTACGAGCACACGTGCACATTATAAATTGAAATGTTTCTTAATGATATGTTTTTTCTACACGATAATTGATGATTATTAGTAGACTTTCTGGATATTTTTTTTAACATTTCAATAAAATTATTGATAAGCAAGAGATAGGTATTTTCAAGAGGCTTGATTAAGCCGAGAAAAGGGTTGTGCTGGATTTTTGAGATGAACAAGCGAGCTCTGTTCGCTAAGATCGCAAAGCGATCTGAAAAGAACTGCGAAGCAGTTACGGGGGTTGGTGAGAGATAGCTCACTATGTATCATACTCATAATGTGTCTGATTTCTTTTATTTTCGACGATTCACTAAATACACACGTGTATACTTTAAAAATTTTCTTGAAATTAAAGTTTCTTGAAGTGCATGTTTAAATTATTTATAAGCAAGAGAGATTTATAAGCAGTTTCGGTTGTAAAGGAGCATTAATTAAGCCGTCCAGCGGGATGTGCTGGATTGGTAAGATGAAACAAGCGAGCTTAGCTCGCTGAGATCGCGAAGCGATCTTAAAAGAACTGCGAAGCAGTTCCGGGGGTTGGTGAGCGATAGCGAGCAGGGGGCAGGCCCCCTAGTAATTGAAAAAATTATAAATGTTGATATAACAAAAGAAAATGTCAAGAAATTAAGTACACAACAATACTAAACAAATTTATAAAAAATTCAATATTTCTAAAACTTTTTCCTTGATTGAAATATTTTAAAACGGTTAATTGTTTAATCGAAGTAAACATTTCTTAAATTAATTTGTAAAAATGTAATTTTTTAAGAGAAATTTTTGCAAAAAAAAGTAGCCCCTCTGGTCAACCAGACGGGCTACTTTTTTTCTTTTAACGAAGTTCGAATTCCTATAATCAACTGCAATTGAATGCCGGACACTTGTGTCTTCCTCCTTGATTTGAACCCCGAACTTTTCTGTTCCCCTCGGTTTGGAGGGTTGGAGTGATGGTATAGAGAAACATCTCTATACTTTCATTTTTTTTGTTTAATTTTATCTTTCAAACATTTTCATACACTACCTAACCAAACTATTTAATTGTAATTAATAGGAATTCCAATTTTTATTGAAAAAACATATTCGAACAATTGTTAACAAAATAAGAAACTTGACTGCAAGTTTTTCTTTCTTTATTCCTTTTTTATTTTGATATTCTGCAGCCTAAAAAACTAGGCAGGGATTTAAAGGGACCATAGGTTAGCTGGAAATATGTTGGCAAAATGATTTAGACCTTAGTTTTTCAATGGTATTGAAAATCGAATATAGATATCAAAGATAACATTTGCTAAAAATAGACACCTGATCTACATTTTGCAGTAATCTATCTTTGCAATAATCTCTGCTTAACTGGTTATGAGTAGCTTTGCAAGCATAAAAATGTAAGAGTCTTGGCCTGCTACATTTCTCCAAAATGTATAAAACCAAAATTTTCCCAGGCTTCCCCACATTCTGACTGACGGAAGTATTTCGAGCTGAGCCCAGCTGTATCACTTTCCCTCGTCCCTCCAACGTCAGCGGTGACGTCATTGCCTACGCACCGTTTCCATAGAGACCAGATCGGAAGTTCACGTTTTACGCTGAACTCGTAAATGGGCATTGATCTGAAGGATGAGGGAGGCTCAAGAGCAAATCCTACTGGAGTGTCTTTTTTTTTTTTAAGTCTCGCTCGCAGAAGGTAAAAAGAAAAGAGCCCCGGGCACTCTTTCGTGAAAGAGCGTTAGATAATAATGTCTTTAACTTTTCTTAAAGTCTGGGTCAATTTTCGTCATTTTTAATGCGTCGTGGGTGAAATATATTTTGCGTGCGTCAAATTTGGGTGGTTCGTTTTTGCAATAAAAGCAACGGATATGACCTAAATCTGTTGCATAATTTAAGGAATCTCAAAATAACTATGCAGTGGAAAATTATTTTCCACTTTTGTCGCAACAAAGAGTTGAGTGTTATTCTTCTTACAATAGAAAGAACGTGCATTTTATTAGTGCATAAGTATTTGAGCTTTACTCCTTTACATTAAAATAATGCAAATCATGTTTTTTTACAAAGGTTTAAAATTTTGAACAGTTTTCAATTAATAGAAAAATAAAGGAGTGAAAATTACTCCTTTAAATAAACTACAAAACTTTTAATACCTTATTTAGTACTTACAGCAAAGAAAAAAATATTACTAATAATTTTAATGAGTATGCAACTATATAAATCTGGATATCATATATTTTGATACACACCTAACCAGTTTATAAACTAAAATAAAAAGTTTGAAAGTTTTTAAGACACATTTTAATTCTTAGTCTAAAAATTTGTTAAATTCTCAAATCATAACAAAAAAGTACTTAAAAACATTATAAGATGTGCAATTTATAGTCATGATTTTATGATTTTTTTTGGAAGATTTTTTGTATGTATTTTTTTTTTTTTTTTTTTTTGTGATTTGACTGGGTTTTTTTTTTATTGTTTATTGTTTATTTCAAAAAATTACAGTCAAAAATTTATTTAAATTAGAAATTATTTAAACTAGAAATTTGATGAAACATCATTTTCCTCTCTATGAAACATATGCTGAGGGCACAATTTTCCATTTCACTTAGTCTAATAATTCATAACAATTAGGATACCACTTTTACTTTGAGGGAATTAAAATGCTCACACTTACAAAAGAAATCAATTTTAAACCGCCAGTAAATTAATATTTTTATAATATGCATTCTTTCCTGAAACCTGATGAAAATAATATAAAAACAATTTAATATTTTTTTGCATTTGAAAAAAAAATGAAATTTCACAAAACAAAACAAAATGATACTTTTCATACTATTTTTCGCTTTTTTATATTATTTTTCTCACTATTCAACACAAAATATAAATAGAGACTGTCTAATTTTGGAACAAACAATAAATAGTCATCAAACCAAAAATTCAACCTCACCCATCTAAAACCACTGCCTGTTGCATTAGGAGCATGGTTAAATAAAAGCTAGGATTTAATTGCAAATAAGCAATATAAACAAATATTCGCCACAACGTGTTGAGGCATTCCGCTCTCCAACAGCTGACGTAATAAAAGGGCGGGAAATGCCTCAATCGATTTTTGAGCCGGATGCTCATGCCACGTGAACTTTGCCATTTAAGGAATGACGCAAGCCCCTCAAAGGGAACTTTTATTTAGTTTAGGAACGGTCCCCGAACAATGCATTAATCGGACGATGAGATTTTAAGTGGAGATTTTCGACGCAAAAACTTTGTGCGTTTCTTTGTGGTTCTAATGATGCTAATGAGGTCAAGATGTATCTAATTGTCTTTTGGCTTGTTGAAAGTTAGTTCAGGGGGCGTCCTTGAGTTTTAATACAAGTATCTTTGCTTTTCCATCCCTAAATGTCATAGGTCAGTGGTTTCCTAATTTTTATATGGGTGTTGTCTTTTTTAATGAGCATTTTTCAAACTGCATGCAGCTCAAAGTAAAAATGCATGGATACATTTTCAGAGATGAATTAAAAGTTCGACTACTTATCTGAACTATTGATTTAAATTTTATTAAATTGATGAGCAATTTAACAGATAAGCCTACAAATTATTGCTCATTTATTCAAACTGAGAGAGGAATCTCCAATAATACACTTCTTAAGTTCTTTTCAGACTTTAGTTCTTTTTGATCGATGCCTTTTAGCCTCTGAAGTGAGATTTAAAAAAATAATTCCTCTTTAGTTAAAATTGGAGTTATCAGAATTCCATGCTATCAAATTAAATGTAGGCTCTTGTATTTGAAAACTTGACTCCTTTCTATAGAAAATATCCGGCAATAAAGTGTGTATTGAAGGAATCTCCAACTTTTAAAAGAGGTAATTATGAAAAGTTTAAACCTTATCAATGAAACATTATTTTGATGGTTTGGGCAGCTAAAAACGTAAATAAATTTAGGTGTATATTGCCCACTTTCAGTAAAAAAAATTACGGATTACGGATACGCGTCAGTCAGGGATCGAAACGAAATATTTTAAGATAGGTATAGTATACTATATAATTTATTCAGTTTTAAAAATATTTTGAAATGTAGTATCTACCTTTATATAATATAGTTTTTAGCAGCGTTCTATAGACTATAAGATGTGAATTTTATGACAAATGTTTCTGTCTTCTTATCTTCTTTAGAACGACGTTCTCTGGTGCATCTCTTTTCAGTTAAGTCTCAGATTAATCAGAAGCTTAATTTAGGATCTTCGTCTGGAAGGGGGGACTATAAGGTTCACTCAAAAGTTTTTCTTTTGAAATTTTAAAGGGTTAAATAAGTTGTTTTTTTTATCTGTCCAAAGAAAATTCCTTTTGATACCTTTTATTACAATCCCGAAACTAAGGAGAATTTAAGAGGTATTGGTATTGAGAGGTAGGAAAATCAAATTAATTTTAAAATTTTACTTAAATCTGTAAAATAGTATACATCTAGGTGGAGTGTTGTTCCATAGGGGGTCCCCAACTACCCACGAATTTGTCGCTGATTTTGATATTAAAAGAATGTCAAATGTTTTTAAACCAATGCACTTAGTGACTAATGAAATTAAATAGTCTTTTCGTCATACCTATCCTATTTATTATTCTTGATATCTATCTTCTGATTGCCACTGGTGTGGTATGCAAAACTTCTTAAACGTATTAACTGTAAAAAGCAAAGTTATTACCGTAAAAGTTGAGTCGTTTAAACTGAGTAGTGGTTCCCAAATCTTGCCAAGCAGTGTCATAGTCCCCAAAATATCCATGTAACTCAATTTTCAAAAAATATGTCTATATATACTAAGAGTATATTCATTTTGGTATCTGGTAAGCATCACATGTTTCATTTTACTTTACATAATGGCATCTCATATGTTCAGCTGATTGAAATTTTTTTAAACTTGAGAATTCTTAATTTGATAAGAAAATATATTGAGCAAGAGTTTTTAAAAAAAATGTAGCTCTATATCCCCTCATTAATTTCAGGTTCACATTGAAGTAAAAATTTGGAAATTTTGTTCAAAAATGCATTTAGAGTTTTTCTTTAATTCTACAATTAAACGTATATTTTTTAAAGAAGAAATACGTGGAGATTTTTTTTAATGGAGAGCAAAATAGTTTTTATGCAATAAATTTTTAATAGAGTGCAAATAATTAGATAATAAAAGTAGGGTCATCACTCATAGTACTGACGATATGCTATATGCACCCCCTAAAATTAATATCTAGCTTTGCCACTGAATCGGAGTAAAAGTTGTGAAACCTTGTCATGTTTTCACAGCTGAGTAGGCATGCTCATACTAACATAAAGTGGCGAATCCAGGATTTTTGTCGGGGGGGGGGGGGGCTGAGTTTCAAATGTAGCCTATTATGTAAGATTTCTTATATGGGATATGGTACTAAATATACTGAAAAAAAAAAGTGATCTTAAAGACCTATCAATGAATTTTTAGTAAATAACAACAAATACAACAACAAAATAAAATTTATACAAATTTTTTAACTGAAAATATTTTTTTAATTTTAAATTGTTATATTGATGCATTATTCCTGCATCCTGGACTCGAGTACTTGGAAATTGGAAACCCCTTCTCCATAACAACCCTTCCTTGGCTAACCCTGAACAGCTTGCATACCAAAAGTTATCTTGTTTTCCAACTCAAAGTTTATTTTATAGTCTAAAAAGTAAGATCATCATAGTCTTATATCATCAACATGAGAAGTAAATGTACGCAAAGTGTCGGTAAAAGAAAGAAAAAAGAGCTAAAAGTACGCATCTGTAACTGAATTTTTAGAATCCGCTTTAATTTGAAAAAAAGGAATGCAATAAGATAAACTCTTTTGGCTTATTTTTTGGGAGGTAGGACTACTAATGTATTTGATTAGAATTTAAAATTTTATACTTTAATGATATTTCGTCACTTTAAACTTGTTTTTTTTCTTTTTAGTGATTGGATAATTTTTTGTGAACGCTTTTTCTCTTACTAGTTGTGCTTCTCAAGCCTCTTTAAGGGTTCTTAGAGAGTTCTTTAGGGGCTCCTTGTCCTTCAACTAATTATGTACGAAAAGTGCACTTTTGTACTTCGAAATCCGAAAGAGTTAGAGGACTGTAGGATTTTAAACCAAAATACCAAAATGTTAGGGAACAACCAAAACCCTCTCAGAGGGTCTTGGAACAACTCAGACTTTATTTTGCTGCTGCCATCTAGTGGTTATATTTGAATCTAATTTCTAATCATATTCTATCTTTAATTGAAAAGAAATTGCAATCCTCAGGAGGAAACCAGTTTTTCTAACTTTTATAAAAACTAAAATAAAAGATTTTCTTATTTCTGCTGTTGAAAAAAAGATTTTAGTGCATATCCAGTCATTCCATGGGAGTGTGAAACGATTCGCAGTGTTCGAACCTACTCTATGGTTCGAACTCCACACTGCTGTACTGTGGGCTGATTTGGTGTCCCTTTATAAATACACAATCCTAACGTTGTTTTTATGATTTTATAGCTTATGAATTTATTTTTATTTATAATGCTTCTCATAAATTTTGAAAGAGGAAAAAATTACCATATTTGATTAATTCTTTTAGAAAGTAAAAGTTGGCAACTTTAAGTTTCCGTTACCATGGTTACTTATGCGGTTATGATTCGCGGGAACATTGTTTTGATTACGGAGTAGTAAATAAACTTTTTCGAAACTTTTAATTGTTTTGAAAGAAGTATGATGACTGAATTATCTACAAGCTTTAGATTCGTGAAACATTTTGTGATAGGTTTTGCTTTTTATCGACTTTAATCATCAAATATTTCCCGACCATCTAAGTGAAACTAAACAAAACAATACAATTAAGTTTTCAAATTCCAAATAAAAAATGCTTAATTTTAAAAAAGCTAAAAATTCAACTGACTCTAAAGACTATGTATTTCAGAAAAAACGAAAAGTTAAGAGACATTACACAGTCATACAGTTTCCCATCCAAACTCCTGAGGTAGTTATTTTATGTTTAGACACACACAGTATTTGTTTTTTTGTATTGCTCCTAAGAATTTGTGTAGTTTCAAATTATTTAATTACTAATCTATGATAGAATTATTACATGGACCCATATAATACAAGTTTAAATATCTTCAGATCATTTTGAAAATGTATTGTTATTTTCTAATGTGTTATCTTTCTTAGGTTATTAATGAATATCCACCTCTGTTCACTGATGTAAAACTCGCATATAATGCAAAAGATGGTCAACACTTCCCTAGCAATGCAATAGGGGCCAATTACAGATGCGGGTCATTAAATCCTAATCCAAGGACTCTATTTAAAATACGATTTCATTCTTCAAAACCACTTGAATCTTCAAAAAGTAATTTTATTATAAAATTTTTAATAATTACCATGATATGAACAATAATAGGTGAATTATATTCAATCAATAATTTAGGTTATTTATAACAAGACAGGTAACACAGAATAGTTAGTGAATATTTAAAATTTAGGGTCGCTTTATTTAAATCGGTACAATTCTATTATCTTTCCTATTGAAAACTGCTAAGCTGTTTTAAGCTCAAATAATAGAAAAATCAACAATATTATTGTTTTTATCAATAAACAAGTATATTTCAATAAGGTGGTTAGCAATTGAGGTACTTGCAGCGTTAACAAGCTAATTCCAACAGCTTTACATTGGAGTTACCTTGTTGCTGCAAGTACCTCGATTTATGGCGATATTTCTAGTTTCTGTCTCTCAAAACAACTTAACTATTTTTAACATCACAGATAATGGAATTGAACCTAAATATTATGCAAGTTAGCTCTTTGAAATGTATAACTTGGAATGAAATTTTGGTGCCATTTATAATTGAGTACACCTGTAATCTTGGTGTTTCAAACTTAGACAGTGACTTTTCTAATAATTTATAGTATATTTTATATTTTATTTAAATATACCTTTTAATTTTGTAACAATATTTAAATAAATTATTCTCCAAAACCTTTTCAGAATCTTATGAATCAGATTATCTTGGAAGACGATTTTCTAAGAGAAAAAAGGATGACATCAAACATTCTAAAACTTTCAGGTAATTAAAAAAAATATTTAGGAATTTCTTATTTTTATGGTAATATAGTTCACATTGTTTGACAAGCTTTTATGTCAGATGAACTTAGATCACTTGTAAAACATTGAAAATTTTCATTAAGGAATTGGTATAATGTAAGTGTAAATCATAGAATATGAACTATAGACATAATACAGAGTGATAAGCCAAAAAATATAATAAAGGGTTATAAGTGTGCAATGGATATATTTTGTTTTCTTCTATCCCTCTTGTTTTCATTTTCATTTTGAATTTTAAATATTTTTTTTTAAAAGTAGAAGGTATGTACATATTCTTCTTCCATCTTCTGTTTAGCGACTGTAAAATTCAACGGCTATAACAGTCAATGGACTTTCACAACATTTTTGGATTTAGTGGCACAGTCAATAGGATAATACTTAAGAACCAGTAGAGCTCTAGGTTTTACTGATAAAAAAGGGATTTCTCAATTTACTATTTAAAGTTAAAGGTGGGAAAGAAGATTGTTATGCCTTGCTTCTCCATGTCTTTCAATATAGCTGTAAATAGCAATACCAGCTGTAAACTAAATTTTCGTTATTAATTATCAGTTTTAAAAATTTGCTTATGTTTTCATAAGTTGTGATCAGTCTAATTATATTAACTCCTTTAAATATGTATAAAAAAAAAATAAAGGGTGCTGCTTTGATGCTTACAAGCCTTGGCTTTCTGACTGTTGTTATAGATAACATAAGTACATCCTTGCTTGTTTTTTCTCTATGAATCTAACCTACCTCTTCCTCTTTCTAGACCATTAAGTCCTATAGAACAAAAAAGGACCAAGAGAAAACTTACTTCCAAATCTCCATCTCCATCAGATATAAAAGTATGCAGATTTATTTATAAGAATCCATAGGAATTTATACATAAACCTTTTTAGTAACTATAAAAAACTCAGGAAAACATTTCTGTGTAATTGCTGTGAACATGAGATGGAAAATTATACTCTTTTAGCATATCTCCCATTTGAAAATACTCTAATAACTTTAATTAAATTATTAGGTGTTAGAAGATCTACCTTTAAAGTTCTGAATAATATTATACCCTCATAAATTATGAGCTTTCATGACTTGAATTTTCTTAAGAAATCAGTTGCTAAATTTTAAAAAATACAGTTAATTTATTCTCAATAATTTTTTAACTTTTAAATGTTTAATCAATGAAATAATATCTGGAATTTATATTAAATGTAATAATATAAGTATGCTAAAATAATCCTAATTTCACTATATAATGATATTTTTTTAAAATAGAGATATAGCCATTACATCTTGAATGGAATAAATAAAGAAGACATTCCAGCTCCAAGTTTTACTTTGGAGTCACTTTGCCAAAAAGGAAGAATAAAACCTGAGTTATTGTCATCCTGTCATGCTACTGCTTCTGGAATTTTTGAGGAAGTAAAAGAACAATATGCGAATGCTGTTAAGCAGGGTATAGGTAAGATGGTTTTCTATGTAAGGTTGGGTTTTTTAAATCAGCCTGTTTACTTTACTTTGAAATTTATTTATGTTTTAGTTAACTATGTTTTGTTGGATAAATCTGAAAGACGTAGACTCCAGATCAAAAGACCACCATCTAAATGGACCCCTGTGTAAGGCTTATTTTTTACTATATCCAAAGCTTAGCTTTTATTAATAAAAAGATACTAGATAAAAATGCTGTTTTTGTGTGCTCTTTCTATTCATAATTTTACTGCTTTAATACTTTTCAATGAACTTCGGATAACTAATAAGTTTAATGGGTTGAAAACTGTTTGACAAAACTTTGTTTCTCTTTTTATAGAATGTCATATACATATATGCAATTAACAACAGATTTATTTTGTTTGATATTTAGAAGTGGTTGCTCAATGCTCATGTATTGAGGCTGCAGAACTTCAGCATTCCCAACCCTAGTTCCACTTTCTTTAATCAATAAAATTTAATATATTAGTTTTTTTCCTTTAATTTTATCTTTATGCTTTTATAATTTATAACCCTTCAGTTTAATGGCAGTAACCCTTCTACTGGTTTAGGGGGAAACAGTCAAAACACCTCTCCTATAGGTATACAGCACCAGCTGCAAAGTGCAAGACTTGTGAGCATTTAGCCATTAAAAATAAATGTTTGCTCTAAGGTTGCAAAAAGATGGTGCTGTCATTTTAGCAGTGCAGACCCTGGTGTTGAGCTAATGACAGCAGTTAAAGGTTGCATATATTTTACTCCCACTAGTATTGTGCTTGAAAACTGGATGTAAACAAAACATTTCTTTGTGAATTATCATTTTTAAGGTTTTGAAAAGTATTTTCATATAAAAAGATTACATAAAGGATCTGTTTTATGGACTATCTACTGTTTTCACTCTTAACAAAATTCATAAAACATATTACTTTATTTATTTCAAAAACCTATAATTTTTTTCCTGCTTGATGTTTGTAATTTCTCATTCTAGACCTATTGTACCACCCTTTCCTTGGTCTAATGTTGTTAATCCTGTTAAGAAAATTTTGAAGTCTAAGGCTTTTCTCTTGAGACCGTGTATCAGAAAAATTGCATACCTTTGGGCTGAGAAGTAACATTTCCTTTGATATCTCTTAAATTTTAACACTGCTAGAGAACTAATAAAAAATCCATTATTTTATATATCTTACAAATCATGTGAACAGTCTATATATTTTTACTTTACATTGGACTTGTTTTTCTAAATATAAGCCTAGCAGTGTATAAGCTGAGGGAGATTGGTTCTATAAAAAATTTACCATCAATTTAATTTCCTGTAGACTATTACTTATTATATGTCTTCTTTTTAGATTATTTTATGTCCTAGCAAAAGTGCTAAAGTGGGAAATTTGTTCTTAATATTACCATGATGGTTATTTGTTACTAACTCACTTCTCTTAATATTTTCTAATGTTTGATATCTTAGATAAAAAGCCAACACTGACTAAGTATTGAAAGTTTTTATTCACAAAATCTTGGCTTATATTAAGAAAAGTATGATACACTTACTTAGTGTTTTGATATTACAACTTTTGAATGCTTTAATGTAAAGTATCTAAAATAGCTTGGTATTTTTATGCAAAGATTGTGGCAAAGTATAAAAAAAAAATTTTTTTTCTTGGTTTCTATTGGTTATGTCAAACTTGTATTAGTAATGGAATTTATTATGTTGCAGATACTAAAAAAGAGAACTCATTCTTAATATAACCATGATGGTTATTTATGTTGCAGATACCAGAAAAAAGAACTTATTCAAATGGCTGATTTCACCAAAAGTCCTCTTCCTCATTGCATTGCTGATTTTCATAGTTTTGTGAAGCTTCAGTGTAAAAAAGGGAGGCAGTTTTTACAAAATGAGTAATTAAATATTTTTATATACTCAAACTTCTTAACTTTAAGGGATTTAAGACTGTTTACTTACTTTCCAGATTAGTTTAATGTTTGTTTTATTTGAGTTAGTAGGAGATGGTTGTTAAAAGCATTGCTTTTATATATGTTGTCTTTGTCATCTGAACAGGCACATCAAGGTCTTGTAATTTACCCACTTTTCCTCTCTTCTTCTACTTGTGTCTGGAACATTATGTCCGTATAGGGACCTTGCACCATGAAACCCAAAATAACCAACCTTTCTTCTTTTCTTTTTTATTGTGATGTAGCATTGTTTCCAAGGCAAGGAGGTGCTTATTATATAGTTAGAAATAAAGTTAGGTTCAAAAGTACTTCTAAAGAAATTTTAAAATGCACCAAAACACACTATGGTTGGCAGGATTTTTTAGAGTGATGAATTGCAATAAGTTAAAGCAACATCTTTGTATTTTTGCCTTTTTAGTATTAAAATGCATTTAGTTTAAAATTCATAATGGCTTTCTGTTTTAGCAGAATTACTTGCAGTCATTGCTTTCAGGTGGCTTGAAGATTGTATTCAAATTCTTGTAAAATACAGAAAAATTGATTGGGATCCATTAGTTTCTCGTAAACCAAATGGTTCCACTGGGAAAATAGAGAGATACTTTTCTTCTGTTTGTGTTATCATGTCGTCTATGATGAGAGAATTGATTACTAGGAATATTCGAGAGTGGATGGAGCTGATTCATAAGTATTCAGTAAGTAAGAGTTCATGAATTAAAATTTTTAATTTTATTTTAGTTACTTATTTTTGAATCTATAACATTACTAATTCAAATGAATGAACATGATGGTTTGGTTAACATATTATCACATGAATATATTTATGTTTTTTTAATATTTTAGAATGGAAATGATATTTCTAAAATGGACGATATAATATTCCCTAATTTTCCCATTTTGACTATCCAAGTTGTTGTAAAAGAAAACATTATATGCCTTGAAACAACTCATGAAGAATGGAATGAAGAATTTTTATTTGTCATTTCGGAACTTCTGAAAATTTCTTTGAATATGCCTAGGGTAAGCCTTTATCATGTTATTAGTTATTGCTTAAAATATTAACATATTTTTGATCAGTTGAAATTCTTAATTAACTACTTGTTAACTAAAAAATTGTTTTGTTTGTTTTATACACTGAAATTTTTAAGCAAGGAGCTAGTTTATGTATGAAAAATGAACTAAATTAATGAAAAGAAATTGTTTGACAGTTTTGCTTTTAAGAAAAGAAATGATGGGTTTAAATAGTTTAGTTATTTATCTTTTATGCTTTTCTGAAATTCATTCATCCCTTTAGTATCCTTTTTTATTTCATTTGCTAAGAGTAAAAAAAAATTGTTTTCTTCCTTACAGACTGATAAAGTATTACTAAGATTTCTGGAAAAAGATTTTATGAACTTGTTTCCTGTACCCTCTAATGATCAGCTTGTGGAATTGTGCATTAATTCAGTGAAAAAGGATTTGAAATTTAATTGCATTGGCTTAGACCAGTAAGTATTACTATTATGGGTTTAACAACCAATGTCTGGTACTGCTGTAAACAAAATGTTTATTAAGACTCTTGTAAATGTTTATTGATCTCAATAATTTACCATTTGTATCGCATTTAATGATATTGTCATTAGAGAGGAGGAAAAAGTTTAATGAAGTGATGCACTAAAAGTAACTTTGATCATCTAAAAACAGTTGTTTTATATTTAGCTAACTTTTTTTATTTAAAGAGCGGATTTCTCGTTTGCAACTAGATAGCATCTGTTTACATACAATTTTGACCACCAATTTAAATTTCCGTTTATTTTAGAATTTTAAAATTCAGTGTCCATAAGTACAATTATTTCCCCTATTTTTAAAAAGTGCTGTCCCTACATCATAAAACCAAATTTTAATTCTGTCATCTATTTTCTTGACACATATTCCTGGCTGGGGCATGTAAAAATTTTAAAATGTCTTGAACTCTACTAGCGAATAGTTTCTTGTAAATTTTATAGCTTTTCAATTAGATTTTAGATGGTCCCATTGTTTTCTTCAGTGCTTTTTTCCACTATTTTCCTTTAGTAGGCCTATTATATTCTAATGACTTTTCTCATTCAACAGATACCTCACACAGTTTGAAAAGTTTTCCTACATCATTGATGGTCATTTAGATGAACAGATTGACAAGTTTCTAAACACTGAAGAGGAATTAAATGTTGCCTTATTTCCAGAGGTAATCTTAGGTCCTTCATGTAAAAATTATTGGAGATTTATCAAATTCTAATCAAGTCTAAAGTTCTAATTGTTTCAATTTTTTTTACCAGAAAATAAAAGAAGTACATGCTCATAAAGCTGCTATCATGAGTGAAAGAAGTAATATCAATCTTAATATTGTGAATTTGAACTGTGATAAAATGAAACAACAACTTTCTGAAAAGATAGACAGCATTGCTCAAAAACTTATCGACTATCAAATGGAAGTAAATACAAAACATACTGAATGGTAAGTTAAATTCACATGTTATTTACTGTTATCCTAGTGAATCATTCAATTTTTTATACTGATGAGCAATTGTGTGAAATTATATTTTTTTACTAATTTACTACTTTCTTTTACTTATTTTATGCTTAGGATATGTGAAGAATTTACTGCAATGTATGCTCAGTTAGATTTACCTGTTACAAATACGGAAGAACTTGTAGAACTTACCAACAATTTGAAACAGGTAATAATGTTAGAATTAACTGTAAATATATTTACCTAACTATTTATTCTAAATTTTTACTCAAATATTTGTTTTTTTTTTACCTGGTTGTTATACTTAAATAATGTATCCTTAATATTTTTTAAATGATAATTTTTTTACTCTTTAACCATTTTAACCTCCTCTTAAACTAATGTGAAAAATAATTCTAAAACTTTAATCAAAAGATTTTTATTTATAACACTTTTATTACCTTGATTAAAGAACACTAAAGCTTTTCAACAATAACTTGATATGTTTTTCATAAAGTAAATTTTAATGTTTAAATCATATTTTGTTTTTAAGTGTTTTCCTTTCAATCCTTGTAGGCTGAGGTGAAAATGATTCAGCTAATTAAAGAAATAAAAAAAGCTATGAAGAGAATTGTGTTTTTACTTGAAAATGCTTTTTTTACATGTAAGATACATTATTTTTACACATTTTAACACTTTCAGTGCTAGCCACTCCAAATTTTCCATAGTATTCAATGGAAATCTCGGGCGGTCTTGGATTAAAAGGGTTAATATTTCTTTATATTTAAATATATAATCAAAAAAATGTAGGAATATAAAATTGTAAGCTCACAAAATCTAAGTAACAAGTTAAAATGGGTTCTTACATATTATACCATCAACCATCAGTTTCACCAGCACAGTTGATGGACTTAGGCTCTGCCTCAACTGTACACTGGTCATCTGAAAACTCTTAAGATTTGTAAATGGCACTGGGACCTTTCCTGTTTGCAAGTGCAACTAAGGGGAGGCCACCACCACTTAACATCTTTTGGATTGTATTGAACTGGCGAAAGAGGAACTCTAAAAGAATCTTGGTTTGGTATTGGAGAGCTTAAAAAAGAACTATCTCATGGATCTGGTCTGATCCAGGCCAGAGGGATAAGGAAGAAGAAGGCTATGCATTTTTGTTTTCAGCAGCATAGTCGACAGGATAATATGGAAGTAGGAAGTACCTTAACCCTTTCTTTGAAGTTTTATTTTTCAATTTTGGACCAAAAAATTTCAATTTTTTACTACTTAAATTTATATTATGGTAAATTTTGATACAAAAATTGCTAACATTTTTGTCCTTGAGCTATTTTTGCACACTTTACAAGTGTTCAAACTTATCATAATTCGCTTACTGATAGTTTTCTCTGCAATGCAACTTCCTTAAATATACATTTGTCTGCAGTTTCTTTTAATAAAATGTAATAATTTCATATGAAGTCATGTTTTTGACCTCTCAGTAATTTATGACAATTATCAACCTTAAAAAAGAAAATTTAAATGTAACTTATGCTCTACTTTCTGTTCTCTAGTTTTTCCTGCAATACACCTGCATTAGAAAATCACCCTTTACCTGTGTAATTAAATGTAATCAGTAGAACCCACAGTTAAACTTGTTTTCCATCTCTTGAATTGAATTTTTCTTTAACCCTTTCAGTCGTAGCCATTCCAAATTTTCCATAGGATTCAATGACAATCTCGGGCAGTATATAACTGAAAGGGTTAACTGATTGTATAAATAATGTTTTGCTGATTTAAAAATGTTTTAAATATTCAGTTATTGCCTAAGAATTTTATTTTGTGTCTATTCTTTGAAAACTGTAGAACTTTTACATACTTTAATCCTGAATAAATTCTGTTTTTATTCAGACAAGGACCTTGCAAGGCATAGTTCCATGGTGAAGTGGCCAAAAAATATGATGAACCTATTCAAAGCGACATCTGTAGATTTACGCAAGAAAAGAGAGGAGGCTGAACTAAAATTGGTCGACAGAATAAAAATACTTGAGAGTAATGTAGATTTTTGTGAACGGAAAATTAGGAACCTTCCTCTTATTCAAGTAAGGTTTAATTTAAATTATAGTAGTTTTCAAAATGTAAGCTCCTTAAATTTAATACATCAAAGAGAAAACTATCTCCTTCTTTCATACATAAACTTAATTTGTAGGAAGCCACTCTTGATGAATCTAGAGCTGCAGTTGAAGGTTTACAGTATCTCCACGAATGTCTAGTGGAAGCCCGTGACGAACTCGCTGTAAGTGTTAGCAGGAAATACCGTAAGATTTGTCATGTGTTAAATTTGTTCACATGTTAAAATAACTTTAAATCCATTTTAAAGTGTACCTTGGAAGATGATTTTGGATCAGTTTTTAAGGTTTAAGCAAAGTTTTCATTTCTTATTTCTATCTTCATTTTGTTAAAAATAAATAAAAAAAGTTTAAAAAAACCTTTAGAGTGTGTTAGAACTTTTTCTTTCAAAGTTAAAAAAAATTTTATGGCATAATGAATGAGGCAAAAAGGGCAGGTTAAAAAAAGTTGCTAATATTCTGTAGCAGCACTCTTACTAATTTTAGGTACAAGCTGTCACTGCTTTTTACATTTATTGTTTTTTTTTTCTTTTTTAACTTTTCTAGGATATCAATCACGAAGAAAAATTGCTATCTCGGGATATCACAGTTCATTCATCTATCCCTATGATGTTTGGACAAAAAGAACCTTATGAAAAGTTATGGAATACAGCTTATGATTTTTTCAGAAACTATGAAATTTGGTATTATGGTAAGTTGTATTTAAAAAAATAATGTGTCTTTAACGTCCAAAATGTTTTATTTGTTACTTAAATTACTCAATTATGTATATTTCTCAATTATATTAAATGGGAAAAACTTAGGCCCATTTGCTGGCTTGAATGCTGAAGAAATCAAAGATAAAGTGGACGATATGTGGAAAATGATGTTCAGACTTGTTAAGACATTTGCTGGTCAAGTAGAAACAAGAGCAGTTGCTGAAACTATGAAAGAAAAGATTGAAGCCTTTAAGAACTATGTTCCTCTCCTCTTAGCCATATGTAATCCTGGAATAAAAAAGAGACATTGGAAATATGTAAGATGTAATATTTATGCATATCAAAAATTGTTATTGAATTGAAAACATTTGTTTTTGTAATTAGAAATGCATGCATTTATTGTTAGCCATTAAAAATGTTTATATTTTTCACCTTTCAATATTTTCTGCTCTTTCCTCATAACTGCAACTTCAAAAGAATTTAATATTTAGCTTCTATTTTTTTTCTTTTATTTGTTTTTTGGAGATATTATTGTTTCAAATTTATACTATATATTTTTTAAATTTCATATTTTGCATGTTGATCCTAATTCAAATGTTTTTAGGTGAGCAAGTTTTTGGGATTCAAAATTTTACCTGGTCCTAAGTCAACCTTAGAGGATATGATTAGAGTTGGACTTCACCATCACATTGAAAAGTAGGACATTTTAATGTTTCAAATTTTTGGATTTATTAAAAATGGCACTCAGGTGTACTATATAGTGTTGCATTTTTAGGACAATGACTTTAACAAATTAGTATACAATTAAATACTTTTTTTTTTAGATTCAAGGATTGTATTCCTTAGAATTTAAAAGATTAATGGTAATTTTTATTTTTTAGAGTAGAAGAACTTTCTCAGACAGTATCTAAAGAATTTTCCTTGGAAAAAGCATTGGCAAAAATGAAAGAAGAGTGGAAAGATATAGAATTCGAATTCAAACCATACAGAGAAACAGTAAGTGAACTACTTTCTTAAAATGCCTTATTTTCTGGCAAAAATTTGTTATTTCAGTTTTGATTTTTGTATCAATATTTAATAATAATTTAGTAATGTTTTAGAAATAACTACCATAATATATAATTAGTTCTTAAATATGATCAACTTGATGAAACTTTTATATGGGCTTTTTAAACTTTGAGATTTCATGTATTGTCATACTATAGTATGATACTTACCAACATGGGCAAAAATTAATATTATGAAGAAGTATATAAAAGCCTATCACACTTCCTTCAAGATCTTCCTAATAAGTTTTATTGATAGATATTGCCAGCTGTTTATTTTGTCAAGTTGTAAAAATTACATGTTTATGCTGAAGTAAACTTTCAACTTATAATTTTATTTTTACAGGGTGTCCCTATCTTATCAGCAGTAGATGATATCCAAGTCTTGCTGGATGATCACATTCTTAAAGTTCAAACTATGAGAGGATCCCCTTTTATTAAGCCTTTTGAAGTTGAAGTGAAGCTGTGGGAAGACAAGCTACTTTTAGTTCAAGATGTTTTAGATTCTTGGCTAAAGGCAACTAACTCTATTGCTTAATTAGTTTTTAACTTTTAGAATTATAATATTTGCCTGTCAACTTTATTTTTTCCTTTTCATCAATAATTTAAACTTTTTAAGTTAAAAATATTCATTGAATAAAATTAAAATCCTTTGGTAATGTAAAAATGTAAGTAAAATTTCTTCAATTTATTGAGTTGCTAAATTTTATTTATTCCTTTAGTGCCAAGCAACTTGGATGTATCTAGAACCTATTTTCAGTTCAGAAGATATCATGCAACAAATGCCTGTTGAGGGGCGTAAATTCACCACTGTTGATAAAAGTTGGAGAGAAACAGCTGCAAAAGCGGTAAACTGTGAACTTTTTTTCTGTTTTCATAATCAATTTGACCTTGGAAATTTAATCAAATCCCACTTTAGCAGCATTAAAGCTTTAGTTTTGAATCTTTTACTAACATTGTTAATATTTTGTCAATGTATTAGTACTTAGAACTAGAGCCTAGAACTTAAATTCCCTAATAATAATGTTGAAACTCTAATTTCTAAAGTAGATGTATTGATATGAAAGAAAGTTTAATCAAACTGGGAGTTTTTATAATAAACTAACAAGTCTTGACTAATTGCATTTCTTAAGTATACATATCTTTAGTTCTGCTCTTGAATGTTCTTTATCTCTGTTCTGTACTCAACTTTTGCTTACTTCTGTTCTAAATTCTAGTCCTTACTGTAAGCTTACTATACAATACTCTTTAACCTTTACTCAAAACTTGTTAGAACTTCATTCTCTACTTTTATTGTGCTTTTCTCTTTTGTCAACTAATTAAATTTTCATCTCCTTTTCATTCTGTAAAGGCTGAAGATTCTCATGTTCTTGTTGCCACTTCTCATCCAAATATGTTGCAATGCTTACAAGAATGTAATGTGCTTTTAGATGAAATTCAAAAGGGATTGAATGATTATTTAGAGAAAAAGAGACTTTATTTTCCAAGGTTTACTTTACTTTTTCAACACATTAACATTGAATTTAATTTCAAAACTAACTAGCAGACTGCTTTTAATTGTCTTTGTGTCAATTGGTTCAACCCATGTCATTTAAACTTACTTTTATTAGATTTTTCTTCTTGTCAAATGATGAACTTCTCGAGATATTATCTGAAACCAAAGATCCACACCGTGTTCAGCCACATCTGAAAAAATGTTTTGAAGGCATAGCGAGACTTCAGTTCACAAAAGAAAATGAAATTATTGGTATGATATCTGCTGAGAAAGAACTGGTTCCTCTGTCCAAAAAGGTTATACCCGCTGCTGCCAAGGTAAGCCATATCAAGGTTTCAAAAGAGTTAAATGTCTAAGTAGTAATAATTTACTTAGTTGATTGAATTTTAGATCATAATTCACTAATCCAAAAAGTATTGATTCCAGATAAATAGCACTGAGATAAATCTAATTATTTGTTGTTATTCCTGGTTAAAAAAAGAAAATTTTTCTATTTATTTAAACATAAATGTAATTTTGAATTTGTTCAGTTTTTATTAAAAATTGAGTATGTTTATTTCTATTAATCACCATTATAGTATGTATTAATTAGCTTTTCTTTACATATTTCGTACAGGGAATGGTTGAAAAGTGGCTTGCTGATGTTGAAAAATCAATGCTTTTGAGTGTAAAAGATGTAATTGGTAAATCTATTTTGTCATATCCATCTTTGCCAAGAACTGAATATGTGTTAAGCTGGCCTGGGCAAGTGGTGATTTGTGTTTGTTCAGTGTTTTGGACTGCAGAAGTTTCTGAAGCTCTTGTCAATAACACTGTAGAGGTAATTATTTTCAGCATAGCCACTTTTTTTTTTAACTTGAAGTACAATGGTTCTGGATTACACTTTGGAAGTTAACAATTTGAATTGTTTTTAGATGTACAGGCAAAAGTGCAATCAACAGATTGATGATATTGTAGCATTAGTTAGAGGGAAACTTGAACCTAACAAAAGGTTGACTCTTGGAGCTTTAATTGTAATTGATGTCCATGGTAAGTCAATACCCTTTAATGACAGCTTTTTCAATTTTGGTCCAACATTTGAGATTTTAAATTTGAAACTATTTTACAACTCAGGGCTAGCTTTAGGCTGATTTGACACACTTCACTTAGAACTCTTTGGGTGAAGAGTATATAAATAAATCTTTATAACTTAAGTTATGTAATATAATTTTGTTAACATTAAGATTTTTTTGGCATCAAAAATTTCAGCAAATAAGCACTAGTTATACCTTCTGAAATAGGAACTAAACAGTAGCAAAAGGTTAGGCAACACATGTGGCATCTTAAGCAACAATATGTTTTAGTTAAAAATCTAAGTATACCCATACACAAATCTTGGTACACCACAGTTGATTTTCAAGTAACAATTTATAGTGAAATGATTTTAAATGCATTTGTTTAAAATATAATCTACAATTTTCTCCTGCCATGATTATTTGATCTATATTTCAGCTCGAGATGAAGTAGTTAAATTAGCTGAAGAAAAGATTACGGATGCTAATGATTTCAGCTGGATAAGTCAGTTGCGTTACTATTGGGAAAATGGTACCATAATTGTACGCATGATCACTACTGATATGGTATATGGCTATGAATACTTGGGCAATACTCCTCGTCTAGTAATTACACCTCTCACAGATCGTTGCTACAGGTGAATTTTCAGTTTTCACTCACTTTGTCATCAGTCTATATCACTTTAAAATGAAAATTAGTAGATTTAATTCCATGTTGAGTATTTGTGTAAACTTTAACAATGTGTTTTGGCATTAGAACATTGATGGGTGCATTGAAATTAAATCTTGGAGGTGCACCAGAAGGTCCTGCTGGAACTGGTAAAACTGAAACCAGTAAAGATTTAGCCAAAGCTGTTGCCAAACAGGTAAGTAACAAACATAACTAAATTGCAATTGAGGAAACTTACATAATTGATAATAATAATGATGATAATAATGGTCTGATATGCTCATGTTAAGTAAAATAATAATTTTACACTTTTTATTTTATGGTAAATTTTTACCCCTGTTTGTATTATATTCAGTGTGTGGTGTTCAATTGCTCTGATGGATTGGACTTCAAAGCCATGGGAAAGTTTTTCAAAGGATTAGCTCAGTCAGGTGCTTGGGCGTGCTTTGATGAATTCAACCGCATTGAACTTGAAGTATTATCTGTAGTGGCTCAACAGATACATAGTATCCAGCATGCTAAAGCAATGAATTTAGAACAGTTCAACTTTGAAGGAACCGAGTTATCCTTAAATCCATCTTGCAATATGTTTATAACCATGAATCCTGGATATGCTGGTCGACAGGAATTGCCAGATAACTTAAAGGTAGTAGTTTTGTTAAATCTTATTTATAACTATTAGTAGCTTTAATTTGTTATAACTTAAATGCATATACATTTGGGATTTTTTTAGGTTTTATTTAGGACAGTTGCCATGATGGTTCCTGATTATGCTCTTATTGGTGAAATATCATTGTATTCAATGGGATTTGTTGATGCTCGCAGGTAAACAGGGATTTGAACTTAAATTATGATATATTAAGTATTTAAGTTTTGTATTGAATAAAATATTTGGGAATTATTATTTAAAAATGAATATAAAAGTTTGTAGTACTAGTATATTTTAATTTTAAAACACACTCATGTTCTTCTATTTCTTTTAAAGTCATTTATTTGTTTGAAAAATTTGGAAATAGTTGTATTACTAAAATATTGTACTATTTTTTTTACAGTTTAGCAGGAAAGATTGTTGCAACCTACAAACTATGTTCTGAACAACTGTCGTCTCAGCACCATTATGATTATGGCATGCGTGCTGTAAAATCTGTTCTCACAGCTGCAGGAAATCTGAAATTAAAGTATCCAGAAGAACTAGAAGCTATTTTAGTTCTCAGAGCTATCAATGATGTTAACTTGGCCAAGTTCTTAGCCCAGGTATATTTGAATGAGTAGGATATACTTTAACTCTGCTTCAGTTGCGTGCTAAAACAATTTTCTGTAAAGCTTTTTGAAGTTAACTATTTTGTCTTGCATTATCATGATCTTGTACTGCATGTAACTATTTAGTTATATTATGTATTTTTGCTCCATCTTTTACTTTTGTGTTGATAGGATGTTCCATTGTTTGAAGGGATTATTTCAGATCTTTTCCCTAACATTATATTGCCAAAGCCTGATTATGCTGTTCTCCATAATGCTTTAATTGAAAACATTGAAAAGCGAAACCTTCAACCTGTTCCATGGTTTATCAATAAAATTGTGCAGGTATATCTACTTTTATTCAATAACTCTTATTTGTATTCAAATTGAAGAAGTTTTGTGTGTTTACCCTTTGTTTGACTGTGGTGTGCTGTCAATACCAAGAATTGTATGTGTTTTCCAGATCTATGAAATGATTCTTGTTCGTCATGGCCTGATGATTGTGGGAGAACCAATGGGAGGAAAAACCTCTGCCTACCAAGTGCTCGCTGCTGCTCTCTCGGATATTTTCAAGTTAGGGGAGGAGTGTGGTGTTGCAGAAAACAAAGTTCAGTACAGAATCATAAATCCAAAAGCCATCACAATGGGACAGTTATATGGTTGCTTTGATCCTGCCTCCCATGAATGGACTGATGGTAATTTCAATTACGATCAAAGCTTTATGAAATCTCTCAAATAGTTTAAATTCAAGAGTTCTTGAAAACAAATTAAATTACATAATTATCAGATTTGGCATGTACACTAGGCTTTCTCTTATCCAGACCAAATGGGACTGGATAAGATGAATTCTGCTAAAAATCTACCTGTCTTCTAGTGTTTCAGAACAATCAGATAATGTAGTTCCAGTGAAATTTCTGCTGTAGAACATCTCCGTTTGCTGGGATATATATGATCATGCACACTTTAGGCTTGATCTTTCTCCAATTGACTTCCTCTTGTTGGGAAAATCGCCTTTTGTAATGTTTGGCTGAAAAAACTAATTAAACACTAACTTCAAATTCACAAAATTATTAGTAGATTTTCACAATTTTTACAAAAACCAGACCCTTCACAAAAAGTCTACACAGACACCTGATACTTCTCATTGAATGAGTTACCTCATACTTGGGAAATCTCTTTTCCGTAACCATTAAAATAAATAACAATAATTGTGATATAATAGTAAGATTGTCACCTAGTTCTTTTTTCAAAACATAGTGAACTCCAATTTGAACTACCCACAACCTGCCAGTGACTTGTAATATCCCTCTGTTCTAACCAATAGTGGATTTACGAGTCAGTGGCAGATTTTTTAAATTTAAAAATAATTTATAAGTCCACTCATAATAGAGGGTATGTTTGGAAATAACCTCATTATAATTTTAGGTGTTCTAGCCAATACTTTTCGTGATTATGCTAATGATCCATCTGAGGATAGAAAATGGATTTTGTTTGATGGTCCAGTTGATGCTGTATGGATTGAAAACATGAATACTGTATTGGATGACAATAAAAAGGTATTTTAGAAGAACTTCACTTCCATAACATGACAGTTTTATTTGTTACATTAGATATTTTGCTAATGGCACTTCTTAAAATTTGATTTACGCAGTTAACATTTTAATACAATGAGCATAAATTTCAGCTTTGTTTGATGAGTGGTGAAATTATTCAAATGAGTTCTTCAATGAATCTTATTTTTGAGCCCGCCGATTTGGAACAAGCTTCTCCAGCTACAGTTTCTCGTTGTGGCATGATCTATATGGAGCCTCACCAGGTTTGTTACCTAGGTTAAAATCATCCTTTTCAAAATTCTACTACAATTTCTATTAACATTTATAACTTGTTTTAAAAAATCTATTGCCTTTTATACAAATTATGGAAATTAATGCATATTATCATTGAAATCCAACTTTGGAAAAAAAATTTAGAAATTTAGAAAATTTTTATATCTACTTAAATTAATTTTTTAATAATTGCAGGTGTATTAATTTTATTATTTTTTAGTAGTGTTTTTAGATTTTTATGGTTTAAAATACAATGATAATATGAAATTAATGCATATTATCATAGAAATCCAACTTTGGAAGAAAAAAAATTTAGAAATTTAGAAAATTTTTATATCTACTTAAATTAATTTTTTAATAATTGCAGGTGTATTAATTCTTTAATTTTTTAGTAGTGTTTTTAGATTTTTATGGTTTTATTTGTTTGAATATTTTATTTGTCTTGCAGCTCGGGTGGCGCCCATCAAAAGATTCCTACATGAACACACTAACCGAGTTTGAATTCACAGAAGAAAATATCTCTCTCATCAATGATATGTTTGAATGGCTGGTAGATCCATGTTTGTTATTTTTGAAGGCTCATGGTGTCACATTTTTGAAAACATCTGATATTCATTTGGTGTTCTCTCTCACAAGGATTTTCAACTGCTTGGTCAAAGAAATGATTGCATCTCAACCTCCTGATTTAGATGAAACTGTTCGTTTGTCTGATGTAAGTGAAATCTGTTACTAAGAGTGAATCAGATTTTATTGAAATATTCTTGTGGGAAATAGTTTGAAGGTATATTATCATCAAATAAATCTTCTAAAAAGGGACTTAAGAGGAATTTTTTTAAAGGATTTTCTTTAGAGAAGCTAAGCATGGTATTCAAATAAAGTTAGGTGAATTTATCTGTGTTTTTGGTTATTAATGGTTTAGTTAACCTTCTAATAATTTAAAACTAATTTTATGAAAACTGAAAATACATATTTCAGTTAATTTCTAAAGTTTAAATCTATTTGTTTAAACATTTTTGTGAACAATTTGTAAGCCTAAGCTACTCTACCAAGACTGACTTGGTTTTAAATGAAAGTTTCGGACCTATAGATAAAACATTAAAACTCCCATTCCTCCCAAAGCCATTTACATTTTAATTATGTTAAAGGTTTCCAATGTAGTTGTGAAACATGTGCCACTCTCTGTCATTATTTTGTGCCTTTGACTCTAATACAAGATTTGATGAATACCATGTAACACTAGTGTACTTGCCAGTATTGTTTTAGTTAAGTTCTATTTTTCCCAGTAATTTACAAATCAAGCTCCAGTTTCCCAAAATTGTCTTTGTATAATTTTCTTGTAATTCATTCCAGACTCTTCGTGGAATACAAAACTCCTTCATATTTGCCCTGATTTGGAGCATAGGAGGCATCATGAACAACAGCAGTAGGATATTGTTTGACGAATTTATAAGAAATATGCTTGTTGGTGATAGTAAGGATATTGTTATTGAAAAACCCAAATCGTTTAAACTAAACAAGCAACAGCTGTTTCCAGATGGTGGACTTGTCTTTGATTATATTTTCAATTTCAAAAATAACACTTGGATAAGTTGGTTGAGCACTTTGAATGCAGAAGACTTGGAGGTTCCCCTGCATGCAAGAGTAAATACACCTTTTATATTGTGGGTTTTTTACTTGTTACTTATGATAAATGCTTATTTATTGAGGAGGATACGATTTATGCATTCTTGAGTATGTAATATTCAAGGCAGTTAATTATACTGGTTCATAAAACTAAACTTTTTTCTGGCCTAAAAGCAAAAGTGTAATCTTATGAGAAATTTTTATGCTGAATTTAAATATGTCAGTAGGTTTTCTCCATCACCCATGGTTCTTTTATAAGTGTTTTTTAATCCTAATTCACATAACAAAAGTTATCTGGATGATTAAGGCAATTACCTAACATTAACCAACTTATGAAACACCAAACAGATTGGTGTATTCTTTGTGTGTCCTACACAATTACATCAAATAAATCATCTTTATGTTACAATGACCAGTACTAAAAATACTAATTGTTTTATAATAGTGATAATTTTTTTGTTATAACTTTGTTAGTTAAATGGACCAAATATTGTCAGTTCCAGGATATTTTTCATGGTCTTTTTGAGGCCACAGGGATGTTGGAGATTTGGTGTTTTACCAGATTCTTGGTATCCAAAGCACCCTCTTGGAATCATCATACGCAATAATTCAAATCTGATCACTATTTCAGAGATACCATTTTTCATCTCTTGTGCATCCCATCTCCCCCATTGTGTTTGGCTTCCTTATGAGTTTCACTGCATGATTTATGATAGATATATAGATATTCTCCATCATATCTTCAGACATTAGTTGAGTTTATACCATGTCATTTTGTGGCACCCTGTGTGCTAGCAGGAGGCCCAACGATATTTGACAAGTGTACCAGTTATTTTGGCTCACCATTTTTAACATTAAATTATCTTTAATATTTTGATATTTCTCTGAAAAATATTTTTTATGAAATATTCTTTCAAATATAAAATTTTGAATACATTTTTTATTTTTGCTTTGCTATCAGGAAGAGGAAAACTTGCAAGTATGTTTCACCTTTTAAAGAGCACCATTAACCTGTTTTTGTTTTCATTGAAACACTTGCACACAATGCTTAGTTTTGTTTCTTATGTAGTTAGTTGTAATAGCTTTGATGAATTCTGTGAATTTCAGTTCTCATATGGAACTTTTCTTTCCTCAGATGAACGAACTTATAATACCTACTAATGAAACGGTTCGCCAAAGATTCTTGCTAAACATGTATGTGTCAAATGATGTCCCTGCACTTTTTGTGGGACCAACTGGAACTGGAAAGAGTGCCATAACAAATGATTTCTTGATACATTTACCAAAGGAGAGGTATATCTCTGTATTTCTTTGTACTTTTACTAGCCAATTCTTCTTAGGATTAATTTAGGAGTTAACTAAACATTTATGCCCTTCTCCAACTTCTGGATTCAATAAAAATCTCTTAAATATTATTAATCATTGCTTGTAAAAAAAAGAAAATTTATGACACAATGAAGAATTTTTGATAATCTGTTATCTAAAAATAAATTTCCTATCTCTAGTTCTAGAAACTTTATTGATTTATTTGCATTTTATTCATTGCAATTAATTTTTTATCCTTAGTTTATAGGGTACACATTTTTTATTTGAAATTCCCTTTTAACTTTTTGAAAACACTTGCAAAAAAATCTATGTCATAAAATAAAATTATACTGTAATTTCATTTTCCTATTATTCTTTGTGAAACACAGCAAAAATGTAGAAATATTTTATAAATACAAAGTGTTAATGATTTCTAGATACCTTCCCAGCTGCATCAATTTTTCTGCTAGGACAACTGCCTCTCAGACTCAGGATATTGTTATGAGTAAACTTGATAGGTAAGTTAAATCAGAAACTTGATTTCTCTAAAACTATATTTGAAGGTTTTTTTTTAGAGTTTGTTTTTAGTTAATTTTACTCTGATTAAAAATCTTAAAATGGCTTTTGTAAACACAATAGTTTCTTCTGAAATGTACATATATTTAAGTTCTAAGTGTAGTATGTTTAAATCTGAAATCAGAATTTTTCAAAATTTCTTTATTTTATGTATTTAAAAGAAGTGCTTTATTTGTGTTATTTTAATGCATGCATATATTTGAAAGGAAAAATTTGATTTTAAAAATGGTGCTATAACTTGTCAATGTTTGTTTTAACTAAATCATCTTAAGTAATATTTTGCTGTTTATCCTATTGCAAATTTTGATGTTTTAAAAGTCATTGAGTTTTACTAATTAGGATTTTAGCCTTGTTCATATTTTAACAACTACTATCCTAGAAAGTCAATGCCACACAATTCCTTTTTAAACTGTCTTACTAATTTCATTGTGTACTAGTTATAAAACATTAATCTAAAACTAAATTATCATGTATGAAATCCTTAAAATTCCCCCTTAGGCGTAGAAAAGGAGTTTTTGGTCCTAGCATGGGAAAGAAGTGTATAGTTTTTGTGGATGACTTAAATATGCCAGCTAAAGAAGTCTATGGAGCCCAACCTCCTGTAGAATTACTTCGTCAGTGGATCGATCATGGATACTGGTTTGACAAAAAAGATACTTCTGTTTTGGAAATAGTTGATGTGGTATGGTATTTTTCAATCTCGAGAAATATCTTTTTTAAAGCTACACAAGGGGGATTTTATTGAACATTAAGTTGACCTAGTTGAAGCTGTTTCCTAGTTTACCAGGTGTATGAATATCTTGAAAAGTTATACTGTTTATATTTCTTCTATTTATTTTTACATTAAAACAAAATGTATAAGGTAATGGGGAATATAAATAATTTAGACCAATCTGATATTATCTCAATATATTTCAAGATGAAAACATAATGGTGACTGCTACCACTTCTATGTTGAATTGGTTACATTTTACAAAAATTTAAAATTGAAGATTAACTGATAAGTTAGAAATATATGAATTGCTTGCTCTTTTTAACTTATATTTCTAAAAGTAATTTTAAATTATGTTTATGTGCTTTCAAATGATGTTTCAGAACCTGGTTACTGGAATGGGCCCTCCTGGTGGAGGTAGGAATGACATAACATCTCGCTTCGTTCGACACCTGAATATTATGGGCATTGACTCCTTTGATGATGACACACTCTGTCATGTATTTTCTACAATAGTTAACTGGCATTTTCTCAAAGGATATGAATCATCTATTCAACGATTAGGAAAAGTAAAGTTTGATTACTACTTTAACCCCTTCATCATTGTAAATAATTAAGAAAAAAAGGTTATAAGTTAAAATTAGTACATATTATTTTCCTCACTTCTGACCAATTTTGACTAATTAAAATGCATCACAACCAAATCTGCCCTTTTTACTTTTGGTTTGACTTTAATCAAGGGATATTTTGACCAATACATTATCAATCTATGTATTTAATTTTGTTCACTTTTTTATTTTACTACCTTGAGCTAATAACACTCTCATTATTTACTAGAAGAAATTTGTAAAATATAAGTTTTTAACAAAACTATTTACTAGCCATATTTTACATGAATATGAACTCAGTGTGTAAGAAATATTTTTTATAATATGATTCAAAACTTAAATTTGTTATCTGACATTGTTAATTTTTTCTTGATCAGTTTTATCTGTGCTAAAATAAGGGTTATCTGTTTTTTTATAAGTTTTACTGCATGTGCAGGTAGTAGTGGAAGCCACCAATGAAATTTACAATGCTGCTATTGCCCAGTTCTTACCAACACCAACTAAAAGCCATTATGTTTTCAACCTTCGAGACTTCTCCCGTGTCATCTGTGGTGTCCTTCTGATGCCTAGAACTCATTTGAAAGACACTGATAAGCTCATTCGTCTCTGGGTTCATGAAGTGTATAGAGTGTTCTACGACCGTTTGATTGATGATGACGATCGGTATACTATTTTGATTAGTTCTGTTATCTTTATCTTTCATGTACTAATTCTAAGTGCTTCTATGTCATTTTTTTTTTATTTTAGTGAATCCTTTTTCAAAATGGTGTCTGATACAACAGGAGATCATTTCAAGCATTCTCTGTCAAAAATTTTGTCTCACTTGACTTCAGATACAACGATGAAAGATTCTGACATTAGGTAATCACAGAATGTAATTTTAAAAGTATTCTATAGTATTTCTGAAAAAAATTAATTGATCTGAAGTAAACAGAATTTTTCTTTTTCAGAAATTTATTTTTTGGTGACTATATGTTACCAAGTGAGGAATTTAGAGTTTACGATGAAATACAAGACTTGGACCAGTTGTTTGAAGTTATTAATGGGTATGAATTACATATTTTTTTTGTTCTTTTTTTAACTAGCTCTAGTTAATTTTTATCTTCTCTTTAAGGTATTTAGATGACTATAACCAGATGACCAAGACTCCAATGCATTTGGTGTTATTTAAGTTTGCAATTGAACACATTTCTAGAATTTCCAGAGTTTTACAGCAAGATAATGGGCATCTTCTTTTAGTTGGTAATTTTTTATATTTTACTCTAACAAAACTTTATTGAGACAGATATTCTTAACATACGTTTGAAAACAACTTTAAAAACATTTTTCACAACTATAACTATTCTAAAGTAGGAAAATAAAATATTGCCTCGGCGCAAGTTTAGACTTGCGTATGTGCCGCTAAACAGCCAAAACTCGTCAAGCATATGCAACTCTAAACTTGCGCTATTGCCTCTTTTGAAAATTGTATTTTATCTTTAAAATTAAATCAACTTCTATAAAATTCAAGCAAATTGTAAAGTTACTTTATTATTTTTAAAAAATAATAATGTAGAAATTACATTTATAAAAATACCAGCCTAAATTTTATAATTAAAAGAATTAAATATTTTTTATTGATTTATAGGTATTGGGGGTAGTGGTAGACAAAGTGCTGCCAAACTGGCTACTTATATGGCTGGTTATGAAATATTTCAAATTGAAATCACAAAAAACTATACAGTAACAGAATGGAGGGATGATTTAAAGAAGGTAAAGTTTATAGACTAAATGTCATCAAATGTTATTGATTTTATATTTGTTTTATCTGTAAGTGAATAAATTCTTTATTCACTAAAATTGCCTGATAAAATCAAAAATATCTCTCAGTTTAAATTCACTGGAAAACAGGTGCTCTCTGTAAAATTTAGTTAGTAATGCCAAAATCTTAAAATTTATCAACAAACTCTGTGGTTTACTTATCAAACCTAATTTATTATTAGTATTATCATTTTGCTGTAGGGAATTCTTTTTCTTTTGATTGTTGTTTTCTAATTAGGTTTTAAACTATTATGAGAACAAAAATTAGATTTTCTCTGAAAACATACCCCTTGCTTCAATTACAGTAGGATTTTTATGTAAAATATAGGTTTTAAAGATAGCTGGTGCTGATGGGAAACCCACTGTTTTCTTGTTTAATGACAACCAGATTAAAGATGAGTCTTTTGTCGAGGATATCAATATGATTCTGAATACTGGAGATGTACCCAACTTGTATGCAGCAGATGAAAGAGCTGATATTTTAGAAAAAATGCAAACAGCTGCCAGGGATTGTGTATGTTTATTTTGTATTTTCTACTGGCCAATAAGTAAATAAAGGGTTAAGTAGAGGTATACTTAAGTTGATTGTGCTTACTGTTAAAACTCAATCAAGCAGTTTTTCCCTGAGAAAATATTAACTGGATTTTTAGTGATTAATAAGCCTAATAAACCTATCATTCCCATTTTCTTAGTTTTTTAAAGCATTAAAAAAATTATTAATATCAAACATGGTTTTCATTTATTCTCTTGTAGGGCAAAAAAATTGATACTACACCTTTGTATTTGTACAACTTTTTCATTGAAAGAGTGCGCCAAAATCTTCACCTTATTCTAGCCATGAGTCCCATTGGAGGAGCTCTCCGTAACAGACTGAGGATGTTTCCATCACTAATCAACTGTTGTACTATAGATTGGTTTCAGGTATGCCTTAAAAATTACAATACTCCCTATGCATTTTGTGGGATGCTGAATATAATGTTTTGCATTATTCATCTAGTCGTGGCCAGATGATGCTCTTGAAATGGTCGCTAATAAATTTCTTCAAAACTCTGATATTGAACCAACTGTCCGTTCATCATGTGTATCTATGTGCAAACATTTTCACCAAAGTGTTTACCACCTGTCTGAAAGGTAGGTTAAGTATTTTTAGGTGTGTGAATTTGGTTTCTGTGATTAGATTATTTTGTTGTAAATAGGTTTTATTAAGAAATAGTTTTAAATTTGTTGGTTTTATTACTTTTTAACGGAGTTTTCGTGTGAAATTTACTGTTTTGATGCAGGGAAGTATTTTTTTACACTTTAGCTTTGTTACTTATATTCATTTATGTAATGAAATATTTCAGATATTTTTCTGAGCTTCAAAGAAAAAATTATGTCACTCCTACTTCATATCTTGGGCTAATAATGACTTTTAAAGATTTATTAACTAAGAAGCAACAAGACCTGCTGATGCAGAAAAATCGCTATCTGGTAAATATAAATAGTAGAATAGCTACATTTTTCTTTTTGAGAATTTATGATATTGTTTTTTTTATTGTATTAAAATTTAATGCTCTATTTTGAATGTCACTAAATTATTTCAAATATTTCTTTTTAAAAGAATTGTTTACCTTCACTTTTTAACCTTTAGCTCTTTATGTTTCAAATTTTTACAAATAAAGGAGAATAACTTTGCTTTTAGCTCTCGGTTTATATGTATTTTACATGATAATTGTACTACAGTTAAAAATTTTGGATTCCCCCATTATACTGGTTGTCTTTTAGATTGGTTTGGAAAAACTGGAATTTGCTGCTTCCCAGATAGCTATAATGCAAGATCAGATTACTGCCTTACAGCCTGAGTTGGTTAAAAAAGCTGAAGAAATTGAACAGCTTATGGTTGTTATTGAAGGAGATACTGTAGCTGTTGAATCACAAAAAGAGGTACCTAATTTTATATTTGCTTATTATATTACTTTCTGGTATATTGCTTAAGGCTTCAATCATTAGAATTTTATGAGTGCTGTAAGTTTACCTAATTAAACTTTAATTTCCTCTGTGAGAATTAAAATACAGTAAAACTTCACTGAGTGTCACCCCTATACAACTTCTAACAACCACTCTTTGAAGGAACAAATTTTTTCCATTATTCTCCTAATATTAAAATACCTCAAAACAAGGACCAGTAAATCCTCAAAATCCCTCCCAGCTACCGGTTTTCCCAATGTACAAAATATTTTTCCAGCTGTTTTAAAGCTTGGAATGGAAACAAACAGTATCCCATTTAATGGACTTTCAATAAATTCGTTCCATGCATTCAAATTCACTTTCAAAACATCTGTTCCATCATTGAAACGCCCACCATTGGATGGCTTTGAAAGATTTGGTATAGTTGGTGCTTGTTTTATAATTCTAAAGTATTTCTATTGAAAGGCTACTTCAGAAGATTTTATTGCCATGTTCCCTCCCTTCTTTTTACATGTGGTTTTATTGCACCCTCCAAAACAACAAGGCTGGCAACAAGTGGCAGTACTCCAAATATATTTAAATGTCCATTATTGGTCAGTAAACTTTGGTGTGTATGCAAAAAAAAATTAAGGTAAAAATTATATTCCTCACCAAGGGAAAAATTATCCCATTCAGGTAAAGATAAATTTCTTAAGATGTATTATTAACAAATAAGTAATGTTAATCCACTGTTTATCTCATTGGTAGCTGGTAGCTGCTGAAGAAAATGTAGCAAACAGAAAAGCTGCAGATGCTCAAGCTATCAAAGATGATTGTGAGAGGGACTTAGCAGAAGCTATACCTGCAATGGAAGCAGCTGTAGCAGCCTTAAATACTTTGGACCAAAAGGACATTACTCTTGTCAAAGCCATGAAAGTATGTGCTTTTGTACTTGATATTTGATTTTTTTTAAAATTTCATGAAAGGTTGATATAGGAATGAATATTATTATTGGTTATAGAACACAATTTATATTTGCTAAAGCTGTATAAGGAGGTCCTGCTGATAACTGCACTGTGCTCGTTTATTAGATAGTTTGATCAAAGGCCCATAGTACCGCTGCATCATAATTTTTTCTGGATCCTTTACTGTAGTTTATTAATAGCATGGTTGAAAAACTTGCTATTTCACTATAAAATAATTTAATTCCCCTCTTTTTACATTTGTGTCTTTATATATACAATCAATAAATACATAAGATGATGGCATATTTTTGTTTTTAGAATCCTCCATCTGGTGTGAAGCTTGTTATGGAAGCTATTTGTATAATGCGAGGTATTAAGCCTGAAAGAAAGCCAGATCCATCCGGGTCTGGTAAAATGATTGAAGACTACTGGGGGTCATCTCAGAAAATGTTGGGAGACATGAAATTTTTAGACCATCTGAAATCCTATAATAAAGACAACATACCAGATCCAATTATCCAGAAAATTAGACAAAAGTAAGTATGAAAGAAAATATCTGTCTTTAATTTAAAGCATTTGATAGTTTTTTCATAACATTTATTTATTTTAATCTGATAAAATAATCTTTTGATACAATAGAGCACTCATACAAGTAAAAATTAAGAATGATGGAAACCGTTTTTAATTATCTAATATATTTTGTCTATTGTATAATTAATTGTCTAATATATTTTCAAACCAAATTTTAGTTATTTAGTTTCTTAATTACAAAAATTTGTTTATTGACCTAAATCTGTTACAAACTTTATTGCTTACTTCTGTGTATTTACCCTTTCAAATTTGAATGATTATCATATCATCCATCTTTAGTTTATTCTAACAAAGCACTCACTTTCTTCAGATTATTTTTATTATCCTTTTATTTAGCCATTTATAAAAATAATAACACTGAAGCTTAATTTCCTTTAATAAAATTTTTAGGTACACCAATAACCCTGAGTTTGATCCTGCAGTAATTAGAAAGGTATCAATTGCTTGTGAAGGACTTTGCAAATGGGTCAAGTCTATGGATGTGTACAATCGAGTGAACAAAGTTGTGGCTCCCAAGAAGATCAAACTGGCTGAAGCTACTGAAGAAGTGACTGTTCAAATGAAAATATTGAATGAGAAAAAGAAAGCCTTGAAAGCTGTAAGCTTTTTAATTAATTTTATTATTATTTTGTTTTTACTTTTTAAATGCTATTAAATCCTGATTCTTCTAATTTGCTATGGTTCAACTTAGTTAAATATTTTTACCTTTTTGCTGTAGGCTTTACATGCTGTAGGCCTTTTTTTGCTGTAGGCTGCTTTATATCTAAAATTATTCAAAATTGCACCAATTTTTCTTAGAATGAGATCCATATTGAGGATATCACAGTATTTTTTGCTATTAGCTGTGCTGGAGAGTTCTGATTAAAGTTACTATCTTATTTAGTGAAAATTGAAGTTAAATTTTATTCTCGGTAGATTAGGCATACATTAGGATGCTGATAAAAATTTAAAGTTAAGTGATAACAAATTTTATTATTATATATTATATAAATTAAATGTAACTTTATAAATGATGGTACATTTATTTTAAAACTAATTAATGCATTAATGCATAAAATTTAGAGAAATCTCATTCACTTATCACTAAAATCAGATTGAAAAGTTTGATAACTGTTGCTTTAAATACTTTTCAAAAAAATATTCATGAAATATTTTAACTATACCATGAATACATAAACTCAGTGATATAGTAGTATGCAAAAACATACTGATTCATCTAAAAGCCATTCAAGTGTTACTTGAATTTTCATGTTTTCTAGGTAACTGACAAGCTCCAAGAGCTAAATGACACTTTCACCAGCAAAACAAAAGAGAAGAAAGACTTGGAAGAGAACCTAGAGCTTTGTGAAATGAAGAAAGAACGAGCCACCAAGATGATAGATGGCTTGGGTGGTGAAAAGGATAGGTGGAATGCTGCAGCTGAGAGACTCACAGGAGCCTACGATAACATTGTTGGAGATGTACTTTTGTCTTCTGGAGTGATAGCATACCTGGGTGCATTCACTGTTGATTTTCGACAGGTTAGTTAGGAGAAGAAGCAACATTGTTGTTTGCCATGGGCAAAGACTGTAGACAGCAAAACTGTATTAAGATACTGGGAAGTTAGAGTTTTTTTTCAAACTGAAGTTGTAAAGTAACATAAAAAATTAAAGGGAGTGAAAATTATATTGTAGTAATTATAAATTAATGAGTCTGATGCAGAATTTATTTCTAATTTTTTTCATTGAATTTCTTTATAACTTTTTTTTTATATCTCAAAGTTTTTCTCATTTAATGAAAAATGTGACAAAATACACATAGAAAAACATTTATGATTTTCATGTTTTCCTTTATAATTCTTTGCTGACAAACCTTAACAATTTATTGTAGTGTTTTTTAATAGTCTTAAAATTGAGATAATTTTGTCCCATTAACATCAAAGATAAGGTGTTTTTAAATTATGCATACTATTTTCAAAGCCTTTCCTAACTTAATTCATATAAGTTGTATGCTATTTAAGTAATACACAGTGATTTAATTATTTAGGAGTGCATTCATTCTTGGAAAACTTTGTGTACGGAATCCAACATAGCCTGTTCAGACACATTCTCAGTCATTGACACCTTGGGAGACCCAGTATTGATCAGAAGTTGGCAAATTGCTGGACTACCTGTTGATAATTTTTCGGTTGAAAACAGCATTATTGTTAAATTTGGAAGGAGGTGGCCTTTGTTGATTGACCCACAAGGTGAGTAAAATCCACATTATTGCCTGAAATTTCAGTAAAGGTATGCCAGTTTTTACCGGTTTCCTCTTAATAAATGCTATAGATGATTCATTGCTTTTATAGTGATTTGTAGTTTGAGTAAAATGTGCACTACACACATTTTCACTCAAGAAAATTACAGTAATTTATTTCTAAAAATATTTTTTATTGATTGATTTCTAGGTAAATAAACAACCTAGAAAACATAGTTTCTGTTCTTCAATTTTTATTTTAAGTTATGCTTTATCTAAATTTATAATTATGATTTATGTCTGTAATTATCTGAAACATCATAGTGTTTTATTAACAGTGAAATTATCCCTCTTGTTTTTTTTTTTGCAACAAATTAAGTACTTAGATTTTAGTTGATACTCCAATGAATAATAACAAACAATGGAATTCATAGTCATACTTTTGTAGAAAAAAAAATCTTAAATTGGTTTAAGTAAAAATGGGTTAATCCATGTATTTATATTTACAGGTCAAGCCAGCAAATGGATTAAGAACATGGAAAAGGAAAACCATTTGGAAGTAATAAAATTGACAGATTCGAATTACATTCGTGTTCTGGAATCAGCATTGCAGTTTGGATATCCAGTTTTATTAGAAAATATTGCTGAAGAAATAGATCCTGTTCTGGAGCCTGTTTTGAACAAGGCAGTCTTCAAAGAAGGAGGCATGGAGGTATAGTGTCATAAAATTTCAAATGTCAGAGTATATTACTATTTATATAATTTTATTAATGAATTTATGTTTTTAAACAGATGATAAAACTTGGAGACAATGTTGTGCCATATTCACAGGACTTCAGATTCTATATCACTACTCGCTTGCAAAATCCACATTACTTGCCTGAAATTTCAGTAAAGGTATGCCAGTTTATGTCAGTTTTCTCTGAATAAATTCGTTGGATGATTCATTGTTTTATATAGTGATTTGTAGTTTGAGTAAAATGTACACTACACACATTTCACTCAAATAATGTAAAGAAAATTACAATAATTTATTTCTAAAAATAATTTTTATTGATTTTGGTTACCTTCTTCCCTTGTAACAAGTAAGTGGGGGTGAAAAAGTAAGCTAGTATATCCTAAGCATAGTATTCTAGCACTACTAATAGCTACTTTATTTGGTTTTTAATTTAGGTAACATTGATAAACTTCATGATAACACCTCTTGGACTCCAAGATCAACTTCTTGGTATAGTTGCTGCTGAAGAAGATCCTGAACTTGAGGAAAGCAAGAACAAATTGATATTAGAGAGTGCAAATAATAAAAAACAGTTGAAACAACTTGAGGATCACATTTTACAAGTTTTATCCTCTTCTGAGGTACAACTATGTTTTTCATACTTTTAAAAGTACTTATAAAAACTGTCAGCTACATTTTATTTTTGAATGATAAAAAATTTCACCAGTGGATTTTGTACATGTGAAAAATTTTGCATGTCTTCTATGTATTGTAGTTTTTGAAATGATAATTCAATATCGTATTTTCAACAGACTAATTTCTCAGCTCCTATTATGAAGATTACAAATTTGATTTTCTTCCATAGGGAAACATTCTTGAAGATGAAACTGGATGTCAAGTCTTGACATCATCTAAAATATTATCAGAAGAAATTTCTGCCAAAGAGGTATGTTTACTTGTTCAATAACTATAATGATGACTATTTTTAAAACAATTAGCATTCCCAAATTAATAAAAAGATTTCTAAATTGATTTCTAATTTAAGATAATTTTTTGTTTGTATGTTATTTATGTGGTCTATGTTGATCATCTGACAGTTTTGGTGTTTTTAAAACTTTTCTGTTGATGTAATTTAAAATTTATATTTGAATTGCTGAACTGTATTTGCTTTCCGTTTTAACATTAGTTTGAATGTCCTTTAATCTCAATATTTTTTTATATAGAAAGTTGCAGAGAAAACAAAAGTGGAAATAGATTCAGTGAGAAATGGTTACCAACCAGTGGCATTACATTCCTCTATCCTCTTCTTTTGTATTTCTAGCCTGAGTAATATTGACCCAATGTACCAGTATTCCTTAACATGGTTTATAAACCTGTATTATCAGGTATTTTAACTTTTGATTCAATATTTAAATATTACTTACTACATAAGAAAGTTAAAGAAATATCAAGAGATTCAAAACAATATTGTCATCCCCCCCCTGAAATTGATTAGTAGTAACAAGTTTAAAGTTCAAATTAACAAAATTCTTACATGCACTTCTCTGTAATTTCATTTGTAAAGTAAGGTTAATATTTCTGTTTTGCAATTAAATGGCTTCTAGGTACCATAAGGTATTTCTAATATATTGATATTTTGAATTCCCTGTGTTTAATATGAAATTAGAAAAAAAAAAATTTCAAAATATTATTTTACATTTCTTTTTTAGTCTATTGAAAATAGTGAACGATCTCCTCAGCTTCAGACCCGCATAATTAATTTGAACAATCACTTTACTGCAAGCATTTACCGCAATGTGTGCAGGTCTCTATTTGAAAAAGATAAACTGCTTTTCTCTTTCCTACTTTGTATTGGTATATTGCGTGGCAGGTAAATACCCTTATATGGTCTTCTTGTAGTAAAAAGATAAAATAATTTGTTATTAAAATATTACTAGTAGTTTCATGCATTTATTATCTTGAATAGTTAGTTTGTTCTCCATGGAAATCTCTCACCTATGTTATGATCTGTCTAGCTAGCCAAGATATTTCTTTAATGTACAAAGAGACTAACCCCTCAAAATCTTATGGTTTTTTTCAGTAATAAGGTTGATGATAAGATATGGCGATTCATACTGACTGGTGGGGTGGCATTGGATAACCCCCATCCTAACCCAGCTCCTGAATGGCTCACTGACAGAGCTTGGTCAGAAATAGTTCGAGCATCAGACTTGCCTGGTTTGAATGGATTGAAAGACAGTAAGTTGTTAAGAATGAGCTAAATTCAATTTCTAATAATACTTCCTTGCTATTGGAAAAATTATTTGCAAATGATATTTTTAGTTACGCAGTTTTTCTGAGAGTAAATTTTGTCACATGATATATAAAAGATTTAGTTTCTTTTACAATTTTTGTGGAGGATCATAATTTAAAGCTCTAGTAGTCAAAGAAGTGAAATAAGATAAAAACATTCTTGGATGGATGGATTCAGTCAAAACTTGAATGGCTATGATAGGTCATAATGATACTTTTTAGCATTAACCAGGTTCAGGCATCAAGTTTTACCCTATATTACCAAAAGTAATCAAATATCAAAGTAGAACACCAATAAAATATCTTAACTAGCAGTTTTTTTTATTTATTTTTTATATTTTATGTGTAAATAATAAAATGTTGCCAATATAATCTGATTGGAGATATTTGCACCCGGCTAATCCTAAAGTACCGTATTAAATTTATTTAATATTAGTATTTTTTTATATTTACTAGGGGGCCTGCCCCCTGCTCGCTATCGCTCACCAACCCCTGTAACTTCTTCGCAGTTCTTTTCAGATCGATTCGCGATCTTGACGAGCAGAGCTCGCTTGCTCATTTTAATAATCCAGCACAACTCACTTCTCGGCTTAATTAAGCCTCTTGTAATACCGAAAATACCTCTCTCTTGCTTATCAATAATTTAATTCAAATGTTAAAAAATATCCAGCAAGTCTACTAATAACCATCAACCACTTTGTAGAAAAACCATTGTTGAAAATAAAATAAATCAGACTCATCATAAAACACGCATAAAACTCGTCTGTTTCTCTAGTGAACGGCCAGAAAAAGAAGAAAAAATTAAAGCTTTGAATCGTAATAATTCCAAAAGTAATTAGAATTTTTCAAAAAGAAAACCGCCAATCTTTTTATAAAAACTTTACTGTTACTCTTTTTACTATAGAGAAATTAATAATTAATTTTTTAGGTGTTGAAAGTGAAATATTGAGTTGGAAAAAAGTTTACGATTCTCCTAATCCTCATGAAATTGAATATCCTAGTGTATTTTTCTCTTTGAGTGGTCTTCCAAAAATGAGTGTCTTGAGATGCTTGAGGCCTGACAAACTGATTCCTGCTGTCCAGGTACTTTGATATTAAAAAAAAATATTATGTATTGCAAAAGTTGGTTTTTATTCTAAATGCCTTGATTCTTGTTTACTTTTCTAGAATTTTGTCTGTGCTAATTTAGGAAAGTCTTACATAGAACCTCCAACTTTCGATTTAGCTGGCTCCTATTCAGATTCAAACTGCTGCACTCCTCTTATATTCATTCTATCTCCTGGTGCTGATCCCATGGCTGCCCTTTTGAAATTTGGAACTGACATCGAAATGACTGATAACAAAATTCAAAGCATTTCCTTAGGGCAAGGACAGGTATATATTTATTTTATATTAAAAACTTTAATTTTGTTTAACTGTATTATTCTTTAAATTAGTTTAAGAATTAAAAAAAATTAATTATACTGCTCTTTTAGGGTCCAATCGCAAAATCAATGATTGACAAAGCATTGCATGATGGATCTTGGGTAGTGCTGCAGAACTGTCACTTAGCTTCAAGTTGGATGAATACTCTAGAAAATATTTGTGAAGAGGTAAGAAATGCCTTTAAAATCAGTCATACTACATTTATGTTTCCAATAACCTCTTCAATTTGGTAATCTTGAATCATTCTCTTATAGGAAATTACTTTTGATAAAACTGATGTAAACTTCCGTTTGTGGTTGACTAGCTATCCATCAGAGACTTTCCCTGTGTCAATACTTCAAAATGGTAAGTTTTGGCATTATTTAATGATGTTATTTTAATGAACTACCATACCCATTTCTTTCTCTTTTACCTTGAATCTCTTTTATATCTTTATACTCATGGTTTTTTATTATTGTGCTTTGAATTGTAGATTATTTTTTGTGGACTTGGTCTCTAAATTAAATACCTTTGCAATAGCTCTTTGCTTTTTATTGAATGTTTTCTGAGATGAAGTGTTTTGTTTCAGAAAGTAACTAAAATTATAGTATGATGTTTTTATCACTTTTCCTTCAGGAAATTATTTAAATCTCGTTTTCGCACTTTAAATTATTTTAAATAAATATACTTTTATGTTTCCTCTGATTCTCCGTTTTTTCTTAACTGAAATTTCCTCTTTGCTTTACAGGTGTAAAAATGACAAATGAACCTCCTAAGGGACTAAGAGCTAACTTGTTGCGTTCTTACATAACTGACCCTGTCTCCAATGTTTCCTTTTATGATGGCTGTGATAAGGTAATGTTATTCATAATTGTTACATCTCGTATTAATTGAGTCCATATATGAATCTATCATAAAAATATTTTATGGCACAAAGTTTTCCCAAATTTTATTTTTGTTCATATGTTTCTTTGGATTCATGACATTTTTACTCACACATTTAGCATTTATTTCATTTAAAATACTGAACTTTTAATTGGAATATTGATTTTTCATTTGCAGCCTGATGAGTGGCATAAACTTTTGTTTGGGTTATGCTTTTTCCATGCACTGGTACAAGAAAGAAGAAAGTTTGGACCCCTAGGCTGGAATATTCCTTATGAATTTAATGAGTCTGATCTGAGGATAAGCTTAACTCAGCTTCAAGTAAGTAGTTCCATTTCACTGTTGGATTAAAATCTCAAAAATATGTTTGCTATTGGTCTTTTAGAAACACCTAACTGCCAAAAGGTGTTAATTGACTATACCTTCCTCTCAATTGAACTTAATTAGTTCATGCCTTCTCTAAAAAAAAATCATCTTATTTCTGCTTCTCATTTACAAATTGCATTTGTTATAGATGTTTCTCAATGATTATGAAGAGATACCTCTTGAAGCATTGACTTACCTGACTGGAGAATGTAACTATGGAGGCAGGGTAACCGATGATAAAGATAGAAGACTTTTGATGTCATTGTTATCTATAGTGTATACTCCCGATGTGATGACTGAACCAGATTACAAGTATGCATTTAAAAATATGTGTTTTTTGTGTACATCACTTGTCTATTTTATGCCAAACTTTCCATTTAAAGTTTTTATATGCATCTAAGTGAAAAAGCTTTCATATAAAAACATTCAACTCAGAAATCTAACTGGCTATACAATCAACAGAAGCTATCAGTTTATTAACACACAGCTAATTCTTAGAAAGGGATGAGCTCAGGGTTGTTATTTCAGATATATGAACAGATGGTTTTAAACTATAATTTTTCCCATTATTTGCCTTGAATCTTAATGCATAGTATAACTCAACAGTATTATCCAAACCAGCTCCCCCTTCTTTTAATGGTAGTACTCAATGTTTTGTAATAAAAAATTAATGTGTGTTACTTTTTTCCCATTTTGATAAATGTGTAAAAACTTGCTTTCTATATCGCAGTTGAAACTTATTAATAATTTTCGGTGTCTTAACTATTTGGCAAGTTAGGATGGTGATTGGTGAGTGAGTGACAAAATTCTCAAAAGCAGTAACAGACACAAAGAATCATTAAAACATTTGTGATATAATTATGCTAAATTCATTCCTGTGTTTGAAAGGTTTTCTGAAAGTGGAGTCTATCATTTGCCTGAAAATCTAAGCAGAGAAAGCTTCATTGATTACATTAGAGATTTACCTATTAACCCTAATCCAGAGGTTTTTGGATTGCATGAAAATGCTGATATTACTAAAGATAACCAAGAAACGCAACAGGTTAGGAAGTATTTCAGTTGTATTCCTTGACTTAAAAGTGCCTGAATAATCTTTCTTATTTTAAAATCTATTGAAAAATCTCGTATGTATTAAGACAGTAATTATTACAGTAATTACTTGTACTTGTAAGACAGTAAACCTTGGGGTTTCCAAAATGTAGGGCTGTATCAGACACAAAGGAGACAAGTGCATAAATAGGATACCATAACCACATAGGGAAAAAACATAACAAATCAAAAATTCAGTTTAATGAATAATATTTTAGTTCTAATTTACTAAAATTTCTGAAGTCTTATGGGAGGCATCTTTTTTTCCCAAAACCTATCACTCAAAATGCAAAGAAAAAATCTTTTGAAAGTAAAATGGTGTTTTACCCGTTGGGGGAGAAGCTAAAGCCCAACCAAGGTGGGCCTTGGTCAACCTATCAACTACATAAATAAGGACCACTAATAGAAACAGGCTTTTTCTATCTTTCTCTCACCTTTCTCTTTCTCTCTCACTCAAGTGAGTTAGCCTTGCTAAACTCACTTTGTTATGGACTCTTGACTGGCACTTTTGAGGCTAATTACATAATATTCATAGATTGAGTTGACCATTTGCAAAAATAACTGATTTTTTATATGTATGATGAAACTGAAAGTGTGCTGAACACAGTTACTATAATTTGGAAAATATCAACCACCCTATTATTTCTATTTTTGTTGATAACATCTAGTTTATGTGTTTAGCTTTTAGACGGTATTCTTTTGACACAAGGAAGGTCTGTTGGAGGTGGAGCTCAGTCTTCGGGAGATATGATTTATGAGTTGTCTGAGGATATTCTTCATAAGCTACCAGATGATTTTGATATAGAAAAGGTTTGTACTAGTCTAACTTTTAGCAATAGATTATACATCATTAAAATGGATGTTAGTTTTTTTTTAATTAATGTAAAACCTTTTATTTTTGGGTCCTGCTTATTAATTTTTTTTCCAACATACTGTTGCAAGATCATTCAGGAACTTATTACATGCACTGTTAAAATTCACAGATTTCGGAAAACAGCTGTGAACTGTGGAAGCAGACAGTTTAGGTTTTAATAAACATAGTTGAGTTATTAATGTGTAAGAATAGTAGCATTGTGTTCTTTTATTCCCATTGAGCTCTTAACTTATCAAAAAAAGAACCAAAGCATTTTCACTGTTGTATCTTTTGAAAATGTGGGGAAGTAAATTCTTTGTACTATTTTACTAAAAACCACCACCTTTAAATTATAAACTCGGTATCAACCTTGTTAATAAGAGGTTTTGTTAATACCAATGCAAAAATTAGTAACTACTCAGTTTCCTGTATTGTAGCTTTTCTTGTTTAGGTCATTGAACTCTATCCTGTGGTATACTCAGAGTCCATGAACACAGTTTTACGTCAAGAGCTTATCAGATTCAATAGACTGACTTCAGTAGTTCGTGAGTCTTTGAAAAATTTGCAAAAAGCTGTCAAAGGGTTGGTTGTTATGTCATCTGAGCTTGAAGAAGTATTTGACTGCATGCTGATTGGAAAGGTGCCAAACATGTGGGCTTCTAAATCATATCCATCTTTGAAGCCTTTAGGAAGCTATATTGCTGATTTGTTAGCCAGGTATGCTAGAAAACATTTGGAGGAATAATAACTTTTATTAGAGCTATTATATTAAATAATGAATGCAAGAATACCTTGAGTATTTGGGTCCATTGATTCAGTGGTGTAGATTATATCTAATCTGGTAATTTAGGATTGGGGAAAATCCTGCGAAAAAAATATACAAAATTGTAGTTTTGCCTATTTCATGCAAAAAGTTTCCCTGCTATAAAACAATGCATATAGTGAATTTCACAAAATCCATCTCTCACCGTAACATGTATATTTGTAACTTAATTTACCTTCTAAATATCCTGGGATATTATAGTCTATAGGCTTTTGAAGATGTGGCGTGTTGGGAGTGAAAGCATATTCTGCATCCTTGCATAAAATCTTGATTTGTACTTTAAAATTTAATCTATGTTATCAAAATAATGATTAATGATGATGATTAATTTTTTATCATTCTTTAATTTAAATTCACTTAGATATTCATTGACTTATTAAACATTGACTTATCAATTTTTAAAAAGGTGAAACTTTAAGTCCAGAATGCTCTTTTAAAATTTTGTTTGAACTCTAAAAACTGTTCCTAAGATTTTGCAGTAATTACAGATTTTCTTTTCCTTTGGCTTTTATAACCATTATTGTTGCTTCTCCATGTATTAATTCAACTTTCAATATTATCATTCCATTAAAATGATAATTTTTTTCTGTTTTAATTTAATAACCTGAACTAATTGGGAGCATTTTGAGAAATTTGTAAAAGATTGCTTTCTTCTGAATAAGTGAATCAAATTTTTTAATTTTAATCTGGGCATTTTTGTAGGTTTTATAAATTTTTTTTAAAATGTCAAATCAATAAAAGTTTTGTAAACAATTTAAGGCTTATGATTAGTATGTCAACGTAATAAATTTAAAGTAAAAAATACAAGTTTGAATTTTCCTCTTTAAGCTTAAAAAGAAAGTATATTTACTACTTACTTAGATTTTTCCAAGTTAAATTTATAAAAAAATCCTCACTTAAGCCTGCAGCATGGTTTTAACTATATTTAAAAAATAAAGAATGTTATTAAGATTTTTAAATTTAAGAAAAGTTTTGATTAACTAATTGCAGTAGCATTTCATTATATTTTTTTTTCAATAGCAATTAAATCACTGAGGGGTATTTTTTATTGCCAAAGTAGGTATAACTGAGAAGTCAATCGATTTATTACAATGAATGCTACGAGTATCAATTGAAATAAGGTTATTGTTTTATTAATTTTTTGAAAAATTAAAAAATGGAAAATTATGTTTTGTTTTTGCACATAATTACCAATCTTTATTCTGTTAAATTAGACTCGTACTGGTACTGGGTAGCCAACAAATCGCGGTACGCGAGCCGCACGTGGCTCTTGTACATAAAAGAGTGACTCTACCACATTTTATAGAAGAAAAAAGAGATTAATAAGAGTATTCCAAAAGTAATTAAATTATATATTTAACTTTTCAAATTCCCCTTCCTTTCAAATTTCCTAACTTCCAACCTTTAAAAAAGAGTTTCTACAATTTTGAAGATTCATGGAATACCGTAAAATGAGCGAACTTAGGCCATTGACGGAAACTTTGGCCCAACCATCGGAAAGAGATTCTACGTGCTTTTTCTACATAAAAGAATGTGATTCACTTTTTAATAGTATCAAAATGTCGATTTTTATTAATCCTACAACTTTTCGGTGATAAAGAACGTGACTAAAAACAGCTATGTCAAGTCATATTTTTCAATAAATTAAGTCTTCTAACTATTTTCAATGTCATTATTTTGTTTCACTTTTGTGGTATGACTATTAATGAATTTTCATTACGTCGGAACTAGCGGATCCAGGGGGGCGCTAGGGGGCTTGAGCCCCCCCCCAAAAAAAATGAAAAATTTTACACTATTTAATATGGAATTTTATGGGGGAAAATTACGAACTATCGTAATGTGACGTCACGAGCTCGCCTAGACGTGGATCCGCCACTCGGGGTAACTTTTGACCAATGGTATCTGGTGAAATAAGAGAAAAAGTGGACTAATAAGGATCAGAAATTAATTCTTAACGCAAAAAATACTTCAATTTATAAGTAAATAAACCTTAAGTATAGTATGGTGGTGTAGATCAGCGATTCTTAAACTATGTGGTCCGCGGACCCCCAGGGGCCCGCTGCGCCTACCTTGGGGGTTCGCGTGTAATTTTGGGGTACACTCAAGTTACCTTTGATAGTTTTCCAAAGATTTTCAAAATGAGATAAATAGTTATAGTTTAAAGGGGTAAATTTCAAAACTTCATCTTGGGGAGGACCCCCAGCCCCCTCTAAATTTTGACTGCTTGTACTATTTTTTCCTTGAAAATTCTGTGGTTTACAAGGAGCTGTTTTTTGGGTGTAACTAAAAATGTCTCAAAATGAACTAAAACAAAACCCCTTTATGAGGCAAATTCACACCCAGACCCCCTATTATTATTTTAACTAATTGTAAAATTTTATCATAAATATGGAATATTATGGGGTATATCTTAGGAATAACAGTGAGTCAACCACCTGATATACTGCAGCAACGAGATTTTGTCTCTTGACCTCCCCTGACCCAGGGGAGAGCCCACTCCGATTTGGGGACCGCGCGTGGAGCATTTCGGTTCGGGGTTCCTAGAAAGATCCCTTTTGCGCTTTTCTTGGCAAGTGAAGGGGGATTGTTTTACGTCGGAGTTTTCCGAGGGCTATGCGTGTTTCGCTGAGAATGGACGTTTTTCTTTCGTTTAAAGGGCCTCTTAAAAATAAAATTTTCCCTTTAGGTGAATACAGATCTCTATGTTTTTATGGGGGAGGTGGAGGGGGGCTTCACTATTGCCGTAAAGTTTCAAATTTTAAAAGAGTTAGCAAAATATATTTTTTAACTGACATAAGCTCTTTAACATAAAGTTTGTAAGTAAGTCTGTAACAACAATTTAATAAGTAAAACTAATAAATAAGTAAAATAAGTAAGTTTTTTAGTAAAACAATTTAATAAATGTATTAAAATCTGAAAAAATGTGGAACTCAAGAGGGACTGAGCGAAAACTCAAGGATTTATATCAGTCAGTATTTTTTTTAAAGTAGCATAGTCATCGAAATTAATTTTAAGAAAATTTTTTCTTTTAGACTGTTTTAAAATCTCATTACGCAATTTATTTATTTCTCATCACGCGAAATTTTGAACAATGGTTAAAAAATGTCTGACTGAGAGACATTGGTAATTTAATTACTGAGAATATTATAGGTCATTTTAAGTTAAAATTGTGATTTCATTACTCATTTGCTAGTACACCCAGCGAAAACTATTAGCAGAACAATTAGGACTTTTGCAGCCGGAGCCGGATATTCTTGTGCATGAAGATGCGCACAACGACTTTTTTTCGCATTTCAAGCTAGTCTGGAGTAATTAAATTTTCGAGTTTTAAATGAAAATATTAAATAAAATCATCATGATTATGGAAGTTTCAGTTCGGCCGATAGTGATATTTTAGGATTAAATAAATTTTGTTTTTGTTCTATTGCTGTGAACTCATAAAATCTATGCAATTGAAAGATAAGTAATGAATTTGTCAAATAAAAAAAGCTGAAATGTTATGATCAGTAATTATTAAAATCGTACTTTATAAGAAAATGTTCTCAATGTAAAGTTTTAGTTCATTCTCTGACGAAATTAAGTTCCACCATCAAGACACATCTCAAAGAAAAGAAACGCGAAACCCGCACTTCTTTTGAACATCAACTTTGGCATAGTTTCTGCCGTGAGGAATAACAAGTTGGCGTGCGTAGGCTAACCCCACCACCCCCCAAAAAAGTAAAGCGTCCCGTTTCTCCTAGGGCTGCCAAGCGACAAAATCTCGTTGCCGCAGTATACAAGTCTGGTTACTACTCTGGGTGTTCAAAATCTTGGGGGGCCGCGATGTCTGGCTGTTACAAGGGGGCCGTGGTGATCAAAAGTTTAAGAACCACTGGTATAGATGGTTTCGTTATTGTGAAATCGATGGTGTTCAATCTGTTTTTTGTTCCAAAAGTAAATTCTTCTCCACAATTTAAATTTAGACAATCAATTCATCTAAATATAAATACAGGATGTTAAAATTAAATTCAGTTATATAACCAGTGTTATTCGTAGGATTTTTTGGAGGAGTAAAAATACTCCTTGACTTTTTTAAGAGGAGTGAAATTTAATGATGAGGAGTGAAATACGGAAATAGCATATACAACGTATACAGAAACACGAAAAACGCAATCAAACTCCCTAAGCATCAGAACAATAAATGAAAAAAAATTACTATGGCCCACACAACAACACAACACAACAAACTCACACTCACTATTACACAATTAAAAAGTATGATAATTAGGGTGCCGTGGCTTTTGGCAATTGATTTTGGCCAGAAGTTGGGGGAAAATGTCTCCTCTGAGATCGTTAAAAATATATCTGTATATAACTAATGTTCATTTGTCTTTTCTTTAAAATGTTTCTTTGGTAAATCTAATATGAAATCGGTTTTGCATAAGAAAACGCTTTTGTTTATGATTTTCTTATAAACTTAGCTTGAAATGAACTTGCTATAGATTGTTATTATTGATAGATAATTTAGCAACACATGTAAAGAGTATAGCATTGACAAAAGCTTACTCAGCACCTTAACTTTTGGTTTTTGAGGTCTGGGCCAAAGTTACCCGCTATTCAATGAAACTTTGGCCCAAAATCAAAAAATATTCAAAACTTAAATCCACACTTTGAACATGTTAAAAATTAAATAAACCACTGACCTAAACTTTATTTGCTTTTAATGTGGGAAAAAACACTCCATTTAGGCCAAAGTTACAACACTTTACAGTACTAGAGATAAAGATATTTGGAGCAGAGTGCTTAAAAAAAATTCCAACATTATTTTTAATGAAATGGATTAATAGGTTTTATCCTCTGCTGTCCTTAAAAATGTCTTACTTTTATTTACAAGAATTTTACTGCCCCTTTCTGAATGGTTTTCTGTACTTTAATAAATTGGATTATTTATTTATTTAATTAATTGTAATACCTTATACCAGGCCAGTATAAGTGAAATTCTGGTTAAAGCGGAAAACCTGCAGAGTTTTTAAAAATTTGGGGAAAAGTTTAAAAAAAAATTAAATTTTCCCTGATTGTTTCCAAAAGTTTGTGAAAAAATACTACTGCACATTTTTAAAAGTTTTCAATTCAGTGAAATGTTTTCACTAGTAATTAATTTAAATGATGTGAATTTCATAGTTTGTAATTTTTCCCCTGTGGCCTAATTTGATGTCTTGTACAATTTATCTGATATAATTCAACTTTTTTTAAAGTCAATTTCTGTGTGAGTTGTGAGTAGCTTACTTACGAAATTAAATTACGTACGTACGAATTTTTCGGATTAGAGAAATGAGAATTGCATTCATTAAAAAAATTCCTTAAATTTAAATTAATTAAGAGTTGAAATGCTATTTGCCAGGTTATTCAGCCCTAGATTTAATTTATGTTTTTAGTTTAATGAGTTTAATACGTACAGATGACACTGACAGCGTAACCAGAAAAAATTTCGGAAGAGGATATTGGAATTTTGGATAGATATGCGATATTTTTTAGTTGTTTCCATTGTCTCAGGAAAAATTTCATAAGTTTCGTGAGGGATATCCCTCAATCCCCAATCTTTCGCGAGGCCACGAGAGCTTAATATAATTAAAGCACTTTTTTATTATATGTTCCCTTTTGAGAATGAAACAAAAAGTTTTTGAATAACAAAGTTCATGGGGTTTTTTTTCAAAAAGCGAGATATTTATTCAGAAGAAAAACATTTAATTTCTTTTTGGGATTTTAAAATCAGATACTTGTGTGGACACTGTTTTGATATAGAAGTTTTTAGGGGGTTTTCTTTTCTCAGGAGGTTCAGGGAATTTTGCTTTTTAATAAATTAGTTATAATACATTTCTGGACTTAAATATATGTGGCCAGGTACTTTCATATTTTTCTGGTAGAAATATAGTTTTAATGACAGCTTCCCTACCCCTACCGATTTAATATAGTTCGTTAATATACACTTTATTGGTAAAATCACTTTTAAACAGGGGTAAAAAAAAAGAATAAAAACACACTTTCGCTAAATTAATTTTTAAAATATTTGGTAATTTCTGAAACAAAATAAATTGACTGGACAAATTTAAGGGCTCTTTTTTAATTTTAGTTGTGTCAATTTTATGTGTCTTTTTCTAAGTGTATTTCATAACTAGTTAAATTAGAAATTAGGGGTTTTCAATGCACTTGCCACTTTTAAACTTTCTGGAAATTTAACCAACTAAACTAGATTTCGAGGAGTTGTTCGATTAACGATTAGTATAGTTATTGAAAGTGGGAAGTGGGCTATGAAAAATCTCATCAGTTTGCTCCAACAACCTTCCCAACTTCATGAACATGGGCCCTTGCGCATGCTCAGTTACACAAAAACGATTTTACAGTTTGTTGCTGGATTATGAATCTCTGTACTCTAGTAAGCATCGGTGGTTCAGTGGTAGAATGCTCGCCTGCCACGCGGGCGGCCCGGGTTCGATTCCCGGCCGATGCAAGAATTATTTTTTCAATTTAGTTTCCTTAATATAACTTTAATTAATAATTTTTGAATTGCCACACCAAATTCGTGATGACATGTTGCCTTTCTTTCGAATGGTTGTTTTTTCTTTTCTATACATTTTTTATTTCTTAGTCTTTTACTTATTTTTGCAACATATAATTTTTGGGAAAACAAAGACGGTGAGGCGAAACGGCAGCTTTCCAATTCATTCAAAAAATTTCCTCATTTTAAAAAATAAATTAATGAAACCTTTTTGGGGGATTATTAGATTTTTATAGAAAATACCCATTTGCAATAATGAATACCTAGGGAATCTTTGTGACCATGGCCCATTAGCTCAGTTGGTTAGAGCGTCGTGCTAATAACGCGAAGGTCGTGGGTTCGATCCCCCCATGGGCCACGTATTTTTTTATAAGAAGTTCGCTGCTAAGTATACTTTGTATAAAGTGATTTATATTTACTAATACCTGTTATATATCTCGCTAAAATAGAAACCCGGGATTTTCCAACTTTTTTTTTAGTTAAGGAGGAAAACGTAATACATAAGCATTTTCGGCCCTTTAATTGTGTTAGTAATATGTTATAAATATTTTTGTAGGCTCAAATTTTTCAGTACTTGGATTGATCATGGACCCCCGAATGTATTTTGGATTTCCGGTTTCTTTTTTACTCAATCCTTCCTTACAGGTAAGTACTACCTTATCTATTATATTGAAAACCACTCTAAACTTTGGATCTGTTTTTAGTTCTTTAGCTCAAAAAGCAATAAAAATTTACTTGTGGGTGTGGATATTTTTAGAATTATTATTCTAGGTATCTGACTTCTACACATACGGTTATATAATTAAACTGTTCAGCTTTACTACAGTGGCTTTACGTTTAGGTTTTAGTTTTGACCATAGATGGCAGCATGGGTCCAAACATTCGTAGGTTTCGGTTTATAAAACTAAAATTTCAAAGAATGTTAAATTTCGCTGCCAGAATAGGGAGATCTCTCATAGAAATGGATTTTCAAGACACATAATCCATTAAAATTACGTATAACTCCCTATCCATCCCTATCGAAGGAATGGACTTTCACTTCTTAAATGCGAAAACGAGAGGGCTATCCCCCTTCTTTTCATAAATTCTAAATTTTCAGACAAAAAATTTGGCATTGTTGCTAAATATTTTGCTTGCCATATAAGCATTTGCTGGTACTTAAAATTTGGGAACGCTTTCTCAGTTGTCAACGGCCATACCATGGTGAAAACACCGGTTCTCGTCCGATCACCGAAGTTAAGCACCTTCGGGCGCGGTCAGTACTTGGGAGGGTGACCACCTGGGAACACCGCGTGCTGTTGGCATTTTTTAATTTTTTTTTCTCCTGTAATTCTTTTTTTAATTTCATAGGTATACTGCGAGAAAATTGTTTACTTTAAAATTTTTATAAAGTTGGAAAAATTTGGAAAATCTCAATGCCCTTTACGCGTTTAGAAGTAGGAAACTCTCTTCGATTACACTTGCCTTTGAAAAGAATAAAGCTTTATTCTTGTAGGAGCTTCTCAGAACTACGCCAGAAAATTTCAAATCCCCATCGATTTTCTCGGTTACGAGTTTGAAGTTTTGAAATTCGAAAATGAAGCAGACGGAAAACCGGAAGACGGAGTTTACGTGAAGGTAAAAATCGTCTGAATGAAGTTTGTTTCAGTGAAAATTCAAAAATTACATAAAATGTTATAAAATATACATTTTTTTCGAGCTTTTAATTGAAATAGAACTACAAAAACGTTTAGAGATTTTCTAAAGAAGCTTGCGAATAAATTTTGTAGTGATAATTTTTGTAATTTGAATAATAATTTTGTGAATTAGTAGTCAGATTAAAAAAGGGAATTAGTCCAAAAATTTTTTTAAAAAATTAAAGAAAAAAAACTCAATGTACCTAATAGAATTTTTGTTCTATGACTACCGGAGTTTTGCTGAAAATTTTGATTTCTCTAGTATAAAACATGATTTCTTCAAGTTAGGTGTTATATTTATTTCTTTGATTTTTGTTCTAGGGGCTGTACATTGAAGGGGCACGATGGGACCGTGAAAAGATGGTTTTAAATGAATGTTATCCAAAAGTTTTATACGATATGTTGCCTGTTGTATCCTTTTATATTAGCCTAAACATTATGAAACCTGTGTCTACACTACACATGTATCTACACGGATAATATTAGAAAATATTATTGATAATTTGGGTAAAAAATAATGTGGGTATTGATTCCTTACTGGTGGTCTGGTAGCATTAAAATGGATACTTTGAATGAATGAGTATAGATGAAAGTTTTTGGGTCTAGGGATGGAAATCCAGGATTTTCATCAGAACGGGGGAACGTGACAGGAAAAATTAACACCCAGCTAATAATTAGGAAATAATATAACTATTAATTTTTGATTAAAAGGTTTAATCAAACTCCGTCCGGGGGTAACTTTCTCCCTTGGATTTACAACAGTTGGCTTAAATAAATGACAGTGGAAACTTATATACTTACAGCCGTATCGACCCCCGCCACTTTATTAAACTCATCCGCTAGCTCTTTCCAGCCCAATTCTTTTCTCCGATTAGAAACCATTGTCGTTTGCTTGCAGTTAATTACACCCTTATATCTGTCGACTAGGTCCGTCAAAACCTCCATTTCAAACATACTGAAATTTTCCTTTCTAGCCATTTTTAGATTCGGAACCTATCTAAATTGTCCTAATCAAGTTGAAATGATTGAAAAAACAAAACAACCCGTATGTTTGCATCATGTGATTCATTATCGCCCAATCAGAGACGGTCTTAATTAATCTCCCTCCCAGGTTCTCTCACATAAACCTCCCGTCAAGGGAAACCCCGTGTGTTGAAAAATTCATTGTTGGTCGATAACGCTTGCAATTTAAGCCGAGGATTTCCTTCAGCCGAGGATTATCCTATCCGAGGATATCCTCCGGATCGCGTCGGTTTGGTCCAAGGGTTTGGTCGATACGGCTGTTTATTTAATGTTGCCACATGTTAAAGAAATTATTAAGATATATGTATTATATACAAAATAATTGCCTCTTTAAGAATGGAAAACTTCATTTCCCTCTAATAAAGGAACAGGTTATAGGCATGGGTGAATTAACGAAGTCTCCTTCACATTTTAAAGAAACTCCACTCTCTTTCGTGGGTAAAAAAAAAATGTTTTTATAGAGTACAAGGCCCGCCTGTCTTCCCCCAAAGTCTAACTCGATCCCGGTTCACCCCAAATTGTCCGCAGATAATATCGCACTTAAAAATCCTTGTTATTTCCTCAACCAAGCCGCCCAGATCTGGATCAAGCCGGGGCGCCGCAGTGACTTCGCGGGCGGGGCGGTGTACAACTGCCCCGTGTACAAGACCAGCGCCCGCCGAGGGACCCTCAGCACCACGGGGCACTCCACCAACTTCGTCATGATGATTGACCTGCCCTCTGACCGGCCTCAGCCCCACTGGATCAACCGGGGCGTCGCCGCCCTTTGCCAGCTCAGCGACTGACTTATTATTTTTTTTCTATTGAACTGTCATTGTAATCGGTAGTATTCGTCGGATTAAATTGCTTTTTATTGAAGAATTTTGAGTTGGTTGTTTTCTTGTACATTTACTTTAAGAACAGATATGCTCTAACCCAGGGGTTTCCAACTGGCGGCCCGCCGAGTCATTTTGTGCGGCCCGCGAAGCTCCTTGGAAACCCCCAAAATGTAGCTTCAGAACACTTTTTAGCGTACTAAAATTCAAACATTTTTAGGGGGAGGACCCCCGAACTCCCCTATATACTTCTTAGATTGTGTAGTAGCTTTGGTCAATCGTTTTCTATGGCGAACACAAGTAAAAGTTTCAGGTTTCGAGAGGGGGGGTTATACCCTGAAATTTCCCCTGAGCGTAGAAAGGGGTTATAAAGGCTTAAGTCAACCTTTAACACGAGGAGGGGCAAAATGGAGTATTCAAAAATTAGGTGAAACACTATTTTTAGGGAAATTACAAACATTTTCTGGAGGATAACCCCTTTAATTTGTATTCAGTATTAACACTAGAACCGCCGGAGCAATCATTTGACTGTTTTGCTTTTTTGATTCTAAATATTTTCAAAGATATTTGAGTTATAGTAGAGTCGCTTATGTCATGTTTCGAAAAACTTTTGGCAGAAGCTTAGTGAGTGGTATCATTCGATTCGTAATGACGTCTACATTAACGTCGTACCGGGTGTTTTTTCCAAATTCCGTGCAGGGGGCTAGCCGGTTAATACGTTTGTTAATGTTATTTATACCGATTTCACAAAAAATTCTGCTGTTTGTTTTTCTCACCTGACCTATTAGACATATTTTATCACTAACCACTCAACATACTGTTTCATACACGTTTCAATGTAGAACATTCACCTTTGTGTATAAAAAAATATACTGTTGACAAATGATACGCGATACCACCACTTAAAATAGTTCCATAACAGAAAACACCTTATTTTTTACATGTACACGACTAAAAATAACTGATTAAATTTTTTAAACATCAGCGATTGCCTGATTTTTTCTAGACTTTGATGCCTTGAATTCATCACTGCCCCTGCTACCTTGAACGAGATAAGACCATTTGGTAGTATTGATGTAGCATTCAAACTAACACTTTTTAGTTTGTTGGATTTTAGTTATAAAACTGGTTTATAATTTATAATTGGTTGATTGCTTGATGAATGCAATATTTTTGGTCAACTTCCGACCATTTAATCATGTGGTTAAAGCATAGATTCCCTAAATTTTCAATATCGCGGAGCCCTTTGAAGAACTTGAACTTTATCACGGAAGCCCCTTCATAAACGATTTGATCTTCCACCGTAGTTATATTTCCACATTTTTCTGTAAGCTTTTTTATGCCCTTTTTCTAATCTACTTTTTATCTCTGGAGTATGTTTCTCCAAGATCTAGGAACGTTTTTCTAATTGAAAGGCTTTCAGTTTAAATTTTTTACAATTTAATGGGGAAAGCTACCTGTATGGGAAAAGCACATTGGGGGAAAAGGTTTGTTTTATTAGAATGGAAAAGACCACTCAATATTTTTACAAAAGGCTGCATGAAATTGTATGACTGTAAGATCCTTGGGGTTCTAGCAACTGATTAAAGATAAAAATTTGAGAATGATCTCTAAAAATGCAGTACAATGTTGAATAAAAGATTGATAGAGATACTTGGAAATTATGTTGCCCACATTAAACCATTAATGCCATTTTTTTCAACTTCTGCTATTTATACTGGAATGTAATTTCTAGGAAACTATAGCAACTAGCTTTTTCCAGATTAAAAAAAAAATCACCAAAACTTATACTTCTCGCTATTGAAACTGGATTATTTGTTTTTAATTTAAAAATCCATTCTATGTTCTATGCTAATCTCTTCACGGCACCCAGTTAAGGAACCACTGGGTTAAATACTGGCGGTTTATTTGCTAAAACCTGAAAAAAGCATACTGGTGACCTGGAAAACAACATATTTTAACATCTTATTTCTGTATTAAAAAACACTTCTTGATTCATCACCCTCTTTTTAAGAAAATGTTTTGCACGGTCCTACTTCTGAATATCTATCCTATTTGTATCGTCCTATCTTCTTGGGTCAAATTACTTCAAAGATCGAGAGTCATAAAGTTTATGCTAGGTTCCTTAACCAGTGATGTGTACCAAGAAATAGTAACCCACCAGATCTCCCCATTTCCTCCAATTTGCTCTAATGCTTACCACCTCCATGTACAACTTCTGTGGCCATGGAGGCTAATATCTTCTTGTTTGGAAACCATGATAGCCCTTCGTTATTATTCCAGTTGACCGTTTGGATTTTTTCAGTAGGAAAAACCTTCCAAGCTAATGCAACGCACTTTCATTAGCAAGAATCTATCTTTACATTGAGATCTCCTTAGTTTGGTATCTTATCTCTTTAAGACCGTTAAAAATAGACGTCTTTTGCGTCAGTCAAAGGTCAAAAACCTAAGGCCGGCTGACTTTAACCCTTTCAGGAAAAAATAAACTTTGGTACGACGGCGCTAGTGAGGTCAACCTAAACAAACTTTCCACGTGAGCGTAATATGATAAGATTTTATCATCCCAATATACGGTATCCTTCTTTTCATTGATTTCAAACTTACTACGCATTTGGGTGATATGAAAATGCCATATTTGTAGAAAATTTACTGAAGGAATTCTCCCCGGATCAAGGTTCTAGGACAACATTTAAAGATAGTGCATTCCCATCGTGAAGAATTCTGAATATGAGAATTTCAGAGTTCTTGATAGAAGCGTGTAGGAAACATATTTTTGAGGTTTAAAAGAAGTGTTGAAGTGATCCCCCCCCCTCCAAATGCCTAAAAGTCTTTCTCATTTGCTTAAGCTGTTTAGTAGCGTCTGCTATTTGAAAATAGATTTATAATTAAAATGTTCAATCAGTAGTGTCTGAAGCTTGAGCTTTTATCAATAAGTGACATAGTGTTGCTAGATTTCAATGGTTTTGATGGTGTAGCAAGTTTAGCTCTGGCAGTAAATGGGGATTTTTCAATTATTGTTTAAGTGGATTAAACATAAACAAGCAAAAAAAATTACCATTTCTTTTCATAAATTTTATTATAAGATTGTAATAATTTCTCTCTCACATTCACTTTATTCACATTACTTTTGTACATCAGGAAAAATAACTGGGGATGGGGATACTGTTACTTATAAGTTATTTATTGCTCTGTTCTAAAATTGTGCATACAATTAACTAAGTACAGTAATCATTGGGGGTTCTCCCTAAAAATATATATTTTAAATATTTTTTTTGTATTTACGATAGTAATGTAGCATTGATGTGTGTCACATTCTATAATTTAATGTTATAGTACAATTTTCTCCTCTTAGAAATTATTTAAAGCTTATCACTTTGTTACTTCACTTATTATAATTCTATCTAAGCCGAGTTTTTGAGGCCAGTGCAGCAGAGGTTCACCCAAAAGAAACTCACTTCTTCTTGAAACCGGGCCGGAGGGGCCCCAATCTGTTCAATAGCATTCCTACATGAATAGAAGCTTTTGAATAAGGTACCCCAACTGTCCCCCTCCAAAAAGTTGTCTTGAATTACGTGTCTTGCGTAAGAGACTTGTATACGTGTTCCCTACGTACAAGACCAAGCAAACTTGCCTCAGAGCATTTTTTTTTAAATTCTTCTGGATGATTATCATACATTTCCGTGTATATTAGCCGACAATTTTTTTACAACGTTAGCAATTAACAACATAGCAAATATGCAGCTTTTTTGCTAGCTACAGGGCAAATAATGATATAATTAATAATAATCTTAAATATTAAAGGCAAATGCATATTGGAAGAATCCTAAAAAAATAATGCCAGAACTTAATTTTAGTTAGATCTTATTTTTCCAGACCAGGGATGGCCAACCCGCGGCACGCGTGCCACAGTGTGGCACGGCGATGTTAAAACAGTGACACGCGAAACTATTTAAATAACTTAAAAATTGCTATTATTTTCTTTTCATTGAGGTTAAATGTAACATTTTTAGGGTTATTCATTATATGGATTTTAAAAATACCTACAAAATTTCAAAATGCATTGCAAGTCCTTTTTTTAGGGAGAATTTTTTAGAAGAAATTTTTTTTACCAAAACTAGCTTAAAATTAGCCCAATCAGTCTGTTAATAATATTATTTACTTTTTTTATTTTTCGGTAAATTGAAAAAAAAAAATGGAAGTGGTACTCATAACTTTTGTTTCCTAAATAGTGGCACGCTTCCAAAAGAGGTTGGCCACCCCTGTTCCAGAGGATATCTATCAACCAGACACGAAAGCAGTTATTTTAAACTCTAGTCTGTGTTTATAAACCTTGATAGTTAGCAGAGGTCCTTGAATCTTTAACCAGAGTAAACCACTTTAAACCCAAGGACACTGTGAATCCTCTTTGAAAACTATACTCCGACAAGGTTACTGTTCTCAAACAACACGAGTCTGTTTACTATACAGCCGTCAGGAAGTAGGAATAAACTAATCCTCTGTCATATTTTGAATATTTACTATTCTTCATCAAAACAGTATAATTTTTTTAAATTTTAATGAAGGTTGCATTTTTACTACTACACCTCTATGACCTCAACTCTTTTGTTAATCTCTTTTTTAAAACCCTTATACCTCTAGGTTATAATTTATAATATATCCTTATAAAAAAAGCTATGGCAATATAGTTAATGATTAAATATTTTTGAAAATTTCGTTCAAGTAAAACTTTATATACCTAATGAAATTTATCCGTAAAACAATTAGTAAAGGAGAGCGGTAATGAATGGGATATAAAGTTGAATGGGTATTACTATGATTACTATTTCTTCCATAAAAAGTACTCTGAACATAAACAAATTTGAGGGAATGTTAATAGATACAGCAGTACACCACCACATCCTATATATTAATTCTTTAGGATGTGACTGCAGTGCGCAATATACAAAAACATGTATGAAAAGTAAATTGTAACTTTTTCTTTATAATGACTATTTTTAGACAACTACACATTTTAAAACTAATATTTATTTATCAATTAGAAAAAAATCTACTGTAAATTTTAATATAATTTGCATGTTAAGTATTTATGGTTTTGATTTTTGAGAGTACAAAACATCCTGTATACGCGCAGTATAAAATAATAAACCTGCCTGCTAGTATATATACGCCTGCTAGTATATATACTAGCAGGTATACCTGCTAGTTTTTTTTTATCTATATGCCCGCATAAATTTTTACTTATCTTATTTTATTGAAAACCTTAAAAAAATACGGTCAAATATATGTTGAGGAAGGGTTCATAAAAGTATTAATTTCTGTTCGAGTTGGGAAGATTCCTTTATTGCGGAAATAATTAGAACATTTTCATCTTTTTCTGATTTCTCGGCAATGACAGTATCTTGAGTTATAACTGGATATTCTATCTCAATCTGTGTGCACCATGGTGTGCACCTTTGCTATTTGCAAAACCTGTTTCAATGTACTGCACCGTTACATTATTCGTAATCAAAATAAACAAAGAGTGAACTCTTCTCGTGATTCCACACACGAGTTCGTTTGGCTCAAAATAAAATATCCCCGTACATGGATATGGATGGGACACAGTCGTGAAGACATATAACTTCAAGGACTCGTCCTCTCTCATTTTATTAAAATATGTTAGTTCCTTGTTTTGGTATGGGAACGAATTTTTCTCCAATGAATGATTATTTAATATTTGAAGTAGATGCATAAAATGTATTCTGTCAGAGTTAAACCCTTCTAAACTATGTTCTTCCAACAGGATCCAAACCAGATTTCAGGGATCCAAAGGAAAAGCAATATTTAGTAGTAGTATATCGACAACCCCTCTTAGAATCTGTACTCCGCAGTTGTTTAGGATGAGATTATTATCATAGACTTATAATTCTGAATCTATAGTCTATGATGATGATTATTTTCACTACTCCCAGCTTCAGTAGTTTTTCAAATTACAATTATTTTAATTCAAATAAAATTATTTTAAAATTTCTATAATCTTCCCAGCTGTCAACGCATTTAACTTATGTTGAGTACCTACTGTATTTATCATTCCAGACTATTCCTCCTTTTCTATATTAAAGCGGCTCAATAACACTGAGACGACTGATATACTACTACATCTGTTCTGTTAGTTAGACTAAAATTGCCAAAATATAGAGCAACGAACATTGGTGAAAACCATTGGCTGATTTGGGAAAACATGCTAATAGAACAGATATGAGAGAAATTCTTGGTAACAGATCATACCTTTGTGTGCCCATTTTACAGAATTATCACCTTTCCAAATACTGATAAAGTATAATGGAAGAAAACATTTATTTTGGGACTGACTGTTTCTGAGATAGACCAGTCCGAAAATCAGTCAAATCAAAAGTATACTTCAGAATTAGTAAAATTGTTTCAGTTAGCCTTAGTTTAGTCCCCGCACTACAAAGGGTTTTTACGAAAAGTCTTGTATACATCAGAATGGAATTTACACTGTATCTTATATTAAGGAGGATTTTTTTTCTCGAGAAATATAGGTTTTCCATGACGGAATTCGGCATATGAAGTCAATGAAACTTTGATTCAAAAACAGTATACTGTACTTGAACCACAGTTTCATTGACTTGCCAACGGTTACCTGCCTTTCCCTATTTTGAGGTGAGGGGTTAGGGTTAGACGCTTCATAGTTTTTTTTATAGCTATATGAGTATGAGATGAGTTTAAAAAATCTCCTCATGCTTTCATCTTTCACTCCCTTTAAATTTACTGAACTAAATACTTTAAAACCTTCAAGTAAAACTTTACATATTGTCATTATTGTAACCCGAGCTAAATTGGAAATATCTAGTCCTGTCTATTTGTTTGTTTGTTTGGTTTTTTTTTGCAAAAATATTAAAGGCTAATTGTCTCAAAATACAGAATCAGGTACTTCACATTTCCCGACTCCCCCATTTTCTATTATCTACTCCAATCTTCAGAGATTTAACTACATTCTTTAACCACCTGTTTAATGTTTATGTATGTTTTTTTACCAGACATCCCTTCTGCTTTGCTGATTCTATCCCACATTGAAAAGAGCATGACCACCTGTGGATTCAGCGCACGCTTTCACCTGACAATGAATCAGATCCAAGTCTTTCACAACTTCTACCTCATAGTCATAAAATATCCCCTTTCAAGGACTTGTTTGATAAGTGTGCTCGTTTGGCGCCAAGTCAGTTTTATGTGCATCTCCACTGCTAAACGAAATATGTGCTAAGTGGGAATGTATCAACAAACAGCTTAAGTTGAATGACCATGGTGTAAGCTTAAGATCAAATTTGACGAATTAGAACCCATGCATCTAATTGAAACATGAGGTAAAAAAGCAGGCTTAAAAGTGTATTCGATTGGAAAGGGGCACAGTAAAAAAGCGTTTTTTTTTTGCCCGGCTACAAGGTTTTTTTTAAAACCTTCAAAGGTTCTTCGGACCCAGCCTACGGATTTATTTCCATTGTCCATCATATATTTTTAAGAAAATGGATTTAATATTTCATTTCTAGTCTTTTCCGTACTTAAAATCTGTTAAGTTAGCCATACCTTACTAATTTTTTGTGTATTTCTAGTCCCTGTTGAATTTTGAAGCAGCATTTGAGTACAGTAGTTCTATAAAGCATTAAAATAGAAAAAAAAAATCCTCAGATTGCGTTTTGCGGAAAATACGAGAAAGAAATTGCATAACGGCTTGCGAAACAGCTGGATCTATAGTCCTTGACGCTGAGTGTGAGCAAGGATCAGTGTTGGAGATATTTCTCCATCCCTAATCAAGATCAATGTTTTATCGCGGATACACTAGTGTCGGGAAGCGTTTTCATCAGTACCTATACTTAGCAAACCTGTTATATGCGGGTGGAATAGGAAAAATGATAATAGTGTCCTTTTTTGGGGTTTGGAAAAATAGCTCCATTCCCTGTTCAGTGTCCTTGTTGTAGTGTCGCAAGCCGCGCTGAGATATATTTATGCGTTGCTTTTCTTTCATGAATCTTCTCTGATTTCATTTCGTACGCGGGACGTGTCGGCTATAAAAACGTCATACGAATTCTGATGGAGTTTTCTTTTGTGATTCTCATTCTCTTTCCCATTTAGCAGATTTTTTCCGCATGTCTGTTTCCTTCACAGTTGTGACTCATTCGTGTTGGCATTAGAGAATTTTTAATGCTGATTTTAATTGATGAAAAATGTGTCATGAAATATTTCAAAAAAATCCTTATGCTACTAAGTGCTTTATAACAAGCTAGCTGATATGCCCGGCCTTGCACGGGTGAAGATGGAAATTTTTCGTTAAAAGTATTTAATTCCCTACCTTATTTTGTTGAGTGAAGGGTGTCGAATCAAGCATTTTTAATTCTGAACGATTTCTGCATTTACCACATGATTCCCATGAAGAACAACAAAATATGTATTAGAAAATTATTCTTCCAAAAATCACTTAAAATACTTAAATTCAAATAAAAATCAAATTCAATTCAAATTCAAAGCTACAGAATTTAAGAGACAAACACTTGAAATTTAACTTAGAGGACAACTTAAGTAACGTAGTCAACACAGTGTACATCAGACAGTTAACCCCTGAAGGAATCTCTAATCATAATGATTGGTCAGTTTTGATAAAAAAAACAACGTATTTGTTATAAATATTTATTTATTTATTTATTTAACTGTCAAACAGAAAATATCCAATTAAATGACAGTACAAAGGACA